>CM032795.1:2641124-5041124 GCA_019155185.1 Beaufortia kweichowensis | reverse complement strand
TGTTTTTCATCTTGCAAAGCATGGGAAGTTTCTATTAGGATTTTGTGTCATTCTAAATCTGAATTTTATTTTTGTTAAATATGTGAAACAAAATAAGGAAATAAGTTATTTATTACCCTTGTGGTTATATGTTACACCACACATACAGAAAAACAGCAACGCAATGAGTGTAAATGTCTGTGCAGATGATACAGCATGAAGTTAAGAAAAGCAGGTGATCTCCTGGTTGTGCACTTAGCAAGTTCTCTTGTTTCTTTTTTGCATCTGAGACATGTTTGAACTCGCTTTGAAAAGCCTTGAGGTTTGTTTCAGGCTCTAATGTGTGTTGATTTGCAAAGCACGCTTGTACAGTATAAGATGCTGTTCATAGCATTGTGCAATAAAAAATGCAGCTATAGTTTTAAATTTGTGGAAGAAAATGTTAGTGGAGCTTGCCAGGGTCAGAGAGGGTTTTTGTGCATTGCTGTTGGTTGCTATAGTGTTCTGTGTGGTTGCTAGGGCTTTCTTATAGTCAAAAGAACTCTCCTCCATGATATTTCAGTTCATACAGTAGATATGTCTCAGGTGTCATACGTTAAAACCACAGTAAATGGTAAGCATTTGATATGATGGTATACATTAGCCACAATACTTATTTGCAGGGGATGTTGCCAACACAATTCATAATGTAAATGAGTTTCAGATCTCTCAAATTATAAAGAGCAAATTCTTAAGATCAGAGCAATGGTTAATTAATGTAATTATCTTAAATTATTATACCACTATTATTATAATCCTAAACATTGCCTTGTGGGTCTGTCTGCTCAGATCTAAAGTGCAAACACGATAAGTAAATGTTGTTGCTTAAGATCTGTGAACTACAGTAAAGTCTTCTCTATCTAACATTGCGTAATTCCTCTCAACATGGCACGTTATAGCTTGAGCAGGTGAAATGCAAACAAAGCAATAGCGTTTCAGGACAAATTGTTCTGCAAGTCGTAAACAGCCCCTATCTGCTGAACAACGATTCTGTGCAACCTGGATTTGCAATGTGGAATTCAGAGGCTGCAGTTGGAGGCTGGAACGCAGCCAACAGCAGCACACTTCCATTAGAGAGAAAGCTGGACTTCCCTTGTCTGCCTTTGCAAATGCTCAGATGTCACATAGAGTTTGGCAAATGAATGATCATGCAATATGAGTGCGGTGCATTTCCTATCTGTGCATTGTATTTAAGAATCAGAATCAGAATTCGCTTTATTCGCCAAGTGTGTGCAGACACACAAGGAATTTGTTGTGGTTTTTTAAGGTGTTCTTGGTACATACATACATATCAGACATGAGAACAGAAAACATTTAAATAGTAAGACTTAACCATAAATAATAATAGGTGAATGAATCTGGAACAGAAGATTTATGTACAGATTTGTGCATTATTTACTCTATATACAGCTGTACAAGTAAAGAGATATGCATATGTATTTACATAATACTTGAGAAAGAAGCAATAATTAAAGATGGAGAATGAATAACAGAAATAATTACAGAACACAGGTGATGATTCATGTGTTAGCTGTTTAGGCTGGAGATGGCATGGGGGAAAAAACTGTTTATATGCCTAGATGTTCTAGTGCAGAGAGATCTGTAGCGTCTTCCTGAGGGGAGAAGTGCAAACAGGTTGTGTCCGGGGTGAGAGGGGTCTTTGATGATGTTTCCTGCCTGTTTCTTCACTCTGGAGTTGTACAAGTCCTGAAGGTTGGGCAGGTGCACGCCAATGCTCCTTTCTGCTGTCTTAACAGTCCGTTGCAGTCTCCTTATATCTGATTTGCTGGCTGACCCAAACCAGACAGTTATAGAAGAGCACAGAACCGTCTCGACAACTGCTGAGTAAAACTGTGTCATCAGTGCTTGTGGCAGGTTGAACTTTTTCAGTTGACGAAGGAAGTACAACCTCTGCTGAGCCTTTTTCACAATAGAATCAATGTGAAGCATTGTGTTCATACAGTACAGATCAAATAAAAAAATATTGTGAATTATGATTTGTACACTTATCTTAAAAAGGCAATTTGTCAAAATCATTAATGGTGTTTGACTTGCCAAACATAAGTATTATTGTTGCTTAGACTAATACTACACAAATCCCTATAATAATAAACCCATAATACCTAGGTAATAAACTTTAAAATTTAACTTGTCTCGCACTTTTTTACAACATGAACCAAATTTACAATATGTTGAGTAGAAGTGTGCTAATACTTGTTTAAGTAGACAAAATCCTTTAAATTAAGGAAGACATGAGTCAAATCTAGAGATTAGGAAATCTACGTACCTTAGCATAGAAACATGTTAGAAACACTTAGCAATGTCATTACAGTGCCCTGACAACCACCTACAAATATTCTATCATAGCTGTGGAAAGTTTTACTTGCAAGTGCCAATCCCTCTTTAGAAAATGTCAAATATAGCTTATTCTGTTGTGGTGTTGCCATACATGCCATACATATTCAAATGAGCAAACAGTAAAAGTAAACCTACAAGGAAATTCAAATTACTGTTGACTGCTACATAAAGTTATCTGAGGTTTAAAAGACAGCTGTAAAAGATAGGTGTATTTCGGTTAAAAGGTACAAAATAGTTTCCATAAATCAATGGTCAGGTGAAATATGTAGCTACTGTAAAAATGAAGAACTTCCTAAGCCACAAGAGTTTTTGTCTAAATAAAATCTCAAAAAGAGTTAGCACTGTAATAAACCAGGAGATTACAAAGAACTCTTTTGTTAAGGTTCTGTTGGCATCTTCTACACTAACATCAGCGTTCATGTGAATTCATGAAAACACTGAACAAAGCATGTTGGGATACCAAGGAAGAAACCACAGTTATCTAAACAGAACACTACTGTCTGTGTGAGGTCTGCCAAGTTTTTGGACCTCCAAGATGATGCAGATGGAAATATGTAATAAATGTGAATAGATGTGGGATTAATAAAACACTGTATTTCGTAAGAGAATAGAAAAGAAAAATGTTTTGGATGCATTTTGGTGAGACTGGGATACATGTATTGTAACTCTCAAATCCAGATGGCATACATTAATTGAAGGAATGATAAGTTCTGAATTTTCTCAAAAATGTAATGCAATCATTTTTGTAAATCTGCAAGAGACAGCTTAACAGTAAGTGGGTCACACAGCAAAACACTGATGCTAAGGTACCAAATGGCTGAAACACACGTGTTATAAAATGACTCGATGCCTTGGCTTCAGCTGTAATACATAAACACATGAGCAGAAAACTGCGGTTGTGATTTATTGGAATTAAATAATTTCATGATGTTTGTTGTTTCTAAGTGCACATACTAAGCAGTAAAATGAAGTCTGAGTAGTAAAAAGTATTCAGTCACATTTATTATTTAGCAGTTTTATCATTATCAATCATTATTCATCAATCATTATAGAATAAGTTAGTGCACATAGATGCACTGTATTTAGTTCTCTGTATTTCACTATACACAATCTTTATTTTTCATGTCTTTCACCGTGTATATTATGTGATAAAACTATTGATTTACATTAATATTATTACTGTAATTCTAGCTGCAGTTCTAACATTAGTTTAGTAAAAAAAATCATTCTCATGCCCTGAGTGCTTTGAGCTCTCTCAGTATTCCTTTGGATGTTAGGCTACTCACACCAGGGGATTTCTGCAGTTAACCTCCCCCATGATCAGGCCACCCACATTCACAGTCATGTGCCTGGGATCGGCCATTCTAAATGAATCCTGTGTACTCTGTCCTGAATCCTGACTGACAGGGAATAATAGAACACAGGAAGTGGGCCCTTCTTTGAATATGACCACTAAACTTATCTTGGAGTTTTTATAGATTTTGTGGACGTAGCAGTCGCATTAATTTGACACAATGTGCACACTTGAAATCTCATAGTTTTGATAACAAGGAAAGTAAACTTTTGAAGTAATTGCCAAAAAGATTTTAGATAAAGATAAACAGTATTTAAAGTATTTCACAATTCTATTTTTAAATAAAAACTTGTTTACATGTTATAGATTGTGTGTCTTTACTTAAGATTATGGTGTAAATAAATACATTATGTACTTTTTCTAATATATAATCCTAGTAGTTTATATGAGTTTTCTTAGAATTAAGTTTAAATCAGGTGGTAAAAATCATGTTTCTTTGTTTCATTTATCCACTATTACAGCTAGATCATGGTGTATTGCACTTTAATTCATTTTTTTCCCCTTTGGTTCCTTGAAATTTAATAATATATATTTTATGAGGAAAATGTGACTAAATTAGGATGAATGTGCCTCACTTTAATTCAAAAGTTCTTGTGATTTTATCAAAATGCCCTTAGTATAGCTCACAGAAATAAACAGAGGACTTTTCTGCTCTATTCTGAGAAGGCCCAGTGTTCTTATACTGAGAAACAGGATGACTGTGAAAGAAATTCATCTTGGTTTAATTAGACAAACGGAACAGGGAGTGGAGAGTCTAATATACACACTGCATGAGACTCATATACTTGCATTCTTCTTTTACACATCAAGGATGACTAAAATGTAGTATACTGTATATGTTAACAAAATCCACAGAAAATAATGTTTTAACAATTTATGTGATATAGACTGTTTTATAAATGTAAAATACCTGTTTTTTTAAACTGTGACATGTCATAACGCATACAATATTTTTCATGGTACTCTAAGATAATAATACGGTATTACCTTGGAGACAACATTAAGCAAAAGCATGCTAATAGAATCATATCATGTCAAAAGCAAATGTTAAAAGTTTGTTAAATAAGTAAAACAAACATGGTAACGCCATGCCTTAACAAAGAATAAACCATCCTATTTTAATAGTCATTGTGTGCAAATTATTTATATACTTTTTCAAATTGACTACTGTCCCAGTCAAACATTTCTTTAAAACCAATTTTTTTGTCTAAGGATTTGTTAATAGTTACTTTACAAATGAGGCAACAATATGTCAATGACAAACTTGTCTGACACAAAATATAAGACGTGATGTTTTTCATATAAAAACAACTAAAAAATAAAGCATCATTTGTCAGTTTGATTCAATTTTTAAATCATACACATTTTTGGCACTTTTTCTAGTGTACACTGTTTTAAAGCAACTTTACAGATTACATTTTAGTACAAGACAGTTAAGTACAGTTTTATCTAATTCTGCAAGTGTTAAATAATAATTTTTTTATGAATATGCTAGCTATAAAAAATGCTAGCTATAAAATTACCCATAGCAAGAAAAACTAGGCTATTATTTTATTTTCCAAAAATGTTTAAAATGCAGTGCTGTAACCACCATGGAGGTATATTATTGAGAAATAATGTTGACCATTGTATTTCAGTGGTTGATTTTATATTATATTTGGTCCACTATTATCATACGGCTGTAATTTCACCACTAGTTTCTAGCACAAAAGATTATTTACGATGTGGTGGAAAGTTCATGACTTGAAATAAATTTCTTTTATTAGTTTCAGACAGTTATCACAAATAAAATGCTCTCGAAACACCTTGCATGTGGACATTATGTAACTCCACTGGGTCTTTTCTATGTCATTATGACCGCCTTTGTTTGACTGACTCAGGCCACAACCACTCAAGTCCAAGCGTTTGACATATTAACTAAGGTAGGCGGGGCGAATGTAAGAATATTAATTTTAACGAAAGTAGGCGGAGTCTATATGGGGGCTGGTGGGTGACGTACGCAAAGGGGTGTGGTTTGTGTTCGGTGTGCCTGCCATTGAGAGGATTCAGTGTGCGGTGACTCGGGCGGAGTCGGCGTACTGTTGGGAAACGATCTCAATCCTTAAGTTATAAAACAAAAATACTGAGTTAGAGGGTTAAAAGTAACTTACCGCTGGATGTTACTCCCATGAGGACGCGTCGTCTGAGGTGCACTTTATAGCACTTACGCAGGGTGGATTTGTTGGAGAGCTGCCGTGAGCTGGAGTTACGGGAAGCGTAGGAGATTTCTCGGCCCTGCTTTTCACAAACGGGCCCCTTGTTTACTAAAGTTTACATATACACGTCGAATTCTCTCTATTCTCGCCACTGTGAGGTAGGTCTACTCTTATTATCTAATATGCAGTTTGTTTGCGATGAGTTTGTGGTTTAATGTTGGGGTAATGCCACGTTGGGCACGATCGCATTGCTGTGCCGATTGTTCCAGTACAGCATGTCCCAAATGCATCCTATTAAAGCGCTCCCCGCTTACTTTACATCTACGCTGGCAATATATTTTTTCTCGCGACTGCGCATTGATCACTGTAAACGAAATTAATTGAACTGCCTCGATACATGCTTTGCATGCAAGTTCGCAATATTGTTCGCAATAATAATAATAATAATGTATAATCCTAAACGCAAACTTTAGCCGGCATGCTAACTACGAACAAAAGGAATTCACTTTTTGAAGTGATATAAATATGAACTTCTTTGATTTACGTAGGCACGTAGTTCTCATGTCGTGACGTAGTCGATCATTTTAATTTTAATGTTGAGTAAATGACTAATCATAACGTCCGTTAAAATCTTGCGATTTGTTTGCGGAATTTAAGTTTAGAACTATTTTATTTATTTCTCTGTCTTAGCTTATAAAGTAACTTTATCCATACATTGGGTCAGCATATATTTTGTTTTTCTTTTTTTTAATTAGAAAATGTTTCACTGATTAATAATCGTATTCGATACTCAGCGGACAGTTTCGCTCAGTCAGCGTTTTGACTCTCGTTGGAGTTTTCTTCTGCGCCATTTTTATATCCCCCCACACTAATGTATATGTATTTAAAATGCAGTTTTCTAGCTTTCTCAATTTATTGGCACTGTCTTGGAAAAACTGAATATTTTTGTTTTATTTTGGTGTGTTGTTTCTTGTTTGTTTAAGATAAAATGACAAATTGTTCATTTATAACACGTTGTTTACTGTGCCACCAAAATAAAAACGTGTATATTTGATAGCATGTTTGTAAATATTGGTTCCTACATGGTTTATTTGTCATTGTTAATGCAAATTAATTTGAACAGGAATAGCTTGCTAGAGTTTGTCTTTGTATTTTATGTCCCTTGCATTGTGTAAAAAGCTTCTTCTCTGTCCTGCAGGTTCGAATTGTGAGATCTACAGGTACAGGACTCACACAGATGGGAAGAGTTTGTCTGAAGCACCTCGAAGGTGCACTCAATCACTGGACTATTAGTTTCACATAATCTACCCAATAAGACAGGCTATCCGGTGTGGATGATCATTAAGGCTTATAGTCTTTGAATTAAAGTATTTTTCTTCAGCTATCACCTCTCATCTAAAAATTGGTTCAAAGAACCATTGTGAGTGATCTTTCATTTTCTGTGACTCCAAAGATTGAAACCATATCATCAAGATGAGTGCAGAAGGATATCAGTACCGAGCACTGTACGACTATAAGAAAGAGAGAGAGGAGGATATTGATCTGCATGTAGGTGACATTCTTACTGTCAATAAGGGTGCACTGCTTGCAGTTGGATACACAGAGGGCCTGGAGGAGAGACCCGATGAAATAGGATGGCTGCCTGGCTTTAATGAAACAACTCAGGAAAAGGGTGACTTTCCTGGTACGTACGTGGAGTTCATCGGAAAGAAGAAAATTTCTCCACCAACTCCTAAACCAAGACCCCCAAGGCCTCTACCTGTGGCTCCTGGGCCCACCAAACCAGACTCTGACTCAGAGCAAGGTGAGTGGACATTTTTCATTTTATTTATAGCCTTTTTCCACATCTATTCATATGACCAGTGGAGAGTAACAGGAAATGGCAAAATGAGGTCACAAAATGTTGCAAGCCAGACTTGAACACATGCCGTCAGAACACTGTTATTTACTAGATTATAGCTTTCATGAGCTTTTGAAATAAAAATATATATGTGCACATTTTATTTTAAGAGTCCAAACTGTCTTTTTGCCTGTTTATAGTTACTTAATTCCCCAGAAGCTCTTTATAGTTAACCTTTAGATTAATATTTGTTCCTCAGATTTGATCCTAACAGTGGTCACAAAACGGATGAAATATATTTTTTTACTGTTTAAACATTGTCGTCAGCCTTTTTAGCAGAGTGTTGTTGGATCTCAAGGTGCATAATTTTAACAAATCTTTCACTCAACTAAGTCCATTCATGCTGATGCTAAACCCAGGTTCCTTTCTCAAAATACCCACTTGCCACCTTGTTCCATTTTTGTCACTACTGACCAGATTTTACACCACCATTTCATCAAGAGATTGGATTTATAGTTGCAGCACACAAATGTCCTCTGAATATTTAAGGCTGTTTAAGGTTTGCGTTGGGCTATGGTTCGTAATTGCAAACATGGCTGAAAGCCCAGATTTGGATGAAGGCTTTTACACAGTTCTTTGTAATTGTCTAGTGTTACTGAGAATTTTGTGCAGCCACAGTATGAGCGTTTAGAGCCCCCTATGGTTTCTGCAACATCTCCTGAAGTGCTTTTAATATAGTGTGAGATCGTTTTTTTGGTGCTAAACTAGACTAGTTTCTTTCCTGGCACCGTAATTTGAGGTGCTGCCATTTGTAAAGGCTTTGTTTAGATAAACTTTTACAGTTTCTAAAGCTTTTAGTGAACTCGATTATGTTTTCAGCAACAGAATTTGGAGACCATCTCACCTTCTTAGCATTGTTTGCAATTCATCTTTGGCATACAAATGAAAGTGCTGTTCTCTGCATTTGTTAATGAAGTCTAAGAGGATAAATACTAGTAAACAGTTCCTGCTACTGCTACCATTGTGGTACCGCTGTAAATGTATTGAGGTTTCGACCTAAAGCATTCATAATTAAAGACCTGAAGTGGCTGTGAGGAACTAAACTCTGGTTTGGACCAAGCTTATAAACCAAGTGTAAAACCAGCCTAACAGCGTTTGTAAGTTTTTCCATCAATGTAAACATTTAAAGACACCACCCAGTTTTCCATGAACTGCTAAAGCATCAAACAGAAAAATATCTGTTGCAAAAGAAGTCAAACTAAGCAAGTTGTCATGGTTACAAATAAAGAGTTTTTTTTAGGTTATAGAATGTACATAATGAGCAAGATATGCCATTCAAAAATCATGTCAATTCAGAGGCTGTGTAACACGCTAGTGTGCTACTTTTTAGTCCTGTTTTTTGTTGACAGAAGAAAATGCACAAGTATCTACCTTTGTACTCCTTGCCATGAGCTATTTTTATTTGATGAAACCCAACTTACTTTCTGTTTGTTAGGTTGCTTAAGCAGCGTAACTGTGGGCAAATTGCAACTGTTCTCTCTTTCTGTTCTGAAAAGCTATTTCGAGTTCTATCCATGTTAATGAATGTGAGAGGAAGTTTACATCAGACAGCATTTGAGACAAAGTTTTGATGAATGTAAATCTCTAGTAGGAGATTTGGAAACAGCCAAAACTAAGCGTTTTGTGCTGCTCATGCACCTTGTACCAGGATGTGTTTGCCACTCGCTGCTAACAAAACATCATAAAACTACAGATAAAATTGTAGTTCTTTTATTACCCAACTTTTGGTTAAAGATGCAGTGTAAAATGTTTGAGGCAATAAATTGACTTTTTAGTTGCAACACTGGTTAGAACCAATGGCAATGAAGAATCTTTTTGTCTTTTTTGCAGTGGCATTTGATGCTGTTAGAAATGCCAGATTTTAACGAATTATTTTGGTGAGTTATCTGTATGAGGTCTACGTGACTGAAATCAGAAAGTCATCTCTAGACTTGGACTCTTAGGGAGTTTATTTCAGCCTAAATAGAAAATTCCTGATTTCTCTTCCTCATTTGAAACGACTTCCTTCTGTCGACACAGGTCCTTTATACACACTTACGCAGATGAACTGCGTACACTGACTGAAAAGTGTACAGAAACTGGAAAAACTATAATTGAAGTGAAAATGCCCTCTCTGTCTGACAGTTGAGCAGTGTGTCATTATATGACATAATAATCTGTGGTGCATGCGAAGCTCACTTTGCCCAAGACTTTATTCATAAAACCTTTAAGAAGTGAACTTTTCAGTGTTTTGTGCGCCACACAGAAATGGCAATAACAGTGTACTCGGAAAATTGATAAGTATATTGAAATAGGGCTGCACGTAATTGGAAAAACTGACATTGCGATATTTTGCTTTTCTGCAGTATACAAAAAATGCAGAAATAGCTCTATTTGAGAAGAATTTACTCTTCTAATTTTCTATGATTGAGTGTTTTTATATTTATTTTTTGTTTTATATAGGAAACTGTTAAACTGTCTTCATTCAAAATAATAAGCTTTGGTTTAACTTGTGCCCTGTATTTCTCGCACAGTTCTGGCATTCCAACCTTAGAAAAGCAGTCTCTTGATGATGTGTGTTTGTTCAATTCAAAGTTGAATGGAGCTCTGTGATGTCACTAGTGCACATGCACCCCGCACAATGTTGACGCTGATATTTTGTGCAGGCATATATTGAATAGCGTATCTACTTTTCTTTGAAAAATGTGGAACTAGTTCTAGTGGTATTTAAAAGAGGGGGTTCTGCTCTGGTTTTGGTTATTCTTAATATAGTGATGTGTTGCAAGACATTTAACATTAAAGATACAGTTTGGTCCACAATGCATGGGTTGACAAATCAAAAATTGTGTATAGTATATACAAGTACTTACAAAACCTGCATTTGCAAATGTGTTTCAATAAAAACTCATTGTAAATCTTTAGGCAATCCAGATGATGGTTCTTGCTCTTACTGCAGCAGTCTTCCAAACACAGGCAAATACTCTAGCTGTTGTTTTGTTTGCAATAAGCATGAGATATACATGAGACTAAGACTGCCGCCTGCACTGTTGAACTGCTATACTAAAATCACTATGAATGTCGCGTGTGTTTCAGGCAGAAAGAGTGGGTCAGGGGCCTGCAGTGCTGCAGGGGCCCAGGATCTCATATTGCCTCTGTTTGAGATTTATTGCCCAGCACTTCAGGATTTTGTAGATCTTTTTCTGTCGCTCTCCTCCCAGGTTGTACTGTTCTCCTCCCTTGCTGTCTCATTTCTCTGGCTCCCTCTTTGAATTTTTGGATAATTCTTTTGGGCTCTGACGGAGGAGCCGAATGAGGGGGAGTGTTTAACCCGGGGCCCCTAATACACACAAACTCTCTCTTTTTGAGCCGCAGGGGCTTCAGAACAGCAGATGTGGAATTCCGGACCGTTCCGGCTCCCAGGCTCTTTTAAAAAACTAACATGCTCCTTTTTGTGGGCCTCTGAAGTGAGAGGATCTGTATGTGCCCAGCCCTGCTTCATGCTCAGTTTTTTTTTAATTGTTAACACATTTTTTTGTGAACTTTTAACAGCATTCTAGTGCCACAATTTTTTTTCTCATCTTTGCTCCGAGTTGAATGTTGCACAGAATGCTTTCGCTCTTAATGCAAAGAATTATATTTTTATTGTAGCAAGTTCTTTATGGAAATTAGACTTCCTGTATATTCATAACCACTGTTCTGCTTTTTTGCAGGAGAGAATAGTGGTTTAACAAATAAAAAACTTTCCAACATGTTAAATGGGGGTTGATCAATATGGCTGTTTTATGTAATGATTATATTTTTATTATGATAGTGAAAAGGATTGCTGAATTTTGATGATATAACACAATTTATTCAAAATATATTATGTACCATAAGTCGCTCATTTAGTTTTATGAATGTGAAATATGAAAATAAATGTCCGTCATCAAGCCCATGTGACATTTGTCGGTAGATTATGGAACTGATGTAATGGGGACCTTCAGCCAGAGTTGTAATGCTTAATATCAATATTTTCCCAATGTTGAGCATGACCATCACATATCTGTAAAATATTAACTCATCAATCACAAGGGGACATTATTTTGTTGAATAACAACAAAAACGCTAAGTAACATGTATACAAAGTTAAACTTTTAAGTGTTTTGGGGGAACACAAGTACAATAAAGCCTCAGTGCTTCTACGGGTGGTTTAAAACAGATGCGGTCAGACCTTTTGTGTCGCTTGACTACATAACCTCTGCAAACCAGGCATTCCTTCAGTTTCATAAGAAGATTTTGGCATGCAGTTTGCGAAAATGATGAAATCTGTGCAACACCCCCATCTGTATTTCATCTATTCTTTTTTTTAACTTTATCTCAAATTATCTGAGATGCATGTCTCTGGTGGCGAGTGCAGTTTATGTGAAACAATGAACATTTATTTCAAGAATGCAGGGCAGCAGAAATCAGAAAAGGAAAGGGGAGGTCTGTCTTTGTGAGAACCTGCATTAAAACTGAGAGAGTTGTGGTAGCGGTGGCTGTTAACTGAAAGTGTGCGAGCTGGTGGGGGAAGGCATTGCTGGCGTTTGAGATAATACACCTCTCTCCTTTTTAGGGCCTCCTCGGTACTTGAACGAACATCTGCTGTATAGAGCAGCTCTCTGAGGGTGAATTGTTACTGGGTTTCATAAAGAATGTGAACTTTCCCCTAACAGAGCCGCAGAAGCCCCCTCCATATATGAAAAAGTTCCAGGATATTTTCTTTATTACTTTTTATGTTTTAGAATAACAAAGCGTAAATGGAAGTATGTAAATTACAAAGTAAAAGTGACTTTGGTAACACTTTACAACAAGGTTGTATTTGTTATCAGTAAATGCATTAGCTACATAGCAATGTTTTCTAAACATTAAAACTTTTTTAACTTTTAAAAAGTATTAGTAAGCTGAAATAAACATGACTTAAGAGTAATAAATGCTGTACAAGTATCGTTTATTGTTCATTTATGTTAGTACAAATGCAACCTTTTTGTAAAATGTTACTGTGCTTTTGTTACAATTGTTATAATTACATTTACATTTATCCTTTTGAGTTCTATAAGGTAATAAAAAAGGTAAATTAAGATTTTGACTGGTACCATCATGGAGCTTTTTTATATTTCCTTTTCCAGCTTTATGGCTAGATGATGCACGGCCAGTTTTTTTCCCCAGTTAAGACTTGTCGTTCTCTTGCCGGGTAACGGGCCTCATTAGATCATGGTTATTGCTGGGGCAGGACTGGTTTGTGGCAGTGGGTGTAATGGTGCACGTTCCTGTGGCTTGGCCTGAACAGTTTGTGCTCCTTGGACGTATTTAGCATCATGACGAATTAGTACAATCACCTCTATGTGCCGATTGCAGTAGATGGCAGAAAGTGCTCTGGCAAAAGTACTGTTGCGCAGGACAGAACCAAAAGACTGCGTCTGCAAGGCTATGGAATGGCCATACAACACTTTTTTTTTTTTTTTAATAGCTGCCTTCTCTGAGATAGAGCTTGTGATTTACAGAATAAGGCGCAGAGGTTGCATAACAGTCACAAAAGATTATATCTGTTAAAGCCCTTTGGGACAAAAGTGCATTGAAAACGTATAATGTTACCAGCGGTTACATACAAAACCTGGAAAAGTAACTCTAGTGAAGAATCCTTACACAATATGGTGTGTGTTAAAAGTTGTGCGTGAGAATATGTACATGTGCTTTTCATTAATGATCACCTCCAGAGACACAGGGCTGAATTGGCAAAGCTCCTTACTAAAGGCCAAGCATGTCTGCTGGGTGGATTAGCAACACATTGCTGCAGGAGGTGAAGCAACCAAAAACAACTGAAATGTGCACAAAGGCGGTAACTGAAAGTATGCCATCCCCATCCCCCTTTTCAACACTGGTTTAGGTGTTGGTTGACAGACATTTGTTTAGACTAATCATGTGTTTAGCGGGGCAGGGTTATCGTTGCATTTGAACAGCAGTGGTGAGAACTGGAGAAAAAGGCGCATGTAACTGTTTTAACACACTTTCTGCTAAAGTCGAAAAGTGTGTCAGGTTTGTTTCAGTGAATCATAAGAATGATTCACTGATTTTGAGTCATTTATCAGTAGTTTTGCTAAATGCATGCCATTCTACGTATTTTTATAGTTAATTACATATTTACTTGTATCACTAATATGTTTTTGATTCATCATTCAATACTGCACCCAGCAGTCGTTGGGCCTCATTCTTTGAACATGACCATGATGTATTTCTGTGTACATATATTTTGTAACCATAGATATACAAACCATTGAATTAAATGCTATGTTTTACGTTTGATTTTTACTTAAATTTACTTACATTTTTTACATTACTTGTAGTTCAATGAGTAAATAGGGTTTATGTGACTAGTTTAGTAAACGATTTGATCTTAAATATGTAGATAAAAAATTATTTAATTCACAAAATAAAAGCTTAACGTGTACATGAATATTAATTTCAGGTGTTTGATATTATAAGGCAAACTTTTTAAAGTATATAAAGTGTTTAAAAAAAGTGTGTTGGTTCAGTGTTTGTAAAAATATGATAATAATAATAATAGCAATAGTTGATGAAGGCTATTCAGAGAATTTAAAATTGTGGTAAAAATTTACCATACAAAATTTTATTATTTTTTTGGGTGACCCTGGATTAGTAGCCTGAGATATGTCATGCTGTATTGCCTTTGTTGTTTGTTATCTGAGGTCAGGCATTTTCACACACTGCCACATGGGAGATGCCATTAAGAACGTTTTAGATTTCATATTTGTTTTATACTAGCCTAAACTTCTTAATTTTGTTTTTAATTTTAACACCTAATTGGCTTCCCTAAGATTTCTGTCTGTCTTAAGTGGAAACAACTAGTTGTAGTGTTGCGTTATTTTAACCAATAGAGGGCGACACATTAAATTTCCTTTTTTTCTCTTTTTTGAGTCTATAATCGTGATTACATATTAATAAAGTTTTAATTCAGAAATTGTGATGTCACTATGATCTGTATATATCATCTCATTTGAAAGAGGTCCATCTATGTTATTTTATTTAAAACATTTTTGTATGTGCATATAAAGACCACATACATAGGAAATATATAGAGCAACATTATGGAAATAGTTCTTACTGCAAAACCTTGGTGATTGATGGCAGTTAAACATGTTCCTGAAAAGCAGGAATTTATTGCCTTTTTTTAAAGTTCTTTATTTATCCCTGAAGGGAAACGTGATCAACTCTTAGAGGGACTTTTCAAAGAACCAGCCTCATCTACCGTGGAACTGCTGGACACATGAGCAGAACCCTAAAATTAACCGCTAGGGCCGCTATCTTTAACATCATATGCACCTTCTCCCATCTTGTGTCTACAGTTCAGATTTACAGATATTGTTCCACTTAACCCAAGCAGCTGCCTTCCTTTCTTTACCTCGGTTCTTTTCTGTCCATCCTACGAGATGGATACAAGAGCCACCACACGTTTAGCCGCTACGCCTGTTGGGACTTGCACACCGGACCCCCTCTTTCTTCTCGAGTTGCTACAGCAACCAGAATCTGCAGCTCGCCTGATTGGCTGTTTGTATCTGAGCTGGCCCGCTTTTTGCCTGTTTTCTGCGTGTTCAATTTATTTGCAGAGAATGCAGGGTGGTTTCAACAGTTTTTCACTCGCTAATGTTTACTGTGTAGCCATAAAGTCTTACAACACTTGAACTTGACCACGAATTCATCTTTAATTGTTTCCATCTCAGGGTCGATTGCGTGATCTGTGTTGCACAGCTTGGATAAATTGTACTTTGTAAGTTGGAAACAGAGGGTGTTTACATGTAGAGCTGTCCAAAGCATTTGTTCATACTCGCACTAAGATCCAGCTATTGATACTCTTATTGTGTTGAGAGGCTTGGCATAGTAAGTTAATATTGGTTGAGCTCACATCAAGGGATGCAAAGTGGCTCATACTTGCCAGAATGTCCAATTCTAGTTTTTCTTGCTTTTATTTGGAGTTGAGGGCTGTTGAAAATCCCTAACCTTTTTATATTTTAGCATTATTTATTTTGTCTGTTTGAAAAGGAGCTATGTTCAATATTTAACATCCATGTTTTCCTTCAATACATTGCATCAGAGCTGTCCTATGACTAATTTTCATCCATATTAAACTAGCTAGTAAGTCATCCTAAACGGTTTGTGTTTTGTTAATAAACTATGCTTTAAATCATAGAACTTGTTTACATGAAATGTGTAATTAGTTACCATTGTAGCTGGATAATAAATGGATAACAAATGTCATTGAAACACAACTCAAGTCATGTCAGAATACCATATTTATTGAGTTTTTGGACCAAAAAGAAGTTACTCAGAACACCGTAGTAACCACCCACAACATATTGTCAAGTTTTAAACAGGCAAGCACCACCTTTTCCCCAGAAACATCTAGTTTGTCTATCTTCATTACCTTTGGCCAAGCCCAAGTTGTCTTGGGAACATTGCAGAACCTTGAAACGTTCAGACAGTTCCACTATCATCAATTCTGGATGTCATTCCATCCAGTTGCGTGGAAGGCCAGCGCTATCAGGTCACCCCCAGTTACTTAGAAGCAACGTGATCCCCGTCACCTCTTAACTTTACATCTCTGTGGAGATGCCCTTCCAACACATGTAAATAAACACAAGCCTCTTGGAATCTTTAGTCCACTGAAACGACGAAATTAATCAAATATTTTCTGATTTCAGAACACCATGCATGACTCGTAGTTTAGGCAAACAATCATTGCAATAGTGACTTGCCCCAAAACATACCATGAGAAATGTAGGAATATGTAAAATTTCAGGCCCATATTTGTCACTTTTGACCTGAACATTTTGAAACGGAGTAAAATTAGCCCAGTGCTGTGAATCTGAATTCTAAGAACCAGCTGCCCGGATAGGGTGTCCGTCTGGGCAAAAGGTTACTTCTCAGCAGCGTAAAGAAGTGGCAACTAGTTTCCAAATCTCTATATGAGGTGTCTCTCATTCATTCCTCTGCCTGCTCAGAGTTCAGCGCTTCTCAGAAAACGAATAGCTCTCCTTGTGCTCGCCATTGCCTGTAATAGAGTCCAGATGACTGTTGTATTTCAAAGTAGAGTGCAAGGAAGGGCTGTGATATGAGCACTGCAACTTTCTTCGCTTATCTCTCAGGCTTCCAAAAAAAGGCTCAAGCCATTAGGGTTAATAGTTTTGTTTAGTCCCAAGGCTCTAAACCCCCATTTCCTCATGCATGGTTATTTTTTCCATTTAGGCACATCTTTCAAACTTTTAATTTGAGCCATTCCTTCTAAGAAACTTTGCGGACTGTAAAGATCCTTTTGATGATTCTGAGTAAAGGGAATCCATTCATAATCAGCCATGTTTGGGTCTGCAGTCCTTGGGCACCGCTAACAGTAGAGTCTTTTAGAAATCCTAGCCTTTTAAAATGCCGTGCAGCAAATCCAAATAAAGCTCAGGCCAGTCCCGCTGCTCTTTCATGCCACACCTGGACTTGTAGATCTAAAAAAAAACCTACACCACCGACTGCATATTATGGTATGTTTGCTCAAACTTTCTCGTTTACCTCCACGGCACACTTAATCATATCCTACCGGTCGGCACCAAACCTGCCCCGTCTTCGGCCGTGCTTAGATGTGCCGTTGAAATGTGCTCCTGGCCACACCACATAAACGCATGAAAACAATTATTGATCTTAGCATGCCGTGACTGTAGAGTGGGTCAAGGTGGAAAGATTGTTTTCTTTGGAGACCTTTAAATGACGGTTTCGGGCGCTTAATGAAAAGTTAAACGAGTTGTTCAAAGGTCGCCGCTTCGCTTGGCTTTTTGATGTTGAATGTTCGACTTTCTCTCCTTCAGGCTCTTGCACTCTGTTAGACCTGACGGAGCAGTTCGCTCCTCCAGAACTGGGGCCGCCCATGCTGCTCAAGCTCCTCGAGGCCATTGAGAGGAAAGGTGAGTGTATCACTTCCCTTTTTTCGTAGGTTTAAGCACGTAGTGTAATTATAGTTGTCTTCTACATGTATGAACTCCATGTGTGAATTCTGCACAGGTCTAGACAACCCTACGCTCTACAGAAATTTCACCGCTGGAGGAGGACTCGATGTCAGACAATGTTTCGATGGTGGTGAGTGACATTTCATTTGCAGATGCTGCTGTTGCCCTTGCACGTAGCCTAGCCAGGTGCAAAGTCATTTTTCTTTCCACATAAAAAGCGACATATGTGCAATGTCTTAGTCAAACTGAACATATTTTGTGGTGTTTGGAAAGCCGAAGTCAGTATTATCTATTTGTCATACGCAGGTTTTTGTCCTGGTCTGTTTTTACTACAGACATGAATGATATCATAGATATAACAACCAGACAAAACATTGTCACAGGTACATCTAGTTAGTACATGAACATTTTAACATAGATCATCATTCATACTTGTGTTTTCAGATGCAGCATCGTTAGATTTTGAGCAAATGGACCTTCAGACGTTGTGTGATGGTCTCAGGAGGTACCTTCAAGATCTGCCTCAGCCCATCATACCCACCGCCATTTACAATGAGATGATACGCATCGCTCAAGGTGAGATTCACAAACCTCTTCACGCTCTAGAATTACAATTTATTTCATGTTATATTTATATAAATACAACCATCATTGGATGAAACGAAAGAGTTGGACCACTTCTCAGTGTGTCCACATTTAGGCATTTTTTCGGATGAATTAAATACAGAGTAGGAAGAAGGGACTTCACTTGGCAGCGCCCTAGACAACCATTTTCCAACCATAGAGGTATAAGTCCTGCTTTTTTTATTTAGGAAAAACCCAAATTTTTCAAAAATCAAGCAGTACCTTTGCCAAAATGGCAATTGGCTCTTTTCATTGAAATGCTGACATGGTGAGCATTGTGAGTTCACCTAGGATTTCTTTTTATGACTAACCCTTTTCCTCCTTATATGTTCTATGATGTGGCACAGGAGCCATATTGGCCTGAAAAGTTCACCCCAAAATAAAAAATTCTGTCTTTGTTTATTCACCCTGATGTCATTCAAAACCCGTGTATGACTTTTTCTTTCGTGAAACACGAAAGATATTTTCATAAATGTCTCTGTGGTATTGTTGAAGTCAAAGGGGGCAAGTGTTGCCAAAGGTTTTTTTTGTTCTCAACATCTATTGTTCTCTCCAGAAGAAAAGAAAATGAGTGTGGTAAATTATGAAGGAATTATCATTTATTTTCTTTGTAAAAACATTATTAGACCTAATTTCATAGCCACAGGGTGGTGCTGGTGTTCTCTTAAGCTAGTTGGTGAGCCTGCAATTCAAGTGCCTCATAGTTGTTATAAAAAGGAAGTTTTTCACAGTCCCATACAGTTGTAAAATCTACAGCATTAACTCATCTGGTAAGTTCATGTGCCTGTATCGATTATCACAGTACAGTACATACAGTACAGAATACCTGTTCAAAGAACTGATTGTGTGTCTACAAACCCAGGCAATTCGGTGAAAAAGCACTTTAGGTATTTTACAAGCTGTTAGCTTAAGGGCGTTATCTACCCTCGCGCTAACTGAACGTTCTGTCCAGCTTCGAATGAACTGTTACATGCCAAACAGCCCATATCCACTTTTAAATAGAACATGCATTTTTTCTTGCTTTGTACTTCTCTGTTGGGTAGTGTACAGTCACGTGGTTGGAAACAGGATATCTGTGGTTAATAGAACTAAAGCAAACCTGAAAACTTATCTGCGACATCAACACTGTCAGCCAATCACCTCTCAGAGTACCTTACTCTGTCATTGTCTCTCTTAAGATCTCTCTGCGGTTAGAATACTGAGCACATTTTTCCATGTGACTTACATGTACGTTTTTTTTGCATATGTCCTCGCTGATATTTTTGTTGAGCTCACTTTCAAATCTAAAACACACGAGACGTGTCAAGGAAATGTACTGACGACATTATGAAAGTGTAGAGGTGGCTGTGGGGAGCGGCCTTCGTTTAATGCCCTTTGTGCGCCTGTTTTCTCAGAGGTTCAAGGTACAGACGAATGCGCCCATCATCTGCGGTTGATTGCCAGCTCCTCGGCTCTTCCTCCACAGTATTGGCTGGCCCTGCAGAGCTTGCTGCGCCACTTCTCTCGCGTGTGCCAGGCCTCGGCGGCCAACCTGCTCAGCGCCCGCGCGGTCGCAGAGATCTTCAGCCCGGCACTCTTCAGACATCAGCCCACCAGGTATACTCTTGCTCAAACACTTGTTAAATCACAGTGCTGGCAGCAACAAGCTGACCTTTCTCCTCTTCTCCCCAGCTGTGAGCCCAGCCCTGAGGCGCACATCAGAATCATTGAAGTCCTGGTCACCAGCGAATGGAGTGACAGTCAGGCGGCTCCAGGTAAGTTGATACACTAACCCTTTTCTTGCAACACTTTAATTTTTACATGGATGTTTTGAGACATTACTGACAATAGGAGAACAGAATAGTGAAAAGATGCAAACATTACTGTGCAAGATCTCAGTGTATGTGTGTGTGTTAATTGCTAGGCCATGGCTTCATCTAAAGTACCTGCTTTTGGTTGCTCAAAATGAGGAGATGGTAAGAAACTATAAGTAGATTGGAGGAACAGAATTGGCAAATGAGCTGGACTCGAACCTGGGTTGCCCATATGAGCACCACTGTGTTGGTATACTTAAATTAACCATCAAGGCCTAACTGACATGCATGATTTATCATATGGCACACGTCATGAAAATGGATCTCTGACTGATGCATACTCCTTTTACGGCACTTATTGCTCACTGAACAAACATAGAAAACCTGTACTGCTTTGTTAAGGAAAGGATGAATGGCAGGGGATACATTAGTTTGTTGAAAGCAATGTTTTTAAATAAGAAAGCTGATTTTCACTTCAGCAGCATGTAGTTTTGACTGTAGTATGGCACTGATATAAAAGTTTAATGTGCGAGAGTATTCCGTAGAGAAATCGCTGTTCCGCTCCCTTGATTTTGTGGGCCAAGTTTACTTAGAGATAGAAAGGTCCATTGGTGATACTTTTTTGTGTTTCATTGTGCACACCCTACATGGAGCAGTTGTGCTTTTGTACCACTAGTAAAGTTTCTCTCTCTGTCTATCTCTCTCGAGCTGCCAGTGGCTTCAAGTCTGACTGTTTAAATGTTTTATTACCTGTTAGGGCCTATTTATGCCTTGCCATGGCATGGAGCTGGCTCAGCTGTCAGTAATTTGCACCTGCAGGAGGCTGGGTTGGGCTAGACGAGCCCAGACTCAAACGCATACCCGTCTCCATTCTGCTCGACAGCTCGGTTCCTTCCTGTATGTACCTTAGAAGCTTTTATAAAACGTAGGTCACACAAATGCCGTTTGAATCTCGTACTCTGTTGCCTAACCAACCTGTCTGTACATGATTCCTGCACATGTGGCAGTACGTAGCCGTGTGTGTGTGTTGATTGGGCACAAGGTTGCGTGCATGCATGTTCCTAGTTACTGGGTG
This sequence comes from Beaufortia kweichowensis, assembly GCA_019155185.1. NCBI lineage: Eukaryota > Metazoa > Chordata > Actinopteri > Cypriniformes > Gastromyzontidae > Beaufortia > Beaufortia kweichowensis. The sequence continues at coordinate 5,019,806 of CM032795.1, read as the reverse complement.
GTTATTTTAAGCTGGTGGCAAAAGGCCCACTTGGATTTGGTTTGCTTGAAGTGCGGTCTGCTCCACAGAGCTTTCTTGTTCGCCAGCAGTGGCGGCTGTTCTGTCTCGCAGATGTTCTCACACACACACTTGCAAACGTTCACTTCCGAGGAGTTTACTCCACCCCCCGGCCCCCTCCTGTCTGGGCCACATTCCCCTCCCAAAACATAAGAGTGCACAGCTCAGCAAATACTTGAACCCGAGCGAGTTAATCATGAGACAGAGAGAGAGACAGCCGGCAACAGTCCGATTCTAGCAATCATTAACCCAGCCATCCCAGAGCGGGCGTCATTCTCCACCCGCTTCACAGACCTGCTTCAGTTCTCTAGACTTTACGGCTTCAACCTGTTGCAACACTTTTTCTCTCTTGACTTGGATTTTGCTGGATTTTGCTTTGTTTTAAAACAACCTCCAACATCTGTGAAGTGGAAATACTTTTTAAGAGAGCAAGTGGGTCATATTTTGGATTTACCAAGAACTTAAGAAATGCTTAACAGAAGGACTTGCTGAATAAAAGGCTGCTTGACTTCTGCCGAACATGCACAACTTGCAATGTAAGTGCTGTTTTGATGTCTCAGAAAGTTTGATGTAATGATTGGTTACTTTGGTCTTCCCAAACTACTTTTTGACAAAATATATAACAAAATAGAACAGCATGTCCTGCTGCATTAATGGCGAGTTACCTAGTTGTTCAGAAATGCTTGATCGTGTTTTAGACGGATCGGTCTGTCTTTTCAAAAGTCTTGGTCCTGGAGGAGCTCTGACAGGCTCGTATATCAGTGCTACTTTGCTTTACAAGCCTCCGGTGCTTATACGTATCAACAGTCCATGGAAAAAAGGCTAGCGCTCCAAGTGCAACCTGCTGCAAAAGTGGGTTAACCTGTTTGACTGACACTGGCTTGTCTGAACATGCAAGGTAAACGTGAGTTGCATTATTCATTGGTTGCAATAAAACTTGGGGTATACAATATCTATGCATCCCCGAGGTTTGGCGTTAACTCAAGAACTCCAGAAGAAATGTACATTTTTTATTCCTGCCCATCATTATCCATTAAACTCGCATTGGTGGTTGGTTACACTTGACCTACTGCATGGTTAAGTTCTCATGGTTAAGTATGGTCTTCTCTGACATGTCGTTAGAGAGCATAGCATGACAATAGCCCATGTTCCTGTAGCGTTTTTAACCCTACTGAGAATCGCAGCTATTTCAGGTCTCCACACAAATAGCTGATCTCTGCCCTCCCGCTGCCCTCTACGAGTCGCATTCAGGGATTATGAGTATTTGCAAGCCGTGCCTTCCTCCTGACCCGGCCTTGTCTTTGACGTAGCGATTGCCTACGTGCCGCAGCGGCAGCTATCAGAGCCCTGCTTTTGTCTGCCTGCCAGCGGAGAGGCCGTGCCGATCGCCATTGCTCAGAGAGAGGCGGAGCTTAGCAGAGCTGCATCACAGATGCAGGAAGGGAGGGGTGGCAGAGAAAGACAGAGAGACTTCAATTCCTTTCCTCATTCGAAAGATGCTGTGCTGCAGTGCACCTTGGCTGTGATTTACCCTCTTCACTCCGTTTGGCAAAGCTCGCGTTCCACATATTCCTGAGATTTTAGATGATAAACTCTATTTCTAGACTTTGGAAGGGAAGAGGCACTGTTGCTATGACATCATTGCACTCAAGACTTGGAAGATATAGAAGCAGGTGATGAGGCAGGAGTGGCCAGCAACAGTCCCGTAGCACCATTGGCTGGGGTAAGTGATGTAATGCCTTTTTCTGACCCGACACTCCAAGGATTTTCAAACATTGATCTCAATGCAAGGAGTAAGACGAAACTGGATTCATAGTATTTGTTCCGTGGAGGGAAAAACGCATGCCGAGTCTTCCAGATATGCAACGCTCTGTTAAGCATGACGGATTTAGAGACTCCAAGACTTGATGCTGGATCTGGATCAGACCTGCTGTTTTACATAGAACTAGATGCACCAGGTAACCGTTACAGTTGGTGCAATACGAAGATGTCATTGTTAAGGCTTGATTTGGCGGATGACAGTTGTGTCAGTTGTGTAGGTAGCCTTGCATGCATTTTTTGGTGTTGAAACTGGTTTATTATATTGAGTTGACATGCTGTTGAAGGGATTTAATGTTGTGTGAGAAAGCACATTCAGGCATCATTGTTAGATTAATCAGTGATTTGGTCATTAGATTCACATGCTTCTGTCTTTTTCTTTTCTTTTTTTTCTTCATTTTTTGTGATAGTTTGCATCTGCACTGTGCAGAAAATGCTTAGCAACAATAGTGACTGAAGTGAACAAAGGGAGAGAGAGAGATAGTGAGTGTGCATGTAAAGGGGGGCGGTGGAGGATAAAAATAGCCCACCGCTCCAGCTCTGCCTCACACTCCACGGAGACTGCACTGCCCCCGCTGCTTCCCGTCACTCAACCCGTCAGCCAATCAGATGCAACATCTGCCCCTTTACATGAAGCAACATGTTCTCAATGGTTGAGGGGTCTTTCATGCATATAATAGACCATCGCTGGTTCTCTGCTTGCAGACCGGATGCCATAGACATTTCATTTCTTCAGTTCTTTCAGTTCAGAAACAGGTGAAATAATGCACAGAAGCTTCACTGGCACCGTTAATCATCTCCATGACTCATCAATGTAAGCGCTGCGCGTCACAGACTAATCTGATATCTGCCTGAAATTGGTAGTGGTGGTGAAAAATAAGGGTTTTTAATGAAACGCATTCTCTCCGAGTCAAGCATTCGACTCGCTGCTGGAGAAAGCATGAGAAGCATGCGCTCAGCTGCGTTTAATGAAATTGAAAACGCCGGGAGGGGAGGAGGCGAAAGATCTCGCAAACTGCAGCAGCGCTGCATGCTTCTAAAACGTGACTCCGTGCGCAGTCTGCAAAGCAGAAGGAAACATGCTTCACTAACTTGACAGACAATGGCCACAGGATGTTTTCGTTGCTTGTTTTTCAAATTTAAACATTGTGTTTTATATCGTTATACTGTTATTTTGAATTGAAAGCACTGAGATGTCAGAACACATGGGTTGCAAGACACACCTGCACATGTTCTGTATGTAAATGACCCTGACTTTCACAAGATACATTGTGGTTGAGATACTAACCAGTCTTTCTTTCTGTCTGTTTTTTGTAGCACTACCTCCCAAACCACCCAAACCAACGTCTGTCACTAACAACGGTATGAACAACAACATGGCTCTACAAGACGCTGAATGGTACTGGGGGGACATCTCCAGGCAAGTACTCATCAACAACTTTATGTAGATTATATTCCGTTTATGGTAATGTTTTTTATTGTAGTTTATCAAAGGCTTTATTTAAACATTATTTCTGTTATAGGGAGGAAGTCAACGAGAAGCTTAGGGACACAGCCGATGGTACGTTTTTGGTCCGAGACGCCTCCACTAAAATGCACGGGGATTACACTCTCACGCTAAGGTACGTATTCCTTTCGTGCAGATTCATTTGTGTTCGACGTGACTGTTTTATGGATCGTTTACATTTTGGTTTTTGTTTCGTCTTACAGGAAGGGTGGTAACAACAAGCTCATCAAAATCTTCCATCGAGATGGAAAGTATGGCTTTTCAGACCCCCTAACCTTTAACTCTGTGGTGGAGCTGATCAACCACTATCGGCACGAATCCCTCGCCCAGTACAACCCCAAACTAGATGTGAAACTACTATATCCTGTGTCTAAGCACCAGCAGGTAATTATCACTGTTAATAACAACTGAAGAATATACAGATCTGAAATTGGTAATCAAAATGTTCAATTCTCTCTATATTTCTTTACAGGATCAGGTGGTGAAGGAGGACAACATTGAAGCTGTTGGCAAAAAGTTGCACGAATACCACCAGCAGTACCAGGAGAAAAACCGAGAGTACGACCGGCTCTATGAGGAATACACTAGAACGTCACAGGTTAGCTTATTTTCCTAATTAAAATATTTTTTTTGAACGATTTATTAGTTAATTTTATAGAAGTGATTAATAAAAATTAAACATTTGTACTTTTGTCTGCCTTCTAGGAAATCCAAATGAAAAGAACTGCTATTGAAGCTTTCAATGAGACCATAAAGATCTTCGAAGAGCAGTGCCAGACGCAAGAGCGATACAGCAAGGAATACATCGAGAAGTTTAGGAGAGAAGGCAACGAGAAGGAAATCCAAAGGTGAGCCTTTAATCTGAAAACCTCAGGTAAAGTCATTATGGTGATTTTGATTTTTGAGTTTAATTCATCATCATTCGGTTTCAGGATCATGGTAAACTACGAGAAGTTAAAATCACGCATCAGCGAAATAGTGGACAGCAAGCGGCGCCTGGAGGAAGATCTGAAAAAGCAGGCGGCGGACTACAGAGAGATCGACAAGCGGATGAACAGCATTAAGCCTGACCTCATCCAGCTCAGAAAGACCAGGGATCAGTACCTCATGTAAGTAGCTCATCCTTCATAGGTTCTGTGACACAACACGCGTTCGGTGAAATGGAACAGGACGTGATGTTCTTGATGGGTTTTGTTTACTTTGCATGCTGTCTTAATGCAAAACATGTTTAAACAGTTTTTTTTGTTGTTGTAACACAGGTGGTTGACACAGAAAGGAGTCAGACAGAAGAAACTCAACGAATGGCTGGGAATAAAAAACGACAACCAGGACGAGTAAGTATTCTCTAGGTTTTAAATACTGTGTTGCAAACTTCTCTTGGTTACAATGGCTAACTTACCACTTCTCCTTACAGTCAATACTCTATGGTGGATGATGACGAAGATTTGCCACATCATGACGAGCGCTCCTGGAAGCTGGGCAACATTAACCGCATCCAGGCCGAAGCGCTTCTGAGGGGCAAGAGAGACGGAACATTCCTGGTTAGGGACAGCAGCAAAGCCGGCTGTTACGCCTGCAGTGTTGTGTATGTATCACTTTTGTAAATGATTTACTACTTTATTTTTGCTAACACTTGTTGAGGCATTGAGTAGACTAGACTTCAATACGTCAAAACAGGAAGCTGTAATGCACTGATGTCTAAAACAATTTCTTTGTGTTATTGCAGTGTGGATGGCGAGGTCAAGCACTGCGTCATCAACAAGACACCCACAGGATACGGCTTCGCCGAGCCCTACAACCTTTACGGCTCTCTGAAAGAACTGGTCTTGCACTACCAGCACACGTCCCTGGTTCAGCACAATGACTCTTTGAATGTCACGTTAGCATACCCGGTCTACGCACACCAGAGGCGGTGAGGACTAGTTGAACACACCCTTGAGACTCGTTACAAAGACGGGAGTTGAGAAAGGGCCTCCCCTCGCATGGAGACTCACCCAGTAGGGCTGCTACCGAGGGCTGACGCTTTTGCCTCGAAACGACCTCGTCGGAAAGACAAGAAAGCGAAAGCCGAACATTTCAGCCGCTGAGTCTGAACGTAGTTCTGTTTCTTGAGCAGAGACTGCTGGACTTGAACTCATTTTACTCCCGAAACGGAGGACTTTGGAGGCCTTTTCCAAATGGTGCTTGTTCATTTCAAAGCTTTACCCGCTGCTGGAATGTGGAGCATTGATTAAACCTCTGGAGTGAATCTTTTTTACCTCTTCACCCCTTCACCTGCTCAGATCAGGACCTGTGTGTGTGTGTGTGTGTGTGTGTGTGTGTGTGTGTGTGTGTGTGTGTGTGTGTGTGTGTGTGTGTGTGTGTCTACGAGAGAATGCAATGTGACCAAAATTCACAGTATCTGAAAGCTATCGGGATGTTCGACATGATGATGCGTTTAACCCTCACGAACAGACCATGGACTCAGCTGATCAAATGTAGCAAGATGGCACTTTCGAAACAGTATCTACTAGTTTTCCTGTAAGAGACTTCTTCTGAATGAACATTCGATGTGACACGCCTCGTCTCAGAGGAGCTCAGCGACGAGAAGCGTGATGTTTGGCATTTTCTTTGTAAGCATTATTGTGACAGACTCTAAATCCATTTCTCCTTTATGGACGGGCAAGAATGGAACTGAAACGGACTTCACGTTGTACATAGAGATAGCATCAAAAGCTACGTGACGAAACCATGTTGTACCAAAAACGCAGTTCCTTCTCAGTTGTATTCTAATCTGCTATGCAAATTCTGTATTTTCCGTCTTCTCTGCAGAGCTGTGATTTTATTTTACACATTGCTACCCATAATATAACTTGTTTTTATTGCTTAAAAGTCTTTTTTATGTCGGTAACTAAGAGGATATTTTAAGTGTCAAATCGCCAAGAAAAATGGCTTCAGTTTTACAGAAGAAGTGAGAAAAAGTACTTTATTACATATTTCTTTATCAGCCGCTGGTAAAATTAAAGAGAGAGAGAGAGTATTTTATTAGTCTTTTTCACTTTGAGCTGATTTTCTCTCGGGCAGAGCCTAGAGAATATTAGTGCTGCTTCTGTCCTACAGTAATGGTGATTATATATATATATGAACATTTTCAGTAGAGCAAACATAAACAATAAACCATGACATTTTAAATCACTGCAATTGAATGATTCATGTCAAACACAACATAACACTGCATTTTTCCAGTCACATATAGAGAGGTTTATTTTGTGATATTTGTTCCGTAGAGCAAAGCGATTTGATCCTTCTGGAATGATTGAGAAAAACATTTATTTCGATGATGAAGACGACACCCTTCATTCCTTATCCACATAGTATTTTTCTGTATCAGAAAATCTTTAAGCGTTTACATGGATCAACTCCACCAGTACCCAACGTTATAGTTTGCACCACACGCTCGTAAAATACAAATTGTGTTTTTTCGAAAACATTTTGACGATACACATTCAGGAGAACCTACAAGATTTACATTTGTCATGGCTGGCTACAGTATTCTCAACTTTATGATTGGTGAAGTCAGTATTGCTTTTGCCTTCTGCTTTTGTGTACATTGCAGTTACACTTGGCAAATGCATTTGATATTTTGCATAAATAAACATCAATGTTGACAACAATAATTAATGAGTTAATTTTCATTGTCACTTGTTTGTTAGTCGGTTTTGTGGTCGTGTATTTTTTTTATTTGTTTGACTCCTTGTTTTAACTAGGCCTGATTGCCTTAAAATGAGTTAGTTGTTCGTATTTTTTTAAAGTAGGCAGTACTGTTAAATTTAACAATGCTATTTTGAATCTTAGTCTTTTTCAATGTAAAATTGTCATGGAGAAAGTTTCTCTCGCGTCCATACGCACACATTTTTTGCCCCTCCAGTGTTTTTTAAAACGAGACAAAGGTGTCTGAGAAAACCAACTTGTGGTTTGACATAAATGACAAAATCACATATCACAAATTTGATGGTTTGTGATTCTCATGATTTAAGTTCTGAAAGTTGTTTTTGAAGTTTGCATTTCTTTTGTAAAGTTTTTCCATTGAATTTCTGCAAATTGTCACTTCGTTAAGATGAAAAAAATTTCATGGTATTTATGTGGGACTTCTTTGCTTCTACCTGTATTCTTCTTTTCACCTCCTGCCACAACCGTCCGTGTTTCATGTCACGATCGTCGTTTGTCTGCAGCCCCTGTTCTCTGAATTGCAACATTTTTGTGAACCCGATCATTTTTTTAAAACTGTGTAATAGTGGTTTACAGACAATGTTAACACAATGCTGAGATTAAAATTAACCAGTGTGTTCCAGTTCTAAAATGCTTTGGATCTGTTTTGGCTTTTTATAAAAAACAAATGAATAAAATAATGTTTTGAAAAGCAAGAAGACTTTTTTATTGATTTTCTTTTCTGGTCTGTTCTGTAGATATCATTTACAGATTTGACAGTTGACTGGTGAACTCCATGTACTGTTGCAGAGACTTTTGAGGTTATGCAAATGCTGTGGTGTGGTGTGATGGCACGGCATTGATGTCACCAGTCACAAAAGGGGCTGAAGGTTTTAGAACTTTTTGTTCTGGCACTTAGTAAGTAACGGGCTTACTAAAATTAGTGGAGCTTAAATAGCTGCTTTTTTGGTCTGGCTAACAAATTTTAGACCGAAAATGCTTAAAATCATTGTCAAATAGTCTGAATAGAAAATGATGTTTGATTTAAGGCACAGGCTTTGTAAAAGAAATTTTTTTTTTCCTATTTAGCATATTTAAACACATTTTTGTTGCTATTCCAAGTATACATGAATAAGTTAGTTGCATTTTTTGTTTTGCATTTTAAACTGCTGGGTTAAAATGTACCATTTACATACTTAACAAAGCATAAAATGTCTTTATTATGCATGCTCATAATCATAACTCATCTGATGTTTATGATGTCTCTGTTGTCTTTTACTGCTCTGAGGAGGCTCACAAATGTCTGGCACGTTTGTCAGGCCTGAAATGATCTTGTATAACTTCTTGTGAAGCTAAAATGCGCTGAACTCGGTGGTCAAAATGACGAGCTGAAGAAAACCTGGTGGCTGAAAAACAGGCTTTGAATAGTTCCTGACAGAGAAAGTATTTCATCCCTTTAACAACAGTATGTGTACCTGTGTTAGATGTTTTCAGACATGAGATGTAATGGTCGGTGCGTTTGTTGCATTTTGATTTGCAAATCTCAAGATTTTTTGATTGTAAGACATTGAAAATTGACCTATTTATTTTGATACTACAGCATTTGGTTGACCATGCACGTCTCAAACGAGCCATGCTGTAGCATGCGAGAATGCGAAAGGAAACCACAGTCATGAGAAGCATCAAATGTGCTGTTATCCGGAAAAGGAAGGACTGTAGAGCCACAATCTTTCTTAATCTTTCTGTATTATCCTTTGATATACATTACCATAGATTAAACACAACTACTCGTTCTTTATTATTGCTGTTTTCCGCCCTTTTAGAATAAATGAAAGTCATCTAAACTTGCATATCTTAAATTTGAGCTTTTTTCAAATTTAAGCAAGTTGTTTAAAGTGCATCCCGAGAGGCTTCTCTTTTTTTTTTCCTTCAAGAAGTTCATACACTGGCACGTTTTAAAGTAATTTCAAGCATTTGCCTTCAGAATGAAAATGTTTCTGAGAAACTCAAATTCAGCTCATTATCAGTTAACTTTTGGCTTGCAGCACATAAGCATGTCACGCATTTGTCACCGTGGCGTGCAGATTGCAACACAGACTTGGAATGACATGCTGCACAAAAGATATTTCGAGTATGATCGATAGACCGCAATGATTTTATCAATCATGTATCGCTGCTGTGACAGTTAGAATTCTGTGTAAGAGTTAGTCATTAGAACAGGTGATATATCGCCTCAGTTTCTTGCACAGAATGAAACCAAATTTCAGAAAGCAGCTTTGATGATGAAGAGGACGGAGTCATTATCTTGGACGTTTGCACCAACTGTTTGCAATATAGACTAAATGGATTATATGTGGTATTACAGGCCCGGACCACATTTTAACAGAAAACAAATCTGTAACTATAAAAAAATCTTTGCTGCCTTAAATTTTTAAGTACAGTCAACTTGACTGTTTTTACATTATTTCAACTAATTTTAACTCATCAAATTAAGTAAAAAATTTCTAGTTATTTTATGAGTTGAAATGACTTGAAATAATGTAGAAATAATGTAGATCTGATAAGCAGTGTTAGGTTGTTACTAATAAAGCAAAAACTTCCTGGTAGATGAGATTTGACCAACAAATGGCAATGTGCTCTGTCTCACAAGATGACATAAGTATGCTTTGTAACATACCTTTATATCTTTATACAATATATCTTTCTGTTATCTCAGAATACTGAGTTTTCTTAGTGTTAGGATCCCTGTATGTTATCTGGCTTCTGATTTGCAGCACTTTCTTTGACGTAAATACTAAATCAGAGTATTTAAAGTGTTAATAATGATCCGTTAGTTTGATCTGTCAGTAATGCTGAAAAGCCGAGATCTTAATGAGTGCAGTGAATGTCAGTACATTGAGCTACAGTCGCTCACTGTTAAATATTCATTAGAGACTTTGCTGTTCTTCATAGCTCTCAACCTACTTTCAGAAGACAGACTCTTTAGCAGATTATAGCTTCATTTCAAGGCATATAAAACTGAATGATGTGTTTTATTCAGTAGCATCCTGTGCTCACTAACACAGGAAGTCAACATTAAATTAAAACTTGCCATATTTTAAATGATTTTACCATGCATGATTCATCAGTGTATATTATTTAAACACAAAAATGTTTGCTTTGGTAATCTTTCTTTTCAGCTTATGTCACTAAAGAGTTAAACCATACATTTTAAGCAGTAAGTAACAGTGGTCCATAATCACATTCAAGTCAGGGGGTCAGGGTTGACTGGTTAGCAATGCCCAGTTTGCCCCTACTGGTAGATGCTGGTAGATCTGGTTTCTAAAAAGGTATTACACTACATTGACAGCCCCTAAAAATGAGCAAAATCATTTGTTTGCAAGCATCATATATATTTGTGAGTGTGTGTGTGTGTGTGTGTATATATATATATATATATATATATATATGTATGTATAGAAACTGCTGTTATGGTTGACATACGGTTAAACCTATGGCATTTCGCAATTAGAGAATTGTTGATACACCTGTTGGTCTAGATAGATTACTAAAAACTACTCATAATCCACATTGCAATAATCTTGCCACCTGTTCACAAGTAATAACATCTGCTAACTAGCTTAACATTTGACCGTGTTAAATTACAAACCTGATTAGCATTCTGAGAGTAACTTTCATCAATATTAAATACATCAATATTTAATTTTCAGAAAGCAATTACAGCTCGAAACTTGCGTCAGCATAAAGGGTTATTGCTACATTTTAACTGCAGCAGTATACTAGTTATCAGCTTTTGTTTTGTCTATATTTTAATATTGACTGGCAACAGATGGATTAAGCGCTTTTGACTCAGCTGACGGTCTTGAAGTAAGATAAGATAATGGTTCAAAGTGCACATCTGCAAAACCGCAGACTATTAGTTTATACTTATGCAATAAGCTGTTAATGGTTTGCCAGACATTTCTGAACGTTTCTTTAGCGCTATGAGTGATTTTGGCTCTGTGGAGAGCTGAAATGAAATCTTTATAGTATCGTAACCTTCCATGTGTGCAATAAAAAAGTAAAGATTGTGAATTCTAAGTGTGAAGATTCTTAGTGAGATTTTTGAGTAAATGAAAACCTCACACATTAAGAATATCCTCTTATCCTGTTTCTAACAGACGTATAAGCTGATGTGAAACATTTCCGACGGCACATATAATAAGCAGTGATTATCATCTCATATGAATGGCATTACAGTGTTACTGCTGAAGCAAGCTTCTAGGAAAAGGATTTAGCCTGCTATTGTTTTCTATAGGAAGACACTAATCTTGCTTAGCCAGTGAGGTTATGTACATCCAAATTTAATACAGATGATGAATGCTTCAAAAAAAGGAAGGGTTCAATGAGGATTTGGTTTCCTTTTGCTTTTATATCAGTCTTGCCCTTCAGTAACATACCGTTATCTGACATGGTTATTCCCTCCGAGATTAATGATTCATCCTGTGTTTAGCAATGTGACTCGGTTTTGTGTGTGATATGATAACACAACCTTCATTCAGCAACAGCAGCAATCCTATTACAATATACACCGCATTAATTGCATTAAACAGTGCAACAATTAACAATGGGTAAATATATTGACACAGTTTTGAATGTTTGAATTTCAAAAATGTGTGAATGAGGTGATTTCACAACAGCAATAATAATACTAATAATGCAATTAAAAAATGTTTATTATTTCCAATGCTGACAACATGCTCCTGAACAATGTGTTGCATTTTACTTACTAAAAACATAATTACAGCCCATTAAATTAGACTGTTAATTCTGTGCTGACTTAAATTTTTAAGTACAATCAACTTAGTTTAGTCATTTCAACTCAGTCATTTCAAATTTGTCTATTGGTGAGAAAAATAAACTGAAATTAACTTTATTTGATGAGTGGAAATAATGTAAATCAGTTGAAATGACTTATAAAGCTAAGTTAATTGTACTTAAAAATGTAAGGCTGCAAAGATTGTTTTACAGTGTATAAAACATAAAACATCTCCTTTTATTTGCAACAATACTTTTTGCAATATTAAGCAGTGAAATAGTTTGTTTTCTATTTGAATGTGTAAATTCAAAAACATTATTAAAGCCATTCTTTTTTGTTATATGGATAGTGCTAAACTCTACAGGACACTGCCTATCCAGGATATGTGGCTTATAATATTAAGATTGTTTGAAAACCGATAGAAATCAGTTTTTCCGAGGCTACATGTCAGTGTGGATATGTGGTGAAAAAATTAAATCAGGTCATGTATTTATTTTTCTGCTCAATCTATGGTTATTACGTGAACAAGCAGGCTCAAATGCAATTCAAATTCATGTTCTTCAGAGATTAGTGCACTTAATTCACTTATACAGTCAAACTACTCAGAGCACATGACTGCTATATGTAATTGAAAATGGCCAGCGTATCAGAGATTAGTCTGAGCAATGAATAATTATGGAGATGTTACTGCAAAGACATCAACACTAACATCGACACTGATTACAGAGTATGAGGGTTCATGACCAAATGATCAGCTCACTTTTTTGCGTTTAAGTTCATGTACTTAATGAACAAGGTCCTTACAGGTGCAAAACATATCACCTTTTCAATGTTTTGTTTATAGATATAAATTCAGAACTATACATCATCCGAAGTCTAAGGAAATAATTGTCTTTAATGTCACTGATCCCCTTTGTTACCGCAAATGATGCACAAATGTCATAAAACAATTGTTTTTACTAAGAACATTGTCCATTTAAATTAGGTTCAGTTTGCTGAGCAAATGAAATAATCCTAGCTTATCTTTTATTGCCAATGTCTAATCTTATTTTTAGTTCCCCCTTTACTCCATTAAACATCTAAAACACTTAAGAAGTCCAAGAACACCCTGTCCAAGATTTCCATACAGCATGCCAGTATAGTTTTGCAGTAGACCTAAAACAGAAAATCTTTTCATGAGATAGAATGTCAAATCTATGTTTAGCACAAGAGTATCGTTCCCAGATGGAGATTTGAGAATATAGGCTGTCACGGCAGCAGGTTTTTGAGAACCTGGCCACTGAGAGTATATGGGATTAATTGTGCTGTAATCCTTTTTATCCATGCTAGTCCTAAAATAAACCCACAATGCAATGAATTTTGATCTAAGTGCCCTGCTATGCAAAAGAGCACAATCGATGATGTCACAGCACTCTTATGTCATTTTAGCCTAAGGAAACAGTTAAATTACAGTTAAATTTACACTTTTCGGCAAAAACAATCAAACAAATAAAACAATCAAGTTTTATAGTGAATAAAGTGATGGATTTTGAGATTTTTATCATTTATATTTACAGATGTATAGAGTGTTCCATATCAAATTGCCACTGTATGTAGTTCTACATCTATGGGATTTTATCATCTGCAAGGTAAAAATTACAAATGGGCAATTAAAACATTATGGACGTGACATATTCAGTCAAAACCTAAAATATAAATTCTTGCAGAATGTATTTATTACCAGTCATTGAATCATCTGTTTATATTTTATTAAACCCTGTTGATAGAGTCCAGACACCAAACAAATATCAGTCTATGCACAAGTCTATTTTCAAATAATGGAAATATACATGCGTTATAGATGTGACACAAAGAACATATGTTTTTTGAGAGGCAACATACTTCGTAGGATTTCCGTGAATTAAAATGCACAAACCCAAAGCAATTATTCCCAACAAATGAAGAAGATATGAATCTTAAAAAAAACATGTGCCATGTTATAAGAAATACGAACTGTTATGGATGTGACAATTCAGAAAACAGCTCTGGCTATGAAAAATCATGCTTTAAACATAAAAATGCTTTTAAAAGGAGAGACTTCACATGGGTATTTAAACCAACAAATATTGACATCTGAGCTATGGAAGTGCCCAAAACTGATTTCATAAAAAGACAATATTACCTCTTCACAAAAACCACTTGATCATTCAGTCTGTAAAACCTGAAAACAAACACATGTTCATAAAATACATGCCCAACTCTCTGTCTTGTAATGAACTGCAGCTCATTAGCCTTGCATTAGATTTTGTGATCTGGTTCACTAAACAAAAGGTAAATGCCTGAAACCACAAGCCTTATGTCCTAATTTGCATTAGAAGCGTGGGTGAGCAAAGCCTAATTGCAGAAAATTGCATCTGCGCTCCAGTTGCCTTTGAGCAACATGACTTTAAATGTCATGAAGGTTTTTGGTGTGAAAAACAATACAGTGGAATCCGCAAATTCAGACTACAGCAATTAACTAAATGAGCTGCGCTATAACTCTCCACTGACTCTGTGAAAGCCATTAAGGAAGATCATTTAAATTGTCTAATGACACCATAACATGGAGAACGCGTGTGCAAGACCATTGATATGTTATGTGTCATCATGAAAAACAACTTTACACATTTCATCTAATTAGCTTGGAAGTGTTCGCATGTTTCTGGGGAAGCTTTTTGATGTCCCTGTGATGTCATTCAATTGACACATTCCAAGTAATTGGATTTCTTCAGTTCTGCGTTCAATTATATGTGTCACATGTGTTACAAATTAATGTTGCATTAGGACTATATGTTCAGTTTAGGTGTTCAGCTTGCTTGTACGTCGATGCTGGAAATCAAGCTCTCCGATCTTGCCATTGCTTGCCAACTAAGAAACCAGCAACTACTGTATAGTACAAAGTACAAAATTAGGTTATATTCATTTTTAGGGCCATGATTGACATGAATTGTGCAAGATAATAAACCCACAAGAAATTCTAAACAGTCCAGCCAAAGCTGTCACTAATCCACATTTAGTTTAATTACACACAATCAGTAGTATATCATAATCACAATAAGTCACAATGACTCATTGGAATATAAAATCAGAGCCAATGCAAATGTTACCTGGATTAAGGTGAAGATTATTTTCACAAAATCCCAAACTGATGCCAGTTAAATAAAAGTATGGCATAATTATCAATGGGCAGTAAGTATACAACCTTTGCACATGTGTGCATTTGTGTGGTGAAAGAGTCCTGATTACATCACACTCAGTCAGGAAATGTAGCAATAGATGTAAGGTTATTTATTAAGGTAGTATTCCATCATCAACCTTGACATATCAAAACATTTAGTACTGTATATTTTGTCTTTCCTCTTTGTTTTTCATCTGTCAGTGACAACACGGTTGTTGAGCAAACAACTTCCACTTTTCAGTCCCACAGACAGTTCAGCGCACAGCTGTTCATGATGACCGAGGCAGTGTTAACTTTATGGGAGGACAAATTGTTAAAAGTGGATGAAACCCAATGAGCAAATAATGACATAACACTTGACGGCAAACATTGGCTGCTGCAACGTGGTGTGATGGTTTCAAGAATCAGCTAGGTTTATCGTTTTATTTTTGTGTTAAATGCTAAAGCAAGCTTCTGTATTTTTGTTTAGGATATGAAGTTGATGATAAATAGTAGTTAGAATTCATAATACAACGGTTTTTTTACTTGTTTTTGGAAGATCCACTCAATTGCTTTGACAATGTTGTCAAAACATTTCAAAAACGTTTCTGTTTTTGGCACATTGTAGTGATGTAAACGCATTCGTAAAACACTCGAAAACCCTTAGCAAATGTAAGTAATAAACAAAACTCAACATCATGACAATGAGTTTTGCATTGGTGAAACATCACTCATGTTTTCATTTTCTAAGTAGATTCTTACATTCGGCAGTTATTTCTCTCTTGTCAAACATAACTTCCAATTTTCTATGAGAGAACCACAAGAATACAAACATTGACATATCTCCATATGTACTGTACCGTCTTGTATCTAAATAACCAAATATTTCTTTTAAACTATAAGGTCTTATTTTAACTGTGCCTGGCCTCGCTGGAGGCCTAAAGAACACATTTGTAAGTTATCTGTATCTCAATCTATTTAGATTGTTAGAAGCATGTGCTAACATGTGAGTAACAAACATGTGAGTAGCATGTGGTTTTTCACATAGAAAGCATCCAACAATAAATACCAGATGTGTGTGTGTGGTCTCTTGGAGATGGAAAGCACCTAATTTCCCATGTTATCTGCTCAGTCAAGATAACCAAACCATTACAGTGTTTATTCACAACACATGTAAAAAAGTTAACAAAATCTTGGCACTTGGGTTAAACTGGAGTTAAGTTAGATTTAACTAAAAAGTGTGCATTAGCACTGATCCACAAAGGTTATTCAGAGGTTATTCAAACACTATATCCAAATATTATTAACTACCTATTATTAAACA
The DNA here is from genome assembly GCA_019155185.1 of Beaufortia kweichowensis. Classification (NCBI taxonomy): domain Eukaryota; kingdom Metazoa; phylum Chordata; class Actinopteri; order Cypriniformes; family Gastromyzontidae; genus Beaufortia; species Beaufortia kweichowensis. The sequence goes on along the minus strand of CM032795.1, from coordinate 5,003,440 downwards.
AAAAAGCATTTATGATTTTAATTTCATGGAACATACCAAAAGATTACTCAATAATTCTTGTAGCTGAATTGTCTAAAAAAATTGTTTCTTAAAAATCAATTTTGTTTTTAAAAGCAATACACAGTTACTTATTATAAAAAGCAGAACATGGCTGCCCAGTTCACATCTTGCACGTAGAGCATTTAATCCTTCATGTACTTGACTTTGCACCCAGAGCTTGATGATCTCAGAGCAATTTTGAAAAGGTGAACTTTGACCCAAAATCTATACAGTGACATACATCTGCAGTTCTGTCAATGTTTACTTGCCTTCTGTACTGGATCAATGTAATGCAAGAGCAATTACATTTGTTTCTGAATAATCTGAATAATGTAAAATGAGATAATGAAATGAGATAATGAATAATTTCTATCGAATAAATAGGGAACAAATTGTAAGAATAGTGTCTTGAACAAATAGTGTCCTATTTTATACAACCTTTACTATGACAGAGCAACTCCTTAGCAATAAAATCACTTTCCATTCTGGGATGCTACAAGATGACACATGCTGTCTCTCTCTAATAGAGATAAGATTCTTTATAGACCAGTCTAAGCAGGTTACAGATTAAGGACATCTTAGTCACACACACATAAGCTGTCACAGAGCTGAAATCAGACACATGACAGTTTCCACCCATCAGCCCCACATCTGTTTCCATTGACACATAATGTTATACATCGATTGCACTTCAGCATTACAATGATCTTTAGTCTCTAAAAAGTCCAGAATTTTGTGGTGTACAATACAGTAGCTTTATTGTGGCACTACACTAGGGTATTATTGGTGGTTGCTAAGGTGTTGCTAAGATGTTCTGAGTGGCTTTGATGAATTGCTATGCAGTTGCTAGGGTAATTATTATTATTGGTGATTGCCAGGATGTAAAAAACAGTTTTTAGTACCCTGTTAAGTGGTCACTAGGGCATTGCTTTTCGGTTTCTACACTGTAAAAATGATTTCTCTCCTCAGCAAATATAGCTTATACAAATAACCAAAATGTACTCATAAATGTAAGTTTTGCACATTACTTAACTTATGGCTAAAATTAATACAAAATATTTTTACTTATAATAATGAATTAACACAACAATCATTTCGAGTAAAGTCAACAAGATGCTTTGGACAGTTCTTAGCTGGTCTGCCTATTGCTAAAGTCAAAAGACTTGACCCAAGACATATCTTGGTCCAATCTGCAAAGTAAGTCTATTTTCGCTTGCGTTATCATCCGTGCTAAAACCTTAATGCCTTTAACAAGCGCCACAAATGGGCTACTTCTCATTTGAATCAAAAGCAGCATGTTTTTTTAGCAAGTTATCTGGTTTGATCTCTGCGAGACTGGTACACTAGAAAATGTTTGCCTAGCCAGCGAAAGCAAACATCGTTGACTGTCATGTGTTGTGTGTTGTTCTAAGCAGGAGAAATGTGTTGATACAGTTGCTCTCTCTTGCAGGCTTCAGCCTTCAAAAACCTTCCCCTGTTCTTTGAACAGTTTGTTCTAACTGGCCAAAAGTCAATAGTGAAACTTCAGAGCAGTGGGAAAAAGAGAGTCAAGGAGGAAGAAAACCCTAATTACTGCATATTCAACTCTTGCCTGCTTCTTTCCCTGCTTTCCATTTCCATCTTGGCTCTGAAATCTCCAGCGCTTGCCAAATACAGCTAATGTGTGCGAAGCATGAATGGTCACACTCTGTGCAGAGTCCTGCCGCGCACCTAATATAGCTGTTCTCTACAACAGCAACACATTTGCTATGACAAAGTCTGGTGTGTTTCGCCTTTCTGTTTCCTCTGCATGCATGCTGAACGCTGGGTGACTCGGTGATGTCATTGCTGCTCCACCCTGTGTCCTTTTGCTTGCATTTCTGGCGGATGAAAACCGGTTATACTGCAATCTTATATAATTCTGTGGTCACATCATTTAAGATTCACCAAAAGGGCTGACCGGGACCATGAACTAATGATGGCATTGCATTCGAGACCCTCTGATTATGTTTTACATTCCCTTCCAAACATTTTGTCGGACCTGTTAGTGTGAAGAATTAAAACTAAAATGCATTAGTGCTCTTTTTGGAGCTAAGTTCTCACCGTAATTTCTTTACTTAAAGAAAATGTAGCATGTAATGTTACAATACGTATACATTCCACATACACAGAATATGCATATACATGTATACATGCCACTTTCATTACCTTCTGCTGTGAGGAGTTTATACATTGACACGTGGCTCTCCTTTGTGTGTTTTGTGTGTGCTGCAGAAAGATAATAAGCTACATACTGCCATCTAGTGCTTTGCTTTGTAAATTTATTTGTACAATTATAATAGTACCATTATCATTGTCATAAAATCTCGTTTTTTCTTGTTAAAAAGTGAAGAAAATGCTACTTTTTCTTTCACATGCTGTGAGGCATCACTACCTTGTAATTTGTCTTTCTGATTTCTTTCTAAATTTAAGAAATGTAATATGTTTTATAGCTTCCTGTTACACTTAATATTTACATAATAAGGTATATGGTAATGCGTTGCTATAGCATTCGCTGACACTGATAATTAGATACAATACAGTCTATTCAATTGACCTATTCTGCACAGCAAATCATGAAGATATATGAGCAGGGCACTGTCTCTCTGACGTCATGGCTTCCATCTGTAGCCTCCACTAAACCAATGACACACATGAATCACTTTGCAGGATTACAGATAAACACTTTAAAAGGTCATTTTATTCATTGACTGATTTGCCGGTGAGATGTTGGCCAGTAGCTGGCAATTTTATACAGCTTTCATGAATCTGACAATGAGTGCCCGCTTAGCCATCTGCTACATTGTCAGAGAGAATGAAAATACCATGCTGTTAATTCATCTATAGAATAGAAACATGCCTACTCTAGACTTTAGACAAGTGTTCTTTTATTTATCACAGGCATAACAAGATAAGGAAATTGTCACTTACAATATGCAACGTCCTTTGGGAACTGGATTAAATGATTTACAGATAGACTAAAATATAAAGTCCAAACTGAATGACCAGTATTTAACCCTTTGTTCGTGGGACCCGTTTTCATTTTTATTCAAAGAAAAAGATTCATTATTTTTTCTCAGACTCTGAAGATGAGCCAAGGTCAATGAGTCTAAGTTTGAAAAAATAATTAATTGTATAATTTTTCTTTTGATAAAAAATGAAAATGGGTCTCACAGACCCGAACACCATACAAGGGTTAATACAATTAGGATGTAATAAAAGTTGCCAAATACTACAAATGTTAATAAATATACAGGTTAAATGTATTAAATTCTCTGTAATGATACTTAAATTTAGGATCTAAAAAATGACACAAACTGAAAAAAACTGTGAACCAATATATATTATATCTGATTTAAATAAAAATCTAATAAATAAATACGTACATAGTACAATATAAATAAATAAATAAAAATTAAAAATTCTGAACTATATATAAGTCAACATATGACATTAATGTTAAAAAATTTATACAAAATGTCCGTATTTAAGAAAGGCCACAAGATGCATCGAACACATGCTTAGAATTTTCACTGACATTTATTCTGATTATTTAAATATATTGTGTTTTTAATTATTTAAGTAGTGAAATGCAATGTCATTACTATTTTCTATTAGAGTAAATCTTTTTACATATATTTTAAGTAGTGACTTTTATTGTGAAATTAAGCTCATATGGCTGCCATTTTTAAGGAAATGTTCACGTCACTTTCCACCTCAGTCCATAATGTAGCTATTAGCTTATAGTAAAATCTGATTTTTACACACTATGTATTTGAAAAACCAAGAGTTACTATTTCAGGGCTTACAGCTGTTGTTGGTGAACAGTACATGACCCCTTTCAGCACCGAAGGGCCATAAACTCCGCGCTTATTGTCGTTGTCAGCCCTCCGAACAGGTAAACACAGCAAAGCACATTAGAGCTTCTATAGTTTTTCGATGATGAGATCTCAAAGAGATTAACAGTGTGAGATCTTTCATACAGCAGCATCATGGATGAGAAATACAGCAGTAATGTCATCTCCAGTGGGAAACTGGGGCGAGTTGAGGCTCCAAATGCCAGGTAAAACTAAAGCATATGTAAATAAATACCATAGTACTAAATGTTAACATAACATGGTAGTATTGGTAACATCATGATGCATATTTGTAAGAGTTAATCTCAATCGTTTTTAATACATTATCCTCTGATATCACTTAGCCAAATAGCTCTTAGATCAACATCTCGTATTGGTTATGAAACTTTCTTGTCTTCCCTGTCAAAAAAACCCAGACATTTTTAATTTACGTACCATGGCACTAAATTGCTACCTTATAATACAAAGAAAACACAGTTATTTTTTACCATTTTGGTGTTATTTATAAAAGCATGATGTTACCATCCTTCTGTGGTATATGTTTATAGTAATAACATTGTTCACTGTCTCAAAAATTAGAGACAGTATAAATAGTCTTTGTGGTTGGTTAGTTTCTTCCCTTTATTGTAGTTTTTTTCTTACAGATTGACCCGGTACATAGTGTTACTCTACTTTACCAAGCTGCTAAAGGCATTTGGGATATTCGAGTCCTATGATCTTTTAAAAGTTGTGCACATTGTACAGTTTCTCTTCATACTGAAAATGGGGTAAGAAGGAAATGACATTATATTGGAAATACATTGACTGTGTCATACGTGTTTAATTATTGCTTCGTTTTACTGCATAGGTGTGCGGTGATCTTGGTTTTCTTTCAAAAGCCATTTTCATCAGGAAAAGTGATCCACAAAAGACAGGTGCAATTACACTTTTATCCAATTGTACATTTTGAAAAATAAATTGACCCAAAAATGAAAATAAATCTGTCATCATCTATTCATCCTCATGTCATTCAACACCTCTATACACAAATGAAGATAATTTGAGAAATGTGGTTTTGTGTCCATACAAAAGAGGGCCAATTCTGTTTGGTTACCATCATTCTTCAAAATATCTTCTTTGGTGTTCTGCAGAAGAGAAAAAGTCTTACAGGCTTAAAATGACATCAGAGCAAGTAAATGATGAAAGATTTGTTAATTTTTAGATGAACTAACACACTTGTTTTTTGTTGAATATTTTGTTGTACCTAGAAGTTCATGATCATATGAAAATAAAATGGAGTTGAGAATGCTGTCTCACATTGACATTAAGACATTAGGATGTTATAATCATTGCATAAATCCTTCCTTTGTGCCATATTTAAATACAGCAACCAAGTCTCTGTTTAACTTTTACTTTCAGTGGATAAAAATCCTTAAACACGCTGTCATGAGCTGCATCATTTCCCTGTTGGGCTTCTTTGGGTTGACGCTCTGCGGCCCGCTTAGGTATGTGTTTGGACTTAAGTGAAGTCTTAAATAATTTCCATCATCCGTGACGGAATGCTGTTGAGCTTAACTGGCATTATTTCTTTTAGGACACTATTGCTGTTCGAACACAGTGACGTGGTGGTGATCTGTCTCCTCAGCGTTCTCTTCACCAGCTCTGGAGGGGGACCTTCAAAGGTCAGATCTTCAGAGAAATAATAACCTGTATATTAGTATGACCTAAATATATCATCTGACCCGTTTTCACTGCTTTTTTACAGACGAGGGGTGCTGCTTTCTTCATCATTGCTGTGATTTGCCTTTTGCTTTTTGATAATGATGATCTTATGGCGAAGATGGCAGAGCACCGTATCCTTTAAGATCCTGTGTTTTTTTAAGCATAACAGTATTATTAAAAGTGCAGCATATTATATATGTATATAGCATATATGTATGTAGCATATATAATATAATAAACTCTCACCATTGGTTAAATTAGAAGTTTACACTTAAACAGCTATGTAAAAGTGTGCCGTAGTACATTTACATTTAAGCATTTAGCTGACGATTTTATCCAAAGCAACTTACAAATATTAGGAGACAATAGTAGTGAGTAGTGTTCCTCTTTGGAAAGACAACTGTGGAAATTACACTGAAGATGTATACACTTTACCATTAAAGTTGGCATTAATCAGCATTTTACTTTGGACATATGATATACAATATTTAACCATGGTATACAACAATGAATATCTTTAGTAATTGAATTGGAAAAAAGTGCACAATCCATGCTAGAATAATGCCAGACCTTAATGTAAAGAACTAAACCTGCCAAAACACATTGGTTACAGTTTAAGCAGCCATGGCGACATCAGCTAATAAAAAGGTTGTTTCAGACACAGAGCAAGATTTTGATAAAAAGAAAATCAAAAACCGACTGTGCAGGATTGTGTATCACATCTAAAATGTGAAATTTATATAGTTTTCTATTTTAACATTCAAAATCTGTATATTTCTTAATTTGATTTGTAAAGCTGAAGGACATCATGACAGTGCTCTTACCCATGCATTATATACAGGGATTGCATTTTTAGGGTTGGCAGATCACAAGGTGCGTATTTATCGTGTTGATATTATGCATAAATGAAGGTTGAGTAAAATTAAGGTGTTGAACTCTCATTTTCTGGGCAGGGTGGAGTGGTTCTGCTGGTTTTGGCTATGTGCCTGAAGGTGGCATTCAACGCAGCATCTAGAAAACTGTCAGTGGAGATCGGCGGTGCGAAGCGCCTTTATGCTCTTTCCAACCTGGTGTCCTCAATAGTTTTGCTGCCTTGGGTCATAGTGCTGTCTGCAACTACGGAGGTGAGAGAGTAAACTCATCAACTTTAACTATGTGTACCGGCATCATTTATATTTAAAGGCCCCATGAAATTAGTGACATTTTTTAGTTTACATCACAGTCTAGCTAAACCATGACAACAACATTAATAAATGTTTTAAAATGGAAATCCTCAGAGTAAGGTGGAATCCTGGTCTGGCCTCATCTTGCCGTTCTCCATGATCATCTTCTCTGTAATGATACTGGACTTTTACGTGGAGTCCATCTGCGCGGCTAAGCTGGAAGCCTCACGCTGTGCTCGCTATGGCTCCATCTTCCTGTTCCTCAGTGGCCTGCTGCTGGCTAACTTCTGGACCCACCCGTTAACGGACCAGTTAAGAGCTATGAGTAAACCAGGCCAACAAAGCAGTACTGAGCATGTGCTGTCTGGTGGAGTCCTGGTTAGCGCTTGTTTCTTTATCATGGGTAAGTTTAATGGGTCATTTCAACCCAAAAAACTCTGTATGACATGCTTTATCTGTTGGTAACAAACAACATTACATTGTATGGACACAAAACCGTTTCTCAAGGCATTTCTCAAAGTATTTTTTTTTTTGTGTTTCATAATTGCACTCTTATGTAGAATTACAACAATGTTTTTAAATGCCAAGTCGTATGTAAGCAAACATTTTAAACAGTTTCACTTTAGATTTAAACTATCTTTATGGACTAAAATATTTATACAAATGTTTTCAGCTGATTGCGTGCTGTCAGCCCAATCATCAAGGGGTCAGAAAGGTACATTAGTGGGATACTCTCCGGAAGGAACACCTCTTTATAACTTCATGGGAGACGCCCTCCAACACACATCCCAGTCTCTGCCTCGCTTCATCAAAGACTCTCTCAAACAGATCCTTGAAGAGTATGACTCACGACAGATCTTCTACTTCCTCTGTCTTAACCTTGTACGTTGCCTTTCACAAGTGTGTTCAAGTGATTTTGGTTCACTTTGAGTGTGTGTATGTATCTCCCATGACCTGCAATATAATCATCCTCTTTTAACATGTTGACCTTGGCTCAGGCCTTCACATTCGTAGAACTCTTCTATGGTGTTTGGACCAACAGTCTGGGGCTGATCTCTGATGGTTTCCACATGCTGTTCGACTGCTCAGCTTTGGTGCTGGGACTTTTTGCTGCCCTCATGACCAGATGGAAAGCAACCAGAATATATTCCTATGGGTAATGTGACCTGTTAGTTTAATTTGTGATTGTCAAGACAAGCATCATTAGAAATAGTGTTTATACCTGTAGTTAGTAGCATTGTGGCAGCTAGTTTTTCATAGGTATGGTCCTATTTTTAAAAGGTAAAGATCTAGTATGAACGTGAAATTGCTATGTTTTGGCCGTTTCAATAAACTTTTTTAGCTTTTTCGACACTTGTCATTGATCCTGAACCTTTGTTTCTGTGCGATATATCTAATTGTTTTGTATAATCTTCTGTTTAAATTGTATGACAAGATGAAATTGGTTGTTCATGCAGTTTTTGCTGTTGAATGTTAATATTGTGGCTGTCTGATTGACAGGTATGGCCGTGTTGAAATCCTCTCTGGGTTCATCAATGGCCTGTTTCTCATGGTCATAGCTTTTTTTGTGTTTGTGGAATCAGTCACCAGACTTATCGATCCACCAAACATCAACACGGATATGTTGACGGTACCGACCTTGAGTGCATTCTTGTAATCAGTACTTATCGCTGAAGTTGGTCTTAAAGGACTGATTTGGTTTGTTTGTTTTTTCTTTGAAGCCGGTGTCAGTTGGTGGACTTCTCGTTAATCTGGTGGGCATCTGTGCCTTCAGTCATGCTCATTCTCATGGGGCGTCCAAAGGCAGCTGCTCTGGGCACGATCACGGCCACTCACACCATGGACATGGGCACGGCACTGCAGAGCACAGCCATGGAGGACATGGACACAGTCACGGAGGACATGGACACTCACATGGCCACGGGCATTCCCATGGGTCTTCCGGAGGCGGAATGAATGCTAATATGAGAGGTGGGTGTGTTGCAGATATGGCCAAATATCTAAATAAAAAGGGTTTACCCAAAAATCCTGACATAATTTAACAAAGCAGTATGGTTGTCTTTTTTCTGTGAAACATTAAAGGAGATGTAATTTGTAAATTTTTTGCAGGAGTGTTTCTTCATGTGCTTGCCGACACGCTGGGCAGTGTTGGCGTGATTATATCCACCATTCTCATCAGACAGTTCGGATGGCTAATTGCAGACCCCATTTGTTCTCTCTTCATTGCCGTACTGATTTTTCTCAGTGTAATTCCTCTAATAAAAGATGCCTGTGAGGTCCTTCTGCTGAGAACTCCACCTCAGAATGAGAAGGAGCTCAACTTTGCTCTTGAAAAGGTATGAAGACATAATAAATATAGCCTAAATTATTACATTTCATGCAGCACTTAGGCTTCAGACAGATTTAATGTTCCCATGTTCCTCTCAGATTCAGAAAATAGAAGGTGTTTTGTCCTACCGTGACCCACACTTCTGGAGACATTCCGCTAGTGTCATTGCTGGAACCATCCATCTTCAACTCATGTCCGGTGTAGTGGAGCAGCGAGTTATTCAGCAGGTGAGAATGTTGCTTTACTTCACCCACAAGAGAAAAATTTTTCACTTAAGCCCTATTCGCACAGGATTAGTATTATCTGGGGACCTTGTGTGATTTAGAAATTAGCCCCCCACGTCTGATTTTCGTGTGGCGCATTCGCACGGGATAAGCGAAGCCTGAGATTTTACTCGAATTTACTGACTTATCTCCCGGATATGATGTCGAAGCAGTACGTAACAATGATATAACCCACCAAATGCTGGCCAAATCACAGAGATGCCAATTCGCACGGGACTAATATTATCACAGAACCTCTGTGTTCGACGAAATATGGTAGGTCATTTGCGGGGGAATTTTTACTTTACAAATTACAGACATGGCCGATTCGCACGGGATTAAGATCACAGACAACCTCCGCAGTTATTACAAATGACTAGAGGTCCCTAGATAATACTAATCCCGTGCGAATAGGGCTTTACTCACTTATTTCATGACATTTTATGTTGCATGACATTCTTTTTGCAGATTTTTTGCTTTAAAGTTTAATAAAGAACCCAAGACAATGCATTTTGCGTTGTAAACAAATTTGGCGTTTCATGGTTTTTTCATTAATAATTTATTTACTGACGGAATAATACATTTACTGTTTCTTCTCCGATTTTTCTCAGGTGTCGGCTGTGTTGAAAGATGCTGGTGTTAATAACCTGACTATTCAATTGGAGAAAGAAGCCTACTTTCAGCATATGTCTGGCCTCAGCACCGGATTCCACGAAGTTCTAACCATGACACAACAGATGGAGTCCATGAAATATTATAAAGATGGCACATGTATTATGTAAAGTGTTGCTTTGACAAATTTACATATAAAAATAAACAGTTATAAGATGTTATTTTAATCTTTTCTTTTTTAATAAAAATATTTTATAATCTTTTTAACTGTGTGGTTATGTGGTTTCAAGTATTGACATATTCAAAAGTAAAATAAAATGAGGCCTTTGTCTGTATCAGCTTATATATTGGGATCACCCTAGGAGCAAAAGTAAAAATGACAGGAGAAAAGTTAAATGAAATATAAAAATATAAAGTAATATTGATATACAGGAAGGAATAATAGACTTTTTTAGTTCTTCAAACCGCCCCACAACGAAAGGTGGCAGTAGAAAGCACGCACGTGGTGGCATACCAGTAGAAGAAGGCATTTAACTGGTATCTCCGCCCCGTGCAATCACATGGTCCTTAGTTGTCCTGGAAACGCATTGAAATCAGGTGCGGCTCGACCAATCAGCTCGCAATGATTTTCGAACGCAGCGAATCAAGTTCGAAAGAGCGACAATTTAAACCAAAAGGCAGGAACAGCATTACACCGTGCTCGCTTCAGCAGAATCAAACAGTTTGTTCATCGATTCACAGTCGTAAGCTTCCAAAATAATGGCTCTCCGTGTTACAAGGGTGAGTTTTTATAATGCATTTGATCATACTTCTTAAGTATAGCTAAAATCGTTCATTTCTTATGATTACAGCGGTAGTTGGTAATGTATTTCGACGTATTGAGTTTTAGTTTCGTGTGCGTTTAAGATGCATTTTCTTAAAAATGTGGTTATACGAGCGTGGTGCATAATTTGCGTTTTTAGTTTTCCACTTTTCTAAACTTGTGAACATGAAATCAATCGCATTTGAATTCTTTTAAGTCTCAAGTATTTCGGTGTGTGTATATACACTTCCTCTTGCAGTTTTAGAGCAGTTATCTTGCTAGTTAAAGTTTTTAATGCCCACTCTTTGTCTACGTGCAAACAGAACACCCGCCTGGCCAGCAGCGAGAACGCTCTGCCTGGGAAAGCAGTTGTAGCGAACAAGCCCGCACTGAGACCAAGGGCCGCGCTGGGAGAGATCGGCAACAACCCGCAGACACGACAGGTTTTGAGGAAGAAGGTAACTTGTTTACTTCGGGCGTTGCCTTGTTTACTTTCAGGTTTTCTGTTGTTCAAGGGTTGACGATGTATTTCTATGATCCAGGATGTGAAGGCTGCACCCAGCGTAGAGGTCGTGGCCGAGAAGTTGCCTGCGGTTCAACAGCCCAAGAAGGAGTCTCCTAAAGTTCAAAAGAAAGATGTTCAGGTCCGTCTTAAAAGACGCAGGTCAACCAAAAATAGCTTTTTAATGCCATCAGCTTTTTCATGTAAATCACGATGTAATTCATAATTTTATTAAGATGCCGATCTTGTAAAAGAACCACAACTTGTTAACGTCCAAAAAGCACATTCATTGCAATTGGTCCAAATAACGCCACTCCGTTCATGTATGAAATGCACTAAAGTGCAAAATGCAATTGTACATGTTCAAGTGTTTTTGGATGAAATGGCCTGCTAAATGTAAGCGAGATCTTTACCTTAAACAAATGCATTTGTGCCACATCTTGTTGGTGTTCACCTACCCTTTTTTTCCCTCCATGCACAAACTCGTGTTTCTTTTTGTTGGCAGATTTTGTCTGAGCCTTCCTCTCCTGTTCCCATGGAGACATCTGGCTGTGCTTCAGATGATCTGTGTCAGGCTTTCTCTGACGTTCTGCTTAATATTAAGGATGTGGATGCCGACGACTATGATAATCCCATGCTCTGCAGTGAATACGTCAAGGATATCTATTTGTATCTCCGCCAGCTTGAGGTTTGTAACGACTAGTATGTATTCTGTAATACTGGTGACGTGTTGGACTATGTGTAATTGTACTTTTTACCTACAGACTGAACAAGCTGTTAGGCATAAATACCTGGAAGGAGGAGAGGTTACAGGAAACATGCGTGCAATTCTTATTGACTGGCTTGTGCAGGTCCAAATTAAGTTTAGGTTGTTGCAGGAGACCATGTACATGACTGTGGCAATCATTGATCGCTTTCTGCAGGTAACATTTTGGTAACTTCTCTTGGACATGTTGCTGCTTTTTTTTATGAGCGGTTTGTAATCTGCAATTCTCACTTTTCAATCAGGCGCATCCAGTTCCAAAGAAGCAACTGCAGCTTGTTGGTGTAACGGCAATGTTCATTGCCTCAAAGTATGAGGAGATGTACCCACCAGAGATCGCTGACTTTGCCTTTGTCACCGACCGTGCCTACACCACTTCTCAGATACGTGATATGGAGATGAAGATCTTGAAGGTTCTTGACTTTGGCTTTGGAAGACCTTTGCCCCTTCAGTTCCTCAGGAGAGCTTCAAAGATTGGAGATGTAAATGTGTACTTCTGTTGTCTTAAGGGTTCTTAAGTTGTGTCGTATACTCTGTACAATGTGCCAATGTTTCCCCCTCTCTTTCAGGTTACAGCAGAGCATCACACTTTGGCAAAGTATTTCCTGGAACTCACCATGGTTGACTACGACATGGTCCACTTTCCTCCTTCCCAAGTGGCTAGTGCAGCTTATGCCTTGACTCTGAAGGTCTTCAACTGTGGTGACTGGGTAGGTTTTTGTAATTCATCTTCCTCAGTTTCTCATTTGTAGTTAGACCATTTTGTCTAAACGGTTTTTTGCACGTTGCAGACTCCTACCCTTCAGCATTATATGGGCTACACTGAGGATAATCTGGTTCCTGTGATGCAGCATATTGCCAAGAATGTCGTGAGGGTCAATGAGGGGCTTTCAAAGCATTTGGTGAGTGGCTTGGGTCCGAGCGTACTTGGGCCTACTTGACTGAAGTAGCGAAGTTGAGCTTTTTCACTTTGTGTGACCCACTAAAGTGTTTGCTATCCCTTTCAGGCTGTGAAGAACAAGTACTCCAGTCAGAAGCAGATGAGAATTGCCTCAATTTCTCATCTTAAGTCATCCTTGATCAAGGAGCTGGCCAAGCAAATCTCATAGTGTGGGGTTATTTTGAAGAGACTTGAGCACTATGTGCTGCCTTGTAAAAATTGTAACTTATGCATGCTTTTACTTTTCTGAGTTTTAATGTTTAAAGGAGTGTTTTACAGGTTCTCCTGCACTGCCATGATGTAAGCAAAGGTGATCTTTAATGTCTTTATGCAACCTTGTACATTTGACTTCAAATAAACATTTTAAAGTTTTAAGCTTTGGTTTTGTGCTGACTCTGAATGTACAGAATGGCTTCATCTCTATTCTCAGCAATGGGTTTTAACCTGTTTCTAGTCACCGTTCCTCAGGAGGAACACCTATGTTGGTTCCCCATTCATTTTCTCAGTTGAATTTAAATCTAATCATGACGAGTTATAAATTGATGGAGTGGTATAAGACTTGAGATTAAACCTTTTCATAAGTTAGTTACTGTAAGTTTGTCTTTAAATGTCTAATTGTTCAGTCTGAAGTTTGCCAACTACATTTGAGTTTGTCTCTTACAAGGGTTGTTATGGTTGCATGTAAAGCAATGTTAAATTGCAGGTAATGCTCTACATGAATTGTAAAACAAATCTAGACTCTTAAAGGGATAGTTCACTCAAATAAAAATTTTTTTACTTGCTGTCATGTCAGACCTGTATGACATTCTTGCTTTAGCAGAACACGGAAGATATTTTGTTAAATGCTTGTTTCTGGCCCATTCACTTTCATAGTATGGACACAAGGTACAATGAAAGCCAATGGGTGCTGGTAACCAGGGTTTTGCAAAATTTCTTGTTCCACAAAAGAAAGAATCATATACAGGATTTAAAAATTATGACTTTTTGTGTAAACTATGAAGTAAGAATTATGAAGTCAATGACTTGAACACACTTTCATATTGTATGACAATCACAGTGTAGGTAAAGCTTTATTTTTGGCTAATCCTGGAATGGCTTCTTGGTACTAATTTTTGTACAAAATATGCTTTTCTGTGTGTATGAACCAATAAGCTGCTACATGTCATGCAATTTTGTGAGGTTATGAAAAACCAAATGGCATTAAAAAAACTTTTCTTTCCTCTACAGGTACTTATCTAGCACTGCAAAACACTGTAAACTTAGGAAAGCACTTCTTAGTACTATTGTTGCCGGTTTTAATGTGTCGCTTCATTGTCTCCTAATGTTTGTAAGTCGCTTTTATCCAAAGCGTCAGCTAAAACTGGCTATTGCCTAGCTTCTAAATCATAACTGCATACTGTAATATCTAAAGCTCTCCCAGATTAGTTAAGCAGAGACCACTTAGTTACAATTAATACAAGATTAATACAATATAAATGCATGCAATTAATTAGTTTGATGCAAAAAAAACCATGTGATGTGCATTTATGCAGCATTCTATGTAGCCAGGAGTTGAACATGCAGCTTCTGCATGAGATAATGGTAGATGATATTGCTTTGTTTTTTGCAAGTGCCGTTTAGTCTTTTTAGTACTTCAGTTATTGTCTACATAACCCCTGCCATAAAATTAAATCCGAGTCGCATTTGATATTCCTATGTGAATTACAATGGCATATTCTAGCCTGTAGATGGCACCATTTCACTTTGTGAGAACTGGCACTTTTCAGAGGTAAACAAAGCTTTTTTGCATATTTGACAGTGTTACTGAATTTTACATTGCGGCTTTCAAATATATTTTTGTATTACATATATATATATATATATATGAATATGTATTGATGTTTTAGTTTTTAACTTTTGTTAGTCACTTTTTTATATTAAGTTTTTCTTTTGCTGGCAATAACTTAAACTCTGACCTTTTGGCAACGTCATTTACCCCGCCCACTGGTGTAGGTGGAGGTCAATATGAGTGATGTATTCTGCAGATTACCTTCGGTACTTGGTCTGTTACATCAGCGTCAATTCAGTCTCCAAGGACACATTTCTTTACATGTCAAATCATTTTTCAAGACCCGACAGGATTAGAAAGTGTATGCTATAGACAAGGTCTTTAACTCTTTTATTACATTCAAAGGACATCACAGATATTTAAAACAGCTCTGCATAGTGGGTGTCCTCTTTATGGCTACACTGGCAAAAGCCATCAAATTATAAGCTTTCTATGATTTGAAATGCACGGAATAAATGTAGAAACATCATTAAAAGTTAATAAGACACTGAGAAAAAATTATTATATGGGAAGACCAGGGCTAGTTGTTTACAGTCTTTACTCCAATAAATATTGTTTTGTACGGGCACACAACGTAGGCTTTTATATTGAAAAATTTTATTATTTTTGACCAGGAAAAAGGAAACTTTTTTATTTAACACATTGACAATAGAATGTTGTGACACTATATGGGGTAAGTTTACATTTACATTACATTTAGACATTTAGCTGACGTCACAATAGGAATCTACAGGTATGAAATTACATTTTCCAATGAGAACCTGTTCCAATTTAAAAATGTATAAAATACAAAAACAAAAACAAATGTCATGAGAACATAGTTGATGTTTTCTTGAACCTATGCCAATGTGTCTTTATAAACATTAAAAAATATGATGGCAATAAAATATTTAGTTAAAAAAATATGCAAATGTTTTGAGCACAAACAAAACCGCTGCTAAAATAAACAAGCATTTATGTAGTTTTGAATGTAAATCACATATTCACAAGTATCCCTGGTCTCCCCCTGTACGTGGGACACACAACACTGCTGTTTCCCAAATTGACTATGAATGCTTCCTTGTTTTAAGGGATATAGCTTATCTTCTTTGCTCCACCCGCAGTGGTTGTGTTCCTGCGGGACTGGTGATAATGAGTCTCGGTTTTTCTGGCAGGCTGAGCTGGTAAATGCAGGTCCAGGCTGAGAACTCATACTTGCGGGCTGAGGTCATGACTGGGCAGTGAGATCAGTTTACAAGACAGACTTCTAGTAAAGCGAAAAGCCATAGAGGTTTTCTTCAACAATTCAGCTACAGCACTGAATTGATGTTTCATTGTACAACATTGATTGCTATGAACACAAATTGCACATCATAAAGACATAATCATTTATACAGGAAATTTACATCAAGCATGCTGCATTTGCAGCTTGGTCCTGTAATGGGTTCTGATGTTTAATAAACCCTCCTTAAAATATAACTAAATTGAATAAGACATGTTATTTATGGCTAGCAGTTTGTGCATGATGTTTTTTTAACATTTGGAGGATCCAAAGATGATGTTATCAATACTCCTTAATAAGCCGAATCCAAAGGATGTGTCCTGCTGATGCACACCATCATATCACATATTGAGTTTTAGATATAAATAGATACCTCTAGACTCCAGGCGAGATTGATCACTGCACATCACTTCTCTCAATCTCTTAACAGATTTCAGGATCCCTTTTGAATGAGGTGCTGACACAACCATGCGGAGTGAAGTGAGAGACACAGCTGGCAGCGAGGCCGCAGTTTCTCTCGGTGCCTGGAACCCCATGCATAAATAAACACAGAGGCATTCATTTTTTTTTTTTGGAATTTATAGATTTTCAAATAAAAGCCCAACGTGCTTCCTGAACTTTACAGACCTCTGCTGTTCTATGGCATATGAAGGAGAGAAAGTGCTCTTTTGTGAGCTCACCTCAGTGTTCGCTTACGGCCAGGTGTGAACAGACATTACGCCTGTGGTGTCAGTGCAATTAATTGAGCAGAACTTTCCTCCATCCAGAGACCATCTTTCTGTTTGACCGGTAAATGGTACAGTTCTCCTCTTACGTGTCTTTGCTAAATGTGTTATGAAGTGTGTTACTCTGTATCCCAGCTCTGCTATAAAGGCAACAAAGTGTATATGGTTGTTTTTCCTGAAAAGTATAAACATTGTGGACCTGTGGTGTATTCAAAACATTACTCAGCTTGTTTGGATGAGATTGTCTCCTATAGCAGAAACCACCCTAGTATTATGACAGTAAGTTTTGCCCAGACATGCACCACTTTTTGAAAACTTTGTTGGAAAAATTTTGCGTCCATACAAAAAACAAACCCAAAGGGACTGTGCTACATACTATGTATATATTATATATTTTAGTATATCATAATATAAATCAAATATTTTTAATAAAGCTAAAATCAAATCATGTTTGTCACACAACCAAAACAGTGGTTTAGTGTTAGTAGTGTGGTGTAGTGGTTAGAGAAAATCTTTAGTACGTTGACTAAAGACATTGTATATACACAAGACAATGCTATACAAAGTATTCACATTAGACAAAATGTACATAAACAGATAATAATAACTGTCTGGTTTGTGTTTTGTAAATCAAAGTACAAAGTAGAGCCTGAACAGCATCTTATTTTCACTTATACAAACATTTGCTTGCAATCGCTTTCTCAATATGAGTTGAGATAAAGTAAGTTGTGTTTCTAAAAATAAATGTGAAATGCTGTGTGAAAAAGTATAATGTAAAAACGTGGCTTAATGGTGAAGAATGCTCAGTTACATGATGTCATAATAACATGTTTCTTAGACGTTAGACTACATTAAAAAAATCACTATGGACCTTTACACTGATATGAATCTATTTATGACCAGAATAGATAATGAACAACAGAAAATGTTTATGATGACAATGTTTATGTTTGCTGGATTACAATGAAACGAAAGCATGTAAGATTGTGCTACATTAGATGGATGGATGTGTTTTCATGGGTGAAAAGACTCCTTGAAAATGTTCTTTATCTTTATATCTTTTCATTCAGTGAGGATGAGTGTAACACATCACCTCCATGTCATAAATCTTCAGGAAGAAGTCTTATAGTGTTATAGTGTTTTATACACTGTGCGGATGAAATGTCCCCACAATGATGTTAAAAGTCTTACCCTTCACAATTTCGCAATTTAAGTTGATTATTAAACACTCCAAATAATGTTTATTTGAGAATGTAAAAAAAAACTGTGAAGGTTTCTGTGAAGGTTAGGTCATCTGTGATATCATTTACAATATCTACTGGGTTTTTTTAGCAACGTCTATAATTGGTTTCTTTCATTCATAATCACAAAAAAACAAAATCTGAGCTGCCATTTTGAATGACATAATCCTCGTTTGATTTATTGATTTTCTGAAGGACACAACCTCTCAAGACATATTCTTATGGCCCATCAGCAAATACCTCCTGTTTGTAAGACGAAATCTCAAAATAGTTACCATAACAAAAGAATCCAATTTCCTCTCACCAGTATTTTGTTTCTGTACATCCCTTGATTGTCTTACTCAACACAAATGTGCTGTGTAACAAGATCCATGAGCTTCTGTCACTTGGCATAATTTTATTAAAGCAGCTCAAATAATATACCCAACTCGAACGGTCATGTCAAAAATGTGAGGGATGGGTGCTAATTTAATTGTGTTAAACCTTATCACTTTACTCCCTTTCCCAAAATGTCTTGTTTCCCCCACATGCACACAGCAAAGGCACTTATTGATTAGATTTAGTCAATAAAGGCTAGTTTCCTCTACTCTGATCCTAATGCACTTAGGGAGAAGGTCTTTGCCTGACTGACTGGCCAGGTTATAACTGAGCAGAATGCAGAGCGCATAAATTATGCAGAAGTCTTGCTCGGCCTAAGGCTCCATTAATGATGTCACCCAAACCCACAGAGCCAGACGCCATCCCCTGGGATGTAATGCTCAGCTACTGGTAGTGTGGGGGTGCTGATCTATATGTATGAATGAGATTTATAGATAGATGGATAGATAGATAGATAGATAGATAGATAGATAGATAGATAGATAGATAGATAGATAGATAGATAGATAGATAGATAGATAGATAGATAGATAGATAGATAGATAGATAGATAGATAGGAAATTCAATCACAGGATGTTGCTCAGTATTGTGGCGCCATATGCTCAATGAAGCTGTATGATAATGGTGATGTTTAATGGCTTTTAAATGGTGTTAGCACAAGTATATATCCTATTACAAATCAAGGTAATGTTACAAGAATACATTGCTTTTAAACAGCGAAAGTGTGCTCAAATGTTTTTATGTTTTTGTTGGGTATCAATTATATAACTACATTTAAAATTGGATAGTAATTTCCCAGTATATCAGAGCTTGAGTTAATTAGTTATCAGGAGTCTTTTGTATTAATTTAAGTTTGTGTGGCATAGGTCATCACAATTAATATTATTTGCCTTTTTTTAAAATATAATGCTTTACTATTGCTCCATGTTTTCCTTCTAGGAGACAGACAAATAACAGTAGAATAAAGCGTTTCTAGATGTCACATTTTCTCTTTGTGCTTTCAAAAGGTATAATTACTAGGTATAAGGAATGTGGGGTCTTCTTCAAAGTAATTTTTTGTCATTTTACACGCACTGGTGTTGGGTTTATCACCATACAAAAACTTCTGCTGTACCGGGGTTCGTGCAAATTACTAATCGCTGTATTTTTGATCAACAGAAACAAATCGTCAGAGATTTATTTTAAAAACCTGGAAGCATTCTAAATGTGAATCATTTCAAAGGTCTCAGTTGAATATTTATACTGACATTCAAAGAACAAATGTTCAGCAACATTTACATACACACAAGTTACCCCATTAAGAATTGCTGGACCGCACTGCATCAACATGTGTTTACTAAACAAAGACACGTTTGTTTACATGTTTACCTAGAAGAATTTATTAAACTTTCAGTGGCCTGAATCATGTAAACATGATAACAACAGATAAGATTTCCTTTTCTATGTGGCATGAATGCCTTAAAATACTTCAATGTTTGAATGAAATCTTAAAGACCTTTTAGTGTTACACTTGGAATTCTCTACATGGGCTCTCAAAAATAGAAAAGGAACTGGAATGAAGATTTTTAATTAGGAACAATCAATTTATTATTTGCTTATACTGAATAAGATTAGTCGAAAAATGCTGCTAACAAATATTATTTTGTTGACTCAACTTAAACACTCAAGTTTTTATCAAAGAGTTAGTCCAGCTGGCTTTATTTATGATGTTGTTGTTGCCAGATGTATGTTATATTTAGAGTTGGTTTTTTTCATAAGTGATGTTTGTTGATTACATAAGGATTGTATCCATGATTGAGGTTTGTGTGTTCAGTGTTGAGGTCATGAAGTGTGTCATGCAGTGCTTATACTATATTGCTAAACAATTTTAAGTAAGTTAAACTGTGTGTGGCATAAAAATGTGTGGAACATTACTAAGTTAGTTGAGGTTGAGGTAAACTACTTGGCCCAAAAGTTGAGTAAACAAGAAAAAGTTGGTACTAATTGGTACAAAGATTTTCTTTTTCAGGCTCTTATGTTTTTTACAGTGTATAATAAAGGCTGTCTAGGTAGGCAGATCACTGGATTTTCAAGCCTTCCCAGGATCAAAACTCATTATGGGGCTATAGGTAACTGAATTCAGGTCCACATTTTGGTTTGTTTAAAATAGCTGTTTTGTTTTATGCACAAAACTGGAAAAGACTTTTAGTTTTGTGTATCAGCTGGTTGGCAAACACACCGTGGGCAGGTTCAATCTATGATCATTTTCTTTCAGTTCCAGTATTATCTTTAGCTTGAATCAAGCTGAAGTTATACACCAATAAAAAACATTGTTTAAAATCTACTGTGGCTCTTTGGAGCGAGTAATCACAATCTAATAACAGTATTTTCAAACACTTTTTATTTAGCAGGTTGGTTTTATGATTGGTTTGTGAGGTATATATCGGACATTTCTATGCATATCTAGCTTAAAAGTAAACTGAGAATATATTTTGACATTAATGCTGATTTTTTGCTAAAGGCAAGAATCCTAACTGTTACTGTTACTATTGCTTATTTTTAAGAACAGAATGGATTTTAAAACAAAAATGATACCTCATTAGCATTAGATAAACGGGAGAGAGAAGAATCTCATATATTCATGCTGCAGGAGGGACTTAAGGCATATCAAGAGACCAGAATGTAATAGAGAATTTAGCTCTTGTGGACCACTAAGCAACCTCCTAAAATACCTAGCAACCAAATAAATTTAATGTTTTCCGTCACTTAGTCAGCATCGGTTGCCTAGCATTTTTATCTGCGTTAGACAGGATTTGCATTTTACCACAACATAAGGATCACTCTCATCTGATTATGGCAGGCGTTTTAATTAGAAAGATATGGAAGGTTAATTCCCCTCATGGAAGAACCCTCACAATGAAGGTCACACATAATTAAAATGGTCGGCTGGATTTGTTTAAACACAGCCCTAAAAAATAAAATTACTGTATAAAATGTTTTGGCATGTAACCTATAAATGTGCATACTCGATTAAGTAAATCTAAATGAAGGTAAAAGACATTTAATAAAAAGTAGAATAAATGGTAATAAATAGGTAAAAAAATTGTGATCAACCAGCCTAAAAAGACGATGTGTGGATGGTATACAAATTGAAACTATAGTTATCTATTTGCCACTGCTATAGCTATAGTTAATAATTTTATACTTATTTTAATTTCAGTGCTTTAATTCAAACATCCGTTTGTTTTTTCCAGGACAAACGTAACCAAATTATTATTAATGGAAGCTGAAAAGAGCAACACTATTACAAATGCGATTACAAATATTGTTATTTCCAATGAATGTGTTGTCTTGTTGTCTAAAGATGTTCTTCCACCTCGACATGCGCCATGTTATTAACACATGAAACCATGTGAGGAATAATATTCTCCTCCACTGTTGTATTTGACCTCTGAGAGTCTGAGAGACGTGATAGGAAACACAGATTAAATGGATCACAAATCAGACAAACAGTCGCGAGTACGGGAGGAAAAGTAATTGGACAGAGAGAAGTGTGGCACTAATCAAAGCCATGAGGTTAAAGCGGTTAGCTAAGAGCACAGGATAAGGAGGAAGGCTGAGCAAATGCTGCCGAAAAGAATAATAGAAAATCTAATAACAAACAAGCAAAACGTTTAATCAGATAAGCCATGCTGGTTCGCCATCCCCACCATCTGTTTTGCCGGTAAACAGCATTAGCATCATAAAAGAACCTGGACCAACCTGTATATTCATGATCTTTTTAGGAAGGACCCCAACTTTGCAATTTTAGCCAAACAGTTATGCCATTGGTCGAGCCAAAGGTTGATATGTCAGACCGCTCAAATAAACAGAGCAATATTTTCATAGCGCCACAGAGCCACAGTGTACACTTATAAGAAGTCAACCTTCAAATGCCTTACTAAAAGATGTCTACCCATATTACTAGGAAACTAGGATAAAAGATCCTTTTTTGAACAAAACAATTATGCACTTCACCTTTAAATAATGTAAAATATGTAAAACATCCTCAGTCTTTACATATGTGAACGTCTTGAATCATTTGCAGCATTCCCAGATCAAATATTCGTGACACGAATGAAAGACAGAAAAATATGTTAGATTAAATCAGACAAGGCCATGTAGAGCAATCATTTCAGCATTTATTTGCAAGACATACAGTTTAAATAAATAGCATTATCATTCGTATTCACTCTAAGCAATACTTGAAGGATGTAAGGAGCTAAGATCTGTTGATGTCAGCAGCTCTGCTTCTTCTCCTCAGCTTATACCTCCCAGCATGGCCGATACACTCGTCCCACCATGCACCTCATGGTGTCTCTTCTGATGACGGCGATGCTTGGGCTCAGCTCCGACCCAACGTCCCGGCGCTCTGTGCTGAGTATGTTGTCAAGGAGACTATGATGAGGAGCTCCTCGGTCCAGAGATTTCAGGGTCCTCAGCAGATTGGAGTCAACCACCACGATGATCTTGGAGCTCCCTGGTCCGGACCTCAGCTCGTTCTCCTCCAGGTTCTCGCTCATGCCTTGCTGTTCTGATTCCATCTCATCAGCTTTGGTCATGGAAATCGCAGCGGATCTCAGGTAGCACTCGGACAAAAGTGCAACAGTGATGAGGATGCTTGCAAAGGAGAGCTTCATTCTCGATAAAGAGCCTTTGCTGTTGCGGTTCAGCTGCTGTTGTTGGTCTTGTCTTGCAAGATGGTGTGATGACAGTGGTCCATCAGTTCCCTTATATATAGTGGTGATCTGAAAGGTGCCACGTTACCTTTAGATCCCTCATTGTTATTAGGTCAAGGGTATATGGCACATAATAAAAAACAATCCGAAAAATCATTGAGACACTGATGAGACCACTAACAGAGCTCGAGTGTTTTGTTTGGTTGAAAAGTTGATTAAGAGTTCCTGCCACGAGTCTTATGTTCAACATCATGGGGTTCCCCTGAGTGGGCATCTCAAGAGAAGATGTAATTCCAGAATCTTCACATTTTGAAACAATATGAGAGGATTACAGACCTGCTGAGTCTAAGTGAATAGTAACTTCTTGACAAAAGATTTATTAAATTACAAGCCAATGTCGTCAGAAGATCCCCAGTAGCCCAAAATGAAGATCAACATTCAGCAGGAGGTGGTATTATTCAGTCTGGATAAACACTGTCCATTTATTATATTGTAGCAGGTGCTTCAATTTCTATGTGGACCTACGATGAATGGAGCTACCGCTGGTAAATGCTTCTTGACATAGAGAAGATCAATAGTACATCATATTCTGAATAAACGTCATTAAAATTAACACTTTAGTTTTTTCTGAAAACATGAACCTGCGCATTGACAATCCAGGTGATGTGGTACTCTGGAAAAGGTTTTTCCACCATCTTGACTGATAACTTGAATGACCATGTATTCTAGTGTGACCAGTATTTATCAAGCTGTATTTGTGCAATTCCAGTGTTATGGATGTTGGATTTTCAGTCAAATCTTGAAATATAAATTCTCACAGAATGTTTTTATTACCAATACATTTAACTGTACATCTGTTTATATTTTATTAAATCCCAGCTGAGTGCAGACATCAAAAAAATATCAGTCTATGCATGAGTTGGAAGGAATGAAGGGATGTGGCTTTGTAGGATTTCTGCGAATTAAAATGCACAAACCAGAAGCCGCAATACCCAACAAATGAAGAATTATTTTTATAGAACATAAAATAGTTATTTTATTTTAATTTTCATGTGCTCATTTATAAAACTAGTACTCACTTGACTGTAAAACAGGCTTTAAAGATTAAAAATGCTTTAAAAGCTTTGAGCAAGACCTTACATGGGTATTTAAACCACCAGTTGATATTGATACAAATATTTTATTAGAGCTATCAGTATGGTGAAAACCTTTGGTAAAAACGTTTTCATGGTTAACATTTGCATGGAATTGCTCTTGCTTCTTATATGGGATCCAAAATGTTAAAACTCCAAAAAGAACATACATTTATCATTTATACAAATGATTCCAGTGAGTTAATATATTTGGCACTGTCTTGTGTTAACATATGTACATTTCAGAAACACTTAAGACACTCAGAAAGTATGATTTATATGTTATTTATATGCTCAAAAATAAAGCTATCCACAAATACATGATTATATCACCTACTAAACAAACACATTGACCATGCTACCATAAAGAGCCTGCTCCTTCATGTATGTTTCTGCATGATTTTGTGTAAATATAATCAGGATAAAATCTGATGTATCTTAATGCAGCCTTCTGTTTTTGATCTCCTGGATGTCTAAATCATTCAAATTTACACTAATCCCTTACCATATTCTTGAAGATGCTCTCAATAAGATAATCGCTTTTTATGTCAGTCTACTTTGGTCTTCACATAAGACTGTACATGCTCTTCCGGTCATTTGACTGGCTTATTTGTTCTCCGCAATCAAAGGTTATGGTACTATTTCCTGTAAAAGCAAAAATGTCAGAAATAATTGGAAGATAAAAAGCAAACTATTAGACAAGCAAGACTATTAAAGTAAGCAATTTTATATCTATTAAAAGTCTCAGGCTCATCTCTGTAGAGATGAAAAACTACACAAAAAAAACATTTACATTTACATTTAACTACACAAAAAACATTTACATTTAAAGGAGAATTACTCCTATTAAAGACTATAAAGAAACAATCAATTAATGTTTCAGAACATCCTGCAGTCTTTTACTTTCTGAATGGTGGACATTCCTGGACTATTTTGGTATTGTGCAAACATGATCATCTGTTGAGAGTTGTGCATTCAGAAACAAGGTTGGTGGATTTATTATTGAATGTCGGGTTCTAAATGTTCCCTCCCCATGATTTTTGGACTCTAGATCAAGGAATGGCTTTCACCACATTTCCTTTCCCTCAGTTTCTGTGTGTCGAAATGAATCTCCCCAATCAAAATAAATGAAGAAAAAAGTCACCGTAGACTTGATGTGCTATGTGGAGGGTTTTTTATTGTCACTCATTTGTTCCTTGAGGGATAATTTCTAAAATAAAGATAATAAAGATTACAGCCAAGCTGTAAAAAAACTATTTTTCTGATTAAAAAACTTACAAATCTGAATCAAGTGATAATTAATCATCTTCAGTTATTAAGGGATTACCAAAATTGATTTAATTATTTACTCACTTGCATGTCATTCCTAACCTGTATGGCTTTCTTTCTTTTGTAGAACACAAAAAATATATTTTTGAAAAACTTCCATTTTATGTATAGAAAAAACAATGTTTTTGAATGTCATAAGGAAGAAAGACTACTCCAATCTCTCTTAATAATTTGGATGTTCTTAAAAATAATCACAGCTCACAACAAATCTACCTGAAAACCTGAACTCAACTATTTAGGAAAATCCTAAATTTTATTTTAGTAAATATCATTAACAAAATGCAACATCTCCTTTATGCAATTACCATTTATTAATGGCTAATGTGGCTTGGTAATAAACAGCTTTCTTCATACAAGTAGGCAAAATGTAATTCTCACTCAGAAAAGACAGGAAAACGATGCAGAGAACAGATAAACATGACAAATCTTCCCTTCACTGTTAGTGGAAAAACAATCAGCCTGAAAAATTCTGTGAGAATATGGAACCAAATCAGGATGACAGACCTCTTGCATCAATACATGGGAAAACAAACCAATGGCATCATGAAATAACTTTCATTTACTGGGAGAAATGGAAAAATGTCTCAATAGATGAGGTTTGCACTGACTGTAAGCACTGTATTATTCTGCTCTGTGTCTGAAGCTCATTTCTAATGTGCTATGAGGCATGTCACAGTAGTGTCCCAATACTACATGAAATGCTTATTTTATAAAGTTATTTATACATTATTAGCATTATAGCAATGTACATACAATAATATAGATAAAAAGCACTAGAGATCTCGTAATAGATTTAGGTGCCAAAGTATATGCTATTATTTTCTAAGAATCAGATTTTGTATTTTCACATAGCAACACCCTAGCAACCGCATATAGGGACACCCAAGCAAGCACCACTGACATTTTCTTTAGCAAATGAAGAAAACAGTCTGAATAGCTCGTTTGTCAGATGTATTTGTTCGTTATAGGTAGGCACAGGTACTGACCCCTGTGTATCAAGGCATGTTGTGGTTACTGTAGTCACAACACATCTCAATATGTTTAAAAGAGTGTGCGGCTGGTGTGTGTGCCCTGCGCAGGTGTTTGTGGGTTGATCTTTGGTTATTTGAGGACAGCTGCAGGCCATATGCTCATAACAGAGCTGTTTCTCCAACTATAAATTGAGGATGGAACAGTTGAAGAATCTTAACCATGCAGAGTTTTTAGAAATCCATCTGGACTGTAACCCCTTGCCTCCAATGACTGATGCAGAAAGATCAGCATATGTTGTGTTACAGACTGTACTGGAGATTTTAAACAAAGCCTTTCAGCCACTTTTCCTGCCATTAATGAATCAACACCACAGATTATTATTTTATTATTTGATGACCAATGAGCTGAGAAACATTTCTGGAACAACATTTCTGTAGAACAACCCTGTCTCTACCCCAAAACCACAACTTTTCCCTGAAATCAAAGGGATATTAATAAAGCACATAACCCTGGTTATAAACCTAAACTTTAGATTAACTGTAAAAATCTGATTAGATGATTAAAATGCTATCCCAGGGTTAACAATAATGACCCAAGAACAACTTTCTTCTGGCAAAATCAGGATAGCCGATTTTGAGTCGTGGTTATTGTGATGCTCTGTAATTTGTGTTTTGGGGTTGTTGTTAGGTTGTTGCTAGGGTGTTTCTAGGTGGTCAATTTTTAATGAAATTTTTATGCCTAAAAGTAGAATGTTTAAAATAAAGTCTTGTTAGAACTGTTAGAATACATTTGTATTCAAATTTAAATTCATTTCTTAGCAGACCCCTTATTCCAAAATGATTTTAAAATGGTGGAGCATTTAACATTTTAAGTGATTTAGCAGTTCAATTCAATTCGTCAAAACTATTTTTATTTTTTTATTTTTACTAACAGGAATGCACAGACCTTTCCCTGTCACCCCAACCTGTTTGCATGCTAAAGAATCACCCCGTTAACAGTCTTGCCACCACACCTCACCGTCCCGACAAGAGAAAAGGTCTTCAAGGTCACAGACTCAACTCTGAAATGTGCATAGCAGCTGACTATACCATTGCTGCCAAGCAAAACACAAGACCCAGGCTCAGGGGCCAGAGGAAAGGCAAGTTAGCTTCACTTGGAGAGCAGACAGTGCCTCTCACATAACCTGAGCCCCCGCTCAGCCCACGGCAGCAGAACTTTGTTAAAACAACACGAAGAAGCAGGCCACACCGTTGTCCGTGCTGAAGTGTTATTCCAGCTAGATAAATAATAGCGCGCCCTTCGCCATGTGATGATCATATACTAACCGGCAAATATTCAATTATCCCATTTCCATTCTTGTACTCTTGTATTCACTTTCTGATCATATCTGAAGACACAATAAACAAGCATGTCCTTCAAGGATGAAAGCAAGATGTTTAAAAAGTTATTGTTTATTTGAGGTATACGCTCTGACAGCTCATAGTCGTCTACTTAGGGGACACATTTATTGATACAATTATAACGACTGCATTCTTGCGCTCAAGAAACCATTAAAAGGTAAGACTGTCTGTTGGAAATGTGGAGAATCGTACAATATTCTGCCAGAGAAGGTAGCGCAGCGGTTTAGTGACGTTAGGCCTTACAGTAGTAAAATACTTTTCCAGACATCAGGTTTTCCAGTTTGCACAATAATGTGTTTGTGTAACCTACATTGGTGGAATCTGTAGACTCCTAAAATAAAAAAAGGTATAAAGACACATCTAAAATAAAATGTGATTTTAAATAAAAGGTCATTGAAGTTTTCGCTAAAGCTTTACCATTTTTGCGCAGGTGTATATCTGCATATTCTAGATTTTGTAAACAACTCCAATACTGAGATTTTTCAGATGAAAAGATTATGACCTTTGAAAATATATATATATATATCTATTGTGGGGACTGGATGCATTTTAGCACTAAATGTGTTCATAAAAACGGTGTTTACCAAACAATATGGTTACAGGACTAAAGCGCTACACTATTTGAGTCCCATCACAGTAATTTGTCTCATTTTTATAGATAACTCGCTAAATAAATTTAGTTGTAGTAATACGTTTTGTTATGGAAAATAAACCATATAAAAATACTTTTATTTGTTTCAGTATGTTTACACTTTTCTTAGGTTCAGTGCTAAAATCTGTAATGTCACGGTCACACTAGACTTTCGGAATGCAAAATTTCTATGCAGACCCTTGTCTATATTCCCCTTGTCATGTGATGGGAATTTTTTCGCAGGAGCTTGCATTTCCAGTCTTTCGCATTAGCATGCGTGTAAATGGAAGTGAATGGAACATTCTTACAACTCGTTGCATCATTTTCTGAATGCAGACTTTGAAGTATTGATAAGTACTGCTATTTTGCTGCTTTTACTGTAATCTCGCTGTAGGATGTAGTCTTAATTTCACTAATTGTTTCATTTATTAGTGTAAAATGTGCTATATGTGCTGAGTGTAGCGTATTTCAAACACAAGCAGAAAGCGGCAGCATTGGGTAAATAATTCACTTTATAGCTCTTAACAGATAATGGCTCCGTTGATTGCTTTGGAATTGAATACATGTCAACATTAAAAAATATGTGAATGCCCTCCTCTGGACTAAAAAACTGGATAAAATTATGTGAATTTAGAATAAAAGAGCATTTAGGTGGAGGACGGTTGCTGGAAGAATGACTGACAAGACCAAATGATCGGGCTTCTCCAAATGTATAGTTCTCTTGGTGCTAAGAATGACTCTCAGGTATGAGCACATCTTCAGACAGCAGAAAACATAAATATATTATATTCTCAGAAAACATGAAAAAAATGCTTATGTGTCATGTCTGTGTTAGTGTATGTGTACAAGTGTGCATCATTACATCTCTTCAAGTTTGACACTTAGGACAGAAAACCAGCAGGTCATGGAAAAGGGGATGGGGTTAGGTGATGAGCCAAAGACTCAATAAGTGTCTGATTTTTCTACCCCTGAAGCGACGGAAGAATTTATTAAGGTTGAGTAAATGTGATGTGCCTCCAGATTCTGCCAGTGTGAATGACCACACATAGGACACACTGTGAATTCTGGGTGGGGAAATGTTGTTTTAAGCCCCTGGAGCAGTGAGTGTTAGAAATGCTGCATTTTAAGAGGACTTGCAAACACTCTTCAGCTAATGGACACACTATTTTTAAACTAGGGAATAGTAATGCCGTTGTGCTTTGGGAGAACGTTGTCACAGTTTTGGGTGAATTGACTTTGAGGTTTGAACTTTTTCAGGCCTGGTCAGAGTGGATCAGAGGTAATGATATTTTGACACACTTTGAGAAGATGGCTTGTAAAGTGTGGTGGGGCATTTGGTGACAGATACAAAGCACAGATTTTATTTCCATGTGACCGAGAAGGGTAAAACATTATGGCATTAAGTTGCCACTAAGTGGTTTTGCATTGAAACATACAAAGCAGTTACTTTTCATGCTGGTAAAATAATGTTATATTATTATTTCTTACACCCTACTGTTTCCCCCAGCTGGTAAACATATCTCTGAGATTTTTCTTAAATGAATGTTGAGAGATTTCAGGAAAAAGATTATCCAGACTGATCCAAGCTGGCAAGAAGGCAATAGTAACCCATATTACTGTTATATCAGAGTTAAGCAGACATGTATTTCTGACTTTCCAGACTGACTTTCCTTGTGTCAATAAATCTAACTGGAGGTGGTGGGGTAATGTTGTGGTGAATATTTTATTTGCACGCATTAGGCACCCTAAAACCAACTGAGCATCATTTAACCTACCTAACTGTTGCTGACCATGTGCATTCCTGTATGACCACAGTCTACCTTATAACTTACCATGCCACAAAGTTAATCTCAAATGGGCTGTGGTGAGAATTCACAGCATAATTGTGCATCTGACTATTCTGCATCGAATTTGCAGTGATGTACTGTCAGCATGAGGCAAAATCTCCAAGGAATGTTTACCTTGTTAAAGAGATCTGCCAAAATAATTAAAATTTTTTCATCATTTACTCATCCTCATGTCATTCCAAACCTCTAAGACTTTTTTACAGGACACAACAACAGTAAACAGTATTTTTGGAATTCATTTGGAAATCACAGTTGTACAGCCACAGTTGTCTTTTGTTAATAAATATATTTAAATTGTTGGTTGTGGTGGAAATGCTGCCTCAACTGATGAGCATTTCTGAAATTTACATTTTACATTTACATTTAGGCATTTAGCTGACGCTTTTATTCAAAGCGACTTACAAATATTAGGAGACAATGAAGCGACACATCAAAAGGCATCAATAGTACTAAGAGGTGCTTTCCTAAGTTTACAATGTTTTGCAGTGCTAGATAAATACCTGTAGAGGAAAGAAGAAAGGTTTTTTTATGATGTCAGGTGTTCGTGGAAGAGGTGTGTTTTTAGTTGTTTCTTAAAGGAAGTGAGGGATGTGGCAGAACGGATTACGTTAGGGAGATTATTCCACAAGCCGGGAACAGAGAAGGATAAAGAGAAAGAACGAGAGATTTAGTGCCCTTCTGTGAGGGTACCACCAGTCGACGTGCTGAGCGCAGGGTTCTGGATGGGTTGTAGGCATGTTGAAGAGAGTTAAAGTAGGAGGGTGCAGAATTTGTGATGGTTTTAAATGTCAGCATTAATGATTTAATGCATAATGACATAATAACATAACTATCCATAATGCATAGTAAAGTTACGTTTATGTTCACTTATTAGGATTATATTTTTAGGCTTGATGGATTTTCATATTTTAAGACTGGAAATCTGCATCTGGGACAAGGGTATAACAATTATATAAAAAAAACATAAAAACTATTTAAAAAGTAGCACACAAAGCTTCCTGAAACGATTTTTATGCACCCTTCTACTTGACTACACTAGAAAGTCAGCTCCTGAGACAGGACATGTATCTTCTTAAGATGAAATACAGGCCAATAGATAACGGGAAACAGACGGAACGTCATTCATTGTGATTCTTTTGTTTACGTAACCGTGGCAACAACACCGCTGAAAAGCTCAGTGGAGAGCAGTCAACAACGAGAGGTGAATACTTTTAATACTTTTTTTACTTGAAAAACTTTAATTAATCAACGACGCTGTTTATCAAACACCATCACACAAACATGAGTGCACTAACCTCGGAAGTTAATGAAGAAAACCAGCCGGATGGAAGACGTTTACTGGGTAACTGGGTTGAGGAGGTAAGACAGCATTTTCAAGTCAAGTTCCACAGCAGCTGGAGGATTTGCATATTTTCAGGTCCTTAAATTGTCACGAGCATATTTCAGTGCGTGCTTAAAATGTATTTATGTGCTTGTTACGCTTTTTCTCTCATGCACTTCAGAGAGCTACTGTATTGCTGGACAGATCAGGGCCGAAATCGAATATTAATAGGAATGGACATATGGGAATACTTACCGTGGACGTGACTGCTAAGGTGCAGGGGGTTAGTACATGCAGAGATGCTTTCAATACTCCAAAAAGATTTGGGGTGCGACAAAAAGGTAGGCATAAAGTTTTTATATGGATTTATAACAAAAAGTCTTTCCATTGATAGTTGAGTATTTATTTACCCTGCTTATTTTTTAATTTTTATAATATACTTATCTACATATTATATTTATTTAACAACAAAGAAATTAACTAAAAAAAGAAAACAAATCATTTACTCATTATTCTTTATCTTTTCTTGCATTCTTTCTCTTGTCTAATTTATTCCTGGAATGTAAATGTAAATTAGAGCCTATATCCTAAACATTATGATTTTCATAATTTATTTTAAAATATTAATATATATGCGTTATGGATGTGGCAACGTTTTTGAGATGCAACATGGTTTATATGAATTCTGTAAATTAAAATGCACAAACCAGAAGCACCAATACCCAACAAATACCCAGCTCTTCAAAGAACACCAAATAAATAAATGCATATTGCAATAAATGCACCAATTATAAAAATGCATGTACATTTACATAAAGAATGAAAAAAAGAAGGTGACTTTTCCATCAGCTGCCCCAAAACTTTCTCATACTGGGCATCAGACCATTGTTATTGTTGAGGCCGGTATAACACAATGACTGTAACAGTGATGTTTTTGTCATTGCACTGCATTGTTGCTATATTTTTTAATATTTATATAACAGATTTTATTTTGGACATTATACAGTAGGCCACATTTCCTCTTTGAAGCAGATTTTTTATTGTGGTTTTCATTATAGGTAGGCGGACTGAGCTTTTGGAAAAGGATTTATTCAAAAGAATAAGGTAACTAAATAAACAAGGGTTTCACTTTTAAGTTTTATGTTCAACGACCTCATTGTGTGGTAAACTAAAATGACGTTTTATTATCTTCCCACATTTCTTGTTTCAAGTGTGAGTAAATGAAACAGTGGGAGAGGAATGATGTAAGAATATTGCACCATGGTCAGTTTTATAGTACAATTAAATAATTTTAATTATTATTCATAATAAATGCCACTTTCTGTTTAAATGTTGAGGAATTACAGAATGTATCCTTGGAAACAAGTCTCTAACCCCAGACAAGTGGATGTAATATACTTTCAGAGAAAAAGAATTTGGACAAAATATAATACTGGAGTGAGACAGTACCTCATACTCAGATCTAAACCAAGAATAAATGTGATTAAATTACATCATTTTAAACCTAGTGGTATTTACATAAAAAATAAGTTTGTTTGGTTTTAAATAATAAAACAATTAACATTGTTCAAAACTAAAACAAAAACAGGCCCATAGGTAATGTAATCAACTACAATTTTGATTATTCTGCTTGTGCTTACGAACTTTATACATCCATAAAAAATGACATTGAGAACATTGAGTTTGTTGGGTAAATTAAAATGGTTTCTGATAAATTATTGTAAGAACAATTTTGTAATTTTAAGCCCAGCTGAAATAGATTTACTTTACATATAAGTGTATCACAGTGGATGTTTCACTACAGCATGCTTTTTTAAGGGGTCTTAACATTGCAAATTACCTGGGCAATATTTTCATTATTATTTTGATGTGTTTTACAGTGAACAGATACATGCAGAGTTAAATCCTGACCCCCCGGCCCATGAGTGGAGCTCTGTGAGCAAATCAGACTACAGGATGGAGGGCTTCAAATCTGTCCACACACCACGAACTGAGGTCTGTCTCTGTTCACACTTATCTCAAACAAGTAAAAGATTCTCTTGGGCAAAACATTTCAGTTCAGTTCACATCAAAAACAAATGGTTTTATACTATACTTAGTACCAGGTAAAATAATTGTTGCTTTGGCTATACAGGCATATGGGTAGTTAAAATACAACATGTCCAGTGATTCTTTAGGTGATAATGTATAAGCAGAAGTACAGTAAATATTCTAAATTCTGTAAGTGGTATTCTCAACATTTTTCATTTTAAATGGGCTGGCAGTGTGACCATTTTTTATTGAGTTTCTCAATTAATATGAGATGCAATCTATTAAAACCTAAAATGTTGTTAAAATAAAAAATATAGAGTATAGTATGTCGCACCACAGGACATTGCAAAGTATTTGTATGCGTGTTAATTGCTATGCTATGCTTGTCTCATATAGGAAAATAATTACACAACAGAACAGGCCATCACATTTTGGAGTGATAACTATCAGATGATTCAGGTGAGTATATCTAGTTATCTACCTTGAATATTATTTGTTGGAATGAAAATACTCATGTGATTGTTTTTTACAGGGTGTGACAGCAGTCACAACTAAGGATAGTCCTTTTAAAAAAAATGCCACCTTCAGCACACCAATAAGTGAACAACTGGATTGCATGGACGACCACACTGCATCCTCCTGAAAAGAAAATCTATTTTTAAACCGTTGCTGTGAAAGAATATTTTAGTATTGTTTGCAAAATGTTGTATCATTGTGGTCTATCCACAAATGAATAAATATTAATCAAGGAGTTTATTTTGGGTGATTGTTTTAAGTGATTTTTAAACTAATCTTGTTTTCCTTTTGCATATGTATAAATACAAATACAAATTTTGTCGAAGGGCAAGTGAATAATTGATTCGCCACAAATAGAACAAATTTACTGTGACTAGATTGTATGTTATTTGCATCCAGACATCTGCCTTTTTCACCCTGACAAAGTAAAGCTGTAACCATGTGCTTGATGCTCAGCGTTCCTTTAGATCAGAGCGTCTTGCTTCCACACAGCTGTGCTGTCACCCAGCGAGCTGCTCCTCTTTTATGCTTTCATATGGGGTAACTATGACAACAAGTAATTTTAGACCATTAAATCAGAGTTTCCCTTTTTGTTTTCGACAAAAGTTGTTATCTCTGAGAAAATCTACAAAGTTTATGAACTAGTTTGATTCCAAAAATAAATGTATTTAAATCACAAACCAAAAAAGTGATCATTACCAGTTAAGGCTAGCGTAAGCAATAATTTTCATAAACAGTTTTTAAATATGACGAACACACAGATTTAGTTTAATCATTTATAATATTTCATCCATTTTATAAGTAAATTATGTTTGAGGTCAAGTTGACTTACAGTACCCGGATGACCCTGATTTTATAGCAGAATGTCACGTGTAACAATAGTGGTTATCAAATACTTGCTGATGCTTTTATTGTAACGAGCCATTATAACTTGTAGAGTATATAAAGCTATCGCCAAGCATACTTGTTACCAAGTATATCAGCACACAGCTTACAGAATGACCTCTCGGCAACAGCATACAGTGCCAGAACTGTGAGTGGGTGATAATTAAGAATGTTGGAGGCGAGAAGCGGCTGTGAACATGAGCGCACGTGTACACAGATGCGGTGCACTAAAGGCACAGATGCCAAATGGACCCTTAATGATGAGACTATGATGTCATGCCTATTTACCACCAAACTGAGTGAGCGGTAATGATCAGGGCTGTTCTTTAAAGAGCAGACAGAGTTTCTGGTTTCAAAGGGGAGAGTATTGTACAGTATGTAAAGCATTGTACTTTATTCTTTTTTATATATTTTACATTATGACGCTTCTAGGTTTTCTTTTACATTGGAAGATACGATAAGGAGCTCTTTAGACGTGTGAAATATTTAAGAGTGTGCAATTTAAAGCGTATCTTGAGCTAATGATCTGTGAAACCCTTTGGGGAAGGTGTGTTTAGTGGAAAAGGGCACTTCAGTCTAAATTCAAAAACTCTTCAGCGCTGACAAGAATATATTCACAAGACGTCCATCGATAATAGCGACAAACGCAACCACCTGTATTAATTCAGTTTATTGAACAAAATATCTTACAATGTTCTGGATATACATATATACAAATATTACATTATGATATAACTTCACTTTGCAGCCAACAAAACCTTTCACTCTACGCTCTCCTTTTGAGTGCTTAAAGGAAATATCAAGTACACGTTACCGATTTCCAAAACACGGCATACAAATCTGAATATAGAAAGCACAAAAAATAAGATTTTCACCTGGAAAGACGTACTTAACTCTAAGCACAAGAGAACTTTATTATAAAAAAGAACTTTACAATTTTTGCAGTTTAAGCAGGTATGAAATATACCTGAATTGACCTCCCTCAAAAGGTATTATAATGTGCTGTTCTACGTGAGAGTGGGAAACACCCTTTCAAACACAGAACAAATTTATAAAGCAGTGGCTCTTAGTATGGTCACTTCCTGTCATCAGCAGTGCTCTCAGATAACATAGACATCTGTCTTCTCTCCCTGAAGCCAATATGTTCTCATTTTGCCTTTGCCCTGGAAGAGAAGAACAATGCAGATCAATACACACATCAATGAGCACTCAGCAAGCTCGATGCAGA
This sequence comes from Beaufortia kweichowensis, assembly GCA_019155185.1. Lineage (NCBI taxonomy): Eukaryota > Metazoa > Chordata > Actinopteri > Cypriniformes > Gastromyzontidae > Beaufortia > Beaufortia kweichowensis. The sequence goes on along the minus strand of CM032795.1, from coordinate 4,967,027 downwards.
AACTAATCCGCCATGGGAAATACGCTTTTCAAAGGGTATGGTTATCCAAAAATTAAAGTCCTGTCTTCATTAATTCACCCCCACATCACTTATAAAGATGAAACATACTGAAGATCAGTGATGTTGCTCTTTAAAAATGGTTGGTAACTGTTGGTTATGAGGCTGTCAGACAAAGGATGTCATTTACCCAAAATTGATCATGTCATCTACAACTCATGTCGTTGTAAATTCAACATTGTATAAGCCCCTCTTTTTGCCCAACTTGTGTCATTGTATACTCAAATCAGCATGACTAGCCAACATCAACATGATGCAGCAGAGTTAAAAGATCAGATTGCACAGGACTCTGTCATTTTTATTACAGACAGCTCCTTGTAATAGCAGACATTGTGTAATTTAAGATGCTGAAAGCAAACAGACCATTCTCCTCCAAATAACAGAATCAGACTGGCATTTTATGCATTTTGATGACTCACATTATCCCTAATCAAATTTTAAAGGAATGTGAACAGGATTTTTGTTGGAATGTCTTTCATATTTTGGATCCAGAATGATAATTACAGTCCTACAGAAAAAACTAAAATTACACGACTGTCTGATTCTTAGACTTCTACTGGATATTCTCTTTGTCAGATCTCTATTAAATTGAAATACTGTCTTACAGTTACAGATAATCACAGGGGCAGTAGAAGTGTTAATAATAGTCCTTTTTGCAACCATGTGTTCCAAAATATTTGGTTTCTATTTTATGTAATGTTGGTATTCTATTTAAAAAATTTCCATTTAGACCTTTAGTATTAGTAAAAATGATGACACATTCCTTCAGAATATTTTTAACAGGAGCAAAAATGGTTCAAGCTGACACAAAATATAATTTGGAAAATAATGAAAATATATCTTTTTTAAATGCATCAATATTGTATTATGTTTATTATTATTCCAGTATATTATTATTGCATTATTTTATGCTCTCTAATTTTTAAAGCATACCTTCATCTCTACATCTCCTCGCAGCTGGAGGTCGAAGTAGCCGAATTCATCCAGCACCTCTTTGGTGGCTGAGGACATATGTATCCTCAGAGCTGTGGATGAAATGATTATTTAAAAAACAGTTCATTCAAAATAAAACACTCCGGCAATGTTTAATCACCCTCATGCCGTTCCAAACCTCTATTTTCCTTTTTCCATCTAACACAAAACAAGTTCATTTTATAAATGGTTTACTTGTGAGTCATGAAAACTTTGGCTAAATTGACTTGGTCCAATAGTTGTTACCACTTTAAATATATGAAAGGATAAATGAGATTTGATTGTTTTCAATAAGTAACTTAAATGTAGGTTTTCTGGACAAAATATAGTTCCACATTTAGTGTAAGGGAAAAGGGAATAAATAATTTTCAAATTATTTTTACAGAAGAAAGCAAATCATATATTTACATCTCAAATACATAAGGAAATATAAAACAGGACAGATTGTCTTGGGGTGGGTGAACTATCCCAATTACAGCTATGTACAATCACCGTAAGTGCATGACTGTCAGTGACAGATGACACTATTCTTGATAAAAGATTGATGATTCACTGTACTTAAGAATGAAAGACATATGGTCCCCATGTAAATTGCCAATCTGTACACTCACATCTGCTATGTGTGCGATAGAAAGCTCTAAGCAGATTAACGCATACGATAAATCACAAAGGCTACAGTTTAAGTGTCCCAGTGACTAATTATTAATTATTAATGACTACATAAAGCATAGTTCAGAAAGTAGAATGTAAGTCGATACATGTGGTAAGTGTCATGAACAACTGCTGTGGATGTGAATGGGTGAAATGGTCTTATTATAAGCAAAATCTTTCATCAAAATCTAATTACTCACTCTTTCTCTGAAACAACTTTCCCTTAAATTTCAGACCTTTCCAACCACAGATTATACAATATATATTCTAACGCAGTCTACTGTTTAAGTGTGCAAACCATACTACTGATTTTCTCTGTTGATAAACATACACCTGCAAAACAAATGCCTGAGATGCAATTTGGTTACTAAGGAGATTTCTTTGTTGAAAATCGAACACCTGCAAAGCCATTTTTCCAACTTGGAATTGAACACAGTATTAGTCTTCACATTTAGAGGATAGTTCACCTAAAATGAAAAATTCTTTCATCATTTACTTATGAAGTATTATGAAGAACGTTGGTAACCAAACAACACTGGTCCTCATTGGCTTACATTGTATGCACACAAAACCACCAAGACCATTTCTCAAAATCTTTTTCCGTGTTCTACAGAAGAGTCATTTACAGGTTTTGAGCAACATCAGAGTGAATAAATGATAACTGTATTTTTAGTTTTGGGTAAACTAACCCCTTTACAAATGCTGTCTAGGTTATCGGATTCAATGTGAAGACTAACGCTGCGACATTCATATAGGGATGTTGATATTTCTAATATTCAAAACTTAAAGACATATAGTTGTTTCAATGTAGCCACCCCTCTAACAACGTGATCAAACAATGTGTTGATGTTTCAACGTTGTGGGTTGAAGGTTGTCACAGCGTTGTCTCAACGTTGTCTTTTAATCTGCCTTTAGGTTCATTGCTTTAGGCGGTGAATATATATCAAGGACAACCAGCGAACAACATTTACATGTCACTCTACTAAAGCATCATCATCAGATTGGTCAGAGGAGAGCCTGCTCTCTATCAGCAAAATAGATCAGATAACGTCAGTAATTACAGAATGATTGTGATGTTTTAATAACAGTGTTGAATTATATAATGCTGTTACTTCTCAACGTTGGGTGGCGATGATTACAATTTGTGATGTAAATGTTACAACAGTATTAATTTGAACTATTACGAAGTTACATGATTTTCCATATTTATTTTGTGGCTGTATGTGTTAAAAATAACAAGTGGTTAAAACGTAATCTAACAGGTGCTGAATGTTGCAGAACGCCATACATTTTTACATTGTCACCATGTTGCAAGCACGTAATTAGCAACATTGCCAGAGTAAAAATAGAATGTGGCACCAACATTACCACGATGTAAATGTGTTTGCTGGGTTGCCAGATATTTGAAAGATGATGTTTAAGGAAATATCCAGCTGAACAGGTGTTCCATTTTCATTTGCAGTATAATTATCAACAGAAAAGCTCATTTACTGTCACAGTCAATTGAATATACTCTAGAAATAGCATCTTTGGTTCTATAATTAGCTGTCAGAGAACATAACATGTGTCACTCGAATGACCCTTATTTAGCTACCAGTTTATCAAAATGTGGGAATAAATACTGAATAAACGCTAAACGTTGTCTGTATTTCTTGTGCATTTCTTCTGTATATCACTTACCTTCCCCTGTTGATTCCATGCGGGATGCTGTGTTGACAGTATCTCCAAATAAACAATACCGAGGCATCTTCAGACCCACCACACCAGCACAAACAGGCCCTAAAAAAAACATAAAAACACATCAATTCATTGCAAGAATCCAGTAACTGCTTAAAATCTGCCGTGATGCTTCCTGACAGGTTAAAAAATCAGCAGAACGAGAACATCAGGCCATGATTAGATCATATCTGACTGGAGCGCCTTATAATGTCTCAACTGCACATCTACTTGTATATACAGCGACTCGAAATATATACAGATCATACAGGGGAAACTTGCAGGAGAACTGTAACAGCGGGAAGAAGATTATTGTTTGACTAGGAGAAGTTTTCCAGAGAAGGAAAATATTAAATCTGTAAACATTAGTCTTACACAGAGGATATGGTGTTCAGGCTAAAGAGGTTTAAAGAGAATGGTAGCTAACGGTAGGAAAGCAACATCACAAATAAAATCTCAACTGTTTTTTCTTGAGCAGTACTAAGAATAAACAGAGAGAAAATTAAAAAGTAAGTCTTCCACTTATGCTAAATTTTAAAACATCACATGTGTCTCTTTTAAACTATCAAACATCCAAATTATCCAAGTCCAGTTCTTCTAAAACTTTTTTGTGTCTCTTTTAATTTCTTCACTTCAAGAGAATCCCAAAAGTAATTCATTTCAGTAATTAATTCAGCAATTAATAGCTGATACTTAAATGTAATTTCAAATAATATTTTTCACCAAATAACACTAAGTAAAAAAAAATATTATTCATGTTAGTATAAGACCGCAGTTCTAACTGCTGTAACAATACCTGTGTGGATTCCTATCCGTAATCGCAGTTGATCGTTTGGTCTGTGTCTGATTTTAAAGGTTTTGACCTGTTCCAGTAATGCCAAAGACATGCTTGCTATCTCACGTGCATGTAGTTTCCCATTGCGCACAGGCAAACCCGACACCACCATGTATGCATCACCTATAGTCTCCACCTTAAAATGCAAGAGCAAAACAGTTTTTGCAATCAAGAAATGTAGTTTGTAAGCAAATAAAGCACAGTTCATTCATAGTTAACTTACCTTATATACATCAAAATTATCAATGATGGCATCAAAACAAGTGTAGAGATCATTCAGCAATGTCACCACCTGAACAGAGTTTAAAGAGAACATTAAGAGCTCATCGAATCTGGAGAGAATGACATGAGATGCAAATAATTAATAAGTAAAAATGAATATAAATATACCCTGTTTACTTTCTAAACACACAAATATGAAATGTGAAACTGAAAACTTTTAACGTCACGTTGCAGTGCAGTTTTATAAAAAGTGCCAAAACCATTAGTTATAATAAAACACATAAATATTCAATAAATACATATAAATTATTACAATTATTAGTATTTAATTACTGTATTTTATGAGATAAAAATATGATAATTTCTGTTAACTTCTGTTAAGTTCATTAGCATATACGGTAGGCTGTTTATATTATATATTATAATATATATATTAAATAACATTAATATGGAGTTCAACTAAAGTGATTATAAAAAACATATTTAAGCCCACTGTCTATAATTAAAATCTAAAGTATTTTTGATAAAAGTTAATCAAGGTTCCATCCAATAGACGGGATTATCTCAGCAGAGAAACCAAAAACAATCACATATTTCATTTGACTTCCAAATTAGGTTTATCACAACCTTTTAAGGGTTGAAGAGACTGAAACTGTCCCCAAAACTCAAAAAGAATTTATAATAGTACTTCATATCTGTAGTTCAGACATTTTCCATAGAGGTTTAAAGAGAAATGACTGCTACGATGTGTTTCTGCATGAACTCCCAATGGCTCCCACAAATTAAAATACTTTCTGCCCATTCCCCCATCCCTTTGGATGTACGCCCAGAATGAGGCCTTACAAAGAAATACATTTGCATACATAAAAATAAAAGGATGGTAAATTAAACAGAAGACCAGCTTCATTATGAGGTTGATACTATAACCTTAATCCCAACTACATACAGAGGAAAACGACTGGATTTGAAATGTATGTCTCTGAACAGCTGGTGTGAACTGCAGCGTGATCCAAACACCAGTGAAAGCCGCATGACAGATCAGATTTGTTGTCTGCATATCTTCTAATTTCAGAGTAACTTTCCAAACTCTGTTGGTCTGCAAGCTCACATGAGAAGTCAACAAGCTGGCCTCAAATGTCTCATAATTTTTAGGTGCACGTAGCTTTTTCCAGTGTAGAAAAAGCAATACGAACAGTACTTTTGATTGTCTGGATGTACACTAACATGAGATGATCCCAGTCATATCGGGTTAGAATCGATTCAGCTTTAGTCAAGATGGGCGCTCCTTTATGATGGCTGAAATTATTATGTAAGCTATGTAATTCATTAATCATGGGTGATAAATACACCTGAGAATCTTCTTATGTGGGAACCAAAATGCAAACATCAATCCAAATTACTCCAGCGGGTTCATAAAATTACTTTTAGAACGGATTAAATAAAAGTTTGTAAGAAAATTTATATTTTAAGATTATTTAATGACCGATATTCATGCAATTCTTTAAATACATAGAATAAACTGGTAAACCATCTTTACTTTTTAAAACCTAAGAAAATTTCTGGCAAGGAATTTTTGAATAGCAAGCGAGCAGACCATTTTGAGAAATTAAAAAGTTATCGTCATGTCAGAATACAAGCAAATGTGAGGAAGGGATTTGTTTTTCTTTTCTTTAACAGTCTATATCTCTGTCTGACATTGAGAAGGTCAAATACAGTACGTTTCTCAACGATAACGCATAATGACAGATATGTGGAACACTAAATATGGTTACGAATATTCCAACCACAGACAAAATCGAGCAAAACATCCAAAATAAGAAGTATTTTAAACTTATAGGAACATTCGTTCAAATATTCTTAATACAACATAGTTTATGCCTGTTTTTTAGCCATTTATACAATAGGACCCAAAAGTCTGGGACCACTATTGTGGAAAAACGTCTAATTCAGTTTGTTTTTAATCTCATAAAAAAGTTTAAAAATATTATATTTTCAACTTTTTTAGTTTTGTGAAAGACAAATTCCTTATAATGTCATTATGCCTTGATATGTGGTATGTCTCTCTTTCGTTCTAATGACAGCATGCACTCAAGTTGGCATGTTCAAAGTGCAAAACCTGCAAAACCAATGTTTCAAAACGATATTTGAGAATCTTTCAAGGAGCATCTTGAATGCTTCAATGAAAAAAAAAGAAACAAAGCTTGTGTACAAAGCAGTTAACATGGTAATTACAAATGTGCTAAGATTTGATTGACAATGAAAATGTGCTACATCTTAAACGGTTATTCTACATTACAGCACAATATTGTGTTTGTTGTTTTTTTAGCTTTATTTCCAGGTTTATCGTAGATTTTCAATGTGGTCTATTACAGTTTAATAAAAATGTTTGTATCTTCAAAAATTCATGCACAAACCTGTAATGGTGTACTCTCAGCAGACATTGATGTGAAGCCCACAATGTCACTGAAATAGATGGTGACGCTGTCAAAGGCTTCTGCCTGCACTGTCTCTCCTCGCTTGAGCTGATCCGCCACTGAACTGTGAGCAGAATTAGGTTATGATGATCTGAACCATGAAATTATTTTCCAAGCACGAGTCCAAACACAATAGCAGACATGCAGTAGCAAACAATTGGTTAGTTTAACAATGCGAGGTTGAAATATAATTTCATTTATTAAATCCTTATCTACGATAAACAAAGGTATACACAGAGGAAATTATTCGTAGCATGTTGAATTCCGAAAGCCTCTTTGTCAGACTTTCTGTTATTTGGAACATAAATTAGCACAAAAATGCAATGTTGATCATTTAAGAAATTACAGAATAAAAGCGCTGGGTTAATTTCTAGTTTTTCTTTCAGAAAGTTTTTAGTCCTGGATAATTAGTTAGCTTGGCATAAACCACATGTTAAATTATTCACTTCTTACATAATCCTTTCTAAAAAAAGATACTTAAAGAATAATAAGCCATTTTCAGATAAGCAAAAACTACATGATCAAGTTACATCACATGCAGTTATCTAGAGATATACAGCACTAATAGCTCTCCTTCCTCGAACTCCAATTAAAAGTTCGGAAGTGCTTGCAGGGTGATGGAGAATATTACAAAACATGGTTCTTACTGTGGAAGGATTTGGTAAAGAAGATTTTCGGCTTTTCTCTTCTCCTCGAGGTAGGCTTGAGTTCTCTCCTCTACCAAATTCTCCAGGTTATTGGCGTACTGTTCCATTCTGGATAGCAGGTTATTGAGAATACTGGTGCTGCCTTCTCTGTCGAAAAAACCAGCGGACATTAGACACACATATGAGCTCACTCCATTTACTTAACGATTGATGATTATCTTGATTTTTTGAACGCGGACCTTTTAGCGCTATAGCATTGAGTATTGAGCATTGCATTCCCCCATTCAAAGTAATACTGAGGCATCATGAACATATATTTTAATTGGACATTAACTGCAATATGGCTTGTTATAATATAAAAAGAGTAATATAAATCACAGTCCGTATAGTGTCACAATCTCTTTTAAGTGCGTTATGTTAAATTCAGGATGAATCATGTACTGCTGATACTGTGTGGTTTTCTGAATCATATCAAACTATTCAGAGGTCAGATTTTACTCCTACACGCAGTACACTCATGCAGACCTGTAGGGCTGCATTCATCTAGTCGGCCACACTTCTCACTGTTTGAATTCTTAAAGATGGAATTATAATAATGATGATTAAAATTGAAAATATATGTGTATAAGTGCCAATCCTGCAACCTTGCATCAACCTGCTTTAAACCCTGATCTAAACTTGGACCAATCAGCAACAAATCTACAAATGTCAACATGATGCATTTATGTAATGAGGTCTGTGCTGTAAGGTCCCTTTTAGATGAAACGCATCAGGTATTTTAGTGGAATTTTGTCAATGTCTGTCAAATGTGACTTAAGTGCCCCTTTGGGAAATTAATCACAAAGCTTTTACTTACATCAATGCAGGCAGTTTATCAAGGAGTTGTCAAGACCTGAATAGATGCAACCCTGAAATAACCCTTTCAACTTCATGCAGTAAACCACGAACTGTGCAGTTTATTGGGTCTAAAACACAATGATTCTTTGATTTTCCACAATGATAATTTATTCATTATCTTTTCAGTTACATTTTTAAGCTAAAAAAGAAATCCAGGAGGTTTACAACACACATGCACAATTGCTTTTACGGTTCCTTAAAGGGATAGTTCACCCAAACATAAAAATTATTTACTCACCCTTATGTCAGGTCAAACCTGTATAACTTTCTTGCTTCAGCAGAAGAAGATATTTTGCAAAACGCTGGTAACCGGCACCCATTCACTTTCATAGTATGAACACAAGGTACAATAGAAGTCAATGGGTGCCGGTAACCAGCGTTTTGCAAAATATCTTCTTTCGTGTTCCACAAAAGAAAGAATCATATACAGGGTTTGAATGACATAAGGGTGACAAAATTATGACATAATGTTTATTTTTGGGTGAACTATCCCTTTAAGTAAGCACATCAGATTGCACGAATTCTATCGGGCAGGAGGCTGTACCTACTTGTTAAGTTTGGCGATAAAGATCTTAATGTGGCTAAAATCTGGCCGATCTGCAGGGTCTTCAGACCAACAACCTTCCATTAGGATAGTTAGTTCCTCACAGTGTCGACTGTTATCTGTGGTGGGCCTGAAGTACGGTTTCTGACCATTCCGCACCTTCTGGATTATCTCTGTGACATATATAAACACACATTAACATTTTTGCATGTAAAGGGATGAGTGGCCGTTGCCTTTGTGTGGCATGTAAATAAGACTTATTCTGTAATTGCAAATGAACACGTTATAAATGACTAACAAGGTTTATAAGATATACAGTAAGAGTCAACAGCTTGGAAACACTTACTAACTGTTGTTTAGATTTTTTTCCACATTTTAGAATAGTGGTAAACTCATTAAAACCATAAAATAACACAACTGTAACTGTGGCCATTCATTGTCTAGTTTGCATTTTATCATCCAGCATCTTGAGGTCTCAACCTGAGAAGTTTGAACAGCACCGAAGGAATCTATGCTGGACTCTTATTGGCTGTTTTTTATTTATTATTTGGTCCAGGCAAACAATTTTTTGAAAATTAAATACAATTTTAAACAAATTTTTAAAATAATGTTTTCTAATGAAAGAAATGAATATGTTGGCACAATTATATTTTTGTCTACAAAAGTAATTTAAAACACTAAAATATATACCTTCATATTAAAAGATTTCTAAGATCATGAAAAACATTTTTGTCAATTGTGTCTAAACTTTTGACTGGTACTGTATAAACATGTCTTCCGCATATTTATCATCATATTTAAGTGTTTCAGTTTTAAGCCTATTTTTGTGTATGTGTGTGTGTGTGTGTGTGTGTGTGTGTGTGTGTGTGTGTGTTGAAAAGGCACTATAAATCTAATGCAATTCAGGATTTTCATTAAGTTCCACATGAGACAGATAGCCGCTTTATCATTTGTGGCCAATAATAAAGGAATTTATACTGATGCTATGCTTACAAGCATTGAACATTGATTACAAACAAAGCCTCCAGATCAATTTAAATCGACATGACCATCAACGCTTACCTTTGGGACTGAGATCCATGCCTTCGACATAAAATGGGCCATTCCTGAGAGCTATCTCCTGAAGTATGATGCCAAAACTGTACACATCTCCCTTCTGCGTTCCCTGGGGTGGATGCCTGTCGTATATCAGCAACTCTGGAGCTGTCCACAACTTTTCTGAAAAATCAGTTTGGTAAGCAGTGGCAAAATTACAGCCTTCATCGGCACTTGTAACAGTCTGTACAGAACAGTAAATAGATGTGTCAGGACAATCTTGAAGCAGAAAATCACAGGGTTCTTACTTGCATACAGTGCATGCGAGTCTTCGTTTTCACAGGACGAACGGAAGCTTGCCAGACCATAATCTGTGATTTTCAAAACGAAGCGGCTATCCACCACACAATTGGATGATTTCAGATTGCCATGAGAGCCAATGTAGCTGTTGTGCAGATAATTCATTCCCTGGCAGTAGGAGTATTAAACACAACATTATGTCTTTGCATACAGTTTATGGGGCAAAAACCACTGGAAACATTGTTCTTTTGCTAGACTTGTAAAACATGTTAAACTCGTGTCTTCCATAGTTAATTTAAGGAACTGTAATTCTAATGCTTCCTTGCATGTTTAAGAAAATTACTAGGTTCGGAGATGCCAAAGAACATACTTTATGATTACTTTTGGAAGGCACGAAACTAAAATTATGATTAAAAGTGATTGTATTCCCATAAAACAGTTACTTGATATTCTGTCTGGAGGACTGACTCAAGGTGATTTGGTCTGTCCGTCATAAATTCAGAATGCCTAGTTGTACAAAATTCTTTCTGACAGATAAACCTTATTATCAGAATACAACATTTTCAGCAGCAATTTGTCATTTTAAAAGCAAAATGATTTTCTGTGAGTCTGAAAAACGTTTCTCTTTCATATACAGGTAGTTGCAGTACAGTTGTGCCAGAAATAGTCTTTTGTGTGTCTGGGCACTCAAGTACTTGTGACACAGAACAGAAGATTGGTTTACGTTAATGGAGAGGGAATTTAGAGTGAAATTACTTTAATACATCTTTTCCAAAAACAATGTCATGGTATCTTTGATGCCAGTCCATTTACTCTGACTAATAGGGCTCCTCTCGGAAAAGCAAATAATCAAACCAGCCCTGTTTTATTATTCTGTTTCCAATGTGGCTATTCCAACAATAAACCGTGTATTTACAGGGTTTCACCAGCAATCACAAATTGATTGATACATTTTTTTTCGTGGTATTTTAATGCATGCACTGAATATAATTACATACATAATTACACACAATGAACAAATAAAATTACTTAAAGAAATTACATTTAATAAAATACAAATTAGGATATTGAATAGGGCTGATAGATAGTCAAGAGTCACATTAACAAACCTTCACGATGTCATTGATCAGCGAGTATCGGAACATCCAGTCCAGATTGATGCTCTCATTTTCCAGTATGTCCTACAAAAGAACGAATTAGATTTCAACACTGAGAAATCTCTAAAAATGCACATTGAAATGACTTTGTATTTCTTGTGTTTACCACAACCACAGCATTAGAAATATGTAATTGCAAACAAGATTTTAATATTAACACTGATCACAGAGCAATATAAAACTGATTGAGTATGTGTTCAAAAGGAGTGTTATTTACCTGTAGACTTCCCCGAGGACAATACTCTGTCACAATGCAGATGTTCGGTGGATCAATACAGGCACCAATAAACCTTGTCAGATGGTTAAACTGCACATCTCTCATCTACAAAAACCAACAAGACAAACTTTGAATGTTTCAACTGGTTGTGCAGAATTAACACATGTACAAATCAATAAATGTAACATTTAAAACCGTATCAACCACAAGAAAAATGTATAGCATAAATAGTGTAAGGTTAAAGTTATCTAGGAAACTGAATGTTTTTATTGAATTCATTATTAAAATGTAATGCCTAGATTTATTTCCAGTCCATAATATTTGATGCCTGAATTCACAAAGATCATAATATTGATCATAAATAATCTAATTGGATTATGTATATATCTGAATTGATCATGAACAATCCGCACAGTTCCATTCTTCACATTATGTCAGGAAAGGTGGCAAAACATTTACTATCACACATGGAGATGCAGTGGTTAAAAAAAAATCTCTATAAGGTGATGTAAACTTCACTTGAGCATGACCTTCGAGCTATATAACAGCGAGGGCAAAAGTTGGCGGGAAAGAAGTAAAGTTTCCATTGGGAGTACGTTTCCCTACCCCCTACCCATCTGTCTGGACCTTTAATCCGCTCTGGCCTGACAGCTAATCAGGGCCCCAGGGCCACGTCTGCAGGGTCTGTGCCATACAGCCCCACGCGCTTCCTGTCAAAGCTGGCATGTTAGCACTGGCAACAGTCAGCTGGTCTTATGTGCTTTCCACCAGGATAACACCATCAAAACAAACATAGGCTTCAAATAAGACTGCTGTGGTAGGCTTCTGGACTTTTGGGTATGTAAGGGGGTTTTCAGGATGAACCTGAATCAAAATAGACTTAGAAAGACAAAGTGAAACATACCCTAACTATTTCTGCGGCATGCAGTGTGTTTACTGTGCATAGTATGAAACTTTACTGTATGTATAAAATACATGGATTATGTACATGTGGTAGGTAAAATGTGTATCTTTATACCTTTATGTTCATTAAACCTGTACCCACAATGCAATGCACTGAACCTGAGCTTCTATGTCTATTGTGACAAATAATCCATAAGTAATATTAATGATTTTTCTATCCTACATTTTTAATATAACATTTTAATATCCATGATGATGACTGGATGCCATTGAGTCAATGTACATCATGTGATGTAATGAAATGTAACAAAGCTCTGTACTGACTTGCTGATGGTTTATGGTTTAGCAAAAAATAGACAGTGAAATATCTATATATGTATATGTATATTTACATGCACCTAAGAAAACAACTTATTTTTGGTGATTTTTAAGTACTTTTTCATTTTTACTGCTAGAAAACATGCATTAGTGCATTTGGTAACTGATGCAGTTCACCAAACAATTCATTATCATGAATCGTTATTTAGTCTATTATTTACATTAAAGACTATGCAGAGATTGCATAGAAAATAGCCACCTGTTATCCTCACAGATTTTGTAAAACATCTGTTGTGGTCATTTTTTATTTGTAATGAGTTTTAATTCCTTGATTGTTTATACAGATTTACTTGCTAAATCCTAATATGAAAGTGGGATAAAGCAGCTTACTGACCAAGCTGAATTAATACAGGAGATCAGAGTAAGTCACTGAAACAGAACATGTAAACACAATCATCATATTTTGTGCAATAAGTCCCTTTTTTGTAATAAACTAAATGCTGCAGTCTATGTAAACAGTCAATATTCCCTTTAGGAAACACCTTGTAAAATCCAACCACATCCCTCCCACCGCTAAAGTCTTGTAATGGCACCCCACCCCCTCATAAGAATGCATGTGTGTGTGTGTGTGTTTTAAAGTGTGCAGGAAGAGGGGGAGGTTGTTTTAACCACATTGGGACTGTCCACGGGGGCCATAAATGATGGTCTAAACACACATAACACACATACCTTGCCTTTTTCTCTCAGAGACAGACACAGATAGATGCGCACACACACTGACACATGCATAACCTTTCCTTTATGATTAAATATATATTTCCTTACATGCTTTAGTTCAAACAGCACTTGTCGGGTCAACTCAATCCGCTTCTTGTTCACATGTTTGATTGCCACCAGGTTGCCCTGTTGTGAAAAGAAACACACGTTAAAGCGAATGTGATCTGAAAGGCAACGTTGATGCAGAAATCAATCTTTGGCTTGCTGGTTAAGTTTATTACAGCCTTACAACTCAATACAAAGAAATTTTACGAGATTCAATAACCTCAATTTACTTATTTACTACTACTTCATATTTAAACTTTGTTAAAATTACGTGGGAAGGAGAAATGTGTAAAAATAATATTTGACATAAGCTGCGTTAGAAGTATAAATGAATGTGGACAGAATAGCTTAGGGCTTGTTTACACCTGGTTTTATTATGAGTTTGGTCGTTCTGACCACAAGTGGACAACATGCAAGTGTAAATGGGGTCTAAACTGTTCTGACCACATTTAGAGCCAATGTAACCAAACATTTATGTGCATATAGTCTAAATGCATTTACACATCATAAAAAGAATTAAATGAGAAATGAGTTTTTATTAAAATTACTGACTTTTAATACAGACTTTGCTATCTTGTCAAATCTGAGTGTCAAGTTTGTGACAACAAAACCTCTGATGTCATTTGTGTCTATTTTTATTCCTCCTATAGTAATTTTAGGAAAAACATCTGAGACAAAGTTGATACTTCAACATAACGTAACTCAAACCTTTTCAGCGCTATGAAAAATCAACCTCGCAATAAATTATTTCTCAGGGACTGTGTGAGACCTTAAAATTCACAAACTAAAATGATTTTGTGTTGACATTCTAAACTGGCACAAAAAATGGCATTCAAAATATGTCATTTGATTTGCCCTTGTCTGTAACCAGAATGACAGCAGAAATATTCAGCTGGCTCAGTGGACATCTGATGCCGTAGTGTCCTTTACAGCTCACACTCAGACAAAGATGTGAGTGACAGTCACATGGATAAACAGTAACATGCTTCACACTACTTCACAACAAGACATTACAATTAAACAGCACTGACTGTTTAAGGCTCTGTTCCAAAACTCAACAAGCTTGTAAAATAATAGCCAGTTTTTGGATAGATTTTAAGCTGTTCAAATTGGTAGACTTAAAAAGTTATGCTGCCTATATGAAAAAACTTCTGAACTGTAACATATCGTAATAGTTTTAACAAAGTTAAACATTGCTGGATGAAGAACATAGTTGGACTACTTTCCAATTTTTCCAGCTGAAGAACAATAAAACACTAACTAGACAAAAGCCATTTAAATATAAAATGCTTGCACATTTAAAAAATGTGATCTTAGACATAACTTCAATACAGTTATTGCTATAGTTATCGTTAGTCGAATCTTTAGTCAAGTGCACGTGTGAGGAGCACTAATGATAATAAAGAAGATACTGTTATAGAAGATAGCTGCCCATGTAGGCAGCAGACAGTGAGGCAGCTCATTAGGGCTCGATACGGAGTCAACAAACATGTCATAAAACATAACTACAACCCAATTCATGGTGTTTTTACAAAGTCTTTTTTTTACCTCAGAGTGTCTTAATCCTTGTCCAAGGGACCCACAGCACTGCACATTTTGTATGTCTCCTTTTTTTTAAAAACACCCAATTCATCGATCTCGCTACTAACCAGCTGATGACTGGAATGAAGTGTGTTAAATAAGAGACCTGTGTAGTGCTGTCAATTCCCAGAACCAGGATTAAGAACCACAGCTCTAGTTTATAAGATCGGCG
Source organism: Beaufortia kweichowensis (assembly GCA_019155185.1). NCBI lineage: Eukaryota > Metazoa > Chordata > Actinopteri > Cypriniformes > Gastromyzontidae > Beaufortia > Beaufortia kweichowensis. The sequence continues at coordinate 4,951,507 of CM032795.1, read as the reverse complement.
TATTGAAACGTGCGATCCAATTATTGTGGCACAGCACATAAAACGCTGTCAATCGACTTGCTGCACTGCTGCATTATAGTCCGGTCTTAAAGCAACATATCGAGTTGATGGTGCACCCACTCTCCATTTCTCTGGTGAATTCACATGTGTGTGGGTGTGCTGCAGAGGGAGGGGGATGTCAGAAGAACTCAGCCTCACCTTAAAATAGCCTGTTTTTGCAAATAGCTGATATTTTCCATGAGCTGTTATCAAGGAGCCATAGCTGGAACCTCTCTGGAAAAGAAAGACAGAATGTTACATTAACAATTATTCAAGGTTAGGTAGATTCCTTGCATACATTTAAAAACGTCTGGCACATTGAATGAAGATGCTTCTATTTAACACTGCAATAACCGTCAATGTACATATTAAGCACTGAATGAAATTTTAGATTTTATTTTTTCTATCTTTTTTCATTCAAAGTATTTTAAATAACATTAACTTTACATTATAATTTTTTATGTTTATGTTCATTGTTATAAAAATGTGTCAAATATTTATTCTAGAGTCTTAGACCTTTCCATCAAAATATAGTTAGTCATAATTCATAGCCACAGAATTTGACTAAGAATAATTAAAGTGAATAGTGAAATAATGAACAGGTTAAACAGTCACCTTTATTAATCATGAAATATAATGTCAGCAATACAATAAAAACTAATGACTAATTACTCTGAATCCCAATGAATTCTATATTCCTCTTTTGTTTCAATGACAGCATGAACTCAAACTGGCATTGACTCCACAAGTTTATGCCAAACCTGATAATCCATGTTATCCCAGCATGATTAGAGAATTATACAAAGAGTGCCTTGTGAGCTTTAATGGAAGCAAAAAATCGTTTGTACAAAGCACTTAAGATGCAACATTACATTATTGATGCATAAATATCTTCTTAATTCAAAAGGGATTTCCTAAACCTTAAATAAGAACAATTCAATGTCATAAATGTGGCCTTTGATGTCTGTCAAGAAACGTCAAGAAAAACATAACAACATTTATTGCCAAACTGGCCATTTTTCAAAGCCTGCTGAAAACTCAAAACATAAAAAGAAAATGTTAAAAAATAGAAATGATTGTATGGGTAGTAGAATAGCTTCATTTAAATAACATGAGAGGAGTAGAATGAATCATACATTTAGTCCAGCGACTAAACAGATTCCAAAATGTGTAATACTGTATACTGCAGCCTGGAAAATTCATTGGCCTTCAAAATGTTCCAAGTATGAGGCCAAAAAGGCATAATCAAAAATACTGTATATCTCTATGAGTCTGTGTCCATTTATGTAGGAAAAGAATAATTGTGTTAATAATCCAAAGCGGGGTCGGTTTTTTGCAGAAGGGCAGGCAGCCAGACAACAATTTTGAACAATCTGTTAATTTGAGTCTGCTACTTCAAACCGATCTACCTTCAACAAACCAACTGGACACCAGTCAAGAATGTGTAAACTGGAAAGATACAGAAACTCTGAGAAGGTTATATATTTTTATATAACCTCTGAGACATCTAACGGAGAGAGAGAGAGCCTTGGGCCAATTTTGAGGGTTTTCTTTTCAGATTAGCAAATCTCAAAGCTGTTGTGTATCTGTATGGTCTCGGTTCTTGTTTAATTCTGCTATGAGAATTTAGCGTAACTAATAAATGTAGCTACCTTTTGTAACCGACTAGAACTGAATAAGCCATCATTGTAATTCCCAAGGAATTCCATTTTAAATGGTAAAACCGTGCCAGGTCTTACAGCCAAGTCCAAAAGGCATTTTTATGAGAAAAATTAAAACCAGATGAACGTGGTCTGAAACAGGAGGAAACCACTTTTATTTACATTTGTTTATACAAAAACAAACTTAATTTCATCTTTAAATGAATGCACATTAAAATGAATTTTAGATCTGGTGTATATGTGGCTAAATGGAAAACACAGCAGCGGTGTGCAGCTTTTTCCCAGATATGAGTGGAATTTCAGAGCGGAATGGCTTTTACCTGGGACAGAGTGAGACGGCTGCCTGCCCGTTTGTGATATTTGTTAGGACTTTCAAACTGGAGTTCCTCCCAGCGTATTCTCCACAGCATCCCGGCTAACTCCTTTTCCAACTTCAGTTTCCTACAAGGCAACAGATCACGTTAAAGCAAAATACAACCATTGTGATAAGAAAAAAAACTTTACAATAAAGCTGTATTTGTTATCATTAGTAAATGCATTAGCTAACATAACCGTAACTAACAATGACCAATATCATTTTTTTACATTTATTCATGTTACTTAATGTTAATGTAATTGTTAATAAAGTTCAATGTGCATTAACTAATGTTAACAGTTACAACTTTTGATTTAAAAAATGTATTAGTAAATGATGAAATTAACACTAAATAATATTAAAAATATTGTAGAAGTATTGTTTATTGTTAGTTTACTAACATTGTTCAATTACTGTAACTACGTTCAACGATCTATTAACTAATGGTAACAAATACAACCTTATTGTAAATGCTACCGAAGAAACACTAAACAGTGTGGGATAAGCTGTACAACAAGAATTAATACTAGTATTAGAGCTTTTAAAAAAACATAAAAAGTATGAGCAGTAATCGTTTTTTTTTTGCACAATTAGTTTAAATAACGCTTATATAAAAGTTTTATCTTCATGTAAGATTAAACTAAGGTGGAAACAATTTTTGCAGCAGACTGAGTTGAAGTCCGATGGGACGATAAAAAGTGAGCCAATCTCGGGGTCACTGATGCCGTGCCCTTTCCAACATATTATTTTTAACTGTAAGTAAACCAAGCAGTCCAGCCAGCCATGTGGATAAATACATGGGCAACTTCCAAGTGAATCAACACATCTGGAGGATCTCTCCAAGGACCTGCTATTTCTCAACAGTTTCCATTTGGCCTTTTTCTTTTTTAAACAAATGAAAATCTACAAATGTCCGAGTGATGTTGTCTGAGAATTGCGAAAGGAGGATATCAATGAGGAGAATCGTAATCAAGTCTCAATGCGCTCAAACCAAAACAAAAAAGAACGAGAAACGATCGACCCCCGAACATTCCACTACAATCTAAAAGGTGTAAAACGCTTCCAGATGGCAGAGTGTAAGTAATGCAGCGTCTGCATTTCAACAGGGTTTTACTCGATTTTAGAGCCACCCTGGTAAGCCCCAAAACAAGCACCATTATTTGTTTTCGTAGACCAGAATTTGGAAACAGATAGGTGGAAAAATCCTCAGCAGGGTTTTTATATTAAAGAGCCAGGTTCAAAAATTTATGCTCAGCTGTTTGCCAAAGGGAAAATCCTCGCTTTAAAATGTCAAAATTCCATGAAGCATTGACTGAAGGGAATTGCTTGACTTGCAGGGGATAGTCGGACCACAGCAGTACGCCTAAGCTGAAAAACCATATAATAAACCGTAGGAAAATCGACGCACACTGTTTATTTCTATTTTGAAAGCTTGTTGGATCAGCTCCATGTATGCTGTCAGTTATGTTGCATCAGATCTAAAGAATATTACAATGTTACATTTAAGTAGCATTTTTGTGTATGTATTGTGTATTGTTTTACACTTAAAAAGATCCACAAAAAGGAATTATTTAATATATGCATTTAAGAGCCAAGGTACACTTTTCCATATAGTAAAGTGATTCATGACCGTGGCTGCCGGGCAAGGCACTTCATGCAATATTTACTTGTAATAAATAAAACACTTAGTGAGAAATAGAATAAATATGTTATGTCAAAGTAACTTCTCAACCTGACTATAAGTCAAACTAATTGCAAGACTCCACCCAAACCCAGTTGTGCCATGATTTCCATAAATAAACCCAATGGTTTTTCTTATTTGCACTTGGTAGTGTTCCCGTAAAATGTAAAATGTAAATGCAATGCAAGTTTTTTTTTAATTAAAGGGACTGCCAAATAAATAAAAGTAATTGTAAGGTTAACTTTCGCTAATATTAATTTAAAGTTCTCTCAAAGTTACCAAATACGTTCTTGCAGTAATGTTAAAAGAACATTTTATTAAGATTATTGCTAAATTACTATTGTTGGTACAACAATATTATTCTTACAATGTTAGAAGAATGTTTAAAAACACTAATGTTTTCGTAACTTAACATGAATGTTAGCAAAACATTCTTAGAACAAACGTTTTAAATTTAAACTTTACTGATGCGCCTAAGACACCAAACATGTATGTGTTCATCAATGTATACCAATCCTGACTATTTAAAGTTCACAAAAGAGCACTACTGACCAGACATTTAAAAACACACAACAAACCAACATAAAAGCAACATAAAAACAGCATCCTGACTGTAAAGTATGGAGAGAAGGCTTTACGGATGCTTTGCTGCCACAATGCCAGTAAAGCTTCTTAAGTTTTGGAGGACAATGTACTGTGAGATCATCTCTCCGCCAAAGTAATTCAACATGACAATGACCTAAAGAATAGGATGGAACAACAGAATGGTTTCAACTGAAAACATACACCTTTTACAGTGTCCCAGTCAGACTCCTGACCTTAATAATGACCCTGGCATTACCTCAAAAGAGAGATTCACACCAGATGTCACATCACTGAACTGAAACATTTTTGTAAATGAGAATGTTGTGAAATAACTTCTCAATGCTGGACCAGTCTATTTTACAATTATGGAAAACATTTGGTGGTGGTCATTGTTGACCCAAAGGAGGGTCAACCAGTTCAGTTCAAGGGTTCCGCTATTTTTCCCACACAGTGTGCTCAATAAAGGCTTGAACATGTATTGTTAGTCTTATTTAAGTAGACTGTGTTTGTGTTTTTCGGTTAAAATTAGATAAAAAGACAATTCACACAGAAATTCAGATATAGCCGAAGGGTCCACATACTGTACTTTTTCTGCAAGTGTATAACCACAGAAGAACGAAGCAGACAATTTATTTAAGAGCAACGGCATAAATGTTCGGTTGCTCTTGTTGAAAAGCTTAATCATAGCAGCACATTGCTGATCAGTTAAACTCCTCAATACTTTTCATTTTTGCATGTGTATGAGTGTGGATGAATGGGTGTTCTTACACAAAATTTCCATTTTAGGGACAATTTTTCAAACCGAGTACAGATGAGAGCATGACAAGTCCAAGAATAAGTCTACCTACGCTGCAACTGTAATATTTATTCTAGTAGCCATGAGGAGCAAACGTCAATATTTGTCTCAAAGTGTTGACTATACTGGACATGATCCCATTTACATAAGCCATGAGTCAGCTTCCACAGTTCTCTTTTCCATACGATGTTATTCCAAACTATTCAGTATTGTCCTCTCTGATTTTAGAAGAAGAAATATTGAATGTGGCCTATATTTGACCATTTTTCTTATAAAATGATTTATAATTTGAATGACAAAGGTAACATACATTTACTGTACTAACTTTCATCCAATTGTCTGTCTATTATGTAACACTCAACAGTAGATCTTGAAAGTATTACAAATACTGTAAAATCTGTAATAACTTTTTTTTGTATATTTTTAAAGTTTTGTCAAGCCAACACCATAAATGACAAACGTTAGTTTGTACAAATATTGTCGCTGTCGGACGGAAACATTGTATCTTCATAATTTGCTTTTTTTTCCATAAATCATTACTATTGGTCATCCTTTGCATTTGTAAGTTTTGCAAGTATTTAACCAATTAAAAATTATTATAAAAGAGTTTGTCAACTTTAACTACACAGTGTTTCCTGTCGTGGCTTTGAAAATACAAGGTTTCCGCCATACAGTGATGATAAATCTACATTTTAATATGGTAGCAGTATTTGAAAGAAATAATATTATACACCATTACTGTTTATAACGTATCATCATATAAAGTACTTGACCTTGTTTTGATCTTAGGCTACATATGTTATAAATGAGGCAAAGCGGGCTAAAAAATGTTGAGAATATCTGCTGACCAAGTGAAATAAGCAGTGAAATACAGTATTTAGACTATCAGCATCTGCGTCTGAAAGAAGTTTCACATTTTCCTGTTTTCACACGAACAACTGCTGTGCGGTTGCTCTGGCAACAATCATGTAAATTCCACTCTGGCACCTATAGAAGCTCTTCCCGTAAATTCTCTAAAGTAACAGCTGCAGGTTCCAGCAAGTTCCAACATGTCTCCATCCACTGAATCCTTAAATATTATCTCTCTCTGGGATTTTAAATGTTGCCATTTATATTAAAACAAAAAAAATAAAAGATTTGATTTTAAAACATTACCTGTAGATGAGAAAACTGGATATCCCAAATATTATGAGGGCCAGACCAGACCCAACTGCCACTATTCCAAGGACAGGAAGGTGATCTGGGAAAATATAGTATTAATTATATACAACTGAACTTTTAACAGTACTGAATAGGCTTTAACGCACAATGATCTGAATACACTGAGAAAGAAACATAATCAAATTGAATTCTTTGTGTGTCCTTGTGTGTGAAATTATGCAAATACATTAATGGTGCAAACACGACACCATGCCGCTATTCCTGATTTTGGTTAAGTCTGAATGCTCGATTGTTGAAGACTTCCATGAACTGGCATTAATTACTGGGACTGCACAGCATCAAGCTTCAATCCAGCCATGTGAATCAGCTCTTTAAAATCCAGTCTCCCCCAAACACACGTAGAAAAAGAGTGTACTTGCGTCACAGTTCAACATTAGATCAACAGTATCCATCCTGACGACTATGCCAAAGATGATAGACTTAACTATGACTACGCTTAAACATCCTTTAGATCCAAGTGCAGATCCTGTTCAGTAGTTCTCACACAAAGTTACACTAGATCTCTCTCTCTCCATTAGAAAATGACTTTATCCATTACTCAAAGTTGACAGTTAACAGCAGACAAAGTGATGACAGAATAAAATGAAGAGTATAATATCAGATTTTAATAACAGGTGTTATTATACCAAGCAAAGACAATTTAAAGCTACTGCTTCTGTGATGTTATTAAAAACCTTCAGATTAAGACATTCTGTTATCTCTACTTGTCGGGACAAAAAAGGCATGCAACAAAAGATTAAACAACAGTGTTAGAAATAATAAAGAATGGGAAATAATAAGCAGAATATGTAAAAGTATATAAAAAAAGGAAATGCTGTTACCTTCCTTGCATGGGGCAAATCCACATGGTGGGTAGTCCAAAGGTGGACAACCCTTTGGCCACTGAATCCTTTCTGTCGGTGACCACAAGATTTCTTTACTGGTCCCGTTATAGTGACCAACAATCTGTGTCACAAGAAATATGCATAACCACATTTAAAATTGAACAATTTAACAAACACTTAAATGTTACACAAACAAGAAGCATCCCTCAAAGTTCAACTAATGTCTGAGGTATAGAAACTTTATGGTCTCTGATGGAAAATATTCACTGATATCAAAGATTACAGCTTAGAGTTTTTAGCAGATGATGAAAAGAAACTGTATTTATTGGTGGCATATGGGGTGACTATGGCAACAATGAGCGGTATAAATCAAACTCTTTGTAACCAGCTAGACAATTTTTATTTCTCTCTTTATTTTTGCAATTAAACAAGGCTCCCTGTGATGTTATAAATGAACAAGACAAACAAAAATTAACAAAATGCTTATAAGCTCACAAACGCATGCTTTTAATCAAAACAAACAGGCTATTAAAGGATCTGATTTTTCGTGCAACACATTATTTGGTATGTCGAGCTATTTAAGCAAGGCCACAGACACTGTAATTGTGGAGAATGTGGCATGTGGCTTAAATTAGACTGTTGATCTACAAACGCTCGTATATTGTCACTATGTCTCATAACAAAATCTTTCTGACTATCAACAGAAAACTGTATCATTTATCAAGTTATTAGTACTTTTCAATACGGCAAGAATTATTATCACTACTTCAGAGGTTTTCTCACTCCTTTTATTTAGCAAACTTTAAACCACAAAAAATCTGCAAAATCCCATATGTATTGATATATGATGGCACTTATTACTTACAGCATATTGTCCAGTGTTCAGGTTAGTCATTCCCCAAAGGCTGAAGTCTGTGTATCTGGCATTGTTCCGGTCAGTACTAACAAGGCCAGTTACCCCTGAGATAAAACAACATCAGCACAGGGATCAAACAAACACGTTTGCTTTCAAAGCCATAAAATGAAAAAATTACATATTGCTTTGTCTTTGGAGTCAAGAATAATTTGTAATTTGTTGCTCAGCGGTTGCTCAGAACATTTGTTACATTTCTCGAAAATGTTTGTCTTCAAATGTTTCTTCTTCGATGAATAAAAACAGAAACTAATGAGATAATTGCGGACATACAGCAGGAGTACAGACTGTAAACTTTATATAGAATTGATATGACAGATCATTTGGTTTTAGATGGAAAACTTAATTTGCTTTTGATTGCAGATGCTCAAATCTTGACAAATCTTCAAGTCTTCTTTTGAAATTGTAGAGATTATAGGAGACTATTTAAACGTGTGCTCCATTTAATCTCTATTAAACCGCTGTCTAGAAAACACAATTGAAACATCTATTGCGATTTGTCTTTCTAGATTTGTTTTCATTAAGTCACTGCATTTACCACACATTAAAAAAACATTTCTGGTGCAAATAAAGATCTACGCTCGCTGCAGAATTTCTTATGCTAAATTTATTCACAAATGCATTTAAAAACACCACAACTACAAAATCTATCCCTCTTATTTAGAGGTGCATATTATTGACAGGAAATACAACAAACTACCCACTTTTCCCCATGAACCCAGCAGGCAATGTTCTGCCTGGTTCCTGTGTGTGTGTTTGGCACAGTGTGTGTGTAGTCTTCTCATGAGACAAAGCTCAGCAGATGGGCTGTGTATTAGAAACAGATTTTCCATCCACAAGCTGGCTGGGACATGCTCTCAATCAAGGGCTCTGACCCCTAAACTCCCTGCGAGCGAGGCTGTGAGTTTACCAACATCAACCTCACAAGTGCTCTTACAAGCTTACTTATACAAAGAATCTAAGAAGAGCTGCCAGAACTCTTCATCTTGACACTGCTGCTAAACACCGGATACTTGCCATCGTTTCCTCAAACTGTGAAAGGTTCAAATGTAACGTATGATCGCTCTATTAATATGACTGTCAAAGCATCATAGGGCCATATTGCCGATGCTTTTATCGCACAGATGTATCTTTGCATTTGTAAAATGAGTCAGCAATTGCATTAAACACACCCCAGATCCTGCGGTTTTGCATTCTCACAGTGATGTTGATTCCGTCGTTCTGAGACACGCCGTCTGCTAATGCTTCACTGAGGGCTTGTGCATATAGCAGAAAACCGTCATGGAAACAACCAGCAATAAAATCCATCTGAGGAAAGGCAAGACAGATTTAGTCAGTATATTTGGTATATTTATATTTTATTCCTAATATAAAGTGGCAATTTATTCCAAGTCTTGTCAAAAAACGTTTTGTCTGTGAAAAAGACTAACATGTAAGCTAATATTCCCCAAAAGTCATCTGTTAATCTACATGTTTGAAGATCTCATCAACTGACGAGATTTTTTGAGAATTTTATTAAAGAAATCTCGTCTGTCTGCCACATTCGGAATAAAGCACACAGGTATCAAAGACGCACTTTATATGATCAATTTATGATTTATTATATGAAAAACTGTGGCCAGGATATTTCTAAAAATTCTCATTTTGCGTTCCAAAGCAGTTTTGGACAGACATGAAGGTGAATAAACTACAGTTTTAATTGTTGGCTGAACTATTCTATTAATTTAAATCAAGTATGCATGCTTTCCGCCGGCACATGATCAAAGGTTACAGACATTCCCTACTTTTGTCCAACACACAGCTGATTCAGAAAAATGAGACTGACGTGAGGAAGCCAAATTTTGATTCAAGCGCTTTTAAGTGTCATATCTGATCTTGTAGCTGAAGCAAAGACACTTGAGTTCCCTCAAGCTGAGGAGTGTGCTCGGTGCTTTCAAGACAGAGATGCAGAGCCAAAAGAGACGTATGCCAGACTGGACAAATGTTTTGATTAAATATGATGTGGCAGATGGCTGTGCTTATATGCCAAAAAACTTGATCTTGTTTATGAGAAACTCACCATTGACGGTTCCAATTGTACATTAAAGTCCTGTGTTGCTCTCTTGTGGAGATCTTTTCGAAAATCTGCATACTCAGAGCTGTCTGGCTCCCGGTATGTTACAATGAACACAGACTGAAATGGCAAAGAATAAGAGTCAGCTTAGATTTATAAAAAGAACAATTTGATCTGGCCTGTAGGCAAATATTCATGTCTTGACACACACTTACCAAGAAATATGACAAATTCTTCTTCTTAATGGTACTGACATATGACAAAAATAATGCTGTCAAACAAAGAAATGTTACATATTTTGGTTCTTTCTCAAGAAGAATAAAAAAATGTTTTCATGTTTTTAAAGTTTTTTTTTAATGAATAATGAAATCAGTCTTATTTTGTCTAGTTGTCCAGTTTTATAGACCATTAAAAGTATTATTATAAAATAATTATTATACTGTTTATCTATTAGCAAAAACTGTCAACTGTGTAATATCAATTAGGCTTTTTTTTTCAAGACTTAAGATTTAAAACAAATTGAAAGCCTGAAGAAAATGTCCAGGACAAACATTCTGTCCAAGAACCCATTATTACTTGTTGATCAAATTAGGATGTTATGAAATATATATTGAACTGCCAAAAGGAAAAGCTCCAAGGTTAAAAGTCCTTTCAAAAGGACATATGAATCAATTATCTGTCAACATACATTTTTAAAAAAGATCTACTTAAAAGGTGATTTAAAAAAAATGCAAAAATGTTTTAATAAACAATCACAAGTAAGGTTTGTACGATGTTTGGTGTTTACGAGCAGCACATACATGACCTCTTGTTGTAGTATGGTAATGATGTGCAGTGTTGGAGAAGAGACTGTCCTTCTTCTAAAACAACCTAATAGGTTTTTTGTGCAAGCAGTTATATTTTAAAGTCAAGTGCCCTCAAAGAAATCTTGTGTGTGTTGTCATGAAATGATGTTTGAACCACTTTCAAAATTCATATTCGTTTATAAATAATGTATGAACTTTTTACATGGTCCCTTACCACAATTTTTTCAATATTCATTTAACAAAATTTGCTTTCACATTCATGCATTTGACTTTACAAGCAACCTGCAATGTATTTTAGCTGCATGTATGTTCTGTAGGATTGAAGTACTGCACCAATTAACCTGAGGTAAGTAAATGATGATTGGATATTTACTTTTGGGTGAACTATCCCTTTAAGTATTTTATAATATTTTATATTTTTATATTTATCTGCTCTAATTTATATGTAAAAAACACGCCTATGTGTTGTACTTAAAAGAAGTGACAGACAACCTGTATTTTAGAATAGATTGAGGGACATCTTCTTGGAGGATGATAGTTTTAATAATACTATTCACACAATTAAATAAAAAATATCTTCAGTCTTATAGTTAATAAACATCTACAAATATAATTTTTTACTGCATTATGATGATGACACGATGGTCACACGGCATTGTTAATTTAGTAAGTAAAGCAAAATAGTAAAACTGCCCCATCCTGTTTCATGAGTCTGCATTAAGCTGTGTTAAATTTAGAAAGAAATTACTACAAAAATGCTAATTTTAATTAATGGAAGTCTAATGGATTATTCAAAATCTAAGCAATCAGAAAGGCTTTTCAATATTAGTCATTTTAATAAAAGCTGTCAAAACAACCTTGCTGAAGCACTCAGATTAAAAGCTCACAAAAACCATAAAAACCAAAATACCATAGTGAACAACAATAGCTGTGGAAAAGGCAGCAGACAATTCAAACCATTTGGACAGTTCAAAATTCTGGACTTGGATCCCTCAAAAGCAGAAAAATGGCAATGAAAGCCCTCTGCCAATGTTACTGGTTTAAAGATAAAGTACAACATATTAATACTGTTACCTGAAATAACTTCATGGGGTCATTCCACTGCATCTCTGAGCTCTGCCAGGGCACTAAAGCATCGCCACTTAGACTCTCAGCAAACACGTCAAGGTAGAATATGGCGTAGTCCTCTGGGTTATTTACCTCATCCTCAAAAAGCTTCATTATATGGAAGAACGTCTGTAGCGGGCCGCAGATATACACGACTGTGACAGAACAAGACAAGATACATAGAAGATGTTAGATGTCAAAGAAGCACAACAGGTTTAGTGAACATAAATTTTTTTTACATATTTGGCACAAAGTTTGGCACTCCCTAGGGTTATGGGTAGTTGCCTTATAAGAGTTGACCCTAGCCGCCACACACTTTAAACTTTGTGTAAAGACAGATTTTGTTGTCTGCCTTCGTCACAGGCCGCCCTTCAATGTTTCATCAACCTCATCTCATAGGAAATGTAACTCTTACATCCAGAATCCAGAACGTCACTTAGTACCAAATGCATAAAAGCAAAAACTTTGATAAAAGTTGGGTAAGGGACCGTGTAAAAAGTTCACACATTGCGCATAAATAAATCTTACGTTTATAAAGCAAATGATACATATAATATATAAAACATGATATTAGTAGGGAGAAGGTTTTTTTTTAGGTATTAAGTAAACTATTTGCTCTCCATTTAACCGTATTGCTTTCTAGGATAAACAATCAAGAAAGTAAACAAATCGATTCATATATTTATCTCTTATGCTCTTCAGCAACCTCGAGAAATCTTATAAAAGAATATGTATTTCTTATATACGTATAACACAATGGTTCTGGACAAGTTACATGTTGAAATGCTTGAGGTTAGGGGTTTGTAAAAAGCCCTAACCATAAGCACGAGCATCAGTAGTGATGCTTGCCCTAGCAAACACCACTAATAACTGCTAAATGTTCAAATGATTTGTGGGTTGTACCTTACTCTTAAGAGGATAGATCAGTAAACTGTACTCATCCACTCTCTATACAACAATATATTGATGCAAAAGCGTCTTCTGCGTCTATATGTTTGTGTGTATCTGTGTTCTCCCTGGTGTCTACTCTATGGGCATTATTTCCATTTGCAGCATCTTTCAGCATTGCTGCCTGCCAGATCAGTGGCCCGGCTCCCAGTCAGCAGACATTTCCTTAAGTATTAGAACAAGTCTGCCCCTCAGCTCCCAAATCCTCAACTCTTCAAGCCTGCAGGCAAACCTAAGCCAAGTCGTGGCTGCTGCTGTCTCCTGGATGATCTCCAAAACAAATGTACAAAAGGCAAGGAAAGCGTTCAGCGGTGTTATAGAATTTATAAGGATCTGCCTGAGTGTGGCTGATACAAAGTCCATGAAAACTGCCGGAGAACATTCTGTTTCACAAGAGTCCACACTGATGCTCTGAAACAGACTCGTTTTTTTTGAGATTTGTTGTGTGTTTGTGCTAAGTTGTTCTGTTGCTGCCAAGATAATTTGTTTGCTTTGTGATCTACACAAAGGGCTCAAGCAGTGCCTAGTTTATTGGACATTTTTGAAACTATTTATGAATGTTATCTATCTTTTGTCTGAAAGACTTATCATCCTATATGGTGGGAGTCCTATAAGGAGCAATTTTTTTTAGGTGTGAAACAATGTTGGTGTATTATTTGTGTGTATTCTGAGCTAACACTGTTATTATATACACACACACACAAACAAGAGAACACAGCATAGCATTGTTTGTCATCTGATTATTCGACATTTGGTTTTAATCTGCTTCCATTCATCTGAGAGACAAAAGGATGGAGTCTTGAACAATATTACATTTACAAAACTCCTGGTTTTAAAATTCTATATACCTTTTAATCACTCCGGGCATCTTGTTTTTACCTGGTACATTTAGTACACTTATCATTCCAAATCAGATTTCTATTTTTAAAACAAATCCCTAACCCTAAGTATTAAACTTCATTGCACTGCAGTGCTACAAATGTAAATAAAACAATCCACAGTAAAACACCCTAGAATTAGCATTGCAACTCACATTAAGAACACCTTAGCAACCACATAGCAACACCTTGGCAACCACCCACAATATTCCAGCATTAGGATTTTGCTTAGGCCCCCACTTTTTTCAGACAATGTTTAAGTGTAATCATTTTCTGCATGTATTGTTAAAATAAGAAAAGTAGTCACAGCTGCAGTCTAATGTGGAGTTTTTGTGTTTATTTGGGCAATAGTTCAACCACAATATTTTCTGATTCTTTTATTCCATTATTCCATCTGTTGACTGTGTGTTTATCCAATAAGCAAAGAAAGAACAACAGGGCTATGATGACACAGCTTAAAGGCTGATCATTATCTCATTGATGGTTAGAATGTGAGTTCACAATCTGAACAAGCCCAAACAACAACAAACGAAAACATTAATGAATCTGACCCCAGGGTCAGAGGAACAAAACTTGTTGGGGAAATAGTGAGAAACAAGTCTCTACACATAAACCATTATGGAATTTGAAGATAACGCTGGATAGTTGAAAGAAAAAAAATGACATTCACGTACTGAATTATTGTATTTACTGATAATAGAATACGTCATATGCAATACACTAGTATGGAATGATAGTGTACCGAACACCAAAAGTAGTTTAAAGCGATATAGCTCACTAGCTATAGGCTGTTTGCTGTTGCCAAGCAACACAACTACTTTGCCATGTTAATGAATGTGCAATCACAGGTAGAGCGTTTATCCAATCAGAATCCAAATGCATTTTATAATCCGAATTGTTACCTAGTAATTACGCAGTTAAACAGTAAATACATAGTAGAACAGAACTGCAACATTAACTGCTTCTGCTTAAGTGATATATCAAGTACATATCACATATTAACTATTCATTTAGCAATGTTTTTATTGCTGTATTAAAATACTGATGCTACACATGTACTAGGGTTTAAAGGGATGATTTACCCAAAAATAAAAATTCTGTCATCATTTATTCTGTCATCACCCTCCTATTATTTAAAATGTGTGACACTTTCTTCTGTGGAACACAAAATAAGATACTTTGAAAAATGTCTCTGTGGTTTTATACAGTTGTTTAGTTACCAGTGTACCTTTTGTTTTCCACAGAGAAAAGAAAATCATACATGATAGAAATGACACGAGAGTGAATAAATAAGGAAAGAATTTTCACTATCCCTTTAAGCATTTGTTTAAAAAAGCTCAAACGTTTCATTATAGGACACAAACCAAATAATATGAACCAGAATTTTCTATGTACACAACAATATTTATGTGACACAAACACATGCACCACCCACTGTGCAATAGCTGACATGCAGTGTGGGTTTTTTTTAATACAACATGTTTGAAAAGCTTACTCGAAATTGGATTCTTGAAGGTAAATCTACGTTAAAGGATTGTACAGTGCTTCGCTCGCACAATAAATGAAGCGAGTAGCTATCAGAAACCATGAGCATACAATCATGCTACAACAGTAAAACGGCAACTGCAAGCAATTAGCCATAAAAGTGCTGTAAATGTTTTCACATTATAATAGGGTAGTTAAATGTCAGAACAATCTAGATATATTGAATGGCTCCCAAAGACTGAAAGATAAGGTAAATAATGACTGATAAATGTCATGTTGCGATTCTATCACTTATTTCACTGATGCATTTATTAAGTAAACATAGAACAGCAAGCACTTTACCGAGAACATTTATGAAAATAAATCTGAAATCTAGTCAGATAACAGTATGAACAGTATTATTCTCACTCATTTGTCATTTTTAAACCTTACTTTAATTCTTTACTAATTCAAAGTGAAGGAGAATAAATATTCATTATCAAAAATGCCAAAAGCATGGCTCTTAATGATGATTATTGCCTATTTAAAGAGCTATATGCAACATGGGGCTTTCCTACGCATTCTGTGTTCAAAGGAGAAACTGAGAGACAGATATGGATGCGTGTTGCCATGGCAGTATGAACACAGCAACGAAAGCCATCGATCTGAAACTTATTAGGACTTTGGCACGAACACTTGCCCAAACACATAAATACTACACTTCTGATGAAGTCATCATTTGTGCATAAAACAAGTAACTAAACAGTTTGGTTTTTATGAGCAGAGCATTGCAATCATAATGTTATAACAACATTATGTGAAAGCTTAGTTCCCAAACTATGAATTATATATTAAGGATAAGATCTAATAATATTTACTTTATATTAGCTTCTTATTTAAGGCACAAAATATATACAAAACTGAAAACAGGGCATCTAGCCATCTAGCCAATTAATGCTGTCTGACTGTATTCAATAGGTTGCATCTCGCCTGCCAGCTGCAGCCGTTTTTCAGCCTCTTATAAGACAAAATCTTCTATTGATTTTTTTCTGTTTCACTGAAACCAAAAGAGCTGCACAGATGCACTGCAGAGATACCAAATTTATCAAGCAAAAATGTGTTGTATGTTTTTCAATGTTTGTGTTGCCCCATAATGATTTCCCTTTCTCAAAAAATATACATGCTACAAACAAAGGTTCAAAATCATTTTGTAGCGTAAGTGGCAAACAGGCATCTAACAGCAAGCCTTTCTCATTTACAGTGGCCGCATGTGAAACTATGACAACATGAAGTCAGCATGACAGCATGAAGTCTATGATCTATGCATTGTCTAATAGACAAGCAAGAATAGTAGAATTTGTTTAGAAAATAAGTAACAGGTAGAGAAGTGAACTGTATTAAAATCTGTAAATGTTAAATGTGAACCTTTTTAGGCATTCAGTCCTCTGTCCAAAAGAGACAGCAATCCAAAGAGCAATCTCAAACAATAGTTAGAGAAGAAATGTTGTTGAAAGCTACACAAAAACATGATTAATTCATTTATGATAACATCATTTTTGTTGTAATCCCATCTGGCCTTTCTTATCATCGGGACAGAACATAAAATCTTGAAATGTGTTTTCAATACATCATATCATTATGTGGGATGTTATGCAATCTGCACACTGTGACCAGCTGCATGTGTTCCTGTTTGAGGTAAAACAGAAGGAAATATTTCATTATAAAAAATAATAATAAATGATCTTTAGTAAATTCTGCAGTGCACACCTTCAGGGGATCTATATTAAAACATTAGGATACTTGTACATCCACTAAACACAAAAGACTTATTATTTTAGTCCTGCAACTATAATTGTTTTTGACAGCTCAAGAGGTTAACTCCGGTTAACTTTGTGAAACTTGGAAAGGTTTTGAATGTCATCATCATTTAATTTGTAGAAGCGTGTATAATAAATTAAATGCTTGCCTCTTTTCATTTCATAATTTACAAAATGTGTTTGTTAGGTAACTAAACACAAGGACTCCCTGTAGGTGATGGTCCATGTCTTTATTTACAGAGAATAGGACGCATGCTTTCCTGTGAAACCCGAATTGGTGGTGCTGTAAATAACTCTTAGAGGGCATTAGAGGGCCAAAAATACAGCCTTGGGAAACACAGGTGGTGTCACCCATAAACCTAAAAGGGGCTATCCGTAATAAGTTTTATAGGGAAGGATATCAATATCATTATTGTCAGCGTACTGTCATTTGAGATGTACTTAACTGAGTATATCAGCTATATCAGTATATCAAAGACATGTTGTTGTCAGGGAAGGTTAAGGTAACTTAAAAGTTACCATGGTCTGTTTATGAAAAAAGAAAAATTGTGTATTGTGCATGTGTGGGGGGCTTGAAGGGTACATACTGAGACAGTGGCTACACCAGATGGAAATACCTAGGTAATAAAAAATACCATGGTAATCTACCTAAACTGGTACTTAGGATTTCCTTTTGTCAGAGTAAATTCAAATATAACCAAATAGATTTTTTTTTCACTTTTTATACTTTTTGTTAGTAAGCACACTTTTTAGATCAGCTGACAAAAAATACCATTGGAAAATTATCGTTTTATATTAAAAGCATAACAGTTTTCTGGCAGATGATTTCCATAGGTTAACAACAAAAACCATGACTAAACTATATGGTTATTGTGGGGAGACCATATAGTAAATTTGTGGTTAGCCTACTATTCTTTTATTAAAATAAAACAAAAACCTGTGGTTACTTTAGTTGAACTATGGTTAATTTTTCTTACTATTTCAGTTGTCATGGCAGTTTTGATCAATTATCTAATTTGGCTACTGTAAAATAGCAAGATTTTTTAAATCAGTTTCAAAAGATCTGTACAGTTGAGTTTGTAAACTTACTTCTCCCGTTGTCCTTAATAAATGTAATGATTTCTTTATAATTAAACGTTTGGGGATCTTCGTAAGGATAAGCCTCCACAGTGATGTTCTCATCCCTCAGAGTGATGTAAATGCCCTCGGAGAGGAAGTAATGCGGCCGATCGTCTTGTTTCAGATCGTGAAAAACCATCAGCGCGCGAGTGGTCCAGTTAAAATGTGCGTGAAGGTAACTGATAAAGTCTCCGAGTTTCGTCGTGGTCGGACCCGTCCTGACAATAGTTTTAAACTCTTCTCCCTTATCAAAACCATACGCGAGTCCTCCAGCAGTTATCAGTGGGAGTTTCCAATGGGATGCGAACCTTCCGACGGACGCGACCGAATACGCGCACCCGGGTCCGATGAACGCGTCGGGTTTATTGTAAAGTTTTGTATCTACGGCGATAATCTGCGCCACGTTTTCAGAACAAGAGCCAGATGAATCCTCTGTGCTGAAGTTTAGCAGGTTTATGGTGTGTCCTCCTAAAAGTCTGCTCGTGTGAATTTTCTCTTGCGCCATACGGATAGCGGGGAGGACGCGCGGCAATGCCCACGGATACTTTAAATTGTCTGGCAGCATCACGGCCACTGTAATATTTCCTTTCTCAGTTCTGCATCCTGGTATGAGTACGTAGATAAACAACACACTGAAAATATATCCCATCCTAAATCCTGATCCCATTTTTGGTGAAACAAACCAATCCAAAAAGTGGACGCGCACCAGGTAAAAGGTTATTCTTCTCAAATCAAACTCATGTGTTTTTTTTTCAGTGGGACAAATCCTCTTTCAAGTGGAAGGAACAATCCATGAGTAACGCTTTTCTTCTTTGAAGCCCTACAAAATGCTCCTATGGAGTCTCTTTGTGCTTTATTTAATGGACTTATTGACTCCCCAGTGAGAGACTCCAGTCTATGTGATAACATCCATCCAGATGAGTGTAACTTAACGGAGTGCAGCCCTCGGCACGGCCCCCTACACGTCATGACAGCTACTAACCCATATAGACTAGTTAACGGCTCCCTCTGTCTGTCAGCTCAATTACTTCATTCAAGTTCATTCCTGTTTGTTTTATTTCATTACTACTAAACAAGCTTCGATTCCTTGTACACTGCAGGAAATTGTTTGTCAATTAATCTATTTATTCCCAAAAGTAGCTAGGTCTACTTCTTGGATACACTCTTAAAAATAAAGGTGCCTCAAAAGGTTCTTCACAGCGAAGAAGAAGAACCATTCAGCCAAAGGTTTTCAAAAGACTTTTTTACTGTCTAAAGAACCTTTTTCCACCTTTTGTAAAAAACCTAAAGGTTCTTTGAATGTCAAAGGTTCTTTATAGAACCATTCAGAACCATGGTTGTAGCATCGTGAAGCACCTTTGTTTTTACCAATGTAGTCCACAAGAACAATGTTTTCAAAAGTAACAATGATAAAAAGTTAAAATATTCTTCAGTGCTAAACTACAGATTCATAAATCGCTAAAATGGTCAAAAAGACGCAATGAAGTGTTCCTTCACTGTAACAATAGATGTACTTTGTATGGTACTGTATAATAAACTGGTTTTATACAATATTGTACTTTTATCACAAACAACTTTTTGTGATCCCAAGATGCAGCTCTGCATTTGGGTTTAAGACTGGTTTATCAAAACTGGACTATTTAGGAGCAACAAACGCGTACCTTTCAGCCATGCAAGTAGCTTCTCAGAGACTCCTTATTTTAGTGCCAAACCACCTACTTGGGTGACAAAATTGTTACAAAAAATGGGTATGTCAATAGTACTATAAAGAGACAAAAAGCCCACATTCCAGCTTGTTTCTATGGCATATAAAGCTGCTGATTATGTTAAAAATGCCTCTTCACTTGAATTATACTGTACCTTATAGTATCTTATAGCAATAGGTTTGTATTGGGTTTATATTTTGACTGAAATATGAACATTTTTATGAGCATTATTCTAGCAACTAAAGGGTATGGAATTTATTCTAGGGAACACACACACATAGATACCTTGAATTTATATATAGTATATTCAAGTTGTTTCTTTTTAGGCTGGTTCATTTTCTTAGTCTGGGAATAATACTGGCAAAACTGCTCAATTAAATAACACAGATATTTCCCATTAGATTAATAAACTATCATAAGCATATAGCAGCAGTGCTGTGCTGACATTACCGGATACTAAATACAGGTTGCCAGAATAAAAGCATCACTGCTTTAAAACTGACTCCCTAGAGATGTTTCTCTTTATAGTTGCATCCAGTTCACATAGCTGTTTCTTAGAAAAATAATGCTATAGCCAGTTATTCTACCTTAAAATGGCGTGTCAGAATGTCTGTTTTTGTTTGGTCTGCGTGTTCCCACTGCTAGTATACCCAATAGTGTATTTTGACAGCCTGGTTGATATTATGATGAATAATATCATAGAATTTTATTAGTTACTAAAATGAGACTGCAATAAAAACCTCTGTCAGCCACACAAACCAGTGCTGGATTGTCATTTGGAAACAATAAAAACATTGCAAACATAAATTAGCATAAAAACTTACATTGTAAAGCCCAAAGATTTCCATTGTCAATTGCACTCCTGAAGGTCTCGGTGAGAGAGCGTCTGTCATTCTGTAGTTTGAAGAGATAATTTGTGAACTTTTCAGACCAATGATGCTGTTTGTAGTTTTTGCTTTACCTTCAGCTCCATCTGACCTACTACCTGTAAAAACAAATTACTGCTGAAATTCTCTTAACTTATCATTTTGGTGCTTTTCAGAGACACAATCTAAACTCTTAATAACATCAGTTTTAGCTTTAGACACAGTCTATAAAGCTTACTGCACACATAACTACACGCATAACAGCTCATTTATGGATGTAAAGTGTGCCAGATTAGTGGCTTCATCAATTTTAAAGATATATTTCGTTTGAGGCACATACTCTACAGTATGCTTATGAGTCATAAACAATGAGACTTTACATTATATTTATATTTGCCGTCTAACCCATTTTGTGAATCACGGATTTAAAATTGCAAAGGCATTGCACTGCTTCCTGTAAATAGCAACATCTGTTAACATTTTTCTTATGAGATTACCATACTTTGTCACATTACTATTGAGGGGTTGAAAATTGTGCTGTGATTTGTGGGATTGTCTGATTAAAAGAAACAAAGATCTGTCATCACCATGATTGGATTAAAATTGTGCTGTGATTTGTGGGATTGTCTGATTAAAAGAAACAAAAGTCTGTGTCATCACCATGATTGGAAAAACATGCTTTAGGTTTGGAAAATCGGAATGGTTCAAGCACTGATCCGTGAGGAGCCCAAGTGACCATGCGATGCATACCTCTCTGTTCTACCTGTGGAATACCTGTAAGGTAGGATTTAGACCTTTTGATACACAATGACAAGAGGGTTACCCGTGAGGAGGAGAGCGGATCTGGTAATTGAAAGTGTCAAAGGCTGCAGAAAAGGAATGATTTGGAGTCCATTTTTTCATCCCAGAATGGGAAGAAGCTTGTTCAAGTGTTTTTGCTATACACGAAAGGAGTAAGACAGTTCTGCAATTGGCAACTTGTTAAGTGTAGTGTGATGGTTTAATTGTGTTTGAAATAGCCTGTAGAGAAATTATATGGCCCGCCCCCAACCGCGCGGGTTAGGTGCTTGGGTAAGTTACGCTACTAGCAGGAATCTAATAAAATCCTAATAAAATATGAAAATAGATAGGCTGCTGGAGGATTTTTAAAATAGTTTTAATGTATGGAGACTTCTGTGTGGACAACTCACAGAGAAGAGGAGGTGCTTGGGTCGATAGTATATGACAGATATTGAGGTTGGCAGGATCTTTGGATTCACAGCATTTTGTCTCTGTTTAGTCTGGCGTTGCACAGGGATGAAAGGTTACCTACAATCTTTGACGTTCATATTTTACATCTAAAAAATGCAATTTGTGATTAGAGTACAAACATGTCAATGATTTATTATTTTGCACAGTGAACAAAATAAGGGAATTTGTGCCTTTGACATGAGATAAAACAGTTCATATTTTGCTCGTCTCAGTCACTCATTACTGATTACTGAGTGGTCTTTGGTAGTCTGTAGACACCACTAGACACTATAAGCTGATGGGCTCTGACTTTCTTCTGCAAAAAGGACTGCAGCTCGTTCACGTCCATCTCCGTCACTCCAGGTCCCGCAGCCACAAACATTCTCAGCATGGAGTGGATTCTCTCCAAAGTCATGCTCTCCAGGTTAGTTAGCATGGCCTGAATGTACGCCCAGAACAACTAAGACAACAAGAAAACAGTTTAGCGTAAGAAGATAACATGACAGCATTTTATCAGAACTGAAAAAAGATGTCATACACATCTACAATGCAACAATGTGAGTGTATAAATCACCTGTAGTTTCTCCTCTCTCTGCTCAGACTGTGTTGCAGTATTGGAATCTCCCTCTTCATCACTGTCTATGAGCATAACGCTTCTGTCAGTCCTCTCTTTGCAAGAACTCGTCTCCTGTACAGTATAACGGCCACCAGCTTCCTCCCGCAGAACGCCATGCTGTTGCCACAGTGCCAGCTTCCTGCGCACCATCTCTTGTGGCACACCCAAAACACCGCTCAGCTCTTCCAAGGTCCATGTTTCTAACAAAGACAAGTAAATATTGCTTCAGCATGTGGCTACAATACTTTATGATTTGTCAGAGAAGTGGGTTGTAGTACTTTAATGAACATGGCATTGATGCAGACTTTGATCAATCCAGAGATGCACATACATAATTGTACAATACACAACAGAAACCCAACTTCACTGTAAGGGCAATCCAAAATAAATCCAAGATATTTTAGTCTCCACACCTTTGTCCTGGAAGTGTAGAATAATTGCAGCATGGATGGGAGATACGGTGAGGTTTGGGATGGTTCTGTCCTCCAGCTCCACATCCAGCGTAACAGAGCCCAGATGAGGCTTCCATCTTAACGTCCTCATGGCCTACAAAAAAGGAAACAAATGTTTTCAAATATGTGCTACGAAATATTTATTATACATGTAAGTAAGAGATAAGTCACGGCTGGCTATGCATTAAAGAATTTTGTGAGATTCCAGAAGGTCAAATACTGTGATGTTACACCCTAGTTGCTATAGAATATAGTGTAGTGATTCTTTAATGGATTTTTTTAAAAGTTATTTATGAATGAAAGTCTCAGGGGGTTTCAGTGATGTTTTTTTTTCCACACTGGCATCGCACTTTTGATATGATTACATTTATTTAAATGAATTATAGCATTTATTACCCATGTGTTTTTGTAGTGCATTGATTTCTTTATAAATTATTATTTATTTAATTATTATGAATTTTTTTGATAGAACTGACTGGAACTACCTGTGCATTAAATGTTTTTTTGCACAGCTGCGAGCCAATCAGAGTATTCTGACAGACCATGGTATAACTTACATATATCTGACAAGCAACCATCTAAAAAGTCAGATTCATCAAATGCAGAACTAAAGTACCTTTAGTTTCTCAAAGCGGCGTGTATAGTCCTCCATAGCTTTGGTGATAACTGCAGGCAACTCCATCTTTTCTTCCTTCAGCTGGGGCCAGAATTCAGAGGAGAGGATCATTGCAGATAATGGCAGTGTAGGTTGTTCCTCTGCAGGGAGACGGCTCTCCTCCTCACGTATATTAGTGTTGATCCGCCGAGAGTCTGCTACATCCTGGACAAAGAGAAAGAGAGAGAACAGGGCTGTAAATTCAGCAATTTATTTTATCAAATTACACCATGTAATATATGGACAAGAGCTGTGAAGAGAGCCCACCTTTAGCATCACCTCACAATAATGCAGGTGAGATTCCCCAAACCTCAGTTTTAGTAGCTCAACATTACGAATCTCCCTACAAAACAAAATGGATGATAAATATTTAAGCACAATAAACAGCACCTTTCATTTGAAAATAAAACAAAGAGTATCCAATCACAACATTTGCACAAAGGTACATTGTGAATAGTAAAAAATGCTCAGTCAAGTTGAAGACCCGGTCAAAGTCATTACAAACACAGCAAAATTGATGTGGAGTCACATTAATGTAACAAACAATAAAGGCACCTTTGTCTGACGTTTTTTGTTTTTATCATGCCATGAATATAAAGTATTACAGCAGAATTTAGATTGGTTGACACAGTTTTACCACTAATCGCAAGGTACACCATAATACATCATAAGTGAACTGTGCAAAAGTTACTAAAGGCAATTTAGGAGAATATTTAAAGGTAAGTGGAAAGTGTAGTATGCATTTGTGTGTGAAAGTTTATAAGGTTACCTGGCTGTGTTGTAGTTGAGCTGATGCAGAAGTCGATCTGCCAGGACAGTCTTATACTCATTAATGAAGATCTCTTTACTACCATAAATGCTGACCAGCAGACTGATGATGTCAGAAGAGCGCCGTTTAGAGCCGGTTTTATCTACAAAGATGAAATAATGTGGATAACCTCTTAGAACTCATAAGCATAAGCAAATGTTTGCGAAAATAAGCAAATGTAAAAACTGCAATACTGTATATTGTCCATCATTCCTTATTGTTATATATTTGTGACTTAAAATAATTAAAGTATCAAAATCTCTGTACTTAAAAAGTAACAAAATGATTAAAGAAAAATACTTTCTACAGTAAATGTTGCATAGATGTAAACTTCCAAAAATCACCTAGCTTTCTTTAGTAGACTGTACTATGTATTTGCTAACATAAAAAAAGGGCAGAATATTGTGCTTACATTGTGATTTATTTTCTTTTCTTGCCAAAACCAATTTCCAAAATCATCACAAACCTGTGAGTGCATCAGTAGGATCTGGGGTCCAGTCTTCTGGATCACTCCCTTCATCTTCACTGTCCTGTGTTTCCAAGGTTACAGGATCAGCACGAGAAAGCTCATTGGCCAGATCACTACAACCCTCTGCGTCGCCCGTAAGACTGCCGACTATCTGACGCACGGTGTCCTCACGGGTTCTTACAGTGTTACAACAAAGATCAGTCACACCAATGATGAAATCGACATACAAAGTCAAAAACATTATAAACCCCAGACAACATGCTGACATCTAGACATTCTAGATTCCAGCAGACTAACCTGAGATACTTGCGAATGGGTTGGCAGGCCACTTGCAAGATGACCATGGAGGGGTCAAGCTCTCTTAGAGCTTTAATGGCGGAGATATAAACAGTGATGATGTCAGATGTGTGAACTCCTGGGAGAAGGAAAAGACAACAAGACAATCAAGCTTAGCATGATTGTGTTAACCCATGCTGCTAGAACGTTTGGGCCCAAAAAAAACTTTTCTCCATTTATCACATCATGGCACTGTTAATGGCATCTTGTAAAGCCACAAAAAAAATAGAGAGGACATAACCTAAGTCACATAATTTTAGAATTGCCCACAGAGATTTTGTGCAGGCCCGAGTCTGTCTGTTCATGTCATGTGGGTTCCAGTTTTGTTTGCAACTCTTATGAAAGCAATGCAGCTTACTTTGAGAATGTGAACTGCTATTGCTGACGTAGTGTAATATCCCTAAAGTGTAATAAATGTAAAACCGGAAAAGAATGAAATAAGTGTGAAAACCCTGACCTGGATGTAGCAGTCGCGTCTCAAAAGCTGATTTGAGGGAGGCAAGGAGCTGCTGTCTCTGATTGGTCCGTTCCAGACAAAACTTCAGATCCTCAATGGCAGGAATAGACTCTGGAAAATCTGCAATGATCCAGTGACACCATTTTGTTACAAAACCCCCTAGCAAATATTACAAACAGTTTGGTGTACAAATTGAGTCTCACCTCGTATAATGCTGAACAGCTCCTCTATCCTCATGTTTACGTAGATACGGCAGAAGAATTGATGCATGTGACAGTGCCAGCGGTGAAGGAGAGCATTGGCTGGCTGACCTGTCTTTTCATTGGTGGGCATGTCATTGTTGCCCACCTCCTCCACCTTACTGTTAAACACCCTGCTGAGCCACCCCAGAACACGCTTCAGCCACTGTGAATAAAGTGAGAGTGTTTTGAATGTTTTTTTCTGCATTAGGAATACATATTATATGCAGGTATGTGAAGAGAGATTACGATGTCAGAAAGTAACACGGTATTTTTTATTTCATGTTGATTTAGATAATGGGTGAAAGGTGTTTACGTCATTAAATTCTGTGAGAAAAGAGCTCTCATATTCGCCCCTGCAGCGCTCTTCCATCCTCTGCTCTATCCGCTTATGCAGGATGCTGGTTACTGCCTCTGAGCTCACACGCTCCAGCAGCTGTAGTCTTGAGCTGAGAAAATAATCATCACATGTTTATAGATATTTATGAATATTTATACATATTCATAAATATTTTTTTCATCCACTTACAGTATGTGACTAAGTTCTTGAAGCTGCTGCAGGGCTTCCTGACACCAGCAGAGCTGAGGGAGGGCATCGCAGCCTGGGCACAAACCACCAGAATCAAGTTCAGCCGAGCTCCCCTCAACCTCCACAGCTTCGCCCATCTGACTCATGTGCACGGAGAACGTGCGCCTGTAAAACTCCAACACCCGCTCCTGCAGCACAGGAGGAGGAGAGAACAGGAGGATGGCGCGAATGACAGAGAAGGCTCTCTCAGTCAGACCTCGGGCCCCTGGACCACACAGACCCTCATGATCCTCATCTTGCCATGAGCCCAATCTTTCCAGACCACCTTGCAAGGAAAAGAGAAAAGAGAATAATTGACAAAATAGAGTCAACACCTTTTTAAGTACTGAAAATTGCCATGTCAGTATTTTTGTTATTAAAACCAGCATTTCCATCATTCCATCATTATGGATGGACATGATATTTTTAGTCAAAACCTTTTCACAGAATGTATTATTACCAATATATGGAACCATCTGTTTATATTTAATTGAAGCCATGTGCATAGAGTCCAGACATCAAATAAATATAATATAATATAAGAACATGACCTTTAGTTTTTGTGACAGCTCAGACAGTGGTAAGGGACACTGCATATTGTAAGTCTCTATGAACAGACATACCAAGGAAAGGTTCCAGCTGTTGCAGAAGTTTTCTGAAGGCCTCCAGTAAAGCTGTTGCACTGTCCCTCTCCTCCAGCTCCATCTCAGGCTGTTTCAGCCCAGTCCAGAATTCCGGAGCCACCACTGTGGTCAAACGCACTTGTAGGGTCTCCAGCAGCCAACCTTCCACATACTGACCCAGTCCATGCTCACACAGCAGAGCCAAAGCACCAGAGAGAACTTCATTGGTTAAAGCATCCGGTGACACGGAGGACAGCTAATCATAATGCACAAATCATAGTGGGGTTACAACTCTGCACATTATTAAACACAGCATTATTTAAAATAACTATAGACAGCCCTGCTGGAAAAGCCAGGATATACAAGATGGTCAAGCACTGTGATGCTCTGACATACGGGACTTAATTATTAGCGCTTTACATGGCAACACTTGCCTTTGCTTTGTTTTTCTTTTTATAAGAAGCTTGTTTCCATAATAGATGTGTTAAACCTTTAGAATATACAGCTGTTGTAACACTTACAAGTGCAGATGTCACTGTGTTCCAGGCTTCTGTCAGTCCCTGCGGCACTGACTGCACCTCATTCATTCCAGCGGCTCAGATTGTCACCAATAATCAGATATCCTGAATTACCATACGTGCATACTCATTCTAATCCGTCGGTGTTTTGTCCAAACAACATATTGTTGTCACGCAAAACATAAACATGCAA
Source organism: Beaufortia kweichowensis (assembly GCA_019155185.1). Taxonomy (NCBI): domain Eukaryota; kingdom Metazoa; phylum Chordata; class Actinopteri; order Cypriniformes; family Gastromyzontidae; genus Beaufortia; species Beaufortia kweichowensis. The sequence continues at coordinate 4,923,504 of CM032795.1, read as the reverse complement.
CACTTATTGCGATGAGCGCGCTTCTTCAAAGGTCTGTCGCGTCCCGATGACGGTATTGCTGATGCCGGATGTTGATATACGTCGAAAAGTGTGATAAAAGTGTGTTTTCCAATTTTCCCAAATAATAATAATAATAATAGGGAAAATAAGAAAATTATTAATATTGGCATACAAAACGAATGCTTATCACACTTTTAGCTTTAACATTTACTATTTTTGGCAAAACACTTCATTTAATGAATTTTAGAAACCATCACCACGTTTTATAATATTAAAAAATATATATTAATTTTTTAAAAAATATTTAAAAATAAATGTAATTTTATTTTATTATCTTAATGCTCTGTTTTGTGATTGTATCTTTATCTCTACACAACCTTCTTTCGCATGCAGAAAAATATTGTTTTGTAAATGTATTTTGCTCGTAAAACGTTTTAAAAAAAATTAATGTAATACTTTTACATAAAAGTGTGCCTGCAACTGTCGTAGCGCCGCGTCCTGCGCGTTCCCATAGAAACAGGAGGGAGACTTGAGTTTCAGGGATGTTTTTAAAGATACTCCCCCTGCAGGCCCGCAGTATTTAACCTTGGTAAAGTGTGTTGCTTTATTGTATTAGTCAAAGTTTGGCTCTTAAGGTACAACCAGCAAGTCGTCTTTACTGTCAAGCTGCATGAAACGCGTTATAACAGGTTAAAGAGTTTTTAGAGCCCGCTGTGCCGCTGTGGCCGTGTCTTTGAGCTAGCGAGCTAGTCTGCTAATCAGAATGACCCAGCAAGGAGCTGCGCTGCAAACATACAACAATGAACTTGTCAAATGTAAGTAGATTTCGAAGCAGATACATCATTCTATTGTAAAAAAGCTTTTCCTTTGATGTCGTAATTCTCGCAACTATAAACTTGTCATAGGTAGAAGGAATTTAGCTAGTTAGTCTGCTGTAATCTCATTTGTTAGTAATTAAGTTCTAGTACAGAGGTAGCTTACGTTATCTTTTTTGCATTATCTTAAAAATTATTGGAAGGCTAAATCAATGGTACTGGTCATTAGTCATTCATTTGCTTATTGGTAAATAAAAATGTGCACTTTTTGTCACACCTGAAGTGCAAATTCTACTAGAATATGTCCCTACTTTTAGGTACCACAGGTCTTAACAAAACTGTGTGATTGGAAGAAAGTTAGTTGCCTGTATAGAGTCCTCCACAGTTATGGCAGAAATATGGCACCTGTAAACAAATGCTTAACCATTTTTGCTTTTAATTTTATTCATGGGATGTCAACCAGTCTAATAACCAGGAATTGTTCATCTATTGTTTATCATTTTTAACCATGTACAATTCTTTTTGGTAAAATGTTTTGATAGACAATTGCACACACTTGGTTTGTGACAAAATACAAAGACATTTAGGCTACTTTTTGTTGTCACTGTACCCAAACCGCTGCAAATCTTTAGAAATTGTTTTAACTGTGTAGAGGTTGCTCCAGCATTTCAATGCCACTGTTTATTATTCATTTTCCACCAAAAGGTGCATTTTTAGGTGGATACTCTTATTTCTATTATACTAAAACTTTACATTTTTTCATATAGTCAGTTCATATTAAAGCAATCCCAGATTTGTATTTGTTGTTGGTGACCTTTTGTGCATCCTTAAAATATTATTTTCAGGCTAAAAATAAGTGTATTGGAAGCTGTGTGTGATATTTTAACACTTTCAAATGGTGGCAATATTACAGCCTTGTATGATTTAATTTTGGTTGCAAATATCACAAAAAGGATTAACCTAAAAAAGTCAGGAAGTCGGTGCAGCAAAACTCTTTTAGTATTTGTAACTATTTTAACACAGACTGACCCATGCATGTCTGTACAGTGACTGAAGCCCAAAATATTGGTGTCTTACCACCAAGACCAAGATGTGCCTTCATTGGAATTCGCACAAGATGATATACAATTACATGAATCAGCAAGAGGAACTGCTGAATAATCCCTCATCTGCTACTTAAACACACTCCCTCTCAGCTATCACAACATGAATGTAAAGACTCATATGGAAAACACTGAGATATATTACACACATGCCTGGAAGTTGCCTTTTAATTGAGAAAAAACAACAGATAGACGTTGTCGTAGCACCGCATCCTGTGCGTTCCAATGGACACAGGAGGAAGACTTGAGTTTCTGTCTATCTATGTGGAATGTTAATCCTTCTCATCTTCTGTAGGTATAGAGGAACTGTGCTCTAAACGAGAAGATCTAAACAGATTGATCCAGCAGGAGGAAGCAGAGAAAGCTCGTCTGCAGCACGACATTCGTGTGCTGACTGAGAAGCTGAGTCGCGTGAACGAGAGCCTGGCACGGCGTCTTAGTGCTCGTGCTGACTTTGACCGCACCATCGCAGAGACGGAGGCTGCATACATGAAGGTGAAGACACACCAAACCACCATGCATGCATCCTCACAGATTTTTGTGTCTATACAGCAAAACTTTGATAACACAAATCACATATCTGATATAGTCAAACTGTCTATATAGTAAAAAATAGTTTTACGCTTTTAAGTCTTTGTACTTTTTTATTACTGTGTAGGAATAACACTCTCCTCTGCCTCTCTTTCAGATTCTTGAAAGTTCTCAGACACTTTTAAGTGTTTTGAAGAAGGAAACAGGAAATCTGACTAAAGCCACTGAACCTAGAATTGGCAAAGATCATTGAATTATGCTGAATGTTCTATTCACCATGACTTTCCATTCCTCTGCTTCCTCACTTTCTCTGAACTTTATCAGCCTTCAAACCTTCATCATCACACAACAACAAAATATAACTTCTCATTCCTGTCAGGAAACCTTGTACGTAAAGTGTATAGATTTTTAATAATGTTTTGATATGGAATTAGTGTTTAATATAATGTTTTTATTTTAATGTCATGTTTTAATAAAGATACATTTATTAGTGAATTTGTTTTATTTGTATTTGTTTAAGATTTTCATAAAGGGTATTAAACATCTCAAGATCAAGAATGACTGTACAACAGATCGCTTTCATCTGTTTATTTAACATTTCCTTGCGTTTCAGATATTTTTTTCCTTTGATTTTGTCCAAAACAAATCGTACATTTAATATTCTGTTGATGTAGTAAACAGAAAGGATGAGAAAAGGTTTGACATACAGTACAATAACTTACCACCAGAGTATTGAGCAGCTTTATGCTTGGATGGAGATATAAGAGCTAATGAAGCAAGTTGCATTATATTTTGTAAGATACAATAGTTCCCAACCGTTCAAGGTCATAATTTACATCCCTCACAAATATTTCATGTTTGCTAACAACATTTGGGTGATCTATTATAGACTGTTGAGTGCTAAAGTGACATACTGTGGTACCACAATGCAAGACTTGGCTTGAAGTCGAACACTTGCTGAAATAGCCTTATTTCAAAGTCTCTTGCCATGTTAATATCATATCATATAAATGAAAAGTCACTGGTTCATAGGCTTTGTTCAGACTGACAGCTAAAATCGTTTGTTTTCGTATATGTGCCTGAAATCCATTTGTGTCGCATAGCTTAAACACATGAAATCTGATTTTACAATCCTAATCAATGTTTATATCATTTAAAATTCCAGTAAGATCCCATTTGATTTTTTCCTAAATGGTCAGATCTTTTAAAATTTAACATCATAATCAATGTGCAGGCATGTCAGCAAGTTTGTTATATAGCTGAAATGTGTATAATATACAGTAATGCCTCAGTAATCACAGAAAGATGTTATGACAGTAGATGTAAATACAGGACACATTTTCAGCTTTCTGTCAACTGCCTGTTTCTTGGCATTGTGTTATGTCATAACTGTTATGGCATCACTATGGCAACCAATGTAGATACTGGATATTGACTACACTGTCTAAACTTGCTGATCATCACTTGGAAAATAGCAGTGTGGAATTCTTAAAAATATAAACCAATTAGAAATGTGCAGTGCAAACAAAGTGTCTTAAAAATTATGTTTGAAAAAATGTTTAGATCAGCACAGTTTTGAGCTATTAAACGTATAGCTGCATGTTTCAAGTCTGAATTTTGGTACCAGAAGAGACTTTTTAGTTGCTAAAATCATTACTGATAAAATAAACAAAATTCATAGAAAATCAGAAAGTTTGAGGATGGATAGGTTTTAGATTACAACCAAAAGAGAATCTTACAGCAGTCAAACACGACTGTGTAAGGTGCAAAATAAAGCAAAAACAAAGAGTGCAAATGATCGAATACAAATGTATAAGATAAAGATGTAATATATCCTAACAGAACTCATGCAACTTGGTACATGATATCAAATTATAAACTAAACAAAATAAGATCCCCGGTGCTATTCTTGATTTTAGTTGTTGGTCATCGACTTAAACTATGAAAAGTCATGAATGTAATAAATTAGGAAAGCATCATCCTGGAGTGTACAAACTGTACATCAATACTGGTCAGAGAGGCTTGAGGAAACAAGTGAGGAGGTACGGCAAAGCCAGTTAATAGATATGATACACCCGAGTCAGTTGGCATTGTGTGTACATAGTCAATCTTCGTTTCACACACATACACACTGGGCCCGTGGCCACTCGCAAACAAAAATAATGTTCCCTTTATGACTAAAATAGCCCACTTCCATGTTGTACTGCAAGAACAAGGTTCAAAAGACAAACAGTTATAAATTAAGTACATTAGTTGGTAACACGCAAATGTGAAAGTAGAGTGAATCTCGTGAAAACCTGTCCAGAACATGTCTGGAGGAAAATCTTCATTTTATATGTTTTATATATATGTATGTATAATGTATACAGAAGCCTGTTTTTATAACAAGAACATTTTTCCACCCAATCATAAAAGAATTCATTATGTAATAAATAACTAAAATTGTATGTAATCAAATTTTAAATTAATCAAAGAAGAAATTGAACACCTCCTTATTACAATATACTTATAAAAATAGACTTAAAATATACTGTATTACATACAATACAATAAGAAAACACATATGGGTTAATGGCAATTTGAGGTGATTTAAGTTTTTTTTAATGCAAGTATATTTTTTTCTTTTAGGGTAAAATGTAACCTGAACATGTTTTCGTGAGATTCACCCCATATCTTCTGACACTGGTAGGTTACACCTGCATTTTTATGATCCAAATGATGGCCAGAATTACCAAAACCAACATCACGTGAATGTGCTTACCAACTTACCCAATTAACCAGAATACATCCCAAAAACACTTACAATTAACATGTTGTTAGCGTTTCTGCTGTATAACATGAGTGATGTATTCTCCAGCCTAAATCAGAAATGTCTACCATCTTGAACTAAACACATACGTACAAAAGGAAACATACATAACTAAAAGTGGAAGAATTATACAGTTTGGGAGAATTGTCAGTAGAGACCTACACATGCATATACAAAAACATCACAAAGAACAAGATTGTGGCACCCTTCAACAGTCACACATACAAATGTCTCTTTTTTTCATTTTTGTTGTACTATTCACTTATTATCTTCATTCTGGAGTCACATTAGACACGCTCAACTCCTATTCTAAGCTTTCCATCTTTTAGGAATTTGGTCACTTTTATGAGGTGATGATTACACACATAGCGCAAGACCATGACGCAAGAGTGGAATTCAATGGCTGAATGCTATTCAAGCTTTTTTCCATATTAACAGAGTCCATCACAATCGCTGGCAACAAGTCAGTGAATGACAGATCGGTTGTGTTGCATGTGGACAGTCCTGCTGCTGATGCCGTTTGAAGACACAATACGGAATGCATGTTCACGTGCTGGTTGCTACTGGTCCTGTTGTTCAGGAAGTCGCGTTGCTTTGTATCCACGCTGGTGAGGGCAGGCAGTGGTTGGTCCCGTATCTTCCAGATGTCTGGAAGGTTTAGAAGTAGAGAGCTGGTTCGCTGCTGTAGTCTGACAGTGATGAGCTGTCAGCAGGTGTCAGCTAGTAAAAACAACAAAATTAACCAATGGGACCATGACAATGACTTGATAATAATCCTTTACTAAATGTTGTTTTGGCCACAGATAGATTGGCAATAGATTTACACCATAGCGAAATATCAACTTTTTCTAGTTAAATCCCTAACTCTCTTACATCTTGACATACAGCTTTGTTAGAAATACAATTAATACCTTAAATCTTGTGGCTTGTTAATTTTATTTTTACATTCTGTTTAGGCAGAAAATCGGATTAGATCGCTTGGCAGCTTTGTAAGAAATACACATCAAAGCATGCAAGTTCATTGGCAAGGCTGACACTAAAACAACCTAAAAAAAAAACTAAAAAAATTGCAAGGACATGTGTAGCATCCTTATGTATTTTTATTACTTACCATAACCTCCTCTGTACTTTGTGAATTATCTTTCTCTGTGATAGCAGTGTCATTGAGCTTGTGCTCTTGCCAAGTATTATAATCCACTGAGTGTTTAGGCGTGTAATTGGATAAGTCTGAAATATGAGAAACAGAAAAATCAATATCAATGTTACATTCTTTACTTTTTTCCACACGTTTTAAATCATTTCAATGTTAACAATAAAAAAAAATTAACAGTCACCGTTCCTCAGGAGGAACACCTATGTTATATTTCTATTCACCTTAATATTTCGTAGTTGAATTTTAATCTAATCATGACAAATTATATACTAGCAGACTCGAGATGAAATATTTAACCAATTTTCATACCAATAAACATGAACAAAAACTTAATTAAAAAAACAAACATTGAAAAGACTTTGAATGATATAATGATATAAAAATATATAATGTAATATAATTTAAACTTTAAAAATTGTAGTTCAGCATTATCACGTGTATATTCAGTTTCTTCGGTGACAGTTAATATAAATCTTACATAAATTTGACAATAATTTGACACATACAGTTTATATGCCATATCAATTAAGAACGTTTGCCACTTTAAAACGTTTACTTGCACTAAAAAGTGTCAAGTTATTAGCTGAAAAACATGTAACATCATATAACTGACCAGTAGGTGTCAACATTGATCAAAACTAAAGATGTAGTCCAGTATAAAGATTAGGTTTAGCATAGTGGGAAATGTTACTTGTACACTCTTTAAAATAAAAGTGCTTCAAAATGTTCTTCACAGCGATGCCATCAAAGAACCAATTTTGGTTCCCCAAAGAACCTTTATTTCTCAAAAACACTTTTTTTACCTTTTCATAGTCTAAAGAACCTTTTTCGACTACAAAGAATTTTCTATTTGGATGTTCTTTACAGAACCATTCAGGCATAAATGGTTCTTTTATGGTATCATGAAGGACTTTTATTTTTAAGGGTGTATTTAAAGAGATCGTACACCCCAAAAAAATCTGTCACTGTTTTCTCAACCTCATCTCTTTCCAAAACAATAATTTTCTTGTGAAACGCCAGGGGCAGAGAATTCAAGCTTTGTCATGTAAATATAATTTAACAAGGTTGGAAGCTATTAAGCACCGAAATTTACTTCTAACATGTAAACTAAGTAAAATTTTAGGCTGTTCCTCAAACAAAGCTATCATACTGTTTTGACTATTGTGATTATACTTTAATGGACTACTTTTTTGTCATTTTCGGACCCTGTCCCCATTAACTTTTATTGTATGGAAACGAACAGGTCTGACATTCTGCTAAATAGTTTCCTTTGTGTTTTTTTATAGACGAATGCTTAACCTTTTCTGAATCTATTTCCTGCTCTCGCCATCTATCGTTTCTCTGCTCTATACCTCCATCCCTCTTCTGTCTTCCTCTCATTCTGTCCACTTCCTCTCATTCTTCCATTACTCACCCGTGGTGTTGTTGGAGTGAGTGGGTGAGCTGGTGTAGCTGGCGCGGGGAATCCTTATCCTCCCAGTGCTGATATTTCCATCTTCTTCTCCTCCTTTTTCTTCTCCTTCCTCATCCTCCTCTCCACTGTCCCACACACTGGTCTCTGACGGGTATTCAAAAGTGCTTTGCAGACTGGACTCATTGAAGGATATTTTCAGCTGTGACAGAGCAAGAGATTACACATTAGACCTGCGGAAATCTGTATTCTGTACAGCATTCAAACATCGGTCACTTGTAATATGCAAAATGTTAAATATTTTGGCTAATTTGAAGATGATTTCAGATACAGACTTAAGAGTAGTACTTTTGCTTTCTGCCCCAGTAATAGACGTTAATGGTGTTACACTGTGTTTGGCTATTCACTGAGTACATTATTTGATCATCCGTCTGATTTTTATAGAAATAAAAATCAGTTCAGTGATTAGTGATGACTGACAAAAGAAAATACATAAAACTTTTGTAAATAAAAATTTAATTTCTTGTTTAATATAAGTGAGTTTGTCTGTTTTATTGTTGTGTTTTTAAATAATAATAAACAAACCTTTCAAGCACTTGTTTTGTTTAAAGAAAAGGAAGTATGTAAAGATCTAACAGAAAAAATTTAAGTAGTGCTTCAGACCCTGAGCATCACTGACTATTTTTATTTATAAAATGTCTTATTTATTCAGTAACATCATGTCAAGTTTATTAATGGGTATATAAAAATCCAACTAAAATTACAATTTTGCCGATGTTTCCCCATTATCAGCTCTGAAAAGGTGAAAAACAACCCAGATTCTGTGTAAACGTGATCATTACTAAACCAGCCTGGGAAAAACAAGCAGGCGTTCAGGAAGGAAAACAGGCTCCCCACCAAATGGCCCCAAAATCACTTCGTAGATTTTGTCCTCAGGTAAAACAATGTTAACATACAGTACATATTAAACATTTAGACACACATATTTATAGTATTTATAAATGTGTTTCATTATCTTAAATCCTTGAAGCAAATATTTCCTTTCCTCAATTGCATCAAATTACATTAGCAATTTTTTTCCTTACAAATTAAACTGTAAATTTAAAACAGAAAAGTGAAAGAAAAGCAGTTAAGCAAGTAACCAGCATATTGTAAAATAATACTGCAGATTATATAGACACTGTAAGATTTTTCAATACTGTTTAAAAGCATCTCACAAAGATGTACATGAGGAAATTAGTGGCGATAATAACCAGACCTTTAGTATAGGCAAATGATGGCAAACCTAAAATATGAGACGAGTTTTGACTTGTTTTGACATCTGTTTGGTCACTAAAAAGATAAGTCCATACTTTAACTGTTACTATAAATGGAAATATGACAATTGCAGACCATGGTCAGACAAAAACCATTTGTTTAGGAAGGCTTTACCAAACCTGCCCACACTTGTTTATATTTTTTAACAGCAGGAATCTATTGTAACACATACAGGAGCTTTTGACTGTTGACTAAACAATGCAAATTAAGGGAAATTGTTAGTAAAAATTAAGCATTAACAGACAACACAGTTTCCTCATTGCTTTAAGTATGATTATATGATGTATTTGTCTGAGACTGACTGGAGGGGTTTGAGTGCCTGACTTAACTTAAACCATAAAATTAACCATGGTTTTATTATAGTAAAAGTGTAATTCCATTTTGCTACATTTCTGGTTAATATGAGTTTACCACAAATAAAACAAAAAGGTTCTTTTCATTTTATCCAGCAAGCAACTACACAAAACACCATAACAATACCAAACAGATCCCAATAGCAACCACACAATGGAAACAACCCCCACCAATGTTATTTTATTCCTATTAATAACTTATCAAACACATAATATGTTGTCTAATTCAAATGAGGGTAATAAGGGTAGAAGATGTAGTACCCAGTATGTAAAGCAGACTGCTTGCAGTCACCTGACCAACGTGTCTATCAGCTCTGTCCTAAATCTACTATAATCTCCATCACATGTCCTCAACTAAAGTAACACACACACATAATATATGAAGAAAATGTCTCAACACACCACACCCAGCAAAACAACTGGACAAAGGCCACCCTTGATGTAATAAACATCACCTTATATTCCTTTTATCTGTTAACCATCATGTTAAGTTGGGATTTACTTTAGGTACTGTCTATTTGGAGGCAAAATAATAATAGTAAATATATAAATATGAAATAACCTATTATTTGTTCTTCATATTATAATAATCTGGTTTTCTGGTCCATAATCAATAATCCCATAATCCCATTAGGCAGTAATTATTGAATCTACAAGTTGTATCACAAAATCATAATTTTACAGTACTTGGAAATTGATTTCTTTAGCAAAGTAACATTGTTTTAAATAGACGAAAATGGAATTTTCGTGCATATACATTTAAATATAAATTTAAACATGCAACATTCATAGCATTTATTTACATTTAAGCCCCCATGTAATGTATGTATGTAATGTCATACAGGAATTAAAATTGAAATATCGTTTATAGGCGATTCATATAAAATGAATGAAAATTACATAACCTGATACTTAAATACTTTTAATATATTTTTTAAAAGAGACTTGCTTGGGGTCTCACAGACATTGCTAAATGGTTTGTAAGCTGTTCTAACTGTTTTTTGTTGTTATGCAGTAGCTATTCTGTAGTGCAAACTGTGTGGAAAGAATTACAGGTCTGTTTAATCCTTTGCAATATCAATAGTACAGGTACTGAGGTACTGAGTCAATACCAAATATCAGTCATTTTTACAGTATCAGTAGTATGGAGTACCAACTAATGATTTGGTTTTTTTGCTTGTAATTTTTGCTGAATACTTTAATAATGTCCTAAGAATTCAAAATAATGTGTACTTAAAAAAACATTGGTATATCTAGATAATGTGACAGTTTAGTGTAAATGAACGCTCTTTGAAGACATTCTAAAGCTTTCACATTTTCCCCTTCAGTATGATTGAATACAGTGAATCAGTATATTCATTACTCTTTCAGACGTGTAAAAGCCCTGCTCTCCTCTAGTAATTCATTGGCACTAAATCTACTGTGGGTTATGTAACACAATGGGCAAGAACTGGGTGTGTAGTCAAATCTGTGCCTCTTTCTATTAAAAATGACGCAAGGAAGAACATGACACCTCACAGATTAACTATGCATTGTGTTGTCTGAAATAAGAGATCCAGTGCATTCAAATACTTCTCCTTAATTTTTTTCTGTTGAAACAACAAACATGAAATATTTTTGTCCCTACATTAATAAAAACGTACCATATAATACATTTTATAATGCTATATTTGAATCAATATTGCACTACATTAAATTAATCAAGTTTTATTTTGATTTTTAATGTAAGGACATATATTTTCTAATTGAAAGGAAACAATATATTCATAATGCTTATTTACAAATTAAATGTGAGTCTTTACTTTTGTACACAGCTCTTTGACAATAATTACTGAAGTTCTGAGTCTTCTTGGATTTGCAAAATTTAAATTTTCACCCATTTTTCAATGCAAATTTGTTCCATGTCCAGAGCACATGCAGAGTATCTCTGGACATCCAATTTTAGGTTAATACGATTTTTTCCCTACGGATGTTTACGAAGTCAACATTAAAAAATCATTACGAAAAATGTATTTAAATTTTCTTGCTCTTCACATGGTGTGTCACATTCTAACTTCAGGCGTATATCTTTGCCTTTATCAAAAGATGTTTACCTTCAGCTACACCCAAACAGTTTGAACATGCTGAAAGTGTTTATGACAGTCATTTTACTGTCACTAACAACATCTTGAACACCATCTCTTTTATTCCAGCAGGACTGATCTATTGTTTGAATGTGACTCTGTGATTATACTGCAACTTAGATGTAACATTTGGTTAATGTCAATATTAACGTTGAATTAAGGTTGTTATATGATTATCAGTTAAGCTTTTAAGTATTATTTTACTCTACACTTTCTGAAAAAAGCATTTTGTATAATAATAGCTACTAACATACTGAAGTTAATATAAATATGAGCAATAGAAAAATAGTTTTACTTCCAATAGCCATTGTACTATTCAGTTCCTTTAAACCAGCGCCTGCTGAAGTACAATTCACTAAAACTGGCAGTAAAACACAGTTTCCAGTGTGGAGTTATTTGGTCATCTTTGGCCTGGACATTTCCTGACTATTTAGCCAGCAATAGACGTCTGAGCCCATTGTGATATGCTGGCACTTTAAACCATTTCCCATAGTAGTCCCATAGTGGACTATTTGATCCAATATTTGAAAAATTTGTGAAAGAAATTTAGCATTGACCTTAAACCGAACTTTAAAGTCATTCATACACACGTGAGGTTTTACAAGCATAAAGATCATGTGTCACAAAAGAAGCTTTTATCCTGAGGGTTGTAGAGCAATATGTGAATCAATATTAAAATGTTTTGTTCATTCACTAAATAATAATAATAAATATGGGTTTAAAATGTGGTCTGTTCCTCGCACACACCTATGACATGACTGCAACATTAAGTATATAATATGAAAATAAGTAAATGATGTTAATATTTGGGTATAGTACTCATTTAAGAAATTAACCTGACAACTGTCACAGCAGAAATTCAGTATACACATGAAAATGAACTTCTAAACTACATTTTTTAAATTAAAGACAAAAAAGTTTTTTAAAACATTTTAGGTATTTTTATAAATTACAGTAACGTTAACATTTTTTTTAATTATTATTTTTGTTTATGTTTATTGTTATGAAAATTTGTCAAATATTTCATCTTGTCCATCAATTTTTAGTTTTTCATGATTAGAATAAAGTTCAACAATGAAATATTAAAGATAATAGGGAAATAACATAGGTGTCCCTCCTGAGTAGCGGTGACAGTTAACAGGTTAAAGTATTGGTTTTTATGTTTAATAATTTAATTATCCGTATTTTAATTCATTTATGTTTATTATTAACTTCATTAAGTTTTATTGTTTATTATTTATTTAAAGAAAATAAAGATGTACTGTTTTATTTTTTAAATAAATTGTTTTATAACAGATATGCAGTATGCAAAGGTAATTATTATGGTAGAATATGTCCAAGACACTGTCCTGATGTGAACCAGGTTTAGATTGTATGCCAAACACACACACACACACTAACAGGAATCTCCCTTACAACATGTGGTTGGCACCATACTATGACGCAGAAGCTGGCAAGTGTGTGTGTGTGTGTGTGTGTGTGTGTGTGTGTGTAAGGGAAAGACTGTTGCGTCTTCTGAGGTTTAAAGCAGGCCGAGCAGATGCCTGATTAGAGGTAATCTGCTGCCAGAGTGCTTAATATTAGAAATCCTCTAGCACTGTACAGCTGGTAGGACCTACAAAACATAAGCACACACACATTATTGTATCCTATATGTGTGTGGTTGATGATCCAGCCCCACATGTATAGTCATTTTGACATATGTAAAGACTTTCAAACTCAAAATATACATACAAAAATCATGTCTGAACAGTACTTTAGATTCATTTTAAACGTACACTAGAGGAGTTACCAAATCAGTTCATGACAAATATCTGATTAACTGGCCTGGCCGACAAGTTTCTTCACGCATATATGTTCTGTGGTGTTTGTGGTGTGAGTACTGCAGGTGTTTCCCTCATTGATGGGAGAAGAAATGATCCGTGGTGTGGCAGCTGGGACTCTAAGGGTGTGCATTAGATGAACAGCGTGTTTTTTGTTTGTTGTACAGGAAAGATGTTTGTACATCATAGTCACAACATAAATGAATGAGGTAATAGCATGCATTTATTGATATACACTCCACCTATAAATCACAGCACCACAGCCAAGGTGTATATCCATGTTCTAACCAGGTATTTAGCAAGAAGTTTCAAATGCCAAAAAATGCAAAAATCAAACCTTTGCTGAAATCAGAACATACTTAATAGCCACAGTAATCACACAATAATTCAGAATGACTTTACCAGAGAATCATACCAGTAATTTACTGGTATTTTTTTGTTTACACAGAGCATCATACCAGTAATTTACTAGTATTTTAACAACTTCTTTTACTGGCAAATTGCCAGTACTAATTTACCAGAAAGGTTACGTTCACACCTGATCTGTTACTGGAAAATTGCTGGCAATTTACCGGTAAAGACTGTATAGTTGCCTTAAACATCCAATTACTGTATTTTACAGTATTACATACTTACATGTCCAATTGTGATATTGCGAAACATGCTCGACAAACGCAGTCAAGCTATCAAAACATTGTTCCATTAAAGTATCCTGGCCAGCTGCAAACACCAATGCTTATTCAACCAATGGCATGAGTTAAGAAAGAACTGGAAAAATCTAAATCTGTCTGTCTAACCATGTTACACAGGGTGTGTGGATACAATGTGGAATGTGGAGTCTCAGAATAAGAAATATTCAATATCAGAGCATTTAAAGCTTCAAGTACCACCTTTCGCAGTCAGCAGACTTCAAACGCACCTCGCCAGACCACAACTATCATAAATAGGCAAATAACTGGTCAAGTATGGCCAAAGACCATCACCAAAGACCAGGAACCAAATTCACAAAACTTTTTTGATATATTCTGAATATTCTGTATTCTTGAAAATAACTTCTAAGATTAAACTTAGGAAAAAGTAATATCTCAAATTCTTGGAAAAACTGTAAATATTAACAAAAAGTTAGAATAACTTCACAGTTGTAATTTTATACTTCCAGTGTAAAATTCTTACAAACTTACAAACAATAAAATATACAAACATTCTTATTTTTTGTCTTAAGAACATTTACTTGAGAAGCTCTATAGTGAAACAAAATAAAGTGCATTCTTTTTAAAGTACGGTTATAAAGTTCAGTATGTATGTGTATACAGACCAACATTAAAAGAAAACACCAGAAATGGAACACAAAAAAGTGTACTTTGTTCTGTAAGATGATCAAGACACAAGATTTTTGCACTGTTCAAAATTTTTGTGTAAAATTACAGTGTATTCCATTGCATTACTTTCACAGTAAAATTTTAACTGCAATGCTTTTATTGAAAAATGATACACTTTAATACTGTAAATTTCTGGCAATTTTTTACAGTGTGGTTTTGGATTGGGCCATAGACTTGATGAAGATAAGATAAATTTTGTTGAAATAAACCACTTACATGCTTTCCTGTAGCTCAGTGGTTAGAGCATGGTGCTAACAACGCCAAGGTCATGGGTTTGATCCCAGGGATTGCACACACTCATAAATGTCAATTCAATTTGGTGACATTTCGCACAGCAACAAAAGTGTGCAATGTGGGTCAAGATATATGAAGCATGCCCTTACTTACAGAATTGCCTGGAAACAGGCGGTTTGATAAATCATTGGCAAGTTTGGCACAGAGCGGAGGTGATGTTTTGAAAACAAAAAGACACAGATAGCTAATTTAGGAATTCTAATGACAGGATAGAAAGGCTGTGGTCTCTGTTGCTCGGCGACAGGAACCACAGCTATTTTTAAAGGAAAGAGTGGAGGAGGAACTACGCCAGGAGCAAGAGCGCATGCAGAGAGCAACTAAAGAAGTATGGTAGGCTTAAGAGTTGGATCATATCAAAAGGCTTATCACGGAGAAGCAGGGATAGGAAAACAAACAGTCAGCTGTATCATCACACACACAAAAACACATTCATTCTGTGGTGACCTATAGTGGTCAGCGAGTATTTTTGTGCAGCCTGAGCTTGGCTTATGGTTAAGGTTGATTTGAGTAAGATTTGCATTGACTATTCTGAGCTGAATTCTCAAACAACAAATTAGCATATGTGCAAACACCCATGCAAGTCAGCAGGAGGATAAATGCTTAACAAGCACAATGATGTGTCAGTTGGTGCCAATAAAGATATATTTTATGTTAAATACAACTGAAACTTTCTATAGTGCTGTGACCTGCCGTTGATATCCACACAAAATAAAAACAACTTGTTCCTTTGTTAAAGTAACAGTGAAGTAACAGCGCTAATTAATTTTATATCATCATTAAAATGATCACAAATATATTGTACGGTATATTCTTCGTAGCGAGCCCTATTTAACAGTAAACTCAATACCGCAAATGTACAGAAAGCTTAAAGCAGAAATAAAGTTTTTGTTGATGCAGTTTTATAAATATACATATTTAACGTTTGATCTTCATGCATGCGTATAATTGTGTTTGCAGACCGATTTGGACCATTCCAATGTGGCAGATGACTTACTTATAAGCCCACGTATAAGTTTTCTTTTTTAGCAGAACTGATGTATTGGTAAGTTATTTTATTACAATTGTAATCTGTGTATATACTTCTAAAGCAGTAAGCAGTGTGACACTTGCAAACTGTAAACATTATACACGGTGCTGTACACTTGGCCTATACACTTCTACTGTAAATACATGTAAGTACATGTATTTTCCCTTTTACGTTAAAAAACTATTTCAAATGTAACAGTTTACATCTTGTGTAAATGATTTTAACCTAACCTATAAAATTGCTTATTCTCTAAGTAAAGTAAATATTATGTAACCACCTATATGTTGTCATGGCAACAAAGTTGTAACATTGGCGGTGACTTCACAGTGATAAGCTTAGTAAGCAATGTTATCCTATTAAAATCATATTAACCCATATAATGTTTACATCTTTTGGCTATGCTTTCGAAACAGTGTAAAATTATTACTGTAAAAATTATTATTGGTTTATTATTACTGTACAGTAGTAAACCTTGCATATTCCCGCACCAGTTTGACATCTATGCTTTTGTGTCATGGTCTCTTGTCATTGTCTTTTCTACTTGTGTCCTCTTCTCAAAGGTACAGTCAAATGAACTCAAACGGCCTGAATGACAGTAACATTAAAACATTTTTATATTCACTTTGGCTGGAACTTTCTCTCTCTCTAGCTCTCTATGATCCTCTCTCTGTCACACACACACAGTGGAGTGTGTCCTGAATTAAACATGACAGTGACAGTGGCGCTTTGCAGTCTGAATTCTAATTACATCGACTCTATTGTAGACTTCGCAGCCATGTGACAGACAGGCACTCACACACACAGAAGTGGTCCATATGGGATTACACAATGGTGTCAAAACTGTAGGATACACCACCAAATTATCTGATCTTCAAAGTGCAGGACACAACAGTGCCGCAAAATAAAAAAAACACCGCTGGTGGAGAGAAGCTGTCTGTCTGCAAAGGACACTTCCTGTAAGACATCGGTAAGGTTAAGAAAGGGGTAGCGGGGGGAGGGGTATTAAAGAGGAAGTGAAAGAGAAGAAGAGAGAGAGAGAGAGAGAGAGAGGTGTGGTGTATGATGGAGGAGACGCTATTCTGACTGGTCAATAATTAAATGTGATGGACTTTCACACCCATAGCAAGACATACAGGAGCGTTTTCATGTGCTTTAAGTTTTCAAGATCCATTTGTCATTTTTTAAACTAACATTTCAATTCTGAGAACATTTATAATATTTAAAACCTTATAACTTGCCTTCTTTAAATATTATAGGACACTGTATAGTGATGACACAAGACGACGCTTAACGCAAAGAACATATTAAGATGATCAAATGTGATTATAATTTTTTTTTATAAATATTAGTTAATGCACACATTTTCTCTGTCCTAAAATATACAAATATTTTTTAAGCTGAAATTTCAACTCCTAGAACAGTTATTTATAATATTTGAAACCTTTAAAACTTGTCTTCTTTAAAATGAAATGACACTATATAGTGTAGACACTAGAATTTAATGGCAATGAATATATTTATATGATCAAATGTAAATGTTATCAAATTAAATAATTATTGTATTTTCACTATCCTAAAATGTTAAAACTAAATATAAACAAATTATTATTGTTATATTGTTAATTTTTTAAAATAAATTATATTAAAAATGAAACTATAAATAAAAATAACAAACAAAATACAAAAACAGACATTAAACATGTAAAATACAAACATGTGTGGTAATAATACCGACCAGGAATTTATTTCTTGTACAGTAAAGATGGTACTGTAATAGACAAGAAAAAATAAACTCCACATCCTCAAAGACCAATAGAGAGATATTTAATGTGCAAATACAATCCTAGAGTGTACTGATGGACATCTACACACACACACACACACACATAATCGGTACCTGTGTAAAGCTCCCACACACTTTACTACAGCTGGGATATGACTAACTAACCATTATAACACACCACTCCCTCTAAGCCTTTAGAATGAGCAACAGAGGCATAAAAGCAAATAATGAAACCATAACGAAGGCCATCTGACTTATTCAAGCCTCAGGCTTTTAATATTAATTCTGAAAACTACAAATATGAATTTAACTATTTACACATCACGATTCTTTGAGGCCTGGATCATTTCTGATGACCCAATCCAGTATTTTAGTAGTCTTTTTAGACAGACTATTCATTTAAATTACGTAGCAACCCTGGTCATATAGTAAAGTAACTATTTGCACACTATACAGTGTGAGAGCAATAAATACATAAATGTTATATACCATATGTTTTACTTAGTGAGATACAACCCAACCGAGGTAGAACCAGAAAAAGGCTTAATGCACATAAAAAATACAACTATTTTGGTACTGTTTAAAGGGTGCCACTTGATGTCTACTGTATAGTCAGGGACCTGAAGCAAAACCAATTGAAAACCACTGTATACCACAATAACAGTAGCTTCGGCAAATGTCATCTTTCTCCTGAAAACAGGCCTTTCTAAGCTAAACAAATCACGTGAGTTTGACTGTCTTTACTCCTGGCCATTTGCATAAAGTGAAATTCTGACTCAACTTCGTTGCGTTGCTGGACATGACCACATCAGATCGCCAACGCTTATGTCCCCTTTGTCGCTGCAAATATCTATTGTGAACTTGCTTTTATTGTGGTTAGGCAAATTAGTCACAGATAACTGTAGGCCGCCCGTACAGATCTATATACATTACATTGCTCTATTTTCGGTATGGGTGTAACTTCAAAGCACAACTAAACCCTAAAGGTCAAAAATAGACAACATCATTCTTCAGTCAGGCCCCAGCGCATAAAGAACCCAGCTTGGGAAGACAATATGCATTAACCATTTTTGAGCCCAACCCCCCCGCCAACCTCTCACCAGCTGACACAAGAGCACTAGAGACCCCCAGAGACAAGGCAAGCCCCTGACAGACCTCAGGCTGGCTTTGTTTACCGTTTTACACAAATTCTTAGCATATATATATATATAATGTGGCTTAATGAGTAAAGGCGATCAATCTTATTTGACGATGATACAGCCAGTCAGAAAAATTGCCCAAATGAAAGTAAGTAATCGGAAATCTATATAGGGACCAAAATATAGATGAGTAGGTGGGCTCTTTTTGGACCATTAGGTAATTACTGCAACCACAACATCCCAGCAACACACAGAAACTAATCCACCAACAACTTACAACATCTTAAACCAGTGATCATTTATTCACGCTTGTTTCAGAACTTGAATATAACACTTTCTTCTGTGGAACACATAAGAAGATATTGTGAGAACTGTCTCAGTGCTTTTGTGTCCTTACAATAGAAGTCAATGGGGACCAGTGTAGTTTGGTTACCAATGTCCTCTCAAAATATCTTCTTTTGTGTTCTCCAGGTCTAGAATGTCATAAAGATGAGTAATTTTTTTTGGGTGAACTATCCCTTTAAGAACACATGGACACAGCCCAAACTCCAATGCTCTTGATTTTGGCATAATTGCTGCTTCCCTGTTTAAGATCCACACCAGGAAAAGCTTCAGTGAAACAAAACAAAAGGCGTGGCATGACACAATGAAACAAAATTAAGAGCAAGAACAACAACCTAACCTGGGCTTCATGGAGGTGCATAGAAGAGTCTGACAGGAAGTCTGTGACCATCAACTTGGCATGATTCCCTTATGGATTCAGTTCAAATTCCTTGACCAAAACTACACAAGAGACTAATGACTTCCTGCATCATAACGTCTGAGTGCACAATAATACACATCACAATGAGGTTATTCAAGAAACTAGATTTTTACATTTTCTCAAAAATGGTCGGCGCTTGCCTGTGGAAAATATCACCGCAATGGTAGCGTTTTCTGGGTGGATGCTTTCTCGATGCTTAAGGCCCGTTCACGTCAATGAAGGATAATTAGAAAGTGTTCATAATCATTCTTAATTTAAGAGAATAGCGAAGTATAAAAGTTGAATGTTAACTATAAAGTGGAACGATATGGTTGTGATCACTTTCAAAGTGATTTTTTCCACCTGATGGATGAAATTTTGAACATTAAACATGCAATCAAACTCCATTTTAAGTGTCATGTGAAATTGCAAGCTTAGAATAAACGTGGATGCTATAAAGTTATTGTTATCTTTATAGTTATTGTTATTGATGTGAATGGGCCTTAACCTAGATAAAAAAGAGCCCAGCCCAAAAATCTGTATAAAATTATAGTCTTTAGTATTGTTTTGGTCTCTTCTTCAATACAAGTCCAAAAAATGTTCACCTGTTTTTAAGCATCATTCACATCCATAGTGCAAATGGTACTGGAGGAGTTACAAAAATGAATATTCTGTCATAATTTGCTTAGTTATGTCTTTGGAAACCTATTAGATTTTCATCTTATGTAGAACACCAAGGATATAATTTAATAAATAACTAAATATATTTCAAATGTGAAATGTAGAAAATGACCAGCAAGCCACATATACTTTTTTGCTGACACTCCAGGTTGCTTTATTAAGCGTTGAGGTGACTCATCACGCATTGGTATCGTAATGAATTCACCCAACCGGATGTTCACTATATTATGTCCTACTGTGTTCCACAGATGTACGAAAGTATACAGGTTTTCATGACAGTAAGTTAATAATGAGTTTTTGGTGAACTAAATCTTTTAATACAAAAGTCAGGGTTTACTTTGATAAGGATTAATGACTGCTTGACAACACAAAGGCACAGAAAAAAAGAACATGTAACTACAGAGCAGGTCACTGTTGCTTCTTTGCTTTCTACTTTGACTGTTCTGTGTGAATGGCTGCAGATTATGTAACAAGTCAAACAAATGTCAAGTATGTCTGTAAAACTACAAACATAGATCAATACATTTCTTAAAATAATAAAAGAATATTACAAAAGCGCACACATTTAAATATATGTTAAAGAAGGTTACATAACTTCCAAATGTGTGTTTTACATTCCCTTCAGGATTCTCCAATAAACCCAAGAGACCTTTATCAGGCTCAGTAACGCTGAACTTAAGAACAGAACACATGACTTTCATTTTCCACCGTAAATCACCTGACCTCCCCTGGCAGGTTCTTTACTGCTGTTTAGGTTTGGTTATATATTAAAGTCGTAAAAAGAACGTATGCTGCAGGTGAGGTCTACGACAGTGAATTTTTTATATATTTAAATACAGTGGTCAAATGTTTTGGACACTTTAATGTAAATGTTTTAGAAAACTAAATATCAAACCGAGTGGCATCTGATAGTGAGGATCCCAGACTTTTTCTCAATAATTAATAACTTGACTTTTCATGACCATATTTCTATTACTTTGACCCAACAGGTTCCAAAGTCAGTTCAGTAGATGTTTAATGCCCTCAGAATCACACAGGTTCAAGTTACCAAAGGTGTAGTTTGTTACATAGACTATGGACATATTTTTGTAAATCTGACAACCAGACTGTGTTCTGATATTGTGTTTTGTTTTAATTGTAAACAGTATGCCTCTTGTTTAATCTAAAACCTTACAAAAGTCTAATTAAAGACCTTTATGTTTAAGCAGATTTTTTATTTTTATTTTGACCCCCTGTAGCAGAATATTGTAGACTTTTAACTCTGATTGTAATATTTCAATCCATACAACAGGATATAATCTCTTAAAAGATCCTTATGGAACTTAAAATCCAAATAATCAGTTCCACATACTTCCTGTCAACCTTCAACCCAATAAGCCTCTAACCAATAAAGTTACAGTATAATAATAAAACTTGTTTGATGAACTTGTTTACTACTGTACAAGTGGTGTTAGTGCAGTACCTTTGAACAGCTCACAGACATAAAAAAGCACTTTGACTGAATAAAGATCATATAGCCTTTGCATTTGTAATTGCGTAATCTAAAAAAAACAACCCATTTACAAAATGACTTACAAAATAACTATACATCATGATATGTTATCATAGTACTGTGCACATATACAGTACGTACATACATACATATAAACGTGTGTTCAGCTTTAGACTGTTGCTAAAAATCTTTCATATTTTGTCTAATAGTAAATAAACAGTGTAAAAAGCTCAAATGTTTCGTCAAACATCATGTTAAGTAAAGTATAAATATATTTACCTTTTTTCCCGTTGAACCTGTCTTGGAGAGGCAAGATCGCCCAAGGGAGAGATAGCCCCCAATGACCTCTATCTCCTCTGCAGCAGGATAGCGTTTTTTAAGCTGAGTGCCCAGTTGGGAGTAGGGGGCCTGCGATCCAGGTGATGTGCTTAGAGAGTCAGTGGCAGGCTCCTGGGCATCAGGAGTGGCGGGCTGAGCATCAGACCTCCGTTTCGGAACAACTGTAAACGTATTCCCTTTGCGCCTCTGCACAGCAGGGCTTGGTGGTGGCGGTGTGGTCTCAACTACAATGTCATCAATGTTAGTGACAGGCAGCTTTTCAGCCAGTGATTCCTCTTTAGACGGGACCAATTTGACGGGTGAGCCAGCTGATGGAGCAGAAGCTGGAGCAGGTGAACTGGGTGCGATAGACGGGATATGTTGCAAAGACTCTGTTTTGGCTTCTACCTTCTCTGAATGTTTTGGTGTGGGGTGTGTGACAGATACAGGGGTTGGCACTGCGGGCTCTATATCCGCTTCGCCCACTAGGGGTGGTGGGGATGGGGGTGAAAGGACAGGGCTGGAGGGTGCCGTGCTTCCGGGGGACGAGATGGCCGCACGACTCTTGGGAATTACAGTGAAAGAATTACGAGACTGGAGGCGCAGGTTGGCGAGCGCACGGGCCTGTATGTCACCGGCCGGAAGGAGAGAAAGATCCGGGCGAGGGGAGGGACGTATCTCAAAGCTGGGTGATAAAGGAGGTGATGTGGGGCTGGGAGTACAGTCGGCACGGGCACGGTGGCTCTCTGGAGAGCATGGCACCTTGGCTTTGGATGCTCCATCTGTGCTGTCCCAGTCTCTTTCTCTAACAAGCTTGGACGGAGATCTTTCGCTGTCTTCCTTGGGACGCACAGTCGGGCTCCGACTCCCGTTCCCCTCGAAACGTCTACGTGTGGAAGACACTAACAGAGGGGATCCGGAAGCAGGCGTACTGCTCCCCGAGTCACTGGGGGAGGTGTAATGATTGGTTACGGAAGACTGGTTGTTCTGGAAGACTTTGCTGTGTGGAGTACGGACAGGAGATTCAGGTTGCTGATATGCTTTTGGCACCACATCTGGCTGGGGTTTGGATCTAGAGCTTGGCCGGACAGGACTAGAATCAAAGTCCAGGAGGTTTTCTGTGCTGCGTGACTTGGGCTGCAACTTCCCATAATTCCTGTCAAATTTCTGTAGCATGCGACTCACCCTTCCTTGCCCCTCGAGAGTTACTGGATCCGGGCGTCCCAATGTACTGAGATTCTCCTCACTTTTACTTAGCCCGGTATCATATATGACCACTTCCTTCGCCCGTATCTCGGTAACCGGACTGCCTCGCCGGTCTAACAGATCATTGAGAGAGCTATATCCGCTCCCCGTGCCGTTCTGTTGCAGCTTTGATGCATGCTTCAAACCACATCCTTCTGTAAAGTAATCCGGGTCAGATTCAATGATGATGATATTATCAGCGCGTATAGTCCGTATTCCGGGGACGCTGCCGTATAACTCCAAGATGTGTTGAACGGGACGAGCAGCACTCTCTTGGCTCTGACGCTTTTTGCGCTCTTTCTCCAGTTTAATGAACGGATTTTCCTGCAGCGGTCCCAAGCTCTCCTGCAGCACCAGGCTCTCTGGCGCTCCGTTGTTTCTTACCGTTCTCTCCTCCGAGTCACTCGCGTCCGCCGACTGCCAGTGGTCTTTTGTTTTCACCGGTGACAGATCCGGGCTTTTAGTCGTACGCTTGCCAGAAAATTGCTGACTGGCGGAGGTAATTGTATAGTTCCTACCAGAATGTGCGCCGGTAGTTTCATCTTTATTTTTGCTTCCCGTTACCTCGCCGTTAAGTCGAGATGCGACCGACTCGGCACCTGCCCCGCCGCCCTTCGCCTTCCTCCGCTCAAGGATCTCGCGTTTCCAGGCCGGCATCCTCGGGCTCTCCTGCCCGGGCTCCTGGCGAAGAACGCGAAGATCCCCGCTCGACATAATGCAAGAATAGGTGGGGATGCCTTTAAAAGTAAATAATTTCTCGCCGTACCTGCAGCGTCTCTATTACTCGCTCGCGTACATCATTGCTGCTGCAACAATGTATCCTGCCTGATGATGATGATGCCCGTCTACGGACGCGACCCCGCCTTCCGCACGTGACGTCACTCTTCCGTCTTTAGGGAGGACGCCTCATTTGGTAATTTTGCCCTGGGGCACAACTTTGTTCTAGCCTGGCTCCGCCCAAATTCACCGTACTACTCTGAGAATATTAATACGAACCTTGTCAGTCAAATAGACATACAACACGCCCCGCCCCTTTTATATTCCTTTCAGTATTTGGAAGGATTATGTTATCTTCAAGATGCTTGGATTCACCTTCTGTCTCTAGATTATTTATCAATTTACTTGTATTATTAAATTATGGTCACTTAAATATTGTTAAAAATGTGATTATTGTCTTTTAAAACAGCTTTTGTCGTGGCTACACTTGCACACATGGTTGTCCATGCATCTTGGAGATGTTGCCAATATTGATTTAGGCTGTCTCAGTTTCTTCTGTCTCTTCATATAATCCCAACCCGACTCCATCATGGTGAGATCAGATCTCTGTGCGGTCAATACTGTCTGATGTACAACATGTTCATATAAAAATCTCACTGATTATTACTGGCAAAGAATGTTTGGAGTTTCTAACTGAATTTCCTTACACTAAAGCTAAAAAAAACGTTTTAACACATTTAAAAATTTTAAAAACATGTTTTGGTAGAGCATCTAATATGCCTAAGACTTACTGGATATACTGGATGGTTATTAGAATTAAAATTAATACATTAATTAATACACAATGTTTCTGTGATAACCTGTGTAATACTGTCCTCGACACTCTCATAATCCAATTTTAATAAGATTAAAAAGGGCACATAAATATAGATTATACAGACTGTAGTGTAGTTTGTTTACAGAATTTTATATTCAAATTTTATGGCTGTATTTTGCAACTAGCCAAGTCTATCAGATAAACATCAAGATAACTTAGGAGAAAGGGAGAGGTTACAGGATAACGTGCTAATTTAAGATACCTGTGACCTTTCTATTTCAATTGTTGCCATTTACACACACAATGGATGGTTAGGACATCCGGTAAGGCAATTTATTATTACAAAAAATGTCTAAGCATAAGGAAATTTTTTTATGCTATCACCAAGGACAAGGTCCAAGATCATGAAAAAACAAGCCATCTCTTTCCATGTAATGATTATTCAACACAACCAAATACAGTGTTGGACATTACAGGTAAGCATTTCATTGTATTTGCAGATTTTAAACCTTTCGAAAGTATTTTGGAACTTGAGCCACAAAAAAACTGTACCATGTCATTTAAGTAGGTCAAATTAAATATTATACAAAGTGGCATTTGCACATTATTGATCTTGGATATTTCTTGAAAATATTTAGTGAATTACTATTTTAGTGAATGTTTCCTGTAAATAAAAAATTGAGGTTACTGTAAATGCACTGCAGAAAAGCTGTTTGATGAACGGGTAAAGCAATTGTGCCACCTAGTGATAGGTACATAACTAGCATTTTTAAACCATCGAGTTTCATCTTTTCATCTTTAATTTCACTTCTCTGCTCACTTTCATAAAGTCTCTTTACACGTATAAAGTAGAGTAAGAAAACAAACAAATAAGTGTTTGAATGTTGATGGTTTATTTACAATTGTACAAACAACAATAAAAGGTAATAACGCAGATAAAGGAACATTGACAGATCAAATCTCTCAAAGCACTTAAGACAATAATAATAATAACAACAATCAAAAATTGCACATTATTCTTAAGCATTGTATATGATGCCATGTTTACATGCTTGAGCCAATAATGAATTTGAACAGATACAAAACCAATGTCACAATGATTAACCCCCCACAGAAGTCCATTTGGTTCAGAGACCCATTGGCATGTGGGCAGACCTTCTGTCCTTTAATTTACACGACAAGCACGAATCATGAGCAGCTGAAGGAGGATGAACAGTGGGGAGACGATAAGACCGAACCACAGGTCACGTGCCTGATCCTGTTCAGCTAGTTTCTGGCATAGCAGTACCTCACACACCAGCTTGAGACTGAGCACGGTCAGGACCCACAACAAGCGTAGGACTGCCAAGCGTTTCTCTCCTTCCTGATAGAGACGAATGGATACGATGGCCGTGAAGTAGGTGCTGAGACCGTCAGCGGCAAACAGGGGTGAGAAGACCATCCACCAACTCATCTCCAAAGTCTGCTTGTCCACATCTATGTGCACAGCCACCAACACACTGAAGACCAGCAGCGCACCCAGGTGGAGGAACAACTCGAATGTGGCAAAGCCCAGCCATTGCACCAGCTCTCGCAGAGAAAACAGCATTATTACTGAGACACCGCTGTGTGTTTTAGTGGGGTTTAAACTTGAGATTGATAGTGAAGAGAAGCATTAAAATGAGTTAAAGTCTATGAAAAATCTTCCTGTGAAGAACGTCCCACTACTTTGGCAACATTATGCTCCGTTTGAGATGGACCAGGTCCATCCTCTGATTTCTGATGCATTTGAGAAACCAGTGTGTCAAAACCTGAAAGAAAAGAAAAATATCTTCATTACTACGAACAAATAATTTCAGTTTCTAAATACAGAAATACCACACAACGTAAGGTCTACGGTGACCACACCATATCTGTGACCACAATCTGTGACTTCATCCACACAAATATCAAACAGAGGCTATTTAACCATTCACACCATTAAACTTATAAATGCTATACATATACTATAATCTAAGGTAAATGCATGACGAAAACGCATTATTAGAAAAATAACGTCTCTCGTTTCGCAAAAAATGAAATTGTTAGTATTAACAAGCGAGCTGTCAGTTAGCATACGATGACGAGAATTAAATAAGCCAACAATACATAAATAAACCATTTACCTCAGTTTTCAATTGCAGTGATGGTTGCGGGCAAACATATAACTATAAGCTACATTTTTAATTGGTCATTAACGAATGGATAAGGTGACAGCAACGAATGGGCAGATGTGAAGAACAGCAGCTAGCTTAGATGAGCTATTTACCTTCCAGCAGGAGACCCGATTCATCTCGCGAGAACTTCTAAATCTATGATCTTTTCTACGGAGGCCGAGAGTCGGAATGTCTAGTGAAAGTAAAATAGTAAGAAGCGAGATTTGTTACCAATCGTAAAGCTTAAATGGGCGGCGTTTAGTGCCTAAGCAGCGTGGTCACGTGTTACTTTTCTACGCGCTGGTAAGGATGGGCCAATGTGAGCACAAGACATTTTTTAAAAACCACCTTAATAAAGCTTTAATCGGAATAATTACAAATGGGATCTAATATTTATATAATAAATTTTTCATTACAGCTGATATTTTTAAACGAGTATAATTTACAATAGTAGTGAAATGTCGTCGTACTAACATTTCAATGCAGTGAATGGATTACGCGTTTTTTTGGGCCATCATGCGCCCTCTAGAGGAAAACAAGCTTTCCTCTCACGAAAACTGGTTTTGCTAGAAACATTTTCCACCCAATGAATGAAACGCACATGCCGTTTGAAGTTCAAGGATTATCACTACAGTTAGCCAGATCTAGGTCATTTACAGCTTCGGAGCCGCAGTGACGAATCACAAAGTAAGTGTTTTTCAGTTTCATCATTTCACATCATCTACCGTGTTATTATGCAATTAAAAGTTTGTGATCTGCACGACATTGTGATTTTGACTAAAGACTGCAGTTTATGTAGCTTGCTAAAGGTAGGCACAATTAGTTTAGTGAACTCTTACCTTTCAAAATTTACCTAGTTTAGCGTACCTGTAAATATACTTCCACTATCAGCTGTGCACGTCTACTCTCTGACGTAGATAAAGTGTAGTAAAGAACTTCCGTTTTGCAAGTTTTAATGATGTAATTGGCATGTAAAATTGGCATTTTAAGTTAAAATTTATTAAAAAGTTGGTAATAATTGTAGCGTAGTGCAAAAAGAGTTTAGTTTATTAAAGTTTTACTTTATTATTAGTTACAAAAATACCATTGCTTTACCACATTGCACTTTTGGCATCAGATAGTTGTACCATGGTACTCAGTGAACTTTTAAATATATGTATACTGTCTGCAAGAAAAATATTTCTGCATGCCTGAATATATTGTATGTCAGGAATGTGTCAGAATAATTCTGCTGCTCATTCATTCATGTAAAGGCTATTTTCATGTAATAGAAAGAAAGAAAGAGCTAATCCCAAATACTTAAGATGTTTTGTTGTTTTCTAGATATCTAGACACCCTTAAAACAAGATCAATTTAACCATTTTGTTCATCTATACAGTTAAATCTACCACGTTATAAGGATGTTTAGGTATTTTTAATTATAATTATTAATACGGTTAAATTGATCATGTTTAAAGGCCATCTAGGCTTTTTCAGAGATATTAATACTAATAGTATTTTGGAGCAGAATGTGTCAGTAAGTGTCTGTCTTGCATGTGTATCTACAGGACAATGACACAGCCAGCGGATTCTGTTCTACACAGCGGCTATTTCCATCCAACTCTCCGATACTGGCAAACATGTGCTTCAGACCTCAGACCAGATAACCTCATATATCCAATTTTCATTACGTAACGTCTTTCTTCTATAGTATGATTCATGAGATTCAAGAATCGAGTTATTTAAAGTTCATAGCATTGACTCTTATTTGTCTATTAGTTTGGTTAAAACACAACAGTGAACGAATGAGAGCCAGATAAATTGTGTTTCAGTGAAGTTGTTTATCTCTCTTTTATGTCTTCAACAGTGACAGTCCAGATGCAGTGGAACCAATTGCAAGTCTCCCTGGCCAGGCGAGGTATGTGCTTTACTTTGACAAAGTAATTTTCTGACACATATTATGCTTAGTATTGGCCAATAAAAATATTTTTGAAATATGTAAATGGACAATTTTACAAAGAGGTCATTTGCATTTAATACACGGGCCAGGCTGGAGGTCTGAGATAAGACATAGGCAAGGTGGGGCTGGAGATCCCACAAAGCACATTGATAAGCCTAGTATCTGTTTTTTATGTTTAAGTCTTCTTGTGACAGGTTTTCTTGTGTTGCGTTAGTGATAATAATGAGGTCTGGTTATTATATCATTGCCGTATGCGTATCTGGTTTGTCATGTAACAGTACAGTGAATGAAATACTAGAATATGAAACAAACTGCTTGCTGTGGGCATTGGACAAATAAACTGCATTCTGCTTTTTTAAATTCATGTAAATTAACATTGAAACACACTGGAAACATGTAGTAATGAACAGTTGTATGCAACATTGTTGTCACATGAACTCATTGTGGTACACGTTCAGTCCAGTGAGCATCATCCAATTAAACCACTTTTGCTATTTTTTCCTAATTTTGTGTGAAAACTGGCAGTTCGATCAAAAAAAAAATCAAAATATTGCTAATGTTGAGATATAAATGGAAATGGAAGTTGAATGCATTGCATTGTGCGATACCGTATAAACCATAGTATGCTTTGTTCTGTAATGCACATTTTGCTATTCCAAACCAAACATTTCAGTTGAGATGTATTGCACACATCTGATGTAATGACATCACATTCTTCTGATCTCAGATATGGTGTTAATAAGCTAGAAGGTTTACTTCGTCCTCTTGTGGAAAAAGGCCTAAAGTGTGTGCTGATCTTTGGAGTTCCTGCTAAAGTCGAAAAGGTGGGAAGTGAAATCGTTTCTGTCTGACTGCCATTAAGAGTTTGCTTTGTGAGTTTGTTTTTAAAATGCTGACTCATTGTCTGCTCTTCCCTTTCCCCAGGATGAAAGAGGTTCTGGTGCAGACACAGATGACACTCCAGCGGTTCTGGCTGTGAAGAAACTGAGGAGCACATTCCCTGATCTAGTGCTGGCTTGCGATGTGTGCCTTTGCCCTTATACATCTCATGGCCACTGTGGTAAGTTTCACTTTGCTTTAACTTGTCCTAAAATATGTAAATAAAATAAACTTTTATAATGTTACACTTATAATGTTATTTCTATCGGTCTCCCTTACACCTTAAGGAATTTTACGTGAAGATGGAACACTGGATAATGCCCAAAGCTGTTTGAGGTTGGCAGAAATAGCGCTGGCCTATGCTCGAGCAGGTTAGTCTGTACATTATATTTATCTTTAGTTATTTACATCTTATACAAATGTACCTTGTTGATCTACAGTAGTTATCCTTATTGTAAAATGTTACTTTTCTTCCCCAGGCTGCCACATTATTGCCCCTTCAGATATGATGGATGGACGAATTGCATCCATTAAGCAAGCACTCATATCCAATCATTTTGGAAACAAGGTTAATTAGAGTAAACATTAGAGTAAAATTGTAAAAATAACTATATAGTATAACAAATAACACAAGATCTTAATCTCTTATTCACACTTATTAGGTGTCAGTGATGAGCTACAGTGCCAAATTTGCCTCCTGCTACTATGGGCCATTCAGGTAGTGTACATTTTTGGATCTTTAGAATAATATAGTGGTATGTAGTTTTATTTTTATTAGACTAAAATGAGAAATTTCATGCCATTGTCAACCTTACCATGAAAAAATAAAGGTTTTAACCATACTGATGCTCAGATTTCAATATTAAGTGGTTCAAATACCCATGTAAGATATCTGTTAAAGTCTTTAAAGCTTTTTTTATGTTTAAATCATGATTTTTCATAGTCAGGTAAAGTGCTGTTTTTAGAATTGTCATATCCATAATGGTCCATATTCCTCAGAAATTGGCACATGAAAATTAAAACAAAATAACTATTTTATGTCCTTTGAAGAGCCATTCATTTTCCATTTGTTTGTGCATTTTAATTAGCAGAAATCCAACAAAGTATGTTGCCTCCTAAAAACGTGTCACATCCATAACACATGTATATTCCCATTTTTAAAAAAAGATAACTGGTGCATAGACTAATTTTTTTATTTTTGTAAACCCCAGCATTAGGGGTTTAGTAAAATCAAACAGATTTCAGAATATTGCTAATAAATACATTCTGTGAGAATTTATATGTCAAGTTTTGACTGAAAATATCATGTCCATAATGCTGGAATTGACCAAATGAGATTTTATATTTAAAAAAAAATTTTGAGCAGTAAAAATATTTACCTATACTTTACACTTTAAAGGGATGCTGCCCAGTCTAAACCTGCTTTTGGAGACAGACGATGCTATCAGCTGCCGCCTGGTGCCAGAGGCTTAGCACTGAGGGCCTGTGTAAGAGAATAACACTTCATCTTGTCTCTTGCTTTTGTACTTCTAAAGATTTCTAAGTTTAGTAACATATATTTAATAGAAAAAATATATAATTGAGAAATATTAATCAAACTACAAGGTTCTGTAAGGTTCAGCTTATACAGTATTGTTAACTGAGGTGCATGCAGGTTGTATGTCTTTTTGTGGTACTGTCCTAAGATCAAGGTGTGGTCAATGGCATTGAAGTTTTTAGCTATTGTCCAGATTTTAAGTTCATTGAAGATCCTGAAAGGATCTATGTAGTGATCACCAGACACTCCCTTCGCTATCTGGTTGTTATGTAAACTGCTTTCTTTTTAATGTGAAATGAATCATAACACATTTAGGAAGCTGTTTTGATGTCACTGAAACATTTTATTAAAGTAAAGATTGTTTTAAAGTATAGCTGTAGAATTAGATTTTCCAGGGCCTTAAAGTAAATTTACTTGGTAATGTTTCTGTGACCAAGAATATAGTTCTGATGAAGTACATTGTATTTTATAAATTCATATAGGAGCGTGATGTGAAAGAAGGAGCTGATATGCTGATGGTAAAACCTGGATTACCTTACCTTGATCTTGTAAGGGAGGTGAAGGATAAGGTAGGTGTGTTTGTAAATTATGAGATATTTTTAAACAAATATTGAAACACATTTCTTCTCTGGGTAATCACTAGCAAAAATATTATTAATATTATAAATTTGAGTTTATTTTGTCCTCATAGACACTATTGTAAATTAACTTAAAAATGTAAAAGCCATCACAGACAACAGATAATGTTAAAGCTTGCACCTCTATCTTTTTAAATTAAAAGATTATTTTGGTTATTAAGCAATTATATAAAAATCTGTTCAAATTAAAAATAAGTTTCCGGGTTAGATTTTGTAAGAGTTTGAGGTCGTTTGACTTCATCCACATGAATATATAAAGTACATAAAGTTAAATCCTTCCGTTAGTCATAATAAATTACTGTTGTCTTTTTTCACCAGCACCCTACTCATCCGCTGGCAGTGTATAATGTGTCTGGTGAGTTTGCCATGTTGTGGCATGGAGCTCAAGCTGGAGCTTTTGACCTGCGTACTGCAGTTATGGAGGCCATGACTGCCTTCCGCCGAGCAGGTAAGAATGAGCCCAATGTCTCAAAAAAATATTTTGCTTCAAATGTACCTTTGCATTTTCTTTGATAATAAATTATTGCTGTATTTTTGGTATCATCTTGGTGTCTTTTACTTGTGTTTCCTAATGCATGATGTACAGCGGAAATTAATTGTTGTTTTTTATTTTACACCTTTAATTTTAGGAGCTGACATCATTATCACCTACTACACACCACAACTGCTCACATGGTTAAAAGAGTAACAGTTGGTTCATGTTGCACATCACTGAGGCTTATTTTCCTAATTCTTGAAACAAAACTGACAAGTAGATATTATTATACAAATCACAATTGAATATTTTTTTATTTGATTTATGTATCAAGTTATATCATTCTGAAAGCTGCGATTTTGTAGTTCTCAATATGGCAATATTCAGTATCTTCGTATTATTTAGATGTTAAATTGTTTGATTTATAAGTATTTATGTAGTCATTGGCTTGATGTAAACCACTTTTGTTCTTATTTATCTCATTTAACACTGCAGAAACACTGAAAATGGACCTCTTGTTTAACATTACAGCTGTTTAGTTCTCAAAGTAATGTACTTGATGATTCTAATGATGTTGGGTGCCTTGTTGTTATCACCATTTTAAGCTTACAGTGTTTGTTGCATCTACAAAATGTTTTTGGCATATAACCAAAAACATAAGAATAAAGCTGGAACCATATTTGAGCTGTATTTGTTTATTATTATTATTATTATTGTGATAATATAAGCTTATACTGTATGTCTCAGTTTCATGTTAGGCTTTCTTTATGGTCTGAGCAGGTCATCAGAAATGTCCGTCCTCTTCATTGAGTTTACAGGCAGTTCTTCATTACTGTCAGCCATTATTTATCTTTATGGACATATGATTATTATCAGTACTTTATATTCCAAACTTATTATTAAGGATGCTGCTTAAATGACCATCACACTGTCTAAAGAAGGCTGAATTGATGCCCCAGAGACTGATGAAACATGCTGTCCTGTAACAAAACGAATAGAAAAAGATGTAAATGAATTTTTAGAAACTTACTTACTGTTACTTACTTACTATTACTTACTGTTGCCATGTCTCACTGTGTTTCAGACTCTTTTTGAAGAGGTAAAACAAGACACAAACCTTTCGGCCAGATAAGAAAGTCCTTAAACAACATAAATAATTCCAATAAATAAATTAAAATAAATGTAAAATATATACACACAAACATACACACATAAATACTTAAAGCTTTGGTAGTAATATATTGCAGATATCAGGGTGAAAATGAAATAATAACACTGTCATCTTTTTGAAGTAATTTGGCACCAAATTGTAGGTACAAACCCCATACAAAACAGTGGATTACTCAGTAAATTTTAATCTGTGGCATATCTATTATCATATTGTGACTTTCTTCATCATTGCAGTTTTTCAGAAAAAAAAAGATTGAAATCAAATTTTTTAAACAATATCTAGTGTGACCCTATTACAATGCTTTTAATGTTGGATTCAAATAATGACAGAAATAAAAATAGGAATCTTGCACATATTTCTCTAGGTTTTTTGCCTTTTTCTTCACCTTCTTGGTTGTTCATGTAAAATGATATGACTAGTGTCAGCTTTCTTGCATAGATGTTTGTATGGCTCATTAGGATAAACGTTTTAACAAACATCAAAGAAACAGTTAATACTTTCTTTACATATTCAATACACACATTTCTAACAGCACACAATTTGAACGTTTAATTATAATGAATGAAATGAACAACTCTGTTAAACAAAGAAACAATAGCGGTGTTACGGAGCTAATTTTAGAAATAATCTTACCTCTCACAATTAATCATAGTAACATTTCCTCGTTTTCCTCGTCTACCTCACTTTTTTGCCACATCACTAAAACAATTGTTTTGTTGCGTTGACACACCTGCTAGAAACATTTTCTGTGATCGATTAGTTTTTATGCATAGCCTGTACCATATGATTTCATTGCGTGCTGCGCAAAGCAAACGCCACGTGATATCAAACTACCGCGAGAGTGATTGCGTTCGACTCGCACTCGCGGTACTGTGATGTCATAGGCCGATCAATCTGCGTAGCGCGGCATGAAGTCGAACACACCTAAAGACATACCACGTACTGCATCGGTGATTGATTATCATAGACTAGACATAGTGTTGCTAAATCGGAGTTGAAAACAAATGTGATACAAGATGATACATTTTCCGTAACTTCAAACTAACTATTTATTTCACAAATAGTGGCGTTTGGCAGGTAATGTAAAATTGATCGAGATATTTATTTCATATATAGTGTCATGACCTCGTTGAGGTTATATTGTTTGTGTTCAGCGCTAGTAATGAGCTTAGCCTTAGCTTGGATTGTTAGCTGCTTTAGCTACTAACGAAAAATACAATAATAACTGTGATTTATCAATGACATTTCAGAGCGTTTTTTATGTAATTCAAACTGTACACTATTTTTCTGTGTGTGTGTTTAAAAGAGACATTTCCCGTCTTTTTTAGTGTACAATATGTTTTGATGTAGGTGTTCGCTTGTAGCTGTGTAAAAAATAGGCATCTGCCGTAGCATAAAAGTAAATGTTTAAATTTGTAATATGTTACTATTAATAAATGCGTGGTTTTCTCTTTTAAATATACGCTGTTTGATCGTTTTTATTCATGTTTGTAATGAATTGTAAATATAAGGATCCGGGTGGAGGAGAGACTGTGTTACTGTCAGTGTCATAATTCACAGCTGGCAGATCTTAAATTAGAAAGAGAGAATGTGAGAAAGATGAGCCACACTTGTATCTTTTCCTTTTTCCGTCAAAGCAGAATGGATGAGGGAATGTCATAACTATTCCTGGAAGATCAGTATGTGTTTAAAAACCTATCACTGGTGAAACTGCGGGTGCTTTGGCTGGAAGTCTAGACAAAACAAGACTTTTTGTTTGTTCAGGAAACACTGGAATCTGAAAATCGAGTTTAACAGGATCAGAGAATTTGAACATTTGTTGTTATCTCAGATAATGTGTCAGTTTTCAGGCTTTTGACCCAACATGAGATGAGATTGGTTGCATGTTTAAACTGATGCTAAACATTGATAATGTTCTGCTCTCTCAGGATGTCAGGATGGCAAGTGGCTGTAGCTTGCCGGACAGTCTGGTGCTGGAGATCTTCTTGCATCTTCCTCACAGGGCGGTGCTGAGCGCTGGGCTTACTTGCCGTCAGTGGTTTGCTGTGTCACGAGACCAGTTCCTCTGGAAGGAGCTTTTCTACAGCTACTACCGCATCCCGCGCTCTGTGCCACGCCACCCAGGTGCTGACATGAAATACACTGTATGAAATGTTGTCTTTGTCAGTCTCTGCTGTTAGCAAAATATGGGCGCTGTATTTCAACTCTTTTGAAGATGTACAATATTATTATGGGTTTGATTTTCACAGGACAGATAAATTGAAAATGTATCAGCAAATCAAAATTGTTGGATACGTGTCTGACAAGTGTAAGATGTTTGTAACGGTACACAAAGCTCTGTGCGTTACTGTGCATTTGACATTGTCAGTCAAAACTTGAAATAATTATTTTTGCAGAATGTATTTATTACGAATATATTGAACCGTCTGTTTATATTTTTCTAAACCCCTGTTAATAGAGTCCAGACATGACAAAAAATATCAGTCTATGCACGAGTTATCTATAAAAAATATTATGTGTTATGAATGTGACAAAAATACCGTGTGGGATTTCTGTGAATTTAAAATACAAACCAGAAGTTTCAAATAGCATAAAGTCTGTTTTATTTATTTTAATGTGCCAATTTATGAGAAATATGGACTGTTTGGGATGTGACAATTCTGAAAACCTGACTATGAAAATCATACTTTAAACATAAACAACGTTTTAAACAAAAAATACCTCACATGGGTATTTGAACCACCAAATATTGACATCCGAGCTGTTAGTATGGTAAAACCTTTAAAAAACCTTACCTTTACGGTAAGGTTGACATTTAAAAAAGTAACAATGAATTTCCTGCATTTTTGTAGCGGCTGTGTCATGGTACAGGGAGTTCAAGCGGCTCTATGACTGTATCCCCTGTGTGGAGGTTCAGACTCTGAAGGAGCATCATGATCAAGTCCTGCATCTGGCCTTTTCTCACCGTGGACATCGCTTCTCCTCCTGTTCCAAAGACTGCACTGTTAAGGTAACACTGCCCTACTGCTCACTTCATACAGACTAAATGGTGCATGCTAAATAATAAAAAAATCACAATCTTGCATTCAGATTTAATAGCATCATATTAAGATTACAATATTTGTGTTTTTATGCATAAATTACACTGCATCAACATACAACAATAAACTTGTTTACTGCCAGGTCTTTGTGGCAACCCTGTTGACTGATATTTTCTGGCATTATTCAGTGGACATTTTTATGATATTACACATATATTCAAGATTTTATTGTTTACCTCCTGGTCCTCAGCTGAATTGTCAGAATAAGTTAGAAATGTCAAATTAAATAACTTGTGTTTGGACCGATTCACACAATAACATAACACTCTCATAGCCAATTATCAATAGGGGGCATATGCTCATGATGGGGAGGAGAGAGAGTAATCAAGCAGGACATTTGGAGAAAGTTTATAGAAAGAGAAATGGCAGATATTTGTTAGGCACTCATCTGTATTAACTGCATTGCCGCACGGCTACTATTAAATATTTCCTGTGTCGTTCCTCTGGTGTTTTTCAGCTGTGGGACACGGAGCGTCCAGATGGCGTCATCTCTTTGGTTCACAGCTCCAGCATGCGGCAGTTCAACTGGGGCTACACTCAGTTTTCCCAGTTTAACGCCGATGACACACTCCTGCTGGTGTCAGGGGTTTACCTGGGCCCACATCACTCCTCCTCTGGAGAGATCGCAGTCATCAGTTTAGGTAGACACAGATTTTGGATACACTTACCCACAATAATTCCAAGTGGCTTTTCGATCGATCTTGTCGTTATCAATCTGTAGAGAACTACACCCTGCTGTCCCGTGTGAGAAATAAACCCTATGACGTGTTCGGCTGCTGGCTGAACGAGACTCACCTCATCTCGGGTAACCTGCATTGGATCGGCAACATGACCTCCTGTTCTGTGCTTTGGCTCAACAAAGCCTTCCAGGTTCAGATGGGTTTAATTCTTCTCTAATTGTAACGTTCATAGTCCAAAATCACATTTTCCTGCCTGTGACGAATGCAGTTTCTTAGTCATATTTTCTCTAAAAGTGTCAAAGAGATGCTAAATATTCTATTATTATTTACATACAACAATAACAGTTTATCTACTTACTGTCTAAAAATGTATTTTGTCAACTTTGGTGACCCTCTGCATCCAGGACATCGAGTCAGAAAACGTAAATGTGGTAAAGCGTCTCTTTAAGATCCAGAACAACAACGCCAGCACAATCCGCACAGTGATGGTCGCCCACTGCCGTCGTCACGACTCCCCGGACCTGCTTCTGGACTATGAAGCTCAGTCACAGGCTCAAGCCCAGGCCCAGCAGCACCAGCACCAGCCTCTGCTCTTTGATCTGGGAAACACAGACAGTGAGGAGGAGGATGAAGATGATGAGGATGACGAAGAGCAAAGAGGCAATAGAGTCTCTGCACATCTGCCCTCACTCAACCCATCTGGACTGAAGCATGTTATACATGTAAGATCAGCATCGTTTGCTATTATTTTTATCATTATGATTTTGTTTGTGTCCAGTCGGTTATAATTTGAAAGGGTTTCAAAATCAGTGTAACAACTAATTTGAAAAACAGTAATTATTTTCTGTTTGTTGCCTGTCAAGGTACCAAGAAATGGAGTACTTCACTACATTTAATTGTATTTCTTAAATGTGCATATTTAACATTTGTTTGTTTCTGCATTAGGGTCGTCAAAACACAGCTCGTGAGCGTGAATTGGAGGCACAGGTGGCCAGACTGATGGGCAACACACACACCAAAGCTCCTGATCCAAACCTGATGTCTTCATCTGCTCCTGGAGAAGAAGACAAGACCTACCTCCTCTTCACCACTGGCAGCCTCACCTACTCCCCTCACCAGATAGGTAAATGTCCTTTAGTGTCTCTTATACAGCATGACTGATGACTTAAGAGGCATGAATGACCATGTACTGTTTGTTGTTTTACCATTATTAATTTATAATAAATTTTTTCAATTTAATATACAATACTGGGTTTGCAATATGATGATGTAAATGGGCCCCTAATCCTGATTATTTCATAAATGTCTGTTTATGCGGTTGTCAGGTATCAAACGTATAATGCCTGATCAGATGACGACTTGTGGTCCTGTGTTGGGAGAGGAGCGCAGCACAGAGGAGTTCTTTGACTCGCTGGATCATGTGATCGACATACACGGTCACATCATCGGCATGGGACTGTCACCTGACCACAGGTCTGTGTGCTGTGCAGCAAAACATTTACTTTTGGTCTTATCCAGTTTACATTTATACTGCCATTTAAGTTCTCCAAAGAGGGATTTGTCATATTTGTACATAAGGCAGAATTCCAATAGTGGAAAATCAGGAAATATCAAACTTCTATGGAACCTTATATGATCTCTGACATACAACTTTTATGTCAGTCTAGTGTTCGTTGTACAATTGTATAAAAAGCTTTGTCCAGTAATCAAAAATGACTGTAAAACCCATCAAAAATGTTGTGGTCTACAGAAATCTAAGCATTATCCGTTCAGCCTCTCAGTGTTTGTGCATGTCTCTTGACAGGTACTTGTATGTGAACAGTCGAGCGTGGCCGGCGGGCTGTGTGATATCGGACCCCATGTCGCCTCCACCAATCGCAGAAGAGATCGACCTGCATGTGATCGATCTAAAGAGTTTAAGAGAGGAACGCCGTAGCCTTCGAGCCCATCGGGCTTTCACTCCTAATGATGAATGCTTCTTCATCTTTCTCGATGTCAGCCGGGACTTTGTTGCCAGGTAACTTACAATCCCTTTTTTGCCACTAGCCGACATTTCCTTGTCATTTGTGATTCTTTTATTATTATATTTTATTAATAATTACTATTTATGTCTAATAGTGAGTAGCAAACATCATGTAATTCCAACTATGGGGATGAACCACTCTTCATATAAAATAAAACTAAATGTGTAAATGATTATAAAAAAGTTTTTATTTTTTCATCAGTTAAAGGCATGTTCATTCTGTCTTGAAAGTAGTATCAAACAATTATTAAAAAAAATTTGTCCAAATTTTGTTGGATTTTATTGTGTGTTTAGTAACAGAATAGTTAATTGCTCATCATTTATATAATTAACAACTTAAAGGTTCATAAATCTGCCAGCCAGACCCTTTTAAGTTTTTAAGTTTTTCGTAATGTGTTTTTTTACTTTGAAAGCATAACAGATCTCAGAACAGAACTTTAATTATAATAACAGCAAGAGCGTTTGCAGACGATTGTAATTATGGTATAATTGCTGTCTGCAGTGGCGCGGAGGACAAGCACGGTTATATCTGGGACCGGCACTACAACATCTGCCTGGCGCGTCTGCAGCACGACGACGTGGTCAACTCTGTGGCCTTCAGCCCTGCGGACCAGGAGCTGTTGCTGTCCGCCAGCGACGATTCCACCATTAAAGTGTGGCGCTCGCCGCGTATGGTGCGGTTGAGCCAGAGCCCCTCGCGGCCCCCCACGGCTCGCAAACTGCTCTCCTCCCTGCTCCGGCACAGAAGTGCTCATTTAAACGGTAAACCTTGACCTAAGCCCTGGTGGACATCACATGACTGAGTCACGGAGGCTTGTATTAAGACACTCCATGAACAAAGCGACGATAATAAGGTCAAAAACTGTTAAGAATGTTTGACCGGATTTCTAGATGGGTCTGTATGAGAAAAAGAATAAGGATGGCCCTCCAGCTGGAAGCACCATCAACACACATCTGCTTGATAGGTTTGTTGGACGGCTTATATGAAGGAAAATGCTGTTTTTGAGTGAAACAGGATACGTAACTTCAAAAGCAAAAATGTGAGAATTTGTGAAAGATGTGCAGATTAAGTTAACAATCACTTTCATGCATGCGTGTCGAGTACAGGTTTAAGTCCATTTAACCCACAGTTACTTTTTCGTCACCTTTTTATTTTGTTTTTGTTGCCTCCTTTAAATGTCTGATCCTGAACGGTAATTGTTTTTGACTAGAACAAAAAAACATACGGTCATCCACTATGTACCCACCAACGGCAAGGAAATCAAAAGTCTACAAATGTCCATCACGACTGTGCTTGTTGTTTTATCTGTGTTCCAATGTCTTTGTTAGGTCAACTTAAGACGATTCAATTCATCATGGCTATGAACATGCAGATGATTACTTCTGAGCAGCCCAATCCACGTTTTTTTTTTTTAATTCACGGTTATCATGTCCATTGTATAATGGGTTATGATGTGCAGTGTTTTTAGCAATCATAAATACTTAAGTGATCCGTAAGAGGAAATTGACAGTTGTAATATTTCCCTAGAAATCATACCGCATTTCACCATGTCAACGGCACAATTTTTCTCAAGAACATGTTGGTCATATTTCACGCTAAAATCATTCGAAATTAATAGGAAATGAAGCATTTTTAGAATTTTCATGATAATTTAGCAAGTTCAGTTAAATTACACAACTTGTACTATTTGTTGTATTACAATTATGCTTTATGTATTATTCATTGTATTACAATGATAGGAGTACATTACCATTCAGAACAATTAATTTGAAAGTTAGAATTTTTTAATGGTCTTAAAATTTGCTTTATAGGCTTCTTTATTTTTCTTTATATTTCCTTCCCTTCTCAATTAAGTTCTTATTTGACTTGAGCATATTTCTGTGAGGTTCACCCAAATGTATATATAGGCCTACTACATAAATTCACTTAAGTGAAGTTTGTGCATGTGCTCCTGTATATCATTGTAACACTATGCAGAATCAGGGTGCTTCATTTAAACCCATAACAGCATGTCATCAGATCATTTTCTGTACCACATATCACAAATATTCAGCAAAGGCGCTCACGTCTAACAACCTCAGATCTTTTGAGAAAAGTAATGGGCAAGTCTTGTGAATGTGATATCTGCATGTAAAAGCTCAGATATAATATCTGTTACTTGTTTATGACAGCATTGTTGTTTTTTCTTTTGTCCCATATGATTTTATTTGTGCACATCAGGCAGTTTTAATTTTATCACATTCATTTGAAGTTTGAACCACAGTGCCCAGCAGAGTCAAGTTGTGAATAAATCAATAAAAAATTTTTGTGGATCAATATGTTTTGTTTTAAATGGACCTGGTTCCCTTTGTCTTTGTGACATGAGAGTTTCCCAGATTGCCCATTTTGTTTTGTGGTGTAAAGTTTGACCCATTAAACTTTTTTTACCAGATGGCAGTGTGATTTGTTTGTGTAACTTAAACTTGTTTCCCAAAAACAGTGTTTATTATCATTTGTTGTTGCTATTAGTGATTTGGACCTTTTATATACTTATAGTACCAGGATTGACAAAATAAACACACATCTTTAAAAAAAAAAAGACTTATTTGTAATTAGCATTTTAATCACAGCAAAACAATATTATTATCATTATTAAACCATAAGCTAACTATACTCATATATAGCATTACAATTATACAGTAACAGTATCATTACATGACCATAACAGTGCTACATAGTGCGAAGTGTAATACAATAAAAAGTTTGAAAATCAATTTAAACTACATGTAAATGTACGTACAAACAGAAAATTATGACAATTGTGTTATATTATGTTTATGTATTTAATAGTTTTATGATGCGCTTAAAAGTTTTTACATCACTATTGTGATTGTGATGCATTATATTGTACAGCTCTATTAGCTACAAAAATTAAATTGCTTGATTTATAGCTGGTAAAATATACATAATCTAAATATATGAACTTACAACATATATCAAGTTGTGATAAGTATTGTAACACCTTACAATAAGGTTCCACTGGTTAACATAGTTAACTATATTTTTCCCCACTTATAATTATACCTACATTACAGTGGAGTTTTGGTTCCTTGCCACTGTTGCTCACTGGGAGATTTATTTAACTTGCACATTTTACTTTTGCTTGCATTTTAACACATTGCATGCACATTTTTTTTTATATTTGCTAATTATTTGTATTATTTCTTCTTTTTAATCACAATGTATGTAAAGCTGCTTTGCAACAATGAAAATTGCATTGAATTGAGTTAGTGAACATGAACAAACACTAAAAAACAATACTTCAGCATTTATTTATTGAACATTTACTAATACATTTTGAAATCTTTTAACATAAGACACTGCACAACAAACTAATATTAAAAACTGTTTGCATTAACTAATAGTAACAGAGTAATAAGTGCATGGAACCTCATTGTAGTGTTACTTGTTAAACATAAGAAATAATAAATGAAACCAAAAGAATTAATGGGTAAATTATTTTAAACTGATATTAACATACTAGACAGGTGAATTCTGGTGGTTTTTTTGTCATTTTATATTTTACTCACCTTGTTCATGGTGATGGCAAGCAAATATGGGGAGTTTTACTGTTTTTTTTTTTACTCATTTCCTTTTAAAAAGGTTTGAAGCAGATATAACTTCTACATTCCAAATCATTTCTGTAGCTGTTAATGTTCAAGCCCAGATAAAAAGAAGCCATGCTCAAATGATTTTTACAAATGGGAATGTCAGTCAGTTAAATAAAATCCTTATTCAAGATGCAACTATTGGTATAGGTTTAGTATTATATGCTGGTGCCTAATTTATGTTGCACAAAGCTCTATAAAGGCAATTAAATCACAATTTATGTGTATCGATGTCTCGATTATTCAGCTAGTTTTTAAATTTGTTGAAAAGTTAAGCACAGACTTCAGAGTCTCTCTAACCCCTACCAATATAATAAAGATGGTTTAACAATATGACCTTCATAACACAATCCCAGAGACATGGAAAGATGCATAAGATAGACTAAACTAACTTTTATTTTAATGATCATAATTGTCATTATATGTAGATATAAATATTTCTATATATGAAATAATAATGATAAATAAACATATTATTGTATAATTGAATCCTATTAAATGCTATCATTATAGTGTAGTTTTTCTTGTAAAACAACAAAAAAAACTGCAACTTTATACATTTATATAATGACCTGAAGTCCTCAAATAAATAAATACTGATATTATCCTCTTATTCATAATAATTTCACCTTATGTATGTATATATGTCCGCTTCCGCAGGGACATTATTATTAAAGATTATCATTATTATTCTTAAATTATGACCATTTTTATAAGCCAGTGAGATCAACTATGGCTTTGATGAATATGGTATCATCTCTCAGGTAGGAGCTTTTACCCGCTAGCTTGGCTAGAGGACAGAAAAGAGGGCAGCCGCTGGCTATGTTCATCTCACTAATGGGTCTCTGGAAGGAAGTGGAACTC
Source organism: Beaufortia kweichowensis (assembly GCA_019155185.1). NCBI lineage: Eukaryota > Metazoa > Chordata > Actinopteri > Cypriniformes > Gastromyzontidae > Beaufortia > Beaufortia kweichowensis. The sequence continues at coordinate 4,879,303 of CM032795.1, read as the reverse complement.
ACGTCAGGTCTGAAAGCATCAATGATGTGTTCTCTGTTGTTCTGATCTAGAAGCATTAATGTCACCTGGAAGAAAATAGCAATGAAAAGAGGACAGCAGTTACAGCTGAGTTTTGTTAAACTACAATTCAAGGATTGTAAATTAATAACAAATGATTCACCTTCTGGCTAAAGGGCCATTTTAGAAGTGCGTCATATTTGCCTCTCATGACCACAAAGAAGAGAGAGAGATGAGAGTTTCTGCCCGTTCCATCACCATTCAGATACAGTCTCAAACACATCTTATAGCCGTATTTACTGGAGTAGAAGGCTAGAGGACATATTAGGAGATGTCAGATTTACAACAGGATAATAAGTACTCTAACAAATGAATGTAATAATGACCTCTGTTGGACATTATAAAAGTGAAAGACAGGAGACAAAGAAATTGAGGGGACATCCAAATGAAAATAAAAGCACAGCATATATCTAGTCAGCCTTGTAACCAAACACAAAAACCCTCAGAACACAATTTGCATTGACTAGTATTTGACTACCCATTAAATATAAAAGCCCATACCTGGTGAGAACATGGCAGGTGCTCGACCAGCCACTGCTTCCTGTCTGCGACGAGAGAAGTCGCCTATTTTCCAAATGAAAACTCCATCGTAAGTGCAAAACTGCAGCTCCCGCAGAGACTGCTCCGATTCTGCTAACTGCAGGTCTCGCATAGTTAAAGTTCGTTCCAGCTGTCTCACCTAAGCAATAAACACAGAGAGAAATGTATATGTTTAAAAGAAAAGAAAACTTGCATCTGTTATTGTTAAATGAACTGTTGCCAGAAACATTATCAATCAGAAACTTACACATTTTTAATTATTTAAATCAACTTTTTGGCCAGGCAGTGTATATAATTAAGGGAATAAAAGTAACTGTTGTAACACATGAAATTATTTTTTGCTTGCACTGATGATAACAATTTGCATGATTATCAGTAACGGCCTTCCCCTTTGTTTCTAGCTGGTGACACTGTAACGCGTGTTGGTTCATTGATGCCTGTGTTAAAGCACCAACCAAACAGAAAAAAGTCCAAAACAAGCAGTAGGGAGACCAGCTTTGGGTTCCAGAGGAATGCAGGATCATGGCAGAGACAGCTGTGGCTCTTCTGTCAATCATGCAGCATTATCTTCCGGGAACAGCAAAAAACAAATGTCCATACTTGATACTTGACTGTAAAACTGAGGCCTTCCACTGGCGTTTCAAACTGTAAACACCTTGACTTCTTCATCTCAATTGGAACTTGTGTTCCAAACTTGTTTGACTGTTTATCTTCTGTGGAACCTATCTATTGCTGTTTAGTTTGTGCGACTCATCCCTTAAAACAAAAACAACACCGTTCAATACGACATGATTGGTTACCTGCAGGTCGACAGGTTCGCGTCACGCTCGCACACATAGCAGAGCATCAAAACCATCTCTGCTGTCCGGGAGAAAAAACAATCCTATAATTCGATTTAGGGGTTGGTGGTCTATTTAAGTGCATCACATCCTCGGTGCGTCTGCGGTTCCTACCTTGTTCGACAAGTTTTCGATCTTGTCCTGATCTATGCGATGTTGGCGTGACAGCGCCTCCAGGGTAAGGGCAGAACGCTCCACTTCTCGATTCAGGACGCAGACTATATTCTCCAGCGCTGTCACTTTCTGCTGCACGCTGGGACTGCCTCCCCGTCCTGCATTGTGTGTTGCGGCATGGGCTCCTGATGGTGATGCGTCTTCAGGTCCACGGTACAATCCCAACCCTGAATCCTCCTGCCACTCACCGCCTCCCTCGGCACGCAGCCGTACAGAAGACAGAACTGACAACATGAGACGCAGGTGCTCTGCGATGCTCAGCTGCTCATGCTCTTGATGCTTGCCATTGTCAACCTATGGAAAAAATATTGAGATTACATATTAATAAAATGTATAATAGAAACATTATATAAGCATAATATAAATATTTTCATGAATATGTTATTGAAATAATAGTTCACCCAACAGTATACCCTTGTCCATAGTAATTTTTATTCCTACTATGGAAAGTCAATGGGGTACAATTTTGGGGTGAACTATTCCTTTAAAATGTACATCCATGTGAGCCCAGTCTTTTATTATTATTTTAGCATCATGGCTCCAACCAACATCTTTATTTGATCTACTGATTCACCATGATTTGACTTATTTGAGAGGGGCATGGTCTGCATTTTAACTGGCAGTTTTACTTGTGACCTGTAGAGGGCGTATTCAACATTTTACATTAAGCTCTTTAGTCTAACCCACTAACAACCCAGCCAACTTCAGTCCCTTCAAGATCAACTTAGAAATATTTTAAAGGTAAGAAGCATGCTTAAGAGATTTTTATATGCATTTCTATCAAGTTAATTCAACTCTACAGTGAGATTTATTGTCCCTAAATCTACACCCCCGATAATTTACATGTTTTTTGTCTAGCTTACATATTTTACATATTTAACAAATGTCATGGTTGTGAGTAAGCTTATATTTTACATTTCAGAAAATATTTTGAAGTCTCAGTGGTTGAATACTGCTTGTATGCAACTCGCTGTGTGCGTCACCAGTTTAACAATGTGTGTATTTAGTTCCAGACGCATTGTCTGTAAATGAAAGGTGACATTTTTAAACCCACGCTTCAGGGTTTCGTGAGAAACCGCCACCATATCTCATTTCTATTTTCATTTCCATAGAATATTCTACAAAATGTATTCAAAGGAAAGAGATACACACCACTGCTCTGCAGCCGATCTCCCTGAACTGACATGCAGACTTGGACTTTGCGCATGATTTGCTGTGCTCTTGAAACTGTGAAACAAAAAGAGATCAAGAGTCAAGAGAGTTGCAAATTTCCTAATATGGCTGTTGCACATATGACATGTCGGCCACTTCCTTGTTAAACTGCCAAACAAATACAGGTCCTTCTCAAAAGATTAGCATATTGTGAAAAAGTTCATTATTTTCCATAATGTAATGATAAAAATTAAACTTTCATATATTTTACAGTCATTGCACACCAACTGAAATATTTCAGGTCTTTTATTGTTTTAATACTGATGATTTTGGCATACAGCTCATGAAAACCCAAAATTCCTATCTCAAAAAATTAGCATATTTCATCCGACCAATAAAAGAAAAGTGTTTTTAATACAATTTGAAGGTTGAAGTCAACTTTCAAATAATTATGTTCAGTTATGCACTCAATACTTGGTCGGGAATCCTTTTGCAGAAATGACTGCTTCAATGCGGCGTGGCATGGAGGCAATCAGCCTGTGGCACTGCTGAGGTGTTATGGAGGCCCAGGATGCTTCGATAGAGGCCTTAAGATCATCCAGAGTGTTGGGTCTTATGCCTCTCTCAACTTTCTCTTCACAATATCCCACAGATTCTCTATGGGGGTTCAGGTCAGAGAGTTGGCAGGCCAATTGAGCACAGTAATACCATGGTCAGTAAACCACTTACCAGTGGTTTTGGCACTGTGAGCAGGTGCCAGGTCGTGCTGAAAAACGAAATCTTCATCTCCATAAAGCTTTTCAGCAGATGGAAGCATGAAGTGCTCCAAAATCTCCTGATAGCTAGCTGCATTGACCCTGCCCTTGATAAAACACAGTGGACCAACACCAGCAGCTGACATGGCACCCCAGACCATCACTGACTGTGGGTACTTGACACTGGACTTCAGGCATTTTGGCATTTCCTTCTCCCCAGTCTTCCTCCAGACTCTGGCACCTTGATTTCCTAATGACATGCAAACTTTGCTTTCATCCTAAAAGTACTTTGGACCACTGAGCAACAGTCCAGTGCTGCTTCTCTGTAGCCCATTTCCTGCACACGCCTGTGCACGGTGGCTCTGGATGTTTCTACTCCAGACTCAGTCCACTGCTTCCGCAGGTCCCCCAAGGTCTGGAATCGGTCCTTCTCCACAATCTTCCTCAGGGTCCGGTCACCTCTTCTCGTTGTGCAGCGTTTTTTGCCACACTTTTTCCTTCCCACAGACTTCCCACTGAGGTGCCTTGATACAGCACTCTGGGAACAGCCTATTCGTTCAGAAATTTCTTTCTGTGTCTTACCCTCTCGCTTGAGGGTGTCAATGATGGCCTTCTGGACAGCAGTCAGGTCGGCAGTCCTACCCATGATTGCGGTTTTGAGTAATGAACCAGGCTGGGAGTTTTTAAAAGCCTCAGGAATCTTTTGCAGGTGTTTAGAGTTAATTAGTTGATTAGGTTAATAGCTCGTTTAGAGAACCTTTTCATGATATGCTAATTTTTTGAGATAGGAATTTTGGGTTTTCATGAGCTGTATGCCAAAATCATCAGTATTAAAACAATAAAAGACCTGAAATATTTCAGTTGGTGTGCAATGAATGTAAAATATATGAAAGTTTAATTTTTATCATTACATTATGGAAAATAATGAACTTTTTCACAATATGCTAATCTTTTGAGAAGGACCTGTAGATGTAAGAATAGTTTACTGACTTACAATAAAACATGACTAGTATGTTTCTGTGAAAGTACTTTGCTATATAGGCCACGTTAGACATGTAGATTTACTACTTTCAGTATGAGATAAATGTACTTCGGAAAACTTCTGCTGAGACTAACCTTTTCTCTGGGGATTTTCTTTTTGCCACAATCTTTGCACTGCATTGGAAACTTCTGACAGATTTCATCATGTGCCTTTAACGAAAGATTGGGAGAGTCAGAAAGAAGAAATTTATTACAGCAATAGCTATATAGATTTCAAGTACAATTCAAGCAAAAATAAAAACATGATCAACTCAACCTCAACGTCATTATAAACCCATGATCCGCATCAACCAAAGCTCACATGACAACAGCTTTGTTTGAAATACAGACAGGAGCTTGACAAACAAGTTAGGTCACCCAAAAATTAAACTACACCCCTAACGCTTTCTTTCCTGCTTAGAACCACAATTGAAACTTTTTGAAAAATGTTACACTTCACTTTGGCAATAGCAGTCTATGGTGTCTCTTTTCAAGCTTAAAAAATAATTTCATGTAACTTATGCCATATATTCTCACTATTCCTGTGGAAGATTGTGAAGAAAGACACCATACGCTGCCACTGCAAGAATAACTACAAGAACAATTTCCTAAATTTGGATCTGCAAAAAAGAAACCGATAACGGGGTGTGTAAATAGTTTCCGCATTTTTGGGTAAACTATCCCTTCAAGGATTACTGTTAATGTCAAATGTGTAAGAATACATCAACTTCAGGATCTTTACCTTAATATCTTTATAATTAAATGTGACTTTGCAATATTTGCAGTTGAGCATTCTGGCCTCACACTCGCGTTCATTGTGACGGTCTTTTTCGCTGAGCAAGATGACTGCCTGACATGCTTCACATGTGACACGCTCAAACTGACAACGACCTTCATGCTGACCCTGGAAAGGCAAAACAAGAGATATAATGACCTTTAAATGATGACCACATTGTTCTGTATGCAGAAAATCAGTTGTGAAAGACAAAGTGATGAGTATAACTCATAAGTTGTCTGTCATGGGCTTTCAATTATTTTAAGAATGTTAATTTTCGTCATTCCTCATGACACACAATGGGTTGAAAGCACACAGCAACCTTGGACAAATACTAAATCTAAACTCAATATGCATGTTCGAAGCTATTCGCAGATAAAGAAAAATGTGTACTGTTCCAGTGTATGTCCTGGAATATATATTTCATTTACAAACAAACAACATTTAAGATGAAATATGTAACGTTTGCCTCTCTATCGACATCTGTGTCTGAAACATTTTCAGTTTTCAATATAGTCTCTAAAGGGTAAACATGTTTTACAGCACTGATGTGGGCAGGTGCGTCTTGGGAACATTCTGTTCATGCAAACATTATTATGTGATGAAGCTTATAAACAAAAAGGATGTGGGTGCAGATGTTGGCTGTTAAACTGGTTACACAATACTAGCACACAAAGCAGCAATCTATTGCCACGTTTACATGGTAATCTAATTATTTACTTTATTCTGAATGAGACAATATTATGATTAAGGTGTATATGAGTTGCTTTTGGAATATATAAGAGTTGTATAAGAGTTAACGTATTTAGATGGAAAACTACACAATGTTTCCAGATACTAAATAATATCAGAAAATTTCAATTAATAATAAATAAGTGCAGTTAGTGCAGAAGTTGGGTGCATTTTCCATTTAATTAGAACACAGTTTATTTTAAATAGATTTATAAATATATATTTTTAAATGGTTCACATCATCCTTTCCAAAACTACACAACTGCATTTGACACTGGCATGTAGAAAGCAAGTCAGATAAACCCTGGCCTAAATTTTTAGCTGACAGCATATGAAAAGAATGTATGGTATTTATGCACTTTTATTTATGTATTGTATCTATGCTGTCCAAATAAAAAAACCTGTTGGCTTATACATGATACAGTCAATGGTCAACTTTAATCAAAAGACTGTAATAAAACTTGCACTATTTGTGACAAAGGTTAATTGCCCCAGCCTATTGCAAGAGGTTTACAAGAGGTTTGCAATATGATTTATCTTTAGCCATACTGTCTGCACAGGATGAATCACAATGACTCAAAGGCTTATTCTTGTTTAGCTATAAACTAGTCACTGAATAAATCACAAGGGAAAAACTACCGTCATGCTGAAACTTGTAGCACAGCTAAAAATGAGACCAAAAGCCAAACCAGAGCATGCTTTCTAGGTTACAAGGAAGCGAAACAAAAATTCACGAAGTGAACTAGAGAAGAATGTTTTTCAGCAAAACCAAAGCACATGTAATCTGTAAAATTGAAATAGTTAAAATCACTTCTCAACACATTTACATAGAATCCACTCTATACAACCAGTAGTGTAAATTCATTTCATTTTTGAAGAAGAAAAAAAAAAAAAAGGCTTCGGTACTTTCCACACTGCTGGGACTTTCCACCCAACCCTCATCTGTCAACATCACTTTAACCAGTACGGAAACTACCCAGATGAAGCCAGATCATTTACTTAAAAGTCACTGAGCTGATTAAAAGCTGTAATCACATCCTACTATGGTGGCTTTATTTAGTATGTGCAACAATTGTATTCAAAACAATAAACATTTTCCAGAAATTATCCTAAGGCTTAGACGTCTTCTACATATGTCAAACCAGGTGATCTGTGTCCTTACCTCATAGTCTTTTAGTAATCCGGTCCAACTACAGCCTTCATTTGGGCATTTTGCAGGCAAGCTATCAATTTCTCTTCTTGCTGCATTATCAGGAAACGCCTATGGGATAGGGGGAGGCAAAGACCATGGAATTTACTTTTTTTTTTACTGTTAATGAACAAATTATGTTCTTATTTTCTATTCTTAGTACTGCTAAACATTACACCAGTATCAGTAAGCAGGTGTCATTGCAAGTATGTGTCATTCTGGAGTTTTCTATTCAGGGTTTTTTTTGTCACAGTTAGCATCTGACAATAATATAAATAGCTATAAGCAAATATAATGATAGATTTGTCATATAAGAGGTTTTATTTATTGAAACAGCTTACCACTGTTATATCAAGCACAGAAGTTGTCTCCTCAAACATACCCTCAGAACGGCAGGCTTCGCAGGGTATCGGCCCAGTGCTGAAGGAGAAGAATGATTTTGTAAAATTCATTAACATTCTCCAAAGCACGCAGAAAAGAGAAAAGATAAGATTGACCAATATTTGGAAAATCATTTCCACCATTATTATAGCCTTCTTTGTGGGTGTGACAAAAGTTCTTTGTTAATTGAAAAGTTGAAGTGAAAGCAACAGAAATGTGCAAAAGAAGTGAAAGTTTGTGAGAAACTGTGTAGCACGAAAGGTGCGAGAAACTGTGTAGCACGAAAGGTGCGAGAAACTGTGTAGCACGAAAGTTGCTGTAGGCAAATGTCAGTTGGCTCTAGACCCACAGGCAAAAAAATTAACTTGCTATTACATTCTCGTTCAATTTTTATTGTTTTCAAATGTTAAAAAGTTAATCGTCGTTTGGAAAGATATAAATGCTAAAAATGCAACTATAAATACAAAATGTAACTTTTGTTTCGAAACTAATCAGCAGATGTTCGTACTGACCAGTAGGGGGAAACAAAGCTTTACGGTGTAGGAAACAAACTAGCATCTAGTGTGAGAGAGGCTAAAGTGGCACTCCTATTGAGTGTCACGCTTCGCCAGGCAACATAAAATAAAAAGAGCTGGTGAGACTTCTTAGCTTTGAATCAGTCCGCTGGAAAGTACAGTTTTAATTAGCGTTTCATGGCATGAAATGGGACATGAAATACACCAGACAACAGAAACCAGTCCGACCATCAGAGGCACTGTTAACTGAAAAAAATCCAAGTCTTTTTAATGCTTACTAGCATTGTAACACAAATCGATAAGAATTTAGCTAAATTAAAACCAAAAACAAATTTGCTCATATTCACAAAAGAAAGGAGAACGATTATGAATGCACCGTTATGCCACCATATATCACAGTATGATTTTTGTTAATTTTGTTAGTTACAAACTGAACGAAATAAATGTTTATTTTTGCCTAAATTTTATAATCATATCAGGGCAGAGGCACAAATATCAATAACTAAATCCCAGTGATTCAATTTATATTTCCTGTAGGTATCATTATATTTTACATATAATTTCACCCGTTTGTAATTATTACCTGCAAAGTTTACTTTTAGCATAAAAGCTAGAAATAAAACCAATGAAACACACATTACTGCATTGAAAAACATAAAAACTATAAAACCTTAGCAAATTGACAATGTATTAGTTCTATAATATAGATTAGTGCTAAACCGATATATCGGTCAATTAAATAGCCATATCGGTCGACCACTAATCTAAATGCTTGTCCTTACAGTTTAGTCACTATAAACGTTAACAATAATATTGAGCATAGATAAACGATTTAAACGAAGCCAAGGCAAAGCTCACCAAGACTGAAAATATCCTAGAACATATCCTCAGTGGTAAGTGAAGATGAAATATCCAGGTGCAAGGATCATTTGGGTTAGAGTGGATCAACATGGATCAAACAAAAGGAGGAACCTTTTCATCTAGCTACAGTGCAGTGGTAGCTAGAGGGTTAGAATTAAGCAGATTGGTAAATGTCCATTGAGAGGGTGGCAATTAATGGAGGGCATGAGGCAATAATCCTGGGTACCTGGTCAGTTGTTTTAAACAGAACACACAGAAGCGATGTCCACATTGTGCTTGAAAAGGTTTCCTCAGAACATCTTTACACTGCTGGCACTGGTATTTAGATTCCATGGACACCGACAGCACAGTCCGAGATATCCCAGGCAATGTGGAGTCCAAAGAGGAGGGTAGAGATGGACGTGCCATTGACTTCCATTTACTCACAGTGTCACTGGTGCTGATCATCTGTAAAATCACAGCGCACATCTGCTTATATCAGACCACATTGTTTAAATTCAACAAGAAACACATTCACAAACCATTTTACTTCTGTAATGCAACAATTTTTAATTCACCTGATCAAAATAAAAGTGCAGCAGGTTGATGAAAAATTAATTACAATGTCCCACCCCGTACCATATCTGTGAGCTTCTCAGTCTGTTGTGATTAGTCAGTTTAAGTCAGATAATGAAACAAACAGATGGGACTATATGTTTTCACACAAGTAAAGGTATGTGCACGCACACAATATTCATGTATTATACAGAACACCTTTCACAATGAATGATAAAGTCAGTAGGGATGGGCATTTCTGATCATATTTCATTTCGAGTAATCCACAGGTTTGAGAAACGAGTACTCGATTAATCGGGGTGGAGCTTAAGCAAGGGGCGGGGCGTGTGCGTCATAATGACAATTAAAATATTTTAATTAAAGCCCTGTTAAAAACGTTGTTGATAAGGTTTAACAAAACACTATTTTACTTCAGCAGCATCACAACAGCTGTGGATCAAAAAAGTTTTTATGTAAAAGGTTCGCAAAAATAAAGTTTAATACAACTTCACCAAATGACTGTTAAGTAGCCCATAGCCTAACGAAAATTAGAAGCCAGCATAATTTAAAAATAAAATTATGCGTAAACTTAAAAATAAAAATAGCCTGAATATTTTACCATGCATGGCTAATAAAACTTAACATAAGGACTACATATTCTTATTCAAAAAGATCAGTCGGTCTACCTGCTCAGATGAAAGCCGAGTGCAGAGTCTATTTACAATTAGACCGGCGGTGGAAAAAACACGCTCAGCAGGCACAGAAGTTGCAAGAACAGCCAGATACCACTGGGCAAGGGTGCTTAGCTTTGCAAATCGAGACTCGTTTACTTTCCACCACAATAAAGGATCCTGATTTACAGAGATGCATGGCTCCCTGAAGTAGCTTTCGTTTTCGGTGTCATGCGGAGAAACATCACTCATTTACATTTACATTTATTCATTTAGCAGACGCTTTTATCCAAAGTGACTTACAAGTTACTAGTGGCACACTGGGAGCAATTAGGGGTAAGGTGTCTTTGCTCAAGGGCACCTCAGTTGTTTCCTGCTGGTATTGGGAATTGAACCAGCAACCATCTGGTTGCTAGTCCAACGCTCTAACCACTAGGCTACAACTGCATCATACTCATGCCGAGTATGGGTCTGACAGGATTTGGGATTGTCTCGCAAAGCTGTTTCAGATTCTCTTTTACTCTCTCCCGAAGCTCTGTTTTAAGAAACTTGAGATGTTTGTGTCTTGGATCCAAAGCAGCTGCAATCAGAGGCAGATACAATTTCTCAGCATCCTCAGCAACTGCGACTATGCGCCGTTTCAGAGATTCGGCTACGGCATTTTTAAATTCAGACACTCTTGGAGACTCACTCCTCTGTGTGTTTAGGTGTCTAGTGATGAGACTGTGTGTGATCGGATAGACCATTGAACTGGAAACATGGGTCTCACTGCACATTGTAGTTGTGCACTTCAGAGACTTGAGAACAGGTGTCAGTTCTTCCACAATCTCCCAGTGCTCATCTTTTATGCCTGGTTCAGACTACACGATTTTAGCCCGAATCTGGCACGATCCGTTTGACGTAAGGTGTGGTAGGGATTCGTAAACGACAATGGACGTCGGGATGCAAGAATTGATCGTTTCATCTCGTATAGTGTGTCATAGTATACGACAACTGAAACCACGCCTCACGATAGTTCACGACAGCGCACGGGCAGAAAGACTAGCATGTTGAATTTTTTGCGGTCCTTTACGACGGGTTCCGTCACACCCGTCGGTCGCGTAAGCAATTGGTCGCGTAGCAACGTGTAGTCTGACACGTTTCAAGTCCAGGACACGACAAGATTTTTGGAGTCAAAATCACGTAATCTGACACAGTGACTATCATAACAGACAAAAAAATCGTGTAGTCTGAACCAGGCATTAGGTCAAGTGTCCTCGCATCTGCAAGTTTTGTAACATTGCGATCGGACAGAACAGCACACACAGCCCACCTCTACTCCAAAAGGCGTTCGAACATGTCACACACCGAATTCCACCTCGTGCGACAATGCTGAATAAGCTTATGGTCGGGTATATTTTGTTCTTGTTGTTTCTGCATAAGCGCGGCTGTAGCTACTGTGCTGTGGTGAAAATGTGATACCAATCGGCTACTTGCAGCTTTTACATTTTTTTACAGTTGCAACATTGAAGTCCTCATTGATTGCAAGCTGCAGGGTGTGTGCGAAACAGGGCACTTTGATTTGCCAGAATCATGTTAGCGGCATTGTCATGCACACATGCCATTACTTTTTCAGAGCTCAACAGCCACTTTTCTGTTGCATCTTTTAGGTAGTTGGCAATGTTCACAGCTGTGTGTCTTTCCTCGAAACCTCGCGTCTCTATGCAGTTTCCATTCATTTATGTAATGACAGGTTAGCGTCATATACGATTCAGTGGTTAGCGAGGTCCACGAGTCAGTAGTTATAGCCACCCGCCCTGGCTTCGACAGACTGTCTTTTAGTGAACAAGCGCATTTTTTGTATACAGCATCAATCCTTGCAGTGACTGTTTTGCACGATGGGACAGTATAGTGGGGCTCAACGCAATTCATTAAACGTTTAAAACCTTCATCTTCAGCAAAACTGATAGGCAGCAAGTCTTTTGCTGTCATTTCTGCTATTAGCTGTGTCGTCTTCTCTGCCCTGCATGTGTCGCATTTCTGTCTGATGGTGAAATCTCTTCTCATCTGCTTTTTTGTGTTTGTGTGCAAGATGGTAACGCATCGAACTCGTTGTGGAGTTGTAGACGAGTGTGGCGGTGCACATCTTACACTTCGCTGTGCGCTTTAGAAGCCATATTCGCTCTGGTCTTGTCTCTAGACCGCAACTTCTCGCAGCCATAACCAATCAAATACCAGACTACCGCCCAAATACCAGCATAACCAATCAGAAAGAATGAAAGTAGTTTAATTAAAAAAAATAATTTTTTAGAGCCAATCGATCATCGTTTTCATGCTTGATCGTCGCTGATGCGTTCGAGTAATCGATTAATCGAGTACTCGTACACATACCTAAAAGTCAAGCATTCAAAGAATATTTAATAATTTTAAAAATTTATTGACTAATCGAATGACTAAAAAAAATGATTTTATGGCACACTGGTGATTGTTACAGATTGGATCGCACTGTTTGTCATCTTTGAAAGAGTGTAGCTGAATCTTTATCATCAGAACTAACAGCAGTAATTAGATGCTGACAAAAGTGAAAGTGAGTTTCACATCATGGTAGCGACACACTACTACAGCGCTCTTTCTTGTGGTTTTTAAAACATTGTTTTGCACAATCCCGGGTCAGAGTTTTTTCAAGTCAGGGTTTGTGATTTCACCAACCTGGGAAGAACTTCGGTTTAGTCCATTTCAACAAAAAACAGTCAATTTCAACAGTTTGTTGTAGTTCTTAAAAAGCAATTTCTGTTCATGCGAATACTTCTCTTTGCAATAAACCTCAAGCTTTGTAACATTACTTACAACTTAGTTTAACAGGTTAAATTCAAAATGATTTTAGGACAGAGGCACTAATGCTTGTTTTCATCTTTACCAGACATGAAAACATTGTAGTTATCAACAGTTTTTGGGTAAAAAAATTTATTTCCTCTAAAGGTACTTGTCTAGCACTGTGAAACATTGCAAACTTAGGAAAGCACTTCTTCATACTATTGTTGCCTTCTTTTCATGTGTCGCTTCACAGTCTCCTAATATTTGTAAAAGCGTCAGCCAAATGCTACTCTCTACTCCCAACCAGTTAATTAGGTTTTACAGTATGGTTGATGGTATTTGGAGAAATTTGCTTTGAAAGCATTGGCAAATCTCAGGATAGCAGAGTCTGGAAAGGATTTATTCACTCAATTCTTCGCTGCCAATAGAAAGAACATTCCTTTTTGAGACTGCATTCAAAAAATCCTTCAAAAATGGGACAGCCTTAATGGCCTTCAGTCACATTGCTGGGACACAATCTTGAAATCTTCAAATGCAGACTTCAAAGCCTTTCACACTGGTACACAGCTACATTATATATATCTCAAATGTTTGCCCCGCCCACTTCCTCCCCTTCTCGCAGTTGGCCACCAGTCAGCGGTTAGCATTTTTCAAAAAACTCAGAAGCGGAGCAGAGCAGAAGCAGAACAGAATAATGGGTTTCATTACCAAAACTGCTGCAATGTGATTGTGTAAACACAAAAAGTTTGTTGTATAACACAACATGTAAATACATAAACAAAACAAGAGTCATTTTGCACAGAGTCATTACAAAACAATACATCTATGGAGACAGAAAACAAAGCCCTTCACATTTACACAATAGCAACTGAAAATTAACTGCCCAGAACAGAGAAGTTATTGAATTTGAATCAACAAAAGCTCATTTAAACCTATCTGACCCTGTCTGTGAACGTCTAATGCTAAAGTCTTAAAATCTAATTATGAGATAAAAGGCTTTGAAGCAGTAAAATGAATGATTTTAAATATTAGAATGAATACTCTTACTGTCACTGTTTGATTATTTTGCACATAATAGCATTAGTTTACTTTTCTGTTTAAGATTTAAGGTTACATTTTCATTTTATTTATATTATTTACATTATGTAGGATGATTTTATATAGAAAACAGCAAAAAAACTGTTTAAAAAACTTTAACTGGCCTTTTACAGGCAGGGTCATATATATAACTTATGTTAAACCAGTAAATACAGGTTTTTCTCAGAGCAACATTTGGTAGAGGGGAAGATTTCCAGCAAATAATAAATTAAAATGGTCCTTTACCATGCTTTTTGTCCCGTTAAGAGCCTGACAGCAACACATCTACATGTCACTATCTACTTCCACTGTATGAAAAAGATCAGCATTGACAATCTGCAAAATATATATGACCAGGTTATCATTTCTGTGTGACCACTGACCCAGTACTTGTAAAAACTGTTCAAATCCCAAACTTGTTTTTCCTTAAGTTCAGACAGTTGATTAGGTTTTAGTTTATCTAAATTACATTAATATTATAACAATATGCAGTTTAATCTTAATGGAAAAGTACACTAATTACAGCTGTAAAGAACTATATAATAGACACTGAGTGTGCTTTTTACCAACCACAGTCTGATTTTAGATATTAAAGCGTTATACCCTAAACATATAATGCTAAAACATGTTTAAAGCTTTGGTTTAACTACGATCAACTCAATATTAAACTGTAACACAGCCACTGACAGAAGACTTTCGCAATCACAAACAGCAAACAGCATGATCATTATCTGCAAGTTACACAAGCTCCGGTGTTTTCTATCAAGTCTTCAGGCCTTAAAATGTCGGCTAAATACTCTACATGTTCCCTGGTTACAGGCACCAAAACAAATGAATACACCACCGTACATGGCTATGGTGGTGTCTACCAGGATGCCTTGTGAAATGCTAAATAAATAAATGAAAACATCAGAAATGTACTTAATGTTAGAAAACACGGGGAAAAAACGAGTCAAAGTTGTTTCGGCGGTCAAGTAAACAAAGCCACTCGCTACGCTACGCTACACTACACTCGCGCTGCCATATTCCAGGCAATTTGACGCAAATTATCATACTGCGCTCAACCTGAATATCACGGCATAAAAGAAGTAAGCAAAAGTTACTCACCAAACAGTCTCAAATAGACTGAGAAGTCTCTCAAATGGCGGGGCGTATAAGGGTGTCCGCCCAGTCATATATGGATTTAGTCATGCATTAACTACTACTGTCAGTAGTACAGTGAAAGTGACACAAACGAGGATGCTTGCAATTAGATTGTTTAAAAATTCTCGCGGAATGCGTCGACGTTCTTATGGAGGTATTTTTACAAAGTTTTTGGAGTGCAAATGGTTTCGTCGAAGTTCCGTAATGCGTGTTACAGTAATTTCCTGACCTTACCACTAGCATACTGGCTAACACGTATTGCGAAAGTAATACAGAAAGAATTGCATAACGATCGGTTAATAAACGAATTTACTCCGGTGTATAGCTCGATGAGATTTTGCATTACCCTTGCCTGCAAGAATAGCTTTATAAAACATCTTACATTTACTACGGATTTGCCCACAATCCAACACATTTTACAACCATAATTACATTTATTTAGAGGATTTGAGTATTAACATTCATTTTCTGTCGACTTGTACTTCTGTCAATATACAATTTAATAATGTGCCGTTAGCATACGATTAATCATTTTAACGCAAAATGAACTCAAAAATGAATGGTCTTTTATTTTGATATTCAGTTGTCTTTCTGGATATCAGCGAATCCCATATGTGTTGCTGTGATGTCGGAAATGCTTGCATTGCATTGTGGTAGTTGTGGTAGGAATTTTCTACGAGTAATCGTAAAATACATAAATCTAACGTATTTCTGTTCTTGTAAATGGTGACGTAGCGTGATACCACATACACGCACGTGTACCTTGCAATCTATCAGGGCTTTTTTTTTACAAAAGTTAAGGGTCTCATTACAAAATTCAAATTTATTTCAGAAAAATGATTTCATTTTAAGTTAAAAAGAAAATCAACTAATTAGACCCCAACAAATATTGAAAAACTTTCAATACAGTTTAAAGAACATTTGAGACCTAGATTGTCTCCTAATATTTGTGTGTGGCTTTGGATAAAAGCGTCAGGTAAATGTAAATGAGACCTGAAGGTGGTTGGTAAAATGCAAAGAAGAATTTTTCTTTTGAAGTTTGATTTATTATTTGATTATACATTTGTTTCATTTTATAGTTTTTATGAGTTGATTATTATAATAAAATGTTGAAGAACATACTTACATATATAGGTAGTTCTAATAATTTTAATAGTTTGCATCTAAATATCCTAAAAATACCTTAAACACCCCGAGTCTGGTTTTGATGCCGCTTTGTCTACTCTAAAAAATATTTGGAAATATTTAATCTCTTCCAAGTAATGTTTGACATATTGCCTTCTAAGAAAGATTAGGTTATCTGTAGATATCTATCTGTAGTTGTATCCTGTTTTTTTATACTTTTGCTTTTTATTCTCAGTTACCTGTTATTTTTATACAAATGAATCCGTTGATTGTATTAATTTGCACCCTATTCCTATTTTGAATGTGGAACAGTTATATCTATAAAATGTCCAAGTTGTATTTATTCTAAAGCAAATAATAATATTTTGTACAGTGGCAGTGACGAGATGTTCTTGGCATACATAAAAGTAGATCTCACATTTTAAATTTACCTTTGAGTCTGTTGGCTGTGGTCTCTTTCCCTTTCAGTACTAACTGGACAGCAGCACATAAGGTCAGAACCAAATCACAATGCAAGTTTGTATCCAAGTCACATCCCAACCAGTTCTGTCCAAAAAGCTCTTTTGGCTGTGGGTTCCGGAGTGGCTGCCCTACAGAATCCATACAGACATGGTAAAGCTGTTATTGTTATTTTATTGCTTATCTTGTGATTAGATATTGGGTTTCTCTTCATTGTAAGGTGTGACTTTCTTTTTTGTGGATGGAAAGTCTATATTTTTTGAGTAAAGAGAAAGAGAAACCTGTTCGATCATTTAGTTTTGTTCTGTAGATTTAGCACTGTGGATTAAAAGGGGAGGGGCATTACCCGTAAAACTGTTTAGGGATACGGTCAGTATTTCAGGTGCTTCCAGAAGGTCAGCAGTTGATTCATCATTATGTCTAGATGGATTTTTTTTGTCGCAGTTCCTGCAGCAATTTTGGTAACAATCTGTAAAATTGTGATTTTTGAACTTGCAATGACAGCCCAAGGTATAATCAAATTAAATGTTGTACACAAGGAGCGATGTTTTGTAAATGACCACAAATTCCAGGAGTAATTCCTCTGACTCATAAATTGTTTGTATTGACCTTTATAGATATGGTGGCAGTGCTTGGGGAGGCCACTGGTCACATGGCCCTGATCAAGCTTCGAGACAGGATGAGAAATGACCCGGAAGGTTACGCCATTCTCACGTATGTCTCATTCGTATACTAAGGTTGCATGCTGATGTGTAGCATGCATAAAGGACTTTTTAATGTAAAATATTAAAATCGAGATGATTTTCTGTTGTTATGTAGAGAGCGTCCTCGGATTCGCCTATCTACACTGGACCTCACTCGAATGTGTACTTTACCAGAGGGGTCATTTGGAAGAGAGTATCTTCGCTTCCTAGAAAAAAATGTATTTTACACTCAAATGTTCGATTTACATTTTAATGGAAAAAAAATAGTGGAAATAACCAATTTCATCTCACCCCTTTAGAAAGTCACCCCTGACACACGGGCTGATGTGAAGTTTGTGGATGATGAAGAGCTGGCGTATGTCATGCAGCGATATCGTGAAGTCCATGACCTGCTGCACACCTTGCTTGGCATGCCAACCAACATGTTGGGTGAGCAGTTTTATCATAATGGAAAGCATGTGTAGTATATCTTTAGGGTTATGTAAGAAAACACCAGAACTTCCAAGGCAACATAACGATAGTTATCTGTCTAAATGAAACACTGCACCAGGGCTGTTTTACTGTTGTCATGAGAATCAAAACATAATAGCTTATGCACAGTAATAAATTATGCAGAGAAGATGAGACCTATCATTATCTAGTATGTAATTAGATGTAGGAAGAGGACCAATTTCAGTTGTATTAAAGTCTTACAATATAAAAACATTTGAATTATAAAGTTAAGAATATGTACAAACAAGACAAGAACAAAAAACAGAAACAAATTTTTTACAAGGAAAGATTTTAAATTCATACTATAAAACGGTTAGTTCCAGTGCTTGATTCTTATTGGTCAATAGCTGTGTTTTATTCACAATAAAGCACAGCTATGATCGTTTCACCCATCGATTCTGCGTATCACTGTGCAGCACCCTTAACAATGTAAACATTAATCACAGTCAACAGGGACTATTTTTTCCAGTGATATTAGTGATTTTATACGATAAAGCACAACCTCTAACGTTTTTGCTTACTTTGAACTATTTAACATAAATACAATTCTAAAAGACATTATATTTGTTAGATATATTTCTTTCTATATTAAAAAATGTAAAATATTTTTACTTTCCATTTTGTTATATGATACTCTTTGCCTATACCTGGCCACCACACAGCCTTTGGAATTTCTAGTTTCTGTGCGTGGGGTCAAAATGGTTTATTCAAAATCAATAACCTCAAGAACCGCAGCTCTAGATCTTCAGGAAGTCTAAAGCAAAGTCTTCTTGTGGCCTTCAACTACTAGTAATGAAACTAATAGTGTGCCAAACAAATGCTGGATACTTCAGACTGGCATGTGCTTTCCATCTGTATTCAACTGTATTACTTTTTTTGGCCACAGGTGAGGTCGCTGTGAAATTGTTTGAGGCAGCACAGACTGGACTGCCCATGTGTATTCTTGGAGCAACACTTGGACCTCTCCGCCTGTCCGTCAGGTGAGTTATGCATGCACAGTTTTAAAGGAGTTCAATGCAAGTTAACTGCAAGTCACAGATGCTGTATATACATTACCGTGTATTATATTTTACACATTTTTTAATGAGTTTGTGCAATCCCTGGAATCGAATCCATGACCCTGGCGTTGCTAAACTCGTAGGGTACAATAGATCTGTAAATCCCCATCTATCGAAATATCCTTCAATACAAGCTAAATTGATCTCTAATAAGCAGTTCTATTTCCCACTTATTGACTGTTTCATTATTATCACACACTTAACTTTGGTCTAATGGTACACTATGACTGGTTATTGTGCTTTTCTGGTACTGATGTCATCACAAGCAAATAACAAGCATGCCACTAAAAAGAACCATGATCATCATTAATTTCCAACTTCCTCCTTATACAGGTATTACTGCAGTCATTAGTGTATTTGATTAGCAAATTATGTAAATGATTAAGAAACCTCTAAAATAAGTTTAAGTAAATATAATTTGTTTATGCGAAAATGGACTGGTGAAATTGAATTTGTGGTGTTTTCTGTGTGTGGGTGTCAGTCGTCTACAGTTGCTGGTTCGGTCTCTGGGCCCGTGGGCACTGCGCAATGGCAGTCGTGCTCGCTGTGTTCTCAGCATTTTCTATGAGCAAAGATGGGACCAAAACCTTAATGATCTCAGACAAGAACTGAACATTGAGCCACCACCACTCAATCTTTCCCAAGCCAGCAAGAAAACATCCCCAAACCTTTACAAACGGTAACATGATCTCTTAACTGATTTAACTGACGGAAATGTTAACCTATGGGGGTGTCTCACAAGGAACTGACATACATCCTGCTAGAACAAAGATAGTCATGTTTTAAATTTCCTGCTTCCTCCTACTATAGAAAATGCTGTCTTAAAATAATTGTGATGTCACAATTTCCATATAAAACTTCCTGGAACCTGTTGTTCTCTTTGTTGTTAATGTATGAGGAACATGAATAGTTCCCTAGTATTGACTTTTAGCCAACTAAAGTGTTCATTACTGGTTACGCACTGAATTAGATGAATGCTATTCTGACGTGCAGTACAGAATGGCATCTTTACTTTAAACCATGTCATGACTGTAACCTTATGTAAATACAGGGTTTCCACATCACTTTGCCATTTAAATGATCCACTAGTTAAAATGTCAGACTACTCTGTGTTATTTAATATTTTGTATGTAATGCAATCTGTTTGTATTTGTTATCACCAGGAATGTATATGTATGCTACTTGCCATTGTGTTTATATGATGAGATATTGACATTAACTATTGACTATTGTAACTTAAATATGAAAATTTTTACGTTTTTTAAGTTATTTACAGTTACAAAATATTTCAAAACGTTTCATTATTAGTAAATAGCATTTAAATTGGAAAAAAAAATTAACCAGGTTTTGAAAAAGATGGTTGTAAATGATTGTATTGCAATATTTGCAGTAAGAAATTATTATATGGAATATTATTATATATTATATGGAATTTGGTTTTTGACTTCATTTAAGGTTTGCATAAACGAGGAAATACTACGTCGACGTGTCAGTGATCCAGAGGAAACAGAACTCTGTCATCTGCTGCCCTCTAGTGGAGTGAATAGTTAACATCAAATGTGACGTATTCCTCTATATTTCATATTCCTCATATTTCCTCTAGTGGACACAAATTGGCTGTGCTTTTTAAATTGTGTAATTTCGGGTTTTTCACCAATGGAAATATATTAATTTTGAACCAGGTCTCCTCCACACTCCACCTTTGTTACATTAAGCAGAAAAACAGATAGTCCACCCCCAAATTTACAGCATTGGTTAAGCCAGTTTTGCTCTGTTGGTTTGGACAGGACACTTACACAAACAGTTTTGAAAATCCACAGTTTACACTCTTTACCTAATTAATGGATCCATTATAGTTGTCACTACTAGGAGAGAAAGTATTTTAATTTTAAAATAACACACTTTATATATTCTTCTAAGATAAAAAAGAAGTTTAAGATGGTAACAAAAAAGTTTATGTATTAATTTTTTATTAGCTTGTTAATTGATGGCATGAAACCATGACACTGCATTTTAAATAACCAACCTAAACTAAACTGTTATGTTCAAGCCACATCTAATTTAGTCATTTACATTTGATAACATATTGCACCAAGCATAACTTATTTGTCAGATGTTTTCTGGTTAAAGTTACAGATATTGAACTTTGATATATTCAAAGTTTACTATATGATTAGGTAAGCAAACTTTTTAATTATGTCTTAAAATATCAAAATACAGGCATGTCGTGTTCTGTCATAAACATGTAACAATTTGAAATGTAGATAATAAATACAGTAAGTAATTGCATTAGGAAACAGTAATTGCACTAATTTAAACAAATCCTAGTTGCTAGATCTGAAAGAGACAAATAGATATTTTTTCAATTGTTTAAATAACTTAAAAAAGTATAAAAACATCACAAAACATGTCAAAATATCCTGGAATCTTTTTTAAGACTGGTATGTAAATAGAAACCAGGTTTACTTCTTTATAACTTCATAATGTTACTCATATTACCACACCTTTTCTATGTGATATTGGTCTTCAGTGGCACCGGTAATGTGAAACATTAAAAATTATAATTCAAATGCGTGTCACAAAACTTCCATTCTGCTGTTCCAGCTCTTCAGGTCCTTCATTAGCAGTCATACTGTTCTCACGTTGACTAAAGAGATACTCTGGTCAGCCACAGCGCAGGCGGCCAGCAGAGGCTCGCTGAAAGCATGCTTGACTACATGTAGCACAGACATAGATTCTGGATCATAGAACAGCAAGGTCTGACTGGGCCAATCCAGCAGCAGACCCACTCTTTTGAGTTTCTTAACCACCGATATACCCACGTTACATCCATCATGGCAGAAGGAAAGGTCTCCCTCATAATGTGACAGGACCCATGATTTTGTGTTATAGCCCAGCCGGGCAGCATTGCTGGAGCCCTTGCGTTCTATGCTGGCGTAGCATACGCCCACTTTAAAGGCAGCGCTCGTGCCCACGTCGAGTACCCAGCTGTGGGTGCCAGATGACATGGGAGGACAACAGAGAGCATTGGGCCAGCTGTCGAAGCGTGCTGGATCATAGGGAGGTGACTGACGCTGGCGTTTGGTTAAGAAAGTTAAAGTGCGCTGATCATTGGAGAGAGACAGAAGTGGGCTGACTGTGTGCTTTTTGAACTTTAACTTTGTTGAACTATGCCCTAAAGAAACAATAAAAAGGAGGATACAGAAAAAAGATTAAGAGACTAAATAATAAAAATTTAGAAAATTACAAGACCAGGGGACGTTTGTAAATCATGCAAGTACATACAGTGTCATACATAACAAGATGAACAAGATTTTTTACTTTTATTTTTTTTTGTTTATGCATTTTTTAATGGATATGAATTAAATATCATAAACATACTTTCAAAAACAATAAAATACTGGGGTGTATTATGAATCTAATCTAATCTGGAGTGCTCTTCCTAAAAAAAATAATTTCCTAAATTGGCAGTCTTTTGGGGATACTTAAAAATGTAACCAGGACCCAAACAGGAAGTACAAAATAAATAACTAAAACTTGTAAGTAAAGAAGAGGGAGTTTTGCCTCCTACTAATAATAACATCCTTTACCTTAATTAAAAAGAGTGAAAAAAGTTAAGAAAAGGGGGTATTTACCTCCTACTAATAATTAAAGAGTTATATCTGTCAAAACAGTCTAAAATGCTAAAGCTACCTCAAAACCAGAATATTTATACTTTTAAACTTTATTTTGTTGTGCCAGCTGTTAGATCAAGGCTAAATGTGTGTCCTGAGGAAGTGTCCATGGCAAATGCTCCACTAACTCTGCAAGGAGTTGGATCCAAAGTCCAAAGTCTTAAACAGTGTAAAGTTAAACTCAGTTAAGTAAAGCTTAAAGTTAAACGCAATTCTGTCTAACTCTCAGAATGATTGTGCGAATGGTTTACATTGTTTAGAGTTAAACCCACATGAAAGCTGATCATGGAAGTAAATGTGTGTTTTACATATAAATTTCATTGGTAGTGCACTTACCAGATGATCCAAGCAGTACGGCAGTGGCCCATAAACCCACCATGAGTTTACTGACGCTACATTCTCTATTCAGACTCAGATGCTCTGTGTCTCTGGGTTCACCGACACCTTCTGCATCCTCAACCCTGACACATTCATGTACAAAAACATTTATTACACCACACTTCTTAACTCTTATGATAATGTATATTAATCCATTTATAATAATGTATTAAAAACAAATTACACTGACTAACAATACCTGTCATAGATTTCCTGTCCAGCGTTCTGAAAATTAGGAATGAAAATACAACAGTCGATTGATTATCATTTCATTTTCTCATAAAAACATTAGCTATATTTAAACATATTAGTGTTTGGAACTGGTTAAACCCACAAAGCTCTCCATCTCCTTTTCCAATACATCTGCAGATGTCTGAAGCATTTGTCATGAAGCATTATTTTTTTCTCTTAATTTTTAAAGGCCAGTAAATAAAAATGATACACTATAAACAGCAAATATATTTTTATAATAACATTACAAATCAACCCATAATTTCAACAATAATAAAATGTATATATTTTTGGTATTACAATACAGATGCTTATGTGCCATGAAATTAATGCATCAATTCAAAAAACTTAATAGGTTATATGATCCCAAACATAAATATTTTGATCTCCGTTTTATTTCTAAAACGTTATTAATACTTACATTAAATGTGTTTTTTACATCCATTGGGCTGGATAATTTTAATAACACCACAATTGCTCTGTACTTTTTATACCCTAGTATTCTGTTTTCACTTACCACAAGCATGGCATCTGTGGAGTTTGTGAGTTTGTGCACCAGACTGGTGCGTGTGTTGAGAGTTTTTCTAGAGTCTGTGTCCAGTGTGCTCTCTGTGTGAGGAGGCACTGCTCCACGCGCTCTTCCTCACGCTGTATGGCCTCCAGGAGACGCTGCTCCTCTTCCTCAAGAGCCTCACGCACGGCATTCACCTGAGACAGCACACGCTCTCTCGCGCTGTTCGCATCTGCCTGTCAATCCAACAGCACACAGAGCATTTGCTACACCATATTAAACTGTTATAACTATAGTTCTGTACTCTTTAAAATAAAGGCGCTACAAAAGGTTCTTTACAGCGATTTCATGGAAGAACCATTTTTGGTTCCCGAAAAATCCATTCACTTAAAGTTTCTTAAAAGAACCATTTCCTTCTTATATTTCTATAGTCTAAAGAAGCTTTTTCGATAACAAAGAATCACTTGTAAAACAGAAAGGTTTTATAAAAGTAAGAGGTTCTTTATGGATCCATTCAGCCAAAAATGGTTCTTTATGAAGCACCTTTATTTTTAAGAATGTATGCACACAGTAAAGTGTATCAAACAAAAAAAGGATATTGATCAATTTAGCAATGCAATGTTTTTGTCTTGTCATTAAATTGTATCTAGAACTTTTGTATAATTTATTAATTACTTAAAGTAACATATCTGTATTTTAATGATTATACATATTTTCCTTTTAAACTTGGTACAAACATGCATTTTAGTCTGGGACTAGGCCCACCATATGGTCAAAACAGCTACTAATTCAACTTGTCTCTAATAATAAATTTATGTATTACCATAGTATATGTGAAAAACATGGTATAACCACGGTACATATCCAAAAACCAGTGTTACCAAAATATCCAAAAATCATGATAAAACCATGATTAGTGCTTCTATAGTCTAATTTTATTAAGTGTGACTCATCAGGTACCTGTACAGCTTTCTCTCGTGCTGTGAGTGTGCGGTCAATAAATCGTTCGATCCGGAGGGTTTGCAGCTGTATCTTCTCACAGACGTCCACCAACTGATTCTGTTTTAAAACAAAAATACTATAGTAAGTTTGAATATCGGAAAGACAAAAGATTTTTATAAGTGCAACAATGTTAATGTAATGTTACTTAATGTTACTTTGTAATGTTCTTGACATGTTAGAAAATAAATGTGAAATTAATGTTTTCATATTATTTACTTCCTCATGTTTTACAACATTGGGAGAACATTGGTATTCCTAATCGATTTTATAGTTAATCTATAAATATATTTTTGGGGGCAACTTCATTAAATGTATTCTAATGATGGAAGTAACGTCTTGACAAAATTCTCATATCTCCTATTTGATTATATATGTTTTTAAACTTACCTGTAGCTTTTCTCCAATGAAATAAGTATTTTGGTGTTTACTACACCTATATAATAAACTCACTGTCTTTAATGCAGAATAAAATCCTAACCTGCCTTGAAAACTCACTAAGGTTTTCCAAAGATGTTTATTTACATGTAAACAAAAACATCCAAGCTGCAGGACTCAAGCTTGGATGCAAGCTGCACTATGGTACGTTTAGTGTCAAACTATTTCACCAAAAAAATGCCCACTAAAGAAAATGACAATGAATTCCAGTTGGCCCAGACACAAAATTAGGAGACACCAGTGCTTGCTAATATCATGGGAACCCTCTGGTGTCATCGGGGCGTCTGCAACATTATGACATAGAGAAACTGTCCTCGCCCTCTCCATGTGATTTTTAATATGTATACAAATTGCACAACACTGGCAAAAGGATGAAACTCTCAAATACTTAACTTTAAATATAAATATGAACATTTTAAAGCAGAAAAGAGAAAAAAAAGTTGTATGAATTGTTTACTATATGCTATGTAATTACGTTAACTATAACGCCACGTTAAATTGTTAAATAGTTTTTTTCTCACCCTTACGGCAGTTGCCTTGGTAACCAGTTCTGTCACCGTGTGCCCCTTACACAATCCATCCGACACACATTTAGAGCAGGCGAGTTTCCCTTCTGTACTACAGTATAACTCTAGTGGGCATCCATGCGCTGAACACACTTCAAGTTCTCCAGAAGCCGATAAGGAATCTGCATCGCTGACAGCATGACTCTCCACAAATCTGTCCACAGGTTTTGTCGACGCGTCTCTGTTTACTGTGCCATTGGTGTGTGACAACAGCCCACCGCCTTCAGACCCATTTATTCGATCTTCCTGTTTCGGAGGGTCGTCCGGTCCAGGGTCAGACTCCAGGTCACTGACATGCAAGGACACCGTTTCCAGTTCGCAATGTCTAAATTCAGCACTCATGGTGACGAGGGATGAAGATACTTTGATACATTAAAAGAGAATAAAATCCACAGGGTGTTTGGCTAGTTTCGCTGATGTATACACTGTAAAATACCAGTGGCGCAGGTGTATCCAGTTTTGGAGCCCTGCCTATCTGTCGCACTCGCAGGTGTGTAACACGGAAGTTGGAGAAGTTGGAGAGTGCGCAAGTCTCTCGAGTGGCGAGTTTTACCTGCAGTGGCCAGTATGCCACAGGAGAGTAGCTACTATTATGACAAATAGTGTGTGTACATGACTGTACTATAGCCGTCGGGTTCCAACAGGTCGACAGCTGTTCAAGGACTGCCACGAATTAGAAAACCTTGTGTTTAATGTGTAACTATGCACCATATGCAGAAGGCACTATATAGTACGATTTTTTTTCATTCAGTATTTGTTTATTATTATCCTACCGAAAAGAATGGAAGTGTCATTTACTTGAAAAGAGAATGAATCTATATTTTCTAATGAAACTTATATCATATACGTTTAACGTTAAAGGGAACTGACCATTTTTAAAATACGATAAAATGGCTAATAGTGTATGAGCAGCTGTTTCCACATAATCTTCTTTACTTTCAAAAATTAAGAGAAAGGTTATTTCTATATATTTCATATTTCACCCATTAAATGACACTTTCTGTTAACAATTTTACTTTAATGTGATTAACGCGATGTTCTATTGTTCGTTTCTCGTGGACAATATTGCGTTACTATTTTTACCTCATCCACTGGTACCGGTGAACCACATTTCGCGCTAAAATATCATGTTTTATTTATGTAATGAAAAGGCGTGGCCAAACAAGTGGGTGGGATTTGGGAGGAAATATAGCATTCGGATTGGTCAAACCGGCAAAACACTTTTCCGTTTCTTGTTAATACGTCAACATGAGAATTAAAGACGCAATCTGCGTATTGTCGAACTATAACTCTTATTGGACGAACCGCTGTCAGTCCTCGTTTTCGATTGGCGTACGTTGTGACTTTTCTAATCCCGCCCACTGAGGCTGGCAGGTTTTTCCAACCTCTCACAGCGGTGCATCGCGGAGGTTTGGAAGCGGGTGGGGAAGACTCGGGCAACGTCTGACCCTATTACACTACAAATTTGTATTCGGGGTTGGGTTGCCCGTACCGATTTCAAATTTCATATCATCGTATCTGCTTCTCACATCTCAGCCCAGACCTGACATCCTTTCTAATGTCGGATTTCAAGCTTGGGATCGTTCGACTTGGCCGTGTGGCCGGGAAGGTGAGCTGAATCCTAGCGCTGCCATGTGCGGCGCGAAGGGGAGGGGATCCGAGAAACGCGAGCAAAATGTCTCTCTTTAAAGAATTAAGTGGCGAATGTGGTGTTACCCACTTTGCTCAGAGGACTATATGTAATCGTCGTCGAAATGGGTGGTTTTTAAAGTAAAATCGGTCAGCTTATTAGCCGAATAGGTTCAGTCGCTTTTGAGCCGCCTACTTTTGCTCTGGCAGTGCCGCTAGCAAAGCTATAACGCTGCACTGGCGAGAGATCGTTTGTTAACTAGAGAATGTGGAAGTTGTTCTTTTTTATTTACACTTCGGGAAGGATCAAGCACAAGATTGTTACGTTTTACGATGGTTGATCCACATCTGTTATGACACTGGCATCCAATATGGCTCAGAGATGTCTGAAAATGCCTCAACCAGGAACCGTTTGCAACGTGACTCAAAACCGGCATGTCTGCTGTGATGAGCGTTAGCACTGTCCTAGCTTGATGGCTTTTTTCAAACATTCACACACGCCTTGCGTACTGTCAGTTGTTTCTCATCTTATCTATTGTACACGTGAAACTGTTGTCACATTATTAAATGGGCTTGCATTACTTTTGAGTTGCGTTTTTAGTGAGATCGGACAAATCCGTGTTGTCTCCGAATGCCAGGCCGCTCATGCCATGACACTAGAGGGCACCCAGTAAACAAATATCAATTGGGGTTAAACATAGCAGCATGTGAGAAGTAGCATGAAAGAGGGCAATAATGAGGTTAACGATGCCCAATTTATGTAATCATGAGACTGAATAAAGCGTATATTGGACAGATGTTGCATTATCTGACGTTTCTCTGTGCTAAAGTTTGTTTAAATAGATGTTCCTAATTGCACTTTCTTCTAAAATTGAATAGATTTTTTAAATGTTTACACTAATTATTATCTGTTTATTTAGCTTAATGTACTTTTACATTACATTTAAAAATATTATTTTTTTAAATCACGCATATAAAGCCTTTAATACCAATAGATAAACTGTAAAGAGCAGAGCAGAACCTGTCTGCGGCTCTGTGCCAAACTCTTGTATTTTGAGGAAGGGTTACCTGTTTGTATTGTAAACACTTGTAACACTTTTTTAAAAATGTTTCCCTAGACAAAGTACACTTTGATTGATGAGCAGGACATACCTTTAGTGGAAAACTATGCCTTTGAGGTAAGAACATTGAGAATTCCTACATGTATGGTTGAGTGTGGGTCATTTGCTTGTATATTTTTCATACAGGTGCACAAGATAAACCATAACAAAGATACTTAAACCTGTTATTTTGTTATTGATTTATGTCATAATACTGTAATGGATATCTTTTTTAAAGGAAATTCATTATGTTTTATTAATTTTTTATTATTACATTATTTTCTTGTTTTTGCATTATTTCATGAATTCTATTTATTCAGTTAATTTTCTTGTTTATGAACTGCTATTTATTATCTTAAAATGTGTTTTCTTTAATGTTGCTTTGCAACGATCCAAAATTATAAAAAGCACTATATAAATAAATCTGAATTAAATTCATACCTGCAACTTTGGGTAACAATCCAGATCTTACAGTAATTGTACCTGATTAACTACCCAAAATATAATTAGTTTTGTGTTCTGCATGTGTTATGCATTTAAGTTTCTGTTGTTAAAATTCTTTTTTGTTTTTCTTTTTTCAGGCACGCATGGAAGTTGATGCAGATGGGAATGGGGCAAAAATCTTTGCTTATGCCTTTGACATTGGAAAGGGCAGGTGGGCAGGTCGACCACTGCATGAGTTACTCTGGTGAGTGTTCTGCTAGAACTCATTTCATTTATCTTTAAATTGATTCCTTGATGCAAGCGCTCTGTAAGTTTTATATTAATATTTGTAATAAGTCATTGTGTTTTGGTGTCCTTGTCCACAGGGAAAAACACAGAGGAGGCATCGCTCCAAGTTTCCAAGTAGTTCACATAAACTCTGTCACAGTGGACAACCGTCTAGATAATTTGCGTCTTGTTCCTGTGGGATGGAGTCCCAAACCAGAAGAACTGTCCAGCAAACAAAGGTAATTTCAGTGTCACGGTTTCTCCTGTAGTTGGTTCTTGGCAGCCATACAAACCCAAATCCAAGTAATACACAAAATGAAGTAAAAACCACTTGTCATCTCAAACAAACACCTTAGGGTCTTACTTGAACAGTTACTGCTGTCGCTTTTCTGCTGTGCTCAACTTGTTTTCTCATTTGAAATAATAAATGTCCTCTTTAGAGAGCAGTCGCTGTACTGGCTGGCCATCCAACAGGTTCCTGCGGACCCCGTGGAGGAACAGTATCTGGAGCTGAGTCGCACACGTTACTACAATGCCAATGGAGAGCTGGTGGAGGAGGAGGAGTGCTCATGCACCTACTACGAGTGTCACTACCCACCCTGCTCGCTTATTGAGAGGAGGGTCAGTATAGCCTAGAGAAAAAAATCCCTTTTATGCTTTTTACTAAATAATGGACATAGTCGATAATCATGTATTTGAGTCACAAAAAATGTCTTTATTTTTGTGCCTTTTCAGCTGAGAGAATTCAACATTTGTGGCCGATGCCAGGTTGCACGTTACTGTGGCTCGCAGTGCCAACAGAGGGATTGGCCGGCCCATAAGAAGCAGTGCCGCGAACGAAAACGAGTTCTGGCACTAGAGTCTGAGCCCGAACGATGATCTCCTGAACCCCAGTTTCAAGAATGGGGTTCAAAGGGGTGCGGGGTGAGACTTGAGTTGAAATGCAAAAACTGACTGGTAGGATAGGAGACAATATTGGTGGGTTGAATGGGCCTATTAGAGGAAAAAACCTACTTCCCTGAACTTTTAAATCTCCACAGCTTGCCTATGGGGGTTATGGGAAGTTGAGTTTTTTGTGTTGTTGTTCAGAGGAGGTCTTAAAGGCTCCACCTGCTGCTATGGATGCGTGTTTAATGAAGAAAAACACCATGCCGTCATAACTCTGTGGACTGCAAGTATTGACATTCATGCGCTTGCTCGTTCCATCCATCCACCTATCATGAAGTATTAGCCACTGGTATCGAGGGACAAAACTGCTGTACATCTAAAAGGATGGAATACGGACCTCTTCACTGTACTTCCCTTCCCTTTCCTCTCCTGGTTGGACTTCTTGTGCACATAACCAAGCACATAGTTACCCACCTGCCATACCTTCTACAAGTATACAGCCGATAGCTGTGCAAAACCACACCACCAGTATTGTGTGTGTAATGCCATTATTGACTGAAGGACATGGAAGAAATGGTTGAATGTTTCCTTGTTTTTCGTTTTTATAATAATTTGTCATTGGGAGGTTTTGGGGGGCGGTGATTGGGAATATGCCTACTCGGGGGGGCCGCGTCACTTTTTGCATACCCATTTCTGAAATGCATTACAATCCTATTTACTCTTTCCACTCATGTAATGTTTAGTTTGCTTACCATACTAAGCACTCAGTTTAGAGGGATGTCCTGGGAAAAACTTGAAAACCCACACAGAAAGTTAACTGATTAATTTTGTCAATGTGTACTTGGATGTAATTTGTCATTTGGGTCCCAGTCATTCAATGAGAAGTCTTCTGTTTGTCTTAAACTATTTGTCAAAGTGAGTATAACTTATGAATTTTTTCACTTTTTTAGCAATCTTTCATCTTGTAAAACAATGTGCACACAATTTCCGAGTGTGTCTTCCTCTTACGTCAAGGGCAACTCTACCAAACTGTGACGTGCATATACAAATACGCATGTATGACGGTTATACATGTGATGTTTGCCTGTGCGCGTATTCCGAATAATTTATTTATCTGGTTGGGTTGAACACTGTGCACTGAATCCACACTTTGATCCTCACTCTTTCTGAGAAATGGGAGTTGGGTAAGTTGGGTGTCCTTTTTATTTTTTCTAAGCTATTACCATACAAACATTAAATGCATAAATATGTGAATGGACAAAGTTTGTGATAACTGACCATTTCTTGTCACTGTAAAATATGAGAATAAATTAATTAAATAAAATATGAAATGTGTAAAGGTTAATTTGGTTGTAATGTGTCTGTTTTGTCCACATCTGTTCTCAGGTTTAAAGCTTTTATTGTCTAGCTGTGTTTTTGTGTGTGTATTTTGATGAAATGTCATTGAGATAGCAAGAAGTCAAAAGTGATGGCTGTTTACAAGCACTGGAGAAATTTCTATCAGTGCTGGACTGTTATTGGCTCTTTTTCATTATTTGGTCCAAGTAATCCATTCAAAAGTTTTTTTTAAATGTCGTTTTCTAAAAAAAAAAATATGTTGCCACAATTATTTTTTGTCTATACAAAAGTTATTTCAAACATTAAAATGCAAATCCGAATTTACTGATTTTTTAAAAATCCTATATTATTCATAGATTTTTACTTTGAAACCCACCAATCTTGTGTGAAATGTGTTACATTTGAATAAATCTCATATGTTGTTATGTATAGTACGTTCATTCAGTAAGAGTTTAGTGGTTACTGTAGCAAATCAAGCAAGGCATGACAGTTTAATTTGTGTCCAAAGAGGATGGCGTGAATAACCTTAACCCAAACGTCTCCATAGGAACCGGAGTAGTAGTAAAACTCCAGCGAGCTCTCCGCTGTAACAGATGTAAACTAACATTTGAATCGACTTGAAGTCGTACGGTAAGACCTGCGTTTATTCCCCTCAACAGAGAACGAAGTCCGGGCGCATTAACGAAGAAAGTAGATCTGTTTGGTGGTAGAAGAGGTTGATTGTGTTTTGTGCGCATTTTTTATTTTTAGTCCAACAATTGTTTTAGAGTACTTAAATGCATGTCGTCTGGTAAGTGTCAAAATATTCCGGAAAAATATGTTGCACTTTATTTACTGTAGATGCAATTTCCCAACCTGATACTGGTAATTACATGTACCTAATATGGTTAGGTTGTTGGGTGTAAAAATAAGTAACTAATTATTGCAATTAAACCTTTATTCTGAAAAAAGTGACGTGCACGTGCATTATATTCTGCCACACATAATATACATTTTTAAATGTAGGCATTACGTTTGGATTAAAAATGTGTTTATTTTATTACAGATATTGTTTAAAAATTTAAAGCGTTTCATTTTCATTGTTCATGCGGTCAAGAATGATACAGACATTTAATAATTAGTAATGAAATTACTTTTTAGACAGTATAATTAATGAGTAATTTACATGTGTACAATGTTAGTAATGTTGACTATGTAATTAGAAATTATTTTCTCCAGTAAATGACCCAACACTGAATATGGATGAAGGTTAGATTCAGTACTGGTAATTACACAGTAACAGTGGTACAGTAGGAGTGCTAATTTTATCACTCATATAAATCATATCATAGCTTTAGATATGTGCAATGTTAATACATTTTGTTTTGTTTTAAAGGTTTTTTTTTTGAAGAATGACATCAGCGGCTTGTTGTACAACTCCATGCCATAAAGAAAATGCCTTGACCTGGCTTCTGTGTCCAAACATTGATCATTTTTCCACCGCATTGCAAATCCTAACTGAGCTTGCCCAGGAGGACAAAGATGAACTCGTTGAAAAGGTCCTTCAGCAATGCAACGCCAAAGTGTGCATAGACACTCTACAAAACATATTGAAGTCACCTGACTCAAGGTCAGTACCACATTTATAAATATTGATATCATGGAAATAGTTTAAACCAGTATCAATAATAACACTTGATGTGTTGAGGTGCAGTGCCAGTACAGGATAGTGACTGCCTTTTCATAGTTACTATGTGTAGCCATGGATGCTATAATCTCATGCTAAACTACTTCTCTATTATTATTGATGGTATAAATCAAATGCTCATTGACATCATAAAGTAATGTAGTTGGAAGTCCTTACACACCTTACACACAATTTGTGTAGTATATTTTTGAGTATATTGGCACAGTTGTATTATTCTCCTCATAACTCATTTCAAATATTCAGATGTATTCTTTCAGATCAAATGGTTTTCAAGATCACAAGATTCACAAGTGACCCTAAACTTTTAATCTGTAAACAAATACATAGGTGTATTATTCCTAATCAACACTAATATATTAATTGTTCACCCTAAGTTACCATTACTAAAAATAAAAATGTGAAAAATCTTCAAAATCTGTATATGACTCTTTCTTCCGTGGAACACAAAAGAGGATATTTTGGAAAATGTTTCAGTGGTTTTAAATCTTGATATAATGAAAGTCAATAGGGGCCAAAGTTGTTTGGTTACCAGTGTTCTTCAAAATATGTATTTTTTGTGTTGTGCAGAAAATAGGCCTGGAATAACGTGAGGGTAATTAAATGATAAAAGAATTTATATTTTTGGATAAACTACTCCTTTAATAATACCATTTGGGGACCCTCAGCCCTGCTCAATGGTTAGGTCATTACCAAATGGTTTCATCTAGTGGCAGCCTATTGTATTTGGGCATATAATGTTTGATTTATGAGAGTAATCTTGTTTAACAGTTCTCCTTTGACCTTTCACAAATACAGACCTCTGAGAGGTCAAAGCGTAATAAATGTCTTTCTCTCTGCTGAAAGGGCAGAATGATTAAAGGCACGGAGATACTGGCTTTTGCTTTTCTGTTGAGGCTATGTCCTCAGGTTGAACTCAAACCACCAGTGAGGAATGCTCTGTATCTGCTGTGTTGCATACACCCCCTCTGTATATCTGTAATCATGAGTAATGAAGCATGGATACAGTGTTTGAATGGATAGCTCTTACTCCCTTTCTTTCTTATTCCACACAAGGTCGCAGAAAATAATTGGATTGTTCTTCAGTTGTAGACATGCTTTTTACTTTCAAATTATGTTGAATTTACAGCTTGACTAGTAATGACGGGTTTTACTTAAACACAGTTGTTTTAAACCAAGTTCTGTTTTGCTACTTGTCAAAGCATCAGGTTATTTCTTTACGCAGGTCAAGCAGCGCTGCAGCTTGTGTCTTTGGGGTATTATTTGAAAATGAATCCATGGTGTCTGAACTTCAGAAGTGGACAGAAGAAGACAATAATCCGATATGTACACTTGCTCAGATTCTGACTAAAAATGACCCTGATATCGTGATGAATGCAACTGGAGCAATAGCTTCACTGGTATGCCTGTATTACATGTAATGTTTATTATATGGTTATTAGCTTTCAGTGTTGTCTAAAGCTCTTGTGTGTTCTTCATTTATTAGGTTGAAACTGTGTCAGGGCGACATTGGTTGCTTCAGAGCCAAACTGTGCTCAATCAGGTCCTTGAGGGTGTATCCATTCTACTGGATAATGAAAGAGAGAATACAGTAAACTCTGCAGCACTTATTCTCGCCCAGCTATCTTTGTGTGAAGAAGCCTGTCATGAGGTTTTATCCCACCCATCTGCCTCCAAGACCTTCAGATGCTTAGCAAAGTGCTTATCATGCAGCCACAAAGGTCAGTGTACTCTTTATAAAGAGTTGTATTTTTTATTTGAGAAAGAGATACAGCCTTTTTGATTTATAGTGTAATTGTGTAGCATAGTGTAGTAATGTGTTTCAACTTTTAGCATGTTTTATTTTAGATTGGCTAATGTATAAAACTAATATCACCAAACATAAACTGGATTTTAGTTTTTTGTGTTTAATATTGAGGGGCGTGTGCAAACAACTGTATAAATATTAACAAGTTAACAATCCCGAAACAACCTTCTAATTTAATTAACTAAATTTAAATGAGAAATTCATATGATTGCAGACACAGCAATGAATGCAGCATTTGCTGTTGGTCGTCTGTGTGAGAGTGGCCAGGCCAAGAGCCTTATTTTAAAAGAGGCGAAAGAGCAACAAGTGGTAAGAATTTTAATCACAAATGAAAAGGCTAGTATTGTGCTGTTATTTTGGCATATAGGATGAAAGATTGTCTTGCATGTTATAGATTCAGTTCCTGAATCATGCTAAATATGCATTTGAAGCACATTTAAAGAATCCTAATAGCATTAAATTAGTATCCTCCAAAAATTCTATAAGATTTAACTAGACAACTGAAATAACTAAATCATTTTTAGATTACTATTTAATATTAACATTTTTAATTTAACATAACAGTAAAATGGAGTATTGTCCCATATGATTATCTTGAAATACTGTTTTTGGTCCTACATTTCATCAAAATATTAATATTGGGAAGTCTTGTTAAAGACATATTTGGTTTTGTGTTAAAACCTATAAGATAAATCCAATTGATGAGAGCACAAATACAAATTCAAAGACTTTTTTCTTCTGTGTAACACAAAAGAAGATATTTTAAGGAAAGTTAAAAAAAAATCTGTATTAAAAAAGTCTTACCGATTTTTAATGACTTCAGGGTGAGTAAATGATAGAATTTTTATTTTTGAGTAAACTATCCCTTTAAGATCCAAACTGTGACTGAAATTTTGAGTTTATTAGTCCAACACAGTGAATAATCCAAAATGCACAGAATAAACAAAACATACACAAACAACAACAGAAAAAGAACATAGAAAACACATTGGTTTAAACAGACAGACTAATCAAGGATAATAAAACACAGATAAGTACAATCGGGGTGGGCAAAAATAACAGGACTACAATTAGACTTAGTACAAAATGACCACAGTACAAAATGGTTGATAGACAGGGAGACATATGACAAATTTGATGTATGAAATGTATTTGTCTTTGATGTACAAATATATTGAAACAGCACTTAACTAATACCTTTTTTACATTTGTTTCATTTGTCACAAGGTTCACAGACTTCAGGCTTTACTGTCTTCTGGGTCGGGAATGGAAATGTGTCAAACTGCATGCTTTGCACTGAGCTGCTTAGCGAAAGATAAAGATGGTCATGCGCTGTTGATGAAAAGCACTTCCATTTCTGCTGTGCTGGATGCTCTTTTACAGCTGCTGCGGAGTGCTGAGCCGGACACTGTCTGGTTTGCTGCTATGTGTGTTATTTCTTTAATATCTCTATTGAATATAAATATATATATATATATATATATATATATATATATATATATATGGAAATGTACAAAGAAAACTCATTTAATGATTTACTAAAGAACAGCAATAGTTGCTAAACAACACACTGTAATATTCTAGCACTGCAATGTTTCACACTGAATACTTTTGGCAATTTAGTTTAAGCAATACTAACCCTGCTATAGTGGATGCCTTCATAACCCAGGGTTAAACCATTTTTAAAATGTTAAGTGTAATGTGTTACTTAAATTTGACTTTAAAACATGTTAACCCGGAGTTTAATGTAGCATATCTCTATATCTCTTTTAGGACATTAAGAGTGCTGGTGTCTCGACCGAGTGGGGTGGTGCTAGTCAGAATG
The DNA here is from genome assembly GCA_019155185.1 of Beaufortia kweichowensis. Lineage (NCBI taxonomy): Eukaryota > Metazoa > Chordata > Actinopteri > Cypriniformes > Gastromyzontidae > Beaufortia > Beaufortia kweichowensis. Next base: position 4,842,478 of record CM032795.1, on the reverse strand, counting down.
CACTGCGCTCTACACGAGCAGTTAAAGGTTTTGGAATTATCTTATTAACATATAATGACATGTTGTGTTAGAACACTGTGCATAAAATTATAAATAAGGATGCTGTATAAGGCATTTTTATGAATTGGCAGCATGACAGATTTTAGTGAACCAAGCCCATATATGGGATGCAGGAAGTAAAAAGTATCAGTTTGGTATCGAATTTTTGGCTGCTTCTTATTTTATAGCTCAAAGCTCTACGTCAATAGCTCAAATTTCCCACTGATTTGCAAATTTTACATTGCATTACAATACATTTTACTGGATGATGCTTTGTTTGTTGTCAGGTGCTTTCAATGTTGTCAACCACTGGGCCAGAACTGCAGGAGGAGGTCAACACGTGTCTGAGCAAGCTAAAACATTTACCCAAACCACCACCAGTGACTGTTACTAACCTCTTATCAACTGCCTGCACTGTATCTTGGGAGAAGTTTGAGCCTGATAGTGGCCTGGAGGTCACTTACAGGTAATGCTCTACATTTTCACCAATCTTTTTAGAATACATTGTGCTCAGATCATATCATTTAATATTTTTATTTTCCATTGGGTTACTACAGGCTTTTTGACAGAGATGTCATGCTGTACTGTGGTCCACTGTGTCAGGTGACTTTACCTGTGTCCACCAACCAATCAGCGGATTCCCTCTCCTTACGACTCAACCTGTCTACTGCTGATGGTGACGTCAGTCCCTTTAGCGCACCTGTGGTTATTACTCTAGAACATCTGGACGCTACACTCAAGTGCCCACAGGAGCTCTGTGTTAATGGCTGTACAGCTACACATGCACGCCTGCGCTGGTTAGAACCAGAGGGAGGAGTCAAACCCAAATCGTACCAGATCTACTGTAATGACACACTCGTGAAGACCACAACTCTGCTAGGGTGGGTCAGGATAGGCTTTTGGCGACCTTATAGATATCTCTGCACACTAAAGTCAATGTAAATCAAAATTGACCTTATATTAATAATATCCACATTATTCCAAAGTAAAAACTGTATATATATTTGTTTTATTATATTAGTTAGAAATTGCAGTGGAAGGCCTTTAAATTTTTGTTTTATAAAAAAGTCGAGGACAAAAAAAAAGTCGAAATCCACAAAATTATTGGCTTTTTATGCCAAAATGATAAAATACGAATGTATGCCTATACTTCCACACATCAAGTTTTATTTGTAATAAAACACTGTAACCACTGTACTGTATAAATTGACACTGTTCCTACTCTTGTTTCGTCAGGGCTGTAGTGAGTGGTTTATCTCCTGGTACTCACTATTATCTGAGCGTGAGGTCTGTCTGTCCGGGCCACACCGCGAGTCCCAGAGCAGTACTTGAAGTGAGGACAGCAGATGATCAAGATCATGCTCCTACTCTGACCGTAGCTGTCCTGGGACGACACGAGCTGCAGATAAACTGGAGATCTCCAGCTGTATCTTTGGGAAGACTCTTTAAATACGAACTTAGTCTGAATGGGTGTGTGACATACCTGGGCACAGAGAGGACGTACACCGCCCGCCGCTTGTCTGCGAACACAGCATACACCTGCATTGTGACAGCCATTACCTCCAGGGGGCGCTGTCAGAGCAGGCCGGTCACAAAAAGGACATCCCGGGACGAATACCTGCACTCCAACAGGTGGAATTAAGCAATAATAGACTAAAATCTTCCTATTCTTTTTTAATGCCTTAAAATGTGGTCTGACAAAGATCATGTGTAATAGATAATGTGTTAATAATAATTGTGTTATTTTGTTCTCTGTGTAATTTCTACAGATTGGTCAGAATAACTATAGTTAATTATGCCATTTTCATTTATTTTAATTATAATTTTAATAAATTAAGTATAGTTAATTTAATAAAAATAATACATAATAAATACAATTAAATATAATATAAATAATATAATTATAATTAAATAATAATATATTTATTTATAAATACTATATTTATAATTCATTTGATTTAAATAATAATACATATTATTTAATTGTATTTTATTTAAGTAATAATTTATCTATCAATTTATTTATCAATTTAATTTAAATAGAGTAATAATTTAATTTTTACATTATGCAAAACTAGTTTTTTAAAATATCTTTAGATACTTCATCATGTCCTGGATTTATAATTTGTCCTGTGTTATGTATATATTATTTTTTCAGATATATGTACTCCCCTACCCATCAAACCTCTAAGCCTTCTATTTCTTCTTCAACCATCCAAGAGACGAATGAGGTCACAAAACCTCAGACTACACTTGAACAAAAACCTAAAATTCAGTCTAACACAAGCAAACACAAAACCCCTGAATATAGAAGAGACAAGCACAGGTGAGTATCTGTTTTCTGATCATTATTTTACTTCTGTGTAATGATTTAATTATTGCATAATTGTTTCCTTTTCTGCCTTTCTTTTTTGTTTTAGTCGACTGTCAGCGCAGATACATATTCCGAACGGAATTAAATCCTTCAACCACACATCAAAGGTAGGCCCTATAATAACATAAATCCTTTTGTACCTCCTCATTCCTCTTACAACTTCTAGGTGCAGTAAAATTCGTATTTGATGACTAAAGTATTTTTGCTTTTTTATGTAATGGTAAAACAAAAATGACAAATTTTAGCTGAAGATGGACAGAGAGAGTCCAACTAAAGTGAGCTGTACTGACCCACTCACTCAATCTGAGTACAAACACCAGACCAAGACCAAATCTTTCACTTCAGAAGACCCCACACGCATAAGGACTAAGACTAACCAAGGTAGAATTCTTCATGACATGAACAAAAATCTAAAACAAAAAATAGAGAGTTTTTATGTAGTTTTTAAGTGCTGTGACATAATTACATATGCTGATATATGATCCTATAGCCAATCTGAGGAGCTCAAGCAGAAAAGTTTCCAGAGAAACACTTCCATGCGTCAGCCACCAAATCTGTAAGTTTGTCTATGGTCCATAAAACACATTTTCTGAATGTTTGTATACCGACTAAAGATTTAGTGTAAAGATTATGTACTAATTGACATTATATTCTTCTATTACTGCAGACTGTGATAAATCAGAACGTTCTTAATGCTATTTTATTTCTCGTTCCAGGTGAAGATGTAAGACCACTCCATCCTGTCTCATTCAGCTTGTCTAATCTTGAACATACAAGGCAATATCAGATCAAAGCACAAAGAGACAGGTAGGAGGGATTGAGGAATTTATTTATTTTCAGTTTGTTATTTTCTTTTTATTAGGATCTTCACATACTGTGTAGATTTAATTTATAGATGATGATATTTGTACTGCTGTAAATTATTACATTTCATTCAAACTTAGTAACTTTGTTGTCTGTTGTATGACAATTTATTACATAAGGAAATACATATCATGTACAAATTATATGAAATTCTAAAGATTTTCTTCTTTTTATCAGAAATAAAACCATGTCAAAGGTCCAATCAGCAGAAAGGAAGACAACACCATGTACCGTCACACACCAAACTTACATAGCACTTGAAGGACTTCTTCATAAATTACAAATGTAATACATTTCATGTGCATAACTGTATGTTTATACATTAATTATAATAAATACTCTGTGAATGTTTGTATTATCAAGTACCTGTCGACTTGTCCGCGAGAAGCATTAAGCACTCCAGTCCACATGAGGTCGCTGTATGTGAATCTGTACTCTTACTTTTTCTTCAGCGTGCTTGCGGAAGTTACATAACAACAACACGACAGTGGAGTTTAATAAGTTGTCATACCAGCTTGGAGGTTATAACCGATAATTATTAAAAAATATATATAATTTTGCGGAATGGTTAATCTCGGTCTCAGTAAAGTTGATGATGCAATTGTAGCGAAGCACCCGGTAAGTATAAAACATCAAATTCTAACTAATCAGTCTGTCACTGTGAAATTGTAAAGTATGTATTTACTGAGTGAAAGCAGTAACTATAATGTGATATCAAAGAATTTATGCATTTCGATATTTGACTCCAAACCTTCTAGTTATAGCAACTGTGACAATTTGCCCCGATTTGCCCATAACATTATATGTCCAACATAAAAATACAAATACCGTCATCTCCTCAGGGTTTGCAGCAGTATGCTGCCTGCCAGTCTTATGCCTTTATGAAAGGCACAGCAAGCTTTATACTCGGTAAGTGTCATTCACTTTATTAAATGATCAGTTGTTGTTGTTATGTACTGTTAGGAAAATCATCAGGAAGTCATCTCTATGTAATATTGCAGTACTCTTTATACAGAGTTTTATTTAAGGGCACCATAAGGTTTGGGCAAAAGATTTTCAAGTGTGTTTATTTGCTTTGTTGTGCAGGTATAAGAAAGTCTTCAGGGTCTAGTCTTTTCTAGGCTAAAACATCCTTTGTCCCAGACATTATGTCTTGTTGTATGTTTGCATAGCATCTTTAAAGAAAATAATGCAAGCTGTCTAAAATATTTGTTTAGATCCATACTCTTTCTCTGTGTCAACAACAGGCCTTTTTTGTGTTTTAATAGTAATTACAAATACAAATATTAACTTGCAAATATGGTCTAAAAATAAAATGTTTTGTTTCATTGATATCTAAAAATGTATTATCTATGTTTGTGTGTTTTTTTATGTTTTGCTTTCGGTCATTTTTTTATACCAGGCACAGCCGGCTTGTTTTTTGTACAGCGAGCACTTCAGAAGAGAATCCCATATTCGTTGCAATGGAATCTTCTAGTGTCTATTGGTAAGCCTGCATTTTTATCAGAACATCATGTAAGAGAATATTGTTTCATTTATACATGCAATTTTAGTAGTAAACCTAATTTAAAAAAAACTGTTGGGTGATACTCAGATTTTTCTCTGGTCTACACAGTTGGCTCTTCAGTATTTAGCTATTCAGTAACACGCTGGGAAACAATGAAGTGCTCAGACTTGTGGTTATTCCTCGAGACAGGAAATGTTCCTGACAGGAACCCTTCCAGTAAGTGGGCATACGCTTTCTGAGTTGTATAATGAATAAATGTTGATTATAACGGATAGTTCTATATTGTAATGTAGCACTATTTGTACTTTATACAATATGTGTTATTGTTTCATGTTTTGTGGTTGCCTGTTTTGATCCTCTTTTTGCACAGATCATCTGAATTTGCTTTGGCATATATTTTCTCCGGTTGGCTTTATGATGTAGGAATCTGACTGTATTTTTTTATATTTATTTTTAGAGGATAAGACTTCAGCTGTCACATCACCTACAAAGCCCAAAGTCACACAATATGGAGATGCCATGGATTAAGATAAAGAATTAATTTTTTTCAATGACATTGAGTTGTGAATTCATAAAGTTCAGTACTGCATGTAAATTCAGAAAGTTCAGTACTGTATGTGAATTCTGTGTGTATCTGTAAAGAACAAGTTAAGGAGTTTTTAATATAACTTTCAATAAATTATTTAACATATCTTTGTTTTCCTTTGTGTTTACACAATGCTTCCTTAAATGTTCCTGAGACTCCTAAAAAGTGCATAATAAAGTTGAATTAAAAAGTAAATAGTTTGTCAAGCTGGTAAACTTTAGTGTAATAAAATAACATTTCAAATTTAACTATCAAGTTAACTAGTGACTCATTTATAACAAATAACAAATGTTTTTATTTGAAAAGAAATGTATTACAGAACAAAAAAATACTTCCATTAAATCTCAGTATGAATATTACCTACTCATTACCTTCATTTTTACAGTATTTCAATGCATTGAAAGTTACTTTGGATAAAAGCTCGGTTAAACTTATTGAAACGTCTATAGAAACAATCTAAACAAAAAGCAAGACATGGGATAGTCTATAGTAAATAGTTTGTGTAACTAAAAACCTTGGCTACAAAACACTGTCCACAAAATAGTGCTCTAGATTATAAAAGATTATACATTGGCATTTAAAGACAAAATACTGCAATAGCGCGGTACATGCTGACACAATTTAAATTGCCATTAAACAGTCGAGTGTAAACTGTTACGAGTGCATCTCTTACTATGCAGCGCATCAACCGCGTGGAAGTGGCACTTGACGTTGTATTCACAACCGTCCAATCGGAGGGTGCGTAAAAAGGGATGGGGCGATGTCATTTGTCTGATTGGTTAAAAAGACGGTCTTAAGACTATGGATACGCCCTGCTAAGGCAATCTGACATTCATACTCGGCGTAATACGTCTGCGTGCATCGCATGACTCGTAGAAATAAAGGACTCGCGTTTGTAGATAAAAAAAATAAATTGTTATACAATGACTTGTCAGTTTACATATTGCTCTATTCTCTCGCCGCTGATAAATGTTGTCCTAGTCCTAGTGTCACTCTCCTAAAGTCAGAAACAAAGATTCGTTCCGGATAGATTGTACATCATTTTAACCAAAATCGTTTCCGGGAATCTCCGCATTGAATATGGATTTCGTTCTCGGCGGCGTGGCTGCGTGTAGCGCTTGCGTATTTACAAACCCGTTAGAGGTTGTGAAAACTCGGATGCAGCTTCAAGGGGAGCTAAAAAGCCGAGGGACCTACCAAGTTTATTACAGGAATGTGTTTCACGCCTTCTACACGATAGGTAAAATAGATGGACTGGCCGGTCTACAGAAGGGTTTGGTACCCGGACTGGTGTATCAGTTTTTCATGAATGGGGTCCGTCTGGGGTCTTACTCCATCATCGAGTCCTTGGGCTACATTCACACGGACGGAAGGGTCAGCGCAGCGAAGAGCACAGTGGCCGGGGCCGTTGCCGGTGTCGTTGGTGCTGTAATGGGAAGCCCGATTTATCTGGTGAGTGAAATTGATCGTTTGCGTTTCCCGGTAGTAAACTGCGGATTAAGCGCGTGACGTTTGGCTCCGAAGGAGTTGGCTCTGGTGGATAGGAAAAAATGTAGTTGGTTGCTGCGCGTAGAATAAATCAAAGAGAGCAGCAAAAACAGCAATGAAGAGGGAATTTGTTGCCATAACTATATAAAGTGGTATATAATTATATAAAAACACAGTTGTATTCACACTTGTGACAGAACGTCACATGACATCTGCAATAACGCATCTCTACATTGTAAAGTTATTCCGTTGTTTGACAGCCTTAAACAAAATATAGCTAAGAATGTGAAGTATTTGGCAGATGAATTGTTCATTACGATTTATATTACTAAACACCGGTGTATGATGACACCTTTTTACAGAAGCGTTGTAATGCATTTACAGCGATTTTATCACAGGTTGATCTTTATTAATAATTAAAATAAACTACCATTTACTCATTATTCCACCATTAATTACATTCTCTTTTGTATTTGTGTGTCCATCAGGTAAAGACACATCTTCAGAGTCAATCTACTTCCTCTATTGCAGTTGGACACCAGTATAAGCATCGGGTAAGTTTATTTTCAACTCACTTAAGAGTTGAATTCATATGTATATAATTCATATGTCTTCAACTGATATGGATTTTAAAATCAAAATTATTAACTGCAGTTTAAACACGAAACACGGGTATAAACAAAATGCAAAAAGCCAATAAAAAAATAAACAGTGGTAGGCCTACTGATTGAAAATTGTCTATATGTTTAATCTCTGGATCTCTATTATTTGTTCTTTATTCTCTCTGTCAGGGAATGATGCATGCGCTATTGGAAATCCACAGACAGCACGGCATTCTGGGTTTATGGAGAGGGGCGAGCGCAGCAGTCCCAAGAGTGAGTGTGGGGTCAGCCGCTCAACTCTCCACCTTCTCTGCCTCTAAAGAGCTGGTCACTGACTTGCAGGTAAATGCTTGCACGTCATGTAGGAATCATTTTATTCTGAAGATATTTTCAAGAATTGCACAGATAAAAACTTGTCTTCTGAGAACTTTAAATGAGAAGAGTGTCCATGGACATACGTGTGTTCACACCTCTGCTCATATTGAGAATGATCCCCAATGCAATCTGTAGTAAATCATGGCTTTGTCAGGCTGTGGCATATCAACTTGTCCTTCAGTCCTGCAGTGTTGTCCGTCCCCTATTGCCTGTTGTAACAGAAAATATGTCAACAAAATTGCAGTTGTCAAACCACTCTTTGGTGTAATAGTAAAAAGCAATTATGAAGCCACCAACCCTAAACATCACTGGTGTGAAATGTATATCACTGTACTAAAATGCACAAATTTATACAAATTAGCCCTCTCGTAATTAATTGCTACGGGTGTTGGTGAATCACAATGTTACCTGTAAGGAGTTTTAGTAAATTAGCTTTCATGTGTGCTTTATACACTAATTAATATTTCCATACAGTACAAGTCAGTTATAGTTGCATGTATAGTGAATATGCCAAATAAGATTTATAGTGCAGATCACAGCCCTTTAAATGCAGAGAAGAATGCTGTACAGTTTGAAATACTTAAAATAAAGAGACAGGGAGTAATTTGCTTCATTTTTACTAATCAGCTTCTTTTCCCCCTTTACTTCTAGGTTTTCTCGGAGGGAAGCTGGTTAATAGCTCTTAGTGCTGGTATGATCAGTAGTGTAGTGGTTGTATTGGCTATGACCCCTTTTGATGTGATCAGCACACGTCTCTACAACCAGCCTGTGGACCATTTCGGCAAGGTAATTTTTATTTTTTAAATTTTTATTTTTTCTTGTAGCACAAAGGGGTAGCCAACCAAAATCTGCAGAACACAAAAGCAGATATTTTGAAGAACGTTGGTAGCCAAACAACATTGGCCTCTATTGACTTCCATTGTATGGACACAAAACCACATTTCTTAAATCTCTGATTTTGTGTTCTACAGAAGAAAGTGTCAAATGAAGGTTCTGATCGATGTGGTTGAATTATGATGAAATAATTTTTGGGTGAACTATCCCTTTAAGCACATATATTCAGTCTCATGCAGAAATGTCACAAATAGCAAAAACTGTTTAAAAATATACTTCTGCTCATTATATGCAAATATTTACTTGCAGGGCATACTGTATAAAGGATTTGCGGACTGTTTCTCGAAGACGTTGAAGAAGGAAGGTATGACCGGTCTCTATAAAGGTCTTGGAGCCTCCTACTTCCGGGTCCGCACACCATCCTCTGTTTGCTCTTCTGGAATGAGCTGCGCACTTTGTATAACAGCTACAGATAGTGTCCCACTGCTGCTTATATCAGCAAAATATTCCCAAATCAGCTGATCTCTCTTTAAGAGATCATTATTTTAGGTTAGAACCTTATTAAATATTTAATGTAATATATAATATTTTATAATTAATTACTTTTTGCTACTGACTGTTTAAAAGATCACCTTTGAAGACAACTAATAAGAACAATGAGCAGGTCTCATACATCAACCCCAGAGGGGGAGACAAAACATGAAATGTTAGTGGTCCTTTCTATATATCTGAATATGAGAAAACCAATATTTTATAATAAATTGCTAAGGTCACCAGCAGTTAAACCTGCCATCAACTGTTCGTTTTGTTTCGTAGGCTAAAAATACTTTTCCAGAGCCCCTCACCCAGAAAATCTGTAACGATTATTGGCTCTTTTTACTTTCTAAAGTAATTAACACAGTTCTAGGGTGCTGCTATGCAGTCCTTATGGTGTTCTGGGTGGTTGCTTACTGGCTAAAATCAGAAAAAACGTTAATATCCGCAAGACAGAAATTGTCAAATCAGTAAAAAAAGTAACAGCAAACCTCTCAACTGCCAATATGATTGGAGGTTTCATTCATATGGGCAAAAGTAATAAAAGTATTACACATTAGAAAGCTCCACTAGTAACAAAAACTATATTACAATGTATTGAATGCAAAACAGGTCCTTACTCTTATTTCTTACACTCAAGCTGTTTTAAAAGAGGTTTTATAAATTACAACATGTCTACACTATGTTACTGAAAAATTGTATACTTTTAAAAGATTACTTATGCAGATTTATATCTTGGCATTTTTAAATACACTTTCTTTAACAATCATCACCAAGTTCGATGCTTATATGTGGTGCAAGGAAGTACTGTAGTTCTGGATATGAGAGATACAATATAAACAGTTTTTAGATAACTATGTGTACAGGTAATAAGCGGGCAAAATCACTCCAGATTATTGACTTAATGTAAACGAACGCACAATTCATACACTTTTAACTTTTTCCCAAAGATTAAATGGGACCTTATGCGTCTGCATGACATGGTTTCACTTTTTAGGTTACTGTTGTATGAATCGTATGTACTGTACTTACTGTAAATGTAGCTCTTACAGAGGGCGTGATAAATGTTGTTTGTTTGTTGACAATTTTGTGTTTTTAGCTTTGGCATTTTGACAGTTGTAATATTTGCACTGGTAATTATGTTCAGGAGGAGAAAGTTTTTTCTGAACACAGGTTTCCCTGAAACTGATCGGTTAAAACATAACATCAAGTCCCAAAAGTCTGTTTTGTCTTGCCGGTGCCTTTATGTAAGGATTTCTCATTTGTTTCCTGTTCAGTTGCTGGAAATTCATAAATTATTAACAGAGCTGTAGCATTAAACCATACCATTTTGGTTATACTGACAAATTACTGTCATATTCTCAAAGCCTCTTTGTGTGTCAGAGAAATCTGACAATAATGCAGTTAGATTTGGGATAAGCTAGAAGTTATTTGCAATAAACCAAAAACATATAGTCACCAGTTGCCTTTCAATAAAGGTGTTTGCACCGAATGTGTAGAGCTGTGTAGTGCTTACTTATTGTTCATATTAAATGATTTCTTTCTTAGGTCATATAATTGATATTTAGTTTTAACTGGACAAGTTTATTTTTGGTCTGTAACATGACAATATACAATTTACAATTAAACTTATTTTTAAAAGAATCATTCTTCTATTCGCTTCTCTATATGACAAACACATATGACAATGTATTCTTCAAGTACAAACATACAGCTGATATGCATATTTGACAATTAGACTAATTGTTTTTTAACAGTCCTAAGTATTTGACCACTTAAAGGGATGTTGGGGGCCAATGTTGTTTGGTTACCAGTGTTCTTCAAAATATCTTTTGTGTTCTACAGAAGAAAGTCGTACAGATTTGGAATGGCATGAGGGTGAATAAATGATGAATTTAGGTTGAACTGTCCCTTTAAGCCACACTTATAAATTAAACTAAAAACTATTACCATATCAAACTACCATCAGCAAACAAATGATGCTAGATCAGAAGTAATCAAACTGTTTAGTAGTGCTTTCAACTTTAAAGTGTGTCTCATGCTTTAGAGTTCAGGATAAACCTGAATTTCAACATAGGGCGTTCCTGGTAAAACACTGGTTAACATTGGCAATAACTGATAATGAATCTGAATACAGAAGGAAATTATGACTGCCTCTTCCAGATAAATGCTTCAGAATGTATCTAGAAGTTTCTCTTATTATAAAACAGTTAATTTATTTTTTTACAAATAACTCAATTCCATATGGCCATAATTCTCTCAAACAGTCTTTGCACTCCAATAATAATATTTGATGGACAAACATTTGTAGCTCTCCAGAAGTTAAATCTATACATTATTGCTTTTCATCCTGTTCAGTCTTAGTTCGTTTACAAGCGGGATAATCAACATTGTCTTTATGTTTAATAAAAGTACAAGTAAAAAACCTATCCAAACACTCCAGGGTTGATCAAACGAAAGGACTGAAGAACATTCTGGAAGTCTTGTAGCATCCACGGAACAGCGGCCACATTTCCAACTGCACTGCTGCTGAGGGGACTGAAAGAGAAACTTTACTGAAACTCAAAGATAATAATAATATAATAATAATAATCATACTATTTAAGTTAAAGCATATAGGTATGGCCAAAATGTCAAGTGTTATGAGGAAAAGTTATTTGTGTTTAACTGACTTTAGCTCATATGTGTATACTTACTTACTTGATACAAACGGGATCGTTGAAGGTCACCAAGATATCAGTGGTGAACTGCGGCAGGCGGAACAGGCACAGGTGAATGTTTACAGTGTTCTTTGCCTGAGATTTAATTAAAATTCAAATTGACAAATGGCAAGGTCCAAAGTGTGATTGCTCAGGATATTACAGCGATATCTGCCAGATAGGGCCATTTTATGTAATATTCCTTCAAAAAACTGCTAATAGCACCTCTAAACATAGACCCTTCTCTGTTTTTTTTCTTAGTTAGTAGTTATTTTATTGTCATTTTAAATCATCATTTGCTCTAATATGTATTTACCGTAAAGCTGCTTAGAAACTATGCAAAATTGTTTAGAGAATAATAGAAAAAAATCTACATTTACTTAACAGTAGTATATTATACTGTAATATACAGCTTTCAAAGTTGATCACTTTTCTTCTGTTTTTGCAGTTGGTCAATCCAAGAAAAAACAAATAGCGTGTGTCAGCAATCATACACTTGCATAAATGAGATTTCGCAATTTAAAATAACCCCAAACATAGGCACAAAGCATGTGAATCATCACCACCTTTAATGAATCAATCCTGAACTTAGATACCAGTGGCTTTTAATATGCAGTTGTGGGGTGTTTTTTTTAATAAATAAAGGAACATGGTAGCAAATAAGCTTCAGTTTCACTTTACTGTGTCCTTCTGCAACTTTCCCAAGTTTTAAAACCATTGTTTTGGATACATTAGCTAATGTTATGCATTTACACAGTTCTTTACAGTTCTTCACTGCCTATGTATTCAGTGCTGTCCACTTGTGATAAAACCATCCGAAGCGAAGGTCATTGTAAAGACATACCTGCTCATTAAATTTAGAGACCAGCTGAGCTCCAGACAGTAGCCAGGCAGAACTGCATTCCTGTAATGAAAGCTGTGATTGGACGAGCTGCTCCACCCCTCTGATTTCCCAGGAGCTGGATTCTACTGCCCCGTTACTGGCTGCCACGTCATCAAAGTGATACCTGGCACAACGCAGAACACAGAACTGGTTTTCATACATATTTCCTCATTAGATAATAATACGTATCTAACTATATCCAATTTAACCAGCAAAAGTACAAACAAACGTTTTGAATCTGATCTGGTGTAGTCAGGTCTATCAGGGTACATTACTGTAGTAAGATACAGTGGAAGATAGTTGTTTGTTAGTTTTGGACCTTACTTGAATTGGTACTTAAGGTTAACACGAGTGATGTGTAACTTCTAGATGGTTTGTGACTAATTCTGTACTTAATTCTATTCTTAAGGCAAGACGTAGCTAGTAGGTCAAAAGCTCTGTGTAAATGACATTTAGATAGAATAAACTACCTTCAAATCAACATTAGTTAGTTGTGATGTTGAAAGTGGCATAGGTTCAACAAGAATTCCTGCACTAAAACATTCCTAAGAGGCACTGGTCTATATTCACATGATAGTATTGGCAAGTTGCAGTTGCCGCAAATTTGCTTAATGCAAATAAATGATGTGAATCTCCTGTCTGTTAAGTGTATATAAATAAGACGTATTGTGGGTATACAGGTACTGTGTATTAAGTCAGGGCCATAAATAAAAAGTAATATAGTGAAAACATTAACATTTATGTGTGTGATCATTTCTTTGCATTGTTTAGATGCTTTGCATGGTTCTACACCAATCTTTCCTAAGACGCTGCTACGACAAAGATTATACGCAAATAACAATGCTCAATGACACACATTAAAAGAAAATTCACCCTAACATGAAACATGATTTCATTGTTGAGTTCATCTGAAAATACAGCTGGTATGGTAGAAGGGTGAATAAATTATAAGAGAATTTTCATATTTGGGTGAAGTACTCCTTTAATAACGATAATATTATCTAGGCCTACATCATAGCCTTTTTTAATTGTGCGACAATATGGAAAGAATTTTATTGAAAAGAAGCTTCCTGAAGAACTCTGTACAACAAAATCTGGATAAGTCTGTCTAAAACATTTCTAAAAGTACTGAGGCTTATAAATCAGTTTCAGACTGCCAGCAATAGTAATTAATGAGATCAGAAAATCTGATTTTGTAAAATGGGCAGTTCATATAAATTACACTTTTATAAATTCACACAGAATATATTTGTTACCAATATATTGAAGTGTTATATTTTACTAAACCTCTTTTAATTGCTCTATGATGCATCTAAATATATCAGTCTCTGCATGAGTTATCTATTTTAAATAATGGAAATATACATGGATGTGACAAAAAGAACAGACGTTTTTGAGGGGCTACATTCTTTGTAGGATCTCTGTGAATTAAAATGCACAAAGCAGAAGCAATAATACTCAACAAATGGACCAGTGAAGGCTCTTTAAAGAACATAAAATAGCTATTTTATTTTTATTTCCATTTATGAGGAATATGAACGACATTTTTCCTGACTATGAAAAATCATGCTTTAAAAATACAAATGTTTTACAAATTTTGAGAGAGACCTCACATTATTATTGAGACCAGCAAATATTGGCATCTGAGCTACCAGTATAGTGAAAACCTTAGGTTAACATTTTGCATGGAATTGCCCAGATATATTATAGCTAAAATATATAATGTTTAGTTATAACGTAAAATAAATATATTTAACTGGGTAAAGGCATGTGGGCAGTTAATCAAACTATTTTTTTGTTATAGGAAATTGTATTGAAGGTGTAAAAAGGGATTATGTGTAGAGATTAATGTTATGTGTAAATTACCTGGCAGCCTCAGCATCCTGCACTTGACTTTGGTACTCCAGCAGCTCAATGATGATGCTCTGATCTGTCTGAGAATTAGCAAACACTTCTTGGTTATCAGGGATCTGCCTCAGCTCACTGCAGAATGCCGAGGAGAGACGAGTTTAATACACAAATCCAGGAAACTATTTCATTCATTAACTTTTATACCCTGCTAGGAGAAGCATTTTACGCGTTTTAAGCTTACAGTATGTTCAGCTGGTTAGAGACAAAGCCTAACCCCTGCGTCTACCCCCTATAAACGGCCTCTATTGTAAGTCAAATATGACTTATTATATTCATAAATATAATAATAATTACCTGACATCTCTGGCATTGGGTGGAATAGCAGCTGAAAATGCGCCACCAAACAAATGCCGAGCCATAGCTGTGCTTTCCGCTGCAATGATAAAGCCATACATTCAAGCTAAAACATTTATCTCTGAAAAAAAATATTGTAAAGTGCTATCCATGTGCTGTACTGTCAAATAAACCAGATCAACACTCACATGTCACCAGTGTTGTTGACTTCCCTCCATTAGCGGAGCCGGATGTGATGTAAAGGAGATCACGTGCGCCCTCTAGTGGTCCAACATAGCATTGTGTTAGATAATATCAGATAATTATATCAGATCATTTTTTGGAATTGATCTGAAAAACTGTTAATTAATATTATTATTTTTTTAGTGAAATCATATGCTACAAAAAAGTAGTTTTTTATGTAAATGAAGCAATTACATATTTTTTTAAATATCATGTCGCTAAAGTGTGAGTAATTTAGTCTCTGGCTTTTTTCTTTTCTTTTTTTTTGGAAGTTGTTTAAGGTTCCCTGTTTGGGTTGTTATGGACTGTTCTTTAACTGACATAGACCTCTTTCAGCACTGTTATGAATATCAAGATTGATTATTATTTAATTATTTATTTTAATTTTAAATGTATGTATGTATGGATATATATGCATATATATGTGTGTTTGTGTGTATGTATGTGTATATATATATATATATATATATATATATATATATATATATATTTATTTATTTTATACACACACACACACACACACACACACACACACACACACACACACACACACACACACACACACACACACCTGTGAAATGCTTTGTGAGCTACATTTGTTGGTGTTTAAACTGACAGAACTACTAGCCTAAGTGAACTATAGGAATATATTAACTAATACAGTGTATTCATAAATTATTATTTATGTTCTCCAGTACAGATAACATTTCTTCAACTCTTTTTTAATCCAGATCAAACCTCATTTAATCTATTTATTTCTCTCTTTCAGCACCATGTTTTCAATAAGATAGCTCCCTCCTCTGACCCTCTTAAGGAGCATGTGTTAAATCCCATTTTACCTGGTAGTACCTCCACAGGTACTCTATAAGTTAACCTGATAACTTGAAAATTGGCTTTACCTGAACAGTTCTTCCTCAGGAAGCCAAGCTCAATGTCACCTTAACCTTAAAAACAGCATTTCCAACACATCTGATTCAAAGATCGTCTTTTTGTGAAAAGAGCAATACATGTAGTACAGAAACAAAATGATTGATTCTGAGTTTTTCAGTGTGTCGTAAAGGAAGAAACATAAAAGCTAAATATGGCTTGATTAAAAAGCTTAAAAATATAGCAGATTTTAAGTCTTGACTTATTGGCAGTTTAAATTCAGTCAAAACATTAAATAATTAAGTAATAATTAATAAATAAATATTAAATAAGTAATAATGAAGAAAAATTAATTCAGCCAATTGTGTTTAAATATTTGGTATTTTAATAAAATGACAATTTTGTTTCTGAATAGTCTGAATAAGAAACTGACAAGAGTTGACATGAAGCTTTTTGCCTGCGTGGTGTCCTCTTGATAACTGATCTGACCCATAGACTGTGACAAGTCTCTCCCTATCCTAATCCACAGACCATAATCCACACAAGCTAATGAACTATCAGGTTGGATTTCAGATAGTCTATAGTCTCCATCTTTGTCTACCCACTTTTTCTTAATCAGAGTGAGATACACTTGGGAAGGAGGGAGAGAATGAATCGAGCCAGTGAAAGACATGGTGGATCATTACAATTTGACAGTTGTTGCTGGAGGAAAGACAACTTTTACCATGTTTATGGAGGTCTGAAGCTGAGGGACTAAACCTTTGGGTTTGGTTTGGGGGATTTTGTAACTGGTTTCTTTTGACACAGGATCCTACAAAAGGAGAGATACAAACGTAAAGGTATGGTCAATATTGCCTTTGTTTGATGGAGAATTATTTTGAAGATTATTTATAAATATATATGTCAGTTTTAAGGTTTATTAGTAATGGTTTTGCATAGGAATGGTTCTAAAGGAATAGGCCTATGGATTGGACAGTGGAAAAGTCTGAATCCCATCCTGGATGTTTAAAACATATTGACATAGAAGTAAGTTTAGGCCAGGTTAGAACACACTCATATTAGCTGAAAGACTGTAAAATCTTAAAACAAATTATCAAAAACGTTTTTCTTTGAAATTTCAAACACCAATAACAAAGATTTTTGTTCTAATGTGCATAACCAACTCCATATTTCTCCACACTGCAGCCAACTAGAATTTACTGCATATATAAATATGTTTATCTCATAAAAATTAGCATCTCTGACAAAAATGTATATGCATATTGATATGTTCTGACATAATTGTGTTACGTTTGTTGAACTTTGAATAGATGCTGCAATCATTTAGAAAATATAATTGTAATGGACAAATATAACCAACTGGTCACATATAAACTGATAATCAATGTTGTTAACAAAGCATTACACAGATTGGGGAATAAATACCTGGTGTATTTTAACCTGATTATGATGTGTAGATTTTATGAAAGAAAATACCTGATGACCTCATTTATGCTGCTTAGGCTTTATAGTTTTGCAGTGACCTTAAAGGTAAACATTAATTGGATGAGATCACTAGAAACAAGTGTCATAGATTACCAACAGCCAATTAACAGGAAACAGGGTGTAAAGTGTATTGTAATACATCCGCTGTAATACTACAGAAAGTATTTTTTTCTTTCAGTTGGTATAAATATAAATATATATATATATTAACATGACCGTTCCAAAGGTGGAATACGATAGGTGGAATACGAAAACACAATTTTACTATTCATTTAAATATTTCATAGTTAAATTGTAATCTAATCATGAGAAATTATATATTGATTAAAAGGTCTAAGACTCCAGAATAAATATAGTTTTTTCTAAATTTCCCAACAATAAACATAAACAAAACAAATAAAAAATAATAATAATTAAATATACTAATTATCTTTCAATAATTAGTATGTAAAACAAAGTATTGGTAATGACAGGGTTTACAAACCATGCTCTTAACCTCCGTCATAGGTCAATGGACAGGAGCTTAATCGCGATAGCTCTTAAGTTTGTGGTTGATCCTTACTTGACAAAGTAGGTGAGACCTAAGAACAAGAAAAACTATAACTAAAAAACACTCAGCATGAAATATGTCAAAATATAAAGTAGAATAATGCTTGTAATATTGCTCAAAAAATAACTGCACATAATAAATATGATAAGTACTTCACAAGAACAGTATTAATATTAATATTCATTGTTATCTTCTAAAGCATAATAAAATCTTGAACTCATACTGTAATAATGTTTTTTTTACATTATGAAGTCAGCTGTAACAAACTCACATTTGGAGTCTAGAATTCATGTTGCTAATCTGACAGTGGGTACACAAGAAAGGGAAAGAGTCTAAAAACACAGTATTTTAAGTCCAATATATGAATATTGTCTCAGACCTCCTCTTTAGTATCTCTTTAACCAGATACACTGGTGCTCCATCAACCTACACTTGTATGTCCAGTGCTAACAGAAGTATAAACCCATTGAGTGATACTGTAAATAGAAATATTGTAAAGAATAACAACCAACTCACTTTTCTGGGGTTAAAACATTCAACACTGAAGAAGGAATGTCAATGGACCTGCTGTGATGCTGTAATTTTTTGTAAAGCATTGGTATAAATTTGTTAAACCCAAGAATGTTTGCAGTTCTTTGACAGTGGTATGGCATGACAATTCAGTGACTGTCTTTTGAAAGATCCAACTCATTAGTAGCTGATATTATGTCCTAGGAAGGTGGTACACATAGTGTAAAACTTACATTTCTCTGTCATCTCTATCAGATGCTAATGGCTCTGATATAAATTGTTGACTGTTCAGTGCTTTTTCTACTTGTAGAATAGACAGGTGGATATATAAATAGACAGATATTCATAGATATCTTCTCCCTTTCTATTTCTCAGACATAGATATCGGAGGTTTGGAGACTGTAGTGGCCAACTCGGCCTATGTGTCGGCGCGTGGGAGTATAGACGTTGCTGCCGCGGCAACCATGCGGGACAAAAAATACCGTGCAAAACTCAACCTGCCACACATCAGACAATGTGAACATACGAAGACCACGGTGGATTCTGTGTTTGACAGTATGTGCGTACGCCAGCCAATCGGCAAACGGCTCTTTCAACAGTATCTTGAAAATGATCCCTCTCACAAGAACGCTGTAGGTTTGTGGAAAGACATTGAAGACTACAGTGTTGCCCAGGAGAAAGAGAGGGCTCAGAAAGCGCAAAAAATGGTGAATAAATACTATGAGTCCTCCTCCAAGAACTTCTGCAACTTCCTGGAGGATAAAGCAGTGAGCAGGGTGAAAGAGGACCACAAGAACATTTAAAGATCTGTTTAAAGAGAGCGAACAGCAGATCCTCGGTCACCTAGAAGCTAAAGCGCTAAATGGTTTTAAGGATAGCGTGTACTTTCTGCGTTACGTACAGTTTAAATGGCTGGAGAGTCAGCCTGTTACGGAGGACTGGTTCATGGATTTCAGAGTGCTTGGGAAAGGTGGATTTGGTGAGGTGCATGCTTGCCAGATGAAGGCGACAGGGAAGATGTACGCTAACAAGAAACTGAACAAGAAGAGGTTGAAGAAACATAAAGGTTATGACGTAAGGGAGAGAGACAGTTTAATCAATAGTGCATACTCTAAATCAGATCTAGTGTTCAGACTTTTGCAGTTTGCAGTGAAGTATGTGTACCCCAAAAAAGCAATTGGACAAAAGGGGAAAAAAGACACATAAAATACACATAAAATAAGATTAACCAGCATGGCTGCTTAACATGGTATTAAGCAGGTCTTATAATGTTTTGGCTCAGTACAAAGAGGCTTGCAGGCTCAGCGGGACACTCCACAAAGCATCTTAGCTGCAATGGAGAAGCAGGGAGAAAAGGAAAAGAAATGCTCGAAGGATGGAAGGAATAGAACACAATCATCTAAAATGTGTGCTTAAAGTATCAAATTTATTGGAGTAAGAGTGCTTTGTCTCATGAAGCATTAGCATCTGTATACTATTACATTAGTGTGTTACAGTAAATCCTATGCAAACAACACTTTGTCTGGGGGCATCCAATCTTAAGAAGTTTTCATCATAATAGCGAACATACACGGCTGAACATTTTTTGCAAATCGTTCTATTTTAACTTGTCTGACTTGTTAACTTGTTTGTTAACTTTTCTCATTCCTGCCCTCAGAGGGTGCTATTATTGAGAAGCGCATCCTGGCTAAAGTGCACAGTCGCTTCATTGTGACTCTGGCATATGCTTTCCAGACCAAAACAGACCTCTGTCTGGTCATGACCATCATGAACGGAGGAGACCTAAGGTGTTACTTATATACCATGTTTTGCAAGCATTTCAGGCACAAAGGTCCTGTTTACACAAGTGTGTTTCATTTTAAAACACATTTTTGGTACGACTACTGGCGACCACAATACTCTAGAGTTTCTGACCCTTAAGATTTTTGGAAACTTTAAAAAAAACTCTGAGATGGTGTTTCAGTGTAGACGGACCAAAACACAGACATATGAAAACGAAGCCTTGGCTGCGCACATTTGATCTCTGATTGGGTTGTCTGGATCATTGTGTATCTTTCCCTGATTTATCAAGCCCCTATCATATATGGAGATGGAACTGCAGGCTTTACTGTCTTTGTTGTCTTTTTAGCAGCCCTTGTGCAGTTAAACTGCATTTTATAATATTGCAGCTGCAAACATGCGCAAGAGGGATGTTTACACTTGTATGTGCAAGCCCAGTGTGCATGAATGATCATGTGACTTGCGTTTTTGGTCGGGGTAGTGTGGATGGAGATTTCTTCTGACACATACAGTAGTGGAAACGCAAATATAGACAAGGATTGTTTTAAAATGAAAACACTACTGTAAACATTACCAAAGAGGGGATGTTTTCAACAATATACGGTTTCAATTTGCTACAAAGTGTAGTGAACATTAAACTAAATTAGTATTTTGTCTGTCTAAAGCGCAAATTATTGTAGGCACACTTCTTTGGAATTTCTCAATTGCTTTAGTCTGTTCATATAATCCCAGAATGATTCGATGACATTAAGATCAGAGCTCAGTGGGGGACATACCATCTGTTGCAGGACTCAAATCTTTATGCTTTGGAAATGTTTCCTACTAACATCCTCAAACAGAAATTATGATATTTGAACCAAATGATGAATATTTAAAACATGACGGTTTTAAAATTGCTATAACAACTGCATTCTCATTAAACATCCATGCCAAATTGAGCAAATCTGTGCGGCCGAGTTTTGCAATGACAAACACAACTCACAATTTCTACTGAAAATATTGAAATCAAGAAACTTGAGATTCTTTAATTTTCCCCACAGTTGGTCTAAACGCTGTAACTCCCTCTATATCTTGTTCCCTATCATAGATTTCATATGTATAATGTGGATGAGAAAAATCCAGGCTTTAATGAAACCAGAGCTTGTTTTGACACGGCTCAGGTCATCTGTGGTCTTGAGCATTTGCACCAGCACAGAATTGTGTACAGAGACCTCAAGACAGAGAATGTTCTCCTGGATGATGCAGGTGAGAAACACTTTGTTTCTCCCCATCAGTAGTGATTTATAAAAGCCCTCTAAATGTTTTTGTTTTAGGACACGTGTGCCTGTCTGATCTGGGGTTGGCTGTTGAACTACCACCAGGAAAAGATAAAACGACAGGATATGCTGGAACACCAGGTCAGAGCCCTTTAAATTCATTCACACTTCATATTTATATGAATGCTGGCATGCATAAATATATTTAAATACATTTTTGTATAGCTCATTTTTTAAATGTGGTTATTTACTGGCTCCATCTATTTGTGCATTTTTTTGGTTAGTAGTATGAATCTAGTTTCTCTTTTAATGCAAGCAGCTTTTCACAGGCAGTTCATTTTCCTATTTTGGTTGAACAGGTTAGGGTCCATGTTAGCCTAAAAATGTCAAAAATCACCTTTAGCAGATGTATAATCAATCTGGGGTGCGTTTCCCAAAAGCTTTGTTAGCCGAATGTGATCGCAAGTTCCGTCTTACCAGCTTAGTTGAACGTTTTCAGTGTTTCCCAAAACCATCGTTCAAACAAACTTTTGCCAACAGTGTCACAAAGTTACTTGGTTTTGTTACCGTGCATCAGACGAGGCAGAACACGCGAATTTCAGAATCAAATCTTTTACTGAACTTCATCAGCGGAAATACAGAAACTGGTACAGACCTCATTTCAGAGGGGAATTTACAGGCAGACAAAATATGCACAGACTGACAGACAGACAGACAGACAGACAGACAGAGAATCCAAACAGCAGGCAAGATAACAAATACATCCAAAAAACAACAACACCAGACCAAGAACTGAACAAAAGACAGGGTTTAAATAATACAGGTAATGAGTCCATAATAATAACAAAACAGACGGTGCAGATGAGTGGGGTTGAGTGCGCGTGATTGCTGGCAGGTGTGCGGGGTGCAAAGGAATGTGGGAAATGAAGTTCAAAGAGAGGTGCAAGGTGAAACCGTGACAGGTTTGAACGACAGCTCTAATATTTTAGATTTTTTATATATTATCTAATATATAATATTTTCTTTGTTATATATAACAAGTAGACATAGATCATACCCTTGAGCAAAATATTTGGCAAGTAACATGGTGTGCCTTTATATCTATCATCCTAAACAAATACAAATTCTATTTTACGTGTTTTAATTTGTCAACAGAATCGAAGCGCTGTTTTTCATAAAGTGCGCATGTGCACCCCCGGGAAATCCTTAGGCGGAGTGACGGAGGAGGGAAGCTTGCGAATTAATGAAATATCTTGAAATAAACACAACAGAGAACAAAAACAGGCTCACAAAATACAATGTACGTTATTTAGATGAGAAATCTGACATTAATTCGATCTGAATTTATTAATTAGTAGACATTATTACTCCACCACCTATGTGACATCATTAACTATGTTATTGAACCAACGTGGTTAAAACGGCGGATGTGCGATGAAGGTACTATGTTATTGGGAAACAGTCGTGACTAGCTAGTTAGTTTTTCCAACGTTGCATTCCACTTTAGTGGTTAAGCAGCGAACTACGTTGTTGTTTAAATAAATGGAATTTTAAACATGGAAAACTATAATGATTAAAAAAAACATTATGCTTAATAGTCAAAAGAAGACTAAATTCAAGTGAATGCATGTGTAGGGTTTTATTAAAAAGTGATAGTATAAAGAAACAGTTCAGATAGACTGGATTTGGAAAAAAAGTTGGGCCAAAAATTTAGGCAGTAATCATTAATTTGTTGTTTTAAAGCAATCATGGCAACGTTCATCAAAGAGATATATGTTTTTTTAGGTTTCATGGCTCCAGAACTGTTACTAAAGAAAGAATATGACTACACTGTAGACTACTTCACTCTGGGGGTCAACTTTGTTTGAGATGGTTGCCGCCAAAGGACCATTCAGGTGTCGTGGAGAGCAGGTGCATACTGTACATTCATCCATATACTGTAGCGATCTGTTATCCAGATGTAAAGCATGCACATAAAGCTTTATTCAGTAGACGGTGTTTATACAAACATTCCCACCTTCTTTTTTCACAGATGGACAACAGTGAGGTGACACGGCGTATCCTGAATGACCCTGCTCCATACCCCTCAACCTTCAGCAAGGAGCTTAAAGACATCTGTGAAGGACTAATGGAGAAAGACCCAGAGAAACGACTTGGGTTTAAGAACAACGGGTGTTCTGAGCTGAAGAATCAGCCCTTTTTTAAAGAGCTCAACTGGGGGCGATTAGAAGCTGGTGTGGACCAACCCATTGGGTTATAGTTTTGGAAAAATATATGACAACTTACAATAAAGTGTTTCAGACTTGCAGACTATACTTAGTTTTAATAATTGACTATGAAATAACAATGAAATAGGTCATTGCAAAGACGTCGCCATGTAGCTTTTTAAGTTTTTTTCTATGTACCATAGTAATACCATATTATCTTTGGCCTACCATGTAAATACTGTATCTTGATGTATTAACAAGTTATAAATACGGTTATATAGTACAAAGGTATTTATGTAACGTGGTATTACCATCTGATGCAATCACTGTACCATGATATAGCAGATTTAGATCTTAACTCTGATTTTATGTTTCTCTTATATTCAGGAATGCTTTCTCCACCCTTTGTGCCAGATCCTAAGATGGTCTACGCTAAGGACATTGATGATGTCGGAGCATTCAGCACCATTAAAGGTGTTGTGATTGACAACAAAGACAATGAATTCTATGACGAGTTTGCAACTGGGAATGTTCCAATTCCATGGAAAGAGGAGATGATCGAGACAGGATTGTTTGGGGAGTTGAATGTCTGGGGACAAAACGCCAAATGATCTGGATCCCAACTACATGGAAGCGAAAGGTGGGGGGTGTGTGATTCTGTGAAACAGAGAGAACCAAGAAAACGAAAGAGAAACTGAGGGAAAGG
This sequence comes from Beaufortia kweichowensis, assembly GCA_019155185.1. NCBI lineage: Eukaryota > Metazoa > Chordata > Actinopteri > Cypriniformes > Gastromyzontidae > Beaufortia > Beaufortia kweichowensis. The sequence goes on along the minus strand of CM032795.1, from coordinate 4,817,906 downwards.
TGAGAGAGAAGAGTTAAAACCTTAAATTGATTTGCAATGAGAGATGGCAAGAGGGATATACATTGTTATACAATATATATTGTGTTGACTTGCTTTTTTTTACTGGAATACATTTCCACCCAAATCTTTGGTTTACCTACATTCTATAAACATTCTGATGACTTACATTTTTTGCTTGTAAAACACACATTATGTAACAATGATGGAAATGCAGTTTCATTGTAATGTACATAAGACAACATTGCTATGCTGTGTTATGTTGTTATTAGACTTAGAGTTTTACTTACCAGGTATTTTTTGGCCTACTGGGGATGTAAGTATAGAAAGAGGAATCAAAATCTAGTTTATCTAAAATGAAGGAACAGAAAAAGTAACACGTATCAGCTTATATGTAATAAAGGAAGTGAAATTTTGGTTTACTTTTATTGTTCCAAAACATTTCCGTAGACATTCCAGCAGTTGTTCATTTTGGGGTTTATAATACATTATGTTAACATATAAGATATACAGCAGTTAAATGCATTTACAATAAAATGTTTTATTTAGAAATGTCCTTTGTTTTGTTTTTGTTTGAAGGGAATTTTGCTAAAATGTTGAACTGGGAGTTTTCAGTTGTTTAAAGTTTAGCTGTTCTGTATGGTATTTCCCTATTTTTCTTCAAATTTCTCAAAACAAAGTTAAGCATTGTTGTTGTTTCTAAAGCGAAGCTATCATTTATGTATATGAAATACATGTATCATCATGAATTAAATCAATATCTTTCAATATTAGAATCAAGATCTTTGCCAAAGAAAAGTCTTCTTGTTAAGATCAATGAGCCTGTTTAAGACACCAACACCCCACGCTGAGAAAACATTAAAGAAACAGGCCTTCTGTCATCACAATAATTTGTGACACTAATGAAAAAGATTTTGGATCTTGCAACCCAAATACACTTCATAGTCACTCAATCACATTCTGCATCTGTATACATTTTATACTTATTTTGCTGTGGTTACCCTCAATTTGCTGTGGTGACCTACTTCCCTGTAAAGCCATGTGGAAAGACTAGTGGTCATAATCTGAAAGGAGAAGTAGCTATCAGTAGTCACATTTACTCACACACTGACAGTCGGAACATTCGTATGTTAGGATAACGCTCAAGCCAGTGAAGGTAAAACATTTCTTTACATATTGTTAAATTTATATGTTTAAAGTAGACATTTGATAAATGTTTAGATTAGCACTGTAAACACAGTAATCTGTCAAAGAAAATGTTTTTTTGTATAGTGCTGTAAACCTATTTGTAAACCACTAAACGTTTTATCTTGTGATACAGTGGGGTCACCACAGAACTGACAGTTTGACAATATTGAAGATGAGTCAATCAAGAAGATAAACAATGAGGAAAACACAGAACTCCAACATTGTTGAAATAGCTGTTGCATTTAAAAGATTGATATTAGTTTAATATCAGTGTGTCTCTGGACCTTAAAGTGTGGATCTCATTCATCTGGACATGAAACTACTTTTAAAGAATCAAATGATGGATAAGTCACTACTAACCTGTAACATCTCCAACTGTAAGCCTACCGTTCCAAAAAAGCCCAATCTTCCACCAAAACCAAATCTCAGTGTGTTACACCAATCAAGCCGCATTCACTCCACTAGCAGAAAGGACTTCGAGCCAAGGACCGGGAAGCAAACTGGAGTAAGTTACAACAGTAAAGATGAAAGACACTTTACAGATTCAAGGAAAGATGCAAGGTCTTTGGTGGTTAAAGCTGGACTGCCGTGTTCAAGCAGGACAGAAGACCAATCTCAACAAAAGTCTTCATTTTTAAGAGAAAGTGTATATAGACCATGGAATGAAAACAAGCTGGTGGGTGAAAAAACATATCATGAGGATGTGGGTCGATCAGGTAGTGATTTATTTTTGTTTAAGACCATTTAATGTTAATGCCTTAAATATGAATGCTGAGAGTACTGTCAGTATGAAACCATACTTTGCGCTATTAGCTATTAACTTTGCAATACTTTGCACCTAAGCAACATAATGTAGTAACATTTGTTATCTATAAAACAACTTTTCTGTTTAGATGATCCCACCTAGTCACCCATAAAAATTTTTATGTATTAATGTAATTTAATAATTAGATTACAAACTTTAGCCTAGATTTCACAGGGTTTTTATCAAATTTCAAAATGTAATAAATTATTAATAAAATATATACTGTGAATGCAAGTCCCATGTGCCCACTTGATAAAGTACCTGGTCACTTTTCTTTCTGGTCAGCTCCTGATGGCAGTGAGGTCGATAACGCTATCAGTGTAGAAATTCATAAGGGCTCAACGGCGCCATCTACCATCTCGGAGGAGAAACACTGTCACTGCATCTGCCACCTTCACAGACCTGGTATGAAACTGGTCTGGGTACCTCTACAGGGGGAGGACAAAACCTGCACGGATGCTTTAAGTGAAAACACAAACAATGCTCTTCGAAACGGTGGAGGTCAAACAAATGGGTTTCCGAAAAAGAAGGACATTTCAAAGCCAACCAGCAATGAAGTCAGTAGGGTGCAAAACAGTACATCCCAACATTCAAAACCACAATCTTTGCCACCATGTTTAAATTGCCAAAGTTTTTTACTCCATCACAGCCCTCACAAAATAGCAGCCAATGGGTTAGTGTATTGTGATGAGTCCATTCAAAAACCATCCAAACCTCCTTTACCAGCAAAAAGTAATTATTCGTCTCAAAAGATCAATCAATATGAACAGCTGGACAGCAGCGATGCTCATATATACTTGGATCTCCTGCCGTCAGACGACAGCATGATTACTGCCCCACCCGTGCCCCCTCGACCACTCCCACGACTTCCACCACGCGATGTGCCCAAGCATAAGAATGAGCGAAGGTGTGCTCAGCCAGCACTGGCCTGTGTCATCTCTCCCCGCGGAGGTCGACCACCAATCAGAAGTTGTGAAAATGGAAGATTATCTCAGCCCAGATCTATGCCAAAACCATCAGGTAGGCCTGAATGAATTTTTGCAACTCATAATTAAAAGCACTTAAGCAAAGCACACAAAACCCTTTAAATAGGGTACAATATTTTTGCCAGGTAGGACATGTTTCTTGGTTAATATGTTTACTGGGTCCTTTATTACTGTAATATTACTGACAAACATTACTATACTGTATCTACTTAACTATGCCCTAAAATCAAAATACAACTATTCCATGCATTTAAGCATTGCTTCATTCATTATTTCTTAGCTAATGTTTACTATAAAGTTGAATTGATTAATTTTAATATATTATTTTTCATGAATTCAGCATGGCATTACTAAACTCCTGCCTTTTGCAGTGAGTTAATATTATTTTGTTTATGGATCTAAACTGCAAATTATTACCAGAAATATTAGACCATCGGGGAACATTAAGGATTTGGAATACAGATAGTACTGTATTGTATTCGAATTGGGATGCAGGTAATCTTTTTCCTAACACAAGCAACCCCATACTATAATGTTGATTCAGTCATTTTCTACTTGCGTTATTACACTAAACGTTAACTTACTTGACTAAATTTCTGCTGACACTTGTACTTTAAGCTTTGAACTTCTTTGTCTTGAAATCCAGATTGCTGAAAGCATTTCTTTCTTTCTTAGGTGAAAGCTATGAGAGTGGTCATTTTGAAGACTGGGAGGCTATTGACAAGAAAGAGTAAGTTTACAAATAATGTAAATCTAATCTAATTGATCGAAATAAGTAAGTAATAGTTAAGTAAATAATAAATAAATAATAATAAAATTAAAGTAAGTAAAAGTGTGTTCTTTATGAAATGAACAGCTGTCTAAGTGCTGCAAATATAACATATATACTGTAACACTGGCAAAAGTGAATCAAACCAACTCCTCCTCCCACCCCCAAACACACACACAACTTAATTTTGTGAAGTAAAACCTGACGTATGAAGTTTTTAGGATGTGAAAAAGTGTTTTTTATGAGAGCCCAAAATGCTGGTTAAATTGAAACAAGGTGGTCAAAATTACGCTTTTGTCTCCTCATTTAAAGTTTATGGTAACATCAGTAGAAAAGTCATATGTAGATAACTGAAGCAGTATTGATTTCTTACAGGTTGTATATTTATTCAGAAAGCCCAAGGAGGATTTCCAGTGATTGGGAGCCAAACAGTGACTATGGTGAAAAAAATAAATCAATGCACACATTGCAAACACAGACATTGAAATAATTAATGTTTTACAATAGATGTAGTAGCAGTACTGCACTGAATTTCAAACTAAAGATGTACAGGTTGGATTATTAGATTACTATTGTATCTAAATGAATCATGCATATTAATCTAATATACATTGAGCCTAGAAGACAATTCTGGTTTGTTGATGTGGACATCAAAAGTTTAATAAGTTGATTGGTTAGGTTGAAAGAACAAGAGTTCCAGTTATTGAGATCTATTACTGTGTACATGTTCAAACAGACTCTTTCATCCACAGAACCTTTATATCAGATCTACCAGGCAAAGGTCTCAGAAGAAGCCCGTCAGATCCATGCTGAAAGCCCAGATAGCTACAGGAGGAGTATTGGTGAAACTTTGGGTCTGGAGGGCCCCGGGGCCCTGGGATCGGTTGGGCCCAGAACCAAAAGAGGCCCTGAAGAGATTACACTATGGCAGGACTTAACTGTGGTAAAGGAAAGTGGAATGTTACAGAAACTCAATCGCACTGAAAGACAGAGACAAGAGGTGAGAACATGAGAAAGAGAAGTAAAGAAATCAGAAAAGACATCACACTATATCTATACAGTTCTGTATTATTGATTGATATTACAGGGTTGATATTTTGATATATAATGAAATGACATTCATGCATTTTCAAGCGGGAATTAAGTATCTAATAGGCTTAAGTTTAATGACCCAGTCTGTGAAAACCAGGCTACCAAACCTAAAAATCTAATTCTGAGATAACAAGCATCAAAGTTTGACTTCATCTATTGATTTCACTATGATTTCAATTTTTACATGACATTACTCAGACAATATTAAAGATATCAATGTTAAATTCTCACAAAATATTCTTTACATTACATAAAATGATCACAAAAAAATGACTTTAGCTGGGTTTTCACAGACTGGGTCACATATAATAGAAAAACATTTTTGGATGTTTTTGAAATGTCAGACTCATAACGTTATGACCTTGTATTTAGAGCATGTTCGAGGTGTTGACATCTGAAGCCTCTTATCTGCGTTCTCTGCGGGTTCTGAAGGATCATTTCCTGGGTTCAAGGGAACTTAATGATACACTGGTTGTTCATGATAAAAAGGCACTCTTTTCCAACATCATACAGGTTTATGAGGTCAGCGAGAGGTAAGAGTGATACTGCCACTCTATGACGGCTTTGTTTATACATACACTTTTCATTTTACTCAAAACTGTTTTTTATGTTTTTTTGTTCTTTTTTTAAGGCTGCACATCATAAAACAGCAAAAAAAATAAAAATAATAAAATAAAATAAAAATAAAAAAATACAAATCTGTTCCTGATGATTTGAAATCTCATTTTCTTCAGAATTTGGGAAATCACTTTTCAGTTAAAATACTTTTGCATCATTTACAATATAACATGTACAGTATGTAACATTCAATATTAAAATGTATGTAGCGTTCTTACATTAAATATGTGAGGCATAAAAAGATGAAAATATGAAATATGAAGAACACATAGTATTATTGCAGTCTTCTAGTGAGCAATCCAAAGACAACCGTGGCACGTAGCCAAAACCTCAAAGGTGTATGTGTAGAAATAAACAAAATACACAATATGCTCTCTTAATTTTTTTTCTCAGGTTTATAGGGGATCTTCTGAAGCGAGTAGACGAGAGCGTTGTGATATCAGATGTGTGTGACATCATTTATGAGCACTCTGAGAAGTATTTCTCTGTCTACACAGACTACGTCCGAAACCAGCATTACCAAGAAAAGACCTATAGCAGTCTGATGTGAGTCAAATGTATTCTCACGCACCCTCACAGTTCTTGTAAAAGGAAACCTCTACAAACTTTAATAACTTTCAGATCTGTTTTCAAAGCTTTGTTACACAACTATACTGTGAAAGTACCACATTTACATGTGTTTCTATGTAAAGCTACACAGTATACATATACATTAAAATAAAAATACATTTAAAATTAAAATAAATATTTAAAGATTTTTAAGTATTGGCAGATTTTTGCTTATTTACATACTTTTCTTTGGCCATTGAACTGTTTTAGCTTCAGCTATTATGGTTTGTTTTTTAAAAATAACATTTTGTGAGGTACATGTGATCCCTTATAAGAGTACTTGGTATACATAAAGTACATGGTAGTGTACTGTAATGCTATGAGACTTAATATTAATATGGTATGAGGCTTAATATTTATGTATTCTGGTGTTTACATGTTGCCCAAGATATAGGCATCAAAAATAACGTGATACAGTGCATGTTCAGTCCAGAAAGCTTTACTTTTGGGCAAATGATAAATGTATGTATGTGTTGGTGTGGTAATTGCAGGGAGAGTAACAGAGATTTTTCGATTGTGATGAAACGGTTGGAGTCGTCTCCACTCTGCAGACGTCTGCCCTTTACTTCTTTCATGCTTCTGCCGTTCCAGAGAATCACACGCATCAAAATACTGATACAGGTGACACACATACAGTCCATGTTACTAAAATGAAGAAAATTCTAACTTCTCACATGAAATGTGAAGTTATAAAGATTATAGTATTTGGTTTAATTACAACCTTGTAGAGTATTCTAAAGAGGACTACAAAAGGAACTAAAGAGGAGGAAACAGCTTCCAAAGCTCTGGCTTCAGTGTCTGAGGTAAATGTTACCAAATTTATTGTAAATGTAGTCATGAATATATCTTATTTCGTTAAAGTTCAATATTGACAATAGTTTGCTCTACAACAACAATATTCTTCCCATCTTTTGTAGCTCATCAACCAAGCAAATTCACAGGTTGGACAGATGAAACAGATGGAGGAGCTCGTTCAAATCTCTAACATGCTGGAGTTCAACAAACTTAAGGTGCGTAATTTCAGTCATTGTATTTGACAATTAAACCCCATGTTGGTAATAAAAACCATATTCTTTTTTGACAATGTAAAAAATGTAGTTTTATTTAAAATACCTTATTGTCCAGGCTGAGACTTTTAGTTCTAAAAAAGTTTAAATGAACTTAAATGACAACAATATAAATTAAGTTTTGTCCAAAATACTTAATTGCCCAAGTTGAGAATTTCTTTGAGGTTTTTTGTGATTGTTTTAAAAAAATTCTTACTTATTTGCACTGATGTTAGAGACAACATTTTATTTGTGCTTTAATTTTATAATTGAGTGTTAATAATATATAATTACCATAAAGGTAATATAGAATTCAATATTGTAAATATATTTGTAAAACAACAGCTACTGAATTCATGTGCAAGGCATGTTACTTGCTCTGGACTGCATATGTATAAAAAAATACTATATGAGATAAGAGCATGTAAAATGACAGAGAAATCCAAAATGTTGTATATTTTTGGCAATATAATGCATACTAGCAACATCCAAATAGAAATATCAATATACCCTATAGAGGTATTTTGCAGGTTAGATAAAATATTTTAAAATCAGTATCATTAACAAAAGTCTTTATGTTCTTTGATATTCACAGGCCATTCCAATAGTCTCTAAAACACGTTGTCTAGAGAAACAGGGAGAACTACAAGAGCTGAATAAAAGGGGGTCTCTCTTCAGTATGCGTAACAAATGCACCCCTGTATACATGTTCCTCTTCAATGATCTCCTCATTCTCACCACTAAGAAGAGGTTAGAAACTTAACACTTAACACAAAGGAGTGTTATCATGCTCTAAACTTTTTTTGTGAGGTTTTATTAATTTATTACCCCTATTGGCTAGCATTATCACATCATTTCATTGCAGTCTTGTGGGTAATTCAGTAAATATTTGGCCTCACGCCCTTCACTCTTCTGTTCTACCTATCTTTTCAGTGGCAATCCAGACCGGTGTGTGGTCATTGATTATGCTCATCGATCTTTGGTCCAGGTGCAGACTACAGACACCAGACTTGGGCCACAACTGGATCACTGTTTTTGCCTGACCTTTCTTGAAAACCATAAGGGTATCTCCTGTGAACGCCTGCTTAAGGCTAACACAGAGTAAGAGGCATATAGCTTAGCAGGTGTATTTCACACCATCCACAGACTGTCAACTACTCAAAACACAATGTATTATATATACAGTATATACAATGATGAATTTTTTTTTATTGTTATCACATTACAAAATTACATATCAGATCACCTTTTAATAGATTTATCACCAAAATTTCACTTTTTTAACACCCCTCTCACTAGGTCAGATATGCACAGATGGATGGCTGCCTTCCCTTCTATCAATGTAGCACCTAGTGAGGAAAGAATCTATGAAGACTGGGGTGAGTTTACTTTTTTTGAATTTGTGAATTTTTGAATAATAAGACTTTTAAGTCGACCCAAAATTTTAAATCATCTTTTCTGAAACGGCAAAAGGGGAAGCAGATGTTTCATTTTACTGTATTGTTTATTGCATTTATTGTAATTTTATACATTTGTGTGTGCGAATCAGACTGTCCACAAGTACAGTGTATCATTCAGTACAAAGCAAAACAAGCAGATGAGCTCAGTTTGGAGCCATCAGACGTAATCAACGTATTGCACAAAACCGATGAAGGTAGAGTTACATAATAAAATACCTCAATTTGCATATTTGATTTAAAAATGTATTGATAATTTAAGTGTATAAACACTTTCCAGTTTCTAAACTAAAGTCTTCTTCAGGGTGGTGTGAAGGAATGCGTCTTTCAGACAGACAGAGGGGCTGGTTCCCAGCAGAAAATGTTTTAGAAGTAACCACAGACCACCAGAGACGACGCAACGTTAGAGAACAGTATCAAATTGCACTAGCAATCAGTCAAAACACACAAAGTTGACCATCAATGACTTGATGCACCAAAGATGGAGTTTCAAATGTCGCCCTACACTGTCGCACATATTTTCAATTGAAACAAATTGTCAAGGAGAATGTTAAAAGGCTTGTTAAATGTCTTTAAAAAAAAAAAACAGTATGGTTTTCCACTCCAAGCTGTTCCAAAGTTGAAATCTTTTGTAAATTATCCCCTCCTAGAATTTACAAGCATAGTGAAATTGGTTAAATATAAGAGGGTATAAAAATACTTCTGTCCATGAAGTCAAGATGACTGCAAGACTAACAGACTGTCTGTACCACATAGAATCAAAATGGCAATTTTGTACAATTTAGCCTAAGTGGTAACCCAAATATCTAAATTGACCTAACTTAAAAATCTCAGGGAGACATTATTGTGCATCAAAAAGCAAACTTTTATTGAACACATCTGTCATGTCATCAATAGCATGAAGTGACTGGCAGGACAAGCCCCTTCCACTGTGCTGTTAGGTTCCACCTTCAGCTCCATAGCAGTTCTGCGGCCAGGATTTTATTGCTGCATTAATAAAATAATGCAACATATATTCAGAAACAAAATATTATTATTACCACATATTGCAAAAATAATCTATACACATACAACTGTATCTGCACTAATTATAAACATAAATAAATACATAATTTTATATATACATATACACCCCCCACTCAAAAGTTTGGGATCAGTAAGTATATTTTGAAGTATATTAATATAAAAACCATTATTTTATATTGTAATAACATTTTGCAATATTACAGTTTTTTGTATTTTTGATCAAAGAAATGCAGCTTTGATGAGCGTATGAGACTTCTTTAAAAAAACAAGACTTACTGATCCCAAACTTTTGAGAGGGTGTGTATATCAGAGATAATTTTACCTTTAAGGGTGTCATCCTCCAACTGGCAGAGAGTGCCTTTTTTCATCTGTAAGGAAATCCGTAAATGCTTACACCAAGTGTAAATAGTGTACAAATGACTATTATGACACAGGGTAATGTATAATTTTTTTAAATATTAAACCATTTAATTACTATTCTTGTATACAAGTTCAAGAGTCATATTTTAAATGCGATCAATGTTTCCTTTATTTTAGACAATGTAAAATTAATTAGGTTTCAACATTGGCATTCTTATAACAATCTCACAGAAACCCTATAGAAACCCTGTGGAAACTGATTTAACACATTATTTAAAACATGTCAAATATTTTATACAATATATTGATCAGCTTATGTGTCAAAAGCAGTGACCACCTTCAGTAGGTACCTTAAAAGGAAATCTATTTGTGATGATCATTGAATCAATTTATCCATAATATCAGTAGGTGGTTTACATATTAAAATGAGCATTTTGTGAGCATGTTTGCTGTGTTGCTCACCTCTGTCTTCAAGATGCTTTAGGTGTGAAGCAGTTTTGTGTGTGCTTGCTAGAGGCAGAGGTGTGGGAGGGTGGGATGGTAGGTAGATTGTAAGTGTACGATTTCCACTTTCTGGATGAACACAGGCAAGTGGAACTCTGAACCCAAGAGAAAAAGAGAACAGTGCATTTCTGGCCATTTGACGTTACCACAATAATGAGCAAAAATCTGTATTCATCTCAAGTTTGACCTGTTTTACCTGTAATGTGGTTGAGGTTGGCTGAGTGGTCTCAGGTGTGGAGGAAAAGGGGGCATGTTTCTCACCTCATTCCTAAACATTATCTGATCACCGTCATACTGCAGGTAAGACAGATTTTTTTTATAAGCTCCACCACCAATTAAATAGCCCAAAACGTTTTGAAAATGTTTCAAGAACCTACTGTTGCAACAGTGCCACAGGTGTTTATAAAGAAGCTAAACATGGCTCTGGATTGATCTGTTTCCAGTGGTCTACAGGTAGGGTCCAACAAGGCAGTGTGATTGGGATTCACTGGAGGAGAAATACCAGCTGTGTCCACCATTACCACCATTCTTCCATCAGGCAGACATACTGCATAGAGATCCAGAAGCAAACCTCATCGAGATCGAACTACAGTCTGGATTTGCCTCAAAGGGGTCATATCAGACTTGGGTTAATGCACAGACATGCTAGTACAAATTAATTGAACAGTCTCACATCAAGGAACTTGCAGGTAATAGGAAATCAGGAATGGGCTGAGCAAAGAGCCTTGAGGTGCTCCCTGAACTAGCTCACATTCAGATTAGATTTCTCACCCCAAAACATCATGATTTCGTTTTACAAGCTCTATGTGAACCTCTTCAAGATGTAACTGTTGCATCTCAATTATGTGGCCTATGCAGTCTGAATATTTTTTTACCACAGTGCAGTGGAAATAGCCAAATCCCTATGATAATAAAATTGCATATGGGATATCTAGTGTTTTGGCTATATATATTTTAAAATGTTAATGTATTTTTGTAGCTTAGTTTAATATGACATTTTGGATGGATTGGAAGCTTTCTGTTCTGAAACAGCATGTTTACTCTGTGCAAATGTTTCTACATTTCAAAAGATCAAGAAAATGTTTTTTATGATATGACCCCGTTTAAAACTGAATGACCCGTTAATGCAGTGTGAGCAGTTTACCCAATAATTCTCTCACAGGGAACACACAGCGTTGCAGATGAGTCTGTTCTTCAGCAGTTTTCAAGTGAACTAAACTTAAGGACACACTCACCAAGAGACCTTGCAGACCCAAGCCCTCAGAGACAGAAAGAGGCAGCTATAAAACTAGTTATGTATTACATTGATTTCTCAGTTTTGACAGCATTTCAACAGTTTGTACATGTAATAAGTGTACAAGGCTTAGACTGTGATACCTCATAGGCCATGCCAGGGGCATAGAGCGGCACCTCCAGGCTGAGGTAGAGCTCATGGGCATCCAGAGTGAATCCTCCAAGCTCCACCAGCTCCCAGTCAAGCCTCATTCCTCCTATGTACAAACTCCACTCAGATGAGTCTATATTACCATAGTAAGCCAGAGCACGCACACCCTGCATCGTACACTCCCCTTCCAGTCTGGGCAGAACTGTGACAGAATCAGGACAGAGATGGTACCTTAAGTACATATTTAGGACAGAAATGGAATTTGTCTTCATATAATTACCAAAACCTTCTTAGTGCAAAAGCAAATGCCAACCAACCGGGTACAGGTTTGTGGTTGTGTGAACTGGCTGTTAAATGAAACAGTTTTCTGTTGATTTGCAGTATGGACATAATATATTTAAAACTCCATCTGCCACAATGAATGAACACTTTTACAGATTCCTAAAATGTGGACATTACTTACCTACATCCTGCAATTCAGCCTCAACAGTAGCAGGATGGTTGTACGTGTCTTCATCAGGAAACAGAATAAATGAGAAGACCCCTGAGAAAGTATATCTCCTGAACCGGTCTCCTAAATACTAAAATAAAAGAATAAGGTGGAAAAACGTTGTCAAAAACATAAAAAAAATATTCAAGAATGAAAAGTATTTTTAGTAAAAGAATGTGTGTGCGTAAAACCTTCTGTAAGATGAGTGGATGTGTGAAGGGAATCTGAAGCAGGTAGGTGTATGAGTTGTTAGGCAGTGGCTTCTGTGAAAGAAGTATTCCATTCCTTTCCATTTCCTCCCACAGCAATGCTTGACCAGCTATGCTCACATTTGCCAGAGAAACATCTCGAGGAAAACAGCACAGGGATACTGAAAATTCCTCCTGTGAAGGTACAGTCCCTTCAAGAAAAAAAAGGCAGTTAAAAGATGCATATAATGTCTAGCAATACCTATCCTCAGCCACCAACTTATTGTTCTTAATCATAAGTTTATGCTTTGTAAGCATGCAATTTGTGGCCAAAAAAACAAAACAAAGCTGCCCAGACTTTATCCTAATGACCAAAATGAACCCAAAGGAGATTTAAGGAATTCGGTAACAGGTTTGTTTAGCGTTTCTCACTGTTAATGAGTGTGATGGGTCGTGGCAGATGATGTATAGAAAGCGTTCTAAAGGTTCGTTGTCGAGTCAGACTCCACGCTGCATCCTCCCATTCACGCAACAGAAACAAGTCCACGAAATATGACTGACAGTAGCGCCCGTCAATCACATGACTCTGAAAGAAAGAGATGGTTTGTAACCAGGAAGATGAGTAATTCACTTAAAAATACTTGTATTCTGCAATATATAAGTGGTAAAAAAAGGGAGATCCATGGCATGTCAAATGAATATTAAATACAGCCTATGGTACCTTAATGAATCCTCCTTCAGCTCCAAAAGGAAAACGGATCTCCAAAGTTCCATTGTTGTCATGAATCATGTAACCACGCTGGTGGGCTACACATTCGGACAGGTAGCGTCCCCCTACCCCTAACTTAAGGCCCTTGTCTATGACAGGAGGATGGACCAATGGGGGAAGGTCACGTGGGAGGGACCACAAGACATATGAACCATCGATTCGGGCCTGATCTAATGAAATTAATAAAGGAAAACTCAAAATAAATATTATAATATACTACACTTCAAAATATACCAGCACAGTGCAGAATATACTGTATATTTCTGCATTTTAAATTATTTTTTTAAATATTTGCACTATTTGCTATGGCATCATTACATTTGATTTAGTATTGTACTGTACATTACAATTATGCATTTGGCAGATTGCACTTTTAAACAAAGTGACTTTATACAAACCGACTATAGAAACCAATTAATCCAAAATTTATAAAATGTATATTCTTGGTCACTCAATCAAATTAGTCAATAAGTCATAATTACGAATCATAGCTGCATTATGTATTATTAATGAACTAATGAACTAATATCAGAAATATAATCTGAAAATAACATCTGTAGTTAAGAAAGCCCCACTTGTATAATAAAAGAGAAAATCAACAAAGTCATGCCTCCAGGAAACTAAATGTGGATGCTGGAGATAAAGAATGTTTATAGAATTCAGAATGTTTAAATAATTGTAAAATACCAAACACATTTCTGCATACTCATAAAAATGTTCTAGAATAATGCACTGCAAGACACTTTGTATACATGTAAATGACACTAAGGTGGTTAATAGGCTATTTAAAAAGTATGCACTTAAATTGCACATCGATATGAAAGTTAGTTTGTCACATGTACTACATGTTTCAGCTAAGCATAAATGGCAGAAATATAACAAAAGTAACATACTTGTGGTGCAGGCCACAGACATGTCCACAGACAGTAGGGTCCATTTGAGCTTGTATAGGATCGTTGCACTGACCACCTCCACCCCAAACTCATCCTGTACAGTACAGACAAAATTCAACTGTAAAACCCACTGTGGCATATTAAAATAAGGGCTGTTCTAAATTTCTACTTGTTTACTAAATCAGTAAATCTATTAGTAATTAGCCATCTACATGGTACTTTATATTTCTTCTCCCTGACCTGCTGCTTATATGCCAGTTTGGATCCATAAGGACAACGCAACAGGATGCGAGTGTCAGTGGTGTTTATATGATATCCCAACAGATGTGCCATTCTGACAGGTACAGTCTCCTCCCTCATGACGCCCTCCTGATGGAGCACTGGTATATGGAAAACTACCCTCCACTCCGTCAAACCCTCATCCGGCCCCTAGGATGACCAGGAAACAGGATTTTTTGGGGAGGGGTAAGAGGGTTATGGACAAAGTAAATACAACGTCTGTATTAAATCCATGCATGCACATTCTTACCACAGGGGCTGGGGTTACCCATGCCATGCCCATATGATTATCAGGTGGCAACTGTTTAAGCACAGATACCTAAAATAAATGAAGATTAACAAAATAAAGCGAAAGCTATTGGCAGAAAGAAGAGAAGCATACATTTTTGGGACCATTTACCAGATTTTAATTTACATTGTAGTAGACTACTTAGAATGGAAAGACTTAAAGCATGAAACTCTAAGAGAGTCACAATGATGTTAATATAAAACGAAGAAAACCTCCATGTAGTTCTCCTCACAGACGAGCTCCCGAGGGCCCCATGGAATCTGAAGAGGACAGGCGAGCAGTAATGGATAGGATTTTTCCTCGCCATTTGAGTCCTCATTTACAAACCACACCAGCAACCGAAATTCAGCCTCCATCTGAAACCACAAACAACAAAACACTGTACCTGCAGTATATATTAGAAAACATCAAGTAACACAGGATCCATTCAGTACCTGGTTCTCCACCAAACAAGCCAGGTAGGAAGCACGCAGTTGCAGGTCACCCCAGGAGTCAATAGCAAAAGTATAGCCACACTCTGCCGCCCACTGACCAGAAACTTCATGGACCTCAGAGCCTCCTGTGAGTGGACACAAAATTAAATTCAGCATTTTTCAGTTACCAGATATAGGATAAATTACAGTAAGGTAGAAAACCAAAGCTTGGATGTATACATTTCTTGCACTGACATAAGCAGATAACTAAACTAATCTAAACATATTTGTAGTTGTATTTGGATTGTCATGTGGTCACATCTTGTGTTGGCCATTAAGTGTAGACATCACAATAAATAAATGCATTAATCAAAAGTGCACAAATTATGGTCACATGTTACCATAATTCACTACACATGTTTCAAATCATGAGTCATTGATGTACTTAGTATTATTTTAACAAAAAGTTGCTAAATGAAAAACATCAAACCAATTACCTTGAATGTCAAACCTAAATTTCTGACCAAGGAAGTTTGCAGTGACAGCCAGCCAGAAATGACGATCATGACACTCTGTCTTAAACATACCTGTGAAACAAAATCACATACGCCCATATATTATAATGCATTTATCTGCAAAATTAAACCAGATTAGGTTAGTATCTTATTTAAAACTTCACAGTGCTTATTGTTTACCAATAGGTATAGAGTCAGGGACAGAGATAGTGCATAAACCAAACAAAATAAACCTGAAAAACACAAAAGAGAAATGTTTAAATATAATGCTATAATAACATGAATAAAAACATTAAAAAAGATAATAGCAAAATAACATTTATGAAATTAATTAGATAATCCAATATTATCATTAGCATGCTAAATTTTAATTATTGGGGCAAAACAAAACTTACCACACCAAAGACACACAATACATGGTCATTGTACAAAATAGATGCAAACTTAGGTACACTTCGATTAAAATAAATCGGTTTCTTCAAAAACAATTAATTCGGAAAGACTTCCGTTGGTTTTGTTCAACAGAACAGCTGAAACGTGGCGGTCGGTTTTGACTGTGAAGCGCACCTGTCAGATTGGCTTTGCTAATCAATTTGTATATCACGTGATGCTGATTTTTGTTTCAAAGCTCATACTGTGTATGTGAAAAACTTTTTTACCTGGAGGGTGCCAGGAGTTCTGATACTGTGAATGTATATATATATATTATTTAATACTTTAAAAATATTGCGATAAAAATATTAGAAAGTAGGGAGTATAAGGAATTTTGTAACATTAAAGAGAATAATAAAGTATTAGTGTTAACGAAAGAACTATAGCTTAATTAATTGTATATTTTAAATGTTCGCATACTTGCATGTTCATTTAGTAAATGAGTTAGTTCAGTCAGTTAGTTAAATATTATTGTTTTCAAGTTCGTTTTAAAAAAAAAAAAAGATCGGTAAGTACAGCTGTAGTTTAACAGTCAATCCATATACGTTAAAAACCTTTTTTAAGTCATGTGATTGTGGTGCATCCGGTATAAACACGTCATTATTTCCGGTAACATGGAGGCGGTGGTTGGTGATGTTGTTGCTCCAGAGGATCTCGAGGTAAATTCTAGACTTTTTTAATGGTTTCTGAAATGATCTTGTCTTAAACTGAATCTATGTTTGTGACAGCTTTGTGAAACTAAGGTGATGAGTGTTATATGTATACGTCCACATATGCCAGCTGTTGCCCCCATGATCTATTGGGCCGATGTTTATATAAGTGCGTGTCTGGGTCGTGGACGGGATTTCAACTTTGTTTTATTGTCATTTCCAGAAATTCGGGAACAAGTACAAAGCAGAGCTGTCCAAGGGTAGTGTGTCAAAAGACACGCAGTTCGAGTATGCGTGGTGTCTGATCAGAAGCAAAAACTCAGAGGACATCAAGAAGGGAATAGTGCTGCTCGATGGTAACTAAACACTATTATTAAAAACACTAAGTCAAACATTGGGGTGGTTAAGCCGTATCTGTCGTTTTTAACACTCCAGGGAAGCCCTAATATGAAGGACCATTAGTTTGCAAACAATCATAACTAGCCTTGATGTCTTTTTGGCAGACAATTGCTTGTGAAATAATAAATGTACAAATGCATAAGCTTCAGAAAATCAGGTTAACACAACTACTATGCATTAAGATAAGGGTCAACTATATAGCCTAGTCCTACTGAAAACAGATGTAAACAGACAAAAGTGGTCTCAGGATAAGAACATGTTAATATGTTTGTTTTTATTATTTATTAATTACAATATTTGTAGGCCATGGTTTAGTATTTTTGTACATTGCCCACGAATTCTGATTTTGTGGCAAGTGATCTGTAAGGTTTAAAACTAAAATAATTCACATGTTTAGTAGTTTTACGTGTCTTATTGTATTATTTTAGTGGGTAGAATGAGTAAATTCATTTAACGATAATTGCAAATAATTGGTAATTACTAGGGGTGGGAGAAAAACTCGATGCATCGGGATTCTTTCTCTAACGATTCTGAATCGATTCTCAAAGATTCAGAATCGATTCTATGTCAGAACTTGTTCATCCTGAATATAACTTTGTTAAAATAAAAGCAATAAAATTAAACTTCAAGATGGGAATACTGTCAAAGAGATTCTAACTATAAACAAAAAGCATAAAAACTCATTTATTTAAAATGCAAATTTATCATATTTGCAAAAATTATATGAAGAATCGTTTTGGAATCGGATCGTGAGTCCCAGAATCGGATCGGATCGGATCGTGTAGTACCTAAAGATTCCCACCCCTAGTAATTACTATATTTTAATTCTCTAGCGAATCTCAAAATATCGCGATAGTGATATCGCAACTCGTTCTGTTCCCACTTTAATCCAGAGATGCCCTAAATAACAGACTAATACCAACTCTGCTCCATCACAAATAGGTTTCTCAGTTTCGCGATAGGTGCTGGTAGGAGCCATCCCAAGCACAAAGTGAAACTCCGTCTATGGCAGTGTTCACACTTATCAGTAGCTGTTTAATATCAGTAGGGGCATCTGGGTCTAAACTGCCATACATCCATATGCATATGAAAAAAATGTAACGGCATAATAATGTAAAATAAGTAAAAGGACATTTCAGATGTAAAAACTCTTGGGTCACACCTTGTGTGTAATTTTATTACAACATTTAATGTTTTATGCAGGTTATAGCTCACTTGAGTGTTTATGGTACCCCAATTGTCTATAGAAAACTATATCAAGCAAGTGCAGTGAAGCTGCCAAAACGTTTTTGCTTTTAACTGTGATTAAATGTTTTATGGAGGTATTACACAATTGTCAAAATGCTGAGTACTGTCTTCACCTTCAGATCAGGCCGTTCAAGACTCTACGTGGGAATCACAAGGCTTGCCGTGTGATTGCATCACCACTGTGAATCATTTCTAGTAATGCAGTAATATAGGTCTATAAACTCATTTTGGTGTGGGTGTAACCAATAAATACAGTCTTTATTGTTGTCTTTGATGTCACAATGAGCCGAAGAGCTGTGGTGTGTCAATTTCCCATTCTATCATTCAGTACCTTTCTTCAGCAACTTTCTAAATGGATTTGGCAAACATTATTATATTGCAACCATGGTTTTCTGGACCAGTGGTATGTCTGTGAATCTACAATGCAATAACACAATTTTGATGTGAGCTTGAAGTCTGAATTAAATGTAATGATGTAATAAGGTAAAATATTTAATGAGCTGGTAAAACAAAATCAAACCACCTTTTTGTTGTGGTTTGTGTTATCTTCATACAGGATTGAAAAGGTTTGTTCTTATCTGATAAGAGGGACAATGATAACATAAATTTTAATTGATACAAATTCAGATGTGGATGCAAACTGACACTTATGTAATTGAGGTCCATGAGTTCTAATCAAGTGTACAGTGGAACCACTATGACTAATGACTATTCAGAGAAATATGATTTGGCATGGCATGTGCATACATGGTGTGCTTCTTTTTATAGATCATTCACAATGCTGTTGTTAATCAGACTTTTTTTTTTTAACTTGCAGTAACATTTATCCATTTATTATCCTCATGATGTTATTGTTGTTATTGTTGTTAAAAAAATACTTTTTCACCAGAGCTTATCCATAAAAGCACCAAAAATGACCAGAGGGATTTTCTGTTTTACCTCGCTATTGCAAACTACAAGCTAAAGGTAATTAACAAAGCTTTAATATGTTTACATCTTTTGATGCCCATAGTTCGAATTCATTTGCTATACTCATTTTTTTCAATTTTACATTATCATCAGGAGTATGAGAGAGCTTTGAAATATATCAGGACTTTACTGAAGAATGAACCAGGAAACACTCAAGCTTTAGAACTGGAAAAACTTATCGACAGATCCATGAAGAAAGGTGAGTGTGAATAATGCTTAACAGTGAACCTGATATTACAAAGTACAACCTGGATCAATATTGTTCCTGGATCAATATTATTCCTGGCCCTGAAACGCAGCCAAAAATATTGTAGGATTACTAGGATCAATGTTAGTTTTAATGTCTACTAAACCGAGACCCAAACATGCTAAAGCTGACTTCTCTTATGTGTTTTTTTTTTAATTTTTTTAGATGGACTGGTTGGCATGGCGATTGTTGGTGGCATTGGTCTGGGTTTGGCTGGATTGGCGGGTCTGATTGGTGTAGCTGTGGCTAAGAAATCTGCATGAGAGAAGGAGACAAACTCATCACAATGCCTTAGAAATGAGGCATTTATACTCTGATTTTGGGGCGTGATATGGATGCCTGCTTATGTCGTTATCACACTGACAGAAAACCAGTTAACTCTCTGATGCCTTACTAGCTTTCTTAAGAGTTTCTCGCTATCCTCTAGAGCACTGCAGTGCTTTTTAAACAAAGTGAGAAAACATTCAAACTGACAGTTTTATGTTAACAAGAGGTGCACTTGTTTGCAATGCTGTTATAGAAATAAAATAAATAATAAATGTTTTTTGTCACCAAAAGTGAAATGGATTTAATGATAGAGATTTTACAACAATGATGTTTTAGATGTATTATTTTCTAGACACCTGCTGCATTTGGGTTTGTTCTTGTAGCAAGCAGAGATCTCTGCCTCATTAAGGCCAAGTAAAATTAACCAGCTGTCTGTTTAATGTTTTGTTCACATTTTTAAACTGTTCCTTTATTTTTGACTTTGTTCTTTTAAATTGGTGTCTTTTGTTTGTATTTGTTTCATACAAGTCAATACCAAACCAATGCACATCCATAACAAAGTGTAATCCTGTGCTGCAATGCAGCAGTTTAAGGTGTTAAAGTTGAGCATCTCAGTGATTTATATTCCAAACCTTTTAAGTAAATGCCAATGCTTGCTGTTTTGTTTGTTTTTAATGTGTTGTGTTGTAGGTGCATTAGACATTTAGGATGCCATCACTGGTATAAATTTGATTTTGTGAAATTGCAATATATTAAGACCAGGTTATGGTATATAGGATGTTTTGGTTTTGGAGTTTGTGCACAAGGTGAAATGTTGAGATGTTTCATAGTGTTTTCATTCTTGCATTAATGCCTAAAGACAAGAATTTCCCCTTTAGTATAACATGTTGCACTGTTATTATCAGATTGTCTTGTGTTTGTGTACTACAGTTGTTCTCAACACTTTGCCAACATTTAAACACAATCAGCAAATAAAACTCTATAATGCAGTGCCAAGTTGTACTTGATATCATTTTGAATTAAGAAATATGTGAAGGAATATAGAAATAATACTCACAGACTTTATTTTAATTTACAGGGTCATACAGTGTTTCAAGCTTTGTCATTCAACTTGAATTGAAAATATATTCAGTGTTTTTCCCTATAAGCAAACAATGAGATCCCAACATTAACCTTTAACCTCAGTACTCTTCTCCAGTTTGCCTTGTGCACTAATCATGTCAAATCTGTTGTCCCTTTAACTGCAGTCTGATGTCTTTCAATCTTTTTTTGGCTGTTCCTTGCTTAATTTTTCGTGATAGGGAGAATCCGATGGACCATCTTAATGATGAAAAACTGTTGCAAGACTCGGTTTGATCGTCGCGCTATCTACGAGATCACCAACCAACTGGAAGGCGACCTTTACCGTGTCACCCAGTGCAACCACTCGCTACCAGGGCGGTGTTACAGCAGCTTATAGCACTTTGTTTTTTTGCAACTGGGAGTTTCCAGTCTGTAGTGAGAGATGTTTTCATATTTTTTATTACTCCATTGACTGTTCTTTTTACTCCCAGATTCCTAACGTTAATTTTCTCTGTTATTTCCTCCCACTGTTTAAGTTTTTTTGCAGGTGTCACAACGGGATTAAGCTTGCTTTTTAAAATTGCTTTTCTTTTTCCATATTTGTCAAGAACTATACACTTCTCCTCCTCTGTCCACTTTGGCTTTCTTTTTTTGTTTTCCTTATCCATGTTTTTATACGTTTTATTACTGTTATTAAGCTACTGGGTTAATGTTTGAGTAGCGTTTCCATGGCAACGGTATAATTTCATCACATCAAACCTGGGTCGATGTCGTAAAACACTTAACGTTTTCCCTTACCGAAGAGAACCGTTTAAGGGATTATATGCAACGCCCTTAAGTTATTCTCTTAGGTAAGGGAAAATCACTCCTTAAGTGTCATACTTAAGGGGAAAAGTTAAGGTGCTTTATGCAACCGGGCACAGATATGTATTTTTCTTGGAGTATCCAGTAGCCTTGGCAACCATGTTGTAAACAATTTAATAGGCAAGTGCAGTTACCTAGGAAACATGCACCTCTTTTCAAGAATTATACTAAGACAGGGAGTAAAGTTCCGGCAAGTGTTGGGTTCTGTTGTCCCGGCTCTGCCATGTCTGCCAACTCTCATTATCAGGCAGATCACACTGAACTGGGCATCAAAAATGATGGCAAAACATCCTGTTTAAAAATGAACATGGCAGATCAGTTTCAGTGCTTCAATATATTTGCAGACCTTGACAATCAGTTAGCCCATGACTTTGTCAATGTTTTATTGTATGTTTTATAGTAATAATGTTATATGTAATTATCAAGTAATGCAAAGGTAACAGAATTAAGGTTCCCCCATTCAGTAATTATTTTGTTAATTTAAAAAAGTTAGACATTATATTTATTAACATTAAAAAATACATTAGCTAACAATAAGCAATATAATTTTCCCGCATTTATTAATCTGTTCTTGTTAGTCAATGCACAGTAGACTAACATAAACAATTGTATTGGCATTGACTAAAGTTAACGGTTAACAACGTTTTGCTGAAATAAACATAGATTCATATATGCTGTAGAAACATTTCATTGCCAGTTTATGTTATCCAATGCATATTGTTAACAAATACAACTGTAAATTTTTGTATTTAGATTATAAGAGATAAGAGATTGAGCACTATAAGGTTAAACATATTGTTGCTCAAGGCACTTTACAATGCATCAACAAAACAAGCTAATTAAACAGTATACCAACAATAGGCAATATTCTAATTACAGAAATCTCCAGACACCCTTTGCTAGATAAAACAGACTACAATGACCTACAGCTTCATTACAAAGATAAGGATAAAGTAAAGTGATCATAGCCACTAATATACAGGGAGAAAATCATGACAGTACTGTCATAGTGAAATGTAGCAACACAAACCAACAACAATGCACAAAAAATAACATTAAGATTGATTTCAATAATAACCATTTTAGATCTGTGTAGAAAAACAAAAGTGAAGCTGCAACTGCCAGTATAATTATGGGATCCAGTTATCAAAAAAAATCACAAATTGAAAGCAGAAATGTTTATACAACACATCAAAAACATCACCCAGATTTTATGTTGTGTCAACTCAAAAAAGTTTATCATACAAAAGTGTGTCAATTGATTATAGATATTATAGGACATGAATTTAAAAACTTATTTTAAAAAAACTTGTTTTTGGTCAACAGCAGTGATTTACCACTGAATTACTGCATTAGAAATAGATAAGTGAGACATTTATGCCAACACAGTTTGACTTTACAGACATACAATTTATATGCATTTTCTACTTGACAGTTGATAATCCTGTTCCATTTGCTAAATGTACATAATTACTGTAGATGAACAGACCTGCAGGTTATTATGCCCCCTACACTTTAACTGAAAACCTAGACCTTGGCAACCATGTTGTAAACAATTTAATAGGCAAGTGCAGTCACCTAGGTGAAATATCGTGAAATATCGGCATCATATAGCCACCGCTGCACAGAAATCTTGTACAGAGTCCTTTTTAATCAAATGATAAACGCAGCTGATAAGATCAATAATTTATGGTACCAGTTACTTTTTATTATAGTGTGCATGAACTCACTGAACTGAAGACCAAAGAAAACCAAAGATTAAAACTCAAGTAATAAAAAAAAATCAATATAAGTACATCATTAGGCTATTAATTTATTAATGGCATATAGATTAGCTATATTTTTATTTGTTTATACTGTATAATTTTTTCCTACACCTATGTATATATATATATATATATATATATATATATATATATATATATATATATATATATATATATATATGATACAAAGTTAAATTATCTGCTGAATAACATCATTCATATATATAAATCATAAATCTTTTGTAAAAAGATTAAATGAACAAACAAAAAATTGATTACATATATAAAATGTTAGTATAAAGGGTAACGCATTGAAACACACTTTCAGTCATTTTCTGAACATGGGAATGATTAACCCAACAAATATGAATATCTTTGTCTATCTATTGATTACCAATATACACATTCAAACAAGTACATTCTCAAATGATTTTTAATTTATTATGTACTTATTTTCTTTAAACATTAGGTATCTATGCATGTAATAATAAAACATGTTTGTGTACATGAGAATCTCTGAAAATTAAACTCTACTGAAATGGTTTAAAAAACGTTAATCAAAAAATATCTTATTATATTATAAGGTTTTCGCATATGGAGACAAATATAAGCAATATCATGTATCCCAGGTTTAAACCGGCTGAATTGTCCCTGTCAACCCTATCATTAGTTAATGTGCAATTTATAAACTGTGGGCTATATTGATTGTTTGAATTCAGACAAGATTAAGTTTAGTGGTGGACTTCTGTACAATGAAATGATAAAAGGCCTTTAATGTTCATTACAAGGTCAAATTCCATTTATTGTTACAATATATCAGGTAAAACTGTAAGGTGTTTTGTAAGTTATTGTTGAAGACTGCTTAGGAGTAATTTCTTTCTACAGTAGGAACCCAGGCATCCTGTCCTGATTTGCTAATATAAATGCATATTTCGTTTAGTGCACTATAGGGCCATATTTTATTTATTTTAATTTGATTTTATTTGTTATACCAGTTATAACAATGGTTTTATTAAAATTCCATGGTGCTGCCTGAAGAGAACAGACATCTGGGCTGGGATTCTCCATTGTAACTGTAAGCTTTTCTCTTCATTTCAATAAACTCATGTTTTAAAGAATAACATGGCAAAATAAACACGTGTTCTTTCCTGATTTGCAGTATCAGAAGACAGACTGAACCACAGTCACCCACCACACCTTAAAAAATCAGATTACTACAGAAATGAAAGGCGCATTGCAAGTTGTTGCACTTCTCCTGGGGTTTTTGGGATGCGTGTCTCTTGTAGTTTCACTGTACAATAATTACTGGAGGGTGTCCTCAACAGAGGGTAGTGTCATCACCACTTCCACCATCTTTGAGAACCTCTGGATGTCTTGTGCAGATGACTCCTCTGGTGTTTACAACTGTTGGAATTATCAGTCAATGCTCGCTTTACCAGGTAAAGCATCAATGTAAAGCACTATAATACTATATATACTTACGTAGACTTATTATTACATTGGATATATATGGACACTGCAAAAATCAGTTTGATTTACATAAAATATGTGTACATCCATTGCATATAATAATGTAATGTTTACTCAGCATGATTCATCTTAATGGTTCACGTTTCCCATAAAGTTAATATTTTCAGTTAATGTAACATGAAAAAATGTTTCATTTGTCTTTAATAAAATATTAAGTTAAGAGAGTTTAACAAAAATTATGTTTATGAATGTATCCTCTCACAGACTAAGCACAAGCACCATTCTTCTGAACAATGGTGACAAAAACTAACTAAGCACTAATATGTATTTCTCTTCACTGAAAAACAAGCATGCTGGGAACTGGAAAGTCTCTGACCACATTTTTTTAACACAACATAAATCATTAATGTAGTCCCAACTTGAATGGATTATGTTTGATGACAAAAATGATGCTTAATTATACCTTAGCATAATTTTTCATATTTAAAATTGCTAGTGAAGGTTATCAGTGAA
Source organism: Beaufortia kweichowensis (assembly GCA_019155185.1). NCBI lineage: Eukaryota > Metazoa > Chordata > Actinopteri > Cypriniformes > Gastromyzontidae > Beaufortia > Beaufortia kweichowensis. Next base: position 4,792,342 of record CM032795.1, on the reverse strand, counting down.
GAAAACTTTTCATGTCAATATTCGATTTAATTAGAAATTATGATTTAAGTATTATAATTTGACAATTTGACATTTTCTTTGTTATATGAGCTTACCTGAAAATACACAACAAAAGACTAAGACTAATTGACTGTAAACCACCCAAAAGTTACCAAAAAGGAAAAAATAAAAGCTGAAACCTTTACATTTTTTTCCTATAATTCTTTGGCAGCTGGTAGTGCTATTTGGAAACCTGAAAGCAATCTGAAGAACCTATAATATCTTTTTTTTTCTTAAGTCGTTAAGAGTGTAATAACTTTCTTAAGCTTCTTTATTTAACGTTGCATTTCAAAGTGTTAAATATGGATGTTTACAAAGAATATAATTTCAAAAGGAAACGTAAATAGTTCAGGAGTTAGCAGTTGTCTTTGGGTTAACACCTGTTATGGCGCTATGACGTCGTGCCCATAGTGACCCCCAGCTAAATAAGGAGGGGGCTCTTTAAAGATCCCTGAATTTAAAAATATTCCCAAACGTCGTAAAACCTAACGTGAAAGCAACCTTTGGAAACTTCAGCATGTGTTAAGTGCGCACTGTAGCTGCATTCAGAAGCGAAACTTCTGGTTTCGTTTAAAAGCGCAATTTTAAGAAAACGCTTCGGGATCTTTAAATAGCAATGAATCCTACTGTCGAGGCATTGGCTTTTTGTCTTGGTTTTTGGGCTTGGGTGATGGTCGGGCTTTCCCTTCCGAATAGATTCTGGCGGGTGTCAACTGTGGACGGCAACGTTATCACCAAAGCAACGATTTATGAGAATCTATGGATGTCGTGCGCCACTGACTCAACAGGAGTCCACAACTGCCGTGAATTCCCTTCTTTACTTGCGTTGTCCGGTATGACAGCGTGAGATATTAAGTGAGCCTTTATTTCAAAATAAATTAAGGATTCATTGTGTAATTCAAACTTTTTTTTAATTCCTTCAAGACGAGATATTTAGACACTTTAGACACAAATGTATAAGTTATATTGCATTGTTTATTCTGGTATTTTGTCTTACCAATTTTGTTTGTCTTACCAACTTTCTTTGCCGTTTTGCACTTGTTTTTAGTTATTTTTATTTATATATTTGAAACTTTTATTTAAATGTAAACCTTTATCTTTTTTTTCATCAGAGAAATTGTTTATCATGCTAGAAAGTGTCCAAATAGTATAGTATTCATATTATTGCTGCATTTTAGCTTTCTTAATCCTTTTTTATTAACACTCACACAAAACCTGCTGTTTAAAAAAGTGTTTAGGTTCTTTGTAGTGGAAAAGGGTTCTTTAGACTATAAAAAGTAACAAGAAAATTGAACTTTTAAGAACTTTTGAGTGAGTGGGACTTTGGGAAACCTCAAACCATTCTTCTATATAATAGCTGTAAAGAATCTTTCATAGCACCTTTATTTTTGTGTAGCACCTTATTATTTTGTAAAAGTGTAGGTTACAAGTGACAAAGTGACATGGGAGTGTTTTTATGATAATGATTTAAATGGACTATAACTACTCCATGTTTTAAAAAAGCACGTTTTCTAGAAAAAAAGTATATGGAGAGTCTTGGCCATAAATGCAAAGAATAATCTATGACAAAAAGCAAATGCTGATTTATAAAAACCAGTTTAAAACAGTGAATAACAACGACCATGAAATACTTAATAAATCATTACTCAGGTGCATAAAACATCCAGTACTTTTAATTCACTGTCAAATTTCTCTCTCTTGTTTCTCTCAGGTTACATTCAAGCATGCCGTGCCTTAATGATCACATCTATTGTGATGGGCATTTTTGGGCTGGTGGCAACTCTAGTAGGTATGCAGTGTTCTAAGGTAGGAGGAGAGAATTACGTCATGAAAGGCCGGGTCGCTGGGGTTGGAGGCATCTTTTTCATACTGCAAGGTAAGAATGTTATCAGGTTATGTCATCTTCTGTATAGACACATATAGGCCTATAAGTTACAAATAACATAAGTTATTGTATAAAATACACAAGATCATGTTTTTACAATATATCTGTCAACAAAGTACACTGTTGCATGATGGCAATGGGTGGACAAGCCTTTGTTCTGGTTTCTAAAAATTATTTTTGGTTTCAGGCCTGTGTACTATGATTGCCGTGTCGTGGTATGCTTATAATATCACTCAGCAATTTTTTGACCCACTGTATCCTGGTATAAAGTAAGTAAAAAATATTGTTATGCTTTTGAAATAGAGCGTCATTGAATGATACATTTGGACTATGTATAGTTTTTTGTCATGTCATTATATTTGTGTGGCCATATTTGTTTAGTAAACAAATGCTAGATTTACAATTTTTTTGTGTCTATTTGTTGAGATATGAAATCGGAGAAGGGCTTTACATTGGTTGGAGTTCAGCTACGCTTGCTTTATGTGGTGGCAGCTGCTTGCTGTGTGCTTGTAGACTGCGAAGCTCAGAGAGGAAAAAGTAAGTTTAGTATGCACCTTTGTCAACAATCATTTCTGGACAAAAAAACAATTTCATTATTAAATAATTTTATCCTAATAGCCAGTTACCTGATAACATTTTAAAGGACAGTGTTTAAAATACGGTTTAATTAAGCAGTTTAATTTTGCTGAATTTGTATCATAAATGTATATGTTGTTACTCCAAAATATTGATATGAATGATTTTGATTCAACAGATCAGATCTTCAGACCTTTAACACTTCAGATTATACCAGACAGATTATTCAAACTGCCTCTCCAATATCCTGTTCTCCTTCCAGTCAATATGGACTCAACGCATATGTGTAAGAAACGGACTTTATACGTGAGATCAACGTGCAAATTAAAATGGTCAAAAATAGGAAAGCACCTCTTAGTACTATTGTCGCTTCATTGTCTCCTAATACTTGTAAGTCGCTTTGGATAAAAGCGTCAGCTAAATGCCTAAATGTAAATGTAAAACTGAGTGCTCTATAATGCATAAACATTATATTTCTATTGTACATAGTTTTTCTCTAAATAAAACGCCATGTTAATACAAATGGATTTTGTTATTACAGCTTTTCATTCATTATAAAATGTGCAGTACATAGTTGTTAATGTGTGCAAGAATTTAAGAAAGAAGTGAAATACAACTTTGATCACTTCTTGCTTTATGCTGGGATGTATAGAGATACAATCTATACAAAACTAGGCAATGACTAAACATTTACTTTAAACTGAATTGTTTTTTGTAGTTAAATAATATCGTTATCAGTATTAGTATTAACTAAAGCAGTATTTTTGCAATTAATATTTTCCTATTAAAATAATATAATGTGTTTATCCCGAAACACTCCTATAATTTGAACAATTCTGTAATTTAGTAACAGTGAATCCTCACTGCAGTTGGGTATCTTTTGAGTTCCCAGTACAAATGATTCAATTGTATTCAATGTCAATTGTATTATAATAATTTGACTGAGAGACATTCTGGTAAAAAATATATATATTATACACTGTTCCAAGTCAAACATTGAACAGGAATCCTTTGCCCAATTGCTCAAAGCTGCACATTAAACTTCTCTCACAAAATAAGTCCTTAATCTGATTATGTTTATACGATTTTTTCATAAAATTAAAATTGTATTCTAACTAAATAACACATTTACTGTTAATTATTTGTTAAATGTAGCGTTAAAGAGTTCATATCTTGTAATTGCTGTACATCCTGTTTTGTCCGAAAAGTTCTACTAATTAATGTTTTTAATCATTTTCATAAAATGTACTTCAGTGTTACATATTAATGTCACATCAGCCATTTAGATAAAATACTTTATGTATATTTAAAATGTGTGACTCAAATGTTTGTGTTTAATCCTTAATTGTGTAATGTTACTCATGGGATACCTACATTGTTATGACAAAACATAAGAAAAATATCTCAATTATTCATGATAAAATGAAATTTATTGTTAGCTAAACCAACAACAGATAATTTAAAGCAAGTTCTTCTTAAAAATTACCTTGTTGCTTTAATCCTAACAGAGCTGCCATTATAATAGTAACACCAGTGATTCTTGGATTGAGCATAGCCTCTTCAGAACCTGGGGCTTAAATTATTTGTGCATATTCCTTTGTAAGTCAAAACATAAAAAAGCATTTAGGTTTGTACATAACATTGAAATATGTTACCCTGTTATATATTTGTTTCAAACAGGGTGGACATTTAATGTCAGTCAATGGTATATAATTCTTTGTAAAAAATATCATTTAAGTCCTTAAACTTGACTTTTGAAAACACTGACATGTCTTTTTTTATGACAAAAACAAAGACACCCACTGTCGCCTTTACCCACTTAGATACTGTTTTTATATATGCGCAACAATAATAAACATGAGTGAACACTTAAAGTCTGTTAATGGCCTCATCTGGTGATGCAGCATAATGACACATGGTGTCACCATAATTCTTCAGCTGTCTCTTATTTTAAAATGACAGTCAGTTAAGTGAATTGCTCACAAATGAGCAAACAAACACACAGAGGATTGTAACCAAATATAAAGGACAGCTCAAGCTGTCATTGTTTTTGTTTCAATACAAACAAAACCAGCACAGATGAAATTGCATTCTGTAAAAAAAGAAATTCAAACTAAAGTAATCGAAACTCACAATGATTTATAATTACTGACAGATAATGATGCCGTGTCTGGTGCAAAATTTGCATGCAGACCACTCCTCCCAGTCTATATTCAAAGTCCAAAAGTACCCGAAGTCATTAGAGTCCATGGGTTGTTGTCTGAAGGCTTTCAGATTCCACTTCAATAGAAACAACATGATGGCCAGGAATCATAGCCAGTCCCAACACTCTGGGCTCACCCTGCGAGAAAGAGTCTGTGGATAAAAAAAATCAGATTTATCATTTATTTCTCAAAAAACACAATCTTCTGGGAGTTAGCTATAGTGTTCCTGTTTCCTTGTAGGCTGTTACAAGTGATTGCTAAGGTATCTGGTAGAGATGCACCGATACCTATACTGTTACCAAACGTTTTACCAAATTTGTGTTGTTAGAGCCTCACTAGCTTTAAACTGCCCCTGCTGGCAGTTGTAAGCATGTTGCATATATCCTGTTCTAATGTGGGTTCTGTCAGCTTTATGCATATGGGAAAAAATCCTTAATTTCATTTAAAAAAAAAACACCATTTATTTACATTTACATATTTGGCAAACACATTCATTCAAAGCAACTTACAGTGCATTCAAGATATACATTTTGACAGCATGTGTGGTTCCTGGGATCGAACCCACGACCGCATTGCTCTACTAGGTGAGCTACAGGAGCGCCAATAGACTCTAATCTAGAATCTAAGAATAGTACCTAAACAATACTGTAGTACTCGGTGTGTATGTAAAGTGTTCTGGTAACTTACCTGTGGACTTGAGGAATTCCTGTGCAGATCCCAGAATGACATTACAGTCTCGGTCAGTGCATAAGAAAAGCCCCACCAGCGTGCGGCCGTCTGTCATACGAATCCTCATACTTTTATTCAGCAGATTCTCGAGTTTCATACGAGCCAAGGAATAAGAAGAATCTTCTTCCACCTGAGACAAAACAACCGACTCACGTTAACAAAATGGGAAGCAACAACAGACTCGACAAATGAGTGATGAGACAATCCACTCATGACAGTTAGCATGTTAGCTACATAACATGAATGCATAACTGTTTCCTAATTTCTACATATATTACAAACAAGCATAAGGCAACTGTTCATTTCACGTGCAAATAAACACCAAAAACTACAAAACCTATCAAATCCTATAGTAAAGAATCAACATAAATGCACAATGTTTGCTAGTATTCCGACCTCAGGTTGCGTTTCCATGCCGTTCTCTTCGCTCTCGGTTGCCATTTCAGATTTCTTAAGTTTACGGTATTTATAAAATGCAAGCCAAATAAACAACAGTAGTGATTATTCCTACACAGGAGCACTCTTTTTCAGGTCATTCCATCTGGGGTAAATGCGCTGCACATATTAAGCAACAGCGCCGCTCATGGACTGGCGTATACATACGCTCACTGTTGCACAAGACAACTTTTTGTGTATACCACCATCTACAGGACTATAAATTCATACCTTAATCTAACTACCTAAAATCACTTCCAAAAAGCATGTGACGAAGTGCTTGACGAAATTTACTAAAACGTATAATGTATTAAAAACCTTCTATTAGTGTTGCATAGTTATACTTGGTAGCTTTGGGAAAAATGTAAGGAGGCAACAAGACAAAGACAGAGACAGATTTTGTACCATGCATACACCTTATGTTTTGATGGTTTAGTCTAACCTTATGTGGCATTTAAACAAATGTTGTGCAAATCCCCGACATCATTATGAAATGCTTGCCTTGCCTTTGACTACCATGCCAGTATTTGTCCAAATATGGTTTGTCTTAAACACTTGGCTTAAGAAAATTAAATACATTTGGTGATAGTTTTGCTAAAATAAGTGCTTGTCTCTGGGCAACATTTGATTTTAAAAGTGTACCTCATGACATTTCATGAACTGAAAGAAATCACATTTGGCATAGACTAGTTTTATTACCACTTCAATTCTTTTTTGAACAAAAAAGAAATGCATGTTAATAATGTATGATTGTTGTTCGATTCCCAGTACCAGCAGGAAACAACTGAGGTGCCCTTGAGCAAGACACCTCACCCCTAATTGTTCCCAGTGTGCCACTGGTAAAACTTGTAAGTCGCTTTGGATAAAAGCGTTTGGTAAATGTAAAATGTAAATGTAAATGGTCTAGGAACAAGTGTATAAATTGCTGAAGTTAAATGTGTTCAAAATATTCCTGTCTAACAGACCATTTAATATAAAGTAGCAAAGTATTTGCAAGATGTTTTCTCAAAAGGCATTTGAAACATATGTTTGTGCGTGTAGTAGTCTAAAGATCTGCACAACAGTGAAAAAACAGTTTTTGTATTATTACATTATTTTGTATTTTTGTATTATTTGTTTTAATGTCCGCTCAAATTAGATTAAACTATAAACATATGAGGTGTATGTTACTAAATGGACAACATACTAAACTTTTCAGGTATTTATTAAACAAAGTTTTTTAACAAAACTACAGCCTATCTGGGCTTTGTCTGATTATACAAAAAATGCACAAAAAAACACTCAAGGGAAAAAAAGCATACATTGTAGTGTGTAACTTTTTCTTGCCATTCTTCTGCGCCTTGAATCCGTAACATATCAGCCTCAATCAGTAACCAAGCCTCCATAAATTCATCCCAAAGCTGAGCTTCAAAACTAAACTATGCGGCATCTTTCTTGCTACATTTTAAACAAAAGCAAAGACGACAATTTTTCAAAGTTGGACATCACTTTTAGCCAAGACTGTACAACAGAATGTTCTTCAAGGTGCCTCCTGAGCTAGACTGTCCAGAGCTTCAAATCGTATACAATGCCAGCCCTGTTTAGCTGTAACATCTATTGCACCTTTGGCCAAATAAAAGTCCAAGGAAGGTTTGTTCCAGTCCAGTACAACAAGCTGTAAACGTACACACTGTTTCTCTTTCCCCATCTATAGACAATAATAAAATATAATTCAAGTACATTAAAGCCATTTAGCACAATCATAATGTTAACCAGAAAATATCATTAAAAATAATTTAATTACAAATCCAGATATTTCTAGATCAAAATGAGGCTTATAATGCATATAATGCAGGACACTGAGAAGCTCACAAAACTTACCTTGGCAACAGTTGCTATTAAAGCCTTGCCAATGCCTGTACCTGTAGGGCAAGCACAAATGACTCATTGACAAATTGCATAATACCCTCTTTTAATAGCTTAAACTATAATCAATATTTTATATTAATATTTTTATCATCTATTTTAGTGGAAATGTAATTAGCATAATAATGTAGTCTGCTTGTAATTTTTTGATAAATTAAACCTCTTTAAGCTGATACAAAGCAACAACACATTGTTACAGTATTACACATATACTAACTGTTCTATTTGAATGGTTTTGTAACACATACAAATATTTCATGTAACTTTTCAATAAAAATACCCATAATAACTTTTCAGGACATTTTAACTGACCAGATACAATTAATTAAAATTGCTTACCTCTGTACTCTTGCATGACATATAGATCCTCTATATACACAACCCTCCCTCTGAAGGTGCTGTAAGCATAGAAGAAGAGGACATACCCAACCTTGGTGTGTCCTGTGCATGGCAGTACAAACAAATAGCTGATCATATGGACATTTTTCAAAAAATGATGTGATCAGTATATGGACAAGTACATATAACAACAGACAAATAAAAAACCTGTTGCAGGTAAATCTTAAAAAGAGGCGTTTGATATTTCATGGATTACTTAAGGTGACTTTTTTAGTTTTGTTTTGGCAACTGTAATTATTACAGGGATGCAAAACTTTTCTTATATATCCTATTGTTGTTTCTTTATTTTAAGAGTCATTATTACCATCTTTAGACTTCTGCTCCTCAGGCACCTCAGCTACAAGACACTGGTAATAAGGATTGAGGCCAAAACCGTCCCTTTCCAACTCTGTAAAAGAGAAAAAAAAACACAGCAATTAACTAACTGCAGTAAGTATTTCGTTTTGTAATGCGTACTATAAATTACTTATAGAAAATTGTATTAAATTAAAAATTTAAATAAATTAGCACCTTTATGGGAAATCTCTACTTGTTCGGGCATGTTTTCATAAACGGCCAACTCCTTGAATTAAAACATTCACAGATAATCGTCAGGCGTGTCGATTGAATAAATGCAAGAAATTCGAGAAATTCTGCACTGCTTACCATAATCATGCGCTCTATATCTTTGCAGTCTTCAGGTTTGCCTGCACGAATATTAAACTTCATTTCTGTGCAGTTAACCGGCGTCTCTATGGTGGTCCTGTACTTTTAAAGACAGCGATACTTACGAGTCCGTCCACTAGAGAGAGAGAGCAACTTCTTTTAGGAACGTCATATATGACAGATTTTGCGCATCCTCAGAAGGGACTCTGTCCCGCCTCTTGTTCTTTATAATAAAAGAACAAATATTTACTTTTGATGAGGCATATATGTAAATGTATTATAATTTTACAGACGCTTTTGAAATATGGCATGGACTAATTTACATACATGTGTGTTGTATTTCACTTTTATTTTCTTATTGCTATATGTATTTACTAACATACTCAAAGTGATGTATATTATTTAGTGTTTTCCATAAAATTAAATTATTCTTACATTGTCTAAATAATATAACTTTTATATTATAACCTTATATAAATATGCGGTGGGGGCACAGGACAATGGGACAAAACAAAAGCAGGTACCCATGATCCAGGAGAACTAAATTATTTTGTACTGTGATATGTAAATGATAACCCTGTTGTAATAATGCATAATTATACATTATAAAAATACAAATCAACGTGTTGCCGGTAAAGGTCATTGAAGAAACTTTTCTTGTCTAAATTTAATTTGATAATTTTGTTTGTTTAAAGAGCTTATGTTATAGTCAAAATATAGTACAAAAAATACAAACAAATATATTTGATCTAATGATGTTTTGTAACATTATATAAGGTATGTTGTCACAACAGGAACCAGTGGTTTAGTGATACAGCCTACCAAACAAAACTGGCCAAAAATACTTTTTTTCAGTCTTTCAGATTTTTCAAATCTGACATTTGTGGAAAAAACCTTGTCCTGGAAACAAAGTGCAGTCTTTATGTTAACATTATCAGTAGTTGACCCTTGCCTTAATGTATACAACTGTGTTTTTTTATTATGTTCACTTGTGCATTGGATCAGGGCTAATGAAATGTCAAAGGTGTTTGACAAAAACAACTTTAGTATGAAGACCATGTATTACAGTATAATTGTCGACAAATTACCCTATCACAAGATGGCAAGGAGATATATGGTTGGATAGGCCTTTGGTTTCTAAAAAACAAAAAGACCCATTACATAGCTTTTTGTCATTTTATCATGAAAGTTAAAATGGTCAAAATAGAATGTTATATGAAACATAAAAAATATTTCTGTTCTAAATTCTGTTTTCTGTTAAAATAAGCCATGTAAATACAAGTTGTAATTTGGGAGTTTTGTCAGGTCAAAAATTTGCAGTGAATAGTTGTTTTTGTGTGCAAGAATTGCAGTTAAATTAAAATGATTTTGATAACGTCTAGTAGTAATGTTCAAGTTTATCTTTACATTAAGGTGACCTTTGCTTTTGACCAGGATGTTATCTACGTAAGTCACTCTTCTTCCATATTTAGAGATAGTCTTTATGATTCGTGCTGGTGGGGTGTTTGGGGAAAAATTCTTTACAAAACTAAGCAATGACTAAACATTGTCATTGAATATACATTGCCATTGCCCTTTGAACTAATTTTAGTTTTATTAAATATTATTGTTATCATATCATTTTTTTTCAATTAATATCTTCATATTAAAAACACAAATATTGTAAAATATATAAAATATAGCCCTCCAGATAACACTTTTGGCCAGTACTGTATCTGCAAGACTCTTCTATAACAAACTATGTTCCATATACTATGGAACACTACGGCCACTAATTCTATAAAAAAACTTGTTTGATATCCTTTTAGTGAAACTATTTTGGAATTCAGATATAAACACTCAAATATCAGTCTGCTTAATCTGAGAAGTCTGTTCACCAATGCACAATTTCTACCTAATTAGATACATTTACATCACAGTGAAATTAGTTTTAATTATTTTAACATTTTATTATTCTTCCATGTACACATTTTGTGCCACATCATTTTAGCTAATAAATCATAAAAACAAATTACAACCACCTACTACTAACAAATATAATTTAAAGCTCGTCAAGGTGCCTCCTGAGCTAGATTGTCCATAGCTTCTCCATTAAAGCGAATAAAATGCCAGCCCTCTTTAGCTGTAAGGTCCTCTGCACCTTTAGCAAAATAAAAGTCCAAAGATGGTTTGTTCCAGTCCAGTACAGAGAGCTGTAAACGTACACACTGTTTCTCTTTGCCCACCTATAGACAATAATTATAATAATTAAAATTTTGGGGAGAATAAACCTGTGATAACACAAAAATGTCAATAAATAAAATTGAATAACAAATCCAGATGAAGCTTTAAAGGCCACAAAACTTACTTTTGCAACAGTCGCCATTAATGCCTTGCCAATGCCTGTACCTGCAGGGCAAGCAAGAATTAAAGAATCAAGAAACAGTTTAAGTATTACACTGGGTAGTTAACAAATAACTTGCGTTCACGCGCACCCCGTAAACATTTCATAAAGACACGTGACATGGATATGATGTGTACTGTATGCATTGAATTCTATTCTAGTCTGATTCTTTCATACACTTTCATACACATATTCCATTTAGTCTTTTGAATAATAAACTCAAAATAACACTTTAAAAAACAATAATAAAACTGCTGTTTTAAATATTGTACAGAATGTTAGGACATTGTCTGCTTTTTTTCCCTGCTCAGATACAATTACCTCTGTACTCTGGCATGACATACAGATCCTCCAAGTACACATCCCTTCCTTCCCATGAGCTGTAAGTATAAAAGAATAGAGCATAGCCAATTGTAGTGTGCCCTGTGGAAGTATAAGAGAAATATGATGACATAATTAAGACATACTGTGCACATTTCTGTAAACACTAAGATATATCAGCATTTATCAGCATGTATCTAACTGGTGAGTGTTCCATGCCTCTCTCGAAGGTGACTTTTGAGCTTTGTCTTTGCAAATGAGATTACAGAAGTGCAAAGATGTATGGCCAAATCTATTGCAAATAGTCATACATATTGTTTACCATATTCCTCTATATACCCTGGTGTCATTTTGGTCTTTTAGGAGTCATTATTACCATCTTGAGATTTTTGCTCTTCAGGCACCTCAGCTATAAGACATTGGTAATGAGGATTGGGGCCAAATCCGTCCCTCTCCAACTCTGTAAAATTATTAAAACACACAACAAGGAATTTACTGCAGTACGTCTATTATACTGCGTGATATAGATTAAATTAATTTAATTTAATTTAAAAAAATTAAACACCTTTACGTGAAATCTTTACTTGTTCTGGCAATTTTTCATAAACAGCCAACTCCTTGAATTAAAACATTTACAGATAATCAGTCAAGTGTAAACTTCAAACAATCAAGCGTGTCGATTGAATAAATGCAGGTAAGACATTCTGCACTGCTCACCATAGCCATGCGCTCTATATCTTTGCAGTCTTCAGGTTTGGCTGCACGAATATTGAACTTCATTTCTGTGCAGTTAACCGGCGTTAACAGTTAAAGACTTACTTATGAGTCAGTCCACTAGAGAGAGAGAGAGAGAGTTTAGGAACGTCATATATGTCAGATTTTGCGCAGCCTCATTAGAGACTCGGTCCCGCCTCTTGTTCTCTTTAATAAAAATAAATACTTACCATTTTACAGACGCTTTATTAATATGGCATTAAAGTGAAAACTTAAGATTAAGGAAATTTCAGTATGTGTGTGGGAAACAAAAAAAGGTACATATGATCCTGGAGAACTAGATTATTCTGCACTATGGTATGTAAATGCTTTTACAACCCTAGAACTTCTGTAATAATGCATAATTATAAAAAAATCTAATCAATTATAAAAGGTCATTGGAGAAACGTCTTGCCTAAATTTGATTTGATAATTTAGTTTGTTTCAAGAGCTTGTGTTTTAGCCAAAACAAAAATACAAATATATTTGATCAAATGATGTTTTGTAACATTTTATAAGGTATGTTGTCACAATATGAACCAGCGGTTTAGTCATACACAGCCTACCATAATAATCTGGCCAAAGTAATTGTTCAACTTGCCCAAACCTAACATTTGTGAAAAAAAAACTTTTCCTGAAACAAAGTTCAGTCTTTATGTTAACTTTATCAGTAGTTGTAGTTGACCCTTGCCTTAATGTATACAACTGTGGGTTTTTTATTACGTTCACATGGATCATGTATTACAGTATAATTGTCGACAAAGTACCCTATGACAAGATGGCAAGGAGATATATGGGTGGATAAGCCTTTGGTTTCTAAAAATCTAAATACATTTTTTAGGCCTTTCGTGTCAGGTCTGTGTACTATGACTGCAGTGTCCTATTATCCTGATATTTTCTATGTAATTAGATACATTTACATCACAAAACAGTGAAACAACATTTTTTTTTTACAATTTTAATATTCTTCCATTTACACATTTTGTGCCAATTTTTCTCAGATATTAAATCATAAAAACAAATCACACTAATAAATATAATTGAATGCTCTTCAAGGTGCCTCCTGAGCTAGATTGCCCATAGCTTCTACATTAAAGCGAATAAAATGCCAGCCCTCTTTAGCTGTAAGGTCCTCTGCACCTTTAGCCAAATAAAAGTCCAAAGATGGTTTGTTCCAGTCCAGTACAGAGAGCTGTAAACGTACACACTGTTTCTCTATGCCCACCTATGGACAATAATTATAATTAATTAAGTGAATAAAAGCCATTTTACACAATCATTGGGAGAAAAAACTGTGTTAACAACAAAATGTCACAAAATAAAATGTAATAACAAATCCAGATGAAGCTTTCAAGCCCATAGAACTTACTTTTGCAACAGTTGCCATTAAAGCCTTGCCAATGCCTGTACCTGTAATCAAAAAAGCTGTTGATTATTACTCTGGGTAGTTAACAAATAACTTGCTTTTTAGTTATTATTTCCCAAAAAGCTGTGGTACATGTATGGTGTCTGTTGTATCATTGTGCTCCCTTTTCTTCTTGCATAATTTCATATCTAACTCTAATCACTGTGTAGTAATTAAATGTGCACTGTGGGAATGCCCTAAACTGAAACCAGAGATAACAGAGGTTAACAAGATGGTGCAATTCTATTACTATGAATGTGGAAAAATGCAAAGCTCAGTATAGCTTTTAAGTGATGGACGTCCCACCTTCCAATAAAAAGAGCCAATCATTTATCGCAAAAGACTGATGACTCTTTGGGGGAGGGACTAGACTAGAGTGTTGCAGGGTACCTAATTTATGGCACAGTTGATATCAGGTTCAATTGTTAGTGGTTGTACGGTGGCCCAGTAGTGCAAAACACAAAGAGCAAACATAGATTCACAACACAGCTAAATCAAGCCACAAAACAACAGAATGAAGCCACAACACAACAAAATCATGCCATAACACAACAGAATCAAGCCACAGCACAACGGAAATGCCCCCATCCACTAGGGGGCAGTGTCCTTATGGAAAAGATTTTCCTGTGTTATTGCATGACTGCTTATTAGACATCAGGACATTCTTGTCAAACATCATTTTGACATAAAATGTTTTCAAATCTGTATTCACATTTTAAAGGTTTAGTCATGAAACTATGAGAATTATACATCCGTGATGTATACCAAGCTGCCCTTGTTTTAGTGTTTCAGCCAAATATATTATAATTTTAATCATTGTCTTACTCTTCTTTATTGATAATTGACAATATCTGCAGGGCTAATGCCCCCTAGTGGTCGGGAGCATTTCTGTAGTGTTGTGACTTGATTCTGTTGTGTTGTGGCTTTATTCTGTTGTGCTGTGATTTTCTTACAACACACCTTATTCTTGCTTTTTGTTTACAAAATGCACATTGCGGGACTGTTTCCAGAAATGTTACTAGGCCCCCTTCCGTAATCAATTCCGATCAATTCCGTAATCAATCTCAGGATGTCTTTGCATTTGCAAAGAAAGGCACTCTGGCAATTCTATGGCAGTTTTCTGGGATTAATGCTCTGTGTAAATAGGGTTGGAGTGGTGTGCTAGATGCTACAAGTTAACTACTACTTTTTCACTGCATTTTTTCCATGTTTCTATGGCAGTAAAAGTGAAAATTGAGGATAACGTGGACCAAATCAAGCAGTGAAGAGGGACGTTTCTCTGGATTTTAACATTGGTGGAAACATTTGAGATAATGTAAGCACAATTAAACATCTTACTAGTATATTTTTTTATATACTATCTTACTAGTATATATCTGCTTTTTGGGGATATTTTAATGCAAAAATCATACATATTATGCCTTAAAGAGATATCAGTCTTTCTCCATTCATATAAATAGAACTTGGCATTCCAAACATGGCTGCCGAATGCTGAGACTTCCCTGAGTACAAATATTAAAGTCTTTCAAATAATATACTCAAAATAACTTAATTAAAATACAGTTTTAAATATTGTATAGAATGTTGGGACACTGTCTGCTGTTTTTAACTGTTTAGATACAATTACTCACGATTGCTCACCTCTGTACTCTGGCATGACATACAGATCCTCCATAAACACAACCCTCCCTTGCCATGTGCTGTAAGTATAAAAGAATAGAGCGTAGCCAACCGTGGTGTGTCCTGTGGCGGTATAAGAAAAAAATATGATGACATAAAAGTCTTGAAGACCTTTACTGTACTGTGGACATTTCTGTAAACACTAAAATAGATCATTTATTAGCATATATCTAACAGGTAAATGTTTCATGCATCTCTTGAAGGTGACTTTTGAGCTTGAGTCTTGGCAAATGAGATTAATTATTACAGAAGTGAAAACATCTATGCCCAAATCTATTGCAAATAGTCATACATATTGTTTACCATATTCCTCTTCTTATATACCCTGGTGTCGTTTTGGTCTTTTAGGAGTCATTATTACCATCTTTAGACTTCTGCTCCTCAGGCACCTCAGCTACAAGACACTGGTAATATGGATTGGGGCCAAATCCGTCCCTCTCCAACTCTGTAAAATTATTAAAACACACAACAAGGAATTTACTGCAGTTAGCATTGTGTGTTATATTGCGTGCTATACATCAATTTAATTAAAATGAATGAAACACCTTTACGTGAAATCTTTACTTGATCGGGCATCTTTTCATAAACGGCCAACTCCTTGAATTAAAACATTCACAGATAATCAGTCAAGTGTAAACTTCAAAGCGTGTCTGTTCAATGAACGCAGGTAAGTTTACCATAATTCTGCACAGCTCACCATAATCATGCGCTCTATATCTTTGCAATCTTCAGGTACGCCTGCACGAATATTAAACTTCATTTTTGTAAAGTAAACCGGCGTCTCTTGGTTTGTGCTACCTTTGATCGGAGAATACTGAATATAGTTAAACGACAGTTGCGTCCGTCCACTAGAGAGCAGAGCAACTACAAGAGTTTATTCAAGAACGTCATATGTCACAGATTTTGCGCAGCCTGGGAAGGAAGTCCAGCCTCTTTCACTCAAAAATATTTACTGAAATACATATATAGTATAAAATACTACGAGTTGTTACTGTTTTTAATACATTCAGTTTAGATATTCATTATTATAAATTAATTTTATTTTACTAATTTCCTATTCTATTGTTGCTTTTATTAACGTTTTATTAACATATATTTCGTTTATTAACATTGGTATGGTGGGTTCTGTATTGTCTTTACAGGTACAGAAAAGGGAATGCCTAATCTCAAAGATTTTACAGGAAGTGAAGCAGTAACTGGCCAGTTGTTACCAGTGTAATAGTGTAGTGATCCTTTTCACCAGCAGAGGGGGCTGCAAGCTACACAGACTACACTGTGAGTAGATCTATTTATTTTTTAAATCTATTTATCAAGGTACGGTTGTTTAAAAGGTTTAATCAAAATACTCCATGTGTGTGTGTGTGTGTGTGTGTGTGTGTGTGTGTGTGTGTGTGTGTGTGTGTTTATTACATTTGGTGTGGGCCATGCATGTGGCTATTGCAAAGAATTCCATTACACTTTTATTCATATTATTCTAATTTTATTATTCCAATTTTAGTTAAAGGTCTGTGGGATCGACTCGTGTTGTTAAAACCAGAAAAATGAAAAATGCAATTGCAGATGCCACAGCTAAAATTAAACACTACATCAGTGACTCAAATTGTTACACACACAAACAATTCCCTGCATTTCTGTGTCTATCTGTAGTTTCATTGTCTTCCTCTTGAATTTTAATGCACTCCTGCCTCCTCAGTTCCGTGTGGGAGAATATCCTCAAATATATTATAACAGTTTCCAAAGGCAGGGGAAGCAGATCATTACCCTTCTGCGTGCGTCAAGACGCATGGTTAGCACTCCCAACCCATCATGGTGATCAGTGAAAATGATACATGATTCAGTTTTTCAGTCGCCTGTTCCAGGTCCATTCCATTCTCTAGACCTCAATACAGGGCAACAGTTCTTGTTTTTCCAGTGGAGTTTGCAACCCTTCTTGCCAAAGTATGTCATAGAGCCCATCCCTTCATCCGAGATCTCCAGTGGGTTCTACAGCCCCATATTTCATTGTCTTCAAAACAGGCAGGGGTCTGCGCCCCATTTTGGATCTGCATGAACAAGGCATCTCACAGGATGCTGTTCAGGATGCTGCCGCAGAAGCGCATCCTGGTGTCTATACAACACCAAAATTAGTTAGGGGCAACAGACCTGAAGGACTCTTTCTGACAGTACAGCCACCATGGTGTATATCAACCATCAGCGTTGCATAAACTCACAGCCAATGTTGTAACTCTCTTGTTGCCTTTAGTAAAATGTGGTTAAATCACTGAAAGCCACTTACATTTCTAGAGACCTCAGTTATACAACTCCATCCCCTCTGGAAATGTCCAATACGTCCTTCTTTGATGATGTAATTGTTGTCTATTGTCCTCTAAATGGCAATGGCTTTAACAGTGACAGTTTGACCAAACAATGGAAAAGTGAGGAATGTTTGAGAGGTCTGCTTGGAAACCGCAAGTATTTCAGATTTTTTTTGCTATTACAGAGCAACTATTATTATTTTTATGCAATTTCTATATAATAATGAATGGGCTATATCTTGGCAGCTACAAGTAGAATTAGCTAAAATAAAAGCTTTTTTCCCACTAACAACCTCAGCGGCTTCTTATGCCTTCTCCTAAAATACCGATGAAAAATGTTTATTTATTTGTATTTTTAGATATTTAAAATGCAGTAGCGGAAGTCAACCCATCGTCATGGTAATGATAAATCATAAAAATCACTTGTTGTGACTCTATCTTTTCCTTACAGGGGATGTTTTTTGAACTTCAGGAGGAAGCATTTATTTACATTTACCTTATTTAGTCATTTGGTTTGCGCTGTCACTGTGTCATATGACAGTGAGGTCATATGACAGTCCATGGGTCACTAGTGTCAGTGTAAACACACATTGACCACTAATCATAACTTAGTGGAAAATAAGTAATTTATAAAAAGGTCTATGAGAGCAGACATGAGTCAGATGTTACTTCACTGGGATTTTCCCACACAAATGACCTCAGTCTATGTTCAGACCACATAAGTATTTTCATTAAAGGCATAAAATAGAGTTACATTCAGGAACATATATTATTAATGGATAAATAAGTGGGTGTTGGATTTGAAATCCATTCTAAAAAATCGATGAAATAAACTTAAGAGCCATGTGGATGTTTCTGGTTGTCTCCCCATGAGGGCAAACCTGTCCATCTGTGTGTCTGACGGGGTTGGGTAATTGCAGATGACAGTCCTGTCCTGCTTTTGCTATTGCTGTAAGGGTTAAAATTGTGTTCTTGTTAAAAGGAATCTCACAGTGGGGTGAAAAGCTGGAAAGGAAAACCAAACAATGCATCAAACACCAACATTAAGGTCATTCCTCATCTCATGCATGTATTTGATGTTTTTTATTTCTAACAGTACTACAGCAAGCCTTAGTTTATCTTATTAAAAAAAAAAGAATTTATTCTAAGTACCAAAGCACAGACATACAGCACGTCTTTATTTTCTTCTCATCTGCAGTTTATATTCATTAATTCAATCACACCGCAGATTTTGACAGCAGATACATTATTAAATTTCTTCAGGCTTTTTATTCTATTCTTCATATGATTTTACTAGTTTGAGCATTTTTCCTTCCTCAAATTAGATCCTTCTAAAGGTTATTGTATCACATGTTCGTCACGCCCACTTCACGTCATGTCCCGGTGGACCCGCCCATTGAAGACCCGCTTCATACACATGTGCTAAACAAACCGTTTACTGCTGAGCAGAAGTGATGAGAGGGAGCATGTTTTGTGTTTCAGTACAATTTAGGAATTTGATGGGACATTCTTGGAGCTTTTTAATTGTGTTGTTGTGAGCAAAATGGTAAAAAACTAAAGCTTTATTCTTACCGTGTGTAAAATCCTGCGGTGGAAGGAAAAATACATTGGCGTCTCCTTGGTAAGTGTTTCCACAATATTTGAAGTTACTACATAATAGTGGTTTAGCCGCTGAGGAATTTGGCGTTTCCTGAATAAGTTGCTATACCGCTATTATACTTTTGATCTGAACGTTAAATCTAACGTTTATCTTTCAGTTTGCATTTTTAGTATATAGTTTGTTGCAGTGAATTTAGTTTTAATAGTATTGTAATTCCTATTTCGTCTGCTTTTAGAAAAGTGCAATCATCCTGGTGCAGGAGCACGTCTGAAACGCGCTGATAAACGCGACGCTGATAACGCGACGCTGAGGTGAGGTGCATTTTTTAAACCCAGACGTCTGCTATTGCTTCTGTCTGCATTCCACCACAGAATGCCTTATACGGGGTCCTAGACATGTGATAAAATAAGTCAGCTTAACAACAGGCTTCCCTATATATATATATATATATATATATATATTAAACATCATTAAAAAAGCATTTTAGCACTCTTACAAAAAATAATTATTTAATTTTATTATTCTCAGAATTACATGACCCAAATGCAGAAATGAAGCAATTCATTTGTATAGTCTCTCACTCTTTTTCTCTCTCTCTCTTTCTCTAAATATATTATTTTATAAGTGATTTGAGAATTTTCCAAAGAGCATTCTGTGTGCAGGAAGAAATGAAGTCTTACATCAAACAAAATTCGACAACTTTGTAAATTTTTTAGTTTAATCTAGAAAAATAATCTATATTTAGTTTTTAACCCCACTATATGTATGTAAATGTTTATTTGAGATTATCTTTTTTCCCAGGAGCAAAACTGAATTTTCAGAGTACTGGCTTTTTGTGTATGAGATTTTAGTGTGTCTAGTGACAGAATGATACATGGCTCTAGTTTAAAATAATTAGTGTTTCCTGTCTAAATACAATACCAACTTCCCCATTCTTTTTATTCTTTTCCATGTATTGAGAGTCTGGAACATTTACAAACAGGGAAAAGCACAAGGAAAAAGCTTATGGGAAAGCAGAATTGTGCTATGTTCGTTGCAAAGTTTGGTTTCTAAATTAGTTATAGGTAGTCCAGCCTTATGAAACTTAACTTAAGCATTGTGGTACAGCCTTCTGATCAGATATTCAATGCAAACCGGTAGCTAATTATGTTGGAATGCTTGTTATTAGTGAATACACAAAGTTATAAAATATATAGTGTACGTTGAATATTCGTTTTGAGTAAAAGTGTCTGGCAAATGTTTTCCGAATCTCACTCAAGTTAACCAAGTTAGTCTTTGACAGGACTTGCAATGTCTGAGAAACCAATTTTAGTAGGCCATGTCTAAAATTAAACATTTATTATTTTACTACATCTTGTACCTCTGTAGATATATAACAGCAGATTAACTTTGATGAGCATTTCAGGGAAAACCTTCTTCCCTGAAACATAATTACAGAAGACTATGTGCAAACATAATTTATCAGATATTATATGGTGGCAGATTTGACAAGATTATGATTTACTCATCTCCTCCTACTTCCCTCTGCTGGATTATGATTTAGATGCTGTCCTGGGAAACTACTGCCCAGTGTCAACATCTTTTAACCATAACGTTTTGTTGATATTTTCTTCCGATTTGTAATGTTAATTTACTGTAAGCTATTGTGTTTATATGCATCAGTTATTTTAATTTGACGATTGTGATTGCTATGTAGGGTACAATGAGCCTCAAGGTTATTTTTTATTGATGTGATCCATGAGGTCATTTTGTGGAAGGACAATTTTGATTTAATGTGATTATAAGAAGGTTTTAAATATTTAAGTTAATGAGGATGAGAATCCTAAAATTTTAATTAAAAGTTTATATATTTTTTCTGATTAAAAATAGACATTTTTATCTTTTTTTTACACAAAGTAAGATTTAAATAAAATAAAGCACCAGTAAAAAGCATTTTTAAGAAATCCTTTAGCCCCTACAGTCAAGCACATTAATGCACCACACACTTAAAACACACGCAAACAAACAAGCATATGTTTACTGTACATGAGGACCATATGTGCTTATCTTTGTTCTACACAAGATCGTCTAATCTACATGACTACATTATGGTGTTGATAGATTGACAGTAAATTCTTGAAATGTTTTTGCCTTAAGGAATTAGTTTGAAGTCCCACAATTAAAAGAAAGAAGATATTCTATTATGACTATTAGGTTTTTTATTATTGTGGTATTAAGACCAAATATCCTAAATAGTTGTAATAATTAAACACATTTCATCCCCTTAATATCTTTACCATGATGTACAAATGCTCATTCACATTACTGTAAAGCGATTAATAAAACAACTATGAATTATGTAAATTCAGTATTGGTACATAAATCGTGATAGTATTTGTGAAAGTATTTGCCTTTATATCAATTTCATTACAGAAATGAGAATTAATATAAGAATAATAGGATTTATAAAAAAATGTTACAATAAAAAAATGTGCTAATGAAATAATCTGAAAGTGCAAAAAATTATATGGTCCTAAAGTTTCAATTTTATTTATGCCAGATAATAAATTTTGGGTAAATTAGACATAAAGTGAAAGTGAATGCACAAATTAAGATATGTTTCAAAAGCACAAAAACATATTGTGGTTTCGCTGTACATCCACACTGTACATGTACATCCATTGCTGCTCAGACTTTCACACACGCATAGACACACACCCATTGTTTGGAGCAGCAGAAGTATTTGGGGTGGAACGCAACGGTTACTTCCTGAGATTGAGTCTGGAGCTCGCTAGCCAAAGCACCATCAGAGAGCTGATGAAAGAATGCCCTAAGAAAAGAGAAAGACGTTATGTACATTATGTACCGGACATGTATTCATAGTTAGTCACATTGTTTACTGGCAGGCACAGAGTCTGCACCCAAAAAACCTCTGTAAACAGCTCTGCAAATGTCCATGGAGTATGAATGCCACCAAATTCTCACAAAAGTGTGTTCATATTTTTATTTACTATTGAAAAAATAATTAATTACTTAATCCATATAGCCTCTTTACGTTCAGCCAGCAAAAAATATTATTATTATTTTAAGTTGCTTTTTTTTCAGTGTAGGGTTCCCATATAAAGACAAATGAAGAAACCTTTAATGGAAGTGACCTTTGTCCATCACAGTTTGCCCAATCATTGCCCAAGTTACAATTGCCCAATGGTGACATGACGATTCATTTTTAAGATTTTCTCAGTTTCTTAATGATGTGGTAATGTCACATTAACGTTGTTCCTTCTCTATCTCAGTATTTCAGCCATGTCTTGGAGCGGCTCATTCCAGCTCATGCAGACTTTGAGAAAATCTCCTGCCGTTCTTCGCCGCCGTTTCCGCCAGGATCGAGCCCAGGCCCTTTCGCACGGCGACCCGCTTTTCAAAGTGCATTACCTCGGTACTGAAAAGATCTACTCCCTGGATGTGGAACAGGCTACGGAGGCCGTAGACCGCTTACTGGAGTCATTTCCAGATACGGCCACCCTTGACAAACTAGGGAAGGAACATGCTCTCGTTGTCCGGCCTCGCTATGTCGAGGTGAAGGAGATCTGCACAGGCCGGCAGCTCACTAAGACCTATCTGAAGGACATCGCTTACTGTGCGGCTGACACAACCAGACCCAATGTTTTTCTCTATATCTGTAAGCAGCGAGGACAACAGTTGCAATGCAGAGTGTTCTGGTGTAGTAGACCAGACCGCGCTAGAGATATGACCGCCTGCTTAGCCAGATCCTTCCAAAAGGCTTTGAATGACTTGCTGGAGGATGAGACTAATCACACAAGAGGAGGAGAAGAAAGCAAGATGGATGGAAAGCCACTTGAAGATATGGGACCAAGCAAAAGCTCCACACTACCAGCGGACCTGAGGAAAGGTGAGGAAAGATGTCTAGCAGCTCACAGAATTTTGAAACAATTAAAATTGTTTTGTAATATAATTTGTTTGATTTTTTTTTTTTTTTTTGTCTTTGATTGTAGGTCGGTGGCGGAAGCGAAGCCCCCTGAGAGAGCTGATGAGAAGAACCAGTATCAGTGACTGAACCAAGACTGGCTCAACATTAAGACTGCGGTCATCTTAGGAATGCTTTAAAAAAGTGCCTATAGAAACCAGTTTGCATGGAAAATGGATGGTCATTGATAAGCAAACAGTTCACATTTGCTTCTGTTATTAGAGGGAATTAATGTGAGATTCATTAACTTTAATAGCAGTCTGAGAGCATCTCTAGATTCAGTCGACTATGACTGTGTTATTTTGCAGTGTTACCAGTTCTTGGAATGCAATCAGTGCAATCCCTGTATCTAAAATAAATTGCATCAGGAAAGCTCCAAATATTACAACATGAGCTTTCAAATTAAGGCAGCTTTGCTGTTCTTGCCCAATCGTTTATTTCAGCACTTTGTTCAGTTCTCCTTAAACTTTGTATGACTTTATTTTTTTTGTTGCAATATTTAAACTGGCTGAAATGTTCTCTTTGTACATTAATAGTCAGGTTTCCAAGCACTTAGAAAACATCAAGTTAGTTTACAAATGACTCTTATTAACATTAATACATTGTTCATATTTATCATTTAGTTTCGCTGTTCCTAAAATTTAAATACCACACAGTCTATGGATTCTTTCATCTATAGGTATCATTCTCACAGCACTGGTAAAGAGAGATAATAAGGCTCTTTCCTGTAATAATGTTCTTAAAATGTGAAAATTGTGTGTCAGTGTGATTTGTCAATATTTTACAATTCTCACATTCTACTTCATTTTACAAGCAGGGTGTTGATCTGTTAAGCAATAATCCTGAGATTTTTTTTTTGTCTTTTGAAGAAGTGAACTTTATAACTGCTCACTGTGGGAAACATTGTGAAGCAGCAGTGGTTACATTTTTTTGAATGTTTTATTTAGTTTTACGCAATGGTTTTTAAACATTTATATAACTGACTTATTTTATACACCAGATTCTATTTCTAAAATTCTATTTTTATATACACTTTTCTGCTCTGGAAAATCTATGTTTATGTTTATACATTAAAATTTCTGAGCTTATTAGAATATAAGAGCTGCTAGTTGATCCTTTGCTAGGTGTCATTTGGTTACTTTTGAATATTTCTGACTATAACATCTCAAATAGACCTGAATTTAAGATCTGTTGTGACAGTGATGTCCTTGAAAAGTGGTTCATGCCACATACATTTTTTTATTTTTTCCTGCTTTAAAGCTAAAACCTAAACTTCCTTTACTTGAGTGCAGAGATACATATACTGGATATTTTTGTTAACATGTATATTATAACATGTACTTGTTATGTGTTAACATAATGTACAAGGGTCCTAATCACCCTGTCAGGGGTTACTTGTAATACTGACTGGCTGACTGTACATTATCCTTAATACACAAATACATCAAATATTTGATTCGAGTTGTTTTATTATGCAGTTACAGACTACGGAAAATATGAGACATGAAGCAAAACTATGTAAGGTATTTAAAGATATTTGACTGCAGAGTGTTTAAAATAAAGTATTTTGCAGAGCCATGAAAATCAATAATACATAAATGAATAAACAATTGTAACTATGATCTATCCATTATCTATGATAAATTTATTAATCTGTCACTTAGCTATTATACAAACAGCAGACCAAAAATGTATAAATTCGTGTTTTCTCTCTGATGCCCAACAACATACAGATACTCATTTATGTACAAGAATAAGTGTAAACGCCTCTAAATCCCAAATAGGGCTGGAGCAAAGGTGCAGGAAAATATATTTGTCAGTGTTTAACCGTTCATCCTGTATATCACACATCATTATCCACATTTCTACTCATTCTTCCCAACAAACACATGCAGAACAACATACAGCAACCCCCTACAAAGACCATTCCCAGAAAAATATAGACCAGTGTGGTGGTCCAGAAAGCAAACAGATACAGAGTCTTATTGCAGTATTGGTCTGTCCCTTTGGCATAATCAGGCTGGTAAATAGAGTAGATCCATATATTACCTATAGAGGGACAAAAGTAAACAGTGTGAGGGTGGTAAAAAACATCCATGTTTATTCAGATCATGTGGCAAAATATTTTGTCATGAACTACTTAAAATACAGCTCTGGAAAAACTAAAGAGACCACTCAAATTTTGCCTTTGATCTGCATTCATACATACTGTCTATTTGTGTGTGTTGAATTCTAACAAAAGCACACCTCAGGAGTGGCATTAAGTCACCCAATAGCAATGTAAAAAAAAAAGACCGAGTGATCAAAGCTGTGATCAGAAACTTGGCTTACACCATCAAATGTTGTTTTTTAAACTCTTCTTAAAGATGTAAAATTATTCAGCAAATAAAAACAATATTAATATTTAGAATTCGGGAGGACTGTTTTCAATAGTTTAAAGAATAAAACAAAAATGAAATAAATTCAGTAAAACTACAAGTAATTAGGAAATTATTAGTATATTAGTCTTCATTTCTTAAATTAAAGGTAAAATTGCAGACAGACTTTTCAAGTCTACTTTGAAAGCCATGGTCCCTATTTCCTTTCATTGTTGAGGGAAGTAAAAAATATATATTTTATAATAACAATAGCTATAGATAGACA
Source organism: Beaufortia kweichowensis (assembly GCA_019155185.1). Lineage (NCBI taxonomy): Eukaryota > Metazoa > Chordata > Actinopteri > Cypriniformes > Gastromyzontidae > Beaufortia > Beaufortia kweichowensis. The sequence goes on along the minus strand of CM032795.1, from coordinate 4,766,482 downwards.
AACTTCAGTCAAGTGTGAAAACAACTGATCATCGGTATATAAACAAATGTCTACTGACTTAGACTGATTTAGAAACACTACTGGAAAAAGCACCTGCTACTGATTTCAGCAGGGAAAATAAATCAGGTAAATTTCAAGAATTAGTTTAGTTTAATCATAAAAATTAGTTTCAGTTTAACATCTGATGTGTCCTAGAGCTTTAAGTAATTGCTTGGCTAGGTAATTTGATTTAGTTTAGTATAATTTTGTGTTTTATTTTTAGTGCAGCATTTGTATTCTTACATGAACAATGAATTTGAACCACAAGAAAAACTGATTATTAATATCATTATTCATATTTAAATAATTGATATTAATTACACTATTTTTGAACATTTGAGTGTCTCCATTATATCTTGCTGTTGCCGCCTTACCCGCTATAAACCAGCAGAAGAGGAAGAGTGACACCAGTGAATTCCAGGCGGTGCAGAGGCTGCTTACAGGAGTTTGAGTACCATCTTCTGGCTCCTGAGTGCATGGCAGACAGGACAACAGACCCAAGACCAACGCAAACACACCTGATACTATCAGATAAATGGGGATATAGGGCTGCTTTGGACAGTCATCCCGATACAGTGCACCTGTGAAGGTGAACATAGATTATTTTTATTATTAAAGTTTTTTTATTTGCATGAAATGAACATTTTTAGAACCCAAAATCAAAAAGAAACGGAACATACCAATTGACACCTGGGCGATGGGCAGAACAGTCGCAAAGAGTTTGGAGATTACTGTTAAACATTAATAGGAGGCAGAGAAAATAAAATCAGTTTATTTCCTACAGTATGTGATTTTCAGAAAACAATCTAACTTAAAACTATACAGACCACCTACTGCTTGATACATTTTATTTAAACATTTATCCAAATTAAACCTGGACACAGAGTTTTTTGCCTTTATGTATATTATCTTGCCTTATCTATCTTACTTGATTTACAACATTAGACATTACCAACTACGGGAAGTGTTTTGTTAATCTAGTAAGAGTTGATAAGCATACTCAATTACCTAATCTAATATGCATTCATGTTTGGTAAGATGTGGATTATTATGTGGATTTAACATTGTTTTCTCTTTACTGTCCACAGGCCTATTACAGCAGAATTACAACCCACTATATGCACAGCCCAGTTAAGATCCACTGGTATAGGCAAAGTGTAGGTCTTTTAATGTACAGTTCATTACTTAAGTTATGCCTGATATTTACTTGGATTTAACTGTGATGTGTTTTCAGTCAAACAAAGCCATAAAAGTAGATTTCCCAAGACTGTTGTTGATTGTTAATTGTTAATTGTAGTTCTAGACTATCAAAACTTTTAAACTGTTATTAAAGTTAGGTAATGAAGCACCATGTCAATTGTAAGCAACTGTAGAGCAATTGTAAGTACTTAGTACAGGTGTGCTGGGTTTAGGCGGTCTACGGATATTCTGCAGTAAATTCCTGTCTTCCATTTTTTTTCTTTCACTTTGACCTGAGGAACATAAAAGGGGAGAGAGCATACAAATGTGTTGTTTTTACCATATTGCATTTAAATTTTGTACCTTAATGGTCAATGCAATGAGTCAATATGTAATGCCATATATCACCATGGCAACGTTCAAATACAGAACAGAACAGAACAGAACAGAATAAAATTCATTAGCTACGTTTGCCTGAGCATACAAGGAATTAGTTGCTGATGTTATGCCAAATTTTGACCCTTTCCTCTTACTGCAGCACTGCACATGTTGATTGACCATTTAATAGGACACACCCACAATCAGGTCATCCTAAATGTGCAGTGCAGGGGGTGCTCCAGGACTGCATAAGAAAATCATCCTTAGCCAAACAAATAACCATTACCAGACATAGTCGCTTTATGCTGCGGTGTGCAGAACGATCTTCACATGATATCAAAGTACCGCAAGAGCAATTCGAAACTTTGATGTAGATGCAGATCTGTCTACACAGCGCAGCACGAAGTCGAACACGCGAACTCACTCTCTGATATACTGATGACACACCCGATTACAAAAACATCCTAAATCCATTTACGACTGCCAGCGACCGTGGAACACAAAGCTGTTTGCATTAATCGCCCACAACCTCGCCTTAAAGTCCTGTTAGAGCATATTTGTCAAGTAAATACAAAACAGGTAACACCCGATCCAGGCCAAAAATTCAATCAATATATTAAAAAAATGAATACATCACGTGTTTACTACCCAAAATATCTAGGCCTAGTTTCATTTTAAATGGTCTTTTTGGTTACAGTCGTTTAAAAGTCTTGTCAGTCACGAGTAACGTGTCAGAACTTGTAACATAAGACGTTTAAAACTTTCAAAGATCCTCCAAAACGAGACGAAATACAAATCACCGAGGTTTAAAACGTTGTTATAGGGCCATGACAGCTACTGAAGACGTAAAACAGCTGCTCAGATTTATTAAGAAACGAAAGCAAGCGTGCAACTAAACGCCTGTTTCAGGTGCTGGCTGTTCTGGATGTCGCTAACTGTTTGCCCATTAGCATGTGTATTTCTGTCAATGAAAGGCTAGTAGCGTATATCGTAAATCGGTCATCAGTAACACTTTTAATAGCATTTACTACTAACTTCTTAAGTGTAGCTTTCAAACCCCACCTTTACTTTCGATCATCCTGTTTATAAACAATCGAGTAACACGTCAGACGAAGACACAGCAACCCCGCTCAGCACAAACGCACAAAATAACTTACCGACGACACGAAAACTCCTTTTCAAGCTGCTGGTTGTTATAAATTAGAGTTTTAGACGTACGAGACTATGGCATTAACACACCCAGCCTGCATCGTGTACACGGGTCGGGGGAGGAGGGAGCGTTCAGTTTGCTTTCGTTTGACAAACACAATAGTAGAAACTTTGTATGAGATTCAGTAGACTGTAAATGTGGTGGTTAATGTTACAAACATAGTAATTCTTTATGGGTGTGGCATTTGCTGTTAAAACTTGAAATATGTACAGAGAATGTATTTGAAACCAAAATATTGAACATATAAACCCCCGTCCAGACATCAGAAGTTTTTTCCATTTAAAGGAAGGGAAATACACATGCGTTAGGATGTGATACATACTTTGTAAGATTTCTGTGAATTTAAATGCACAAACAAGCAGCAATAATATACAGCAAATGGAAAAGGGATGCCTACCCAAAGAACATAATACTTATTTCATGTGCCCATGAAAAATTACGATTTCAACATAAAAATGCTTAAAAATGTGCATTTAAAGCACCAAACGCTGACATCTGAGCTATCACTGTATAGACCATTTCACAAGATGTAAACAACACTGGTCCAGAAGCACTTCCTGTTACAGTATTTTTATATTTCACATCTTCACATTAAATCTTAAAGATCTTGTAAATGTTCTGTTGGTTGTATTTTGTTCTGACATTAGTGTATTGTTAAAAAACCAGGACAGGAAGTGTGTCTGGACCAGAGCTGTTTATATATTGTGAAATGGTCTATAGTGAAAACCATTCGTAAGAACTTCATGGTAGGGTTGACATTTGCATAGAATCGTATGTACATGGCAATCAGCTGACAAATTAGTAACTTCTCCATTTTCAAAACAAAACTTTGTTCAAATAAGTCTATAAAGAAACTAGACAATGACAACCACATTTAAAAACCACCTTTATTATAGAAGATAAAAAAATGAACATGAAATAGTAAATCAATTAAACAGTTTGTTAAACCCTATAAATGCCCAGTTTTCTGTCAACAAGCACACATGTGTGCCAAATTATACACATGATGGAGTGATGGAGGTATAACACCCACCGTCTCTCTTATTTCCCCCCTCAATTCAAATCCATCAGTCTTGCTCCCATTATAAATATGAGCATAACCTTATATTCATTATTAAAATGTTGCTCAAGTACTGTGCTTTCGTAACACGCAGCAACTTTTTATCACTAATCACAATCCGCTTCCATCCTGTTTTTACTGCAAAGTAGTTATGTGTGTGTGTGTGCAGTTGCACAAGTTTGTACATGTTTTGGCTTCTCTGTGACTGCAGCTATAATGGCAGATATGTTTGTTTGTGTATACGGGCATATACAGTATGCAGACATGTATTTTGTGCATACGTACTTGAGCGTTAATGTTTTAAAGTATATTTGTATGGGCAGTTTCGTTGTGTATGCGTAGGTCTAATGGTCGAAGCGTGCACAGCTTTTTGCTTGCCTCCTCTAATACTGTGTGACTAAAGACTGTGTGTGTCAGTTTGTTTGAGTAAGCCATATGGCGAGTTGCAAGCTACATTTGTCTTTTGTATTTTTGTGGTGTAAGTGACAATGTCTACACGTCTCAGTGTGGTGACTGTATGTTTGCGGCCGGTGATTCCGAGCGCTCTAGCTTCACAGATGTCTCCATGCTGATGGGTGAGGTAGAGGAGGGGAGAACACCTGAGCCCTTGTTCTCCAATGAGGAAGATGACGAAGGCAAAGACACCACAATGTATTTCTGGAGAGGACGTGAGCTGCCCACTCCTCCTGTGTTTCCAGACTCCAGTTTGACGAGTGGCTGTAAAGATGTGGGAGTGCTGGGGACTGTACTTGTGATGGGAGATCCAGACTGGGAGGAGCTGAGAGTGATCACCTGAAGGAAAAGATTATTTCTACATTTAAAACAGACCATAGACTAGATTAGAGATGTAAAATTATGTTCTGATAAAAACACCTCACTTATTAGAATAGTTTAAATAAAATATTTTCCTATGTTGTCCTGCAGCATCTCATCCTCCGGCAATTTTTAATACGTTTTATCATCACAGAAAACATGATTTTTACTAGCGTAAAAATCTCTTTACATATTTGTGAGTGTATTTCTTAAGAAAAACACAGAGTATGGCCTATAAGTGAGAGAAAATTTAACATTCATATAAAAAATAGCCATTCAAAATTTGTGGTACACTACTGAAGATGAAATGGTATAAATGACTAAAATGCAAAGTTTAGTCTACTCTGGCCTCCTCTTACAACCTGCCACTGCAGAATTGTATTGGTGGCTCTTGTAAGATAAACAGTTTGATTCTCATGTTCCTCATTTGGATAAAACGTTTGCTAAATTAAAAATGTAAATGTTATGTAAATTCATTAAACCCTTTACCTGTTGTGTAGAGGCAGGACCGGCACTGGTTGCCATTACTATATATTTGGTTGCAGGGGGTGACGGCTGGGTGGGCGTTCCAGGGCGAGTGGACATGAGTGTAAGAGAACTGGGCACTTTAATGATACTAGGAGTACGAGAACCGCTTGATGCTGCCAACCCACTTTGAGACATTGACAGGGTTGGCCTGGGCTGCAGACAGAACGAGAAAGAGTACATATTCGATAAATAAATTATTATGGAATTAACAATATGATTGTTTGATTGTTTATGTACATTTACCCACCTGTGTGATGGTAAGTGTAGTTCGGTTTACTGTTTGGGCCTGAAAGGCGGCCTGTGCACGGGCCTTCACCACATGTGAACAGAGCATGGGACCCAGATAACCGTAATCTGCTTTGTATTGATCCACGACATCTGGGACCGGCCTAGTTTTTGCAACCACACTTGCACAGTGTTTCTAAAAACAAGAGGAAAGAGAAAAATGTTTGTTTTTCATTGTGTGTGTGTGTGTGTTGATGTATATACATGTAGCAATGCCTCTAAATGACTGATTCGTGTTCCTCCGCAGTGCTTACCAGTAACAGACTCTGAACATGATCAGCTCCGATCTTATCGATGTTTGTGACCACCGGCCCATCCATCACAGCTTTAATGCGAGCGCCTTCTACTGACAGCCGTGGAATGATCAATGTCTTTATCACCTATGTGGAAGGCAACAAACGTTATAAGATTTTTCCTTCATGCTAGATCCACACACTAAAAATGTTTTCTTTTATAATTAAGCAGTAAAATGCTGTTATCCATTTTATAAACCAATATTTATATTAGTAAATACAAAAAATAGAAAATGGATTAGAACTTTGCTGCAGTTCAATGTAAACTATACTGTATTCCTGCGAATACAGCCCGTACAATCAATGAAGCCATCCACAAAAAACAACACATCTATTATTTACACGTGTTGAATATAATAGAAGCATTCTACTTTTTTCATTTAGCCATTACTGAAAGGCCTCATTTAGAAGTGTCTTTAACCATTACATTTATGCACACAATAGAAATGTCTGTGAGCAGTTATAATTCTCATCCACAGTAAAAACAAAACATATTTTATACATGACAGTAGACTTAAACCAAATGCTGTAATCAACAATTTTTAGTAAATAATTAATTAGCAATTGCAGCTATTGTAATTTATTATGTAATTTGTACGTTATTGAGCAGCTCTACAACATACAGCACACTACTTATACTCAGCAGCATGTAATAAAGAAGACAAAAGCATGTAAGAAAGTGGCCGTGGAATTTCGGACACTCACGTCATGTCCAAGTTCAGCAAGTCCAGCAATGCAGCCATAACGTGTTGTCCACTGAGTCTTTTCGTCCAGCAATGCCTGAAAGAGAGATAGGTATAAAGCATATGGGGACACAAACTTTACGAATTACAATTCTGAGAAAATCCTGATTGTTTAGAATAAGAAAAAAAAATTCTATTAATGTTATGATATTTCAATTATTACACATCTAATACTCTTTCTCCAATTAGTGTTACTTACTCTGTCCAAGACATCCAAACTCCAACATTTTTAAAATGTTGTTTTAACAAAATATTAAAAAATTATATTTAAAATATGTAACATTTAAATATTTAATATTAAAAAAATTAAGCATCTCATAATTTTATAAATATAATTTTATCATCATATTACAAACTACACAGGAGACTCTACTACCTTGGTGAAAGTCTTTGTGATTCGTGACTGGATGTTGTTGGTGGTCGTGCTGAACGTCTTGCAGCTCTGAGCCATCAGCCTTGCAGCGAAGTCTCTGAGAGCCCAGTGATTGTCCACATCAGGCCTCAAACACAGCTGTTTACTCACTATACACGTCACCGCAGCCGGGATCAACTCATGAAGCTGGTGGAACAACAGAAAGGCTTTGCTATTAAACATGCTAATAGTTTTCCAGTAGCTGACCCGGTAGAGCATGATACTGGCAATGGCAGATTAGCCTCATGTTCTTACAAATCTAGACCTTAAATGTACTGTTGTACAAATGTAATGTAAGTTGTACTGTATGTAATGTACTGTAAAATAAAATAAAAGTTCAGTGTATTAGGTTACATGCAAGGTCCATCATTCACACAAGACACAGAAGTTTACAAAGACATCTTAAAGTTACAGCACTTTGGTCTTTTGGCAATTAGAAGGAATAGAATTATCTTTAAAAGTACATTTATCACATGATCCCTTTAAATCAAGTTAACATTTATATATACAAGCAAAAAATGAATGCATCACAGTGTGTATTGTGTAATTTGCTTACATATTTCTCCAAATATAGAGTTGGATTATCCATTAGAGCCTTCACCATCCTCATCAAATATATCAGAAGAGCCAGATTATTCTGAACGACATTTACACGCACCTGAAAGATAAAGAAAGATAATCATTGTATGTGTTTAAACTAACACATAGAATTACACTACAAAGGCCTACGTCTAAGTGTGTGTGTAGGAGAAAATGGTCTTTGAAATTGAAAAGTAAAAAATTTATAATTTATTGCATTTCTTTATTGTAGACTTTTATTATAAAATCACTACTGAAGGAAAAGGTGAAATTATTTTCTGTAGTAACCTACAGCTGTTGCTGATAGAGCTTAACTTAAATTTTGTGCAACCTGTGGGTTTGTGTTAAATAATAGCCAGGAAAATGATATAATTAACCAGGAAAATACTTACTCCTTCAGAAATAAAAGTGCTGAACCTTGGAAGCATCTGATACAGTCCTGGGTCTGTGGCGATGCTCTGCAGCGCCTCCTGGTGCCACACACAAAAACATACAGAAGTGAAATTAAGAAACTGATCTGCAATACCCACAGGAAATTCAAATATGGCTTTAAAACGTAGATATCTGTAGACAGTAGCTGGTTGCAAAATGAATGTATGAATAATGTTGAAATTACAATGCAGTAATGACAGTTAGTTACTATAACATTAGTTAACACACAATAAATGGTAGTAGTTGCATTAACAAACATTGACATAACTAATGAATGTTGAATGAATAATATGCTTATTGTTAATTCAAGTTAGCTAATGCATTTATTAATGTTAACCAATACAACCTTATTGCACAGTGCTCCCAGTAAAGTTTGAAAGTGATGAGCATCTTTTAAAGGTTTTTTAATGAAAGTCCAGAATTTCAGGTAGTAAAGCGTTTCAGATGTTAAGCGACAGCAACAAAAATTAGGAACAAAATGTGATGCTGCCTGTGAAAACCATGCTAAAGTCTAAAAATAAAATTCTGAGATAATGAGAATCAAAGTTTGATTTTACCTATTAATTTCACTATGAGTGCAATCTTTGAACGACATTACTCAGATAATAATAAAGATTTCAAGGTTATTTTTTACATACTGTTACATTACTGTTACATTATTTAGGATGATTTTATGTAAAAACAGTAAAATCACTAAAAATGATTTTAGCTGGGTTTTCACAGGCAGGGTCACAAATGTGTTCATATTTCTGTGGCCTCTGATTAGCTTCATTACCATACTGTAAGCAGCACAATTTATTGCAAACATACCCCTGACAAACAGCTAGATAATTTCATTTTAATTAGTACAAATACATATATATTTCTAAAGAAATGTTACAAAATACAGTTTTGCATACCGCTCTTTTGGCTTCACAGGAGCCCACACAGGCTTCAGTGATCTCTTTATAGTACAGCTGCTGTTCCACAGACAGCTCGTGTGTGCTGCGAGGCTTCATCCGGATCTTGTCCTTTCCTATAACCCAACGAAAGAGAGCGAATAAAGTTAAAAAAGCAACATCAAATAATAAGCTAGAAAGCATTTTCAACTGGACTTATTTACTGACCTTTGACATCTGCTGAGGTAGTACCCTGACCCTTAGCCTGAATGGAGCCTTCCTCTTCCTGTCCAGGTTTGACAACTTTAAGAGGCTCTGTGGACTCAGTCTTCTGCTGCTCTTTTGAAGCTGAAAGAGATATAGCAAATAAGAACAAAAAAAGTATAAGTCATGATGATTTATGACTTACTGCACAGGATATAGTAAATACTTGCTACTTATTTTTAAACGGTGAACAGTATAAATTGATCCTGTACTATGCTTGATACTATATACTAAACTATTTGCAGCATCCAGGTCAGAAATACATGTTGTTTTTGTTCATTTTTCATTTTGTGTTAAAATGTCTGAAGCTTTAGAAAATTGATCAGGTGATAAGTCAATAAAAAGCTGATACTGATTTCGAATCAGTGGCAAAAAATGTAGTTCAAAATACAGAAAGAGGTCAGACAAATGTACAGGTAAGCAAGTAGACAAGAAACTCATACCTGGCGGTGGATTCTCTGGTATTGATGGCTGGACACCGTCAATACTTAACCAGTGAGCTAAAAAACAGAATTAAGTGACTTCCCTTGTTGCTGATATGTGTGATCATACTAAACATATGTAGATAATTTGTTAAAAAAAGTATTAAAACAGTATCTAAATGAATGAATTAAAATAGCTTTCAAAAAACCTTTGAGCGACACATCAAGAGGGACTCGTGGGAGGGGGGTGTTGATGATGTCACTAAGATCCACTTCCTTTTCCTCATAGAAGTGTAATTCTCGGCCACCTCCACTTGCAAAGCGAAACGGGATGAACTCTTGAGACTGGAAGCCATACAGCGGCTAAAAGAAACACATACAAAAATTTAAAATAGCTTGCCACATAGGCGTTTGTGAGGGTTACTGAATGTTATGCGTGTATGAGCTGGAAACATGAAAATATGAAACACGTTTTACCTCTACGTTTTTAAGTTTAAGCGCATGGTCAATGTCAGTTGTAGTAAGCTTGCGTCTTTTCCCATGGTGCATAAACTTCAGTGCATCCTGGTGGAGATATTACATAAACACACAAACAGAACATCAGATTTTGTGCAAATTCTTGCATTGTAAAATCATGTAAAATGTATCACAAAATGACCAGATTATTTTCTCTGTATTGTATCTCAATATGGAATACACTCATATACCTTTACACCTCTACAAATACTGCAAATGAGATTTTCAATACATTAAAAATAAACATACTTATTATATTTATAATATAATGATTGCATTATATATTTATGCAATATTAAGAAAGTAAATTAATTACTTGCATGGGTTTAACATTATTTGTAGTAGTTATGCTTAATACAAAGTAAAATAAAAACACACATTTCAATTGCACATATAAATACCTGCGTTATCTCTTTGATCCTGTAGCTGACCTCCTCACTGAGGGCCAGGCAGCTGTCCTCTTGCAGTGAGCCCACACCCACTGACTCTGCCATGGCTTTCATAGATTCAGTAGGCAAAGTCACTGAACACAGTTTCTGCCTGCGCTCCTCTGCCATGTTTCACACTGCAGCGGACAGATTAAATACATTCGGATTTAATACCATCATTAATACATGGGTAAAGCAAAATAAAAGTGCAACAGCTGACAAGAGACACTCAGCCAATTCCAGTGTTAGGATGAGACATTAGCAGTCAAAAATACACATTTGCAGAGAATGAATTTTAAAAACATAATATTAAACAATCAGTTTTTATTTTTATAATCCCGTTATTTTTAGAGTCCAGACATCAGAAAAACATCAGTTTATACACACAAGAGGAGGAAAATATACATGTAACAAAAAAGACACATTTTTGGGAGGAAATATACTTCTGTAAATTGAAATGCACAAACCAAAAGGAATAATATTTATTTTATTTTTGTAAATTTTATTTTCGTGTCCATTTATGATGAATATAGACTATATGGTTATATATGTGACAACTGTAAAAGCACCATTTACACGGCTATGGCAAATTATGCTTTAAAAATAAAAATGCTTTAAAAATTTTACATGGAGACACGTTACAATTTAATTTGAGTTATTAATATAGTGAAAAACATTGGTAAAAACATTATTATTTCATTGTAAGTTTAACATTTGCATAGAACTGCAATCCATTTTATTATTCTAACATATTATAACTTAATACAGATTGCATAACAGAAAGACCTATTTGTTTATATAACTTTGACATATGTGTTTATATCTGATTTGTTGATGTATATGATTTGTACATATGGCATATGTTTACAGAAACTAGAACTTTCTATTTTCCTTAGCAGTGATCAATGCTAATACAGACCTACAGTGCAGAATGGCTGCCACTGCTGGCAAATTAAATGCCATTATATTACATTTCAGTTTAATTTATCGAGACATACAACAATTTGTGAGAAGTTGAAAACAGAAAATATTTAACATTAAAATTGTTAATCAGTTTTTATTAGCTAAATAGACAATCACCGGAATCAGCTCATTTGTTGGCCTGGCAAATACACCAGGTTATCACTAATCCATAATTAAAAACCAGAAACAAATATGCACTAGGTCTTATGGGATGCTGTAAAATCTTTTACTTCAACACAGGTAGAGACTTGAAATCAGAAGACCTGTAGAGGACTTTTAAATCCTGAAAAATGTCTTTATTGTTTTCTTTTTTAAATCTTTAGTTTCTTAAAAGATCTCATTTTTTGTTCCGTGTATTAGAATCCTAAAATATATATTTGGTTCGCATATTTACGCGATCCAGTAAGCATTCATTCAAGATAGTTCAACTACAGTTTTCTTCTCCTCCTCCGAACTGCATCAAGTAGCATCAATACTTCATTCAGTCACCATTACTTTCTCTAAAATCAGATTGTCAGATGGCAGATTTTATTTTGCTCTATTCTCACCTGACTGAAAGTGTTCATTTATCTGAACTGATCTCATGGATTTCCAAGCACACATTATGCACAAATAACTCACTTAACGCGGCAACCAAATACTCAAAACTAAAATATTACGCTACATGAAGTTTAACATACACGCTTGCAATTGTCTTAAAATGCACTTATCTGACTAGTATTATACAATGAGGTGTATTTATCGTTGTTGTCCTACAATAAAACAAGAAAAAAGCAGAAGAACAGAACTGCATGGCTCTTACCTTTAAAAGAGTTTCCCACGATAAGTAAAACAATAAAAACAAATAAAAATGAATAAATCCTGTATTTATCACTGTCACCTCGTTTCTGCAGCGTTAAATGTTTAGTTAGTCACTGAATATGTTATTTTATTTATACTTCATGTGTGCTGTCGAGCTCCGAACCATTTTTCCGAAAATCCGCCATTTTGATTTTGCTGAAAGGTCCCGAGTGTGTCAGGGAAACGTCGCAACATAGTGCGATATACAAATTCTACAATATGGTAGTTTTGCATAGTTTTCTTCCGTACCTCTTATACAAAGTTATAAAAAAAATGAAATTACAAATGCAATCAATATTATCAGCCAAATTACAACGCTTGTGTGGTTTAATTCTTATGTCTCTTTAATGACGCAATCGATCGCTTAGTCATCCACTAGTCAGCCTGCCAAAGGTTCCCGCTATCCGCAACACGAGCTTTGCAACTACTCGTGCCTCGCAGTGAAACGCATACCTTTTAAAATATATTTGAAAAATAGATATTCAATGTTAATATTTAAGTTGATAGACTTTGGTGTTTATTTGAATATTACTGCATATAATGAAAATACCTAATTTACAAAATTGGAGCGATTACGTCCTAACAGCACGCTTCTTTGTCTCCTAATGTTTGTAAGTCGCTTTGGATAAAAGCGTCAGCTAAATGCTTAAATGTAAAAGGCAAAACTGACTAGGTAAAACGTGTAGGCTTAAAAAACAAATGTCGTTTAAATCATATATCAGTTTTATGAGGACCTTCTCGCTTCTGTTGTAAACTATGTTTAACAACGCCATCATTGTACAGTGTACAATCTACAGTGCACAAAATAAAAAATAAAGGATCAAATGAAAATCAAAGTCACTTTCAGATACGTTTACATTTTCGAGTAAGTAAACAAATAAAAACATGTGGTTACCACAAGTTTCACACTTCCTAAACAAGTGGGAGGGGCTTTAATTATTTCACTACTTCATCCAGCTCAACGCCCAATTACTAATTATGTCACTGACTTAAACGTTGCTTAATTGCTAATTTAAAGAATCGGAATTGGGCCGGAGGCTCGCTAGGTTATGCGGGGTTATAGCTTGCAGATTTGGCTTTTTATTTGAAACAAGGACGATGACAGAAAGTTTTATTTCACATCTCCTGATCCTTACTGTAATAGCGAGGTTAAGTGATGGTTGGGCCTCTCCGCAGAGCTCTGACCCCCGTATACCCTATCCATCCGGTCAGTCGCAGATGAGTGAACAATTCTCATTCAGGCAACCATCACAAGTTAAAGATTCACCCGGGAGACATACCACGCGTGTTAAAACTGTAGCTGTTACTTGCCACGAGAATTACATGGAAATTGCTATTAAAACGGATCTCTTTGACGTTGGTTTACCAGTCGATGCGTCAGAACTGAGGCTCGGCATCGACAGCGAGTTCATTACTTCATGTAAAGTGAGCGCGTTCTCGACTGACGCGTACATTATAGCAGCTGAATTCACTGACTGTGGCACTCAACATTGGGTATCAGTATTCTGTTATTCCTTCTTCTCCATAATGTTCTGCAGTAAAATACCTTTGATTTTTTTCAGAGCCTAAAACTAAAAACTTTGTTCAGATTACAGATGACTCCCTTATTTACACCAACTTCCTCATCTTCTCTCCACAACAATCTCCAGATGGGGTGATTCGCCTAGAGGAGGCGGTAGTTCCTATTGAATGTTATTACAGCAGGTAAAGTAATCCAGTGGGATCACTTTGATCTTGTTTGATTCCATGAGCATTGCTTCGTTCAGTTAGTATTCCATATTCAGAATTCCTTTGACAAAGTATCAATAAACCATGGTTCAAGTACAGTGCTTTTTTTGTGGGGTAGGTCATCATAATAATCACACCTGCATCAGTACTGCAAGCCACACATGTTGTACTTTCCTAATTCTTCTGGTAATCCCTACTGGAGTTTCATGTATGTTTGTTTCTTTTGCATATCAGGAAGTTTGACGTAACCAGTAACCCCATCAGACCAACATGGATTCCTTATGATTCAACACAATCTGCAGTGGAGGACTTGCAGTTTTCACTAAAGCTAATGACAAGTATGTGTAGGGTTGTTATACCTAACCAGCACTCACTACTTCAGTCTGCATCTTATTTTTGTAATTTCAGACTTCTTATTCTCATATGCCCATTATAAGGCAGTAGTGTCTTCAAGATGCTTAATTTCTTCTTGTACAGGTGATTGGCAGTCTGAACGGGCATCTTCTGTGTACTTCCTGGGTGACATCATAAACATGGAAGCCTCCGTTCTTCAAAGCCATCACACTAAACTCCATGTATATATTGAAAGCTGTGTTGCTACGGTGACTCCTGATATTAACTCTGTTCCCAGATACACATTTATTGAAAATCATGGGTAAATGCATTTATCACAGTATTTTGCATTTTGTCTCACATCTGCATTTTTAGTTGTTATAAGTGTGTCTAGTGTTTTGGTATAATTCATTAAATTATAAATATGTAACATTTCCCACAAGTAGTTATGTGGACATTTTTATAGCTCAAATGCTATGGCTTATACATGGAAATGTATTGTTTGGATTTGATGAATGATTTTAACTCGAGCACCACTCATCTGAAAGTTTATAAATTAACTTGCTGCTTCCCATAGTTCAACAAATGGGAGCACATTCTTATTTAAGTTTTTTTTTTTTTTTTGACCAAACCCGTGCACTCCCCTCAGGTGTCTTATGGATGGACAGCTAACAGGCTCAAAATCCAGTTTCCTGCCCAGAATTCAGAATGACAAACTCCAACTTCAGCTGGATGCCTTCAAGTTCCACCAAGAGAGGAGGCCAGAGGTGTATATAGTGTAATCCCATGGAAACATGTTCTCTGGCCCAAAACATTAACATGGGTGATTGAGGGTTTGTAATTGATATTTGCCTAGGTTAATACTGGAGTGGGAATACTTTGTTGTACCAAAACTGATTTTTGATGTTACTTACATACTTTACTTTGTCATGCAGATATACATCACTTGTACTCTTCAAGCGTATCCTGTAATGGATGTAGTTAATCCCATTCATAAAGCTTGTTCCTTCATCGATGGAAGGTGTGAACTGCTTGTGACTTGCTGTTCTACGACTCTTCAGTAATTGTGTTACAGGGTTCCCACAAGTTTTAAATTGGAACTAATGGGGAAAGGTTCAATACTCTTCACACTCTTCATAAAATCTCAGTTGTGGGAACTCTGTATTCACAACCAATAATGTCTGGAGCTTTACGGTTTTTTTTTTAAACAAACTTTGTTTTCCTCCTTTCCCTCTTTAATTTACAAGCTGGAAGTCTGCAGATGGAGGTGATTGGGCTTGTTACAGCTGCCAAAGACAGAAGGAGTTTGCTCCGGCTTTCCGTTCCATACAGGAACAATCTGGGCCCCCTTCTGCTCCCAAACTGGACCAGGCCTCATCAGCCCAAAGGCTCAGCAAATTCCAAACCAGAATTCAAGCAGGTTCTGGAGAAATGCCAAATGAGCCTGCTCCTTTCTGGAGAAGCATAATTATCCCTCAAGAGGAGGAGGAGATGGAGGAGAAGAGTGGATCAGTGGGTAAGTACTCCCACTGTTGGTAATTGTCTTGAGGTACAATACTAACAGTATTTTCTGTCTTTTATTGTATCACCTCTTTTTTAAATGATAATAATTAGTGGACTAAAGCGATTGTTCTGATAAATGTGACTTTGTATATAGGATGGGAACAGGAAAAAACTGTCGGTCCACTTTCAATATTTCCAAAGAAAACCAAAATGGGATTTTTGGCTCCCCCAAGAGTGAAAGAGGGTGTTCCTCCTGTGCCTTCTCTCAAATATAAGATACCAATGCCTCATAGCAGCCTGTGGAAAAATGGTTTGTATCTGACTTGTACATTTTAAAAGCCTTCAAGTCTTGTACCAATTTAAAATTTTACAAAGAAATAGGACTTATTTATTCATTCTTCTTTTTCATCATTTTAAGGTAAGGTAAACGATTAATTAATCCAGTGTATTCACTCTTGTCACCTAGCCTGCATGTGTGGGGAATTAAAAAATATATAAAAGCATAATATTGTATATTAGATCTAAATTGAAATTGAAGCATTTAAAATGTTTACAAAATTAGTGAGCAGCCTTCAGGGGTGGTATTCTATTGTTATTTTAGCTAAATGTTGATGGAGCATATTGAATGTGAAAAAAAAACAATCTTAGAATATGCTGCGACTTTATTTGGGTTTTGGGAATCTCATTTTGAAAGTTGATTATTGCCATTCAAACGGTTGTGCATATCTGTCTTAATGCTTCTGTGAGAGCCCCATCTAATTTAATTTGGTATGATACTTTACATTATTGGTTTTAACCATAAACTCCTAGCTTAAACTGAGATGTTTTCTGTCAGACTTTAAAGCAAGTGCAACCCATGCCCCCTCTTTGGAATCCACCAAACAAGCAAATATTACTACAAGGGAAGCAGAAGCTGAAGGGGATGAGGATGAGGACGACGACGACGACGACGATGATGAGGAGGCTAAGGAGGGTGACGAAGATGATTATGGTGACGCTAGTAACCCTACAGATGATGAAGACTATGAAGAGGAAAACGATAAGAAAGATGTTATGGGCCGGTGGAAAACTAAAAACTTGCCAGAAGGTGGTACTTTTTCGCTGTCCTAAAAAACTATTTTCCATTTTATTTACTTAATTTATCAAAACTTTAGTAAATATTATAAAGATAATGTTTATAAATTGACCCCAGGGAAAGAAATGTTTTTGTAAAGTGTATAATGTGTTATAAACTTGCACAGCATATCTTTGTGTGCATGTTTCACTATTACATAAGCAGTTTTTGTCTTTCAGATTTTGAAGAGACTTTTACAACTCTTGCACCTGCAAATGAGAAACCCTCTGATGTGTATGCACTGGGCACAAGCCCTTCCCTACTGGATAAGGTGGAACCAGCTGACACTTATCACCCTCTCAAGGACTCCTAAACTACTTGAATCTAAAGGCTATACATGCTGCCAAATATAAAAACAATCGGGATTGAGGAAAACCATGCTAATAAGATTCAAAAAACAAGGTGTAATAAAATGTTCACAATTTTGAATTCAGAAATAAATAATGTAATTCATGTGTTTTGCTTTTGTCTCATTTACCCAACTGCATATTTAAATAAAATATTACACTTTTGCAGCTACATGGTAATATTAAGACTTGATCTCTAAAATGATGTCTGTTATAAAACCACTTAATATTTTTTGTTCCAAATGGAATCAAAGAATGTAAGTGCAAAATTGTTTTGATTCTCTAAAAAAAAATCAGCAAATTGTTTTAAAGAGTGTCATGTAGCAAACACAACCTTGCTAATCTGTCTACATTAGGTACTAGAATTGGGGTATTTCTACTCAATGGAAGTTTATTATAAACCAAGCTTAATAAATAACGTTTTCCCATTGTTATAAGTTTGATTTAAACCGTCTTTGAGCATAATGCACAAACATTGGCTGCTTTGGATGGTCAAGTTCCCTTTCATACAGTACATAAAAATGCATTACGCAGCGCTTTGCAGACTGATCACCGCGTGACGTCAAAGTATCGCGGGAGTCGCTGTGGAGACCGATCTGAAGTCCACAAAAACACAAACTTTGTCAATGAGAATACAAAAAAATTAAAAACGTTTTAAAAATCCATGTCCTCCTTTGTCAAGAGACAGCTTAATTTTTGAAGACTTATGCCAGTGACGCCATGAACACCTGGGTGTAACCAACTTTTAGAACTCCTTTTGGGGGTTAGAACCCCATCAGTTGGAATTCTAAATAGTTTACTCTAAAGGAGAAAAATTATAACAACTAAGGTGTACGTGCGCTTCTAACAAAAGTTCTCAATACTATCCAAGTCATCGAATCGCCCGGTTTAATGTGCAGGTTACCTTTGACCTGAATGGAACTCACCGGCAGTCTTTCAATTAGGATGAAATTAAAACATTGACGCGCATGCGCATTTCCTGCTTCGTTTAATTTGGCGGTTTCTTTCTGCCACGACGATGACGGACAGTAAAAGTATAGGCACTGTTGTTTTATTATGTATTTACGTTACAGGTGCCATTCGCAACTTAAAAGAAGGATCAAAGATAGGGCCAGATTCTAGACAGTACAAAACAGCGCCTCTGCGGAGAGACGACCTTACAGACGTGCACACGAGCACAACTGCACCCGTGCTGGTGCTTTGCACTGAGCGGACCATGATCGTGATCATTCGTGCTGATCTTTACTCGAACGGACGTCGGATCACTGCTAAAGAGCTGCATCTCGGTCGCTCAACTGAGAGCTGCAAAGCATCTCAGTACAGTGACACTGAATATGTAATTGAAGCCGATTTGCATCAGTGTGGCTCTGAGCTATCGGTATGTACGTAAGAAAATGATCTTATGCAGCTGGTAATTGCTACGTTAAGGAAAAAACTTATTCTCATTCAATTCGATTCTACTATCCCCTTAGAATTTATTACTGGAATGATATGGAAGTGTGATGTAACCTTAGCAAATGTGACTGGCTGAAGTCTCACAATCTAATTGTGGAATTAGGTGCATTCAATTTTACTATGATTTCAAACTTTACTTAAACATATCAAGATTATATTTGCACAGAATGTTCTTTATTATGTAGGAAGATTTAGATATTATGTAGCGAACAGTAAATTAGCTGGAATTTAATGAGCAGTAATCCCAAAAAAAGAATGTTATGGATTACACAATTTATTACCAATCCTATTACGATCCAACAGGACTACACTTGCTCCTGGAAGATTCTTTCAGAATATATCAAATTATTCTCCAGTGTTTTTATTAACTATTTTGACTATTTTTGTGTTTGATCTACAGATCAAGTCCAAATAGTGATAGACATTTACATTCCTTGGAAACGTTTAGACAAAATTATGCTGTAATCAAACATGTTTGATGCTTATATATTACCACACCTTCAGAATTAGAGAAAAACAAAATGTAGTAATTTAAGAAGCAACCCCTGAAAGAGCCGTTGAAAATTGTGCTGAATACTGGAACTGATTATACACTGATTGTATAAATTCTGTATTTAATCCTCAGATTAAGGGAGATCATTTGGTTTATTCAAATCAGTTGATTTACACACCTACGCAGAACAGTTATGGTATTGTCAGGACTAGTGGTGCTGCAATTCCTATTGAATGTCACTACAAAAGGTTTGTAATTTCACTGTATGTGTATCATTGTTTATACAGTACCACATGCTTCTTTCTATGCTGTTGCCTACACTGTTTTATGTATACAACCCAGGACTCACTTTGTAAGCAGTATTGACGTGAGACCATCAAAAGAGCCATTGACATCTACAAAATCAGCTAAGGAAATAATCACTTTCAACTTTCAACTTATGAATGGTATGACCTTTAAAGTTTAATACCATTTTCTTTTTTGACCCTTCAACTTCTTTGCAATTGTCTCTTAGACGATTGGAGGAGGAAAAGGTCTTCTTACGTGTACCACCTTGGCGAAATGATGAATATTCAGGCTTCTTTCTTGAAGGCTGGGCATGCTCCTTACAGATTGATAATAGACAGTTGTGTGGCCACTCTGAAGCCTGACTCGACATCAGTGCCCCGCTACGTGTTCATTCAGAATCATGGGTCAGTACAGTGTTGATTGTGATAAATAATTATTTGTACTATTATGCTTAACAATTTTTTTGTCCCATGTGCTGTAGATGTCTTACTGACTCGAAAGTGCCAGACTCCAGTGCCCGTTTTCTACCACGAAAACAAAACCACATTCTTCAGATGCAGATGGACGCTTTCCATTTTAATGAAGACAAAAAAGACTCTGTGAGTCCTAAACATGCTTTTAAAAAATCATTTTCAGTATTGTATGAAAGTGATAAATTGTCATTTAAAGATGCCGGAAGAGGACTAATTTTAACGTTTTAGTGAGGATTGCATTTTCTGGTTCATTTTTTACACTATAGATCTATATTACATGCCATCTGAAGATTGTTGATCTAAAGGTGAATATCATGAATAAAGCCTGTACCTACACAGAAAAGAGGTATGAATAATTTTTTTGTCTGGATTACTCATATTACAGTCAGAAAAACCATATTTTCTTATTGGGGGATCTAACTGGTAGACCAGACTAATCATGCTATGGAACACTACAACTCGTATAACAACAAGATATAATTTTTTTTAAAGAAAATTTTTACTTTTTGGCCAAATCAAAACTTTATTGCATATTGACATGATTTGTGCGTTTTATCAAAGTGCCACTGCCACAGTTTATAATAGCAATAAGCCATGGTTTTAAGCCAGAACCCTTAGATTTTAAGTAAGCCAAAAGTTTCAGACTTAGAACTCCATTGTTCCATAGACATAAGCAAAATCTACCAATTTAAAAATATTTGCAATTTACATTTGACCAATTTATCCAATTGTTGCTAATTGATGATGTTGCTTTCCACAGGTGGCTAAGTGTGGATGGTAAAGATGAGGTTTGTGAATGCTGTGAGACTGTTTGTGATGACCAGAAACTATTTAGCAAGTGGGGTAGACTGCCAAATCTATCTGTCAGTGGAGGTAATTGTTTTGAGATGGCGTTTAAAAACTAAACTGTTGAAAAAAATGTTTATGATCTTAATGATAACAACTTAAGTTAAGTTAATATTGTTTAAATGATGTGTACTTTTTTTTCTTTCAGATTCAACAGTGTGCAAAACAATGATGCTTGGTCCCATTAAAGTTCTTGGCTAAATTATGTGCTTTGCCATAAAAAATAAATAAACTAGGTGTTGTTTCAATCTAAATTAGCAGCTTTGTTGTGGTCCTGCACAGGTTGTTAGCAACACAATGGCCATGTTAAGCCAAGTCACAGACTAAAATGCATATTTGAGCTGTCTTAACTGAAAACAACTTGCACTGGCCAATCTTAAAATATATCAGTGTCATTGTTTTGTCTCAAGACCCACACAAATTATGTTCTTTTTCTAAAGCACATTTATAAAAGTCACTTAAATGTCATAATTTACCAAAGGCCTACTGCTGGCCTAATCCAAACCCTATCTGGGAAAAGATTATTATAAAGATTATTTTGGTTCGATTATAGTGTGATTGTAAACCTTGTGCAATTTATCAAGTTTATTGCACATCAGTTACTAATTATCAGATATAAAAGGCATAGTTACAGTAAAAACTATATGTAACAACTATAACATCAATATAACATGCATTTATACAATAAGTATTTGGTAAGTAATTGCATAAGATAATATACCAAACCAAGTGGTATTTCTTTTAAGGATAAAATGAATGTACAAGCACACTGAAACATTGTTAGGTTTTAAATGATGCAACAATTATGTAACTAAAATGTATGTTGTCTTATGTTATAAACACCTTGCACTGACATACCTTATATGAAAATATATCAATTAATGCCTAATTTAACTAAGGCCTACTCCCATGCCTGATCTAATGCAATGACACTTCTGTATTTCTGCGGCACCCAACGCAATACAATAAAACAAAGCTTCGCTAATCAGTCCTCCATTGTTGGGACAAACGCATTCCACTGGTGTTTTCCGATTGGCTGACAGGTCCCTCTTATTCTACAGAGACCACGTGCTGTCACAGAAACAAGACTGATTTTTCGCTTTGTCACATTTATTTTTCATCTAATAGGGTCATCTAAGAACCTTAAGAAGCCCGAATACTTTTGGCTGAACTCCATTTCGCTTATTTTAAATGTAGGTGGGTGTTAGTACTTTTATAATGGGCCATTGGAGTGTGTCGGCCCATCACCATAAGTGATGATGGGGGAGGGGAAGGGGCTTCACGCTCCTGCTAAACGTCATAACGCCGCGTTGGCTTTGCCTCTCCTCCCCCAACCGCACTGTACGAGCGCTCGTTGGAAAAGTTTGGGAGCGCTGTGAATGTATGAATACCTGGGGGATTTAACAACAACAAAAGGAGGGCGACAGGAATACATTTCGTCTAGCAAATAGCAGGATCTTTTACAGCGGACATAAAAAAATGATCGCAAAGGAGACTGAAAGATCGTTTGTGTCGTAAAAACGGGTTTGCGTTTCGACTGCTCTTCAACTAATCCGTCTGGAAAGTTAGTTTGGTCGGACCGAGACTGAAAACTGCAGAGGAAATGGCGGAAACCAAAATAATCTATCATATCGACGAGGAGGAGACGCCGTACCTGGTAAAGATCCCCATCTCCTCGGAGGAGATCACGCTGTTGGACTTTAAACAAGTCCTGAATAAACCCAACTATAAGTTCTTCTTCAAGTCTATGGATCAGGACTTTGGGTGAGTTGCGGCTGTGAACGCGCATCCTTTTTTCAAGAAGTGTGGCTGGCCGTGGTCAAGTAGAGTAGACGACGGTTCTAGAGTGACATAAAGAATATAGTGGGTCCTGTCCAAAAACCTGACATTTTTATGACATCATGTCAAAAAATACAGGCGGAAAATGTCTAAAACCCCATGGCGTTGCCTTTATTTGAATTCGTTCCCCTTCACTGAATGAGAGTCGTATTTAGAGGTACTTCGATGAATACTATCGAACTATCATTGTATATGTTCAAAGCATTAAATGACATTAACGGTACCATAATTTATAAACCATACCGATAATGCTATGATACTTTCTGACAATTTGCAATAAAACTTTCACGGTTTTTTATCGCACACTTAACACTGAATGCAGAGATTTTATTTCAATGCAGTATCTCATACTGACAGCTCTTAACAGTTTATAGGAGAGTTTGTCTAGCATTATAACATTCTAACATTATAAGTAAAATGAATGTACAAATAGGAGAATTCCCTGGATGTTTGCTGTAATGAGCTGCGGGTAGTTTTAGGTCTCTAGTTAATGTGATTGAGTGGAATGTGGCTTTAGAGCAGCTGTTGACTAGATCAACACACAACAGTGATGGTGCAAATGTCGCCATCAGTTTCCCCAAGATATAACAACACCGTTTATAAAAATCCATGTATATTTTATGGATCCCCAACTCTGTGGTACATTCCCAGACAAAAAGTATGGTGCTGGTGTCATTGTACAGTGATTGTATCCGATTGTGAAGCTCTTCCATATTTAATTTTTTTGTTTAAATAGTAAAAAAAAACACCTTGTATTGCCATCAGATTCAATGCAGTATGGTACAACATGCATTAAAACGTGTAAGAAAGGGGTTTATATACACTGTAAGTGTATAAGTCTCTCAGTTATTCCAAGGCTAAAAAGCTGGATCTCAACATTATATAGCCATTGTTGGAAAAAGCAGAAATGTACCGCAGATGCTGGAAAACCAAACAATGTGCAGTACCTGGACAATGTTTCTTAAGAACAGTAGACAGCCTTAGTAAAGACAAATAAGGAAGTAAAATGTCACAAATCATATATAAAGTAATAATGGGAACCAAGGGGAAACTCTTGAACAGGACCATTTGTAAATTATTATTTTGTCTTATGGAATACTATACTTTAAAATCTGTGAAATGGAATTTCAGATGAATTTTATTATGTGAAGCCTGCTTGTTTTTTTATATGAAACATCTTGGTATTGTCATCTGATGCCATCACTGTACCTTGGTATTCACAGTACTTTTTGTTATGCTATTGTATTGTGTACAAGCAGAAACTGATATTTTAATTATGATTTAAGACTTTAAAGCAAATTTTTTTTCTCTGTCTTAGAAATCTTTCTTCTGTGTTTGTGGGTCATACAAAATGACTGTATTTCATCAACTGTGTGTCTTGTATGTGCCCACTTCTCCCACAAACCCCTAAGACGCTGTTGATAGTAGATGCATGTGCTTTCTTTTCCCCGCAGATTAATCCGATTAAGCCATCGAAGCTCTTATTTCTTTGCCCTCCATTATCTTTGCTGTAGTTTGTGGCCAGCTGTAATGTGCAGAGTGCTGACAGTCATTAGTACGTACAGTACACCGTTTTCCTCCAACGTTTGACCTCTTTCTGACCTTGTACTGCTCACAGACGTTGCCTGTAGCCGTGTTTACCATGCCCAGGACAACAGACAGTTGTTACGGACTCAGTATCTTAACAGCGATTTTAAGATGTCAATAAAGAGCATGTGTTGAATTACATTGTTCATTTATGCTCTGACATGCTACATTTGCTTGGTCCATCATTCATTGTAAAGTTTGATATAACTTTGTGCTACACAATAAACTAATTGTTTTTAAGGTGCACTGAGTAACTTTTTACACTGATGTGCACTTGACGATGAGTGGAAAACTCTTATTTTGTTGTATTGCGAGTCCCTACCTCATCATGGTGGCCGCAGTGTTGAGTTTAAATGAAAAGCTAAATACTACTCACTTTATCTATATAACTTTAAATTGTCGATCACTTTTAGTTCTGGAATAAATGAATTATAATTTAATAATGCGCTTTCTAGCGTATAAAGCGGTTCTACAGTGGCTTTGATAACTGAAAATAAAGTTTAAATCCACTTTTGTAAAGAAACAAAATTGTGGGTCTGTTAGAATAGATAATTATTTTCCTAATTTTTATGTAAGTGATGTCAGATTTGCTTGTTTTATACAAACATAAATACACATTATAGTAACTTTTACTTACTTTGAATTTTTTTCTCTTATTTACTAATTATTAGTAAATTAATAAAAAAAGTTATTAGTAATTATTATTTCCTAAGATGTGTACGATTGATCAGGCATATCTAAAAGGATAAAAACATACTTGGGAATCAGACCTTTCTGGGGGTAAAATGTCTTCCCTGTTCCTCTGTAAAACTTCAGTCTCTTTTTCTAACTTCCCCATATGGCAAATCTATCAAAGTACATATGTAATGTTTCTGCAGAGATGTATTTTATTGCTCTAAATAACCATTAGACATTGCGAAATGAACTCATTCTTGTACCAAGGCTTCATGGAGTTATATGCTTCAGCAATAAAAGATGCATAAGGTAGTGTAGATCCAGAAAAAAAAAACTTGTATGAAACAACTTTAAAATCGAATTGTGACATTGTTGAAAGCTGTGTGTAAGTACACTTGTGATAACAATTGCTTTCAATATGTGCAACAAGTCACTACATCTCTTGGAAACTGTTACCAGCATATAGTTAGACTAGTAACTATTGGTGAAAGAATTTCTTAGGATAATAATAATTATTATTGTTTTCTGTCATGTTAACTTTTGCTTTGCTTCAGGCTAATGTCCAGCTGTATGCACGTGGGAAGTATAAGGACATTAGATTAAGAAACTAGGGCATAGCCTGTCATCACCATCTCTCTCTCGCTCTCTCTTCTCTTTGTATCTCACTCACTTCGTCTTTCAGACACCTCATTGAGATCACCACTTTGTGGCGTACCCAGGTGTGTTATATCCATTACATTAGTACTTCATCACACGCTTACCCAGCAAACAGAATCAAACAAAGCAGCATGTTTACTTCCTTCCCAGACCCATGGTACTTTAAGTTCATTCAGAGTTAACTAATCAAGCCAACATATGTTTGTCAGCATTTGTGTCCTGTATAATTAAGCTAATAAAAGCGGATCACGTGTGCCATTCTTTGAAAATAGTTTTTTGGCTCTGCGGATCCTACTGTTGTAGCTCCCAGTGGGGTCTTTAACCTTAGTTGCCTTGATAATTTCCACATGTGCTGAGCACTCTCAAAAATGTGAATCATTTATTGTTTAGAGAGAAAAGAATCATGAGAAAAGTTTCAAGGCTTGGCATACATCGTTTTATTATTTAATTAGCGATTTGTCAGCTGCACTAATAGGCAACAAGGTTACAGTTCATCATTTTATAATAGTTGCATTGAAGTTGTATTGTAGTTTCGCAAAGCAAAATTTGTTGAATGTTAAAGTCTGGTTAAAATTGTAGCCTTTTCTGGACAGTATTTAACCACTTAGACAGGAAGGGACACTTTGATAGGTATATAAAGTAACCAACCACAGATTTCCCTTTTTATGAGATGTTTATGGACCATAAGCAAGTCCACATTGAAAACTTGTCAGTTTAGACAAGAAGGGCTTACCTGACCGACGTGTAAACTAACTAAACAAAGTTTTTTTTAAGATAAAGTGTTTTTAGGTTTTGGTAAATATACTCACTCTTATGAGTAAATTAGCATTTGGAGGTGTGATTAACAATTTGTAGTTTACTGTACCAATATCAGTGTACAATATCTCACCTTTTGAATGTCCAGAATGTCAAGATTCAAGATTAGAGGAGGCAAAACATACAAATTTTGATAAACGCTGTAACTGATTCGACCTTAGAAATGCTTATTGTAATAGCCTGGAAACTTGTAAACATGACTGTTTCCAGGTGGACCATTTAGAAAAACATCCCTGATTCCCAGAAATCGCATAAAGCCAGCTTGTCAGATTGAGGCTTGCTGTTTTAAGGAAGCTTTTGCCATGTCTGCATGCATCAGACAATACATGAATAAGGTTTAAACTGAAATGACTCAAGTTTCCTAAAGCATTGAACACAAACTAACGAATCCTTCAGAAACCTGAGTGGCTTTTATAAAGTTCTTGTACTTTCTGTGTGTAAGTGTTTGTCTGTTTTAAGCGTGAAGCTCCTTAAGTTTTGAGTGTGTGCACGTGTACAAAGATGATTCTTTATCTGTAGTGTCATGCAGGCAGTGACAGGCCTTAGGGCTCTCAAACCCCTGAGATGGAGGAAGAGAGAACGAGGAACTAACCCAGACTAAATAAAGAGCACAGGATCATGGAGGGAGGTCTTCATGTGAAAAGATCGTACATTAGTTAAGGTCTCTTTTGGGAAAGAATGTCTGGTTGTACCGAACGTAGCACTGTCTGTTGCTATCAGTGTAGTTCAGCATGCTGTCATACTATTAAGAGATGCCATGACCTTTTTTTTTATTCTGCATCTAAATATGCCTGCGTATTTCTGAATCCTCGGTATACAGAAAAAGTAGGTGAGAAAGTGCAGTTGGTCTACTGCCTTCACCAAGATGTTTAAGAAGTTGGTCGGACAGAAACTATCCCATGAGGCAACGAAAGTGTATAAGCCGCAAATTAAAAAAAATATATATATATATAGAAGATACTGGAAAAATGAAAACCCAAATGGCTCTTTTTTCAATTGTAACTGTTATAGATACCAAGAATTATATTATGTATAATATATTGTAATATTTAAATTATTTTAATATTTAAGTTATTGTTAGTATCAGTAAGTAAGTGAACATGCACGTCACATGACAATGGAAACGTTTGGAGTATATGCATACTACATAGAACATGCTGATTTAATGGCCTTTTTGCCTGCAAAGAACTTACTTTTTGGTATGATAACGTTGATTTTTTTTTTTTGTGGTTCATCATTTATAGGAGCACACATGCCCACAGACACACATCGGTCCTCTCTCAAAAATCTATTTTTTTTTTACTGATTACCTCACTACATAATCATTAAAACAGTATAGTTCCTTTAAAAAGTAGCTTTACTTTTGTTTATTTTTACCAGCTTTCATCTGAGAAAGTAACATCGCTGCCCAATACTGGCAATAGCTGAGACAGACAGGTCTTTCTCTCTTACATACTCACACACTTCTGTTACTTCAATAACATTGAAATTGAAATGACTCAAACAGTCATTAGTGCTAAAGTGATGGTTTTAAATTATTACCAGGCGCTTGAGTGAGTTCTGACTTGTTCTTAGCGATGACAATTTGACCATTTCAGCAGATGCGGTTAAAGTGATTCTCAAAATGAAATGAGGATTTAATTTTATTCTTCTCAGTCACTCTTTAAGTCTGTTCTGACATTTACAGCATGCAAATGATTTGAGTAGACAATTGTTATCTGGTTTTTGAAGCTTGATGTACTTACATGAATTTCTTGTTGGTAGAACTGTGGTGTAAAAATAAGTGTCTTTATCAGCAATGCTGTGTTATTCAGCTGTATCTATTCTGATTCTGATTCAGCTGTCTCTCTTTGTAACTATGGCAGTTATCTGTGTATGTTCATGTTTATGTATGTATCTGTGTCTTTGACAGAGTGGTGAAAGAAGAAATCTCAGATGACTTGGCAAAGCTTCCTTGCTTTAATGGAAGAGTGGTGTCTTGGGTAGGAGACTTTCTCTTCGTGCTTACTGCTGTTATATCCTGGTTATACTTTAAAAAACCTTCAGCAAACCACAACAAATTGTATTCATAATTAGAAATAGGTAAAAATATAAAAAATAAGTAATCCCATGATCAAAATATGAAAAATATGATCACATGTAAATGAGCTTTGTGCCAGACATTGCAATCTGTTGTTTGTCTTGAATGTTCCCTCACAATCTGTTTGCCAGTAGTGGCAAAAAGTGTGTATAGTGTCACATAATATGTCCCATAATGCAGTGCTGTCACGGAGGTGTCACACCACTATTGTTCCTTTTGTGATGTTGATGTGGTTTGAATAAGCTGAGGGGTGGAGGTCTATGTCTAATGTTTCTGTTCTTTCTTAAATTCCATTTCCTCGTATCCTCACGTCTGTGTCTTATTTCATCACGTCAATCTTCCTTGATCCCATGTTTTAACTGCATTTCTAGCTGGTGTCCTCAGAAAGTTCTTCAGTAGAAGTAGCAGTACCTCCAGCACCAGTTGTAGAAGTCCGAGCGGAACCGTCTCCCCCGCCGCCTCCTCTCCCCCCACCACCTGCAGAGCGGCCCGGTGGTATCGGAGACTCGAGACCTCCTTCCTTTCAGTGAGAAACACAGACGCACAAATACACGCAAACCAATCAGGCAGCTACTTTTAATAGATCTGTAAAGCTTCTTTACATCCTAGAGAGTCTTGTGTTGTCATCAGTATTATGATTTTTTTTTTAGAATAATATGTTCTACATATTGTTTGCATTCTGTATTGCTGTGTCCTAACCAGTTGCGACACGAAGAAGCAACAGGTGATAAAAGCTATCTCTTACAAGTTAATGTATTTCTGTCCTATACAGCCGCACGCACGAGTGGCAAGACATTGTGTTGATACTTTGTTTCTATTTCTGTCTGTTTTTTCTGCTGGGTATGTCCACCCACAATGAACTATCACGGCTCAAAATACAGCTCCACAAAGTAGCATATTTAATATAAAATATCATATATAATATATATATATATATATATATAATATATCAAATATATTCTCTCTAGTTGGCTGTGACGCTATGTTTTTTGCTTTTAGTGAGAATGAAAAACTGAAAAACTGACTTGATGCTATAAACATGTCACACCTGTTTAGGTCACTGCATAATTGGTATTTTGAAAACATAATAAAGGGTTTTTAGTTACAGCTCTGAATATGCTGATGGCGTAATCCCATCATGCGACCTGCATGCGGAGCTGAGATAATGTACCGAATATCATAAATGCTGTCCATGAAATTGATCCGTTAGATTGTGCGTTATAAATGCTTTGCTTTTAGTTTGTTGCAGGGTCAGAACATGCACACTTAATCTTATCACACTTTTTTTTTCTTTCTTTTTCTCAGTCCTAATGTGGCCAGCAGTGTGGAGACGCTGGATGAGACGACAGAAACCGAGTCTGTGGTATCATTTAGGAGAGAAAGACCTAGACGGAGAGAGGGCTTAGAACAGCACGGTCAGTGCACAAACACCGTTTTGTGCCTTTCCTAAATGTTACCCTATTGTATAATATTAAAGCAATATCATGAGGGCAAAAATATGTGTTATGGCTGTATTTCAGCACAGATGTGATTGCTTTTATTAAACGGTGTCATGAAATAAAATGATTTACGTTACTAATGTGCTGAGAAGTCTGGATCTAGCCTTATTTTTGAGTAAATGTGATTCAGTGTTTTAATGTTC
Organism: Beaufortia kweichowensis; assembly: GCA_019155185.1. Taxonomy (NCBI): domain Eukaryota; kingdom Metazoa; phylum Chordata; class Actinopteri; order Cypriniformes; family Gastromyzontidae; genus Beaufortia; species Beaufortia kweichowensis. Next base: position 4,736,344 of record CM032795.1, on the reverse strand, counting down.
GTCTGCTTCTACAGTCCCGCGTGTAAACGGTCAGACGCGGTTAGAGCGCCACCTGGCAGGCTATGAGAGCTCCTCCACCATGATGAGCAGTGAACTGGAAACCACCAGCTTTTGTGATTCGGATGATGATGATACCATGAGCAGGTGAACAGCACTGAATTGAAGAATCTTTATTGTCTCCGATCTGGAAAAGGATTGTGTTTCACACAGAAGCTTTAATAGGTTTCATGTGTGTGTAATAATAACGCGTTTATGTAACTATAATAAAGCTCAGTGAGACTTCTGTATGATGATAAGTAAGGCAGAACTTGTTTTTTGTGTATGTTAATTTTTGCCTTCTCATTCTGTAGATTTAGCAGTTCTACAGAACAGAGTACAGCCTCTCGATTGTTAAAGAGACACCGCAGACGGAGGAAACAGCGTCCTCCCAGACTAGAACGGGTACAGCAGCATCATGGTCATCATCTCAAGAAATTTCGTTTTCATTGTCGTTCAGTTGCCAAACTTTTGTCTCTAAACTAAGTGCATTTAAAGTCATAGACCCGTTAGCATTATAATAAATTGCAACAACTTTTGGTTTTTAATTATTTATTTAATTTGTTAATGCAGGCTTCATCATTCAGCAGTGTGACCGACTCCACAATGTCTCTCAATATCATCACTGTTACACTTAACATGGGTGAGTGCAGTGTATGAATCAATGATCTGTTAATAAAAGTATTACTATATGCTTATCTAACTAAGCAGCCTTTGTAAAACTGTTTTATTATCATATTAACCAAATAAAATTTTAATTATAAAAAGAAATGCATTAAAATACAGTGTGCTAAGAATGCACAGAAATGCATTCACCAAGTATTTTGGTCAGTTTGATAATGGTTTCAGCCACCAATAAGTTCATAACTTTATATCTCATCTAACATAACTTTATATCTATATCTAAATATCTTTAAAATCTATTTTGCACTCTTTTTGGGTATAATTAGCATAGAAATGATGAAAAACCATGCAGATTGCATGTGTTGTGATCATATTTCTCTGTGTTTCAAATAGAAAAGTATAATTTCTTGGGCATCAGTATCGTTGGTCAGAGCAATGAGCGGGGTGATGGAGGCATCTATATTGGCTCAATAATGAAGGGAGGAGCAGTCGCTGCAGATGGCAGAATAGAGCCTGGTGATATGCTGCTGCAGGTCAGGAAACACTCTCCATTCATTTCTTCGTTTCAATGTTTACTACATTGTTGTACTAATTCAGTGTACTAATTCTCTGCAGGTGAATGATATTAACTTTGAGAACATGAGTAATGATGATGCTGTGAAGGTTCTGAGAGACATTGTACACAAACCTGGGTAAGTCTTTTTCAGTATAAGTAGCAGAATGTAAAGGTGCATTGTAAGTATGGAAAGTCAGTGACAAATTATTGGTTTTAGTGTTCAGTGTATATGGTCATTGTAATTGTGTATTAATCAGGTGCAGTGTGATAAAGTGACAGAAAAAATGTATTTCTTACATTTTTCTATAATGCTTTTTGCTTCTGAAAAATGTGCATTGGGATGTGTGCTATATCAATAAAATTAAAATGTTATTGAAACTATAGAGGAACTGTAAAAAAATATACTGTAACTACTTAAACAATTGCTGAAATTAAAATGAAACTAAAAGATTAATAAGAACTGGAAAAGTTATAGCTGAAAAATCATACTTGGTTAGCTTACAGTACTTAAAGTTCTTTATTTGTGGCAGTTGTCAGTGAAACATGTCATGTTTGAGCATTGCCTTGTTTATATGTGTGCAGACCCATCATCCTGACTGTGGCTAAATGCTGGGACCCGTCGCCCCAGGGATACTTCACACTGCCCCGTAGTTAGTCTTATACAGTCTAATATTTCTCTTTAAGAAAAAACTCATATTAATACAGACATGCTTATCTTGGCACATAAAAAGTGATTTATACATAAAATGATTTGCAGATTTGTTTTTATTTCACATTGAACTGATTAATGTAATGTCTTGACCTAAACTTTAATAAAGACTTTTGTGACTTGTAGATGAGCCAATCCGACCCATTGACCCTGCAGTGTGGGTTAGTCACTCAGTGGCTATGAGTGCTGGAGCGTACCCTGCATACCCTCCCAGCACCATCACATCCAGCTCATCTGTCACCGAGACTGAAAGTAAGCATTTTTTGTACATCCACTGATAACGATTGTAGTAATCAACAACATGTTGTTTTGGACTATATATACCTTTTTTATCCTGTTTTATTTTTATTCTCTCTTTATCTTATTGTAGGATTTGATGAGTTCTCACTCTCCCTGCATTCTGACATGGCATCAGTGGCTAAAGCCATGGCATCTCCCGACTCCGGCTTGGAAGTCAGAGACAGAATGTGGTTAAAGATCACCATCCCAAATGCGTTCCTGGGTGAGTGTGAGAGTGAGAGAGGAAGATAAAAAAAAAATTAATTCTTTGAGATATTTCTTTAGCTTATTGTATTGTTAATTTGCATTTACCGATATAATTGAATTACTGTGCTGTTTTAATCTTTAAATGTTTTATACCAAACAAATGATCCGAATGTCAAAAATTCAAATTTGCTTTGACACTTGTAAAATACTGCATTTGTTCAGGTTCTGATGTGGTAGAGTGGCTTTACCATCACATCGAGGGCTTCCAGGACAGACGAGAGGCACGTAAATATGCCAGTAACCTCCTAAAAGCTGGCTTTATCAGACACACCGTCAACAAGATCACATTTTCCGAGCAGTGCTATTATGTGTTCGGAGACTTCAGCGACTGTGAAAACTGTAAGTGGGAAATGTTCAAATATATCTCATTATGATGTATTAAAAGCATGTATAAGAGTCATACCTTCTTGCATTAACAGATGTTTTTCCACTTTCTGTCCTCTCTTTTCTTAGATATGGCGAACCTTTCGCTGAATGATAATGACGGCTCCAGCGGAGCATCTGATCAGGACACTCTGGCACCATTGCCTTTGCCAGGAGCCACGCCCTGGCCCTTGATGCACACCTTCCCGTACCAGTACCCACAACCATACGCCACCCAGCCTCCACCCTACCATGAGTTGTCCAGCTATACCTATGCACCAGGAAGTGCTGGCAGTCAACATAGCGAAGGTAAGGGAGTGTGACAGACACATAACAGTTGTCATGGTTATTAGTCACTTGTTAAAAGTCTGCTCAAGATAAATCTCACAAAGGAACTTTCTTCAAGGTACTTTTAATTTGTAATACCAGTATTAAAAGTAAACCAGAGCAATACTTAATTTTAATGCAATGCAATTAAATGCAAAGAGTTGAAAATTTAAATAGTGTAGATTAATGACACTGCAATGCATATTACAGTGCATGTTACATTTTGTTCTACAAAAACCACAACTACTTTACAAATGCTTTAAAACATATGCAAGAACTCTGTTTTTATTCCTGTGTTTATATGGATCTTCCACAGGAAGTCGAAGCAGTGGTTCAACACGAAGTGAGGGTGAGCGAAGGCGGGGCAGCAAAGGAGGTGGCAGCACCAGCGGTCGAGATGAAAAATCCCCCGTAGGAGGAGGTGCCGATTCCCGCTCCGGCAGCGGAAGCGAATCCGAGTACTCAGTTCGGAGCAGCCGGAGGCGGGACCATGGTTCTGCCACACCGAGTGAGCACAGCCTCAGTCTAAGCCAGCGTTCACATCACAGAGTTCCGCCCACCCATCTGGCTCCATATCCCCCAGGTATCCCTATCCCTTACAACCCCATGATGGTAATGATGGTGCAACAGCACCCACACCCTCATCCTGCCCTGGGCGGCCCTATCCCCACCCTCTCCGCTGCAGCCACTATTCCAGCCCTTCCTCCCTCCTCAACACCTGGTGGCCCCCCTGGAGCTCCTCCGATCAGAGATCTGGGTTCAGTTCCTCCTGAGCTCACTGCATCCAGGCAGTCTTTCCATTTGGCCATGGGCAACCCTAGCGAGTTCTTTGTGGACGTTATGTAGTAAAATTAGAAATGTGAAATTTAATCGAGTGTGCGTAAAACTAAAAGCCAAAACAAGAGCTTTGCGGGTTTTCAGAAGGGCCTCTCTCATTTCAAGAGAACGCTTTTTGAAATGTTTATTTTAGAAACCCAAACATAACCATTTCTTGTCCCGTGATTCATTTTTTCCATTCTCTTTGACTCTCTTGTGTGTACGGTACTTTTATAAACACTAATAATAAACATTTGCTGGTACTGGTAGCATTGCAACTTAACCAATGAAGCTGACTTTGTTTTCATAATATGAAATCAAGATTTTGTTTTTGTTTAAACTTTGGACAAATACAAGGCATAATGGAGGTGATACTCTAATGTTTAAGTGGTTGGTCATTAATAGAATAAAAACATCAAGTTGTTAAAGAGTTTAAGCAAATTTGTGTTTTGTTGAAGTAACAAAAAATGTCATGCACCAAAGTGATACACTTGTGATTTTATGTAATGTATTGTGGCAATTATTAGTTGAGCACAATGAAAAGTCAACAGGGTAACAACAAATAGGCTTGTGTTGAGAAAAATACACATTTATTAAATATTCGCACAGAGCCCAAGAAAGTGGTACAGACTATTAAGTTATGCCGGAAGTGTCAAGTAGTCTCACAGGTGTTGTTCATAGAAGAAGATTAAACAGAAGATCATTTTCTTGCTCAAAGGCTGTTGACATAGTGTGTATAGGCTGTAGTTAAATCTTAACAACCTGAGCTAGAGTACTTTAGTTCAGGTTTTTCTAAGGCACTGACAATTTTCCTTTTTGTCATAATTTGATGATTTGTCATTTTGATCTTGAGGTCTTGTTAAATCACAATGCTGACAAAATGATATGACATCATAAATTTCACTGTTACTTTGTGCATATTGCATTTGTTGCGCCATGTTTGTGAATGTCTCGGTTGTTTTGCTAAAAACAGAAGCATGTACTTTTAGCCATATTGGAAATAGTGAACACATTCTTTAGGGTGATTATATTATGAATTGTACAGCTGGATAAACTAGATCCAAGCCTGTGTTAAACAACAGTCAGCTGTTTCTCTATGTACATGTTTTTGTTAGCATGTCTCCTGCATTTGTTTCTTAGTTGTTCACATTTTTTGCTTAGTACGTGTTTCACTTTAGGCCACGTTTTTTGTAGCCATCTTTGTAGGCCTGTTTTACTGACCCGAGACCAGTTTTGTGGTTTGTATTACGTTACGGTTTGGAAAGGTAGGACTGGTGTTAGATTAGTATGAAAATGCTACTTGGAGCCAACAGCCTCAGCTGGAACGCATCAACCGACATTTTTATACTACTTAGAGAATGAGGGGGAAATTGCGATTTAACATGCAAGGTATTTAATGATACAATTTGTTTTGTAAATTGACTGGTACGGTTTGGGATGAGCCAAAGGCTAAAACATAGAACAAAATAACTTTCTGTGCCAGATTTCTTTTATTGATTTATCTAACAATCAGTGATTGGTAAAGTTTCCATGATCCATATCAGGATCATTTTAAACACCTGTAACTGGTAGATTGTAATAATAGGAACTAATGTACAAACAAAAATCATTTTAACGACTGTAGGATTATAGTATAGGTATATGCTGTAGACCTCACATGGACGCATTTCTACCTGTATTTTTTTACTTTTGTTTTTTTACGTATATGATTTTTTGTAATCTAAATAAAGGTGCTATATGAAGTGAAACCATTGTCATATTTTATGTTATAGATTACACAGTTGTAACTGGTGGTGTCAAAATGTGTAACGTAATGTATAATTGCAATCACTTGTAGTAATAACCTAATAAAACTTCATAAAGATCTTAACTTATAAAATATTTCCTATTATCTTACAATAGCTTTTGATTGGAAGGTCAACTATGTTATTTTAAGGTTTGGACACACTTGACTGATGTGAGTGTTTTGAGTGAGGGCCAAGTATGGTGACCCTTTGGGAGAATTAGAGGAAAGGTGCCTTACTCAAGGTCACAACAGTTTCCTGTTGGCCTTGAGAATCGAGCTAGCAACCATCAGATTACAAGTCCAACTCTCTAACTGTTAGTTTGGTGGACAAAAATGTAATTGTGCAAATGTAAAAAGTTTTACAAAATTTACAAAGTTAAAGCTTAATTTAATAAAAATATTTTTGAAATGGGTGACTTTGACTGAATAAAGAAGAAAGGGAAGCCAAAAAGGGCCCCATTATAGATAAGATCTTCAATATTGTTTATAAAACATCTCATGCATTAGGCATCAGAGTGGCTACACTGATACTAATATATAGCAAGTTTTAATTTATTTAGTCACAACATATTGTTAAATGTTATTCCATAGTTTTGATTAGGTTAAAAACCTTTAAATAGTAGTGTACATTAAGAAAAATGCTTCGTTTTTTTAATCAAATAATAATCACATTATTATTAGTTTCTTAAAGTCATAACAAAATTGTTTTTTAAAAAGTACAGTACATTTTAAATTTAAATACACATATTGTTCACATTACAGTTATCAAAATGAGTGTGACATAAACATAAAAATAAAAAATGTACTGGTAATTAATATATATTATTATATCATGTGTCTTTTTAATGAAATATATTAATTCTCTATATTTTCTATTATATTTATATTTTAGATAAAAATAAGACTCTTATTATGTAAACTTTTTTCCCATGATGCATCTGAATGCGTTCCACAGTGATTACCCGCTGAGCTGTCATAGAGCTACAATTGCTAGAGGGAAGTTGACGGCAAGAAAATCCTGTCTGTCAATGGTGGTGTAAGATCTACGACATCTAACTCTATAGTGGAGCTGTGTATGTAGTTCAAGGAAAGCGTTTCATAAATATATGAGTACAGGACGTACAGGTACATTGAAGGGAATAAGCAGACACCCACAACAGTGTAGCACGGTCCTTCATCCTTTATTCTTCCAAGAGAGCTTATAAACAATATTTTGACAAGCTGTTTAGACCGCAAAATAAATATGCTTGTAAGGAAACTTAACCCCACTTTATGCAGCACAGCTGTCCGTTTCACTGCTGCAGTCACTGGGTGAGTTGTTCACGTTTTTATTTATATATATATATTTACTAGTGATCCACTTTATTACAGTGTAATTATATTTCTGATCTATTTATTATATAGAGCTATTTCTCCCTTACGATGGCCTCTGTGGGCCCATACGAATAACATTGTCTGATATTTTGTATGATATACACACATTCAGCAGATATTTGAGCTTAATCAAAGCAACTACATAATAATTCAAAGGTTTTTTTTGTGAAATGTTTCTTTTGTTTTAAGGGCTCAACGGCATGTCAGCAAACCAGCTCTTAGAAATGATCGCTTTTACGCGACTCAAGCGGCCGAGGTAAACTATGCTGTGTAAAGTTCTAACCCATTCTTTTTCATGCAGCATTTATTAACCTACAATTGTCCTTGGTGGCACTTAAGTGAGGTTTAAAAATACAGCGGTATTTTAGTCAGTGTTATGTATGTATGACTAGTGACGCCGTGCTTGTTAAAGTAGGTGAAAGTTCAGCCTCTCACAGCTGACCTAACACGACACAAGAATGATGGCGTCTTATTTCAATGTGAATGACACATTCACATTGACGTGCATTACATATCGTACATTTTGTTGTTTCTGATAATCATTTAGTGTTTTCGGGATGTAAGATGCCCCTAGTGATTAGAAACGTAAATTAAACTTGTATGAATATCATTCATACAAAATGAAAATGAAATCCAATATATTGCCATATATAAACTTGTGTATTTTTGTAAATGTATAATTTTTTGTAATCGTTTATATAGATTTCTGTGTGGCGTATTTTATTGGACCATATTCATTGAGTTAAATACAGTTCCTAAAAGTCCTTTAGTACTGCTGGTTTTGTAGTAATTTGTGCCATCTTTTGTGCAATGTTCCTACATTTCCTTTTCTTTCTTCTTATAACTGTACCTTCTCTTTCACATTTGTTTTCACATTTGTTTGTCTGTATTCCTTTTCTGCAGGCAGTGCTGGATAAAACCCAGGTGGGAACCAGTACTGCAGTAAAGGCCAAAGCTGAAAAGGACGTCAAAGCTGTGGTAATGTCACATGGTCACATGGTTTTTAAACCCAAACTCAAACCCACAGCAGTGGATGTTAGTATAGGTTATAATATATCATTCAATAGATAAATCAAATAAAAAAAAGAGAGATCCTAAAATCAGATGACGCGTCACTGATCTATAAATCATAATTGTTTTTTTCTTTTAAATATAAAAGACATGTTTTTGCACATTAAATTGCATTCTTAAAACGTATCAAAGAATAAAATAGCATTGCAAATATAAATTGTAATTTTGTAACTTTTGTTGTCTTTAGGAGTCCAAATCTTTTGCCGTCAACATGTTTAAAGGCCAGATAACCACTGAACAGGTCTTCCCGTTCCCTTCAGGTAAACATTATTAGTTTAAATAGATTATATAGGGTTGTCACAATATCAGATTTTGACTAAATGATTATCGTAGCCAAAAGATTAAGATAAGATAAAATGCCAAGAGTATGATTTTACAAATTCTAGACAAAATATTGCTAAAATATCACATACAGTAGTGTTAATTTATTTTGGATGCTTTTAGCCACAACATAATTCCCACAGTTACAATTCTGAGTGTACTACTGTTCTAAAATGTGGCAAAAAATCAGTGATTAAGTGCTTCTAAATATTTGACTGGTACTGTACATAAATAATATTGATTAAATTATGGCATAATAATTGGTAAATTTATGATGCAGTGATAAAGTGTTGTGTTTTGTCTCACTGTGTTAGTGTTGAACGATGAGCAGACTCAGTTCCTGCAGGAGCTTGTTTCTCCAGTTTCAAAATTCTTCAATGTAAGTTCGCTAATACCAAAATGTTTTCAAATATGTATAATCATATATTTGTGCCTCCAAAAGTTTGTTTATTTACTTTTTTTGTCATCTCCTATAATATATTTCTTTCACTCTCTGCATATGTGCAGGAGGTAAATGACCCAATGAAGAATGATTCCCTGGAGAAGGTGGAGGACCACACCATGGAGGGACTGAAGGAGATGGGAGCCTTTGGACTCCAGGTGCCTGCTGAGCTGGGTGGTCTGGGTCTCACAAACACGCAGGTGAGAAAAGGCCATGTGAAGAGGGAGATTTACACAGAAATGGATTAAGATTTTTTTTAGCTTTAAAAGTTGACCTTGTGTGTTTGTTTTTGCAGTATGCCAGGCTGGTGGAGATCGTGGGTATGCATGATCTAGGTGTTGGTATCACGCTGGGTGCCCATCAGTCTATCGGCTTTAAGGGGATATTGCTGTTTGGTAATAAGCAACAGAAAGAGAAATACCTGCCCAAACTGGCCTCAGGTGAGTGCATATCATATCGTAGCTTGTACATTTATTTTATCCATAATTCCTGAGTTAATTTATTCAATTCACCAAATAATAACGATTCTCTCATCATTTATTCTGAAGAACACAATTTCTGATGCATCTGAAATCTTATTTGTCTGTTTCTCTCTTTCTTTCTCTGTGACTCAGGTGAGACAATCGCAGCGTTCTGTTTGACAGAACCGGCCAGTGGTTCTGATGCCGCCTCTATTAAGACAACAGCCGTGCTTTCCGACTGTGGTACCTATTACACTCTCAATGGCAGCAAAATCTGGATCAGGTTAGTGTGGTACACAGGAAAACAGCTGACATGGTCATGATATAAGAATTTCACAGTAACAGGGTTGACATTAATCTCACTTTCAAAGTCTTTGATGTCATTTTGAAAGATTTATTTGATTTATGAAAGGATACATTTGAATAAAAATGAGCTATGGTGGTGGCACATAACCAGATTATAAACAGTATTTATAATACATTGTCAGCCTAAATATAGAAATATAAAGGTCATGAATCATGGAGAACACTGATTAAATGTGATTAAATAAAAGCATTTGTCAAGCGCATAAATGTAAATGTGAAACTAACTTGTTTTGTGTCTGTCTTTAAATTTCATCTCTTTTTCACAGTAATGGTGGGCTTGCTGAGATCTTTACCGTGTTTGCTAAAACCCCCATGAAAGATGAGAAAACGGGAGAGATAAAAGAAAAAATCACAGCCCTCATTGTGGAGAGAAGCTTCGGAGGGATAACACAGTAAGAGATGAAAAGAAAATACAAATGTGTTGTAAAATACACCCATTTTTGTGTTGACCTGAATCATCTTGTGTTTCTCTGCAGTGGACCTCCAGAGAAGAAGATGGGTATTAAGGCATCCAACACAGCAGAGGTGTATTATGATAACGTGCGTGTGCCTGCTGAGAACGTACTGGGGGAGGTTGGAGGTGGTTTTAAAGTTGCCATGAACATCCTTAACAATGGACGTTTCGGTATGGCCGCTGCCCTTTCTGGAACCATGAAGGGAGTTATATCTAAAGCGGTGAGTGTGAAGATTGACATCTTATTATTATTCGTCTGTCATGTCCGTTCAGGTTTTTCTACTCCGTCTGCTTCATTTGTGTTTCTGAAGCTGTTAATAACATCTATTACTGTCTAATTATTCTTTATTAGTCAGTACATTCCATTCCAGGTGATGATACAATAAATACTCAATGAATTAAATTCAATGTGTTATATGTCTGGTTAAAGTATATTCCAGGTTAAATCCTTGTTAAATGTTTAGAATACAATTATAAAATTTATACTACAATTTAAACTTTGGCTTTTTGTAAAAATGAAGATAAAAAACCCATACAGTTCCTTAAGCTGTTTTGATTCCGATTGTTGTACCTTAACTTTAAATTATGCTTTATCTTCACAGGTGGATCACGCTGCTAACAGAACTCAGTTTGGAAATAAGATCCACACGTACGGTGCTATCCAGGAGAAGATAGCACGCATGGCCATCCTGCAGTATGTCACAGAGGTAAATGTCCAAATAGTTCCACATATATAAACCACATATATGAGATAAAAATTCATCAATGACCTTGAGTGTTTTTTTATAAAATGGCAGCAACAGCAATATAAGACGCAAATTATTTTATTGGGCCCGAAAAGTATTTGGACATGCCACATCTTAAATATATCCTGTTTTTGCATGTATAACAAAATATCTAACCAAATGCTATTCATTTAAAAAAAAAGAATAATTTTATAATAATTTACTGCAAATTATGTTATATTTAATATTCTAATTATTTACTACAAATATCACACAAGCAAGAGTGTGTTTTGTTAATAAGCACAGATTTGATCATAATTCATGGTTGTAACTTTTTTAAATTAAATAATTTTTCTCTCTCTCTCAGTCTATGGCATACATGGTCAGTGGAAACATGGACAGTGGAGCTACAGAGTTCCAGATAGAGGCCGCCATCAGCAAGATCTTTGCCTCTGTTAGTTTAATACCTCCATATTTATCATATCTTTAGATATTATAGTTATATTTTGCATTCTACAGTCATGTAAATAACTATTATGCAGTGTTATAAGTCATTATGCCTGTTTTTTTTTAATGTACAGGAGGCAGCGTGGAATGTTACAGATGAATGTATCCAAATAATGGGAGGAATGGGCTTTATGAAGGTGAGAAGAATGAGGAAATTATGTCTTAATTTTTTTGTTGGAATGGGCGATATAAATGCATAATGGATGATGAATCAAATAAAATGAGAGTAGATTACTCCTCTGGTCAAGCTGGTTCTTGACAGTTGCGAATCTGGTCTTAGTTGGATTATTTCGACATAATTGTGTTTGTGTTCAGGATTCTGGTGTTGAAAGGGTAATGAGGGATCTGAGAATCTTCAGGATCTTTGAAGGAACCAATGATATTCTGAGATTGTTCGTGGCTCTTAATGGCTTCCAGGTACTTGCAAACTCCCCATCCACCCATATCTGGTTTTAATGAGATGTCTTGCAAAAGGATGTATTTATTTAAAGTGTTTATGTTCAGAATGCAGGAAACCATCTGAAGAACCTGCAAAAAGCTCTAAAGAATCCGCTCGGCAATGCTGGACTGCTTGCAGGAGAGATCACCAGAAGAGCCAAGAGGTTTGTGTGTTCATTTAAACACACACATTTACTTTCTCCCTTTAAAACAGATAATGGAAGGGTTTTCATTCATTCTCAGGAAAGCAGGTTTTGGGACAGGGCTGACTCTATCTGGATCAGTTCACCCTGAGCTGTCTCATAGTGGAGATCTGGTAAGAAAAAAATGTATGATTCTGTATAGATGTCTTCTGTAATGATTTAGATTTTAGATTGCACTGACATCAATCTTACGTGTCTCTTATTCCTATTCAGGCAGTAAAAGCTGTAGAGCACTTTGGTGGTACTATCGAGGAGCTTCTGCTAAAACACGGCAAAAAGATTATCAGTACGAAAAATCTACTTATCTCCAATAACTAAAATGAAATGGTCCTTTGGATGTTCCTCATACTGTTGTTGTGCTGCGTTACAGATGAACAGTTTGTATTGAAAAGAGTTGCAGACAGTGCCATCGACCTGTATGCTATGGTAGTCGTTCTGTCCAGGTAAGGCATATAGTTTCATACAAACCCACACAGTTACAGTGTATATATATATATATATATATATATATATATATATATATATATATATATATATATATATATATATATATATATATATACATAATGTTTATTCGTCAGTGATCATGCTAACGTTTGTGTCATGCAGGGCGTCCCGCTCACTAAGTCAGGGTCTCCCATCCGCCCAACATGAGAAGATATTGTGTGAAACCTGGTGTACAGAGGTAAACGTGTGGATGTTTTGTGTGTATCTGATGTCATATGACAAGAGTTTTATCTGAACTGTATTTCTCTCGTTCTCTCAGGCACATGACAGAATCATGCAGAACATCAAGGAGCTCAGGTCTAGCTCCAGCAGACATCTCTTCAATAACTTGCGAGATGTCTCCATGTCTGTAGTCGAAAATGGAGGAGTTGTGGTCCCCCATCCTCTTGGTTTTTGAACACACACAGCGACGTTACTTTCACTAACAAATCAGCACATAAAGCCTGTACAGTGACTATGTTGTATAAAATTCAAGCACTTTTCATTATTCTAACAGACTCATAATAATGATTATGGTGGCTTTCTGGGTGTTCTATTTGGTGCCTGGTAAAAATGCTTAAATGTAATATTTTGGTTTATGTAGACTTGCAAAGAAAGTAAAACTTGATTTGATCAGTCTTGTGAAGTGGTAACTTTACATTGCAAATAACAATAAATAATAATGATGAATAAGACCAGGAATGTGTAAAGAAATTAATGTCATTGATTATAATGATGTTTACTATTTTAGGCTGGACAACAAAGAAAACTGAACAGTCATCTTTAACCTGGCAACTGTCACCGTTCCTCAGGAGGAACACCTATGTTATTTCCCGATTAAATCCCGATTATCTTTAATATTTTATTGTTACATTTTATTCTAATCACGACAAACTAAAATTTGATGGACAGGTGTAAGACTCAAGATGAAATATTTGACATTTTCATAACAATAAACACAAACAAAAATAATCATTGTAAAATATGTTAACGATATAAAAACACCTAAAACTATTTTTTTATTAAAAATGTTTAAAAAAATATCTAAAAATGTAGTTCGGCAGTGCATTTGTATGTGTATACTCAATTTCTGCTGTGACAGTTATTAGGTTAATTCAGACAGGTACACTTAGGGTCAAAGGCTTGAATATAGCACTATAGAAATTGGTAATATTTCTATGCCTTATACAGTAGACTTACTGACTTGAATGACGATTCTACTTTTAATAGCTGTGGCACTAATTTATTCCAACAGTTTAAAGGGTGATTTCATATTTAAGCAGCTAGATAAGTATCTCAGGTTTGGTGTTATCTCTTTATCTCTCCTCTGTTTCACGGTCCTGTCATGTATTTACTGCATACTGTACCACTTCCAGCTCAGACAATGGCATGTTGTTCTGTGTGCATTTCTGTCAGATTAGGCCAAAACATCTTATGAATCACATATTTAAGAAACTAAGATTAATGACTGTTTTCAATAATGCACAGAGGCTTGAAAAAAGCTTTTGTTACTTGTTAACTTTGCCATGTGACATTGTATCATCAGCTCAGTGCTGATTGGTGTTAAATCACATGACCTTTTGTCCTTGCTGCATGTTTCTATTATGTACATTTAGTTTCACCTCTTCATTTACTTAAAATAAAAAATAAGAAAATAAACACAAAATAAAAACATGTTTTTTCACAGTGTTGTTTTAGAGTTGTAACATAACTATGAAATGATGTGTAAAATGGCATTCCCATGATATAAAAGTATGGTTCACATTAGAAAACAACGGTGCTTTAGTTATATCTAAAGCAGATTAACTAACAATACAAACAATAAATACAAACTAAAATGAGTCAAATACTAATCGAGGATGTTGATTCAGTCAAGTAAATCTCCAATCTGACAAACCCATTTGTCAGAATAATGAAAGTAAGTAATAGTGGTTATTCCTCAGTTCTCATGTTAAAGTGAACTACAGTATAGACCTTTCTTCAGTGATATGTCCAGGTGGTCCATTAGATTCAGCGTTCTTAACAGGAGAATCTGCTGAAGTTTGGTCACTATTGACTGCCTCACAAGTAGATGGCGCCGCTGGGTTGTTTTGGTCAACAGTTGAAATGGGTTGAAAAAAGCCCCTCTAATGGAAAATAAAAAAAAATTATACTGAGAAATTGAGCAAAAACTAATCAACAGGACAGAAAAGTGTAAAACAGTGTTAACACTGACTTTATACAGCAACACAAAAATGACTGCCATGACGATGAGTCCAAAGAATGTAGACAGGGAAGCGATGAGCACCGTGAGAGCCTGAGACGGGACCTCTAACTGGGTTACAATCTGCAAGATAATAAAAAAACAGATGTAAGATAACTTCCTGAACATTATTCTCCCCCCAAAAGATTTCTTTGCAGAAAGCAGCATTAAAAATATTATTTATATATATTATACCAATATTATTTGGTCTCTCTGAGCCAGACTTCTGACTATGAACTTGATTCACTTTTTAGTGCAAATAAATATATGTAAAACAATCAAATGTAGTTTAAATCAAGATTGGGGTAATTCAGTAAGAAATTTCTTGATTTTACTTACTACATGTCTCTGATATTAAAAATAATCACTAAATAATCAAAACGTGTCTGATGTCGTAAGCCTGATCTCACAGGAATTCATGACTACTTTATGAGATGGCGAATTTGTATGATGTAAAAAAATTGGATGATGATACAAAACGAAAGCAGATTAAAACGCAGATAAGATTGTACATGTTACGAATCACCAAACTATTGTGTTGGATGTCATAAATGTTCATTGCTGAGATTTATGGTTGCAATGACAAATAGCACATTAATTCGCAATCATTGCTTATTATTATCATATATTAGACGTTGTGATTTACAAAAGCCATTTGTCAATTGTGTTCAATGTGTATCTGATCTGTGTTTTTAGATTAAGTCTGTGTTTTTTGGGATCGCTGCCTGAGGCAGGAAGTAGATGTTTTTAGATAAGACAATATTTTAGGTTTCTTACTGAAAGCTGGTGAAAATCGTCGGGCGGATACTGGATGTACCGCTCACTGTCAAAGAAGAGAAATCCCCAACTTGTGACGCTAACCTGCACACCAGACAGATTTTTGGTTGCAATTTATTTTGTAGTGCACATACTGTACAGTGACAGGTTAGGCTTGGGATTATATTCAGGACTGCTACCTAGATATTAAACTTGTAATGTAATGGGTATGTACATGTAGAACAAGACTGTAGTGCAAAATAAAATGTAAAATACTTTCTTTTAGAGACCATACAAGAAATCGGTGGGAACTGATGCAGAACAAAAATTTACCTGTTTTCCTGAACTAATAGTCCCAGTAAACTTAAAGGTGATTGGTTGATCACCACTTAACAGCTCAATGGTGCAACCAATTAAATGACAGATAGAAACACTGCAATGCTGAAAGAAAGAAAATAGAAATTTAGTGACTAAGAAATGTGGTCCCAAATCCTTAAAGCTACAAAACTCTAGTTACCTGTGTCAAATTAAATCTTTCATCATTTTTGTGAAGATTTTGCTTTTCACATGTCGTACCGGTTCCATTCTAGAATGATGAGAGGAAATGAAAAAGAGCAACAAGTTGTAAAGAGACTTCAACAAACACACATGTGACTTTCACTACTTTTTTCTGTTATAAGAATTAAGTTGCCAAAGGGTTTTCAGAAAAGGTCAGTCAGAAAAGACTTGAATTTCATCATATTTCTTAATGTTTGTAAAAGTCACATGTCATGTGATTGGTTGGTCATGAGGGTTAGATTTCTGCATCTGTGACTTCAGTAGTGTTTCATTCTGCTAAGAAATGTTAGGACATGGTTCAGAAAGTAAGTTTTTTATGGCCAACCTTAAAGGCCAATTTAAAATTCACATCTGTTCCATTAAACTTTAACTCCAAATACAAACTGTCTCCCAACAAAGGGTGGCAAAGTCAACTTTTTTAGAAAAATGTCCCATCACAAACTCACTATTTCAGGAAGAGACACACTCCATGAGAAACCTGAGGTCATCTCCACTGGAAACACAAAGGAAATATTCACAGGTACAGATAATTCTCCAATGTTCTCCACCTGGTTTTATTTTTTGAAGAGGAAAGTGAGAAAAGTGTTTATTAGAAGAACGCCATTGGAACTTCAAGCAGAATAGAGAAACCAAAGCCTTTACCATATAAATATGTTCAAGCTGATTGTTATCTGGATATTTGACGAACTGAGTAGAGCCTCCACTGAAACATCAATTAAGTAACACATAACATGCACACTAAAACCACAATCAAGCAGTTGCTTCTCCATCATATTTTCTGAATGCCATATCAGTACAATAAACCAGCTAGCTTAAGAAAAGAAAACTGTCACTTACTCTTTCACCACAACATTAACAGGAAGTTTGATGACCACAGAGGTAGTTGCAACATTGTCTTGGATTGTGTCGTTGTTCTCATTTTTACTGTAAAATCCCCCAAAAAAGTCTCAGATAAGTTCTACCAAGAAGTTTAAAATATGTTTTTTGTAGTTTATTTATATGTGAAGGTCGGGTAGTTAAACAAATGACTGACCTTGTGACTAACGCATTAACAGTCAAGTGCTTGTTCACAGTTAGGGGGGTAGCCAGTGTGAATGACATCAGCAATGTGGTCTTCAAAACAAAAAAACAGGACGCATGTTATTTAAACTTCAACACAGTTGTAGTGTTATTTACGATGTACGGAAGCATTGTCGACTGATTCATAATAAATGATGATTTTAAAAAAATAATTCAGATAAACTAGATTGCTGGTTATAAGGGCGTTTTGCTTATTAAAGGGATAGTTCACCCAAAAATGAAAATTCTCTAATTATTTACTCACCCACATGCCATTTCAAACCTGTACGACTTTCTTTTAAAGAATGCTGGTAACCAAACCACATTGGCTCCCATTGAATTCCTGAATGAGACATTTCTCAAAATATCTTTGTTTGTGTTTCAATGGAGAAAGAAAGTCACTTACAGGTTTGAATGGCATGACGGTGATACAGTATTTTGGCTCCTAGATATGGCATGTGTAGCTCTTTCAATATAAGGCTACAAGATTTTTCAGCCTGATCGCATAGGAATTCGTACATACTTGAAATGATAAAGGTCTGTCCCCAACCTAATGTCACTGGGAAAAAGGCAAATCATAAAACACGTATGAATGGGATGGTCAATGTAATGAAAGAATAGTGTTTACCAAAGGTTTTCACTACTGATAGCTCAGATGTTAATATTTGGTGCTTTAAATACTCGTGTGAGGTCTCTCTTAAGATTTTTAACGCATTTTTATGTTTAAAGCATGATTTTTCATAAGAGTCATCGCTTCTCCATTTGTTGGGTTTTATTGCTTCTGGTTTGTGTATTTTAATTCACAGAAATCTCAAAAAGGTGTTCTTTTTGGGCACATCTATAACATGTATATTTAAATTTTTTTAAATAGATAACTTGTGCATAGACTAATATGTAATAAATACATTCTCTGAGAAATTATATTTCAAGTTTTAAACTGAAAATGTCAAATCCATAACGCTGAACTTCCCCAGATCGTACAAATTCGTAATGTACGACGAAACAGATTACTCCACACACTGTAAAAAGAGGATTTGTGAGGTCAGTGCTGATGAGTGTGGTATCCCAACCTTTGCTCTCTGGCGAAATACTCTTGCACCAAGCTGGCATGTTGTGTCCGTGACGTTCGAGAGCTCTGTTTGATTAGACACGCACCATACCTGTCCACCAGACTACAGTATGATAAATAATAAGTCTCAATTATTATGGTAATGGGATATTTACCAAACATTTCAAAGAGTAGTTAGCTAAATGTCAAAATGTGCACACTGCATTGTGGGATACAGTATTCTAGTCCGGGAGCTGTGTTGTATACAGTACATCACTTTTTGACAAATGGTAGTAGGCCAAATATTTTAGGTACAATATGTACAGTATATATATACTGCATATGCTATTATGAAACAAAAATGCTCATAGGTAATACTCTACTTTCTCATCATAATCCTTTAGACATATGACAACATACAGGATATCATGCATAAGTAACATGCTAACCATTGTTCTGTAATTGTAGGTGTAAAATGCACAGGAGTAAAGTGGATCAGAGAGGATCTTACTGCTTTGACGCGTAGAAAAGACAGATTTGTGGGATAATAAAGAAATAGCTCTGCGTCTGTGGCATCTTCTCCATTATTGAACACATCCACCGAGAGACTGACAGGGTAGCCTGATGTGTTTACTACAATATCACTGGAACAAAGATAGTTTTTTCAAATTATTATAATAGTAATTCTTTCAAATATAAATTCATGAAGATTCATGAAGAACATTATGAAACATGGATAAAGGATATATAGGGTTCTGAAGCAAATAATATATTTTTTAATTCAGCTTTTTATATTTTTTCTCTGCTAGACTACAGAAGTACAAAACTAAAACTATTAGTGTTTTTCGACATCGCTTTGTCTGGGTTTATTTTGGGAAAATGACATTATCTCATCAGCTTTTCATATTGGCCCAAGAACATTTATGAAAACACAAACCTCAAAAAAGAGAGGGAAACGTTTAAATCCGATACACACACATGATCTTCTCCACACACCTTCTCCAAGAGAACCTGAAAAACACAACTTTAGAAATATTGCATTTAAGCATGCAGACACACATACACACACGTGTTTTATGGGGACTTTCCATACACATAATGACTTTAATACTGTACAAACTGTATATTGTATTCTGTAAGCCTCATCCTACTCCTAAATCTAACCCTCACACAAACATTTCTGCATTTCTACATTTTCAAATAAACATCATTTAGTATGATTATTATCATTTCGACTCCACAATGTATAAAAACCTGTATACACACGCACACTTACCATCTCTGTGAATGTAGGATGACAGTCAGGGCTCAGCACTGGCCTTAGACCACCTGTTCCTGGAATTATCTTTCCTGTCACATTTAGTCTCACAGAGAGAGGAACTTCATGATAGTCCGAAATACACTCCTAATAAATAAAGAAATTATTTAGAAAAATAAATAAAATAAGATGTAACAGTAACAAATATTGCATGTGTTACATTTACAAAAATAATCGGATATTCATGACTTGCATAAGACTTTGGGATTCTATTCTATTCATCAGAAATTAAGTGAATAGTGAAATGTGGTTTCTGTAGGACAGGTGGCTGGAGGGGAGGCATTGAAAATAAAGCCAGATTTTTCAAACTGACCGGAATAATGATAGGCAGAGCAGTGCAGACAGTGGACAGGCTGGTGAGGTTTCTGCTGGTATTCCAGAGAAATGAGGCTGACCTGGAGCCAAACAATAGCCGAGGGGTCCTGGCCTGAGGGTCCAGCTTCAGCGCTACAGACACCACAGCACTAAGAGGACCTAAACCCAGATATAAGCATGTATAGCATCATGAATAAAAATTCATTTCAAAATGATCTACTAAGCATTTACGCAACAAATAACTACATTGTAATATTAATCAAATTTTTATTTTTATTTTGTTCATTACTTGTTAGTGACAAAGTTTTCTCTGTCTCACCTTGTATACTACCCTTAACAACCTCCTTTATAGTAAGACATATGGTAACTGTGGCGACAGGAGTGTTGAGGCCGTTGGGGGCGGAGCAATGAAAGAATTTTTGAGGAATGATTGGCAGGTCAACAGTGATGTTTACAGGCACACACATTACTGGCTGAGTCCTGTAAGAATATAATTAAAGATATCAGACACACAATTTTAAAACTAAATAACCATAACACGTAACATTATGACAAAACAACTTTGGCACATTGTTGAGTAAATCACTTCCTCTGTGAGTGGGCGGTTTTCAGTCAGAATTTGCCTCACAGAGGAACAGACTATATGCTGCTGGTTAATCTCTGTACAAGACCACACATAAAAACACACACACACACACACTTGCCTGAGAACGGTAACAGCCCCTTTAGCTCCCACCACAACATCAGTAAGAGCGTCTGAAGTCAGATCACCAGCAGAGTGAAGAGAGACTCCAAAATATTGCAGCCTACTGTTTACTTCTTTTCCACTCACTCTCTAAAAAACCAACAAAAAAGACAACCCATATAAATGAAGGCCATAGAAATCAGTTTTTTATATATATATTTTATATAAGGTTTTGTAACTTGGAGAACATACAGTATAATATGTTCAATATGTTGCTGATCTAAGGTGGGCCAATAACATTAACTAGCTGGACCAAAATTGGTCTAGGTTAACCCAGGCCCCAGCAGTTTAAGCTGATCAACCACCTAGACCTGCTCAGACTAGCTAATGACCATACAGTAAATGACCAGAAACGGTTTTACCAGCTGGAGTAAACTCTACAAGGAAGACGAAGAGAACACTCCAAATTTATTTATTCAATGTTTTAAATTGACTACTTATTACTACTTATGTGTTCGAGTAAAGTGATCATTTTTGTTTCATTCTAAGAAATACTGCCAACATTTCTTCCAAGTTCCAAATAATTTGCTATATGGTGTTGCTTAAGCATTCAGTTAAAATGATTAAAAGTGCTCCATACCTGACTGTACTCTGTTTGTATACCTCCAGGATGTCCCAAAAAAATGTAAATTGCTCCCTTGCCCCGCTCTTCCTGAGGTGCTCCCACCGCTAACTCCATAAGACCATCTCCATTTAAATCCTGTACGGCAGCCAAAGATGTGCCAAACCTCCCAAACTCATTCCCCACTGCCCCATGAAGATAAGTTGAGCAGTTGGGTGTCTAAAAAAATCATGAAGCGCATGTGGTAAAAGTTCAGTTACACTGTCAGAAATAGCCTTAAGAATCTAAGAATGTCTATAACTGAGGGTGTTGCACAGTTTTGTGTCTTCTAGGCTCTTTGTTATTAGATTTGTTATTTATATTACTTAAGTATAAGCAGGGTTCAACGCTAAGGTTTTTTCTACTGGCCCGGCTGGGCCAGTGGTTCAGATTTTTACTTGCCCTGCCAAAATTTTCACTGGCCCCACCAAAAAAATGTAAATTGTTCTTTCTTAGCCGCATATTTTAAATAATGTGTCAAAAGCCAACTTTAATTCCACATACACATTTTATTCAACATAACTTCTCTTTCAATACAATTGACAATTTAAAAAAACTATAATTGTGATGTAACTAAATTTATGCACATCAGTCTGGTCAGGACCATGGTCCCAGATCACCAGTTAGTTAACTATACATAAATGGAGGACTCCTATTAAAGGAATGTTGTTGTAAAGAAGATAATAAAACCATATTAGTAAACAGAGTGTTATTATACAAAGAACGTATGTTAATTGCTTGTCCCAATGGAAAGCAATTAATGTGTTCACAACATCACAGAGAAGTCAACGTTGGCTTAAAAACAAACTGTTTCTCGATTCTAAGATCGTATTTGCACGCATATTGACAATGGCAAATAGCAAAGGCAAATTATAAACTTTAGTGATGAGGCAACACTTGCCCGATCGGGCCAGTTACAATCCTGTCTACTGTCCCGAGCGTCTCGCACACTGGCCCCGGGCCATCCTTATTGTTGAGCCCTGTGTAAGTATGTGTGATCCTTCTAACTCAGTCTGAGTGTGTTTGCGTAAACTTACCCCAGTGTTTAGTGGGCATATACGGACCTCTCCCCCAACTCCTTGTGTGTGATATAGAGGAGCCCCGACAGCTAACAACCCTGAAGCGCTCAATACACACAACTCTGCTCCAAAATATGAGCCCAGCTGCAGACAAAAAATAAGAGATAAAGAAAGGACGATAAAAAATGCAAGTAAAGTAAATAACTATTAAGGCTAATTCACACTGCACCTGTAATAGATACAATATCTGTACACATTTGAGAATAAGATTTATGTTTCTACCAAAAAATCTCTGTGCGGTACCTTCATATAATATTTCTACCTTTACATGTAAATTTTTATCCAAAGTGACTTATAATGCATTATACATACTTTTTTGAGTATGTGCAATCCCTGGGATTGAACCCATGACCTTGGTGTTGCTAGCGCCACACTCGAACAACTGAGCTAGAGGAATTCTCATTTATTTATTTATTTCACAGTCCAACAAATGCCATTCGGACACGTTTAGTTGTTAAAAAAGAACCAACAAGTTTGTTGGCATTTTTCAGATCACTGTGAACTGGCCTTTACACAACAGTACAACCACACATAGACCTTTTTAGTGGTCTTAGTGACTTCCTCTTCTAACGGATCATTCTTCCATTTTCCTCTTCCATTTTTGCAACTACTTAAATATATTAAAAAGTTGCCATTAGGTTCTCAAAGAAGACTACACAGGCCTTACGAAAAAGCAAACATTCTCAAACATTCCCAAAATATCAAAGGTCCTTTTATATGTCCAGCTTTAACTTCCTGTTTATTCATGTATTTGTTAGTGAGACTTAAGGATCCAGTTACATGTTTGCAGGCAACTGTGTGTTGAAATATTTTATGAAATCATGTCTTTCACCTGTGATCCATACATCCTGTGAGAGACGGTCCAGCTGTGGTTCTGATGGTTCTGTGTAAACCCCAGCACTAGCCCCCTGTGTCCATGTCTTGGTGCTCCCGCGAAGTACACAACATTACCATTCACTGTCGCCACAGCAACAGAGTAACCTGTTGCATTAAATATAGTGAAATTAAATATACTTTTTTAGTTCTACTAACATAATTATTAACATATATTAACATGATATGAATTTAAAAAGAAGAAAAAGGACATGGTACAAAGATGAATCAGATGGTACTGTGCATTGTTAATAAATTGCTACCATATTTCTGTCCCATGTTATATCCATAATTCGTCAAGATATAACAACAGTCTTCTGTGGATGTTATCATCACTACCTGTGGATATTATTTTCATAAACTCACACGATCTCCGTCATTCCGTAACAATTACATCAGTTTTGGTACTTATTTCACATTTGTGCTGAATTTCATGGTTTTTTTATATTTAGCTTGGGCTAGATTGGTGTTAGTTCTTTTCCCAGTTAATATAAACAATATAGTGCTCCAGCAGGCAATTGTATCTTTATAAATGTGTCATTTCTCTATAAAAACATGAAATATAAATTCTCACAGAAAGTTATTTATTGATGGCCTATCTATTGATATATATTTTATTTATTTTATGTATATTTTATCTTAATTTCCATGTGCCCATTTATGAGGAATATGAACCATTATGGATGTGAACATTTTGAAAACAGCACTTTACCTGACTATCAAGCTATAAACATAAAAAAGCTTTAAAAACTTTAAAAGAGACCTCACATGGGTATTTATACAACCAGATACTGACATCTGAGCATCAGTTTCATGGTAAGGTTTACATGTGCATAAAGCTACCCATGGCCATTCTAAATGATGATTAAGTAATACAATATAAAATAATGAGTCATTAAAAGTGTTATTAAGTGTGTGAACGTTTTCGGTACTCTACACTAGCACATTACCAACTGTGGTGTTGTCTTGTGCTGAAAAATATCGCTTCATTGTGGTTAAAGCAGCTGTAACACTTGAACTGTTTGCAGTACATTCGAGGCACAATATGCATGAGTGAAACGGTTACAGTATGCATGACTGAACTGAAGGTTCAAAACAAGTGCGACTGGGTTTAACTGTTCATAACTGCAGTTCATGATATGAAAACATCTGCTGAGAAAACTTTGTTTTACCACACATGAGACCACTAAACGGAAATTAGACAAAGAAAGGCGGACTGAACAAGTTTATCTCTCCAACCACACAATACATTAAATGTGTATACTGTATGCGTGTTTTCTTTGCATTTATCCACTTGTCAGATGCGCTTACCCAAAGCAATTCACACTGCTAGAGACATTCACACCATAGACACATCTAATTACATACCGAGGTCTGTAAGCCAGCGGAAACCACGACATATATTTTCAACTTTCAAGTCCCATGTGGGACCTAAGACACATCTTATAAAAACAGAGCATCTCAGACTCAAACTAATAGTTTTGGTACACTGCTTGAATGCACTTTCCACTATCCAACACTGATGTTCAGCAATATGTTAATGAAACATAGCGGAAGTGAAACTAAATATTTCAGTATGAAAAAAACCCCCGAAAACCAATAAAAAGCACAACTTGGTATATTGCACTGTAAAAAAACAACAACCCTTTGACCCTTTAAAATTGCCTTGCTTTTTTAGTTAAAATCAAAACGGTACCAAACTTTCAAAGTTTAGTGAACGTCACTGAATTGTAGAATGGTATCTTACCAAGATATGAGTTTCTAATATCTTCCTCCATGTTTGTAGCATTAATGAATGAAGAATTGAGCAGTTGGTAAGTGAGATCCTGCACTATCCCTCCAGACCAGGAGTATGCCCCAACCGCTCCAAACACCCTTGAACTCTACAACAACATAGAACAATGACTGTGCATTTACAGAATGATACTTTCATTACAAAATGTAACTAGAAAGTAATTGGAAGAAAATCCAGTTAAAACATCAGTTGGTGGCTAGATTTTTAGCTTTTCAAACAGATTATGTATGGTCATTAGTGGGACAAGACAAGTTATTAATCAAAACACCATGTTCCAAATACGACACGTCCTGCATTCCATTTACAATGTGGTTTATGTAGACAAATGTAATTTTTATGGAGTTTTTAGCATGGCAGATAGGGTAAAAAAAGTTAAGGTCCATTTAGTTTTATGATTCAGCATTTAATCTGTGTAAATGTCCATTTCATGTATTTGTTTGTTCAGCAGCAAAAGAAAAGCACTAATGACATTGTTGATGATACTATTGTTTTGCCTGTTTTAAAATAAAACATTCAATAACTTAAATAACTTTAATCAACATTTTCTGTGAACATTTTAATTAACATTTAGACTTGATGTTTCCTGTAACTATTGTTCAAAAAGTTTAAACTGTTGAAAAAAGATATAGCCTTGTAATATTCTATATATATTTTACTATTATATATAAAATACTGAGAATAAAAACCTGTCAAAGCAAACGTGGCATCTGCAATACCAAGGAAAAAAGACTTGGTATTTAAAAACCTTGAAAGAAATGATAGTGTATTTATTTAAGTACTTTTTCACTTGGTTCATTCAGTGGTAAATCAGTATTTCTATGGAAAATAGGATCAATATTTTTCAATATTGCATGAAGCAAACATGAATACATTTTTAAGAAATTGACACATTTTTACTTTTTGAACGTTTCCTTCATCCTTGACATCTTTCATTTAATTGGTTCTAAATGCTTCATACAAACAAAAGTTATATAATAATATTATTATAATTAATAAAGAATTTTTTAATGACATGAAACGCTGACCTCAGAAAGGGCCACACTGAAGCCGCCCTGTGACAGTTCCATCTGAAAAGAGCTGAAGTTCCCCGTGTCAGTTCCTCAAGAGAATAAAAGGGAAAGTATAAAGACTTACTTTATTATTTAAGTACTCCAGTATTTTCTGAGAAGTCTTTCTTTTTTGTTACCTTCAATGGAAAAAATCTTTTCCCTCAACTGGCTCAGAATTGAGGTGAGAGCACTAAAACTCTCTGTCTCGAACACAAACTGAGGAGATGAAGCGATCAGCTCCAGTTCAGAGAAGGAATACTCCTTACCGATCTGAAAAAGACCAACAAATTGAGAAAATCGAATGCACACTATTTTAGGGTAAGTAGGGAATGTGTAGCATTTTTTTTACCCCAAGGGCAAATCTTTTGATGCCTCGTTTATTTGCTGGTGGAATGACATTCTTAAATTGCTCACTGGGATCATTTGACTTTCCATCAGTGATTACCAACAATAACTTCTGAGAGTTGCTCCGCATGCCGACCTTCTCAGAAAACATCTCATCTCTAAGAGAAAACAAAATGAGAAGTAAAATGTAGCTACAGTGTTTGTCTATGTAATAATATGTTTTATGTAAAAACATACATACATTCATAAAAACATGTAATATTTTTGTATAAAATTATTGCTTATTAGTACAGTAAAAAGTGTTAAGGTTTTATTTTTTCTTTTGTACTAACAGTACAAATCGTATTGCGGTGGGAGTGTATGTATGACCCTGTTCCTGGGTCACGTCTTTCATTAGCTGGTCTGGGTCTCGATTCACTGCAAAGTTTTCAAAGTGAAAGACAGCCGACACTTTGGTAGAGAATTTCGCCACTGCCACCTGAAACAGAGAAATAATATTATACTAGATTCATAATAATACAAAACAAAGCAGATACAAACACACACAAGAATAAATACCTGGGCTCGTGTGTCCATGAACATGGTAATCAAGTTCTTGATGAATCTTATCATTTTTTGGAAATCTTTAGCTGTGATGCTGTTTGAGTCATCAAACAGGATAACGGCATCCAGCGGAGGAATAACATGACATTCTAAAACACAAAAACACATAATTACACTCACAGGAAAGACAGGACTGTGATATCTGCAGATGTTAAAGTTTTTAACCAAAATGTTTTTACGGCAAATGGCATCATTTAGCACCATATTATGCGTTTAAAAATTGTATTATGCAAAAAGTGGTCTGATACCCTGGAAAGCTGGCTTCAGTATCGTGTTATTAAGGCGAGGGCTGATCTCCACACACAGACCATTAAGATAGTTAAATCCCTCACATTTATGCATGTAACGAGGACCGCACACCTGTAAAAGAGACAGAGAAAAAATAAATAATTAAGATGAAATCTGCAGAGGCAGAGAAAGAAAACACAACACGCAGACAAATGAGACAGCTTTCTGTGTGTTAATGTCTTGTAATTCTTTAAAATACTGTCCCATCGCATGCAGTACAATAGTTCCGAAATAGTTCTAAAACTACGAAAACATTTCTTTGGTGTGAAAACCCTTAGTGCTACCCACTGATTATTTTAATGTGACAAACTGGAACTGCACCATTTAACCCCATAGTGGATTATTTGTAATCTTAGCAACACGCTAATGTCATTAAGAATTTATCATTAAGAAAGCTGCTATCTATATAGAGCGTATCAACTTATGATGTTAAATTTTGGTTAATTTGCTGCCTGCATTGACAGTCGCCAGCAAGCAAGCTTATTAACTTTTGGAATATATTAATAAGATGTTACAAAAATTTACTTTAAACACTAAAATTTTTTTATTTTGCAGCAACAACAACTGAATTTTTTTGTACATTTGTGTAAATTTATTTGGAATGTGGAAGCATGTACTGTGATTTGTCATACTTTATTCATGTGTGGGAGACGCCAGAAGTGACCTGGGACAAAAGTTTGCGATTGCCCCCATTTTAATCATCTTCAAAGTCAACCTACATTTATTTGCATAACCTATGTTACTTTTGCAGGTCTGTATCTGCCTCTAGAGAAAATGTTTTCTCACTTTGACAGAAAAAGTACAATGGGCTTATTGTTTTGCTAAGTATTAATGCAATAAAACTTGCATGCATGCTAAATTAAGATCCTTGTCTTTTCTTTTTGTTGGTTGTGCAAAGTTATGAGGAAGAAAGAGCGGGACCGCCAGTGTCAGTTTCAGGGTCGTAGCAAGCTTTTCAAAAGTGCGGGGGATGGATGTGGTTTGTTTGTTAACAATAAAAACGATGAATACAATGACGGAAGGGTACAAAAGGTATAACATACAAGATATAAAAAGCTTCCCATTTAAATGAGTGATACTAGAAAAGTATAAAAACAAACTCGGAACACACAGAAAATAAGTCAAAACTCTGTTGTAAAAATACACAACAGTAGACTTGCTAAAGAATCAGAATCAGAAATACTTTAATAATCCCAGGGGGAAATTATTTTTGTTACAAACTCCAGATATACAAACAACATATATTAAGAACAAAACATAAACAGAACATCTTCCCAAACACATATCAAGCTTATTTAAACCTCGAAAGCATTAACACTCATTCAAAGTACCTGGAAAAGGGAGATGTAAATAACCATAACCCTAAGTTCCCGCCTCCTCAGCGCGAGCTGACCGATAAATCTAACACACCAAGAGAGGCGGGACTTAAGGCAGAACAGCCAATCATCAGCCGGTCACACTCAAAGCCGGTGTCATGTTTGAGAGGGAGGGGAGAGGAGGCAGACACAGAGCGGCCAGAGAAACGGAGGAGCGACTGCTGGAAGGCGTTTGTGCAAAACTGCAGAAAAACTGTAGAAAAAGTGTGGGTGTTGAACCCTCTCACTGGGAAAAGTGTGGGTGTTAAAAAACCCACATCCCCCATGGGTGCGACGCCCCTGGTCAGTTTCTGGGGCCCACAGATCTTTGATGATCCGTTACAATTCACGTTTTTATAAAGTTTAGTATTTTTACATTAAAAATAAGTCGGATACCAGTTTGACGCACTGTGATTTTGCCCTATTTTCCAGGTATATTTCAACAATTACACACATTATATCACATTATAACAACACTGCACAGAGAGAAAGATAGAGGGGGAGAACACTGATGATAATGTAAGTATAATGGGGAAATAAAGCCAGGGGGATTTCTACTGAATCCTGAATCTTTTAATGACAGTGTGTGTGCATAACGTGTCTGTGTGTGGCACAAGATGCTTTCTTGTAACACTTCCTTATTTTTACTCAAAAGAGGAAGAAAGAGAGTCAGATAAGAAATGAATGTGTGGGAATTGACTTAAAAGCAGGTTGCATAACATGCCTCGACAGTGAATATACCCCACATATGCACACTAATAATACTCAGATAAACAGCATCACAGGATCTTAGCACATAAGGGGAACCAAACAGTCAACATATAACCTTAAATGACAGCCATCCTGTTGACCAAGCCAGCATTGCTCTGCCCGATGTGGCGCACTGTTTAAATCCCTTACCCGAGCACAAATAATAGTGATGCAGTAGTTCAAGCACCACTATGAAGATTAAAAACATAGCTAATAACATTTAGGATGAAAACGAAACAACTTACAATTGCTTGATGGTCATCGCAGGCAAGAG
Organism: Beaufortia kweichowensis; assembly: GCA_019155185.1. NCBI lineage: Eukaryota > Metazoa > Chordata > Actinopteri > Cypriniformes > Gastromyzontidae > Beaufortia > Beaufortia kweichowensis. Next base: position 4,706,680 of record CM032795.1, on the reverse strand, counting down.
ACAAACCCAGTGCAATGCCTGGATCAACTAAAAAAGATAACAAAGCATAAGCTTTGGATAGATGATAAATGGGACAAAAAAACTCAAAATGACCACTGTAAACGTGGACAGACACCTCTGAAGTCAAAGAAGGTCCAGTTTAGATCTAAACTTATTGTAGAAGAATGGCAGAAAAATTCTGTTCAAACTAAATATATCTGTATAGCACTCTTTACATATACAGATATACAGATCGGATGCCTCTGTTGACCTACTGGCTGAAACATTAATCGGTGCAAATGCTTATTGTTTAAATAGTATGCCTAATACCAGGTAGTATGGCACGGATTAATCATGCATCAAAGTAGTATTGTGTTAAAAAAACAATGGTATTGGTAATAATAGTACTTTTTGTCAGTGTTAATAATAGCGGTGTAATGCAGTTTTAGCAGTATAATGCAGACTCACCTTTTACATGTAGTGGTGTACATTGATTTGTACTATAAGAACATGTGTAAATACCACCAGACCCACTGCCAAGGTGAGGGGCTGTCACTAAAACACTAGAAAAAAAGATTTGTGAGAAAAATTAGGATACGCTTTGCTAGAACAAGATCCTTATGTAAAATTATTACATTACAGTATTCATGTTGGAAAATGATGATTCAGTATTAGGGGAGTAATGGGAGAGAAAGCTGTAAACATTCTGTTAACAAATGATTACTGAAACTCTTTTTTTCAGTTACTCAATCACAGCTCAAAAATAATGAAATAAAACAATCATTATAGAAAAACATCTAAAAAAACATCTCAGTTCTCCAACTGACCATCAGAATTATATATTCTAGAAACTGTGTAAAGATATATGAAATGTAAAATAATCTGTACGCATCTGCAGTGCACCAGATTTCAACTCCCAAACACTGTAAAAATGCATGTTCTTAAAAGTGAAAATTTCTCAGTACAATACTGAATAATATTTTTGGTTCTGGATGCTGATTGGTCATTTGTCATAATTTATTCAAGACGGCAGTCTTACTCTTTATAGGTCAGGAATTATCTTCTGACAAAACCATGACATCTATGAATTACACATTTAAATGAACATAATATTAATATCTTTAACATATGAACTATGTGAAAACTGTTTTATGAAAGCAGTATGGCACTGTAGGCTGCATTGTGAGGCAGAAGGTCAATAATGAAACCTAATCATTTAATTGGTTTCTAAATAAAGCACATTTTAAACATTATCTGACTACTAAGGTAATGTATGAGCGGTAATTCAAGAGACACACTTTGACCTCACCTGTTTCCTGTTGAAGCAAAATGACAAACTTGATGCCCGAAGTGTGAGTTTTCCTCCGGTTCTGTAAAAATTCTGGGATGCTGTGTCTCCACGCTGAACCCCAATGAATGATGAGACACTGGCATACATTTGATAGTGTTAGGGTACAAAGAAATAAAGAGCATATCTCAGATGATAAGAAAGTGATGATATCATAGCATGTACTTGATTTTTGGACTTTCATATGTACGATGGATTTAAATGAAAACCACATTAATACGCATAGCATTTACATAGTGTTTAAATAATTTACTCCAAGCTTACATCCATAGTGATATGGATACAGACAAAAGTCATATCTACAGAAAGATTATGAAAAATTTCTTACCAAATAATCTCAATGCCATTTTACACAAATTGTATCAAGTCAGTTCCCACACAGGTGTTCTAGACCACATGTGTATTTCATCACAATTACATGTTCCCAAACTAATCTAATACATTTAGTGCTACTGTTGGGGTATTTTTTATTTTAAAAGAATGTAAACAAATTTGGTTACTTACAATAAAGAAATCCAAAAAATACATAAGGATAAATCCAGCATGCTTTAAATTCGGAGTGCAGAGTTGACTTAGAAGGATAAAAACTCATATTCATTAGCGTTCATACAGCATACGACAAACACAATCAAAAAATGATTTAAGAGAAAGAGCTGAAGTTGAAGTTCCGCACGGAAAGCCAAGTAAAGCGATATGTGATGTCATGCGGGGGAGTGCAGCGCACGCAGCCCACCAGCACTCTGTGTGAAGTGAAACCGACACACAACTCTGTAACTGACTGTTGATTGTGACGATGTTGCGGGAAGTATGAATCATCCCTGTGCTGAAGTAACTGTGATAACCCGAATACTGACCATTTTAGTCTACTTTAACGTACTTTCAAAAGAAAAAAAATGCATGATGCGGATGTCCAAGTACTGTTATTATTTCCCATGTTGATACATCACTTTGCGCTACCCCACAGTAGGCTACTACGTCAGTGTAACTATATTTTATCCCTTGTCCTGTATTTATGCCTTTTCTTTTGTATATAGGCCTATGCCTTTTCTTTATTTACATTGGCTACTTGTATATATCGCTGTTTATAAACACTGTTTACTGTGTGTAGGAGTCATACTGCGTTTAACCACACCGTATTTTTAATGAATAAGATTAGATTAGATTTTTTTAGAAAAAAAACTTTCTTGTCATTGCACATGAAAGAAGGCAACGAAATGCAGTTAGCTAGCATATAACCAGAAGTGCAAAGTAGAAGTGTAGTATAAGTATATGTACATATATAAAGGAAAATAAATAGATATACATAGATATATTTACTATGGGACTGTACAGATTATGTAAATGTACAGGGTGTAATATATATATATATATATATATATATATATAATTACACCATGTACATTTATATAATATTTATAATATATTTATATTATTTATATAATATATATAATATATTTATATTATATATAAATTGTGTATATATAAATATATGCATATGTACATATACACATACGTATATATATACAAGAACAGAGTGTATGTGGATATACAGGGTATATATATATATATATATATATATATACTATACAGATGTATTAGGTATACAGCTATATAATTATGGGCCATTCTACAGAAACCTCCACTTTTCTGTCCCCAGACTTTACAGAAATATTGAAAAAAATTATATTTTAAGATGAAACAATATGTTATTTGAACAATTACACCTTCCTGAGCCATCAACGTGGTACTGTTTTTTAAATTAATTAATATACACATATACATGTATATTTACCCGTGAACTAGGCATATTTGACAATACATCTGATATAACTTAATATTGACTGAGTAAGTCCATGTCAAGTATTGAAATTCTAGTGAAATTAATTATTGATATTTAGGTCACAATTATAAACTGCCCCCGACCTGGGTGACAACAGCCCTCATCCAAGTCAAGTCAATTCAAGTTTGTTTATATAGCCATTTACACAGTTTACACTGTTGCAAAGCACCTTTACAGAAGGACACAGTGTGGAATAAACCAAAACACAGACGAGTAAAAAATAAATAAATTGAAACAAATGAGGACTGAAAAGACAAATTAAAACTAAAAGTACGTCAGAGCTGGCGTCGTCTGATGTCCTTGCAAAGGGCAGGCGTCTTTACACGTGCTGAGACACCTTTGTGGAAGGCTGGAGCCGGATGAGAAAAAGAGAAAGCTGAAGGAAACAAACAGCCCCTGTGTGCAATCTTAAAACGCCAGCGGTATCACTTGGCCGGTTAGCTCAGTTGGTTAGAGCGTGGTGCTAATAACGCCAAGGTCGCGGGTTCGATCCCCGTACGGGCCACACGCTTTTCTCAGTTCTCCTTTCCTTTGCTACCGTTGCCGAGTGACCTTTTTTCAGTGACCCTACTGCTGAGGCGCTTTACGACATCGGGTTCCATGGTGTAATGGTTAGCACTCTGGACTCTGAATCCAGCGATCCGAGTTCAAATCTCGGTGGGACCTTCCACAGGCGCACAGCCCTTTTGGGGACTCCAAGCAGAACCACCTCCGAGTGCTTATTATCCCCTAAAGCCACCCCCCCGCCCTTCTATGAGCGGTTGCCCTGAAAACGTTCACAGAAAAACAAGAAAAAAGGCAAATATAATAGCACACACGTCACACCTCTAAAACCTTCACGTAAATATGAACTCGAGTTGAGGAAAAGAGAGACAATACAGATGATATGAACAAAGAATTCCGTGGCAGTTAGGGGTTGGTGAATTTCACAGTACATTAGCACCTGTTACGTTTTATATTGTTAGTTGGCTAACGGTACACAAGGTGACAAATATCTGTAAATACAATAAGAAATGCAAATGCAATGGCACAAAGGACACACGATCTAAAAGCTTGACATGAATGTGAAAAAAGCATCAACATTTATCCCAAAGTAATATTGCAAATTTTAAGCAACTAGCAAATATTGCCTTTGCACTTATTTTGACAACAGCCCTCATTCAATCCAATTCCAGTTTATTTCTATAGCTCTTTTCACAGTATGTTAAGCATTCACTTCAGCCTTTTTTTGCTGGCTAGATTCTGAAATGTAAATGACACTATGTTTACCAGCAGAGGTCAGCAGAGACCGCTGCTTACCCAAAGGTCATGTTGCCATTGATATATATACGTCATAGTTTTATGTTCTCAGACAGCAAGCAATCCATGTTTTTTAGGTCTGATTAAATAATTGAATCCTAGACCAAACGTGTCATATTTCGATTAACACACTCTATAGCTGATATTATGAGAACATATTTTTTGTATTCTATTTATGTTCCATTGAATGATTTTATATTCCACAGAAACCAGCAGTTATGAGGATTGTACCAACCATCACACAGTAAAACATATTGTTTACTAGAGACACAATCAGTCTGGGTGACTTTAGTTACACGTTCCTGTAGACTGGTAGACTGTAACAATGGATGTTGGAGCCCCTGGTCCCCACATCTCTGCGATAAGGCAGGGGAGAGTAGCCATGATCTGGTTTCAGTCCATCCTGCTCGTGCTGATTGACATCTTTTGATGCAAGGCTCCAGTTTAATTAAAGCATTTACTCAACTTCACAGAGATCTGCTGATAAATAGTGACGGGAGTGGGGTCTGAGGCATGATTGTAATTGACTGGTGCTTTGTGGAAAGACAGTGGCAAGATCCTATTAGGCAACTACTCTTTATGTTTTTGGTGACAATTTGTTTTGCTGTCCTATTTTTTTAGGTTTTATTGGTTTGGGTGGGGAAACAGTGGGTTTTTATCAGTGTTCAAAAAGTGTTTCAGGATGCACCTCAGAAATGGAAAGCACTAAGCTACAAGCTCTGCCAGCATGGTTAAGCCTGAGTAACAGGCAGTGTGAGATTTCACACAGTCGAAACATGGCACTGACTCTCTAATGTCAGGGTGGCACTGTTAGAGCAGCAGAGAGAGCGAGGTGAGATCAGTTCTCTATCCACCGAGGCCGATATCAGGGTGTCAGGCTACCTGTGTGGATTCACAGGAGTGTGAAAAAGTCCCTGACAACCCACATGCTTGCTGGTAAGACCCCTGAGCTTCATACCAGAGCAATCAGTCATGGAGACTGTATTCTCTCCGTGAACTAAAGCTTTAAAGTAAAGCAAAATTGCAGGGTGCATCTGTCACTTGTTTCATATTTTTTGTAAGAAACCATTAGAAAAATGAATCTTTGCAATCTGCATTCCAGGGCCAATTGCTGTCCAACAACAGTTTGTACCCACACATAAAGTGTCGGAAAGACAAAGTCTAAGAGAGGGGGCCGTGGGCAGCATCGGGTAACAGGTACCCTTCTGTCACCTGTTCTTTACACTACCGCTGACAACAAGGACCCCTATTCACAACCCACCCTGCTATTCTTCCCTCAAACTATTAATAAGTAATCATTTCATCTCAGAGGCAAGCAGGAAACTTGGACCAGAGCATTTCATGTGGCAGCCGTGGGTAAAGCGATCCCCCCATCATGGGCAACTGGAGCCGAAAAGGGCCTCCTCTTTAGCCATCCTGTAATTCAACCTGTGGCTCTTGCTTTCTCTGTTTACGTGGAGCATCAGGCCAACTCTTTATTCAAGTGATTGGCAGCTCAGAGGGGCTCACTTTCACCTCTGTACTATGGCACATTGTAATATTTAATGCCAAACAAGCTTGAGGGGTAGTGTGGGTAACAGGACCCTGAGCTTTCCACTAAGAAATAGACACTTAAAAATGGCAGTTTGATCTCTGCTTTTGTAGCACAACATACGCTGAAGCTCAACATTTGTTTTGGGGGCTATAGACTTGTAGACCTACAAATACTGGCTGAATAGAAACAGGGCTTAAAGGCTTGGTGTACCTGATACATTGGTTGGGGAGTGTATGGTAGTGATAAAAATGTAAATTCTTTATTTCTTGGTGAAATACTAATAAAATAATAAAAATGATACTTAATTCACAGAATATACAGCACTTTTTGGAATTCTAAGTAATATTGTACTAAGCATCTGTACAATATTTCTCATGTTATTGTAAAAAAAAGTCCAATTTAACTGTAAAAATAGAGTCAGTTGGGCAGCTAGTGCAAAGCTAAAGGATCTCAAACAGATCAAACTATCAGAACACAATGACTGCCAAAGTATCCTCTGGATCCCCTTACAACTTCTACACACACTACACCTTAAGCTTCACACTAATAAATACTGCAGCCAGCAATGTTCAACATCAGTTATTCACTGTCTTTCCAAATGCTAGTCTTGCAGGTCAAAAATACTCATGTAGTCTATTAATATCTTTGTGACACTGTAGCATATAACTAAAGAGAAGATGGTTGATTTTGTACTACTGTATTACTGTTTAGGATGACAGGTATGTGCGTTAGAAGACATTGCACTAGATGCATTAGTATATCACTAAGCAGTTTTTGATTCTATTTTTTCATAAAGCCCTCAAACAAACCAAGAAGAAGATGTGAGGCCTCCTACTATTTTTCTCAACTTCATCAATGGTGCCGAGCAGAGCATTCATGCACTGCCAAAAGAAGTTTTCTGCTGACTGTGAGAGGAACTTGTGCTTGACCTCTCTGCCACATTTCCAAACCAGTGAAGATGCTTTTCTGATTGCTCAGGCACGCTCAGTGAAGAGGAAAACCCACATTGCTTAGACAAGAGGCCAGATCCACAGGCTTTTAGATCAATGCTCTCCCTGAAGAAATGCTTACTATTCCCATGATAACGCAGGAAACATGCCCCGTGTTACACAGGAAAAACCACAATGATTTTATTACTGGAGAAAGTGAAAATTCCCTCATCAGAGGTTGAAAAGGGCTGAGCAATGCAGTAGGATGGGGAAAAATTACTTGGTCCAGTGAGTAGTTTTCCACCTTACTGGTGGTGTGAGATCTCTATCAGCAAAGGCTTTTGATGAACTGGTCAACTTAATTGAGCACAATTGTGTACGACTATAGGGTCACGTACGGTGGCAGTACAATGTACTTTCCTTTTTAACCACCCTTACACTAGACGACGCAAAATACTACTGTTTGGATTGCAACTTAGACCTAAAGGAAAACATCCTTAACTTCCACTTCCCAGGATCTAGGGCAGGACACTTAGGTTGCATCTCATTTACATTTGACAGCTTACCCCAATCTTAAAGTTGCACACAGACATGTTTGAACGCAGACTATTATTAGTGATAGACATCATTGTCGGTTGCTTGATTTGAAGCTTCCCTGATAAAGGCAAGATTGATGCAGACTTAGACAAAAGTAGAACGAGTGGACCGTTTAAAAAGTGTCTTATAGTCAAGCATAGCTGTTAACCCAGAACATAACTCCTTCAGTGGACTCAGGTAATCCTAGGTGTAGGTTCTGGCGATCTCAAAGAGCATATTCGATAACATTTGGGGTTATATAATCATATTTTCTTAATGTGGTAAGAACTCTAACTGTTGCTTTTTGGACCAACTGCAGTTTGTTTTAATTTGGATAAGTTAGAAAATTCTTCTGGTCTTGATGAAATGCACAACTGAGTACCATCAGTATAACAATAGGAACTAATCCAATGTTTTCTAATAATATTGCCATTTATGAAGACTAAGACAAATAAGTACAAACTATTATTTATTCAAAAACATAATAGGGGATTGACAGGAAAACATGGGTGCAAAAGTTCAATTTTGGTTTAATTACTACAAGGGATCTTTATTGTGTTCAATAAGGGGGAAGGGGTTAATTAGTCCATTACACACAGTAAAGCTGGACTTTTATAATTATAAGATTTAACTAATTTAACTGTTTAACTAAGCTGTTTAAACAACTTATCTACACAATTGATATCCGACAGCATTTTATGTAGCATTTTCTACCACTGTCCTTTATGATGTTAAACATGCAAACAATATAAAACCGAAACGTAGTTAATCTAAGATAGGTTTATTCAAGATAAGACTAAAATCAAATATGACTCTAAAACTCCCAAAGAAATTCTGGAAATAATCTTGGACATGTTTCAGACATTGTATCTGTCTGCTACATGCTTAATACCTACAAGGAGCCTTGTGAGCTGATCCCTATTAAAAGCTTTAATCTAGCGGAGCAAGACTGTAAAAACCTCTGATTAGGCCAAATCCTAAACAATAGATAATCAGAGATATGATCAGGGTATAAAGCAATTTTAAGCAGATCTCTGCTTAAATCTCTGTGTAGTCCAATTGCAGGATGCTATCACTGAAACAGGTTTGACCTAAAACCTAAAGCCAACTTTGGACAGGCTTCCCCATTTGTTTTAGATGTTTAACAAACAGAATGACAGTAGGTAATTATCATATTTAGTGCATTGGAGCTTGTAAATCCACATTAAGTCCCCAACAGTCTCTACCAGTTTATCTGAGTTATTCTTAGACACAACCATTGACATATTGGTGACCAGAACTTCTAGTACATCAGCTGTGTTACAACATTTACAACAACTTTCCAAAACATGGGATAGATTCTCTGCTCACTGATAGTCTGGGTAATACGGCCAACATGTTATTAGATCTTTTTATGTTTATATTTTATATTAGATCTGTTCTGTGTTTTAGATTCTTATTGATTATTTATATTTATATAATTGTAGTAGTTTTACATTATAAAAAAGAATACCACATGAATATCCAGTGACACCATTATACATTGAGAGTTGTTTATTTGAGGTCATATGATGGTTCTGGTTGGTTTATTTGGTTTATTTGGTTTAATGCGATGTGTTTACGTGGTCTTAGGGTTTAAAAAGGCATTATTTTACACATACCGTAGATTATTGTTGCTTCTCTCTGTCCCGCCTTTCTGAAACGCGATGATTTTTACAAAGCTCATCATTCTAAAAAGCGCGGTGTGCTCTGATTGGCCAGCGATCCAATGCGTTCACAGTGATTGCACTTCATCATTAGCTGACCAGGTACTGTTCCAATTCAAAGTTCACATCTAGCCAAGATCGGTTAGAATCCCCGGGTGTGTTTTTGCTCCGCCCCTTTTATCAAGGATGGTGGCTTGTGTGAACTTGCAATAGCTATATTACCCAACATGCATCGCGCAGCAACGTCAGTGGAGCAGAAATCCTGCATTATATTACAAATGACTGTTATCGTGTAATTGTAGTTTTAACGTATATGTATGCGAGAGTGTATGTGTTTAAAGCTCAAATATGTGGTCAGTTGATAAAGATAGCGTCTATTTAAAAATTTAATCCAACGTTTTCAGAGACGTGAGCTCCAGGCAATCAGCAGACGCTCAGCGCTCATGTACCCGCCCAACACAGTCTCACCTCGGCAAGTCCTGCTGAAAATCACCGCTGGCTGGGATGTCTCTCTATTGAATAAACAGTGAATATATATAATTTCGGGTATCTTTGGTATCAGAAGTTTATTATTTGTTTCTGAGCAAATCGTTTTGATATTTTCATTTAACTTACTGTACAACTTAATTGTGCTTTTAACTGAATTATTTGCTTATATATTTCCTATTGTACAAACGATTTATACTTTATAATAAAGTGTTGTGTTTTATATCATATTTCGTTTTATTGTAAATAAATACACAGTTAGAATAATCAGAGCACACTCCCTGAATCATATGTTTTATATCATATTAGTTTATATTACTTAGTTTTATTCTAAATCTACATTATAAATAAAGATTAATGAGCTGTTATTTGCTACCACAGCTGCCTGACGCATCAAGTACTCTGCTGTTCCATTAGCCATATAACCGGACTTGCGTCCTCCTGTCTTCAAGAGTTCGAACTCCCCAGTCTGAACTTGCAAGTTGGAACTAGCAGCCGAGGACGCGGAATTGAGAAACGGGTCTTCACAACATGGCGGCGCCAGCGGCAACAGTACAACAGCGAGAATAAGGGTATGCATTCTTTCTTTGCATATACATTTGGACAGTTAGGAAACTTTTCCAAAAGTTTTTCAAAACCTTTACGTGTTTCTGTGTCCAGTAATAATAATGGAACTTGCCTTGCAAAAATCTAGTGTATACACCACACACTCTTATTGCATATATTGTTTAGTCTAAAATGAAATAGCCAAAAAATAAACACTAAAAAATACCAACATAAACATAATTTACACTTAAATTATCACATTTACACTGCGACAATATCCAGAAAAATGCGTTTATAAGATAATGTGCACAAAAATAATACTATATATTTTGCATTTGAATAACACAAGAGGGTTTAATTCTCACAGTCTGGAGCTCATCTGTCTGGGTGGTCTCAGTAAACAGTAGGAGCGCTGAAGGTTTAATATGTCAAAACATGCTCAGCTAAACAAGTTCAGAGATGAAGATAGACAGCTGTTCATTTAAGATCTCTGCCAGGCTCTCCTGATCAACGAGCACTTCTGAGATGCTTCTGTGTCACTCAAAATAACAAAGTTCATTCACATTTATGTACATTTTGTTGACAATTTCATTCAAACATCTGGGCCACATTTGACCAGTTTTTATTGACCAGTTCTTGCCATTGGTAACTGTATGGTAATTTCTTATTTAGGTCCATTTTAGATACACACCCTTTAATTTAAATTACATCCTGTTACATCCTGTAAAATTCAAATTCAATCAAATTCGGAAATAGTGCAAAACATTGACCTTATGCAGATTTATTGTAAATGTCAATTTAAGTAATGGGAATTATTTGTTATTGCACAGATGAGCAGTTACCTTTGTGTTTGGTGGACAATGACAGCGAAACAAATTTGCTTGTTGACTTTTATTTTTTGTGCTATATCACAACACATTGTGGTATTTTTAACATGTGAGATTTTATTTCCCATGCGCTGTAAAGGAGCCCTTTAAAAGTCACTAGAAAGTCACTAAAAGTGTTGTGCCTTTAATATAACAAAAGAAACTCTGAATATGACCTGCCTTGTACTAACAACTGACCGGCTCGGGTAACTATGATCCAACTGACAACCAGTCACAACAATGTGATAAAATGAATGCCAGTGCTTTTGCTATTCTGGGTACAAAGGCACCACCTTAAAACCCAACATTACATTTAAACAGACACATACCACTTCAATTAGCAGGAGGGTGGATAAAAGGTACTTAGCCCCTGAAAAGAGTCAAAGTTGTGTGTTTTTGTGTGTCCATATGACTGGATTACTCTGTCTGTGAATGAAGGGAGGGACAGTCAGAGCAGGTGGAAAACAACAATACAACTCTGCCACATCTGTAGCCCTCTAGGCCCAAAGACTTATCGTGCCAACAGATAATAGCGCCGGTCCACACATACAATGACAGCGCAGGCGTACGGGAAACGAGAAAACCGCCTAGAAAATAAACATAGCTCTTCACTTTTCGCTCGTCTCCCTCTCACCGCGCTTTCACAGAGCGCCGCTTGTTTTGGTGGAGGAAGAGATAATGGGTAGACAATTAGCAAAGGCCTCTCCTCACTGCTGGAGCATAAAAGGGCACTCCCTGTAAACCCACTGATCAAACACTCCTAATGCATACTGGGTGAGGGATGGTATTTGCCTTTTGCTGATTTTTTCTGACTCAGATTGTGAGCAGACTGTGAGACACTTAAGAGTGTCAAATGGAGAGGCAGAGTGCAGATTTCTGTCTGTGTCTGGAAATATCCCTTTTTTGACTGATGTTCAATATCAGATAACACTGTTTTAGGTTATTTCCTTTACCTGCTAAGAGGAAGATACATTGGGTGCAGAAAATACAAATTATAAACACACCTTAGTTGCATCTTTGTCAAGGATGGTCAAATCACTAACCAACTTGGCGGCTTACTTATGTTACATAGATTATGTTCACTCGCTTTGCTGAAGAAAATCGTGTAAGCCAAACCTGCACAGCTTTAGGCTACTCGTGAGTCTTAACGATTTATTCAAAACAGCCTAATTGTGCAGAATCTGTGTATACAGGGCTTACTTAAACATACTCATTACTCATTTATATATAAAAATATCAATTTATATTTATCATAACAGAATATTTTATTTAAATAACAAATATAATTATTAATAAACTGTGACTTTGTTCATCTGAAGTTGTTAGTCTCACACACTTATTTTCATAAAATATTTTTATGAAATAATGCAATTCATGTGCCAGTGGTCTTTAGTGTAAAATCCATGAAAACCTAATTAATTTCAGTAAGTTCATCATCGTTTTATGAGGTTATATGGACCATACATAAAATAATCCTACTTAATTTCGAATTATATATTTATGACAATACCATGTTTTATTTATTTGATTAATTCTGTCGAAAACACTTCATGCATTTTCTGGGAAAATGTTAAATGTCTATACAAGTCTTTCTGACATTATATATAAGGGAGTGGAATATTTGTTTCTTTTTTGTTAATCAACAATACAGACTATAAATAACATGATATAATGCAGTGTTTTCCATCTGAGGTAAATGTTAGATCTTTTTGCACAGATCATATAATTAAAGTACTTTAAAGTAAAAAATAAAATGTTTTTTTCTGTTTATGGATTGTGCTTTTATCTGCAAAAGCACAGAGGTATTTAGCGTTGGGAATGCAATTACTCACAGATTCACTCATAAGAAGGGTGGTTTGGATAATCTGATGGGATAATCTGCTGTCCGACCTGCTTCTCACAGGTGATTTACAGGAGTGTACAGATTTAAACACACACTCGCTCTGACTCAGTTACACAACATTAAGTCATAGGACATGAATGTCATTGCATTGGGTAATAAAATATTATATATATAAATTACATATAATATTCTGTAATTATTCTGATTTAATAATCTATATAATATTCTGACATTCATACAATTTTTAATTCTGGAGTGCAAATACATTTTGGTTCCACTGCACGTGTAACACACTTACACAGAAAACAATGCCAAATAATTGCACTCTTGCCCACCGGATAAGAATGGGTTAGATCTCTTTAATGTCTTTGCAATCAGTCAGATAAGAACAAAAGGTTTAATCACCCTCAAAAGCAAGTAAACACACCCCAAAATGCCCCTAAATTTGGACCTTTCTAACTTTGATTGATATTCTTAAACTGTCTTTTCAGGCTAATTAGTGTTTAACTAGGTTGTATTTGATGTGGATGGATGGGAGTTTCTCACTGTCAGTGCTCCCCGAAACCCAAACATCCATCACTGCCAAAACCGCTTCTTCAACAGCAACTCGAGCATATGTGTGTGAGTGCTTGTGTGTTTTGCCCGCTTTTCTTTGCACATTGGCGTCAGAGAGCAGACGCAAGAAGCTCAACACAAAGTAAGCAAACATATTGTCTCACCTTTCGTTCTCAGCAAGGCACATCATCGACAACTGTCACAACATTAGACGCCCACCAGGTTAAGTAGCTAACCTTCACACCCCTCTACATGAACACACACAGACACACGACTCTACATGTTTAAATTGGCTTGAGAGAACATTTTTAACAAGGTGAGATGTCTGAACTGCCAATCATTTATGTCCTGCAGGGTTAAAGAGGTTATCTGACAGTCGCACACAAAACAGTAAACGCTCCTATTAAACGTAACTCACTTCTCTAGCGTGACCTCATCTACATTGCATAACTCACAGCTGATATCTTCAAGTGTCCAGTTCAGACTACAGCATCCATTACCCCGCCTGCAACGAGAGAGCCTGCAGCAAATACTTACTGATATATATCAGCCTCTCTCTCCCTCTCATTCCAACAGTATATTTGTGAGTCACATCTGGAGCCTGTATACAGGGTCAGCAGGCCTTCTTTTATCTGAAAGGGGGATTGTGTCTTATCTTATCAGAAAGGCTAAGAGCAGGCGCCCTATCAGTCATGAATTACGACCATGAAAGCAGAGCCTTGTATCGGGGAGCTCCAGGGGCATTTTAAATGTTCTTTTTGAGAATTCACACTTAAATTCACAACATTGAAATGAACTGACACCACATGCGATGCAGACGTTTTTCTCCGGGATAAAAGACCAATTTCATCAGTTCATGTGGCGTTTGGCAATCTACCTACACCCATAAAAAGTTCTCCTAAATAGAAATGAGAGAATATAGAGCGTAAAGGCACATTTACAGAATAACAATATCTAGATTGCAGGCAACACCAATAGACGATAACTTTTTATTTATTCTCTTGCTGCATTTGTAGCTTACATTGAAAGTGATGTCAACAATATTGTTTTTAAAACTTTATTATTATCTTTTATTTGTATAGTTTTTTTTCTTTATGGTTACCTTAGTTATTGTTTTTGCTATAAATGGGCCTTAAATTGTAACATTTTGCTCATGGTTTCTATTCCCTCTTCCTTTATCTCCTGGGAAAAAGTCATCTTACATGTGTCTTCTCTAGAGTTTCCCAACCTAAACTCAGATTTGCCAAGATATGTTTAATTAAATTACTTGATTGCATTTAATTCTCCTAAGCAATTTAGTAAAAACATCAAAGACAAAGTTAAACTCTCCTGAGCTATGGAAGGGTAACCTCTGAGTAACAAAAAAAACCTCTTGGCAGTCACAAACACATTACAGTCTACAAATACACACCACGATAACCAAAACACAACTACACCTTATTAACTTGTAAAGGGACTAAAGTACGCCGTCTGGCCGGAGTGTCTGTCCTCCAAGATCTAGGACCTTGATGAGATCACACACAGTGGCCGGCTGAGATCTGTCTCATATGAGAGCAGCTTGAATGAAGCTGTTAGACCTTAAGCTGCGGCTTATCCCTCAGATAAGAACCTTCTTAAACCAGGGATGAGTCAGTAAATCCTTTAGTTTGACTTCATGCACCAGCTTTAGGTGATCACTAAAGAAGAACTCTGGGTAGATAAGCTTAAGGTATCTAACAAAAATGTCTGCTCCTGTGAAACTGGACAAGTTTCTTGTGACCAACTGGCTGTGGTCCAACACAAACAGCATTGGTATCATACTACAATATTCTCAGAAAGATATAGTAGGTCTTCTGACATTATGATTTATCTATGATTTATTTGTCATAAATTGTCAAATAAACATAAATTGTTTATTTGTCTGCAAATTGTAATTTGCAGTGCTTTTTAAGCAATTGATTTTGGGGGACCTGCAGAACTGAGCACAATAGATTTATAAATAAATTGTGTACAATGGAAGTGGTGACAATAAAGTTAACAAACACAATAATCACAAATTTTGTCTTATGCTTGATCTCTGTGAATGCAGTTAGTTTTTTAGTCTTGGATGTGAATGTACAAAAACATACAATTATTAGAAAAAAAGCAACGCTAAAGACCCACCCCTTAACCCCGCCCCTAACCCTAATGCCACTGGGGAGAAGGCAAAAAAGACAAACTGTGATTTTCTTACTGGGTTTGGGTGCAATTTAGAACTTTAGACTTTATGACACTGTTGTCCTGAACAACTGGAATATCCAACATTCTTACTTCTTAAAAGAAGAACTAGATCAGGATTGTCAAATTTTCAAGAAGGAAAAGGCAAAGTCTTGTTTTTATTTATTTATTTATTTGTTTTGTGTTGTTTTTATTAATTTGTCATATTTTTACAGTAAACATTGCTAGTCTTTTTTGAGATAGCACAGGTGACTTAAGCCAGAAGGCTTCTATCCTTTCCTGTTCTCTAACCTCTCGGCTGTTTTTTTGTGCAGGGGCTCCATCTGCGTCTGTTTGTGCCCTCTATTCTCATTATTTACCCCGTCATCTCTCAAGCATTCCACTAGATCTGACAGTTCATCCCACTGCAGGACTAACAGAGGCTCCAGCAGCCATAGAGCTAATGAGCAGCGTCCTGATACATTGATTTTACACAGCAATTACAAACTTATTCAGAGGCCAGGATCTTATGTGGATAAGCTGGTGATTTCTGTTAAAAGTTTTCAAAAACAGTTAACATACAATGATCATGGGATTACCATTAAGATGATTTCTGCTTTATGATTACGGATATGGTTACGGTTTTTGATGACAGGCCTCTCTTTAGTAAATGCACACAAAATAAGCAAACCCTCTTAGTACAGTATCTCGAACCGTACCTCCACTCTTCATTCGCTCTTTTAGTTTCCTTGCTTTTAAAATGTTGCTTTAACATTAGCATCACAACATTGCAATAATGGATCCACATGGAGACAGTCTCTCCCCTGTCACGCAACCAGCAGTAAGGTTCAGTGGCAGGCTATTGTGAGTCAGGTTTATTTTATATGGAACACATGTCCATTAATGACAGACACAGAGCACACGTGGTTTGGCTGCCCACAGTATTGTGGGAATGATTACAGGGGACTGGGGGAGGGTGCTTTGACATTAGCATTGCTTTTGATCATGCTGTTCACCAAGGTGGCGCTGAGGAAACTCAGAACCGATGCTGGCAAAGGTTTAGATGCTAAAATGTTCCCACACATGGCAGAGGGAAATGGAGGCTCTTGTGTACCCCCAGTACAGTAATTGGAGTTGGTGGGTTCTTTGGCACAAATTAATACTGACAAAATAATGCCAAGCAAAACAGTTGTTTTTGTGCAACACTCCTTTGTCCAACACAACTCTTATTTGTAGATGTTGAAGAATGAGACTCTAGGTTGTGTTTGAGAGCTAAGACAGAGCTTGTATTTGCAATTGTAGTAGACACTTTCCATCCATATGCAACTTTTAATACACTTGTTGCGGTGACATTTGCCACTGAGTGAACTGGTGTCGAGTGCCATTCTTAAGGGTACTGTGGTGATGGACCAGGTTTATAATAAAAATAATTATTTAAAGATAATAATTTATTTTAATATTTTTTTTAAAGACCATGTCACCTTTTGGTTTAATGAAGATTTTAATATTTTTATAATGCTTTTTATATTTTTGTTTTATTTGGTGCAATGCGTACAAACAGCAAGTTATGCATGATGTGTTTTCCAATTTAGTTGAATTTTGTTGTTTTGGATGGAACTGATCTGAAGCCTGTGAATTAAGATACATTGAAGTCACAGAACAGCAGTCATTATAACCTTTAACCGTCAAAAATTATAATTATTACTATCCAACCACTTACCTGGAAAAACAGTAAAAATGGTTTCAGTTGTTTTATTTACAGTCACGGTACAAGTATACTCTCATTAATGCTTTAAATACCATTAAAAAACATTAAAACATGCCTCCTTGTTGATGGGGTATTGCTTGAAGACATTTCCCATAAAATATCAGTCTTTCCATGTCTGGTATAAATTTAGTCTTTACAAAAAGACAAAAACAAAACATAGCATATGTTTCAAACTCTCGCTTCAGACATATTGAAAGACTTGATTTGGTCAAATACAGCATCACTCCTGAAGCATTTGGTGCAATAAACAGGCATGAATATAAATCAGGGGTACAGTTACCTTTGGCTTAACCACACACAGACACTCTCTTTGTCTTTCAGCAAACACAATATTTCAAGCCAGCACATCTGAAAACCCAGGCAGTGCCGACATCCTTTGAGTCACTTAGATGACTGAAATTAAAACTGCACTGCTGATCACAGTTTACTTCACTAAAATCTCAATGGAATCGTATGATGGTGTGACCCTCTTTAAGTCATTCTCCTGAAAGAGAGCAAGTATGGCTGTATAAATTGATTTAAACATTTGTGACCTGATATATTAATGGATATAGCTTTCACATAATGGCCTTTGTAAAGACAGCTGGGTGCCGTGAAATGTGGCTTATCTGCTATCTTAAAAACTCCTGTAATTACTTGAAAACGGGTGTTGTGTCTGTTGTGTGACTGTTTCACACTAAGATCTAGTCATGAGATAATATAGATTTGAAAGAGAAAGGCAGATTCACTACTTTCAGTTTTCAGTAATTTGTTTGTTTAAGTGAAGTGATCAGCAGAAGCAGGTGGAGGTTGTAATTTAATAAAAAAAAATAATAAGAGAACAAAACTTTGCTCTGTCTATAAATCTCTGTCTCTGAACCAAACACTTTGAAGGTTATTAGCTTATTGTAGTTCCTTAATTTTTGACTGTGCTATATTTTCAATTTTCAATCTCATGAAAAATTACATTGTGAAGAGTGCATGAAATAGTCGCTCATCGCTCAGTTATTCAGGGGCACAGCATTTTCAAATAAATTCAGGCAAATTACACTAAACCATTTACCAGCAGAGGGCGATGTTAACAAAACTTCAGTTGTACTTTCAGGCAAACGTGCAACCAAGTTAGTATACACTAAAACCAATTTACTGTAAAAAAAAAAAAAAAAAAAAAAAGAAGTAAAAATAGGGCACAATATACTTCATATAAATTCATATAATATCTATATAAAATAAAATATTATAATAGTAGAATTGTTGTTTGTGCATTTCTAATCTAAGATAAAAAACATCTGAAATGTTTATGGAGGTTTTAATCCCTCAGCTGTTTTAAGTAGTCACGGACTCTCGAGTTGTTTGGGCCGCTCTCTGAGGCGCCAAGTGATCAGTCGTCGACTAATTGTTTTAGACAAACATTTTTTTCTCCATGAGAGTGCAAGGTCGAGAATTTGGCTCTGTTAATTGGACGTAACAGAATTTAACAATAGGGTCCCGATAAAATGAGTATTGTGCTTATGGTTTTAGAGAAAGAAAAAAGAGGGGACACTCCAATTATCAGCCAGGACTTTGGAGATCCCGTTAACCATTGTGCGCGGTTTTGCTGAGGCTGTGTGGCCGGCAGGCAGGCGACAGGCGCCGGACTCTGGACAAAGGACTGTCTGCTGCTGAAGCTGCGAGGCGTCCCTGTCACGGCGCTTAACCCTTCCACCAACACTTACATGGTCAATTTTAAAATAACAAATGTAGATCTACAAAATTGCGATGAACACAAAAAATTATATACACATATATACATTTTAAAGAAATATACCACTGCATATCTAGGCCTATGTCTGAACCCTTTAATCAAGTTTTTGTTTTATTTATATTAAGTAATAATCAATAAACATCATGGTTACTAAACGTTTACTATAATAAACCATTAGTTTTCCTTAGGGATTATCAGACTACATATCGTAGCATAATTATTAATATATCAAAGTAAGATATGCAACACTTATATAATTGTTAAATAATATTTGTTAATAATATATGCAATAACATTATACGTATTAGATAAATATTTTACCACTAAAAAGGGATAGTTATTTGTCCGTGATTAGTCAAAAATACATACCAGTGATCAACAGATGGCGCAGCTACATCAACTATAGTCTATATGATCTGCAGAACGGCATCCAGCCAGCCAAATCAATTTAACTATCTACACGCATGCATTGCATTTTAGTAAGCACGGCGACATTGTTTAAATAGATTAAATTATGGACTTGATTTTACAGCACACGTAGTTCTTGGGGATCGGTTGACTCCCAACTGATGCCAAATCACACAAGGCAGAAAACTGCTAGATTCGTTAATTTTATATCTAAACCATGCCAACAAGCTACTCACTATGAAAGAGCTGATTAAGTAGGACGTCTACAGAAAAAATGACATTTTCTATAAGGCTAGTTTTGACATTTACAGAGAAAGTAATGCTTGCTGCAGCCCTGTTTCGCCGGATAAGTCACTTTATCAATTTATTTCACTAAATTTCAATTTACAAAAAAGAAGAAGATGAATAAGAAAAAGAATAATAAGAAGATCGAAGAAGAATTTGTTATTTTAACGTTTTCTCCAATTTTGAGTTGGCATATAGGATCTGCAAGTAAGACAAGAAATTATTCCAAATATAAAATAAACACTTTCGTTTTATTTAAATTGAGAGAATGCAACAAAATTGTTCATTTACCCGAAAGTCCAGCACCGATATGTTTAAATAGATAGTTCTCGTATAAGAGAAACTACACCTTAACTTTCTCAATGCAAGATTAGAAAGAAACCTGAGTTTTCCCTGCCTATAGACCATCGCTGTGTTAAAATGATCAACAAATGCGCCGTGAGATATTTTGATTTACAGTGGCATTGTTTCCTTCACGAATCTGGATATCACAAACATCAAAACACTTTCGGTTTCCTGCTATCAAGCGCTATAGATAACATTTATATGTGTAGCCTAAATAGGGAAAATATATATAAATGTAACAAATTGAAACCTAATAGTATTTACACACAAATATACAGTTTTGAATAAATTAAAGTCCGTCTCCTTCAATCCAATTACCGTATTTACATAACGTGTTTTATTTTCATTATTATAAATAATTAGAAAAGCATGTTCCAGCTACTTCAAAGTCGTCCGTCTTTAGATGCTGTCAGAGATACAGTTAATAGCCATTTTTTTGTGAAATATAAGCCGAAAGATGTAAATGGTGTGGATATATGATACAACAGTTCAAACAGTGAACAGTCCGTTAACGACATACAATAAATGTAAATTCTGTCCATAAATTCGTCTCAAAGTCAGCGTGAAAAGATCCGGAAAAAGATAACAATTTTCCTCGAAATCCAGACATGGGGACTGTGATACACTTGATATGGGATGTCGCAGTATCTGAGCCAACATTTTTCGGGAGAAGATGTGTGTAATAACATCATGTGGTCACTTTGGTGAATCGCCACCTGGGGACATGTCTCTGTGTTTCTCCAGTCCACTGACTAGTCTTTGTATATTCTGCAGTTCGTTAATGGAATCCTTCACTGAAGATTTGGGAGATCCTGCATTCTGTCTGTTTCCAGTTTTATGGCTTTGGTGCTCAGATATAGGACTGCCCTCCCTGCTGCCTGATTTTGATGACTCTGACTCCGCATTCAGAGTACTCGTTAAACCGGTGGTTAGCAAACCAGTGCTCTGGGGAAAAGATACCGGGATCTGATATGGGCTGAATCGCAACCTTTGCCGTGTGCTGTTAAGAAAAGGGTTCCGGCCGATGGAGGACGCGGCACTGCCGGCAGGGAGAGCAGAGGCTGCTGCAGCTGCAGCCGCCATGTAGGAGTACGGGTAGGGTAGCAGTCCGCCGAATGGTGGCATAGATATACCCTAAATGTAAAACAAAAAGCAAAACATTTAAAATATTTTCAGAAAAAAATGTGGCTTTCTAAAATATGATAATTATTGTAAATACATTATTTTGCTACTTTATAAATATATTTATTTCTTTTTCTCTGTTATTAACAACACTTTTTAATGATTCCAAATTCTGCTGTACATCGAGGAAAGTTCTAGATCATTCAAAAAATATATGTAAGGCACAAAAATGATTTTGTGATTCACTTGAGGTGTGTAAATGTGTCAGCAAATATAGAAATAGACATTACAGTATTACTGTACTAATGCATATCAAACAAATATCATACCTGAGACGCAAGCATATGTTGTGATAAATGGAATGGAAAAGGGTTGGGTGAACTGGTACTCTGAGTGGAGAGGTTGCCATTCTCTAGTCCACTTGCTCCAGACATAGATGCTAACAAGTGTCCCATGCCCATGGTTGAGAAAGCGCTAGGGGCCATAGCAAACTGCCCAGGGTGAAATAAGAGTGGTTGTCCAGTACTCAGTGGGTTAAAAAAATGTTGATTGTGTAAACCAGAAAGGGCAAGACTTTGCAAGTGAGCTGCACTAAAATGTGATGGGCTCTCGGTTTGAACCACCAGAGGTGAGAAGCCATCTTTGACTGTCCTCAGGCCTACACAGTCCCCATCTTTTTTTGAGGTATCTGATTCTTTCAAAGTTCTGCCATCCAGCTTGTCCTTTTCCAGGTTTCTAATACTGAAGAGGGAGTCATTTTCCTTCCTAGAATCCAAGTAGTCCCCCTTTTTTTCTAGGTTAGATTTGTCCTTGACTCTGTCTTCACAATGTGGGCTGAAAGGTGATGTTGGTCCCTGGCCTGGACTACTAACTCTGATCAACCCATCATCATCATGTTCGTCAAGTTCGTGGTCACTTTCAGTGCAGTTTTTGTCACCTGGAAAATATAAATAATAAATATATAAGTAATATACACTTGATAAAATAGAAAAAAACTGTTGTTAAAATAGGTTTAAATAGTTTTTTCTCCTTGACAACACATCAGCCTGCAAATGTTTAACCACTCATTTTCATTAAAGTAAGATAAAAGAAATATGTTTTCCACATAAATTCCTTTCTTTGTAAAAAAAATATCATCCATGGCACAACAAGCAGGACTTTTGTTTTTATTAAATGGGATTTACAAAGCTTGAAAGAAAATCGTAATGAGTTCTTAATGAATTGTAATGAAATTCAGATGATAAATTTGCAGTACCAATGCAACAAGACTCTAGAGAATCACTTATTTGGCTATATAAGCCTGCAACCATCAGCAAGGCCTGACAGCTAATTTTTTATGCGATAAAACATATTTTACATTTAATCTGAAGATTTACAAATATATTCTATAAATTAATATCTCATTATTGATCAGCTAAATCCACAACTTCAATACAATAGCCATGTTTAAATTTGTTGTCGGAAAATTATAAACCACTTATTATACACTTTCTCATAAGAATAAAACACAAACACTAAATCCTGATTAAAATCAGTTGACTTGAATAATACAATTAGAACTATTGTAAAATAGAATTCATTATTAAATCTATAAAATTAATCTCAAAATGTCACATTGCCTAATCTAAATAAAAAGACAAGAAACAATAATAGTGATAATAAAAGACAAAAAACAATGCTTAAAAAACAAGAAACAATTATACGTAATTAAATTGATGTTTTTGCACCTTAACATGAACACTAAATTGGTTCAAACAATTAGTATGCAAGATCTGCCTTTAAGAAGCGTATTAAATGCACAGCGTTGCAAAATCCATACATATGTACATTTTCTATACCGCTTATTATTGTTGGGGTTGCGGGAAATGGCTGGGGCCTATTTCAGCAATAAAAATACGCAATAAAAATAAAGACTAAATATTTTAGATTTTTATAATTTAATGATTCATAAATAGTTTTTGGCTCAGACTTACTGAGCCCTAATTTCTTGGAAAAACTAATATCACAAATGATACAGCAAAGTTACATACATAATATGTAATTGCATATGCATGATATAATTTTTTACTGGATCAACAGTAAATAGTACCCAAACATAACGTCTAACAGTAACTATAACAGCAATAACTTTACGACTGACTCAACAAAGCAAGACAGACCAGAGACGGTAAATAGTCTATCACGAGCTTCAGCAGCAAAATAAATCTCTCCAAGAAATAAGCCAGAGGTAACGTCACTGTTAAAAACAGTGATGTACAAAAGGCAACAAGATATACATAATTAGTTTTGGTATAAAACTCTCTTTGTACGGTAAACCTTTTAGGTGTCTGGATAAAAAGACGAACATAATAAATATCAAAAACTTTGCACTAAATACAAAAAGGTACATATGCCATCATCATGTATTTGCCCTACCTCTGGATTTGTTGACCTTAAGTGGACTTGTTACTGGTCCATCCGGCGAATGAACCGAATCTCTCCCTGCAGTTTGTTCGCAAGATGAATCGTCTGAATCTCCTCCATCTCTGTCCATTTTGCACTGATCATCATACATGCGCATTGATGGCAGGGCTAATTGTTTTCTACAACACAATTTAAAATGATTTTACCTTCATAACTACAATAATAACAAGTATTTTATGCAGTGTATACAATGATTTAAAATACAACAGTCAAACAATACCTTTTTTCTCTTCTTCCATTTCCAGTGTCCCTAAATCCTTTTGCAAATGGATTATTGTCGATTTTTAGTTGTGTGATCTAGCAGAGAAGTGAAATCACATTTATTACCATTTAGCTTAATTTGTTTCAAATAAATTGCTCTAAATTCTAAAATGATCAATATCATTATGGCTTGATATCTAACATTAAGGTATTAGCACTATGATAAAGTTAAATCATTTCGTTAGCTAAATTTCGTTTGTTAATATGCATTAACATGCGAGTTGTATTATATTGTTGAGCCACTTAATAGGATCTTAGTTGGGCCAATACATATTATACTGTCATCCAAATTGTGATTACTGGGTTCAGTTTAATTAACTAGGCTTAAAAGTGAAAGAAGAGCACAAATTAATAATGGAGAAAGATAATAAATAAAGTTACCAATCGTTTCTCCCTAATGTTATGAAATAACAATAATAAAACTACAACGACGGCAAATTGGTAAATTAAAAACTCAGTAAATCCATTAAAACAAACAAATAAACAAATTAAATCCTGAAAATACTGGCCTCTTTAAATACTATAAAACTTTCTTTATAGTAGCTTACCTTGTCATTCTGATATGCAGTGACGGCTATAAAATCTGTCTCAGGAAACACATACGTCCTGAAGGTGCTATATGGGAGTTTCAGAATATCGTTGGCTCTAACGATATGAAACCTGGGCTGGTACTTGTGCATTGAATTTAAAATGGTCTGAAAGACAGAAAACAGTCTGTTACTGATACGTCTTCGTAAGTCAGTCAAAAACAGAATATTAATGGAATGATGTAGTTCAAACACGATCTTAACAGTTTTGTTGTTGTTGTTTTTAAGATAATATATGTTGGCTTGCCCCGTGGCATTTAATGGTTAGGCAGCTGCTCTCCAAGTCTTTCATGTTTAATTTAGGCAACAGACACAAAACATTTTTGCCTACTAAGAACTTTTTCTCTCCTAAAAGGCACGCAAAATTGCTAAATCTTTCTTTTCTTAATGAACAACTTTTATAGTCCTGCATCATCGTTTTATATTATATGCAGTCACTATGAAATAAATATGCATTTACGAAAAAAGTTTGTGTTATTTCTATACTAAAGCTATATTTACAAACTTCTATTACAATATTAAACAATACATAATGTAACTTACAAATCCATGTTTATCCGAAATATTGTTAGTTAGCTTGAGTTTATGGAATGCAACAGGCTTTGCCATCCACTGTTCCCCCGTAGCCGGGCTATCCGGGTGAATGTACATTCGTTTGGGCATCTCTGGATCGGCCTTTCCTGCGACCATCCATCGAGAGTTGTGAAATTTGTACCGACAGTCGTCTGCAGCAACAATATCCATCAAAAGTATGTATTTTGCTTTTTTGTCCAGGCCGTTCACGCGCACTTTAAAAGGAGGAAACATTCTCCTATGGACGGAACAAATACACAGAAATGTAAGGCTAGAGTCTAATTTCATCTTAAGAACATAGTATTTTACACGATATTACAAATACAAAGCAACAACAAGAAATAATGCATTGTTCATTTTCGGGCAGCAGTGAATTCTCGTCTACCACGATTGCCAGAGTAAGAAGAAACAGACAACCACATTCGTGAAGGATGATTAACTCACGAAAATGCTTTATATATTTCACGAACATATTTTCAGTCAAAAGAAACTACACTTATATTCTTCTTAGCTTCCAATTATCAAGATAGGCTTTTTAACTTTTTAACAGACACAGTCTGGTCCCTTTTGACGCAATGTTTATCCATTAATAAAAACATCAACTAATGCACTTATAGCAAGTATGTTTTACTGTAGTCTAAATAGTCTAAATAACAAAGGAAATGCGAGTGTTCCGATATTTAATGTATATAAATAGCCCATATACAATTTTCTTTCTGACTCCATTTTGAAGCGTACATTCGATGCAATTGTATCTACCTAAAATACGTTTTTTACATCTTAAATAAATGATCAATTCTATAGTAAAACAGACCAAATCATTTTAAATTAAACCGTCTTTTCGTCTAGATGAATTAACAGCATAAATACCGCAAAAATAATATCCAAATGATCTATTACCTTCCTGATTTTGTGATGACCATTTCGGTTCCAATTTTGTGGAATTGATCCCAAAGCTCCTTGGCGTCTAATGTTACTTTAGGATCGTCTTCAACATCTTCGTCTGGCTCTAGGCTTTTAAAAGAGCGGAGATGAGCCGCCTGGTGGTGATGGCCCAGCGCCGCGTGTAAGCCAGCCTCAGCCGCGCTGGAGAGCGCGTGATCCGCCAGAGGTTTACTGAGACCCGGCGGTAAAGTGAGAGCTGGGAAGAACGAGGGTTGAGCCGCAGCAAGGAAAGCTGACATGGGGAAGTCGGCCGGCCTGTGCGCGTGAAAAGGGTGATAAGCCATAGCGTTCGCTGTAAAAACTGGATCTCTCATCGGTGCATCCAAAAAGCCAGATGAAAGTATAATACTCTGAAATAACTTCGCCTGTAACTCGCGCAAGTCCGATTGACTGTCGCCCTCTTACAGCTGATAGAAAGAGCGCTGGTTTCGCAGTAGAAGACTAGTAGGTTAATGTCACTCCCGCAGAGAATGTTCAGATTCCAGAACAGTGATAATATCCTTCAAAAGAGCAACATTGACACCTCTGTGCAGACATACACTTTTCCTTGTGTCCAAGTCACAATAGAAACTAAAACACCTCCGATAACAAGGATGAGGAAAGTCGTGCGCACGGATGTGGAATTGTAAGGTCCTTCCTTGACCGCTGTGTAACTGTGTCTGTCTTACATGTCCCTTCTTACTGGATCCTCGCACTAATGAACCAAGCCGTCTTGATTGCAGATTTTACGCATTCTGGACCAATTGTGGAGCTCCATAGGCGTGGTTTTGACAGCTCCAGCCAAGATCGTGAAAGGGGGGTTGGCCAGAAGGTGTCGGAAGCATTTGCAGTAAGAAAACATGTCAACAGAATAAAATATTAACCAATGACAGAGTAGAGAGCTGAAGATCCCACCCCCAAACGCATAATCTAACACAGAGCGGTCATCTGGATACGGGCAGCCGGGTGAGAGAGAGAGCTTTCCCGGCTTGTGTTTTATCTTTCGTTCGTTTAAAACAGTGTGGTTTCTCGTTATGCTTCCATTCTAGACCTATAAAAGCTTAACACCCTAGACGTTTAATTCTAAAGTAATGTAATTGCCATACCTACAATTTTATTTATTGAGATTATTGCGACTTTAAACGTATTTTGAACATTTAAGTAGGTAAATACACAGTGTAAAACAATAAATGCAATGTATCAAAACAAAATATTTGCATTTGGGTTGTCGTTTTCCACAACCTACGCAGTTTACTGATTTAAAACCATTCGATTTAGAGATTTTAAAGAAAATCAAGTTTTATTTCTACAACGCTGAGTAATGCTCGCGTAACAGCATAGTGTTATTTAAAGAGAAAGTAAGATAGACTGCTCGACTGTTCTGACTGTTCGATTTCATTTCGACGAGAGAAGCGGATTGCCTGCTGGAAGGAATAACGAGATACTGATCACACATGGATTTTAAATGGATGCCAATGTATTGGGTTTATGGTTGTGCATTTTATGCATGTACACATGCAAGTTTTATTGCACACAGAAGTACACAAAACTGTTCAAGAATAGGTCACCTTAACTCGGCCGACAGGGTACAGCAGAGTAACAATCTAAGCTTTAAAGCTCTATAAGAAGTCGTGTACCTTTAAGAGGCTCGTCAACAGATCCTTGATTAAGAGGGACTCCGTTTGTTAAAGAGCGCTTGGCGCCAGTCGGCTGGAGTCCCACAATAAGACCCAACTCCTGTCAATTCATATTTAGCCCCAAATTCTCAAACAGCATGCGCCCATCCACTTAATGTTCTCAGAAGCTTACAAGTCGAGAAAAATGTAAAGAAATCATTTCACTTGTACCAGCCTATTTCCTCATTCAGCAATAAATTAAATCCAGTGAAACTGCAATGATACAACGTGTTTTGCCTTTTTTATATTGCATTTTTCTCTTGTATAGTTAAAACATAAAAATATATTTATCGTACACGTTGTTATTTGTTCAGTGATACAAACAACCGCTTAATGTCAACATGAATCGCATTTTATATCTTCGTATCAATCACCTCTTTTCATAAAGACTTATCCTGAATGCAGTCGTCAGAAATGACTTCCTACTCAAAAGCAAAAAACAGGACTGTCCTGGGAGGGAGACACAGGTTGCTGCTGACTAAATACTGTCAGAGATGAAGTCGCTTTGCCGGCTTGAAGTTATGACAGTTGCGAGCAGCTCGAGGTCTGTTTTAATTCATGCTCCACTGCAGTTGCGGGTGAATCTCCGGGATCTTCAGCCAAAGGTGCATGGAAAGATATTTCATAGGACATTCAATTATTGTGTTGGATGTATCGAGATTAAAAACCGGCGTGTTCCTCTTTGGTAAGAGCTATAGTTTAATTTTATCATGTTGGTAAGCTGTATGTTTTAAAAGCTAGAAAAATGATTAACTAAGAATTGTTTATAGAACTGAATATGTACAAAAAATCCTACGAACTGATGACGGATTTAACTGACTGTCTTTATTAAACTATTCTTTATTTTAAAAGTTGAAATCATGGCTGTGTTTTATATTATTTTACCCTAACTTTTACTCGAATTATTATTATGTATAGTTTAGTCCACGCAAACAAGTATACTTTACTAGGATATATTATATTTTGAAATTTTGGGATATTTATTGTCATCTCTTGTTTAAACATGTAACATTTTGTGCTCATATATACCTAAAATAATTTTATAATTTATTTCTGCTGTGTTAATTGTTCGTAATAACATAAAATAAAACACACGAATTACATACAAACAAACGTATTTCGAAGTATGTTAAGAAAAGTTCGAGAATAGCAATAAATCATTCAAGTGTTGTCACCTCAAATCAGCATTAACCACTATTATAGTCTACTATAGAAAGGAAGCCTACGAACAGAGGATGCACAGATTAAGCGCACATTATGCAAGCTAATGATTTTACCATGCATATATTCATCAAGGTAATTATATAAACAAAGATCCACATAGTGATGTAAGTTACTCATTTGTTCTGAATGAGTTACTCTATAATACATCTACCACAACTATCGATGCTGTTTTCTGCAGGTGTCATTTTATTTAAACGTTCTCTAATATCTCTTTTCTCCAAAACACTTCAAAATGAAGTTGCACTATACTCACTTCAGGCTTTAGGATAACTGAGCTGCGTAAATACTGCGAATTCTCAAAATATTTATCTTCTATTCCCTATAGACTATTCTTTTATTTTGAGCAAACCAAGAGGTTGTGCAAGCCTACGTAATCAGCATTTCACAGCATCACCCAAAAATGTTGTATTTATCCTGTGGATCAAGTTCTTGGCGCCAGACCTTTTAAGACCTGTCAAGGTTCTTCATATTTCTCCAGACCAAGATCTGCTCAGGGGGAAGATCTTTTCTCTTTTTTCCTGTAGAGCCTCAGGTGTATGGGCTATTTACCATCACAAGCAAAATATGCAATTTGCCAAAGTGAAATTTCTTTTTTTACGAGATGTGTTAAGGCCGAACTGTATGCATACAATCAGAATTTGTTTAGCCATGGAGTTTAAACATTTTCTGTGTCGTGATTCCAAATACGATTTAAAAAGAAAGATAATAAATAATTGTAACGACAATACTAAGCAAGGTGTATATTAGTTGGACGCGTCGAAATAGTCCATTCTGCTACATTATATACGTTTTCAAAGTTCTGGTTACTCGAGTTTGCAACTTATATTTGTGGGTCATAATGCCCTAAATCTGTCTCACTAACGCGGCAGGTGAGATGAACTCTTCTTACTTCTACACAGGGAGTAACATGACTTGTAGACAATCGAAACAAAAAATTACTCAGAATTAATTTATATATAAATTTAAAGGATTCAAATGGAGATCAATAGTTAGAATTAAGAATATAGAGCTAGTTGCATCTTTCCATTTTAAAATAGTCAAGAAAGACTGATGATATAATGTTTGATGATTTGATCTGTCCTTTGTGTATACACACAAGCCTT
Source organism: Beaufortia kweichowensis (assembly GCA_019155185.1). Classification (NCBI taxonomy): domain Eukaryota; kingdom Metazoa; phylum Chordata; class Actinopteri; order Cypriniformes; family Gastromyzontidae; genus Beaufortia; species Beaufortia kweichowensis. Next base: position 4,676,557 of record CM032795.1, on the reverse strand, counting down.
TCACCCACCATTAAAAAACCCAAATCAAACAGCCATTATAACGCAGAACAAGGTGTCTAATTCAGTTATTCCATGGACACATATTCTGATCAAACTTCTTTTTGTAAGGTTTCAGAGATATTTAAAGTAAAGATGTTTAAATACAACGTATGATACTTGTGAACAAAGTTTGCTGTTATTATTGAGTTCTTGTTAGGTTTGCTTATTGTTTACAAAGCTCTTTAACATGTAGACTAAACTTTTTATAAAACGTTTTTAGTCGCATTTAAATCATAATAAATTTAATTATCATTTTATGTGACGCATGTGTACCGCATACTATTTTTCATTGAAAACATCTAACCTACTTTTCAATTTTTTTTAATCCAATATGTTTTTTTCGTTATAGTGCCATTTTGAGTATACTTTTGGCTAAAGTAACGAAGCATATACAAGCACAAGTATATAGTTTAATTTAGTCTTTAAATGTTTATCAGTTAATATTTAAATGTCTTCATATTAGTTAATAGTTTTATATCAATAAACGATAAACAGAATGGAAGACATATTGAGGCCGAGTGCTCAATATATTTTACAAACATAGGCCTAACGAGTCGTCCCTTGGCAATAAATCTCGTTTTTGAATTAAGAATTGGGGTCCTTCTGTTTACTGCCCCCCAAAAAAGAGAGAAAGGATCAATACAGACTAAGATATTTAAATCAATACTCTTTTACGCACGGAAAACAAACATTTTCTTATTTAGCAACTAATATGTTTCCTGAAATATTTCTAAATTGTGTTTATTTTTCAGTTACATGGGATAGAATTTAAGCATATAGAAGAAGCCACTAATACATATTTTATACATTAAAAAAATACGAATAGTTTGATATTTAAATAAACGATAAAAGCTCACTGTTCTTGCAACTGGGTAATACAAAAACCAAATATCTTACAAGCGTTCATACCTGTTGATCTGCAGATTATGTGGTAATTTATAAGCAGTTCTGACACACTAAAATGGGTGAGTATATATTAGCTTTTAAAAATAAAACAGGATAATTGCAAAACGCAGGCAGACCCGCTAAAAGGTCTTGTCCACATAAAATATGCTGTCTTTATAAGACAATGAACTAACTTATGGTTTTATTATTACTGTGCCCAATAAAATATTATTTGTTTTTAACCAAAAAGTTGTATTTCATCCATGTTTTAAGATTAGTTTATTAATGTGACTATAATTGAATTCACCTTGGTAGCTATATTAAATACTGTATATAATATTGGTTAAATGTGACATTAACACACTGGTCACCATCAACTGCAAATCTCAAAACTTGATGTTTATAAAACAGTACAGAGCAAATACATAATTTAAACTAAACATAATAGTCCAATTATCCATCTTTAAGTAATTTCAACAGTTTTTAACAGCCATGGTCCAGCAGAGCCATATAGGTATTATAAAATATATAACATTGTGTACGATATTTCGCTGTTTTAATCTATGGAACATGCTGGGGCTTTTCCCCCCTAACTAATACTAATACTATTTTCCTATCTAATCTTTTACATTATGATAATGATAGAAATTATCTCCACTTTAGTCTGCTGCATCCTGCTGATTCTGTCTTTTAAAGTCTAAAGTTAATATTTCTAGCAATTTTTTAAATCTTTTTGAGTCTTTATATGGTGGCAAGAGGTAAGAAAAATGTTTTGGATACCTTATAAAGGTCATTCTTGCAGCCAGCGTCTGGGATGAGATTCACCACTGATCAAAGGCTGATGGGAGTGTGGGGGAGAGTCAGCTCTCTTCTGGGTTGGATTGTGTAGTGAATATATTAACTTCACAGGTCAGTCTCTCCCCACGTCTGTACTACACCTATTTGAGGAATGTTGTAGACCTATTCGTTTTTTTATAGCAAATATCTAAAAAAAAACAGGCTGGTAAAAAACACAGGTATCTTAGCTTGAGTTAGGCTGTGAGAAAGAGTGGTTTAAAAGGGAGATCTGATTGGAAAAACGATGTTCTAAGATTGGTTATGTAGTAATGTTTTACCAACAAATGTTACACGCCAGGAACCATTTGCTTATGTTGCTGTTTGTTGGATTGAATGTACACACACATACTTGCTGCCTCTCTGTACATAGACTGCAGGCGTATGACAGTACACAACACAGCTAGGAAGTGATCTCAGAGGACCAACACAAGAGAAATGGCTCCCTGGATACCGGGAGTTATAACTCGTAATTAAAGCCATACGATGAGTTGAGTTGAGAGGTGGGGAGGACAGGTTATGGGACATTATTTGCACCTCTTCTCTTCTCTGCCATAGCAAGTAAGAACATATATATGACTGTTGTCCTTCTGGGCTGCCCTTAATAAACTGTACAGTGACTGTTTGAAGACACAGTCAGGAAAACAGAGAGAGAGAGAGAGAGAGAGAGAGAGAGAGAGAGAGAGAGAGAGAGAGAGAGAGAGAGAGAGAGAGAGAGAGAGAGAGAGAGAGAGAGAGAGAGAGAGAGAGAGAGAGAGAGAGAGAGAGAGAGAGAGAGAGAGAGAGAGAGAGAGAGAGAGAGAGAGAGAGAGAAAGAAAGAAAATCAAAGAAAGTCACAGATAAGCACACAAAAAGGAGGCAAGATGACATGTTGTGCATGTCTTCTGTCCCGCTACATCCAGCCATACTCTCAACCTCTGAATGACCAGCTCCATCTCCAGCAACATCAGAGAAGCGAGCAGGCAGGAAGGGGACCATCAATCTCAGCTGCTTTCACCTCTCCGGTCACAGTCCACACCTGGGACACATTCGACATTATGTTAGGTCACCCTGGGCTCTGATGGAGTCATTGCAAGGTCAAAACTATAAAGTAGAAATCCCATTCAAACACTTAGTGAGCACTAAGATAAACTTTATTTCTCACATATAGGCAGCTCAGATTGCACAAAGGGTTGGTTTGATATGATGAACAGTTAACCTGTAGTAAAGTGATTGTAGGTTAAAGTTACACAGGCTTTGGAGGCCTTTACGATTGGCCAGGATCACATACAGTTCATGACATCAGTGCTGTCAGGGCGAGACAATGTTTCGATGAAGTAAGACATACTGTAGTTTAAAAAATGGACCACAATTTATGAGCTGTTTTTAAGTTTCATATCAATAATGTAAATAATGCAATGTCAGTATTTTCAACACTTGCATACTGTAATACTGCAGCAATGTGTCACACAGTCCGGTTTCACTGCTGGTCCCTCTTACACATAATCCTCCTCTTCTGCGTCTCAGATGGTTTCCATCCCTGAGAATGTTTTAAGAGTGGATGAGATTTGCAAATGATGCCTAACTACCTGAACTTATCTTTGGTTTTGCCAAATTAGTGATTGATTCGACAAATGGGTTAAGGCCACTGAGAATTTGCTTCAGAGAATAAGGTTTAACGTTTTAGCCAAGCAGAAAAACTGTATGCATGCATTAGCGCATATATGCAAACTGACACACGTATATGCATGTGGTTTATGGTGTATAGACATAATCAGCAATGATATCACTTTCTCAGCCAAAGATCAGGCCTAGTACCACCGTGAGCCCCATTTCTTTCTGGAATGTGATTGTGGTTCATTGCTCTAAAGGACTTAAGCTGATGAACACCACTAAAGACCTAAAAGCCTTTCTTGTGTGACCTAATGCACCCACACTGTGAGACTTTTCAGACTTTGCATTGGAGCCATTTGCTTTTTTCCTTTCCAGAATTCCCATCGGTCTGCTGAATTAGGGCTTAAACTGGTGAAGCATTATATGTTAACCTGAACTCAGTTAGACAATTTGTTAAATTACACAATAATTGCTTATGAACATGAAAATCCAAACATGCAAAAAGTTGCTTGGCAAAACAAACATAATTTCATCCTTGTGCTGTTTGTCGAAATGTGCCTGTGTACAAAAAGAAAGGAAAAGCAGACAAACCACATCAGTAACAATGCTACACTAGAAGGTCTGGCTTTAGATCGTTCTGGTGAATAGCTATAATCCTCTTACATTTTCTGGTCTCACTTTCGGCCCCGTAGAGGCAGATATAAATCCGGCAGCTTTCACACGATATCAAAATGACTTTGTTGTCTGTGAAGCTGAGACCTTTGCAACACAGACAACAGCATATATACCATCCTGGTGTATGAGCCTCAATGTACCGCTGATCTAAAAAAGCATTTTCCTCTTCCATCTTATCGCTTTAAGAGTCTCAGATCAGATCTGTACCATCCACACAGCCCTCTCTGATTCAGAACACATTGCCCCGAATAAAAGCACCGCAGTGACAGAGATACATGGAGGGCAACATTAGGCTCAAAAACTGAGCCAGAGATCAAAAGGAAACACAGGAGGCTCTTAATCAGTGAGTTGCGCGCCAGTGTCAAATGTGAGTGAGCGGGACTCACTCTTGACTTACCCCAGCTCAAGTTGGGTCATCCTCAGCAACAACTCACATCCACACGCCCCTCTGTTTCCTCCGCCCCTCCTCCTTTTTCTGATTTGTCATGTTGTTTAAAGTATAATCCCACCACGGTGCCCCAGCTGTCTCTGGTTAGCGCTCGAACGTCAAAATACCCCTCTGCGGTTCACAGCACAGGAAGATGAATCGAGCACAAGCGCTCCATCTCCATATTTTCCAATCAGGCGCCATTAGACAGGGCAAATCTATGAGACATCTTCACCTCCAGTGCCCTACAGCCAGATCGGTGACTTGTAGGATGGAGTTATATTACATTCTCATTATATAGAGTCCAAAATTTCCATCTGTCACATTAGTATTTGTCCATGTGGCCAGTGCAATAAATCTGGTTCATTCCAGTCACTTCCATATTTTACCCACACATCTGTTGGTCTTTTAATACAGTATATGTTTTAAATTAATGTCATTTCTGTGCCACTAACAATTATTTCCACTACATTAGTTGTCTTTCATATTAATGCTGAATGGGAGAAAACATTTTAACATAAAAAGGTATATTTAGCATGTGTGTTTAAACAGAATCCAATCTAGTAGTAGAACCAGTAGAGGGGGTCTTGGCACTGAGCTGTTTTGAATAATGTTTGACATCTATACACATTTACCCCTCCCTGTATACAATGATTGGCCACATTTGAGAACTATTTCCTTGATCATGTGGGCATGGCTTCACCATCAAGCCCCAATCACAAACTGAAAACAGATACAGCTCATCGTAGTTGTTGAGAAGACACGAATCATTAATGAGGCTGGTGGCATGGAGCATTGTTATCATTAAATACACTTCCAGACATTGCAGGTGGAAGTGGAGGAAGTCCAGAGTGCACAACTAGAGCCGCTTTCAATTACGCCTTAATGAAAACCCTGCTACAGCGTGGCTAAAGCCTGGGGCGGGGAGACCTGCGCTGCTTAGCTTTGAGTTAAGCCAGAGACCCTGGCTAAATATCTTGTTTCCAAATCAGCCCATGAGCTCAGTACCACTGAACTGAGATCAGATCAGATACGTTACATATCTGGCTGTCAAAGTTCACATGCGTGGAATGTAATGATATTCTGCTGGGGAGGTGTGTGAGAGGAGGGGTGCATCAAGCGCTGTTAAATTGAACATGATTCATCCAAGTACTCTGGGCTGGTCTTTCAATGGCCCCAAGATGGATCAGAGTACAGGCAGATGGAAGGAAATATATTTACACAGAAACATGCACTTCCATACTCACGCACATTTTATTGCCTCATTTAATTCCATATAGAAAACAGGCACTTGAAACAGTACACACACCCTGCCAGCCTTCCAACAGTTTTTCTTATCCAGTAAAATACCTCATCCTTAAAATAAGATTTACTTCATTTAAATTGCCAATGTTATTTCTTATTGTTTTAAAATATAAATGTAACATAATTTTAACTTTATGATTTCTATTATAATTTACTCACTTTCATGCCATCCCAGATGTAAAATGTCATCACGTTATCTTCTTATATGATACCAAAAATGCACATAAAATAAGCTTATCTAAATGACTCCAGTATGTTTAAAACAAGTTTTTAAGGGAAAACAATTAGTATTTTAAACTTATTGATTCATCAATACATTGCGTAGCCGTAGAAGAAAAAAGTCTAAATATGGCAGCACCTTGATAACTCCAAATCTCATTGGAAAGATAACACATCTGAAAGACAACATAACTGCATTTTAATATAAATCCATATCAATAAATCATAAATTAATAAATTTTAAAATACAATGAATATAAATGTTATAATTGTAATACATGTTATAATAAGTATACAGATGGGATGGCATAAGGGTGAATAAATTATGCTAGAAATTTCATATTTACATACCTAAAAAAATCTTAATCTTAAATCATAAATAATTTTTATGCATTCTATTTTCTGAAAACCAGTCTAAATATCTTAGATGATGCTTAGATATACTAAGAAAACCATAACATATTTTCTCTTCAGTTTTTTAGGAGTGAATATCCCATTTTAACGAGATGATGACACACACAAATACAAACATTCATGTACTGGTCACACAGAAGTCTAGTCAGATTGGACCCAGAAAACAGAGGCCGCATGAATGTGACTGTAAAAAACAACAAGCCCAGCACGCCTGTTCCAGATGGGTGGTTGGATATGGCAGTCAGAAAAAGGCCCGAGTCCAGATAACATTATGTTAGTGTGACATGGCGCTCAAGCGCAGAGGCGAACCGAATCAGGATTTGATTAGGCGAGCGGGCGCAGAAAGCCCTGAGCGCGGGGCCAGGCACTCAGCCATGGCATGGCCGCAGCAGAGATGCATATCTACAGTATGTCGGGACACAGCAATGCAGCGTCACATTCACTGCTATAATCAACCCAAACTTGCGCTGGGGCAATGTGAACAGATATGTTTCCAATGCAAACAGCCTGTGCTGCAAAAAGCTTACTTCATCGTTATTAGACGTTGCACAAACAAAAGAGGGTTTTATTGCATGCTCTGCCAACCTCATCTTACATTTTGTAAGGCCCAATTATATTTCAAAACCAGGCCATAATTGTGTGTTGACCTTATGCTTCACTAAATAAAACGTGAATTTGTGAGTTCAGAGGAAATAAAAGGTTTGTTTATCCTGGATAAATCCAGCACATTTTGAAATTTAGACAAATAAGTTTGATACATTATAAAATATAGTTGAATTACCTAAAAAAAACCCTTTCTTATACTTTTTCAAATTGCGTATTGTTGCAGCTTTACAAAAATGCATAGAATGTGAATAAGTATGAATCAGTCTTAAAGTTTTTGGTTGAATGAAATTGTAATGTTTGGGGGAGAGATAGGGATCTGGCAAAGAGGGGGCATATGAAAAATCTACAGAGAAGGCCTCACAAATCTTTGTGTAAAAATATGCTTGAAAACTATATTTGAAGCAATTTACTCAATCATAAAGCTGTTACAAAATGAATTTAAAGGACCTCACTAACAATTATTGCTGTGGATTGCTCTACAATCGGCCAGATAGCAAAGACTGCCTTTGATTTAAAATGAGATGTGGGACAATGGAGTACTTTGTGTGAGCATATCAAATATGAAAAGTTTCAAAGTTTACCCAAACAGCTCTGAATTTATTAAAAACAATTGTAATTAGATGAGAAACTTATCTGTGCACTTCGAGTGACACTTCTTAACTTTGGAAATCTGTTTACAGATGTAAATAGTTGTTGTGGCATCTAGAAAAGGATTCTCTTCACTTATTCTACTTTCTCCCTTTGCAGATTCTACAAACCTCTGCGGGTATTAATGGAACAGGATTATCAGTATATGTCTGAGGTAAACATCACAACTTAATTATATCATTCCTGGTCAGTAATTGCAGTTTTATGTGAATGCTACAAATATTTTACATTACAGGTTATGTGTTGAACGCCTTTGTAAATGTTGTCAAGGCATCTTTAAAGAAGGTGATGATGTATCTTGAGTTCCTTCAGAGGCCCCTGTGCTTCCCAAACAGAGATGACCTCATATTGCAGCTCTCTTCTGAATCCAGACCTCCATATCCCCCCACCTCCCTCCAAACACAGACAGTAAGCATTTAACCATCTGCCACTATTTTCTCTGCCTCAGGAGAAAACAGAAGCATTCACGATAGCTGAAGAGTCGAGTGGAGAAGTTTATGTTAGTCAGGCACATGATACTGAAATTGAATAAGACTTTTTGTGGCCTTGTTATATCACAGTGACCACTGGTAGAACGATTTTGCATGAACAGAGTTTTTAGTTTTTATTTGAACTAATTTCAGTTTTTATCTTCCTGCTAAATAAAAAAAGTGTGTAATTTGCAGAATAATAGCTGTACCTTATGCTTACATTTTCTTTAGAAAATATAAAAAGCACACTTGCATACTTTAAACCTTTACACTGTTAAACCTTAGTGATAACATGTTTAGCTTTTCACAAGAAGAGGAAATCTAGATCAAGTAACTTGATGACTGTAAAACCATTTAAGGGACTACTGTACTTATTTAAATCATGTATCTTAACCACATTATAAGCCACTGCTTTTGAATGTACATTAATCAACTTTTTGGCTTTTATTTTTCCTCTGTTATGCAACAAAACCACTAGGGGCTGATGGTTTCTGGCCTGCCTTGGAAAACCTAATTCCTTGCTTTATTCTCCAAACGCTCTTGTCTGGTGCTGTTTTCTGTTTGGTTTGGAAACAATACAAAGCCTTTCAACAAGACTATATGGTTTAATATAAACATTAAAGTCATTTATACTTTGGGTTTTCTTTCTTTTTTCATTACAAGTCTTTATTTAGCCACCTTATGAACCTCCCCAACATGTATTTAGACTACCATTCAAAGGTTTAGGGTCACTTAAGTATATTTGTTTTTCTTGATCTAATAGCGCTTAAGTGTCTGAAATTAGTTTCGTAGACAAAAACATAAATACGTACAAATATTTTCCTTCATTATGAAACAAAAATGTTATGTAATAAAATTTTTTGAAATGGTTGAAAAAACTGGCTGAAAATGTTTTTCTGCTCATTCAAGGCAAAAGGTGACTACACTAAAAATGATTACAAAAATAACTATATATTAAGCATAATTCACAATCCACAATATATTACACACACAACCAATTGCTTCATACAACATTGTCTAATTTACTGTTTAATGATAAATGTTGTCATGGAAACAATTGCGATGGCACGGTCCTGCACAGTTATCTCGACCTGCCTTCTAGGCTAAAATCTGTCACTATTTGCCCCATCTCGCCACGTGCATCATTTCTCTTGTCCAGCGACGATTCACAATTTTAGCTAAGCCTTCACTCATTAGCTCCCACCATCAGTTTGCCCGGTGTTCATCAGCACTGACCCCCACATCTACGATTGCACTCTTAATGTGATCAGTAATGAATTTTGCGTTACATTAGGCTTGAAAAAATGGAAGGACAAGCGCAGAATTCAAGTGTCTAGGAGTCCGACTTAATCTAATGACAGCCAGGCAGAGACACAACCAATTAGAGAAGCAGAGAGTGGACCACCGCAGGCTACTGCTGGGACTGCAAATGAATAGACCAAAATCAAATCAGGGTCTTAATAGATGTGCTGCAGAGAAAGAGAGCGAGACAGTCAATGCTAAGCAAATTAAAGCCTTGTGACCTCCCCACTCCCACCACTGCCGCCCACAAAATTTACAGTGGGCCAAATCAAAAGGCCCCATTGTTCACATGTGGAAAAGAAAGACATCACAGCGCCCTTTTGAAAGAAAAGGAGTGATCTCGATTCTTGAAACCTTCATTACGTGCCTCGCTGTCTGTTATGCTTTAAAGCATAAATCAAATGACACACGTGAGGTTGTGCTATGATGCTGTGCTGTATTCTGACAACTCGGATAAGATCAAAATATCACCCGAACTTGAAGAGCGTTAAGGTTCAACGAGTAGGTTAATATGAACATATGAAGCGACCAAAAAGTTTGTCTTTTATGTGCAGTTCAGGGGCATTCGCATTCATCAAAAAAGCTGCCATTTGTTTAATGTGATAAACTCGAAACAATAAGATAAAAAAATGTGAAAAAACATGTTTATCTTTTTTTTCTATTTTTTCTTTTAGTAAACATCAAAAACGTGCCCTCTGAAAACAGTTGTGATAAAAAACAACACACAAATGACACATCTTTGTTTAAAGTTAAGGACAACACATTTTGTACTACTCAACTTGTGTTACTTTTAACTCAACATGTTTGATCCCTTTTATTTATTTAACACAAAATCAACACAAAATAACACAAAAAAATGTGTTATGAAAAAATGTTTATATTTTGAGAACAGCACACAGCTTTATTTGCCAGTGTATTGTAAATCAAGAAAATGATTCCTACAGCATGCCAAATGACATTAAAACTACCAAAAATCAATTTCTACACTCCTGAAATTAAAACAGGTGCCTGTTAACACTTCAGACATGAAAACATTCATACATGAAGTAAACCGACTGTACATTAAATTGTTATGACCCTTCCACAATAAAAGAACATGCATTTTTGTGGCACATAACACATTGTCACCTTATAAGATCATGTAAGTAAATGTACTTAAGCTTCAATGATTTGGTACATCAAAGCAGTACACACAACTCATCCAATCTCACAATGGTGAATGAAGTCAAACAGAAAGAGCGAAGAAAAAAAAGGAAGTGATCTGGTCTGGTGGATCACAAACCCACAGACAGCCAGCAGAGATAGTACAGAATTGAGAAAAGCAGGAAGATGGGGAGGGGTGAACGCTTTGCTCTGTGGAAAGATACCTCACACATGAAACACTGCTGGGTTATCTGGAAAAACTTTGATGTGGGGCCCGGTGGCTATCTACACCTGCGGCTGGGGCCTGGACTCCCTCAGCCACACACTAAAGCCTCAGACAGCTGCTATTACATGGGGAAAGCCTTGAACCAGCAGTCTTTGCAAACACTTCATACACACTGACAAAAAAGGACAGGGAGGGGCACAGAAGAACTGCATTATGGAGGGTCTGGAGGTTGAGAAGACACTGCTATCACCTAGTAAACACTCAAGTAAGCAGACTGCAAAACAGGAGATAGCAGGCAACTATAAAGATGTCTGAATGTGTCTGTGGTTTTGCATTGGGGCAGCAAAGACAATTGTCAGATTAGGGCTGACCAGTGTGTTACTTTATAGTAACTGCTAATTGAATTTGTTCCATAATTTAAGATTTTTTATGGAATTTGTGCAATAGGATTCTACTGGAAAAAAACTTAAATGTGAGAAAATATGAGAAAAGTGAAAACAGTCTCTCCCAGTAAAAAAACTGAGACCTAAATTTGACCTAATACAAGAATGAATAAATGACATAACGGCAAGTCTTCATGTTAAAATGATTGCTTATTGCTCCATTTTTAGCAATTCCAATTTCAATTGAATCCGAACCATATTTGAGGCACAAGTTTTTTTTAATTTAGCCTTTATTTAAGCTGTCAACTGTCACAGTTCCTCAGAAGAAACCCCTATGTTATTTCCCTATTCACTTTAATATTTCATAATTAAATTGTAATCTAATCATGACAAACTATATATTGATGGAAAGGTATAAGACTCAAGAATTCATATTTGGTCCGTGTAACGCTTCATAATTCAATTTTCAGACCATATAGTGCAAATGCAAAAATAAAATATTGAAACCAAACGTCCATTTTTCCTTTTTTTCCGGATACTTATATCAATGGATAATTACATTTGTTCCAGTTTTCCTTGCTTTAAAGTGTAAATTTAAATTAGTTTTTTAAATAATTAAAAAAACTGAGTTTCGTTCTGGTCATGGTGCATTTTTCAATTTATTGCAAGGTAGATGGTCGAGTCTATCATTGAGGGAGGGGCAGGATGGTGGGTGGTGTAGGTAATCGCTGACTTTCTTGAGATCATTAGTGTTCTTAAGCAAATCGAAGCATGATAAATATGGATATCGGGTACATCGAGGCATGCATTAATATAGCCTAATAAAGTAATAACAAATAAGTAGCCTAGATAAATACAAACCAGCGGGCGAAATAAGTAGCCAGGTGGTGGTTTTGCCCGCTGCTCCCGATGGCCAGACCTGAATTCTACATTTAGCACAGTTATTAACAATAAAAAAAAATGGCGTCCTCTGTATTAGCCTTTTAAACTATATAAGTTACTTCTCAACGTGCACGCAGGCTAGGCTATAGCCTACACTACATGAACAGTCCGCGACCTCCCCCCGCTATATAGCACAGTCCACGTAAATTGGAAAAAAATAGAAGGAAAATAAAATCGGTTAGGTTTCAATTTATTCAAAAGATAATTTCTTAAGTCATAATTTGGCAAAAGGAAATTTGAAAAAAGGAGAGAAATGGCAAATATCCACTGATGAAGTATCCGGAAAAAAAGGAAAAATGGACGTTTGGTTTCAATATTTTATTTTTGCATTTGCACTATATGGTATATGAAAATTGAATTGTGAAGCGTTACACGGACCATATTTGACCAACTTTCATACCAATAAACATAAACAAAAATACAAAAATACCAGAAACAGTAAAAAAAAACAAAGAAACAGTAAAGAGTTACACCTAGTACAGCTATTGGCAACCAACAGAACCAACCCTTTATCTTAGTTCTTAGTTTATCTTAGTTCACTTGCTACACTTCCCAACAGGAGGCAGAAATTTATTTTATGGACACCCAGATTATCAAACTATGACAAAACTGTCATATACTTTGGCTGTTTCAGAAGAACTCCTACTATATTCTTTCACTTTTTTAAATGGTGAATAATTTTTTCCTCATGATAAAGCTTTGCATACACATACATTTGACTTCAAAGGCCATCCTTTATGGTTTCAGACACCTAATAGTTTAAAAAGAGAAATAACATTAATTTGAAACAGTGTAAAGTGAGCACCTCTTTCTGGTTCCATCATATAAATCACATAAGGAAAGGGAGTGTTCCGCTATTTTGAACTAACATTTATCAACTTAGAATAACACGCGTAAATTGTAAAGCTGAGTGTCTGTATTATTGGGACAGTAAAGCTCCATTAGAAAGACTGCATGATTATTCACATGTGGGGGGAGGAAGAAAATATATAGTTATAGTTAAGCCTTGATCTAGACTAGGATGAGATGACAAAAAAGCCGGAGAGAAAGAATTAGAGCTATAGGAAAAAAGGCTCAGTGAACTGTCTCACAACATATATAGGATGCAAAGTTTATGATAAATAAAAATGTTGAATAAAATATACAAGTAATTCATTTAATACCAAAAAATTACCTAGTTTAACGCTGTCAATTTAACCCAACATGTGCATACAATATCAAAAACGTCGCTCCTATTCAGTTCTCTCCAAACATTTCGTCCAGATGCCGTCAGTAGTGTTTGGTGTGATGTGGGGTGTTAATGTGGATATGAACCCTCTGGATTAGCAGGATGATAGACAGCTTGTAACACCTTTTCTGATCTTGCTTTCAGAGAGCAAGTCGGTAAATCATTTACACATACACATACACTCTCTCTCTCACTCTCCTTTCCCCAAGCTCTCTATCTCTCTCACTCATTTGCTCTCTCCTGTCCTTAGGCTGAGAGAGTGTGAGTAATCCCATCAACGGACATCTGTGCAAAGATTTTTACTTACGCTCCCATTCACACAACGCATCTGCCTTTCTGCTCTCTCACTTTTACAAACACACATGCCGAAAGTCATTCTAAAAGCTGTATTTGGAAGTGGACCTGACAAAGAGGTAAGTATGAACTCAAAGCAGTAATGGTAGGAAGTGCAACTACCATCAAGAGTGCATGTGTATGTCCTTGTCTATATGTGAAAATACTTCTTTAGGTTTCAATAGCTGTCCTATATGCTTCAGGGTATCACAGTGTGCTTAGTAGTATAGTAGAATGACATGTGCATGTCAAACACCTCATGAAAGACTGCAACAACAAAAAGCCAATCTTAGCACATTTGACAGTAGCTCTGCTCCTGGGTTCTTCACTACAAAATTTTATTATTTCATGAACCAGATCTGACCTTGCAGGAACACTGGGGGTTTACCCAGCTAAAAAGAAAAATCATTCACTGGGTCTTAAAGTCATTGGGTATTAAACATTATGAATAGAACCAGTTACACATATAAACTGTTATTTAAGCTGTCATTCAATAGATATCTACATTTTTCCACCTCTGTTATCTTGGAGAATATCCTAGTCGCACTATCCATATCCTGTTTTGGACATCACATAAATAATAGTCTTACTTATATTTGTCTTGTTTTCCAACACAAATTATCTTATGATATATTCACTAGTGAAGCAAATAAATCTAAAAGAATTTTGTAATGTTAATGCTCAGAACAAGAATTTAAAAAGATGTTTGCAAGAAAATTCAATCTTGTTTTTCCTTTTGAATTAGATATTTTTTCACACCCCTTGGCAAACATCTTTTATTGTTTTAAGCAACAACAAAAAAAACCATTACAAAATCTTGTTAGATTTCTCTGAAAGCAATACATAAAATCTTGAAACATTTTGCTTCTGAAATAAATACTTTTTTTGGTGTTTACAAAAAAATGAGTAGGATTTTTTGCAGATCATGTTCAATGTTCATGTTCCTCCCTTGCTAAGTTTCTCTTCATTTGTGTTCACACTGTTTACAGGTCAAATTTCATAAGCTTAGGAATTGCCCCAGATGAATTAATAAAAAAGTTGGTTACATTTCTACATACGTGTTCTGTGAACACTTTTTACTTCCTTCTCTGGATATCTTGTTTACCTCTTCCTCCTACTCTTCCTCAGAAACATGGTAATACTGTTACTTCCGGACAATCAGATTTCTAACTTATGTTTTTCAGCTAGCACCAGTTTTGTATATAGTATGGATCAGACGGTCAAAGAACAGACTGTGGGAGGTCTGTGGGGCCACACCAGTCAACTGGCTCTCCTCATTCTGAACATGGAACCCTCCTTCCGTGCCAACTAACCCAACAACTCAAATTCAGGCAACCAACACCTCCTCACCTACCTCCCCACTGTTATGAATGAATATAGCGGCTGTGATGTACAACTATTTCTCAGGAAATGTTGTTAGTCTTCGCTCTCTCAGGCAGTAATGGCTCTTGGTGAAAGTAGTGTATACAGAAAGCTGATGGAGCAACAGCGTGTTTATGTTGAACTGGAAACATACTCTGCAACCACTTCAGCGGATAGAAACACAAGAAACACTTCACTCATCCGGGCTCGCTGACAGAGATGTATTGAGAATAGCTCCATCACACTCAGTCCAGCAACAATTAAAGATGATTTATTGAACAGCATTGTAAACAATAGCATTATTGTTCACATTTCAGAAGGGGAAAGGGGACGAGTGACACAAAAAACATATGTGTGCGAGAGTGTGATTGTGTACATTTTTCTACATCAAATAAAGAAATGTAAATGGCGCTAGAATAAAAGTAATTGACACACATTTCATTCTAACCATCATTGTTTGTTACATTAATTACTCTAGCACCTCTGCGCTGCGCTGTTCTTTCACGATTAATGACCACTTTGGTTTATCTCTGTCTCACTGGGGCTGCCATTGGGTGTTTATATTCCGTCAACACAACAAAATTTAACAAACCATTTATTTTAGTGCCAGAGCAGCTAGCTATAGCAAACTCCTGACACTGCTTGCATCAATGTGGTCCTCAGCTCATAAGCCTATAGCATTTGTGCATGTTTATGAAGAATAATCTCTTGGGTGTAAGAGCCGAGTTTCACACTTTATACTAAGAGAGTTTGGGTGCACATGTGACACATCAGTCACTTTTATTCAGTAAGACTGCCACACACAGACAATGTAAGGGAAGCTGTACACTTCCCTTACATTGTCTGTGTGTGGCAGTCTTACTGACTTACTGACAACATTATTTTTAGAATTTAACACAATATTTCTAAGTATTTGTTTACTTAGAATTGAGATGTTATTCAATTCAATTCACATTTATTTGTATAGCGCTTTTCATGATACATATAATTTCAAGCAGCTTTACAGAAAGAAGGAATGATTCTTTTTTCCAATTAAAGTAAAGTACTTATCAGAGGTTCCTAGTAATGTCCATTTTGCAGAAATGTACAGTTAATGGTTACCATGGTATAAATATATTAACCATGTTTTTTTATTTCATGTGTAGTAAAACATCTAAAACAGAAGCGAATCTTTCCACTTGCCATTCTCTGTATGTAAATATACACACACAGACTGGCCCTGTCAGATTTCATTAGCTATCAGCCTGTTAATGACTGTCGTGGCATGTGCTCTGCTGAAGAAAGTGATAGGAGTAATAGGGGTTGCAGGCCCACGTAATGGCTGTCTGATACCGGACATCAGCATGTCTCCTCACAGACCCCACAAAGCCCACAATCAAGCCTGCTCAACAGTCTACTGTCCGACATGCCAAAAGTTTAAATGCTCTGTTTTTCCAAAGTGTAGCAGGAAAAAAAGTGTGGGTGTGCACTGCTGGGACACATACTCACAGTGACAGAAGAGGTGTCATATGCCTTCCAGGTGTCAGTGTGCGTTCTGTTGGCTTGGCCAGCCTGCTTTCTCACCCTAATTCAAAGGGAAAAGACACTCAGCAGAGATAGAAAAAAAAAACACATTTATGAGACACATACACATCAAGCAGAGATGAATCAACTCTGGAGGAGAGAGACACTTTACTGCGAATGTATGAAGCTTGATTTGTAGAGCACTAAAGCCATGGGTTTGATTCTTGTAAATGCTCATGCTGAGAAAATATAAAGCCTGAATCTACTATTAGTTGATTTGAAGAAATGTGTAAAAGTAGTTTAGGATACAGTGGATAATATCTGTGATTAGAAGTGAGAGGGTCAAGTGCCCATGGTGTCAGACATATCTGTGCTATAGAGGCCTATATGTAGTAACAATATGTTATCTTCTAAAACAAAATGTTGATTATAAATATACTTAGGCCTACATTTTATTTAACACATACGTTTAAAAACAATCAAATCTAAAAATCAGTCACCTACAAAGTTCCATTATAGTTTGTATACTGTCATAATTCCTATTTTGGTTGGTTTCTGGTATGTATTCATAGCACTGATTATATATGAATGACTAACTTTTAAATTTTTAAACTTTTAAATGTTAACTTCGGAAATAATACCTTTCATGTTTAAATTTTCTAACGTGTAAAACTTCTATAAAGCTGCTTTGTAAGAATACACACTGTAAAAAGCACTACACAAACTAAACTGAATTGAGGGGTCAAATAAACAAATTAAATCTTACTACAAAAAAGAAAAATGATAATTAGTCAGCTTATTTTTAAAAGGTACAGTATTATAAACATCCAGTCCAGGGTGTTTTACCAGATTTAGAATAAATCCTTATCATCCTTTTGGGACCCTGGTTTAAATCTGAGATTTTGTGGTCACCCTCTTCTGAAAGTAGGTTTATGATATAAACCTTAAACACACATTAAACACAAAGAACGTTAAACTCTAAAATCTGCTTTTGATCCGTGCTTGTAAATGTAAGGTTATAGGTTCAAGTGCCATATGGCAACCTTTGATAAAACTGCTCAACCTCAATTACTGCAATAAATGCATCAAGCTGTGTCAGCAAAAAACCCAAATGTATTAAAGAATTTACAATAATACGACTGTTACAGGCCTCCATTAATATGTGGGCAGATAACTAGAGAGTGTAGAGTTGTACAGGCATTAAGTTGAGCCTGTGTCTCATCACCGAGAAGAACGTTTTTTTGCTTAGACGGTCCAATTTAGTAGCTCTCAAGTTCTCAGGTACGTTTCTTTTAAGTAGCAACTCATATGTTTCCCCTAAACGTCCCTAGGAAAAATAAAAGCAAGCAAGACATTAAGCAGGGTATAGAGTAGAGAGTATAGAGCTATTAAAAATGTGGACAGCACAGAAAATGTTTTTTTGTCATGGCATTTCTCAAAACAAATTGTAACATTGTTGAGATTTTCTCTAGAACTGTAATAATCTTGAGTAAACTAAAATTAGTCCGATGACATTATTCTCAGAAGCAGACTTATGCAAAAGTTACCATTTGCTTTCCATTATCCTCACTACTATTTATAAGAAAAAAAAATAATTAAGCCAATGTGCAACCTCTAAAATCAGAGGTTAATGATGAGAATCCTGTACAAGCTCATTACAGCGGCCTAACCTTAACTCTTTTCTATCTATAAAATCTGATGATGCTGATGAAAAATGTTCACCTAGGCAAATCACAGTCACTGCCATTTCAGCACAGCATACACTAATTCACACTTTGTTTGGTTCAGCTATTGCTGGATACCCCTGAAATTTTACATTTTAATACCTTAGATCAGCAAATCAGGATGAAGGCATCTTGTGTTATAATATGACATGTCTATACATCTGTCGCAATGCAACGCTTATCGGACATGTTAGCATAAAGGCTAAGAGTCAATTGGTCTCAAATAAAAGGACAAGTGTGTGAGACAAACAGCATAAACATTTAATATGTGCTGACAGAGGCCATAAGCCTTTGGCCCTGGACAGTCTCACTTTAAACTGTGCGAAAACAAGCCGCATAAATCCACACAACTGTGTCTTGCCATAAAAGTGTCAGGAGGTTATTTTTATTTGGCCACACAGACAGACAGAAAGAAAGGGCCCCAACATGGCTTTCAATGTTAAGGCCAAAGCATAAAAAGCCCTGGAGGTCTGGCAGAGTCGAAAATGGAGACATTAAACCAATACACACAAACACACAACTCAATTTTCTCTTTAAACAACAGTCTGTTCTCTTCAACTGTTGATCTAGTTTAGCAACATATCCTCCAATCCAAGTTTTGTCCCTTCTTGTCAAAACTGTCAATATTGTATCTAATAATAATGAAATTGTGGCTAAGGGATCGTCTAAAAAGTTCACAAATTACATAAAATGGCACCTGCATTTTTTGGTGGTATGATGTCACACGTAACACAATGCGTACGTAAATTTTTATATATTATATTTACAAATTCACTATGAGTTGTAATAAGCTGTTTGCACAAGCAGCCCATCGAGCAATTTTTTTTTTGATGAGGACAGGCTCGACATTTTGAAGCGAATGTAACTGAGAGTGAGATTCCATATGAATTCTTTACCAGATTAAAGCTGTGCTACTTCCTACAGCAGTTTTCCTTCTGGGACAGGGGTGCTCAATCCAGCTCCTGGAAATCTAGCTTTCTGTAAAGGACAGTTCCAACACCCACCTATATTTTTTGTTAAGAGATCTCAAAGCCCTTGATTAGCTGGTTCAGGTGTGTTTCATTAAAGCTGGAACTCTACCCCACAGGAAGGTAGATGTCCAGAGGTACGATGGAGAACCTCTGTTCTGTGACAAACGACAGGATAAGGAGATGAGAGGAAGTATAAATATACTACCAGACTAAACCAGCATACTCTGCTTGCACTGTGTCCCAAAGCGGGAAGAACTTCACAGACTCTTAGAGATGCCTGAGATACCAGTAATTATCATGCTGGTGAGGGAAGACGTGTGCCGTTATATTTACATACATATTAATATATTTGTGTGTATGTGTGTGCAAAAATGAATCTGCCTATGTGTGTGTTCACACTGTAGACATCTGGGGCAGCAATCAGTGGGCTGCTCTCAAGGACTGCCAAGGCAAACAAGGCAATAACAAATCCACTTTGCAGATCATCGATCTGCTTCTGCCCTGGCCAAGGTAAACACTCCGGGCTTGAAGTTTGCTTTTCAAAGCTGGGCTTTGGGATCGAGAGGAGGACTTCCACTGCTCTTGGTAGTTCTTTTAGCTTTCAAACCCCTTCTCTCTGTCTATCTGTCTAACACATGCAGATCCACCAATGCCAGGGAATGGGTGCCCATAAAGTAACATAAAAACCAAACGGTATGTCATGGTTATGCATCATTTCCAATACTGACATTAAAGGTGTTAGCTGTCCATCTTTAAAGACTTACAGTGTGTTAGTAAAGTTCTCAGTTTTTCAAGTCATTGTGGAATCTCCAGTTTTTTTGCCCTCTCAGAAAAAGAGGACAAAACTGTACCTTGTATGGTAGAAGTGCTGTCACTTAAGGGTATCGTTTTGTACCTCTACAAAATGGGCCTTTCACATGGAAACCTAAAAAGTTTGACCTTTTTGGGTCTATAGTTGTACCCGAAGGAACTATTATGTACCTTTAAAGGTACAGTTAAATGTTGTTTTTGTCTGGCAGTGTATGGATTCATAAGACTTAAACCGGACATTTTAAATCTGGTGTAAATGTAATCCTGGGTTATTTTGTTGTATGTTTCACAAAGTTTACGTCTTAGATTTGTTATTAATCTTGGGTTTTCAGGCTGTTTTATGTATCCCATAACACACAGTAGCAAAAACGAAATAAATTTTACAAGGTGCATTAAAATTGAATGAGGTAAGCATTAAGGCAGTTTGTGATTGATTGTCTGTTACAGAAAAACTAACTGATAAATTCTAGCACTAAATTTAAAAAGATAACCAAAATGTTGTCGATTGGGTGCTTTGACTAGATCAGCACTCGGGAATTCAATATCCACTGAATGGGTTATTACTGACATTGTATTTCCTCATCAACAAAAACATCATATAGCATTTCAGTGTATTCTGGGACATATTCCATTCTTTGAAGTACCTTGGACTAAGTTCCATGAAATTACATTTCCAGTACTACATTTATCAATGCCATCTAATGGCATAATTTTATGATGGTACTTTGTAGTCTTGTAAGGACTGTTTGGAGGCAGTCAAACATAGATCAGTCATAAAGCACTAACAGAGGGAATTATAACCATGGAGCAGCAGATGGTGTGAAGGGTCAGGCCAGACAGAGCTGCATTGATTTTTGGGGACAGTGGATTAACTGAGGGACAAAATTAGAAAGAGTCTGATGGGTGCAGAACACATAGTAAAAGACCAACTGCTATTAAATAACATCTAAATTCAATTTTTTTAGTCATTTATTAGACAAAAAATTCATTTCAAGAGAAACTAAAGAGTGTACATTTCTTTCCCCACCCCCAGATTAAAAAATAAACAAAAAAATGATGCAAAAATATTTTAATGTGTAAGAACCCAGTGAGGAATCGATTAGGTAGGCCAGTTTAGTTTCATAAGTCATATTTAATGGCATGATACAGACTGTATAATACTGAATGTTATTTATTTTACATTGCAGTCTGTTAAAAAACAATTCCAATTGTCATATTTAGTCATTAGAAATGCAAGGACCAATGCAATTTTATCAGTGTGCTTCCATACTTGATTTGAGAGGTAAAATGTATTTGTTTTGATTGAAATAAATTTTAATAAAATATGTTGTCTAACACACATCTACTGTATCATTTTACTTCAAAAGTCATTTAATAATCCACTTGATTTGTATGTATTATACAGTTGCATTTACAATATGTATGTGAAGGGAAAAGTAGTACAGTATAATGTGCTAGATTGATGACTGTGTATGCATCACCTGCAAAATCTCTGTGTCTGGGTCTCTTAAGCTTCACCCCTCCATCAATCACTCTCTGATGTGTCTGTGTTTCTCTTTCTTTTTCCATCTCTCTATTCTTTATGAGGGATACCATGCAAAGAAAAGAAATCTTTTGCAATCCAAGAGGAGTGCGGTGAGGCGCGGGGCAGGAGACAGCCTCCATTGAGCTAGCAAATGAGCCCTGCTACCCCAGAGACCACAGCTTACAATTCGGAAATGCTGGCCGGCTCTCCCGCCACAAGCCCGGTCCTCGGCCAGTCTGCAGACCTGGGGTTAGGGGAAATGAAGCTTGATGGGCCAGCTGCTTAGTTTGGGGTGAGACCTAAATGAAAAGCCTGGAAATGTTTGGGTCACTGCTTAAGATCCAAGACATTCCTGCTAGTAGAGGCTTTATTGAGAATCATATGATGTGGGAGCTTTATGCGCGGCTGTTTGTGTGCCAGACGTCTCCTGTCTTTGCTTTTCCTGAATTTACACTGAAGACTAAGTGAAGATTAGCTGAAGGACGAAACTTCCTTGCTAGGATATTCAGCAGGGTCATATTCCTGTAATGCAGTACCTTTTGATCTCAGTAACGAAAAAAGTTTAATTTAAATTGGAAAAACAAACTTTTTTTTATTAATTTCTTGCCAGTATTTTTCAAGGACAGGTAGAAAAAATAAAGCATCAGAAAATTATTTATACGGTTACCTATATAGTTCTGTCCAACACAATCAATATGATGGCAATTAGTAACTATTTTACAAGGTGGTGAATAGCAATAAATTTGTATGATCTCATTCATACATTTACATCATGTAGTATTTGCATGCATGCCACTGACGGTTTAAGGGGTTGGACTTCTTTTTTCTAATAATGGTACATTTTTTGTTGAATTCATACGTATGAGCCACCTTTTAAAATAGTTACTGTAAGATTGTAAATTTCTGTAAGATTGGATTCATACTGTTTATAATGATGGTGTGTCGATGAAAAGATTTCAGCATTGCAGATGTGTTTTTGAATGATGTGTCTACTAGCCTGCTGATTGTACAGTACACACCTTTCCAGATATTTTTAGCTTTTTTCAGCACTCCCCTTTAAGGATAAGCTGGGTCAAGGGAGGCTGGAGATGTCATTTCCTTCTTGGCCTTTGTCTCTTTCAATTATAAGAGCAGCCCAGAAGAGAAAGAGGAGGAAGAAGGTAGATTGGCTGTCATCCTTTATTACTATGGCCAGACAGTCAGCATAAAGTTTGGTCATCTTTGCATTTTATTTATGTGGCAATGAAACAGGAAAGATACAACTGACCATTCAGAGCAGCCAGCTCCTGTAGTAGTCCATACCACATGGCTGGATAATCCGGCATGCACACAATAGCTAACTAACTAACTTTGTGTTTTGTATATTTTATATTTCATTATCATATAACAAGTTTAACTTAACTAATTTTGGGAATATCTTACATGGAAGCTGCTTGTCAGAGCCATAGCCTAGCAGTTTGGGTTTGAAACTTTGACGAGACATTATTTCTCCCCTCTCGCCCTACAATTCCTATACATTAAAGTGGCAAAAAAGAAAAATGTTTAAAAACTAAAAGCCTGCTTGAGGCATTTCAAAAGTTCACGCAGAAAAACAAAACATAATTCAGAACAAAATCAAAGGATAGGCGAAGCATGCGCTTAATTAGCAGATAAAAGCAAGTCCCTCCAACACACATACACACCATACATGATCTCATTACAGCTCTCATCACTCATGGTCTGAATGAGGAAATGAGGGTGGACCCAAAGGAAGTTCAGGGGTGGCCTGGCAATGTGCTCAGACTTGCTACATACTCAGTGTGTGTGTGTGTGTGTGTGTTATAATAGCCCCGCGGCTCATTAACAGTAATCAGAGAAACCTTTCCCCTGTCTACAACCTCATAGGATTCTCTCAGGTCCAGCCTAATGAACTCCTGCGCACACATGTAATCCTTGTATGTATAAAGTTACATCCATTTGAACAACTGCACCAAAAAAATGAAACAAATGCTCTGTCATGGCAGAATTGCGACAAAAGCAACCCAGATACACACCTAAAAGTGCAACAACCACATAAATGTGTCTCTATAACTAGCCACAGCTTGCCTTCACCTTCACACCCACAGAGCTTCTTATCAAGAGCAGGTGACTCTGTTTTTGTCACCTCGCTCTGATCCTAACAGCAATGACCCTCGTTGGCGACATAATCGACAGTTTCTATCTGACTTAAAAGCTTTAGCAGTGTCATCGAAGGCCTTGGGTTCAATGAAATGTACCGTAATGCTTTAGAGCTGCTGAAGATACATAGCTTGTTGTGAGAGCAGTACCCAGAGACATTTCTGATGGCAGTAGGGATCTGGGGAGGGTCTTGGAGGAACATGGGTGTGTTGCATCCACCCAAGATCCATTTAAAAGAACTTGATTTGCCAAGTCTACATTGAGAAAAATATCTTTGATAGGCTCAAACTGCATGGGAAAAATGTTTGCATGAGATCTAAAGAGGCTTATGGACAGAACAACGTTGAGGGTGGTGAATGTACACCACCAAAACCAGTTCCTCTGTCTAAAAATGACCATTTACCGCTATTCTACTGTACACTTCAATATTAATATCCATCCCGCTCCATGCTGCTGTTTCTTACATCAGTCTTTTGAAATATAGGCCTTTCAGAAGCAAGCACATAAATTGATCTGTCAGGATTACACACACAGCACAGGATTCCTCATCAGACATGTTGTCGTTCCACAGAGGGCCCACAAAGAAGCTTTTAATTCAGGATGTGAGGCATTTTTAATGCCAACACAACATCTTTCAGCCTCTGTGTCTTGTAATCTCTGACTCTACTGTGCTGTTCCTGTTTTGAGTTCTCTGAATCTGTGACTATTTTGACACTGTCCACTGTGCAATCGGGTGAGGTAAATCCCCTAAACCTGGCAATAATGTCTTAGGGGGTGAAAAGGATTATTAAGGAAGGGTTCCAAAGGCTTTGGGATGGCTAAGATTCTTAACCTATTTAGCCTGCTTTACACCATCATCAAACCAGGGCACAAAAGAGCCAAAATTACACACTGTACATACTCATGGTCTCATAGTTTTGTATGGTGTATGTGTGTCAAGCACATTTTGAAGAAATATTTATTACTTTATAATGCATTCCTAAGCTTCAGCTATGTAATATTTAAGATAATAGGGAAATAACATGGGTGTCCCACTTAAGGAACGGTGACAGTTAACAGGTCTTTGCATGTGATATGTGACATGAGTTGCTGGGTTTGCGTGATCGGATAGAATAATAACCAATACCATCACTAGTCTCATGCTAATGTGTAATGTTTAAATACATTTTCATAAAATTACTGTAAATACATTCCTCGTTAGTTTTGTATAATAAGTCAAAAATCAGTTCTGTTTTAATTACTCTAGTACAAAATAGTGGCCAGCCCCTGTTAGGACTAATTTAACACTAGGACACGGCGATTTATTTAAAATGATCATAAAAACTGTTCTGAAGTGAAATTGTTGCTCAGTTGGTAACGCATTACATTAGTGATGCAAAGGTCATGTGTTTGAGTCCCGTGTAACAAATATACTGATGAAAAATGTATGTTAGTCACTTTAAAGTGTCTGCTAAATAAATAAATAAAAAATATGTGGAGAATTTATTTTTTATTCTTTATTTCACAAATGCAGGTGTGAAGAGCTTGCTGACAATCAGACAGAGACCATCATATGGACAAAATGTATCCTGTGACAAACAGCTCAGTCTGGCCTTTGAAAGTTTTTCAACTCAACACTGCAGCATAAGAAGAAAACGCTGCCTACTGTAAAATATTCCCTCATAAAACAAAGGGAAATTTTATTAGAGATATGAGAAGGAGAAGACAGTAGAAAATGCTCCAGACAGCCAGACTACTCTACCAACATAATTAGTTGTGACTGCACTCCCCGTTCTTTGACATGTAAATGGATCAAGCCATCCCCTCCTTAACTACTGCGTCTAATGTTTCTTTAATGTAATGGAGTTTGATCTTAGGTGTCCTATGTCCAATATTTTTCTGTAACGTCGGGCTAAAGAGGTCTCCTGGGCCTATTGGGTTCATGCACACACACTCTCACACACAGATACAGATAACTGTTTTTGAGGTTGTCTGAATCTACAGATCTATACGTGATCAGAGTTCACGTAGAAAACTGATACACTGCGGATCTGGCGGATACACACCCTGATGTCTGCTTTCTCAGGCATCTACACACACACATACGTTGCCATGTTGCTCTCGCATACCATGACAATCGAACCTCAGACATCTAAATCAATGAGGCATCTAGAGTCGTCTTAGTCTTCATTTGTTAAGTGACTCTAACAGCATTGCAAAATTTCATTACAGTCATAGAGACCAATGACCTGAGGCGACAGGCATTAATAAAGACATGGGTTGACATGTGCCTCTGGTATCCTAATGAACTTACGACCAATAGCTTTTATTCCTAGCCAGACACTCGAACCAAATATACCAGCTTTTGAACTAATAAAGAGAATTAAAGGATGTACAGATGTTTCTCCAGTTTGCACATGAGACGAGAAGCGACTGTCTGGAAAGCAAAATCATATTAATAAATCACTAAATCTTCATGATAATCATGTGTATAGAAACAAAACTCACTTCCATGGAACAACCTCAAGCACTACCTCTAACCCAACACCTAAACTTCATACAAAATGTGCAAAAAGTCATACAGTACACATTAACTACCTAGTAAAATAGTTAAAAATCACCATTACATTGTGTTGTGGAAACCTTAAAAGAAAACATTGCTTATATCTTTAAGGGAGCTTGCAATCTCTCAGCTACTTTCTCTGATTTTCTCCCGTTTAGTTGTTGACAGGACTGCAAACACACAATCTCAGATCTTACGGCAAGCAGATTAGCCTTAAAAGTAATGGTTTTGTCACTTAGGCTGAACTTGTCTATGTCCAGTAGAAACTGCAACCCAAGTGAGCTGTCGTTTTATTAAACTCACTAAAACAACAACTGCAACAGCTGGCAGGAGGGATTTGATCCCCACGTTAATAACCAGTAAGGTTAAAATCAATGCCGCATAATACCATACCAGGTGCCATTGCTAAAACACAAATATCATTCCATCACAAATTCGCAATAAACATTTACCCTTGTGTCATTCCAAACCTGTATGATTTACTTTCTTATGTAGAACACAAAAGAAGATATTTTGAAGAATGTTGGTAACCAAACAACATTGGTCCCCATTGACCATTTCCATTCCATTGTATGGACACAAAACCACAGAGCCATTTCTCAAAAATCTTATACAGTATTACATATACAGGTTTTAAATGACATGAGGGAGAACAACTAAAAGAAGGAACTTTTATTTTTTGGGGTGAACTATCCCTTTAAATACATCTGCTATTCACATTTAAAGTGACAAGTGACTCAAGTTATACACTTTTATCAGCATGTGTGGTCCTTGGGAATCCAACCCATAACCTTGAAACCCTGTGCCTTAGCTGTTGAGCTACAATAACGTCTTTTTGCAAGCATGTTGAGCTAGGGATCTCTTCACACGCATAACGTGTATATGCCTGGTAATTTGTGTCTATCTATTCACTTAGGGAGAAAAATAACAACTGGTGACCTCCCCTCCCTCTCGCATCCAGCTCTCTCACCTCTCGCTGCCGTTCAAATCCCCTTCGCCTCCCGCCTTTGTGAGTCTGAATGCGGAGCGCGACAGGATTAGCACCCTGTTAATGGTGCTTATCAGTGCATGTGAGTGCAACAGCATGGCCATTTTACGAGCTAATCTGCGGAAAGAAAGAGCAAATCCATGCTGAGCTCCCCGTAGTGTCGCCGACAACACCCTGACCTGCCTCTCAGCGCCCTCTCTTGCATTCTTCACATATACGGAAAGGAACAATCCAACAAGCATGTCATTTTCTTTTAGGCTTCACTTGATCCTTTGAGACTGTATTTGTGGGCACTAGGAAAAAAGTAATCAAAGATATAGCAGGTGCACCCAAATACTCTGCTTCTAGAATGTACTGTATATATGTTTGTTGGCCATTTACACTTATTGTTCGGTAGACACAAAGTGACTTTCAAAAGCACATGTGTTCCCTGCAAACTGAACCAATGAATTGGGTGTTGCAGGTGTCGTCTGCTACTACAAAAAACGACAACAGAAATAACAGGATCATTTCCAGTTCAAGGGTTGGAGGTCAGGAAAACGCATGTTTTGTTTAGTTATCACTACTTTATCATACATGTTCATTTTAACACACATTATATAATTACACATGCAATTTTATCTTATTTGTTATTCAAGTTGTTCACAAAATAGCTTCAAAAATCAGTAAACTCAATCCAAATACTCTTTATTTAAAATAAGTCTTTGTTACCATTGCATCATTTAAACCTGAGGTCAATTTCTCTCCCCCTTTCCTGCCTCTAGGTCTTTCAGAAATAATACATGGTTTTATGTCATAATCAAGCATAATGACAGCTATTTACCTCTGCAGCTAAGTAACAAGTCAGTGTCTTGTTCGGTTTTACTACCAAGCCGCAACAATGCACTTGTAACTATAATAGGCCCAGTAAAAGCAATTTCTGCTGAGACAATCAGAAATAATGAATGCATTACAATGTTACAGTTAAATTATCTCTAGTGTTTGCTTCTGCAAGGTTTGCAGTGCTAAGTGGTGGACAGCCATACGATTAACCAGACAAATTCAACTAGTGAAGCTGATTAATCAACATAACCTTTCTGGTAAAGTCATGTTGGCCAGAATGGGGAGCATCCAAACCATGATGTTGCAGCGGGAGACAAACGTCACAGACAAATACATGTTTAAAGTAAAAAACATTCAGAAATGTAATCTTTGTATTCTTTCAGGTTTGATTAATTAAAAAAAACTTTGTAACAAACGTTGATATATAGTAATTAATGAAAATGAAAGTGGTGTCACCAAAAAAGTGTATACATGTTTTTAAAAAATGATTATTATTAAATGATAGAAATATATTGTCAAGTGATTAGAATATAAATAAATCATTGTCTAAAAATAGAAATAAACTGTCTCATTTGTCCACAAAAAGGTATAATTTTAATACAAAAAAATGAATATATGGATAAAATGTGTACTGCCTTTGTTAGCTTTGTCTGCATACGAAAAAATAAGGATGATAGACATGCTGTGGTTGTAAAGTTTCCTTATTTCCAATTTTGTGTCCGTACCTCAGTAGCCATCAAATGTCAACAAACTATAAGATGTTGTACAGCAGGAAGAAATACAGTTGCATTTTCCCATGGTTGAAGCTCAGTCGGTGGGTCTGCGTGCCCTGCGTGTGTGAGTCCAAGCTGGGGCGTTTTCTTCAGTCAGATGTGATCATGAAACATTTTCCAGACCACCTAGAAACCAAGGAAAAGTGCAGTAAACGGTTTGACTATCCTCCCTCCACTTCTTCCCTAAACTCTATTTAACTGTTCCCATAAGCAGCCCCCAAATGAATTTGGGAATAGCCTGCTCCCCAAAGAAAACTGATGGAGATGAAGTGCCATTTTACCTCGAAATGGGTCTCAAATGGTGTTTTCTGGCTTTTCATGTGGGTCTCGGGTCAGTTCTTTAGACCTGCATGTAAATCTTATCTATTCAAAGAAACATTGGGTTTGATCTCATATTGTTAACAATGTTTTTTTTTTTTTCCTAAAAAAATCTACTTGTGTTGCTGTATCTGCTTTAAAATGTTTTCTTGTTGCAGTTTCATCAAACAAATGGTCTAAAAATCTAATAATGTGTCGTATCCATTGACTAAACCAGACCTTTGTGTACAGTAGCTATTCATTCATGAACAATCACTTCACAAAAAGCTTTTCTTGGTACATCTAATCAGAAGGTCAGGTTTGGCTTTAAGAGGTGATTGTAGTGTGATTCAGAGCTGAACTCCAGTGATGCCGGTTTCCCCAAAGAAAATAATACAGTACAACAAAGTTAGTGTTGTCAGGTTCACCACAAACAAAAGGGTAAAAGTTTTAAAATGCTTACAGGAGACACAGATGTGCTGGCACGCTGAACTTCACTGTTCCAGAAGTGTATTCCTAAAAAATAAATGTGTGAAATCATTTAGCATTGAGTAAAATAAATAAACAAACAGAAAAATAGTTGACCAGAGTCAACAGTCTTAAACCAAGCTGGCTGTATTTACCAATAATTTGGCCATGTATTTATAACAACCTTTCATTTTTTTCTGTTATTTACTGAGTAATGTCAACACAATCTCATGGCATTTCATAAATATTTAACATTTTAGCAAATTGGTGGCTTACTTTTATGAATTTGTACAATCTCATTTGTACGTTTTTCTACCATCTGTTTTCGTCTGCTTTTTCAGTGTTGGTTATGGGTTTTTAAAACATATTTTTTCATACAAAATTAGATTGGTAATGCAATGGAAGAATGTGCATGGGGAGACAGAAAAAAATAATAAACAAAATAATTCTACTCCAATACTGTAAACTTGTAAATTTATGCATTTCTATCGAATCCATCAATCAAATGTCATCATTGTATTTTCATTTGTTAGATTTTATTCTGATGCAGATATTGGAAAAGTTAACAATTACTGTACATTGCACAGCTGCAAAAAGCACAGCTGCAATTTTTTTATTATTAATGAAAGCAGAACGTTCAGCCAATTATATTTTAGAGATATTATAGAGAGCTGCTTTATATATTCATCTTGACAATAATGACACTAATCGAGTCAGCGAGTCAGCTTAGTGGCGGCTTTTCTTGCTCTCGCACACCATGTTTGTGACATCTGTGTTGGTTAAGCGATTATGATCATTAGCTGTGGATGTAAGTCCGGCAGATGATGGTCATACATTAAGATTGATCATAGCTCAGTGATCCATTAGGAAATGTGTCTCTCAAATTATTCAGGGCAAATGTTTCTGTCTCTTTTAAGCATGGCTGTTGGAAATGCAAAGTTATGATTAAAATTATGTGACAAATGTTGCTTATTATTAATAATCCCAGGCCGGGTTGGTTTTGGACTGGGTTTAGTGGAGTCGCTGGGAACACAAAGGCAGGTTGGTGGTTTCTTTTAAATCGGAGATGATTTATGATCAGTTCCTCCTGCAGCTCTAGACCATGTGTGGAGACAGTCTGGCGTGTTCTCCACTTACAATCCATCTACACACGCACTCATAAACACAGACACATATGCACTTCGTTGAACTCACTAACATACGTTCATAAATTAGCTCACACACATGCGCACATATAATATAATTTTGTGCACAATGCCAATGAATTTAAATGAAATTTGTAAACCAACCACATACACACACATACAAAATCACAGCAAGCATTTATCTTTCTAGGTTCTGACTGTGTGTGTGTGAACATGTTTTTTTATCTGTGGGACTGGCAATGTATCTTTAGGCCCATGACAGACCATATGATGTCAGCATCATTATTTATTCTGTGATAGCGTATGTATGTGTGTGTGAGAATGTGTGTGTGTGTTTGTACAAGCAACCGGACACAGGAAGCACTACGCCTCCTAATACACAAACAACCTTAAAATCAAGTCGTAACCCTTTCTTCTCAAGGAATTATAGGATCTAGGAGGTTGTTTTTTGTTTTCATTCTAATCATATTTTTTTATCTAATCAAGCCCTGTATGAATAGCCACTGTCATTGTGATTGTATGTGTGTGTGTTGGTTTCCAACATATCCAAGCAGTTTCATTAGTCTCCTACAAAGCTCAATGTCAAACCCAGGGACCATTATCTCCTCAACTTTGTGTAAACTCAGGAGACCACAGTGCCCCAGACTCATCCCTTTATAAACATACCTCAGATTTAACGCACGCAAACAGACTGCCATATACATTACAGCAAGACTACCGCATACATCAACATGTATTCAGTAAGTCCAAAATTATTTGTATATTCTTGCTTTAGAGCCAACTCACACACATATCCAAACAAAAGTCCAAACACTTACACAAGCTCATTCATGAGCAATAGTATAAACTTTTGTGGAATAGTATGCATACTGGTACTCAGAAGAAATTTCTCATTACTCTTAACATTACTCTTTCGTAGCAAAGAAAACTTTATTAAATTCACAGTTAGATTTAATTCCTGTTTTTTATGTGTAAAGAACAGATTAAATGAAGCAATAGTTTACATACAATAAATCGAATCTAAATTAAGCTTGTAAAATAATTTGGTCTTGGAGGAATGTGATGTAATGTTTGAGTTTATATTAGGGATGTCCCGATCAGGTTTTTTGCCCTCGAGATAAAGAAGAGCGAAGAAACAGATCCAGGATGTTCCTTATTTTTTATTTAATTCACCTTATTTTAACATTCAACAACTCTGTTAACAAACAGAGCACTTCTGTTAGGTAGCTTGAACAATTAAGTAATAAATAACATAACTTCTTTACTTTTGGACTTTAGTGCAACAGTAAATATAAAAAAAGTCTAATATAAAAACAAATAGCACCTCAACTTAAAATACCCGGCAGGCATGTAAACAAAAAAATAAAAGTGCCACAGTGTTTGCAAAGCCAGTAATGTGCTTTTAGGAACTGCACTCCTAACTCTTACTGCGCACGCGTTGCTGTTTCTGTGTGGAGTCAACCGCATAACTATAGATGTGTTCAAAATAATGAGAATATGTCGGAGCCTGTGGCTGAGTGGACAGCGCTCCACACATATACAGCGCTTTGGCGACGCGAGTTCGAATCCTAGCTCTGGCATCCTTTCCTATGAAAAATAATGAGAATAAATATATATATACATATATATCCGAGTCCTGATTGGGAGGTAACGTCCGATTCTGATTTCTGATCACGTGATCGAATCGGGACATCCCTAGTTTATATTGACATTTTTTACTTTGCCTTAAAAACTTTACTGTCTGTAAAAATCTGACAGCAGTTTGAGACATTGTTTGAGTCAAGATCTTTTGTGAAACTCTTGGGAAGATACAAGAGTTACAGCAGAAGTTTGCATTTGCTCTCCATCTAATCTTACTGAGAAACAGTTCAGAACTAATTTCTGCAAATTTCAGAACTGATGCTTTGACACCAGCAGAATCTTTTCAATTCTTCTCACACAAAGTTTAAACTGGGCTCAAATCTAATCTTGGTTCTCAAATGCATTGGGCATGGGAGTGATGGGAATAACTGAAGTTTGACCCGGTACATCCTTATGGTCTCTAAAACCTTCCCCACGCACCCTCAGGGACCTCCAGCCTGCCAACACATCTCCTCATCTCTGTTCTCAGGACCGCATCCACCCCATCTGTGCACGGCCCACGGGAACCAGCGACGACCCCAGCCCTGGTGTAATCCTTCTTATGGGTGCCGATCTGACCAGGAAGCAGCGCTCTAGACAGTATATAGCTGCCAGTGGTAATGGAAGTTATCATGTAAAACCATTATTAATTCATGAATTTTGCCTTGCATATCGTGCACACTCGCATGCAGCTTGTAGCATAACTATATTTTATATGGCCACTGACATTTCCCATTATACTGTATCTTGTACTGCATACTGTACTGTATGGCTTTGAATGCCTTAATGGTGGGAAAATGTTGTAAAACAGGGTTGAAGGACTAGTCGTAATGGATAAGCCTGCATGCATGCAGTTGTTTCGAGGCAAACAGTTGCAAAAATTGTATTTACTAATTATTGTATATAATATTATTACCAATAAGTATTGCTTTCCTTTAATCACGTGAAATAATCAACACATTATTATGGCAATTCGTAAAACATTAACATGTTGGCTATTTGTATGAATTTCTCCAATCTTGTTCATATGTTTTAGTGCAATCTGCTTTCGAATCTGATCTCGGGACAATTAGGTTTAGAAGTGGAGCATGGTGGACCTACATGCTTGCTTTTTCTAATAATGACATCACATGTTTCTGTACGGTTCACATCATATGAATTCCTACAAAACTAGAACCTCATAAAAAGCTGGGATTTCTCATTAGTTTAGGATGGGAAAGCTGAGCGGTGATTCATAAAATATGAGTTTGAAGAAACATCAGGGCAATGTGACAAGCTCTCAACATAAATGATGACAGAATTTTGAAAAGTAGATTTGCGCATTTGGCACATGCTATTATCCAAAGAGACTTTGATTCATTTTTCTTATTGTGTGAAATCCCTGGGAATAAACCCATGACCTTGGCTTTGTTGGCACCATGCTCTAACCACCGAGCAACAGGAAACCTACAACATACACAAATAATCCGTGTATTAATTTGAGACACATTTAGACTGACCAAACACAGACATTTAAATGCATAGTTTCAACCACTACAGAAAAATCAAAGGTGCACGAATGAGCATGAACCAGAAATTTACCACAAAATTTCTCCCAATACCAAAAATTTTTGCGTACTGATAAAGCTACTGAATACAGGAAGTGATAACAAAACACAAGCTACCAACAACCCAAAGGGGTTTATTTTTCCACTTTATGGGGAATGCTGTCGTGTGAAATACAGTAAAGTAGCATGTAAACCAGGGGTCTTCAACTAAAATTGCTTGAGGTCCAGTAAATGAACTCTCCTCACCAGCCGAGGTCCGGACAATTATGTACTGCACGTAAAAACATAAATTGACGGCTTTCGCCAGACTAAAGAAATTAGTGTAAATATTTGTTTTTATTGAACAAAATATAATGTTATCATGTATATTGAATAATGTCTCTTCATATGTATAAGCATAAATAATCCTTCACAAATCAATCTCATTTTAATGCTGTTCTGTTACTGTATGTTCTTTCAGTTGCTTTGTTACAAAATATCTAAATTTATCCAGTAACAATGCCTGACAAAAATATGAAGGGAACAGTGCAAAATGCATCTCTAAATCTGCACAACATGCATTCATTTCAACATTAACAACTTAAAAGGAAAACCTAAACTGAGATTAACAATCACAATCAATGAACACAAACCTTTCTGGTTCAATTAAATCAGATCTCATATCACATTTTATCTTCATTCTCATGTATTGTCTATACTTTACTAAATGTAATGTTGAACACTCTCTTCAGCGTCAACTTTCCTAATTTTTGAGAATGCCATTGTTTTTCAGTCATCGAAAGTTGTATCGGTGTGCGCCGCTCTCTGCTCTCTTCACTGTCTGTGACTGTTCAGCGGGGCCCTTTTCGAAACCTGTGTCGATGTAGGACCCAAATAGCGCTACTGAGCTGACTTTATGTGCCTGATATAAATTGGATTTTATAATGACGTTAAATAGCGTTTGCCATTTATTTATTTAATTGTGTCAAAATGCTTTGCAGTCCGGATGGACCCATCTCGAGGTCCGGATTCGGACTGGGGTCCGCCAGTTGGTGACCCCTGATGTAAACAATGAGGAGATCTGTATGTTTAAAAAAGTGTGAAAAATCTTTGTTTTAGTTGTTTGAGCACAGCCGAGATCCTTGATTTGGGTTTGAAATGTTTGGATATTTGAATAAATGTTTGACTTTTGATTGCATAGGCTTGATATTTTCTGGAAATCTCTTTTAAAACTAGAAAATATTAGTGAAAGAACATCAGTATGTAAAAAAGAGTCTTTGTGATGACAGTTTTTCAGGCTACAAAACACAAAGTATGTTTACATGGGTATCAGAAGCTGGTTCATATACGAATATGAGGCATATGACACAGATTTGGCATTTGCATCTATCCCATATACATTCATCTTGGTCAGTAATGCGTTTTCTGACCATGTTCCCACCAGGTTAACATTGGCATTTTTTATGACCCTTAGATGTCCTAGAAATTAATGTTACACAAGTCATAGGTGCTCAAGCCATTTTTAGGGACTAGAACAACATGGAGACTTTGGAATATAAAAACTAAACACAGATCATATCTGATGGCCTTCTTGATCCGAGAAGAGCCTGTTAGGCGACCGAGGTCATGAGCGGTTCAGACGGAGACCTTTGCGCAACTTTACGACTGTACTTTCACAAGAGATCAGACAAATGTTTCCTTTCACGGCAGTATGGGATGATCGAGACAGAGAAATTCAGAGAACGAGAGAGAGCTAGCATAAGTGCCCGTCTGTAACCGGAGCCAGGTCTAAGCAATTATCTCCGATAATTAGATCGCGAGCCCAAAACAGAGCCAGATACACGCACACACCCGTACAGGCCCTTGGCTCCTGTACAACAACACAAGGACCTTTAATTCACTCTACCAAGGGACACTCAAACATAAGGCCCAATTAGGAGACTGAGCAGGGCACCAAAACAGCTGGCCTTGGGTTCCGGAATGTACCCACTTTAGCCCATCGAATACTTTTATAATAAAGCTGACCTCGGCTGAATATAATGTGTGTGTTTGTATGTGCGTTTTAGGCAAGCCACTCTACAGTCAAGCCGGGAACACAGGAACTGTATTAAACAGAAGCCCGCATTGGGACTGAAATGAATTGTTCTCTTCAAATAATACACAGGATCTTCAAATGCTAACGTCTGTCTCTTGCACTCACAGAAAGAGATGAGTGGAGCATTCGCTTTATAGACAGAACTGAAGAGCTGATTCACGGTTTGATTGGATGATGGATGGGGCAAACAAGATGGAAAACACAGCAGGAGAAGCAGATGTCCTCCAGATTAAACTGCATGCAATCAAAATTGGAGGTTTGTGGCTTTTAGTCCATGCTTGCGTGTGTTCGTAAACATTGACAAAATTCACTTTTAGCAGGCATATAAGCATGTAAAAGGTACAGTCTTTCGCTTGAGGGAAAATGGAGATTGATGACCAATGCTGCACATCATAGATTTTTGTCCAATCAAATGCACTCTCTAGAATGAAAATGTCCCTCACCTTGTAACCAACAAGCAAGTAGCAATTTGTGGTTTCTGAAGCCTTGTGTTTTTAATAGGAAACACAACAATACAAAAACTAAAAGTTATGATTTCAGGAGTCTTGCCGATTTGCTCATTATTTACATTTAGACATTTAGCAGACGATTTTTCTCCTAAGCGACTTACAAATACTTAGATAACCAAGAGGCGATAATGTATTTATCTTTCAATGAAACAACAGTGGTATCAACGGCTGTTTTCATAAGCCATTTTACAGTGGGTAACATGTCCCATCCAAACAAATTTTACAGCTATATCCATCAGTTTAAGAAATCACATTTGATGATCAACATGAAGAAAACAATGAACTAAAATTTAAGCTGCTACTCTCAAATGCATTGAACCTGTAATGTTTCAACCAGACATCCAGACTCTAAAACTTCACTTTCATTGGTGTTTTCAAAAGATGACTCCAGGGTGGGGTGTGTAGATTCCCTCAATTTACATTTTGAGCTATTGTATGCGAAAACACCCAGTCAAATAGTTCAATATGATTATGACAACAAACATAGAGCCAGAAAAATATCACAAGTAAATGTAATATCAATCATAATATCAAGTAGGCTACATTCCAAGGCATGCATCCTTGTGACATACGAAAGCTTTGCAGAGTAAAAGTAATTAAATGAAAATAATTTTATCGCTATAGTGATTTATATTTTTGGTGTTGACAATACATCCCAAATATTATAATTATCAGTGTGTGTGTGTGTGTGTATGCGTTTAGCTAAACTTCACAAAAGTATGAATACTCATGATGTGTTTGTGTGTAAAAGTGATGCCTAAAGTAAAGTTGTCTCTTTTTTTAGCCGTGATCTAATATTGAATTAGTACAACACACTGGCCATTAAGTTATATTGGGTTGGGATGCTGGATTTGGGTTTATGAGAAACCCTTAGCCCATGATTCCCACGCATTTTTCTGATCACTTGCAGCAATGAGTGGGGTTGTTCTTGGGTAAATTTAATTCACACAGTAGGAGTGTAGTTAAACGAGTCATTCTTCTGTCTTAATGCACCATGTGTTGCTGCTCCAGGGAACACATTCCAGCCCAGGATTGGTATAAGATGCCATTGTTTAAGTACATTAAGCCTCAAGCAAAAAGAAGACTTTTCACTTTAAGAACATGTCATACAGGCATATTAGCACAATTTATTGCAACCACTGACACTTGCTCATGTAAACATGTAATTATATATGAACTTCTCTGTGTTGGTTTCTGTTGAAAAGTGGAGGTTCAAGTGGAGTTCATAGGTCAGAGGGTCAAAGCATTTGGGTGTCTGGGAAGCTTGGGTGGGGGTGTCTGTGAGTAGGCAATAACAGACGGGGTGAACGAGAGGGACAAAGAGATTACAGGTAGAACACAAAAATCTCACCAACACATAAGATACTATGACATAAGGTTGGCTGTAGCCAAGATCTGGTTGTAAAAGCATCAGATTTGATTAATTGAAACAGGGAAAGTCTACCTGTTAAAAAATCAAAACGTGACATGTACAACATGTCTAGCATGGAAACATAATGTACTGCACAGTACTGTATATACCATATACTGTTGACTAACTGAAAGAGAACACAAAATATAACAATGAAGTTGCAAAAGTGGTATTAGCTATATGGTAGCATATCATAGATTTACTAATTTGAGAGGAAAACATGACATTTGTGATAGTTGCCAAGTACATGGAAAAGTATGTGAAAGATTTACAGAATGATATATCTGTTTCATGATATAGACAAAATATGTATCCATATAAGGCATGAAATGCACCAAGCTGAAGTTGTCAAGATCATGACATGGATTTACATTACATTGAATTCCACAGATTCCAGCTGGTGCTTAATGCTCCATTTCTGTGTCATATTTTAAATGTTCATAACCAATGGTGTGAGAAGACTTTCGAAAGAAAGTTGAGAGAGGACAGAGTGCGGGTGAAATTGTGTTAAAATGCACACTTAGATAGAGATTTCACAAGTGTTGATTTTGCAATTGTTGCGATTGTTTTCAGACACATTTGAAATTGCCCAAGAGGGATGCTGGGGTGCTTGAAATTGGTCATTTCCATAACAACACAATGCAAGGCAAAGTTTAACAGGATCGGGACTTGTTGAACAACATCCTTGACGATAAATACAAGCACATTTTAAATGCAAAGGTCAGAGTGAAATGACTGTGAAATGAAGTGGCACATGAGTTCACAACAGCAGCCAATCACACTTTATGTATCAAAAAGTAATAAAATGATGATTCAATTTATTATATGATAGGGAATGACTACACCATTCAATATTACTATGAAAACACTATAGTGCATATCAAAAAACATTGTAAATGTTTAAAAAATCATGACATGACCGTGGTAGTATGTCGGTAAAGAACCTACTTGGTAGCTTAATGCCCTTTATAATCATGAATTAGTACACCCAGGGGTATAACCGAACTTGAATTGAACTGCTTCCACAAACCCCTGTTTTGCGGACAGCAAGTCAAACAAGTTTAACCATAATCGCTTGAACAAACTCCTGACAACTTTTCACCTGCACTTGTTTGTGTGCGCAGAAGAGAAAAGAGAAGAGACGAAAAGAAAGCAATATTACACGCATGAGAAGCAAATCTCAGAGAGATGATATTCATTTCCTCTATGGGAGAGGGTGGGAGGGGGCAAAGGGACAGAAAACATGACCCTGCCAAGCAGAAGAGTTCATGAGAGTTTGAACTTTTGGCTCCTGGTCACTCCTCTGATTGCTTTCTCTCACCAATCACTGCTGATAAATTTGCTTAGAGCCTCCACCGCTTAAATTAAAGCTGATCGGTCTCATCCGGCGACTCCTCATTTAATAAAGGTGGCTTTTTGAAATAACTGCATGTGACTGCGATTGAGAGATAAAGTAGGAGCCAGAATGTGTAATAATGCTCGTTATGTCCTTGTTCCCTGTGGGAGATTGTGTGGAGCTGTTTGTACAGTATGAAAGAAAACACAGAACATACACCAAAGGCCCGTTCACACTAAAAAGTCTTGTAAATTTAGGAGAATAGTGAAGTCCACACTACAACTATAACTTTAGGGAGGATTATTTACTTTCAGAGCATTTTCTTCTAACTTGTGAATAATAAAGCTTTGTCAAAATCAGTATGAAAAAGGAAAGACAAATGTATAAAGATATTGAATGTTTTCTGTAAATACAATGAAAAATAAACACCATTCTGCAGTTTAATGTGATTTTGTGGTGTGAAAGTGGTGCCGGTGCGAGTCCGTGGGTGGGGGATGCAAAGACTTGTGGTGTCTAAGAATAAAGGACACACAGGACCTCCTGAGATGGTGCATCATGGCAGATTACTCACACTTTGTGCACATAAGCTCCTGTGAGAGGAAGAAATGTCTACTGAACGCACTGCTGCAGGCACTCTGTGTGTGTGAGTGTTGTGTGTGTCTGTGAGTGTTGTGTGCGTGTTAGCATGTGCGAAGAGAGTTCAAGTAAAAGAGAAAGTGTGTGTGTGACACTGTGAGGTGAGAAGACGACACTGTTAGTGTTAAACAGACGTTTCCAACAGTCTTTGTCAGCTGAATTCCTATGACCTCAATTATTTACTAAATTAGTATCCCCTGAGGTTTCAAACAGTGTTAACCTTTTAAAAGATATGATGAATTTCACAACATATTTACTTCAGTTACAATGCTATACATTTAGTTGTTCTTGCTGAGACAAGCACTGACATTACTATGATTCATAAAATTTTCTACACATAAATCTGATATATATTTAAAACACACTAGGAATTAGTAATATGAACCAAATATGAGCCAAAATCTTCAGCTACTTTACTTTTTGTATTCTTTTCAACTCAGAAGACCCTTCTGAAGCTTTGGGATCTGTAGGCCTTCAGGCTGAAACAATGTGTGTGTGGCAGCACGTTTCCACATGAAGCCAAAATAATGTCTCATCCTGCTAATG
The DNA here is from genome assembly GCA_019155185.1 of Beaufortia kweichowensis. NCBI lineage: Eukaryota > Metazoa > Chordata > Actinopteri > Cypriniformes > Gastromyzontidae > Beaufortia > Beaufortia kweichowensis. The sequence continues at coordinate 4,636,118 of CM032795.1, read as the reverse complement.
AGCACGCCCACAAGCAGCCGCCAAAGGAAAAGTCATCGTCCCCGTGGCATACCGCTCAGGTCAGTTCATCCTCACACCACACACGCTTCCCCGACCATCACGTATGCAGTATGAGTGTGACAGAATGTGAGCGCATGCAGTGGGAGTGTTTGTGGATTGGTGTTAGCGTGAAAGAAAAAAGGAGGGCATGTCATCTCCCATCAGAAAGAGGTGAAGTTCACAGTTACTCAGAAGCCTCAGAGGAGCTCTGCAGTCTGGCCATTAAAGCCCTGTTAAAACCGTTCTGATGTTGTCAGCATGGAAAGAGAGCGCTAGAGGAACAGAACGAGAGAAAACTGGACGCTGGTCGACTTTTGCCGTGTCTCAGGCATGAAGAGGTGTCATATCAGCAAGTGCGTAATTTCAGCATCAAAGTTTTACGAGCACTTCGCAGGATGCGCCAAGGCGCCTTGGAGGCCTCAAAGTTTAGAGCTTAAAATGGCAAAAGCCTCTCACAGATGCATTGAGTGTCTTCTCAAATTATTACAGTTGGTGGTTCCTCTTGCACTGGGGATCTTGTTGTCATTTACAGTCACAATCAGAAGAAAAGAGATGAGTGCCTGTGTAGTTCTCAGATGTGAACTTGATATGCTGTCCCAGATATAAATGTAAAAATGCTTCCAGATCACGAGTTCTTCTGTAAATCTTCCTCCATATCTATTCTTTGCTTTTTGCTACATAGTTGGTCATGTTTGTTATGTTTACATGCAATCAATCAAATTCTCCTCTGTGTAATCGTTCCATTTGAGTGACTGTCAGTTCCTAATGCAACCAAAATAGAACCAGAGGACTGTGCCTGTGAACTTGACCCTCTCGACCTCTCCTCCACTCTTAAGGACTGGAAGGCGCCATGCCTTGCTCAACATACTATACCAGTAAGCGGTCACACAATATCTCAAGGCACTCACGTTATAAATGGAACACTTACAACAACGTGTTGTTGTAACTTCCGTCTGTTAATTGCTAAAAGCAGTGTGACTCACAAGCTTTGTGTTATGGAGACACCCTGCCATGAGCTCCAAATGGACCTCGACCAAGGGGTCAAGCCCCTATGTATTCTTCAACATAAGGATATTTAGTTACCATCACACCTTTCACACCACGTTATTCTCTTTGGTGGGGTGTATTGAATTGGTCAGAGTAAGCATGATACTACCGGACAGAGGACCAGCACTAAGCTCCCTGTTGCTCTCCCCTGCTAGTCACTTTGATAAGTCAAATCTGGCATTGAAGCTGTCAAGTGCATAGACAGGGGAGGGGATGGTGTCCCAGTCCAGCCAAGGGGGGGGGGAGAGAGAGAGAGAGAGAGAGAGAGAGAGAGAGAGAGAGAGAGAGAGAGAGAGAGAGAGAGAGAGAGAGAGAGAGAGAGAGAGAGAGAGAGAGAGAGAGAGAGAGAGAGAGAGAGAGAGAGAGAGAGAGAGAGAGAGAGAGAGAGAGAGAGAGAGAGAGAGAGAGAGAGAGAGAGAGAGAGAGAGAGAGAGAGAGAGAGAGAGAGAGAGAGAGAGAGAGAGAGAGAGAGAGAGAGAGAGAGAGAGGAGAGAGAGAGAGAGAGATTTTACTGTAATGAGTAATAGATGAACATTTAATATAGCAATATTTAATATTTGCGCAATTAACAAAATATTTATTGCATGGCACAACATGAGAAAAACAGATAGACAATAGATAACCACCTTGTTTTTAAATTATATCACATCAGATCAAAAAGTGAACAGAATCTTAAGAAAATGTGACCCTGAGGCTAAAAATCCAGGCTAAAAATCTAATTCTGAGATAACAAGCTTTAAAGTTTGATTTCATCTATTAATTTCACTATAATGAATTTCACAATATCAATCTTTGATATGACCTTACTCAGACAATATTAAAGATATCAATATTAAATTCACACAGGATATTCTTTTCATTATGTAGGATGATTTTATGTAGAAAACAGAAAAATCACAAAAAATCACTTTAGCTGGGTTTTCACAGACTGGGTCACAAATGTTAATATGAGAGTCTTTGTGCCAACCAGTTATATTCTTTCTGACCCCTACAGACTCACACTGATCATTCAAAAGAATAGTTAGGAAAAGCAGAAGAGAGAAAGAGATACAGGCATTGTATCTCTTGGACAACTTATTGGTCAGTGAAGAGAAAAAAAAAGTTACATTTGCATATTTTTATGTGGAAGGATGTGGAAGGTCTCTGTTTTTGCACTTTAACAACTACAACAGTTTACTTACAGTACATATGCATCTATCTACCTTAATACTTAAAAAAAAACTATTTTACCATTTTATGTAAAAACAAAACAAAAACAAGGTAATATAATGGTACTTTCTGGTAATGTTTTAATAAAATGTGGTCTTTTTATTACGTGTGCTTACATTACATTTTTTATTAAATTTTCATTGGTTCTATTTAGCATGGCACATGTGCTTTAACGTTAGCAATACCCGTCCAGAAGGTTTCAATACTGTACACACTTGATCATTCCCATGACTTTCAGGTAATGCAAGTGTTCACTATACCCTGCTGTGCTAATATCACCACTGGAAACAATATACACTATATGCTCTACATACCATTAGCTTTAGTTATCATAAAGGGGACATTAAGAGAAGCACTTTAAAGCCTCCAGTTATTTGTTGATGCTCCCTTCACACAGCAAAAGAAAGACACATCAACAAGAAAAATAACATAGCATGGTAGTTGACCACATAATGCGAGTATGGAGCCAATGGATTCTACACACATCCCACGAGTTTACCTCAAAGACATATCATATGGCTTAAAAAGGTTTTAAAATATCTATAAACATCTATATTTTATTGTGTTTTTTGACGCATACCGCAAACCTTCACATCCAGTTTAAGGATGAAAAACATATGTGTCGTCCCAATGTTTCTGAATAAATAGCTTACATGCAAAGAAATGTTTTGATGTTTAAAATGTGCTAAATAGCACACAAAAACTTGTAAGCAATTATCACACATGGAAGACCTCCTACGGTTTAACATGGCTTTCACCTTATGAAGGAAATGAAAAAGTGCTGTTGAGTGGCTTTCTGTACTTTTTTTTACAGTATCAAGTAACAAAGATAAAATATAAAACCCAAATACAGTTCAAGACAAAAGCATTTTTTAAAATGGGCTGATTAATGCATTAGTACTCAAAGTTATCACATCTTAGCACAACCACAAAGCGATTAAGGAACTAATGCCCTGCAGATTTTCACTATTATGTCTGTTGAACCAACAAATAGCAAGACAAGATCTGTAGTATTTTTCTCAAATAGTCCTGAGAGAAAACCTCAGTTTGTTTTTAACTTACAAATCAAGTTACAAGTAACAAATCTATTATGCTTAACTGCTTAAAAGTGCTTTAAATATATAAACACTCGACATGTTGTTGTGTGAGCATTGTGTGCAGTGTACTGATATTCCATGCCTTGTGTAAGATAAACAACATCATGTCAAGTATTGAATTGGCAAAAGAAGAATTTCTATTTCTAAGCCAAATACAGGCATGTAGGGAAATATTAGCCGGCCATAATCCACGTTTTCAACTATTACTTTGGGTTTGTGGAGCGGAAATGTGAAAATTGAAGTGAAATTGAAGTGAAGTCTAATATATATTAAAATGGGCATTGAAGTGAAGTCTAAATAAATGCCATATTTGTGAAAATGGGTCTACTGACTAGGGCTGGGTGATATGGCAAAAATGTAAACTATTGATCACGATGCGATATATATTTGATAATTTTTTCCCATATTGATCCAAAAACTGATAAATATATATATTTCGATATATAAACTGTTAATGCTGCCATAAAACAGTATCCCAACTATGACTGAAGCCATACAAATTTGAGGGTTCATTAATTACATTTTAAAGTACAGTTTTTTGTCGACAATTTCATCATTTTGGATAATAACTCGAGGTTAGTTTCAAAACTGCTTCCAAATCCTTGTGCCGAGTTTGCAAAGTGCTGTAGGAAATGGACTTTGTTCTTTGATTTAAAAGCTGCACGCTGATTGGCTGTTGTGCATATTTCTGCTGTGTGATTGGCTCTTATTAAAAATCTTGAATAAAAAACTCTATTTCTAGTCCGGGTTTACATGAAGGCTACAGTTTGTCCAGCAGAACAATGATGACTCAATGAAATATCTTCCAGGTCTTTATTGATTGTGCATAAAGGTGTGGTTCTGAAATATAAAATACAAACATATATAAATATAATAAATACAAATCACAATACAACGTTAATAAACTTGTTTGAACTAACTGTTCAATAGGAATAAAATAACAGGTAATGTTTATACAAACATAGGAAATAGAAATATTAATCGGTACCCATACATATAATCTATGTGTGTGCGTTAACTCTGCACGAGCTGTTCACGTGCGCACCCCTGCTGCGCTCGTGCTCTCACTGAAGCGGTAAACAACAAATCTGAGATGCGACAGCGCATCCTTATTTATCAATATTAAATGTATATAAACTAAAAGTAGATCTCCTGAATAATGATGAGTAACAAAATTACAATCACGTAAACAATACTAAATGTAAACACTTGTACAGGCGGAATACCGTTTCTCCATACAATTACAGAGAATACTCAGTAAGTATACAATAACTGACATTGTAATGCACGCACACGCACAAACGGTAAAACTGACTGGATTATCAATTACTTCAACTGAACTATCTACAATATTTCTACCGATCCTCTTTGACTATTATCATCCACACACTCACTCTCTTCTCCGTTACTTTCCAGAACTCCGATGGAAAAGTTTAGAACTAGCCCATTTGACACTGGAAGGCAGGGGTGACTGGAATAGTCCATGTGTTAAAGGGGACCACATTTTACACTTATATTAATCCATATCGAGTAAAAATGCCTAGAGCTTATCATCGTTATCGACATATATTTTATCGCGATTCGATATGATATCGTTTATCGGCACAGCCCTACTACTGACCAACATTTCAAGGCAATCACTCAGCCAGACCTAAACAAGATGACAGAATAAAGAAAACAAATAAGCATGCATACTTAAAAAATATTTTATTTTATTAAAATTGTTTTATTTTTTAACCATCCACGTAGCAAAATAATTAACTTAATCCGTGTTTTATGTTGTTTCTTGAGTAAAAATGTCTAAACATAAGAGCGAGATACTTTGGAAGTAAAATTGTGTACACAATTTTTTCACCACTAATAAGTTGTTTTTTATTAATATACATAAAAAATAAGTCAAAATATTTGCAATTTTGCCACTCTGACACAACAACAAGTCCTCAACCAATGGTTGAGATGCGACCTACATGTTTGTCCAACCAATGGAACTTAACCTTCATTTTTATAGTAAAAGTAAGACTCTGAACGCGTTCCCTGCTCATCTCGAGTCCACCGAGCAAGTTGGTCTTGTGAATAACTCCTTTAACGTGAGCTCTTGAATTTCACTGAAATATTTGGAATAGCAGAGCACTAATATAGCACCATAAACCCATTACAAATAGCCAATAAAACTCCTGAGCAAGGCACACGCTATCTCTACTGCACGCTTGTCCTCAATATCAGTCTTATTCATGCCTGAGCCAGACGAGCAAAACGAGCGAGATCCTTTTAAAGTGCTTTCCTGGCAGACCTCAAAGCTCTCCACAATGCACTTAGGAGTCAAATATTTGGATTAAGAGCTCCCATCACTCTCTATCAGTATAATATATCCAGTGTGGCGTTTACACTCTTACGAGCTGTCTGTCTTTATTTGTGGAGATGCTGGTGCTGTGGCTGCCTCCTTCAGTTCCACTGGTTCTGGTCAGGTTGACTGTGTGCAAATAAACAACAGCGTGTTGTTTAGGAAAAGAGAGAGAGGAAATAAAAGGCAGAAAGTGGGAGGATGGTTCCGGAGAGGCAGTAAACACACAGAGGTTTGGCTCCAGGGCAGACGGCAGCTCCTCAGGGCTGACTGAGTGCACGGCGGTCTAAATCTAAGAGCAGTAACCTCTCAGCCCCGCTGTCTGGAGCCTGGAGCTCATTCGCGTGGCATTTAGAGCAGCACTTTCCATCAGTTCTGCCGCTAATTACTGAGGGAATACGCATTTAAGAAGAGAGGTATGAGAATGGCAAGCGTCACTTTTACGATTGATAATACTTGGTGTTAGTGGTTAGCTATTTTTTAACAAAGGGATTAAACTTTTCAGATCCCAAATGTTTGTACTTTACAATTGTGCTTTTTTTTGAGAAAGCTAATGAAAGGTTTTTTGAATATAACATTCCCATAAACATTAACAAAGGAAGAGAATATCGTGCAACTACCTACTTTAGAACTAGTAACTAGTAAAACGTAACTACTAACTATCTAGCAATGCCCTAGTATACACCAGAACAACACGGAAATGACTTTTACACAAGCACACACGGCCTACATTTTCAAAAACAAAAAAATCTCATTGTTTGCATTGCAATACTCGCTTTCGTACAAAAGTTAAAAGTAAACATTTTCTCTTAATCTTACAAATTGTTTGACATGAAAGCATATGCATATGAAACTATTTTTGGTATTTATTATTTCATTTCTTTATTTAAAAAACTATCGACTAATTTTACTTAATAAAAACATTTTGAAATGAAAAACTTTGCCTAAAAATAAAATTAATTAATAAGCAATTAATAAAAATGAATAATTATTATTATTATAATAAAATTAATAATTAATTAATAAAACAAATCTGCAAATACAAGCCCAGCATAGATGAGAACTCCTTTGGTAATACATCAAAAAATTGTCTGATAAAATGTCAATTCTAATTTGCATTTAATTTACTTGCAATTTGCATAGTTAGTCACAAAACGCAACCCATATGGGTTGACCAGTAGCAAAGTTTTGTTTACTACAAACAAGAAAAATGAATTACATTCAGCTATTTACAGATCTGCACATCACAGGACATAAGTCTGTGGAAAGTTTTATTTTTTAGATTGTTTAGACATTAATTATAAGTTGTGACGAAATAGCCACATGACATGCAAAGAGATGTGATGAAGTCATTTAGACTCCTCCTAGGTAAAGAGTCAAGTGGGTCATTGCTGTGATAGTTTACCCTATCATTGTTTGATTATAACAATCGCAAAGTTTATTAGATTTCTGTCTCAAATATTAAAAGCCTGTAAATTAAATAGAAAAAAATAACATGACACATTGTGTTCAAAAAGGTCAGTGTCTTAAAATTAAGTTAATAGTTCATCCGAATGACAATTCTTTCATCATTAATGTACCCTCATATCAATCCAAACCTGTGTGACTTTTGTTGTTCTGCAGAACACAAAAGAAGATATTAAAAAATATTAACTTCCATTGTATGGACATAAAACCAGAAAAGCATTTCTTAAAATATATTATTTTGTGTTCCAAAGAAGACACATCTAAATATAGTCATATACATATAAATATATATTTTTTGACATGAAGGTGAATATATGACAGACAAGTGAATAAATTTATTTCTAAGTGAATTTAAACCTGTTGTTAAAACTGTTAAAATTATTATCAGCTCTGATATTTAGCACAACAGTGCCTTTCTCTGATTAAATTACTGTATAAAATTATATTGCATAAAAGTCTAACATTGCTTATGTGACATTGATTAATGTTGATTTTGTTAAATTTCAGAGAGACTTCTGAATGTCTTTTAGTTACACACCTGACATTTGTTCTACTGAGCATCAGGGTCCAGCAGGGGAATGCTGGCTCCCTCTCCTCCAATATGAGGTCATGACCCTGGGCTACAAAGGTGAGGGCAAGGCCTGAGGGCTGCTGTTGAGGCAGTGTTATATTACCTCATTTGTTCCTTTTCCTGCCGTGATTAAGCCAATTACATTACATGACAGTCAACAACAGACACAATGAATGCTCTTAAAATCGCTTTCAGAAGGAATTGACTGTCAGCGTCAGAGTTGAGAACTTCAACTCAAAGAGAGAAGCTTGTGGCCATATACTTTATTTAACTGTGCAGATGTGGGCAGCTTCCAAGCCAAGAGTTCCACAATGAGGCATTATACAGGAAACTCTCCGCTTTCATCAGATTTACCCCAGTGCCACAGACTTAACTTGTGTTTACATCTATGTTTCACATATTAAACGCAATCGCATAATACACAGGCTTAACTACGCCTGGCATGAGCAAACATACAGTCATTTCAAACCGAGCGAAATTTAATGGAGCATATTTCAAATTTGATTTGCCTACATTTCAGGGTGGAAACTTCAATTCGCCGTATAACAATATTTAAGCCGGTGTCTGTCATGAAATGAAACCAAAAGCTGACACTTCATTGAAAAGAGTGAAGTTCAGAGCTCGTTCTAACCGCTGGGGCAATGCATGAAAAACTTAGTAACATGAGCAAGGTGAGTCAGTGTTTTAGAGAAGGCTAATATATCACTGTTAGCACATAGACACAGGCCTTTGTGAGCGGAGAGCTGTATGGGTATATTGGCGTACTCACAGTAGTCTTGAATCAAGCTCACCATTGCCGTTCTGACTTCCCATAATACATCTTTGCTAGAATCTCACATATCAATCCACCAAAATCTAGTTTTGGGTAACAAGAAGTCTGCATTATTGTATGCATGTACTCTAGCAGACATATGGTAAAACTAATCATCCTTAAATGAGGGCTTGATTTCATACATTTCTTTTATTAAAGTTAGTACCTTTGAAATTTAAAGTATTATCCAAAACAGAATTATCTGTTGCCTAAAAGGTATAATTTGCCCAAAAATAAATATTGTATCATTATTTATTTACCCTCATGTCATTCAAAATATGTATATGAATCTTTCTTCTGTGGAACACTAAAGAATATATTTTGAGAAATGTGGTTTAGTGTAGAAGTCAATGGGGGACAGTCTTGTTTGGTTACCAACATTTTTCAAAATATCTTTTTTCTGTTTTGCAGAAAGATTTCAATTCATATGGGGGGGAGTAAATAATAAATGAATTTTCATTTTCGGGTAAACTCTCTTTAAAATTTGTCTCCTAAAACTCAAGTGACTTGTTTGTAAGATTGTAAGAAACTGGAATCGACCAGGAAACGTCTCCAAAAGTCTCATTTGCTCACTGCTGTTTTGGAGAATAAATTGAGATACTAAAGAGATTTCTCTTTCCTTTGGGCGGACCTGCAAGAATGTTCCCTCTGTCTGTCATATTTCCTCTCTCATTTAATAACCGGAGTTCTCCGACCCTGCTCGCATCTCCCAGTCATCCTGCCAAATAGGAAACGGAAGTGAAAGTACTGCCGTTAGCACTGACGCTAAACATCTCCACCTGGAGAAAATCTGGTCAGCCTGAGGGCCGGCACCCATCCCCACCCACCTGCAGCAGGACAATCTATGGACTATAGTCAAATAGCTGTACTGTTTTTGGAAAACGGAGGTGGGGGTGTTTAGTGGCAGCGAACGGGTGGAGGGGATGGTCCTCCAACAGATGCCGACCCCAATACCCTTACTGACAAAACACACACTCGAATACATCCACACAGGTCTGGTTTCCATTTTGGATATTTGGTGAGGAGGGTGGAAATAAGTTGACCCTGTCCCACGTTACGCCGCTCTCCTTGACAGCTCTACGTGTTAAAGCTGTGATATGGCACACGCACAGCCTCCCAATTTAGCCCAAATGGGTCTTGACTGCTACCAGACCTCGCCGTTATATCTAAGCAAAGCCTCCTGCACCCCGCCAGCACTCTGAACATCATCAATCTCCATAAGGGCTTCAATGGCAAAGCTATGCTCATTATTATTGTTGTGTTACGTTTCAGAAAGCTAACAGTGTTAGTGAAGCCACTGATGAGTTAAATGTTACAGTCCTGATGCTGTATATAATAGACCTATTCAAGTCACTTTCAACAATTTAAAACTGGACTTTTAACAGACATATGCATTTAAAACCATTCAATGTTTCTCTTTTGGAAACAGACCAAAATAAATAAATGACTCATCTTGATGTAAACTAAAGGCTATTATCTACTTAAGAAGTACGGACAAGCTCTTTGATATGTCTCACCCAAAAATTCAATAGTTAACATAAGGGGACATGACTTGACCTAGCTGTCAAATTATTCATAGACACAAAACTACCCTGACAACTACACCAGTCGTGAACAGGAACCATACGCCACAAAACATCTTACTGACAGTCAATACTGTGAACCGCTGAAAAACGAATCTAGCATTCATCACATTCTTGAATGGCAGCTAGAGGAATGCAGTGAAATGCATGTAGAGGTTTAAGTTGTTGCAATATTTATCAGTAGTGTATTTATTATTCAGCAGATCAGAAGAGAGACACGGTGACCAGACAAGCAGGCTCGACCTATCGACAATCTTCATTGTAGTATATGGGAACCAACTAAAAGTTGTTTTTTCTCACCGTGACCTTTCTTAAATGAGCCAGAAACAGTCGAGGTCAACTTTCTCTGCAAGCACACAGCCTTCCAACAACTCCACTACTGCAGTAGTGTGTCAGAAATCTTGGGAATGTCTCTTCCATCATTGCACGCTTGAAGATAGTATATCATGCCTTGAACTGCAAAGTAATGCAGTTATATGCTTGAGTTAAGATCTAGAAACAGATCTTTCAGAAATGGAAAGAGCAAAAATATACAGTACTTTACAGACTATGCAAGAACTTATACTGTAACTCTTAAGTCTTTTCCATCTCGAAGGACTTTGCTGTTGTTTTGGATTACTTACTGTATAACATAATGCATCTAGTATTTGATATATTGTGTATTTATATTGTTTTTTATTAAATCCATTTTAAAGTGGCAAATTTCTAAAGAGTTGATATAGGAGCGTTTTCATTCAGTTTCATTTAAATTTAAATGAGTTAAATCTGAATGAGTGACATCAACACGGACAGCATAAACCACATCTGATGTGCTGCCCACCTGCACACCTGACCACAGATTATTGTTGACTGATCTGACATTATTTCAGAGGTTTGTTTATATGCGATTATAATCAGAAATACGCTTGGGAAGCGAGCACAGAGAACCATGTTTACCACACAACCCAGTTTATTTTGACTGGAACACTGGCTCACAACTGTGCCATGTTTCTTCTAGCTGGAAGTGTTTGCTATGTGTGTTTCAGAGTATATGCTTTTATGTGTTTTGTGGAGGGTAACAGTCACAAAAGTCATAACTTTGCCTTTGTAAATATGAACGGTATATGGTCTAAAATATTGTCTTATTAACTTAATAATATTGGTAAATTATTTGCTGCCAGGTTTTGTATTCTAAAAGGTGATGGTTCATATAACAATTTGTGGGCTAAAATTTGCAATATGGACAGATTGAAATGATGCATTTAAGGTGTTTTATCCCACTGATGTCAGTACTTGTGAACATGGTGATGCTGTGTATAAATATTTCTCTGAAGGAAAAAAATGTTATAGAATGAATAAAAATAGCATGTTAAAATATGTCAACAGTGGAAGAAGAAAAGGACATGATTCAGTGTGTTACAATGACCTGGCTTCAACAGTCACGGCTGGAGCCAAATCCAGGCTCAGTGAGTCAGTGTAGAACGTCTCTTTGCATCTGGGATGAAGAAATCTTGGCAAATATTTTTAATATCCTCATGACAGTAATCTGTAGGCGGAGCACAGATTCTGGCCACATAGTGGCTTAAGGGTGAGATAAGCTCACACATCATGTGTCCTACACACAGTCCACGTTATCCCTCTGATGGATTGTCACTCTCACGTCTGCTGTGTGATTTCCGTGAAGATTTACCTGGGCACAGTGCCACTAAAACGCCTGAATTAAGGGGTCTGACTCAGTCGTGTGCAGTCCAAGAGAATATAAATTAATGTTACGAATGAAGACACTTTCAAGATGAGAGATGTCCATGGGTCAGTTTAACCCTTTTAGTAAAGCCTATTTGTATATCTATATACAGAAAGACAAATACACAGGACATTATCAGGAAACTGATCAATCGATATTTATATATTTATGTTTGTGGGGGTCTACTTTACCATGTTTTAAAGACAAATTTGTACACAAAAACCTGACAAACATATTCGGGATGTGTTAATTTGTTAAAAAAAAAAACTATATAATAATACTTATTTTACTATAAAAATATAGTAAACATTTTTTACTGTAAAAAATTGATTGTGAGGTAAGTTGTAATATTTATAACTAGCTGAGTAAAAAACAATAGAAGTCTCTGGAATGTCTCTATTTAGATAAAAGCGCAGTACACATTTTAGTGTATATGTGTGTACACGTATTGGAGAAAATCTCATTCACCAAAAAAAAAAATGCAATTGCATTTAAAATTGCAAATAATTTTTTTTAATTTGTTATAGCTAATACAATTGTTACTAACAATTGTTTATTGTGCAATAACAAATACTTTCAGAATTTTTATTAGTATTTGTAAATGCTGAAATGAACATTAACTATGATTAATAAAAAAAAAAAAAAAAAATTTTAGTTGATGTTAACTCACTGATGTTCCCAAATGGAACCTTATTGTAAAGAGTTTCCACCTTACAATAATATTGTATTTTAAGAACAAAACACTCTTATTTCTCAAAAACTCATTAGTGTAATGTCCAAAAAAAATCAATATGTATCTGTATAATTCAATGAATCCTTGCCAGACACTATAAAAACAGTTTTTTAATCAATCTCTATGAAAGTATAAAACAAAGCCACAGAATAAATACAACTATGATGTATACAGGCAATTGTATTTTACGAACGCATGAGTCAAATGATAAATGATGCCCTCCTTTCAGTTTCCCTCCCAGTGTTATTCCATAAAGATATGCAAAATTAATCCAAACTAGTGCTGAGGCTAAGCTACAGTCTATAATTCCGTGCCAGGACTGCCTCTGTCTGTTTTCCAATGACACCCCGGTCTGGCAGACGTCTCACTCAGAGCTGACAGCTGGGGATAGAGATGTGTTCACCACTAATTTACTCTGACAGATTTTAAGAAATGCTGATGAGGATGCAGCCACATTTGCATAATGACCACAGAATAATTGTACCACTTCCATGACTTATTTTGTTTAAAGCATTTTCTAGATTTGAGTTTCAAGCACATTCTGAGACACGCAAAATTAGTCTTTCTAAGAAAAAAATCCTAAAAATTAAACACTGCTGATGTTTAGATGTTAATGCATTAATTAGTCCGTAATGTTTACAGGTATTTTGCATAATGTCATAAAGGATCTGGCTGTGGTAATTAGTAGTGGGTGGGGGAGAAACAATGGCTGCGGGACTAAAAGAGACCCAGTCATCCGATATTAAACCCACAATGTATTTAATATGCTTGAATTGACTCAATGCTCTCTGCTGGGTATAGCCAAGTTTGCTGCATGCAATAGCATATTCATGAGAGCCATTGCATATCCACCACATTGAAAACATGCACAAGGTTTATTTCAATACAATAGCAAGGACATCTCATAGACAGGGCAGCATAATGTAGAAAAGCATTTGCATCAAGAGCATGTGTATAATGCCTTCAAATGCCGGCAGTAACTTGGCAGTCAAAGTAGCGGTCTCCATTTACCAGCAGTACCAGCGGTACAAAGTTCTGAATATGTTGTAATTTAAAGTGAAATTGTTGCTCTACTCCACCATCAAAGACATTTAAGTGTAGCATGCATGCACATTCAGCGCTGCTCTGGTCTTTTATGAACTCTTTCCCAGTCTCGGTCTCGCAGACCCCCTCCAGGACTCTTTGATAGAGGATATGGAGGCTTTCGCAGGCTAACATTATTAAAAACACATATACAGGGTTTGAAGAAAGGCTGGGAACCTCAGTTCTGTTGTAGTCAGAGTCACAGCGCAGGCACAGAAGCGGGCAGCCCCGGCCTTGATTATAGAGACAAGCACCAGGCTCCTTCTGTAATGAGCTACAAGGCCCTTGCGTCACCGGCCGTCTCTGCCAAAACCAGAAACTAGACACAAGATGTTTGCCGCCAGCCCCCTAAACTTGTCTTTTACCCCCGTTTGGGTTCTGTATGCGCACGGAGCATCAAATGAGAAACATAGGTCGCTACTATGCGTGCCGGTAGCCTGGGGCCGAGAGCACACTGAGTGAAATGTCAAGGCACGAAAGAACAACTTAATGTGCATTAAAGACTGGAAGCTGATCTAGTTGCCCTGCGCAGCATGCAACACAGTAGGGGGGTTTTAGTGGTCATGAAAAGCATACGCACAGACACACACACACACAATCAGTGGTGCCACGGCCAAAGCGTGAAGCCGGTTTCTAATCCCAGACACACACACATGTGCACATTGAAACAACCTCTCCTCTCTAAGGATCGTCTCTCTCCTGCCCTAAATCCAGGGACCATGAGAGCGGTAGCAACCTAAATTAAAGATGACTCCCTGTTAGTGCAAATGGCGTTTAGTCATGTGTAAGAAGAACTCTGACCCAGTAATTATACAAGTCTGGCAATTGCAAAAATAAAGACTTTCACTGAATATTTAATGCTACACTACAGCTGTCAAACAAAAGCAACAATGGAGATTAGGGACTCTCAAAGGATCGGCGGCGGTCAAGATAAACAGGCGTATGGTTCTCATGGATTCGGATCGCTGGACCAAACTTCTGTACGTTTAAGTCACTCTTAAATTATATAAATTGTTTAGTATTGTTCTATGTGAAAGAAAAACTTTTGTATGTGTATTTTCATTTGAAATATTAGGTCACCAAAATTTTACAGAGTTAATAGCAAACAGGCTCTTCTGCTTTTGTTATATAGTTTTCTAGATCATGGTGTACCTTTCCACAATCATCTTTTCTTCGGTCTCTTTCTCTTTCTTTACTTTTTAGTTTCTATGACATCCCAACTTCAACATCAATAAATGTCCATTTGACAAACATAATTCTTGATTGAACCTTAAATGGAGTCATCTTATGGCCATTGGTGTTGTATGAAATCACTACCAAATGTTTCCAGAGTCCTCAGTGCAGTAGTCTAATCTGTTGGACGTAGGACACTATTCCCTAAACACTACCTAAACACTGTTTTCACTTTTTAGTAACTCATGTTGTAAATACGTTTTGTAAATACATATTGTGAACACTTGCTCTGCACGCTGCAGCATTGATGACTTAATTATCATTATGATAAGATCACTACATTTTTCACCGAGTTGACAGTGAAACAGTCCTAGAAACAGTCGACTCTCAATTGAATGACTATTAAACTATAGAGCAAAAGAGACAAAACAAAGAAGATTGCCTTATACCTGTTGTTTCTAAAAGATTGTTTTTTACCAGTTGTTTTCTAAGCATTAGAAATTAGTATAATGGTTATGTTAAACAAGCTTCCTGATCATTTCAGTTTGATATTAAACATTGATGTCAAATTTAATAAAGGTACATCACAACAAAAGTAAGTTAATTGGAAAATAGCCATGGAAACTATTGTTGGTGAAAGGAATTTAAGATCTAACATTATTACAAAATATATACAAAATCTATACAGAACTTAAAACACTTAAAAACAAAACAAATATTTCAGAAATAAAAATAAAGTATAACACTGACCATGTTTAAATATTACTATTTGCAATATAATTAAAAATGCACTAATTAATAATTTATTAACAGCTTATCAATATTTATTATTGGAAATAGCAATAACTTATTAATGCATTTATACTTTATTTTTGCATTTTTAAAGAGAGAATGAACAAAAACAAGCAGGCCAAACTGGCGAAAAAAAATAGTGTTTTTTTAGTGTGTGTGTGTCATTAACAGGTAAGCAGAATGATCAATAATCAAATCACATGTTATGGGTTTTATTCTAAATAAATCTGGGTTTCAAAAATGGTACACAAATTGTTTATGTCTATGTGTCAAGTTAGTTTTTAAGCACAATAGGCACACTATGCATACCACAGTTAAATGTGTTTGCTCAGTTTAAGTGTGTGTGTGTGTGTCTAACATGACAAAGTGAGGGCAGGCTCTCTCCAGCCAAAATTAATGAACTGAGAACGACCTTGATCAATGATTCAAAGCCAGGAACAGCAAATCTCTCCCTCCTCTGCCACTCTCGTTCCAGTCATTCATCAAGTGGCCTCTTTTGATCTGTGGACTGGATCGCGTGTGTCTGGCCAATCACAGTGCAGCCTTTGCCCAAACCCACCATCCCTTTTCCCATAAAGATATTAACAGCACTAATTGAATTCAATGTGGGTCACGCAGGGTCACATTTTAGGCATGAATGTTGTAAATATGTTGTTGAGCATGGATGAACGTTGCACTTGCAGTTCAAGTTTGTTAGAATTTATTTCCTTATTTATTCATTGTGGGTAATTTATTAAATATTACATTACTACAGAACTAAAGTCTGTCTTTCAATGAAACGTCCAATAAGTTTTTGTTGTTTTAGGCCATACTTGACTGACTTTCTAGATATCCTTTCTCTTTTTCCCTCATATCCTGAGTTGTACAGTTACCATACAATCCATAAATATACTCCCAGTGCTCTACTATTATGGGTTGTAAACTGCGCCTTCTAAAGCTGGCCATGGGAAAAGGGGTCATTAGTTGCACGAACATTTTAAAAGTGATTTTCTCTTTTCCTCTGCAGGCAACAGATTACTGGATTATATTCCAATACATCTGCTTCAATATTAAAGGCCACGGCATCAAGATGTTTCTCTTTAAATCTCTCAAACCAGGAATCTGAGAGATATTTCACATTTCAGTTTAAAATACTTATTATCCATGCAGCATATAAACATACTGTATATTGGTTTGTCCTAATTTTTATTTTATTACATTTTTATTTTTATTCATTTATTGGTTTGTCCTAATTTATATTATTGTTATTTGTAGCTTTACATAAGTCACACAAATCAAACATCATCTGCTTAGTTTTACAGTGTATATACACTATATGAAAACTATTGAACAATTTTTGTAAAAAAAAAAAAACTGTAAAAAGTATGTAATTTACGTTTTTAGGAAAATCAATGATTTATTAGTAGTGGTTTTCTCAGTTTCTTTGTTGTGGGTGTGTCAGCAATGTTTTTCACAGTCTATAAAGTATCCCTGGTCCAGCCCACAACCATTACGTGGGTTCTTCAGCACAGAAACACAGGGAAGAAAGTTGTTAATCAAAGTGTATGGAAACGCAAGGCATTAATTACAGCAAAAGAGGCGGCGTGGCACTTTGGGGTCAACAAGAGGGTCACAATCACTTTCAAATGACCCTCGACATGCAGCTGGCTGTTCATCTAAGCAGGGGCCATCGCAATGGCAGTATAAGGTCTTCATCAAAGACTTTCAGGCACACAGACTTTAGGAAAACATCAGGTCGGTTCTGTAACAGATGACTATACTTACTATGTAATGGAGCAATGGAGCCTCTCTGGCCTCTCAATCACTGATCTACATCAGTCACAGGGCTAGACGTTCCTCCTACGTGACAGATTCATGTCTATAATGTATTGATCACTCTGCATGCCTTTGAATTACGATTGATTACAATTTGATGTACAGCTTGCATCTGGCTTACTAAATCCTGTTATATTTAAATTAAGCAAGTTACTATAATAATATTTTAAGATTTTGAAATTGAGTTTGAATTTTTCTGAGCAGCAGAGTATACATTTAGAGATAATTTCATACATTTAAGATGACTGCATACAGAAAATCCACTGCTTTCAAAAATTTAAAACTTTTCAATTGTTGGTCTTCACCCTGCACAATAAACCAAAATATTTGTTTTATTCAGTCTAACTTTAGACTGAACATCAACTAGTCATTCAGACAACTGAATTTGCAAATGTTGTTTTGTATGTGCCAAAACCTCTTTAAAAATGTCTACACATTGACCCTTTAACCCATAATGTTTTGTGAGCTGCATAGGATCTGTAGTAAGCCAATAGTTACTTAAGTTTTGTTTTGTTCTCTCTTAGTTACAAATTTGCAAAAAGAGTTTCCGTAACTGTTTTAACCTTTTCCTTTCATCATTCTTATTAGGCCACAGGGCAAAACAAGAGCAGAGGTGGAGACTGTCTACACTCCCAAACACCCTAAAGAAGTGGAATACCGGGCCTGAGTCATAGGTCTTGCTAATGGCCTTCGGTGTTTAAATGCATGTATCATTACTCCAGCTTTGGAGTTGTGAGGACGGGCCCACTCATTGCCAAAGGGGGCAAATTGAACCATGGCAATGGGGCTGTTAAGTATTGACAAAATACAGGTCTGGCCAATCAGGCACGGACAGAGCAAATCAAGATTTATGGACACAAACTCCCTCATAAGTGTGCGGAGAAAACAGTCCCGGGAGCTAAAAAGAAAATTGAGGAAGAGGGGCTGGTTAATGGGTGGGGAAACTGGGAAACACAAAGAGAAATTAAAGTTCCCCTTTGAAGTACAAGCGTTATTTGATGTGTTGACGTAATTCCAACTGAAACAGTGCGGAATATATTAAGTAGCCCCTCCCCTTTTTAAACAATCAATAGCATCATAGTTTGTGACTGCAGATTGTAAAGTAAGATGGATACTTCAAAGAACGTCATAAATTATAGTAAAATATTTACTGTATATGTCACTAAAAGGCAGTAATGTCAAAAAGTACGTAAAAGCGTACACTTTAAAATGACACTTTATGTACACAAGAAAAGAAAGATCTTGTACATCGGAAAATAATGTGAGATTGGGAATATACAGGGCCAATGATGAATATCAAACAAACAGTATCAATATTAAATCTATATTAATTTTCAAAGCACTAAAAAACAAATAGGCTTATAATCACTCAGTGAGGATTGTCATTTCAGTTGCATGGATTCTTTCAACTTCCATCCAGCCATGCTTATATTATTGTATTATATTTATTATATTATATATTATTATATATTATATTATTGTATATTATTGTTTTATTATATTATATCACATATATTATATGTACATGATGCACAGTTAAACTCATTCTGCTCAGCTGTCTACACAGATGGCAAGAGTGATCTAATCATAGCCCTCAAGTCTTACTGCTGCTGCTAGAGTATCAAAAACCTCAAAATGTGCAAGATGGAGACAAACCTGTCAATATAAGAACAGACTGTAAGTTTACACTTTACCGTCTTTTGAAGTCATGGGAAACTTTGGATATTGTTAGAAAGAAAATTAGCATACTACTTCCTGCAAACTGTGCAATCTAAGACTGTTTAAATTTAAAGGTTTAAAATAAACAGCTGTTTTTTTACATTTTGGTCAAGGAATCAAGGAATATATATTAATATTCATAGTTGATATTGTTTGGCCTGAGTCCCTTTAAAACAAAAAAACATTCAAAATGAGTACTAAGGTTTAAATTGTATTGCCATATAAAAAGACTTAAAAAGAACTATAACAAAAATAATAATTATAAATACATTTTTAATTTAATTATGAAAAATTTGTTTGTTTGTTTGTTTTAGAGGTCCTTCTTGGTTAATTTATCAAACTGAAAATGGAAAGTCAAGTTAAGCACATCGCATTGTGAGAGAGAGTGAGAGAGAGAGAGAGAGAGAGAGAGAGAGAGAGAGAGAGAGAGAGAGGAGAGAGAGAGAGAGAGAGAGAGAGAGAGAGAGAGAGAGAGAGAGAGAGAGAGAGAGAGAGAGAGAGAGAGAGAGAGAGAGAGAGAGAGAGAGAGAGAGAGAGAGAGAGAGAGAGAGAGAGAGAGAGAGAGAGAGAGAGAGAGAGAGAGAGAGAGAGAGAGAGAGGAGAGAGAGAGAGAGAGAGAGAGAGAGGGGTGGTCAAGGCTAGATGTTGTTACAGAGAAGATGAATGAAAGAGAAGCATCCGGGGAATTGTTTGAGGAGAAACAGTGTCCATTTGTGGCCTATGATAATACTTTCCATTCAGTTAGACTCACAGTGTGCTGATTCCTCTGATTGCAGCCTGGCGCCCTGCTGGCGAGCCTCTGTGCTGAAATTAAATCCACTCTGTACAGTTATAAATTATAATGCTTTATAAACAACACCCCCACAGGGAACAGAAAGAGAGAGAGAAGGACAGAGAGAGGGATGGCGTGGAAAACAGTTCATTTTCAGGTGTGAAGAGTTTTGCTTTGATACTCCAAAAAATATATCAAAAGTAATTTTATTATAAATACAAGAGTACACATTGTTCATTCCTAATTTAATTGTAAGTTCCTGACATGCTTTGAGAATAACAGCTTTTATGAGGTGAAATAAGGTGGTAACCACTTTATGTTGCAACATGGTGATATATCCTCCTCCACTTCAACTGGATTCCAAAGTTTAAGATTGTTTAACTGAATCACTGAACCAAAACACTGCGGTTGTGCGTGACCAAGCCGCCTCATTTAGAAATACTGGAGAACACAAAGTGGAATACGTACTTTATTCTACTATTTTTAGAAGCTGGACACTTTGCATTTTAAAGTAGATACGACTATTTGATTGCTCAACTTCATTCAAAATATTACAATTTTCCAAAAACAAGCTACTTTTTTGTGTAACTATTATAGCTTTGTTCAGTGTAATGAAAGCAATATTGTATGATCACAAAAAGTCACGATTGTGGTCGCGCTACTTGCTTGACAAGAGATAAAACGTCTTACATATTTTAAAAAGCTGGCTAATTCATACAAATTCTTACAATCTCATTTGTACGTTTTAGTGCAGTTTGCCTTCTCCCAGTGACAAATCTTATGTTTTTGTACAATTCATTGTACGAATTCATACAAATTATAGCCACCTTGTAAAATACATACAAATTCCTGTGAGATCAGGTTGGAAGCTTTGATACGACAGCATTGCACATTCAGTGTCACAGTGGGGTTTTTTTGTGCAAAGCTGTTGACCTTATCAGACAAATTAAATTCCCTTTCGTATGAATTCCTATTATGTGAATCAATTGTAAAAACTTTTTTTAGAAATTATTGGAAAATTATTTGATTATTAGCAAGTATGAAGAATGAAGCCCCACCCCTAAACTTAACGTTAATCGTTAATAATTATTATAATTCACAAACACAACGGCAGCACCTTGTATAACATTGCACAGCACTACTTTGTTGCCCTGTTTACAGCTGTCAGCTGTTCAGTAGCTTGCTTTAGGCTGGGCCTGCACAGATCAGACAGGTTTACTGGTCTGTCTAATTCAGCAAAGAGTGCACTGTTGAGCTATTGTTGATGAAATGCACGGTACTGTGTAGTTGTGTGCCTGCAGCAATTAACAGGAAATAGAGCAAATGCTTTTTGGTTGAAGGTGTGTGGAGAGAGCAAAGTGAGAGAGAATGA
The DNA here is from genome assembly GCA_019155185.1 of Beaufortia kweichowensis. Taxonomy (NCBI): domain Eukaryota; kingdom Metazoa; phylum Chordata; class Actinopteri; order Cypriniformes; family Gastromyzontidae; genus Beaufortia; species Beaufortia kweichowensis. The sequence continues at coordinate 4,614,771 of CM032795.1, read as the reverse complement.
GAGAGAGAGTGGAAAGCATATGTTCTAATGGTTTAGGAGGTCTGTTCCCTCAGCATGCCTGGGGATGAGAGCTGTCACTTCACATAGCCTGTGACGCGCTGCAGAAATGAGGGAGAACACAGAGAGGGAGGGAGGAAATTACACCAAGGGTGGTAGGAAAAGGAAACATAGAAGAACGAATTTTGTTACATAAGAACAGAGTGTATAAGAACCAAGTTTTGTATTGATCTGTGATGACAAGTTCTGGCTGATGCTACACAGGGAATGTTAATAATAAGCGTTGGTGGCAATGGCTAGTGAGAACAGTGAAGCTTTTATCTTCAGGTACCGACAGCACTCAGTCACCTGCGCTCACACGTCTTTCACCTGGTCGTGCAGGTGTGACGTGGAATCACTGGTCTAAACAGAGGACCTTTGTAAGAAACAATGGACCAGCAGGACACAGTTTGACTCAGTGGTTCCATATGCCACCTGTCCACCTGCTAAAACCACTCATCCTTTTCCAAAGTTAAAACAAGTCAATGTGACTAAATGAAAACACAGATAGGGGTCAAAACTCACCAGGTGTCAAATGCAAATTAAAATAGGTTTGGCAAGACTTATAACTTCATTTATTAGGAACATAAGTTTAAAGCTAGTTTAAATCTAGTAGTAAGACTAACCCTTAGTCTATCTAACATAGATATTGTATACCTAAACACTGCATTAGCAGTTGTTTTAATAGGCCACTGCACTGCCTGTAGGTCGTCTGCCATACTGAAATGGTGCAAGCTTGTTTGTGAACCATGTTGCCAAGTCTGCAGTTTTCCCGTAGAATGGGTGTACATTTAAACTGTAGGTTGAGGGTGGACTTTTTTCAGTTTTCTGCTCGCAATATTAAGGTAATATGATTTTATTTGTTCTAGTATTTGGACTGAAGTCATCAGTGTAGTTTTAATGGCCATTCGGCTGCTGTTTTTTTCTGCGCAGATCTGGCAACCCTGCCAAGCCTGTCCATGAACACTTTCTATGAGCAAGAAAAATGTTCTGTTTGCATTTACCCATCGCTTTTAACATAATCTCATTTACATACAAAGATATACAGCATTTAATTAATACAGTGCATAGAAAATTCTATATTCAATTAATAATGCAAAATAAGCTCTTTTATTTCCATACGGATAACTGGACGCCAGTTATCATTGGAGTTATCATTGCATCCTCTAATTCTCTCCAAGCTTAAAAAATGTCAAAATAACTTTTTCCATCTTTAGTGCTGCACTAATACAATCACCTAAATACACTATTAAATGCACACTCAATCCGGCCTTACAGTAGTTCACACATTTATCAGTGCCTTTTCAAATCATATTCAGCTGTGAGCTATGCCTTGACATCTTTAAGAGCTTTCCACACCTGTGACATTCAAGAGAACACGAGTGAAGGAGAAGAGGCAACATATGGAGCTCTCGCTTTGAGAAAAAGCTGCATCTGGAGTGTGCAATACATCCTGTTTAACACATTGTTTCATCTGTGTCTGACTGGTGTGGTGATGAATGGCCAGTGTTCCTGCTTCCACGCTGCCCCTCGTGCTTTCACAACAAGCCTCTGTTACAAACGCTGACCCCATGAACTCTCGGATGGGAAACAGTCCATGACCGTGGGCATAGACCAAATCCCCCACAATCCCTTGCATCTCCAACGCTGTCTCGCATTCACTCTCTTCCCACTTTCATCGTTTGAAAATCCCTCTGTCTGTCTGCTTTTATCTTCCAGACGTCGCTGTCTATGCACAAATGAGACATTGCTTAAGTTTCAACCACAGAAAGGAACAGACTTGATTGAAATGCATGAAATGTAAGACTAACAGACTTGTTTCTGACAACCAAAGTCGCTGGCACATTATTCGAGTGTCACAGGATGGCCAAGATTCCCTGGTAAAAAGGCCAGCATGCTTTTCTTTCTGGTCCAGTGTGGCTGATTCTGGTTATAGCTGGTTTGGCGCTGGTTTAGCTGTTGCTGGTGAATCAGCTAAATAAAGATGGTCAAAAACGTTACTTCACTCAAGTTCACTAAGCAATCATCTTGGTAAAGCACTGCAATAAACAGTCCTATTCACTGAAATCAGGAAAGACTAAAAATCTCCCAAACTGTCAAGTTGTGTTATGTTTCCATAACATTTGTCATATGTAGCTGAAATCAGGGTTGACTGTAATAAATGCTATCACAGAGTTGTAACGACTGGTCTGATCTCATCGGACTGTACGAATACACACATATACACTTATGGAATGTACTAAGTCGCCTTGGCAGGAGTTGATGTTATTGCCGTAATTACACAACAGTGTCACCACCATGAGGTGGTAATGTTTGGAGTAGGATGTCATTTCCATGACAACCACACTTAACGCCCTGCTGGGTTTCACCCAGTTGCAAAATATGAGCACATGACTTACAAGTGTTAGGTTGGGTAGCCAACTTATTTGGCACAGCTTTTTAAATACAATTAATTTAATATATTTAAAAGAATTTATAAGGAATTGAATTTACTCAAATCGAACTTAATCGAATCTAATTTATTGGAATTGATTCAAAATGAATGAAGCGGAACTGGGGTGCGTTTCCCAAAAGCATTGTTAGCCAACTATGGTCGCAAGTTTCGTCATTACCAACATAGTTGAATGATTCGGCGTTGGTGACAGAACTTGCGACCATAGTTGGCTAACAATGCTTTTGGGAAATGCACCCCTGCACTGAAATGAACTGAATCTAACTGAATTGAATTGGATCGAACTGAATCGAAAGGAATAAAAAACGTAATCTGTATTTCACTATGAGAAAACAACACACCATACAGTGATCTATAAATGATTCATTTTAGTGAACCAGTGCATCGAAATATTTAACATTTTGGATATATATGTATAGCACATTGGTCAATTTTGTTCTATGGCTATTAAGCTTTTTTTTTACTAGAAAATTTATATAAGAAAAGTGTTATTTTGCAAAAAGCTCATGTTAGAATGACTACGAGGCCACAGACCTTTCAAAAGCATAACATGTTTTGGATGTTAAGACAGCTGTGTCTACAAAGCACACCAGACACGGTTTCAGACATTGGATATGACACCAATAATATCAGCATTAGCTGTATTAACTGTTGCATTATTAGATAAAGGAGGATGACGGGACCTTCGATTACACCTGGTGTAACTCCTCCCAAAAAGACTTCACCTTTCTGTCTTGGTCACTGCACATCAGAAGATCCCATAAAACGCTACAAAGGCATGTAATTTTGGGAGCGTTTCAAAGGGAGGTCAGGCTGGTATGTAGGAAAGTGGATTGCCTAAGCTAAAACAACAGTCTAGCAAGAGCCGCCATGGTAACATCTGTAACCAATTACACATTGCATCCTACCAGAGATTGGCGGTGAGGAGAACAGCACGGATGAGGCTGTGGGTCTAGGTGAGATGTCAAATTTAGGTTAACACACGGTGCAAGAGTATCCATAACCGTCCATATTCCTCATAAATGGGCCCATGATAATTTAAATAAAACTATTTTATGTTCTTTGGGTATTTTTGCTTCTGGTTTATGCATTTTAATTAACGGAAATCTTACAAAGTGTTGCCTCTTAAAAATATTTGTTCTTTTTTGTCACATCCATGACATGCACAGTGACATTTTTAAAATGAAAAGCGTTACTAAAATTGTATATCGTTATAACAGTATACAGTATATGACAATATAGTTATTTATGCTTGAAATCAAATAAGAAAACATGTTATAGTTAGATAAAAGATACAGTATCTGATTATCCATGAAATAAAAACTACAGTAGTTCCGATTTGTTGATTTTCTAGTTTTACTTTGAGTTTTATGAAGTTAATAGCAGGACTGGCATCAGTTACAAAAACAACTTCACATTGTGCAACACTTGAGATAAAAATAGAATAAAGTAAAACTATCGTTATAAAAGATACTTAAAGTTTAATTCGAGTTAGTTGTAATATAGTCGATATACACATAACCGAGACTGCACGTAAACTGTATGTAATTGCAGAAAGCAATCAAAAATCACACAAATGTGGTTATTGGTTCCAACATGGCCAAGATGACAGTTAGAAAGAGCTCGAGAGAACGACAGAGAATTTACTGTAAGAACTAGTATGTTCTCAAGTGTCAGCTGATAGTTTCACATAATCTGACACATTCACAAGATAGCCACTGGCAAACTCCACAGCATGTGATATCACCACTTACTGTCTACACATCGAATAATATAATATTGTGTTCCTGTAGCTCAACTTGCAGAGCATTTACAGTGCAAAGGTCATGAGTTCAATGAGTTCAATCCCAAACGTATTTTGACAATATATATGCCTCGTCTGCCAAATATATAGATGTAAATAAGCTTTTAAGAAACACATGCTTAAAACACTTTGCCTCAAATTATCCATCATTAACTCTATCAGTAACCGTCTTCTGGTAGTTTAACAGAATATTAGCTTCCACAGTCTGTGAGAGTCGAGTAATTAGCCGCAGACATGTTAAGTGATTTAAGATTGATTCAAGCAGCAGTTAAAAGCTCCAGAATACACAAAAGCGTGAGGGCAGTGCAAGGGCCGTTCAAGTCGTAAACACACATACACAAGTGTGCACATGTCTCTCCCTATGGCAGGGTCGCACTGGTTAAGTGACATTTACCTAATGCGGCTTTGAAGCAGCAGAGCTCATCACAGCGGAGCTGAGCGTGATGCGGTCTGACTGCTGAAGCCTCCGACACTATTTCTGCTTTACTCACACACATGCACAAACGCTACATAAACAACCAGAGGAAAATAGGTTGCTTTTTCATAGCTCAGCATACTTCATAGCTCAGCAAGGGAAAGTTTAAACTGTATTTACGCACCCTTACTGAAACACTGATTAATAAAGCACAGATTTTTTTATGTAAGCTTTAAAGGACACGATAAAAAAAACTCAACATGACTTTCCAGTGTGTAGAAGGAATATAAACCATTATTTAATAGTTTTTACCTTAATTTCTCTGCATCTTGCTGAAGCATCCTTGGTTGCTATGGCACCAAATAAACAGCTGTTTACAATAACCTTCATAAAAACCCAACACAGGTCAAAAATTTCATAAAACAACGAATTACACTTTATTTTAAAACGTTTTTTGTGTCCTTTTAAAACTTAAATAGAAGGTCACAATTCACTCCGACTGTAACTAGAAAAATCAAAACACCACTTTTAAAACTAAAATAATTTAAAATATCCCTTTAAATTATTCAATTTAAAGAAAAATTATCTCACAATCTACATTAATGCCATCACAGATGACTTTTTTCTTCAGCAGAACACAAATTAATCATAATCATAATATTAAAATGCAATCATGTAATCATCTTTTATGGGACCCATGTTAAAGCTGTACATCTTCCGAAGTGAAACGATGAGTTTGTGAGTGGAAATAATATTTTTTTAGCTTATTTTGCAAAATTTAAATGTAAACAAATTAATCCGAGCCATAGGTTTAAATATGGGAGTACACTGATAACTTTAAATCTCATTGGTTCTTGTGTGTGACTTATGAGGAAACACGCACATGATGAGATAAGTGAGATTTCAATGTGTCTTTATATTTGAATGTACCGTACATATCATATTGTTTCATACATATCATATTTGTATGTGTTCTTCTGAAAAAAAAAAAACATATACAAATATACACTGTCGCTCAAAAGTTTGGGATCAGTAAGACTTGTAATGTTTTTTAAAGAAGTCTCTTACGCTCATCAAGGCTGCATTTATTTGATCAAAAATACAGAAAAAACAGTAATATTGCAAAATTTTATTAAAATATAAAATAATGATTTTTATTTTAATATACTTTAAAATAAAATTTATTCCTGTGATGCAAAGCTGAATTTTCATCAGCTGTCACTCCAGTCTTAAGTGTCACATGATCCTTCAAAAATCATTCTAATATTCTGATATATATATATATATATATATATATAAAAATATCATATGGAGAACTATTCATTTACAGGAAGTCTCTTTTGAGATTCAACTTTGTCTACACATACATTTTTAGATTAAAGATTTGTTTATAAATCATACATGGTGGATATCACACTGGTTGGAAGAAATGAGGGTAAGTAAATGATGTCAGAATTTAAATCCATTCAAGGGAGACTTTATACTTGGTAGAAACAACTATGAAAGAGCAGGATGTTCACTGTGAGAAAAGTCGTAGGTGTAAAAAAATTAGTCACAGCGGAGTGTTTGAAACAGCGCGACGTGCTGTCCTGCACTGTGTGTACGTAGTGCTACATGCTATATGAGTGACTCCCAGTGAAGGATCGCACAGGAAGAGGTTATTTATGTCATGAGTAAAGGATGAAGCAAGGGTTAATAACATCAAAATGTCAAACAGACCGGGATGTTTGTAGTGCAATCGGATGTGTGGGTGTGGAAGTGGGTATTTACGATGTGTTTGTGTACAGTAACACTAACAAATATGTGCGACCGGGAAGATTCATGCATGCTGAGGTCACAGCAGAGACGACGTGGGCCGGCATAACGCATATTCCTGTGCGAGACGCATTAATGATTCAGAGATTGGAAGTCCCTGATGGGGGCCAGCCCATCCTTCCAATGGCATGAGAATTCCCTGGCTTGGGTAGGGAGTATGTTTCCTTTGGCCACTAGTATACTGTACCCAAAGGACAAGAATGCACTTCCTCTTCTCTCATAGCCCAAAAATACCCACAATCTCACCCATGTTTTATTTAAAAATCTGGACAGGGTCTCAATACGGATTGGACTTTTCATCTCGAATCATACAGCACCAAATGCAGTGTATGATTATTTCACCCCCATATTGCCTTTTTTTATACAAAGGTGGGAGGAACGCTAAATAACCTTCTAATTAACTTCTCAGGATCAACAGGGGATGCCCAGAATCCCAACAGCTGATATCTTCATGTTAATAAGTATCTTAGAATCTTAGAATAAGTAATAATGAATGCACCATATACATGATTTCGAAATATAGTGTTAAAGAGATAAATAAAAATTCTGTCATAATTTATACATTAAAAATCTGTGAAAACAAATTATTATAAGAAATCTCTCAGTGGTTTTGTGTCCATACGATAGAAGTCAATGTTATTTGATTACCAACATTCATCAAAATATCTTCATAAGTGTTCTGCAGAAGAAAGAAAGTCATGCAGGTTTGGAATGACATGTAGATGAGTAAATGATCAAAGAATTTTCATTTAAATCCCATTCACACCAAGAATAACTATAACAATAGCTGTACAGTATAAGCATCCACGCCAATGGACAATAACATTACGTTTATTCTAAGATGTGCAACAAATACTTGCATACGCTCAAACAACGCCGCTCAATCTGTAGAATCGAGCTTGCGTAGCTAGAAACTTTCTGTACTTAACATATTTCACTATGTTTTGATTTGTTATCGTCCATTTCATTCGAGTCATTAGCTTGAGAGAAGCCGCTACTCGAAACATTCAGTATTAGTATAAACTCGTCATATCGATGCTCACATATTAAGTGTTGATTCTACATCACCTCTAGAGCGAGATAAATATTTAGACAGGGCCTTCTGTCGTGTGTACATGCGTGGCTTTACTGTAGAGAATAAACGACAGATCAGGCTCAAAGTGACATCTGAGAAAGACGTGGGACATCTGGTGACCCATGCGCACATCCGTCCCATCCCGTAAAATCAGGTGACAGCCCCCACAGCCAAATGCTATGCACAGAATCAACTCATCCACACGCCTCACATTTATTCCATGTTTTTTAACAATCTGTTAACACATTTTCCACTCTGACAGCTTACAATAACAGATCATTTGGATACTATACGGTCCTTTTCATTTTAGCTTTTGGAATTTATATTTTGAAATATACTGTATATATATATTTTTTTCAAATCAATAACCATTACTCTCTTTCAAAGGCTAAGTGAACATTTTCTTATATTTTTTAAGACAAGTTGTTGTCTAAAATCGCTTGTTCACATCTAAATCTGGACCAATCAAGTCACACAGAATATGTGCTTTAATTTCTATGTCGCTCAAAATTCATTTGACTTTCCTTCATGGAAAGCAAGGGAAACTCATTTTAAAATGTTACAACTGTAAATAAAAGCTGTACGACTAGATTAACATGTCTTACGGTATATACCTATAACAAGTTTTTTGCTCATGTCTTATGTTGCCTAGGGCAGAAAGTGAGTCAGAGCTGCAGAACATCACTTGTAATGTACAGTATATACAGTACTAATTCCATCCAGTATACCATTCCATCAGCACCACTGAATGTTACTGGTATACTGTATGAGACAATGGCAGAGACAAACACTTGAAAGTCTGTAGGACGGGATGGAGGTGCATCAGGTGGGCTGCATCTGTGACACCATACGCCCTCTCAAGGGATGCCGACGGCATGCGCACAGCTGCTTCCATCACTTCTGTACAGTTATGCCACATGATGAGATTCTGGCGTGGCCTGCTTGTGTTTTTAGCATCTGCTGCCTGTGTTAGAGGATGCTGAGATACTATTAGAAAACAGATATACTTTTTATGTGCAGCTTAATATATACATGTGTAATGTGTATTTGATTAAAATAATGAGCAAAAAAGAGGAAAACAAGCTACGAGCAAGAGATGTAGTGCCTTAGAAAAATGGATTTAGATGAATTATGAACTGCATGGATAAACACTTCTGTCAGGATCCTGTAACTGTCTTAATCTTCATCTCCCTAAATAGAAGACACAGCTGGTCAGGGCAGCGCCAGGTTTAATCTACACAGCTGCTACTATTAGCAGCATGTGTGAAAAACAACCACGTCCATGGGGAGGGAATGTCATAAATGAGATCCACCTTAATATTTCATTTTTTGTGTTACTATAATTTCATTATAATTTTTATTATTACAGTATGCTATTATTATTTTCTCTTTTTTTATTATTTTAATTAATCATTTTTCTCCTTATACTGTATATAAATTAACTGGAAGAATAACTAAAAAATATTTCATTTCATACGACATGTCCCATTCAATAAACCATACTGCTTGAATATAAAAACAGCTACAGCAAATGTACTATAAGTTTAATCAAATTCATATACAGTACTCAAACATTTTTAACAAATTCCTCCAAAACCAAACGATCTGACCTATGACATCGACATTCATTTAAAAACCATGGCAACAGATATAGGCAGGTTTACTTATATTGCAGCTAACGCACTCGCAATTTTTGTTTTTAATCAAAGACGTAGGCACGTTATATTTTAATTTTGTCTTTTTTGCGTATGTGAGTTTTCGCAAAATTGACGCCTTTCCATTAGGTGTATTTTCAATTCGCAATTTTAAATTTGTGCATTTTAAAGGGAAATGAAAACGCACCTAGTGACAGGGATTTATATTTTTTATTAAATTTCTTCTATATTAAAATCATTGTCAAATTATTAGCAATTGCTGTTTATGTGAAAGTTAAAGTCAATCAACACCTAAGGCAATAAATCATATATATGTATATATGATGGTGATGTGCTTGCTAGCCAGCTGACTACCAGCTGCATCACCATTTTGGTCTAAAAGGAGTTTGAGATTATTGGCAAAGCAGTCTGTTGGTTTAGGGATAAACTTACAGTTATTGATGAAGTCTTTTATACAGTGTAAAAGATCAATTTCATGGTCATTGGGGTTCACCCAGATCTAAAGCTTGACAAGAACACGACCACCAGTTATTCACTCTCGTCTTTCATAGCCCTTTAAAGATCAGGCCCTGGAGATCCCAGACAGCAACATTTTACTCTAAACAAGAGCAGGACGAAGATGGGCTGGCTCCAGTTTGTTTACCAAAAGCCCCTGTGAGATTCCTCTCGGATACACAATAATGCTTTGCGAAAGGGAGCTGGCGCAGGAGCCTGTGCAGCCTCAGGCAATGATTTTATGATTTTCTTGCTGTTTGTTTGTCTTTATTCGTGGCTGGGATGGGTGTCTGTGCCATAACCTTCCCCCCTGGCCTCGCCTTTCCCGCACTAAATGATCCTTTCATTTCCTCTTAGACTCCTCTGCCCCGAGGGTTGAGTCCTGGGCCCCGTGGCCCTTCGCATTGCATGTGAAGTTCACAGCTCGTCTTATGATGGGCAAAGCCTCTATCATAACACACTTCCTGTCTGAGTCGCTTGCGTGAGATTGCCCAGGGCCGAGGCAGCGGCCCAGACTGCAGTACCCCTACATGAAGCATAGCGCCAAGCAGGCAACCGAGCTGACCCAACCACCTCGTGCCCCACCCTGACCCCCCTTCCATCCCGTCCTCCGAGGCCTGACTCCGGAACTGACTTAGGAAGTCCCTTAATGGTTACCAAACTGTGGGGGAACTGCATATGCTCAGCAAGGACTAAACATATGTTTAGAGGAGACAACATCAGCAATCACCACTTGACCCTGGCGCTCATACTTCTGTTTTCCTCCCCCTCAGACGACAGAAAAAACTCAGAGCGGGTAATATAATCAACTGAAAGCACAAAACCAGGGAGGAGGCGCTGTGAACATGCCCAGTTCCAGATGTACGGGCGGTCGAGCACCAGGAGGCGGCTGAGAGGAGCTGTCAGGATGTGTCGGAAAGATGAAACGATGGACGTCTACTTTTGATTGCCCAAAAAAATTAAATGAAACCAAATGATATATTATTCATATCTTGAATGTTTCGACAAGGTAGCAATGAGAGTTAACAGAGGGCAAATAAAGCCATTTGCATCAGTGTGTTTTTAAAGATTACACAAGTAACCTTACAAACTCATAATTATTTATATAAAGGAGAAAAAACATTTATGTTGTTTGTATGACGTTTACACATTTATATGAAAAACAAGAAATAAGAAATTATTAAGAAAATACAGTAAAAAAAGTTGATTCTTAAAGGACACGTGACTGATAACTCCATTAAGACTTCCGAGTCATTGATACAGCAAACACTGAGCAATAACATTTTTCTCTGGACAAAACAAATCCCCTTTACTCTTTAAATAAACAACATAGTTTCCTATTAACTTTAGTCCAAAGTTAGTTGAAAATAGTCTGATCCGTACATAGCTATAGACACAAACACACACATCACACACACACACACACACACACATTGAGCTGTGATTCCATACAGATGTTAAACCATGAAGATGAAAAATAGGTGGGAGAGGAAACTGAGCAAAAGTGAGAACAAATTGCTCATGTCTGTGACTTCACATTCAAAGTGTAAATAAGATGTTCAAAGAAAACAATATGAAGTAATACCAAAACATCCTTGAGATCTCCCGGTCCCCTGGGAAGCCCAGACTCATCGTTTTTCATTAACCTCATGCCTGCGTGTCACAAGAGGACATTATTTACAACAGATGAAGAAAGTGTGTGAAAAACTGCTTGTGCGTCTCCATTCAATGATTAATTGTTGCACAAAACATTTAATAATACTTAATAATAAACATGTAATCTGTAAAGATGCAATGTGAAGTTACAACACATAGACATACACGTCGTGAAAGTGCTTTTATAATACCTCACAAACCTATTGTAATGTATATATTCCCTTAATTCACAGATTCAGTCAAGCATGAGGTAACAAATGATTTCGAGTTGACTGAGAGAACATCCCAAATTAAAGAACACTGCAGAGGTGACAACACAAGTGATAAATTCATTTCAGTGTGGAAGAGGTGTAATCATTGGAGAGTAGTTACTCATTGCCAGGTATTACTCAGACACAGATGTGTAGCACACACACAAACACAATCATCTATCATGCTCTTCTGTCCACCCTCACAAATGTTTAGTCACTTACATCTAGTAACCAATGAACGAAAACACACTCCCCAAAACCTTGATGGAAAAAAATGATGGGAGTTTTTGGTTCACTGTCTAAGGTCAGGTATCAGTGCTAATATTTGGCCGAAGAATGTCATGTTAATTTTTCATGATAAAACATTACCAAACTCCCATTTAAGCATGCACAGAATCGTAGATGTTCAGAAAATGATACAACTAATATTTGCTACACCAGCCCAGGTATGGGGGCAGTGACTCAATAGGGGAAAGAGGGTGAAGACATTGTTTGGGATGTCATGATGTGAACTATTAAACCAAATAAAGCAAATTCTTGCATTGTGGTAAAGCAAAAAAATGTCAGCAAACTGCTCAACATAGTACACTTTTTATTCTTAGCATTTATGTCATCTATATTTTTTCCAGTTTTATTTTCATTTTCTATTTCTAACATTAAACATCACAAAGCCAAAATGCATTAAATTGGGGTATTACTGAGTTTGTTGTAGGTTGAAATTTTAATTCAAGTCTCTTCATCTGCTAAAAAATAAATTATTAGGTTATATGAAGAAATTATGATCTTTCCTGGTCTTTTAAGGGCCAGGACATCTTTAAAAAATTACTCAAAATATTACATTTATCTTATTTATTCACCCTCGTGCAGTTTCATAACCTGTATGCTTTTTTTATTGAAAACAAAAAGAGTAATTTTCTATCCATCTATTTCCATAGAGTTACATTTTAATGACCATCTCTGTCAAATTGCAAATAATTTGGAAATTATACCATGAATAGTACAAGTGTTTTTCAACTGTGAGTCAATACAGTTTTAATTTTGCCAGTGTTTTTTTCTTTTAAAGCAAACTACCCCTTTATGATAACAGCTGAAGTTTTCCTATCATTCACTTTCATTGTGTGCCAGATCAATCAAACTCAAAATCAATAGAAGTTCATAGCCAGCAGAATTGTTTATCATTGCTAAATGTTGATGATAAACTCTTTGCTAAAGATTTAGAAAATAATCATTCATTCAGAACCCTAAAAAGGGGGAAAAGAAAAACATAAACATTTTTTTCCGGAAGTAATTTTGTGAGCGGGTTAGATTTCCCAGTAGAAATCATCAGCTTGGAGGAAATCATTTAGTCTCAGTAAGTGGCAGACGGCATCCTGATCTAACTGCTCTGGCTCCACTCTCACAACAGCTCTCGAGCGTTCTGCATTCTCTCAGCACAGCACTATATAAACACAGCTTCAAGAGGGGACACATAATACTTGTGTGGCCGCTCATTCTTTAGCTCATGACCAATGAGACAAAAACATAAGCGTCTCACATAAGAGACACACAGAGGAGAGAAAAAGAGGAATATCAAAAAGCCACAGATAAATAAGATAAACTGAGCAGTATAAAATAATAGTATACATTTCTGCAGGAAAACATGATTGTCCTTAACCTGATAACTGTCACAGCAGAAATTGAGTATACGCATGAAAATGCGAATCTGAACTACTTTTTTTCATTTTTAGATATTTTTAGGTCTTTTAAAAAAAAAAATTTCATTTTAGGTATTTTTTATAAATTACAGTAATGTTAACATTTTTCTAATGATTTTGTTTTGTTTATGTTTATTGTTATAAAAATTTGTCAAATATTTCATCTAGAGTCTAGACCTCTCCATCAATTTTTAGTTTCCCATGATTAGATTAAAATTCAACTATGAAATATTATAATAGAGAAATAAAATAGGTGTTCCTCCTGAGGAACGGTGACAGCTAATCTGGTAATGCTTGTGATACTGTATCATTATAATGAAATGAAAATAAAAGACATTGAGCACATTTTGAAAATAAAAAACTTATCCTGTTGATTAGCAAACAAGCTTTGGACAGAAAGGATAGCCTCCAATTTTCGCCGAGGTTTTCACAGCCATGTCTAAACTGGGATGGGAAAAGTATGTCACATCAAAAAAAACAACCTTTCACCGTGTCGTTTTGACAAGCAAGCCCAATATCCAGTGAGATTTTAAGCAGTCAGTATCACCGTGAAGCTTTTGTTTGGGTTTAGGCACATATTTGTCTATTGCTTATTTTGTGCAGCTGATCCGACTGTCTGATTCATGCGGATCATTTGGCTGTTAGATTGTCCTATGGGAGATAGAGCAAGTAGTGTTCTGTGTGTGTGTGTCCAATTAAGACGTGGGTGGAGTGGACATGAGCTACAAAACATGCAGGATGTGCCATATTTGCATTCAGTGCCAAAACATAAACACAATGAGACAGTTTGAGAAAGTTAACACACTCCTACAAATCCTCCATTGTGTCTTTAGTGTGTTTTCTGCACTTTGATAGACTGAATCGAATGGGGACATATGGAAGACGTGACTGTCCAATAGTTGTGGAAAACTAAAGCATATTTATGCTCCCGGAACGAGCGAACAGAATGGTTTTCAATCGCATCCTTCTCTCCCTTTCACTTCCCGCCCTGTCCACAGAGCTACAAAACAGTAACATGACTACACGTTACATGGTTGAGGCGGTTAAAATAGCTGGCCTCCACCTTGACGTGTGCTGTATGTGCTTTATCAGAAACACATGCTCGCTTGACTTTTTATTTTGTCTTGGCAATCTGACGAAAACGCAACTCACTCAAAATGCCACTGCCTTGAGTAAACAGAGAGATCAGAGAGCTGAGGGCGGACAAATCTTTAAAGCATTTTTGCTTCTTTTCTTTCCTGTCTCTTTCCTTCTTTATTTCTGCAAATATTTATTGCTATATTGCAGGAAAACTAGACAATTTAGCAGTTATGTGTCAGAAAGATTACAATATAGAGTTTCCAACCAAAGCTCAACTTCAGAAGTGTTCCTGTAGCTCAGCTAGTTGTGAACAGGTTTGACTGGAGTATACATAAATGCATTTTAGTAATTTTGAACAAAATTGTCTTTAAAATGCATACATGTAAATGCACTAACGATCTAATCTTTTCATTTTATTTTATATTAGGAATTATAAGGTCATAGGTAGTGCTATTCAAAGATTCCCAAATAACATGGACAATTTTTCTTTTTCAAACTAGGTTGTAGGTTCAAATGAATGAGCACATTGGGGTTCAAAAGGAAGGAATTCCTAATACAAAAGGTCAGATTTCCTTGTTTCCATTCAAGCACACAAGACAGTCTGGAACATTCTCAAATCATGCTGGGATAACATGAATCATCAGGTTTGGCTCAGACTTGTGGAGTTCATGCCAGCTAAAGTGCATGGTGTCATTAAAGCAACATGCAAAGTCCACGATAAATTCTTAATTGAACTTTTCTTTTAGAACGTCGGACTGATAATAGATTTGGTTTAATTGATCTGTTATAACTGTCACCGTTCCTCAGGAGGAACACCTATTTCCCTATTTACTTTAATATTTCATATTTTAATCTAATCATGACAAATATAAATTGATGGAAAGGTATAAGCTTTAAAATAACTTATTTCACTAATTTCATAACAATAAACAAATTTTTTATTAAAAATGTCATTGTTATTGTAATTTATAAAAATATCTACAATGATTTTTTTATGACTTAAAATTTGTAAAAAAAATCTAATCTCTAAAAATACAAGTTGCAGTCACAGTTACAATAAAAAAATGTGTTTGTTTTTACTATTTAAATAGTCATGCAGCGTGACAAATAAATTTTCAAAATGACAAATACCTCATCGTCCTTGAACTTAGGACTGCATTTTAGTGAAGCAAGAGCAACTTGTTAAGTAATACAAATTAACGATATGCCATAACACAAAATTACATTTTTAAAAACAATTTTAACTGTAATAAAATGTTTAAAAAATGAAAATTACATAACAAACATGCATGTTTTACATTCTTTCTGTTCACAGACCTCAACACTATTTATAACTTTTTAAAGTATTTTTAAAGTATTAAAAGCATTCAGTTACTGTAAACCATTGCGATATGTAAAATTGTGATATTTCAATATGCAGCACTACTTAATAATTACACGAATTAAATACTATTACAGAAATGTTGTTTTAAACAGAAGCCTAGCATGTCACACGGCCCTGCTCGCCGTATCATTTCAACCGCTCGCTTGTGTATTCTCTGTCCTAAACAAAAGCAGAGCAATCTCCTCTTTATTGTCACCTGCCTGTGGCTCCTTATGGTTGAATTACTGAGAATGAATACACAAAGACCTGCTCTGTGTCTCAGAGGAACAGGTGAATAGATATCATCTTGCCTTACTGCTGACCCATCTGCACAAATAAACGCTCACAGGAAACGACCTGTCGCCCCGAAAACATGCAAGAGTGATACTGGCAGGGGGAGGAAGTGTGGATACAGTTGATTACTTAATAGTGATGGTATGTGATACCATAATGGTTTTTCTTTGTGATGAATAGCTCCATAACAGTTAAAGCTAATTCACAGTATTTGACAGATTTATTTACCGAAATGTTTTGGTGGTACTCCAAGATACTTCCTAACATACCGTGTCCAGTATTTACTCAAACAGGTGGAAAAAACTCTTTTGGTCATACAACTGACCAAAGCATTCCTTAACCAACCCGTCAATAACATTAAACTATGTCACACACATCCATACATGGAAGCACTAGAGTCTCCTAAAGCTGCTCAGTCTGAAGTCTTTTCACATCCTGTTTCATCATCTGCCGCCATTTTAAGACGATTTCATGCGTGCAGTGAATCCATGAATCATTCCATGTGTTGAAGCAATTTGCTGTCCTGGTCCCAGAAGCCTCTTGAAAGCAGAAAGAGCCGAGCGGGATTATAAATCTCACACGGAGAATGCCCTGACATCCATCCGAAGATCCAAGGCCCTCAGGAAACAGGCCATGCTCTTCCTCTCTGAGACTGTGAAGCTTCTTCTGAGACGTTTAAGAAACATGGGCTGGGTATAGCACCTGCACTACACTTTGGGATCTTTGGAGAAGGCCATGAGAAAAAGACTTGGATGCGACCAGGTGAAGGGAAATGGAAAGCTGACAAAAGCAAGCATTTGAAAAATCAAATTAAAGAGGAAAGAGATGGAGAAAGTGGGCGGCAGGGTTCCTCTCAGGTACAAAGGTCACGGGATTAGTCTCCAATCAGCGCTGAAAAATAAAAGCTTCTCTTTGTGAAAGAGCCTTTGGGGCTCTTTGTAGGCCTGAATATGAGCAATGTATCACACAATAAGCCACTTTAATGAAGCAAGAGCGGATAATAACAGGCTTGGGGTCAGTCGCCTCGAACCATATCCATTACCACAGGCAAGGTACCCTCAACCCCCAGAGAAAGGGGAAGCCTCCAGGCACTGTTACCTGACTCAAGAACACTAACAGGCAGCTGGAGGGACACCTTTCCACTTCTCAGAAACAAGGGTCTTTGTACCTGGAAACAGTCACCTTCTTTGCGTATCAATACAGTCTTCTATTCACCTCTTGATCTTTATCTTAGGAGCTGCAGTGTAATTATATGGTCATAGTTAATGATCAGGAGAAACCATTAATTAATACACTATTTTTTCCTCACAGGTTCTTTTTCACCTGCCAACGTTATACTAAAGGAAATGTTTACCCAAATATGAAAATTTACTTTTGTTTATGCCATCCCAGCTGGACGTGACTTTTCTTTTTCAGTTGAAAACCAACAAATTAATTTTATATTAAATACAGCTAGTTATAGCCATCTTCTTACTGTATATGGGATACAAAATGTTGGTTGATTGGTTTTTGTGTCTGTGTTCAACTGAAGAAATTAACTCGAATACAACTAGTATGGCATTATGGTACATTTTCATATTTCCGTGAATTACTCCTTTAACAACATGCATTAGTCATACATGTATTTTTACAGGCCATGAAAATGTATTTTCCATTATGTCCAATAATGTTTACATATTTGTTCCAGTGAAAATGGATGTTTATTTGTTTTGCCCTTGAATATTTATGACAAACTTTGGAGGTAATTGTGTCACGGTTTGATTTTCTAGTACTGCTGCTGTTCTTAACACATCACATGATACATTATAATGTAAGTCACGTATAAAATGTAACCATACGACTATGCCCAGTAACTACAGTAAGTGTGTTTTTATTAGAATATAATGTCTGGTGGAGGTTTATTATTACATTTTTGTTTATTAATGGACCTTTATTAATCTCCTTTATACCACAAAAAATAAAGAATATTTGTTATTGTAATAATACAATCAGATTATTAGTTAGATCATCATTATTAAATGATCTCCAGCTTCTCCTCCAGGACACATGAGCGATGTGCTTTGTCTGTCTGAGAGCTTCCTTGATCAAGTGAAACTGAGACACTTCAACTTCACTCACATTAAAATATGAGAATTTATTATACAGACACACACACAGCCCATCATGACAGCTACATGTTCTCCTATCCAATCAGGATATTTTTGTATATTACTCTTTTGTGTACTGGAGTACATGTATCAATACTGTATCTGCAATAACAAAACTGTGTGTGTACAGTGTCTAGCCCTCACTGTGCCTCAGACAGGAAGTCTGAGAAAAACAGTGTAAGAAAGAACTTATGAGGGGAGTAGAGAAAGAAAGAAATGAGAAGATAAAGCAGAAAGACAGAAGAGGAATAAAAAGGGAAATAACACAGGGATAGCGAGGTAAGACAGTGTGATGTATTCAGATAAGAGAAGGCGCCGCACTGGTTGAGCCTCTGGATGATGAGTAATCACAGTCAGTATGATAAGTGACGGAGAGCAGCAGAGCACACGCACAAACACACGTTTGTTTTACTATATTAAAGACTTCAATTGTTTTTATACAAATTATGTACTACATTCCAAGTCTACTCGTCCATCCATCTATCGATAAAGTCACCTGAAAGTCATGTACCCATGCAAAAACCATTTCTATTCCCACCATAATCGCACACTCACTTCAACCTGCACTCAGTTACATAATCGCAAAGTCTACAATCATTGTTTTGTCTTTGCTTCACGGCTACGGTATTATGCCCGCAGTACACAAAGATCCCAATTCATTACACTGTTTTACAATGAATACGAGCTAAAACTCTGACCTTTTGTACAGCCTGAGTCTGCGGTGAACCCCTTCTGGAAATACGGGAGGTATGACCAAGTAGATAAGATGTTATCTAATATATTTAATTGAATTTGTCAGGCTATACACAAGTTGCATCAGCAGAGGAAGCAACTGTACAGTACACCGTCATGCGCCAGTTGTGATTGGGTTATCTTCCTAACATGATAACGAGATCAGAAATGATTCAGACATCTCTACGGAGATCAATTGCGAGTTTACTGTGTATGTGTGAGACACAGGCTACATTCACACAGTCACAGTTTGGGATCGACAGCTGTATCGAATTGTGCATGTTTATACAACAGTAGCTCAAATACTTTCTAATAGTGTTTTTTTAAAGTAATAATCAGAGAAGAGCATTTGTAAGCAAGTACAGACCTCAAAACTGATAAGAGCAGGTCTGACCAAAGATCTAAAAACTTAACCTCACAAGAACTAAAATACAAAATAACCTTTAGTTCTGAATGATTTTACAGATAAATACTTATCCCTTTTATTCCATCATATCACGCTTATCTAACTTATTCTCAAAATGCAGGTTGATGTCTTGAAAATTTAGGGGGACTCAGTCTAGTTCAGATGGATGAAAAATCAGATGTCCAATTTTGTGTCTGCTGAAATTTGTCTCTTCTTTCCAACATGCAAAACAGGAGTATATCAAAATATTATCTGAAGGAAACATTTAGCAAGTACTGTATGTATTAAAGGGATAGTTCACCCAAAAATGGGTCTTTCATCATCTACAGTACTTACGGTCATTCCAAACCTGTATGATTTTCTTTCTTCTGCCGGACACAAACAAAGATATTTTATAGAAAGTTGGTAACCAAACTGGTCCTTATTTAGTTCCACTGTATGGAAACATAATCACAGAGACATTTCTTAAAATATCTTCATTTGTGTTCCTCCAAAGAAAGAGTCATATAAAGGTTTTGAATGACATGATGATAAATAAATGACATGATTTTTATTTTTGGGTGAACTATCTTTGTAATATAAGTACTGTATTAATAAACGCATACGAAAATAGATTTTTGCAACTTGCATTTGCAACTTACATGTAAGATCATGCCTTTGTTTCTCCTGTTAATAACAAAACCATGTGAATGTAATGGAAAAACGAACTATTTTACAGGGCGGCAGTTTTGTATAAATTTGTACCATGTGAAATGTACGATTAGAAAAACAGCAGGAATAAAGTTCCATTCCAACATCACTGGGGCTAAAGAAAATCACTCTAAAATGGTACAAATTGCCACAAATTGATATTTCGCAGATATTTTAGCTTTCTAGAACAAGGCTGACAACTGTATTCTGCCTTGAAATGCTTAGAAATGACTGTTGTTGTGAAATCAGCTTATTGGTGGCCGGGCATCCCCGATGAACTCACACCAGGGTTAATCCACTTCAGATGCTGTTATGCCCAATGTCACACATACACATACTGTCCAATCCTCCTTGTTTTTGTTCCACTAAGCTAATGGACAGTCATCATCGAATAGAAGATCCACACTC
The DNA here is from genome assembly GCA_019155185.1 of Beaufortia kweichowensis. Taxonomy (NCBI): domain Eukaryota; kingdom Metazoa; phylum Chordata; class Actinopteri; order Cypriniformes; family Gastromyzontidae; genus Beaufortia; species Beaufortia kweichowensis. Next base: position 4,594,303 of record CM032795.1, on the reverse strand, counting down.
CCATCTTATAATTCCCAGAGAAAAGCTTCTAACATCTCCAACTTCCACGCTAAATAGGTCACAGCTCCTGTTGTGTTGGCTCAGTGAGCAAACGCTAATAGGGTTTTGAATGAGAGTATGAGGGTGAGAGCGTGAGATGCCCTGGGCTTTTGTGCTAACGCCGGCATGATTCTGAGAAGTACTAGCTGTGAGTATTAACACACACTCTCCGTGGAACAGAGGCATTATGGGTAGATGAGGAGAAAAGCTTATAATAAAATTATTAGCACACTTTTTTTATGTCTTTGCATAAGTGTTTTTATCTATATGATGACGCAATCTGACAGCAGAATAGGAGCCAATAAGTCAATAAGGGTCATGCTGTTGTGCATGATTAATACAATGTATCCTGCAAATGGACTGTAAGTCAGTCACATTTGCATTTGATATATTAATCCCTTCAATTAACAACAAATCAACAAAAATATTATTATAAAGGCTTGTCATAAAAGCATGGATATGATACTTGTCCTGGCTATTACAGCTCAAATTAAGTAAAGGTTGTTGGGAAATTCATATACTTATTTAGCCAGTAAAACCATTCCCTTTTTTTAGGAAACATGTTTTGACCTCCTGTCATCGAAGCCCAGTCTTCTGTGAGTTTTCGCTTGGGCATGTACAAAAAGAAGTTTCTTGATGTTTTGTGGACTGAAAACCATAACGGTTTAAATGAAAACATCAGCTGGGAACACAGTGTTGTACAAACTATTGTATGCTGTAATGAGAGTATGTTTTGTTCCGACAAAATCTCAGAAAATTGTTTCAAGACTAATGCAATATACAAAACGAATTTAAAAGATAATCAAATGCACAAGGTCATGTTAATGCCACTTGTTTTTAAAGCGGTTTACACAAAGTCCAGCCTAACTGGACTGAACTGCTGGAAGAGTCACATAATTCACACTTTCATAGGACTGTCCAACAAAACAAAATAAAGAATTTATGCAGCATGAGATGGAGTACAGTATGCAAATGGTAACAAAAAAGCCCAGGAGAAAACATCATTGCTCGAAAGTTGCTCTTTTCACAATTACTCAAGTCAGTTAAGGTGAATAAGAATGACAAATGTTCATATACTGAAATTATTTTGACACTTTTGATTGCAGCCTTTGGCGAATCTAGGTACAATTCTATGATCTCTTCAGAAACGTGTGAGACTAAATTTCCCCCGGGAGAAAAACTTCTTTCTACAAATAATAAGGGAGATCTCATTTAAAATTGTTCATGCATCAGTGTCATTTTTAATACTGCCAACCCAAAAGCAATGACTTAATCAGTTCAGGTAAAAGCATCTGCTTTGATTTGTCATGTGAGAGGAAACGCTGCACTCTTTGCTTGTCAGAGCTCATCAAGCTCTCAGCATTTCACTCTATCATTAACTGTGTTAATGATCGCTTCTCACTGGACCAGCACTGAAGCTGCTGATGTATCTGTGCGGTTCAAATTTCACTCATTCACCTGATTCACAAGAGTTACTTCAGTTGATGGTCCACTGAGGTCCAGGGATTCCACTCAACAGTCAGTTCATAACAGTGAAGAGTCACATTTTTACTAAAAAAGTACAATATCTATTTTAAGTTATGATATATTATAATACAAGTTATAATTTATAATAATTATGTTAGTGTAACATACACTTACCAGCCTTATTAGGTACTCAATTGCTTGATAACAGCCAATGATCAGCCAATGGTGTGCCACCAACCCAGTTCAGTAAGGCATGCAGACATGGTCAAGATGATCTGCTGAAACAAAGCATCAGAAAGGGAAAGAAGGGCGATTTAAGAAACATTAAATGCAGCATGGTTGTTTGTGCCAGACAAGCTGGTTTGAGTATTTCAGGAACTGCTGATCAACTAAGATCACGCAGCAGATCAAGAATCTCTTGGGTTTACATGGAACTATCAAAGACCAAAATATCCTCCACAATCATCTCATTTCAATTCAATAGTGCAACTTGGGATGTGGTAAAACTGTTTGAATAATCGCTGTATTTAAGGGATGTTTCTGGCTCCTTGCTTATGTAGATTAATAATATAAATCTTAAAGGAGAGGTTTTATCAAGTCCTTCCCAAACATTCATTTATTACTTTTAAAATTATATCAGATTTTATATACAGAACTATATCGATTTATTTACATTATAAGATTATAATCAATATAAAATAATTTATATACGATATCTAAATCTAATTTGATTTATATAAATTATTTTAGTTGTTACCTTATCATTCCTTTTAATGATATTAAGCAATAGAAATGCTTTTTTCTCCTAAATATTGCCTTTTTCTCACATATTAGTTATCTTTTCAACACTTTTTCAGGCTTAATAAAATCCTAAAGTTATAAATAAAACAACTAGCAAGCAAAATCAGCGTCATTTACCATCATTAGCTGCATGTTTGGTTTGACACATTTAATGTCAAGAACAGAAAATTTATTTCGCTTATCATATATAATTGTTTAACTAGTTTTGTTATTTGCATTCAGTATCTTTTCACGACTCTTTTACGATGCTGCAATCCAAAGAGAACTACTATTTTAGAATAGTATAGGGCCAAATACCCCAACTTTAATGTTTAATAAATCTTTAATAAAGCTTTTAAAATAAATATAGTAAATTGAAATTAAAGAGATATACTTTCACTTCATAAGCTGTGTTGTGGTTATGCAGTTGTAATGTAATGCATGTTTAAGCAAATGAAGGCCTTGCATCTGTGTTACATTACCTCAGCTAGTGATAAATGTGTGCCTTTGACTTCATACTGAAAGGTCCTATCACTTCTCTCCGCAAATGTCAGATAAATTCAAATAAATGAAAAAATATTGGCTGACCATGTATGCTAACACTGGTCCACGTGAAACCTAACCTGAGAAAAACTGAGCTACGTGATATGCCGCCATATGGAACTGATCTCAGAACAGTAGCGTGGTTCGGACTACATTCATCTCTGATAAGAAAAGAGAAAGAAACTTAACATTTCAGCCATGAAAGTGAATATACGTATCTGCCAAATACTTTGAGTTATGGAAACACAATCTAATAGCCTATGTTTCATAATGAAGCAAAAAATTTCCTTATATTGCGTTTTAAAATAATATGAAAAACTTAAAATAATATGAAAAACTTCATCTTTTATGTATTTATTCATTTAGGTATATGTTTCTGATAATGTATTTGAATGGTAATGTGGCCTTAACAGGCAGTTTTATTTCCTGTCATTTCCTATAAAAACATTAAGACATTGCAGGACACATGCAAAGGCTCATCCTTTGTTACGAGACTACATCCCAGTCACTTGACATCACCTTGACATCAAACACTTCTGGGATTTGCCTACGCAGATATGTCATCTGTGCTGCGCTTTATTCTTATTTAAAAAAGGACAAACAAATAGATTTTTGTAAATACAGTGTACATTTTTATTTTGTATATTTTAATTGCATTTACTGAATCTGCCATAAGTTTATTTTGTCGGCTTAGAGAAGAATGGTCCTGAATCTAACATTTACTAAGAGCAACAAAACTACGATTTTGATTTCATGGGATTTTCTGATGGGTGTCTGTATCAGTGCTGTAAAACTAAAATGACACGGACAACTGCCGACTGACATTGAACCCTGACTTGCACGGATACACCCCAATTATCCTGTCACAGCATAAAAACCTCACAACTTTCAATGTCTCTTTAAACTGTCAACAAGCCACAAATTAGCCCACCACGTGCTAACCGCCTCGGCCCTCCCATCCTAACCCCAGCCCTATGGAGGAAGAGCAACATGCTATTGTTTATTAGTGTTGGACAGGGCACGAGGGAAGTTTGGACATGTGCACTTGAAGCAGTGGTGGTGCAGGCCGAGGGAGACGTAGGAAGATCTAAACATACTTCTCTGCCGAATGTTTGTATAATAAACACCATCTTTGTTAGGGTCAAAGTTAACATTATGGATCATGTCGGTCTGAGTCACATGTTGTAGGAGATGGTGGTACGTTATATCATCAGCATCAGCCACACCAGCTGGAGATGTGAATCAAACACTCAAAAGTTCACCACAGGAAGTATGAGGTTCACAAAGTGCAACATGCTGCTTCCTTTTCTCTCCCAATTTCCTAAAATTACATTCTCATATCAAAGCGAAACAGATATAGGGCAGATAGGAGAGTTGGAGTATCCTTGATGTGGAAGAGAACGCTCTTTAAATAATAAACTCCCCCGCTAGCCTGCTGAGGATGAAAAAATAGAGCGCATCAAGATTCAAGGAGATGCTATAAAACTGCTCCCCGCTTGGAGCAGAGCCGAGGCATTTGGGAATGCGAATGAGATTACCAGCACTTTTCAGAGGAGGGTCAGATAAGGGCCATTTTAGGGAGTTCATTTAATCCATAAATTACTGATAGAACTTTACTTTTAAAAAGTACCTTACAAATACCTGCGGTTGTCTGTTTTCAATAACCAAAGGGAGAAAAATATGATCCAGTGCAGGTCAGCACGGGTAAGTGTATTCAGAAGCACCGACAGTATTCGGACTGACGTTCGAGAGTTTTTGCTCCCACATTTTCTGCTGGTTTTGGACCGAAGAGCTTATGAAATAAATTTTGTAATAATATGATTTAAATGTACTATTTTATAGAATATATGAAGCTCATATTGTCCCATTTGAAATTGAGTGTGTTGAAGCATTTACAGTGTTTAAGAACCTACTAAAAGTGTATAAAGGGGGAAAACGGAAATGAAAATAAAAAATGTTCCAATGGTTTGGAAAAGTACAGCAGACCTGAGCCTTGCTTGGTTGCCACATAGTGACATCATGCTTGAACTAATAGTCCCTTCGTTCTCATTCATAACAGTCCAAAACCACCAACAACTCTTTCCATAAACATCTGAAGTTTAAATTAAGCACTCACAGGAGATATACTCTTCCAGTTTGGTTAAGTGTGAAAAAAACTCATGAATCATGAAGGCTGAACATCAATGGCGACAGCTCTCTGTGGTTGTAAAGTAAGAGAAAAACTAGATGAGGGCTATAAAAGACTATATTACTGTAGCTCTCATGTTCTGTTTGGGGCCCAGTGACCTTTAAATAGCTTACATTTTAATACACAATATTAACATGCTTAACTTCCAAACTGCTGATACTATCTGACTGATTTTAAACAAAATTTAACTTAATAACATGATTTAAATGTCACTGACTCTTTCATTATAAAAGTATTATATTATTTCAATTTAGGGACCACGAGATCCATATGATAAGTAAGGGATTTCACTTATTACACGGCTTGCCACATGAGTAAATTAGACACGAAACGTTTATTTGAAATGTTTTGCTTATTTGCGTATTTCTAAAAAATGCAAACCTTCCATGAGGAAAAATCGTTTCCTATCGGTTTTAGACACGACTGTCAGCCAAGACGAACATGCAATTTAGTTTATTCATTTGTAATACAATATTATATATGTTATTAATTAGGCATATTGTGATCAAATTTATTCGTAAGTAGATTATTTTTAAGGCCAAGTTGACCCACAGTACCCGGATGAGCCTATTAGTTATTAGTTTTGAGCGGATGTTATCGGGGAATAACCTTGCAATAACTGGCCAATCAGAATCAAGTATTTTAGAGCACTGTGTAATAACATTCTTTGATTGGTATGCATACTGTTTAAAGCTCAATTTGTTTTCACTTCTAGTTACACTCAAAACACAGAAAATAATATCGGTAATATCGGTCTATTTAAAAAAAAGTTTATCCAAAATTATGTATCCGCCGTTATGTCATTCCAAACCTGTTTTTTTCCTTGAAACACAAAAAAAGATATTTTGAGAAATGTCTTTATGGTTTGGGGGGAAATGTTTGGTTACCGGCATTCTTCGAAATATCTTCTTTTGTGTCATGCTGAAGAAAGTCAAACAGGTTTGAAATGACCTGAGGATAAATAAATGATGAAAGAATTTTCATTTTGGGGTGAACTATCCCTTAAAAATTCAGGAAAACATAACACAATTGATTAAGACAGTAACTTTTAGCTGTAGCTAAACAAAAGCAAATTTACTATACTAAACAACAAGTCACTTTTATGATTTCTCATGTTTACTCTGTTATGAAACACAGCGTTAAAGTTTTAATTGCACCCATTCACAATCCCTATAAAAAGAAAAATAGATTAATTTCAAAATGTCTATCTCAACATATCATGAGGGTTACACAGTTCCAAATCCTGAGAAACGGAGAAAAAGAATACGTTCCCCGGGGGATATGTCTTGTGACTCTATTTTCCTGTATTTATCCTGCACCGTGAGAGATAGTGATGGAGTTGTAAACTGTTTATGGTTTGCATCTCTCATCCTCCTCAGAAGAATAGTGGGTGAGCTTTTCCTGTGCAGAACATCACTCATAAACAAACACAAGCATTGTGTCCTCGCCATTTCAACATGTATTTACAGACGTTGATGTATAGACAAATAAACGAGCATTGTCACTATAAACTCCTCAGGCAGTCTTTGTCCTCTCTATCCTCTCTCTCATCATAATTTCTGACAACAATTTAATAACTTTGTCTCCTTTAGACAAAAACCTACTGTATACTTGGGCATCAATGAATCATTTGTATGTGCATTTATGAACCCAAAACACATACGCACATTAGCTCTGGTGAGAATGTAGGCAGCAGCGCCCAGCTCACCTCCTCATGTGTTTACTCAACCCTGTCTAATAGTCAACACTGGTTTATACACATACGCACTAGGCCACACACACGTTCATGTACACAGGTGGGGCTTCGTGCCTGCACAGACTGTTGCATTTAGTGCTTTACATGTGATAGAATAAATAAACAACAGCAGGCAGAAGTACTTAGCTGTGCCTATTGGCTTTCTGCCATTCCAGAGGAGACGGGAGACACTGCTGTGATATTACATACAGACAACTCTGCTGATGGGCGGAAACTCTGGGGTTATTTAGATAAACGAGCAGTGGATGTGACATGCAATTTAAAAAGAATAATCCCATTTATTGACCTTCATCATTTCGTTGGACAGAAAGGAATACAGATCTGGTCTATAAACAAATTAAGTTGTGATTTGTCTGTCTGAGTAAATTTAATATATTCACGTCAATGTAGAAGCCGTCCATCGTCGTGAACACTGATATACAGAAACGTATCCAAATGAGCAATATCAAGAGATATAAAAGATATTAGAAAGAGTACTATTATGCATTCATATTTTTAAACTATAAAAAGTCACAAAAACTATTCATACTGTAGATTTTTTGCACTGTCATGGAATGTTATGATTCATAATCAAATTGTACTTTAATACTATTTATTAATGCCTTGTGAAAACCAACTATCCATTTTTATCATTTAATTTCTTTTTTACATTTTTAAAATGCATTTTTAACATTTTTACTTTTAAAATGGGTCTGTTCTCTAAATAATTACTTAAAAGCCATCACATAGCATTATCATTAGATACGTTTTAAATACAGATATGTTAAAAAGTGCTTTCTTATTTTAAGAAAAAAGCATTTAAAAAAGGGATTAAAGAATTTTAGTATGGGTTTCACAAACTCCTGCTGTAGTTTTTGCTGTGGAAAAACTGAATAATAAACATTTTCTGTATCTGTATCTAAAAACTGTATCTTTTGTATTATTAGATTAATAATAAATGTATGTTTAAAAGATTTTTGTACTCATAATAATCAATAAGCATGAATAAAGTATAGGCTGCATAGGGTCACGTTAAACTTGCTGAATGCTAAATAAATACACTTAGCCAATGGGATTTAAAATGATTCAGACAACCACTAACACTTCAACAGCAATATAGAGAACATTTTTAGCAGATCTATACCGCTCTGGTAAACTCACTGAAGATGAGCACATGGGAGGACGTGACGGTGATCTGCACTGCACATCATGAATGGCGGAGACCGAAGCACACTTCCAGATGTGCTGGCCCGGGGCCCTGATGGGTCTCGCTGTAACCTCAGGCCAAGCTCAAGCCAGGCTGGGGGTGGCGGGGTGCACACATTCCAGCATGTTCCACTGCTGCCTGGGGATCGCTCCTGGAAGTGTTACACAGATCTCGATGTGTGAGCAGGAAGTCAGCATGTCAAAGCTCTGATTATTAAACATCCGACTGACTGGGATCATCCGGAACAGAGTTATCACTACATAGCGATGATCGTCTGGACAAGAAACACACACAGACCATAGAAGCTGTATCAGTGAGGATCTTTTATAATAAGATAATGATATTTACTATACACTACTGCTACTACAAAACCTAACCATCATGGTGATGCTATTACATTCAAAGAAAAACTTATTGAATTTATGACTGTTTTAAACAGTAAAGTGCACTTTTAATGTTATCACATCTCACTTTTTGTCATGACTAACTATAATTCTGAGAACATTTTAAAAAATATTGAGTTGGCATGCGCTTTACAAGACTCTGTATGGAGTTTCTTTCCCAGAAAATCATCTTTCATCTTTATGGATTGACAGTTCACATATACATTTGACATTGTTAATGTCCAAATGTGCAATACAGGTGATATATTTAAGAGTTTCTCTTAGATTTACAGACCTTACATTTTAACCTAATCCTATAGAAAAACATAACTGTTTTGTTAAGTGGCGATTTCTTATGAATTTTAATTGTTAAACTTCAATGTACAATTCTTAAGATAAAAATATTCATATGAATTTTCCATTTCAGCAAATTTGCCATGAGACCATTTTAATAATTTTACTCGGTTCCTCACACAAAACTACTGTATGTTTTTTTTAAAACTTACTAGATATATTGAATGTTTCTTTAGGGTTTTTTTTGGCCTACAAACATCAGTGGCTAGGACTGGATCGGATAAACACAGTTGTGGTTCTGGACCTGGCCCGGCATTCTAACAGCTCTTAATTGGTGTAATTTAGAGTGAATTAAGCATGCACATGAGTGCATTTAAAAGAAAAAGACAATAACACATGGTCAAACCAGCCACTGTCCACATCACTTGATTATTGTTTTTTTTATACTTAAAGCATTAGAATCATTCTCTGTAAACAGGCTGTCACACCCAATAACAACATTTCCTCTAGATCAACATTTAAAGATGTAAAATATGGAATGAGATAGAAGGAGATGAATATAGAAACAAAACTAAGATTTAAGGGTATGCTGCTCTAAAGACATAGCTTAGGTCCCTCCTTCAATACAAATATAAGGATTTTTATTTTGTCTATTTAATTGTGTCCGCTTGGAAAAATCTCTTAAAAGTCTTAAATTTCTTAGGAAAAGAAACAAATGCATGAAGGACAAAAATGAAGAAGAAACTGAAATGTAATATTTAGGGTAAAGAGTTTGCGCAAATCCCTAATAGTATTCCTTCCTTAGCATCCACCAATAATAAAAACAAGAAACTCTCAGCATTTACCAGAATGGAACATTTCTAGTTTTATTCAGTTGCCGTTCCATGAGAAGAAACATGCACGGCTGTCACTGTAAACACGTCCAAAGCACTTTTGTTGCATGAAAGAAAATATATGAAACTAACAAGGTCAACAGAACTAAGTGGAAGTATAAAAAAGAATCAAAGAAAAGATGGAAACTAAAAAGGATGAGAAACATAACCAAAAAGAGACAGAGAGAGCAGTGTTTATATAAGTTTATAAGGAAAAGAGAAAGAGAGCACGACATTGACAAAGAGAGAGAGAGAGAGGAGAGAAGAAAGCTTAGAGAGTTTAGATCATTAGTCTACTATGCTGGTTTTCATTATTACTGCGCAATGCCAGCCTTGTAGTTAATCACACGGCACCCATTTAAGACCGCTGCCTTCAATCACAGGAGCGTACGAACATACACACACATACTCAAAGCCCAAAGCCCAGCTTCTGAGGACCCTTCATGTCAGAAAACCTTCTCCGCCCAAACTATCCATTGGTGAAGGCACCTTTTATAAAGCGGAGGAAGAGGACGGAAAGGAATCCACAGGAAGCAGATTGAAAAGCCATAATGGCACTTCAGATGGATTGAGAGGAAGAGACGAGGAAGGAAAATCCTTAATGAATCCAGCATCCTCCACTCCTAAGAATCACGCTTAACCCAATATTTTGGACTGATTTTGTAGGTGATGGACCACTGCAGGTCTCAATAAATATGAAAATATATATTGTTGTTTGGAATTGCATTTGCATTTGACAACAAAATATCAAGTAAAGATAAATAACACAAGCTCACTTTTTGAGAAAAAAATTAGGTTTGAAATTATAAAACTTCTGGTTCTGGTTGTCTGACATTCATTTAATCTCTTTCATACCAAAAAAAAAATGAAAATTCTGTCATCATTTATTCACCTTCATGTCGTTCAAAACCTGTATATGACTCTTCTGTGGAAAAAAAAGATATTTAAAAATTTTTTAGTGGTTTTGTATCCATATAATGGAAGTCAAAGGTGGACATATTGTTTGGTTATTACCATTCTTAAAAATATCTTCTTTTGCTTTCTGCAGAAGAAAAAGTTATACAGGTTTGCAATGACATGAGGGTAAGTAAATAATGAAAGAAGTTTTATTTTTGGGTAAACTATCACTTTAATTTTTCAGCTATACTATGGTTGTTCTGATTGGACAGGTGTGTGTCATATGCTTATTAAAAATCACCTTGAGACCATTAGATAAGAAGGTAGTTATGAACGAAAGCATAGTTTGTAGATGCAATTCAGTTTCACCACCGGTTCTGGGTCCTTTGGCTTAACATCGGATGCCAAAGGCAAACAACAAACATTGCTAATGTACACCCATGACATGATGTAAAACTACAAACAAAACACAAAAAATTATGTAAAGAAAGAAAGCAATCAATAATCTAATCCGGCTTTCTACAGATCTGTTTTGACTTTCACAGTCCCATCAGTAAGGCTCAAACATCCCTTTACCATCATGTTCCTATAAACTCATATTATAAAAGATATCCTTTAGCATTATGTTTAATGAAATAGTTTGCAAAAATTGTTAAAAAGTTTTCATGTGGGCTGTAAACTGAATTAGTGAGGGACCTAGATTGCTTCCAAAATAAAAAAAGAGAGAGTAAAATATTGTAAAATAAAGTGTCCATGCAAAAAGATTATAAAATATGTTATGTGGTTATAAAATAAATCCGATTATTCATTGATTTTTATTATTATTCTACAGTCCTAAAATGACATAATATTAAGTGACAAAAGCAAAATATCTTCAAGTATGTTTGGAAATCACTGGCCTAATCAATGCAACTTCAACATGTTCTTTATTACTACCAGGGTAGTTCAACATTGAAGGTCTTTTTAGGATTGTGTTTTTGTGTGTTGTTGCTATACACTTCACTGAACCCAACAGGAAATGCAGTTAGAGCCCCATTTAGTGAACGAGCGCGCGGCACATAGGCCGAGATATAATCAATGAACCTCAGCATGTGGCTCTGATCAAGAGTGCATAATCTGATAATGTCAACTAACTTAGGCAAATGTGGTAACCACACTGATTATTAAAGTCATGAAGGATCTCGGCTTCCAAAGAGCACAAAGAGAAAGAAAACAAGAACATCTCAAGTACATTTCGGCACATGTGAAATTCAATTAAGCAACGGTTGCTTCATTAAGATGTAGATTGCTGCCCAAGGTCACCTGGAGTTGTTTCCTTTGAATGGCAATGAAGTCCTCCGCTGTTTGATGTGGACACACTAGTTAAAGCTAGTTACCCGTTTATCATCACTAATTACTAATGCTAATAATGCAGGCTATGAAAATAATATGAAAATGGTGAAAAAGGTTTAGAAGAGAATGTTTAAGGTAAACATGAATCTTACTCGGCACATGCTCAGATATGAAAAGTATTCATTGGATGTGAAATATTAGTTGTCTCGTCTAATGCTTTGGTGTTAGTGGGGTAAAGATGCATCAATGTATCGCATATCTCAATACAAATTAATTTAAGATATGTATTGCAGAGCTGTGGTGACTGTTTCATGACTGTTCTAATTCATTATTAATTTATCAATTTACATACAAAATTAAACCTTACATATTGTCAATTATTTAACAAAATAACAAATGTTATTGAAATGTTATTGATTTTTTATGTTTTGGATATATCATTCCAACAGCGTATATACAAATCTTTCTGTGAAACACGTAAGAAATACAGCAGGTAGATTTGTAACAGTCTAGGAGTTTAAGTGAAAAATGTATAAAATGTTACAATAACCTTCAATCTCGTTTCACCATTTTAAACATAGCAAAAAACCTCAAATGACTCATAAAATATTGATTGTTCCAGATGTTTAATATAGACAAAATGTAGCAGGTTCTCAAGTTGCATGCAATTTAAAAAATAATTATTTTATGATTTTTATAAGAAACATGCTGGAAAACTGTACTATTAAAGGTTAGTGGAAGAGAGTGGTCTGAGCTTTAAGTTATGGAGGCAGGGCTGTTGAACTATCATTATAAGCATAAGTGAACAACAAAACATGTAAACTAAGCTATACATGGACAAAACTATACATTCAGCATTAAACCCTTTGCTCGGACAATCAAACAGACAGTGACCAACAGCCTTTAAAACAACATATTTTATGGTGCTCTAAATAGGAAAAGATCAAAGTGTCTCATTGAAGCTTAGCAAATGTACAAACAGAGTTATGGAGTGAAGGTCAGACAAGCATCTGTAATCTCCTTTAATAGTTCCTGGAGAGGTTAAAAAAAGTAGAAGAAAAACGAGGAAAAAAGAAACAGAAAGCAAAGAGGAAGTAGCGAGAGAGGAGCGAACAATCTCGGGAACATCCCATACTAAGACTAACAGCTGTTTAAACATTTCCAAGATAAAGAAATTGGCTCAATTTATACAAAGCGAGACTTCAAAAGCCAGGAGTGAGCTGCTTATATTTACATAACTCATGGCTTGAAAGTCTCCTCACTCCAAAGACATGGAGCCCATTAATGCAGAGCAATAAAACTCGAACCCCGTCCCTTTCCTTCAGTTTTCATCCAATGTGAGTTGGCTGAAGGCTGCAGGTCCACTCCACCGCTGTGACTGCCCCACTGTCAAATATCTGACAGCTCAAGTTTACATTTGTAAAATGTGATCATTGTAAAACCATCTGCTCCCTAAAACCCATGTGTTTATCCAGCTTATCCCAGGAAATCGCTTTTCTCTGTGCCCAATAACTGTGTTCACAAAATAAAAGTTACTTACTAAGGATTTGGAGAGAGGTTACAATGAATAGATCGGAAAGCTGTCATGCTTATCCGGGTTTTAAAGAAGTGTAATTTGGCCTGAGGACCTGTGAAGATTATTAAACATGTGTCAGGATTTTGGAAAAAGCATTTCCATTCTTGATTTGGATATAGCATATCGTACCATATCATCTAATTTCATATATTCTGTATGGCGTCTCAGAGACTCCAAAACTCCAAAATTCGATATCTCAATCATACCTAACATTTATTAGACTATTTAATCAATTACCAATTTTAATCATTCTCTGTTTAGTGTACACCGTAGTGACTGCCAGTCTATGAGACCCTAAACATACAAAACTTGAATTGTTATTAATTATATCAAATTAAAACGTAAAGCATATAATGTACATATTAAAATAGAAATGTTACTTTCTTAAAAACATTGTAAGACTTACAATTTATGATGCAAAAGCGCTGCATAAACACAAGATCATGTTATAAATTTGTGGAACTGACTTGCAGTTTTCAGTGCCCTTATGGCTTTTTTGCTGGCTGAAGTTTTAGCGCCCCTCTTAGGCCATTCTATGTAACAGCATATTCTTATCTGTAACTAAATATTAAAAAAATAGCACTGAACAAGGTTGTGAGTGCTAGCTGACACATTTTTACATTTTTTTAGGGGGTAAATTAGTGCTTTTCAGTTTTTGCTTGAACACACAAGCCGACTTTTTGTGACAACATGCCCCACAATGATGGGGTAAGGTGTCATAATGGAACCTGCCATTAAAAAAATTATTTAAACAGAACAAATACGAAAGAGAGCATACAAAATGATCAAACTACTGATTTCCCCAAAATATATTTTAAATTATGGGACAACTTCAAACTAATGTAAAAACTTGCCGTTTGTTTTGTTTTTACCTATTTACCCAACAGCAAAAAAAAACAGCATTGTAATTTAGTAAAGAAATTATTTTAAAATTAATTTTATTACTTAATCAAAGTTTAAGAAGGTTTAAAACTGTTTCTTTCTTTCTAATTTATAAAATGGTTAGGTTCAGTCCTTGATTCTGATTGGTCAACAGCTATGTTTTATTCATCTATAAATTCACCTACCTCTCCTAACTTATTGCTTAAACACATACCAACAGACAGACAGACACAGATAGAATGAAACATTTTAATTACATAAAAATTATGATGTATTGTGTGTAAATTTGTGTAAAAAAGACTATTTACAGTTCACTAGAGTTTGTGATAGGCCCAAATGTTTAGCAGACTAAAAAATACAGCATAAACACATAACATATTAAACATTCTGAAAGGTAATCACTAATTTTAGGATTCAATATGACACTTGCAATTTGTCTTTTCAGCCAGTGCGTTGAAAAATGTTATTTTTTGGAAAGCAATGCCTAAATAAACAAGCATGAATGATGTTTTAATTATCACATCCGTTCCAAGTCAAGAAGATATGAGGTAAGGTTTTCATTTTAGACTTCAGAGCTTTCTCTTACTTTGTACTACACAATTGTCTCTCATAACGTCCCAAACAAGAAGAAATTTATTGTATATAAGAATCTTTGGGATTTTTTTGCTTTACATAATTGAGAGCTTCTAAATTTAGCCCATTTTAAAACCTAGCAAAAAATAAAAAAAATACACTGTTGTTTATTTTTTTCAAGAAGATCGTATTGTACTTCTCACTTCCAGACACTGATATTCACCCTTTGATGCAACCAGACAGATTTTAGAAATGTATAAAACCACCAAGGCAAAAAGCATTTCATATATTGATCGACTTGCATGGCAATAATAATGGAAATTTCTCAGGAGCAATACCATTGTCTATAACACATAGACTTTCAGTGTACATTATCTCTATAGCACTAGTCTGCAGTGTGGAGTTCCAGTGAGTGTAAGTTTGCCTATGTTGACAGGTGGACCTCATGGCTTTCCTTTGAACAGCCGGTCTGATTTACAACACAGCCCGGGCTATGAGACACAGAGCGTTCCAGCCCTCTGATATCACCAGACTACATTAGTAATTAATACAGTCTTAAGGAATGAGAGCACACGCTAGGGAAAACTTAAGAACCGGTAATTAGGCCCAACAGTTGCTGGTTTGACAGTGATGCTTTAGTAGTCTGATTTTCTTATAGTCTTAGTAATGGCACAAATATGGTTCATATCAAGAAATGAACTTGAGTGAAAAATAAAATATCTATGAAGTGAATTTGCGAACAGGAAGATGGGGAATTCCTCCATGTACTGCAAGTTGCGCCCAGCACTAAATGTGTCTTTGCGCATTTTTACTAGTAAACAGTCAGCATGTGCACATCATTCTTAGTAGATTACCCCCTCTGCAAAAAATATGCAATGCCAAAGCGAAATAAATCACATTCATACTGCCTAATATCTTCCAAACTTGCATGTGAAATGTGTCTTGTTTCTTGACGCAGACTGAGTTTCCATTCGACACAGACGAGAGGCAGGAAGGTAAGAGTGCTGACAGCCCAGCACGCTGACTAATTCACTCATCTGCCACTGCTGAGGCCACGACTCAACGCTCCATTCAGACTGTCCCACAGACAGACAGCCTCCTCCAGCAACATAACGCATCTGATAAAATCTCCCCAAATATTCCAGACATTCAGCACAGACAAAAGAAAGGGGTTGAGGAGGGCTCTCATTATCGTTCCGGTCTTCAGATAGCCTGCCGTAAAATAAGGACGTCTCTTGTCACTTTTTGCGGTGCTTTTGCGGAACAGGCCGCTTGAGTGGTGACGGGACAGACCTGCTCAAGAGACTCGAATCTGAGTGCCAAATATCATCTGGGTCTGTCTCCGAGAGTGAAGGGATAATTGTATAGGCTATAGTTGCAGGTAATAGCTATAGACTCCTTTGCATTCCTCTAGGTCGTGTCTTTTAGTTTTGGTGTAGCGGTTACGTTGGATAGTGGTGATTAAAGCTACAGGTATGTAGTGCATGTGGTTGTGATAAAACAGTATTGACCGAGGAGGTTAAATGTGGTACGTTTTACATAGTGGGTCTTCACTAACGCCCAAGGGTTCCCATAGTTTTCTAATCTTGATGAGGCACGATCATTTTTCCAGTATCATTTACATAAATACGCACATAGCTGGGTTTACACCAACCACAGATGCTCCGGTCTGCGGCATCTAATCCTATTCTCCGTTTACTTTCCGGTCTCTTCTTGTGTGCCCAAAACATACAAATATCCAACAAATAAAATAAAAACACTTTACACTTGAAAAATCTGTACAATTACATATTCTTGTATTTCTAAGAAGGCAAATGAGTTAAAGCTGCAGTGCCTTTTTTCTGTGCCACTACTGTCACCAAACAAAAGAGCAAAAATATTGTTTCACGCAGGATTTCCTGAACACTCTCCATATGCCAATGGATAGAAGCCACACAGTCCCTCCAACAATCATTGGTTGAGCCCATGTTGCTGTGTTGGGATTGCTCAAACAAATAAAGCAACGTTCTGACATCATCACTAAGACATAATGTTTACATTTGTTGGGGGTTCACCATACAAATGGCTTACTTATAATTAACTGTACTAACATGGAAAGAAAGTGTTTTCCACAATTTTCTAATTGTGATGAGGAACAATAATTTTTCCAGTGTAATTTACATAAATATGCACATGGTTTGGCTTGGTTTACACTGACTACAGGACCCTGGAGATGCCGGGGACGTCTGGGCTGTGCAGTCTGATTCACTTTTCTGTCTGTTCCTGCATGTCTTATACATTAAAAATTCAACAAATGAAATAAAAAAGCTTCTGACATCACCACTGAGCCATAACGTTTATCACCCTACAAATGGTTTACTTATAATTAACTATATTAACCTGATAAACAAGAAAGTATTTTTGTATAAAACTTTTTTCCACACCTCACCTTCAACAAAACAAGACAGTCGGTAAGTAACGCTGGAATGTGTATTTGCCTTGTGTTAACTGATCCAGAGCTGGCCTTCATCGGCTCTGTTTTGGGTTAGCTGACTCAGACTTGCCCCAAACAAGAAATGGATTTCAAAGTAAAAGCTGACCCTCTTAGCCCAAGGTGCAACATTAAAGAGATGTTTAGGTACATGGCGTGTGCCAGGCGGCTTTTATGTACCCACACGGGCTTAGGTCACAGCGCCTAGATCCGTCAAAACAGAAGAACAAGCAGAGTCATGCGGCCACGCAGATAAGCCATGGATGCCAGGCGCCCCACGGACGTCCTTATCAGTTCTCCAGTGCACTCTGGGATAGATAATGGCACTCTCCGGGCGCTTGCTGCACTCCCTCTCCAGTGTTTACCGAGCTACATCAAAGGCTAAAGCGTGAGCAGGCCAGTCGTGTTAGTCATTGACAAATTAAGCAAAGACTGATCTGGTCAGGGACCACCATCCCCCCACCCGCAGCACTTTAATGGACTTGCTACACAGCCCGTCCAGTTCTTTGCTTTGCCCCGAGGTGTTCCACACAGTAATTACTCCTGGGTAATGACAGCCAACACTTCAGTAGGTTGTAAACGGCAGGAGGCTTGTAAAGAGGCTGTGACCGGTAGAGGCGTGAGCGTTTTGGGCTGAGGCTACAACAGCAGGGTGGAAGCCCACCCACTAACCCAAGTTTACTCCACACTCCTATACTTGACTATACAGACCTCTTCTCCACTCTCCACTCTACTTTTCTTCTTCATCACCAATTTTTTAAATCACCTATTTTTTTAAAGGAAAATGCTAATTCTCTCTAGGCATATAGGATTTCCTATTTTTAATTGAACAGGAACAAAGACTTTTATAAAAACCTGACAAATCTGAGCTAAAACTCCCTTTGGGAACATCCTCATTTGTAAAAACATTATAGGAAATAACGTTTCATGTAGCTTAGTTGTTAAGACCATGGCACTAGCAATGTCAAGGTCATAGGCTCAAACCCAGGAATTGCAACACATAGTAAGTTTCTTACTTTAGTTTTAATTGGGGTTAGGGTTAGATTGTGTGTTAGGGCTGGGTTATAGTAATTACAACTACACAGTAAAAATACTTTGCTGCCTTAAAATGTTAAGTCCAATCAAGTTATTTAAACTGTTTTTATATTATTTCAACTCATTTCAAGGCATTTCGACTCACACAAATAAGCTGAAATTGTTTAACCTAATTTGATGAGTTAAATGGTTTGAAATTAGATGAAAGTGTGTAAAAACAGTAGAAATTATTTGTAAAACTTGTAGTACTAGATAGTGCTAGATATACCCAAATATAGTAATACCATTCATTTTTGACCTAATGGGGCATTTTTAGGTCCCTATTAGGAAAACAGCTTATAAATCATAGTAAATTATGTTTATTTGAAAATGTAAAAATGCAGAAAGGTTTGTGTGAGGGTTAGGTTTAGTGGTAGGGTGAGGGTTATGGGATACAATATGCAATTTTCACAGTATAAAAGTCATTACTATGTCTATAAAAAGTCCCTATAAAACATGAAAATCCTAAAATCAACAATTCCTTGAAGGCTAAATAAATATTAAACTAAATAAATAAATATTAAAATAAAGACATCTCCTGACATTCCCATGACTATGAAACAAGATCTATGTCACTAGACTAATCATATCACATTCCAATGAAAGTCCCAATTGTTCAACACACAATGTTAACAGCTGTCTGTTTGT
The DNA here is from genome assembly GCA_019155185.1 of Beaufortia kweichowensis. Lineage (NCBI taxonomy): Eukaryota > Metazoa > Chordata > Actinopteri > Cypriniformes > Gastromyzontidae > Beaufortia > Beaufortia kweichowensis. Next base: position 4,575,343 of record CM032795.1, on the reverse strand, counting down.
TTACCACAGAGGTTTCCTACAGAAAACACGCTCACATATTAATTTACTCTGACAATCTTAACCCGACTTGCTATGGTAAGGTTATAATAATGATTTATAAGTTGAGCCATCGTTACAGTGCAGCTTTGCAGCTTTAATAGCATAAATCTTTTACCAAGCCCTACAGTTTGAGATAAACATGTAAATAAAAGCATATCCAATAATGAAATGTAAGTAATATTAATGGAGTAGTTATGTTTTCTTTAGCAAGCATCACCTACAGTATCCAAAGTTAATTACAGACTGTGTCCCAACATAATTGTTTGTACATGTTGTGTTTGTACATGCATTTCTTAACGATAGCTGTCCAGACAACATGAAAGCCTTCCAATATCCCAAGACTCCAAAATTCAGACACACAGTAGATTGACCCTTGACCCCAGAGCCTGTTGTCCTGCTATGGTTCTCCCATTATCTCGGAGTGAATCTCTGTCTTAAAGCCACGGCGCCTAAGGTTATTTTGTGGGAAAGAAAAATGGCCTCAGCTTCACAGGCTGTGAAGATCAGAAGACACCGATTATGCTAGCAGTAAAATAACCCGAACATTCATTGTCCTCCAAACCATTACAGTTGCCATCCTAGTTATTACACAAATCAAAAATGACCAATAAAGAGTATTAGACAGGAACTGATTTGCTTCAAAACATTAAGTTGTCGTCTTGAATGAAAGTGTTTTCGTCTAGGAAGGCAAAAGTGTCTGGCATTCAAAAGAAAAAACTGTCACTCCCAGTACAAGGAAAATGTAGTTTGAGCCTCAAATTTGATTTAGTGGTAAGGTTTGAAAAAGCACAATGACGGGAAAGTTACAGTAATTTAGAGGGATTGGATTTTCCTTGAGCGCAGAAAACACAGCGGAGTGTCTATAATGGAACAGCAGTTAACCATTTATCACCGTTTCCTATTTATCATGCTAATTGTTCAGGCGCGGAAATACTGTTTGTTTTAAACAATTAGGGTTTGGTTTAGTGCCCTAAAAAAGTGTGTCAGCCAACAGATGTAAAAAATTTCAACCTTGTCCTTTACAAAATAAAACATCCCATCTGTATATGACTTTCTATATGAACCTTCTGAAGCTCCAAATAAGCAAATACATCCATCATAAAAGTTATCAAAATGACTCTAGTGGCTTAATAAATGTCTTCTGAAGTTAAACAATAGGTTTGTAGGAGAAAACTGATTCCCAAAGCAAACCCATAAGAGCACTTCAGTCAAATAGCTCAAAGTCCTAAATTAAATTCTTATTAAATCTTTGTTTGTGTTCATCGTTGTCATTTTCAGTCAGTTTTCAGTCATGAATCTGTAAAACCTTCTGCCTGACTACACACAAGCTGTTGACTCGCATTTAAAAAATTACCTTTTATTGTTGCTTCATTTTCAGTTTTTTACTTTCTTATTCTTTTATTTGTATTACATGTACTTTGTATGCATATCCCTGTGCATTATGTTCCTCGTGTTTATCTCTTTATTAAAACACTTGTTTAATATATATACAGCTTTGAATGCTGCATACACTTTAAAAAAAACTCGTAATGTGTTTTACCCATGACCTTGGCATTGCTAATGCAATATTAGTTAAGCTTCAGTTTACAGCTCTAATTTGTATTTGTTTTTTCTTTTTATGTATTCATAAAAATCCTCACAGTCATATTCAATAAAAAACAACAAAAAAAAATAAACAACTGACTTTAATAATGACAATAAGCTTGTTTAATATTGCGATATTAAGCAATACTATATAATAATGATTCGCTCAATTTACATCTGAAGAATATTTAATGGTATAAATAACACAAACAAAAACAGAGGATAACTTTGAATTTTTTTTAAGAAAAATAATTCTCAAGAATACTTTGATCCTTGTTTTGATTGCCATAATGCCATATTTTTCCCAAAAATCTCTTTTTTTAAATTCTACCAGAAAAATATATCTACTGTAATTGCTAGAACATGCAAAAGGGTTTATTTATGCCTCTCACAAATGAAATAAACATCTTTCTGCTCGCCGATTTGTCTCTTCCCCCCGTGGAAAATGACATTGGCAGACTGTGAGAGAGACACTATTAAACAACAATGTCTTCTGTCAATATGAGTCAGACATAGAGAAGACGTAGGGTTTTGTGTGTGTGCGTGCGAGCCTAGTCTCTTGACAGTATTTAGAATACACACACAGATACGAGTGGGATGAAAGGGTGTTTTGTGAACGTCGATTTCCAGTTATCGTTGAAACGCGGTGCCGCAGTAAACAGTGCAGCGCTGGGTGGCCATGCGAAAGTTTAAACAAAGACAGAGTCAGAGTGAAATGTTTCACATTCAGCAGAGCGCAGTTACGAAACGCAGAAGGAATGGGTGTCCGACACAACAGTACATCACAAACAAGCACAAAATGTCAACATGTAGCACTGAATGTGTCATATAACTGTGAGTACAGTATTGAGTAGGGAGAGACTACTCAAAAATAGTCTACTGTATGATTTCCTTCAGCAAAGAGAGCAGAAAATTATTAAAATGAATGTTCAAAGAAACAAAAATATAGGGAAAATGCATACCTTCATTTCTTTATTGATATGTAATTTACTCTGTAATTTGGTTATAAAAAACAGTATCACATGATTACATTTGATAAATTGTGAGACAATAAGAACCTACTGATGCTAATAATCTGACAATGAATTTTCTATGTAATAAAAATAAAGCCATATTTTACTGTACATATCTGCAAGTGTATTACAGTCTATTTAATGAAACGCAAAACAGGGAACAAACAAAAATCAAAGTCTAGGATAACAAACTGTAATTTATGAACGGCATAAAATAACAAAAGTCAAAACACATGTAGTGATGCCAGATTTAACATTTATGAAAAAAAAAAAAACATTTTAAATTTCCTAATAGTTTTCTAGTAGTTGACATCTAGAACGGATCGATTTTGTTAAATTTTGTTTCTATCGTAAAAGTAATCATCTCGTTTCATAGCTAGAAAACACATCTCCATCCATTTTATCTGCGTTTATTCAACACTACAAACTTAAAGCTATATGTGAATTTTCATGTATAACATTATTATTTTAAAAAAGAGACTCGTTTTGCATAAACCTCTATGATCTCAAAGCAAGTTTAGCTTGTCAAATAAATGAACTCCTGGCGTTCGGATCGTTCTTGAGGCGTTTTGTTTACATGCAGGCTGGTGTGCAACATCTCGGATAAACAGAGACATCTTGGCTGGGTTAAAAGGATGAAGACAGTGTGCAACAAAGCAACAAATAGCAAATCAGCTGCCAAGTTACGAAAAGCTGCCGTCAAGGATGAAGCCTCAGACAAAATACTCTTCTGTCTTCATGCAAGTAGCTAAAACCATTCAGATTATCAAGCGCCACATTTAAGTGGAGACTAAATTAAACTCTGGTGACTAATCCTTCTTCCATCAGGTGTTGTGTATTAACGGTTTAAGGCTGTTTACTTTGACTCAGATCTGCACCGTTGATAGTCACGGACAGGGTTTTAGCGTTGAAAAAGGTCTTTGATAGAAATACAAACAACACAGACCAATAAACTTATTGGGGAAAACACATTTATACCGTTTCAGACCAAGCAAAAAATGTTTATTTTTACATTTGTTTTGATGTTCTGGACTTTTAGGTCAGTAAACAGTTGTCAGAATTGCAAGCTACATTGAAAGATTTCTCAAGGGTGAACAGAAAATCTGAGTAAACCTTACTATTACCACTGCTCACACTTGGTGTTAAAGATCTGATCACTCTTTATGTATTATACTATGATGCATAAATAATCCTAAATTAAATGATATGTCAAACCACGCCGCTTGTTTAAAAGAATTGTGACGATAAAAATTGTGCTTTTTATCGTCATCGGACACACGGTTGTCAGCAAAAAATCCAAGCCAGAGCCATACTTAGAGACCAAGGTAGCAAAGAGATTTGGGATGGGATCAGTGTACCATTTCAAAATAAATAACACCTTAGAAACAACAAAGCAACGCCCTGGCAACAACTTAGAACACCATTACGATGTGACTTTCTCTCCAAGAAGCACTACTGACTATTGACTTTTATTTAGGCAATATTAAAATTTATTTTTTAGTGTGTTCTTTTGTCTTTCTCTAATTAACCAACCTCTCCAGTGTCCCAAGTAACATGTTTCTGCATATAAGCAACAGGGGTGTTTTATTTTTTTGCCTACCACTGTTATATTCCAGAAGATGGACCTAGTCGATGCATTTTCTAGTAAAGCCTCATTCATACAGTTTTTCCTAATGTGTATAACAGGTAAGCATTCAGTATTTTCTACATATTTGTTTTGCAAAGACATTTCCCCAAAAGACCTATTAAAGCCCTTGCACACTTGTATCACACGCCTTTGCATTGTTTCAGATACTTAATTCACAACTCAAAACAGGCTTATTGGGCACGTTCCTCAGGATTTCTCTGAAGCAACGGTGGTGATAACAGACACATCTCATTATTTGTGATCAGACCTGACAGCGGAGTTTAAAAGCGTTTGAAGTCGGCAGTGCCCCTGCTGTTATCTAAAACTTGCCGCCTGCAGACCTCTCACCATGGGGCATCTGGACTGGCGGCACTCGGCCGCTCTCAACTCACCGCTCTGTGCTGGGCCACTTAGAGAGATTAATACTTAGCTAAGGGTCAGGAGAAAGTTTAGGAAACTTTCAGTAACAACAGCTGAATTCTGTCCCGTGCGAAACGTCAGGTGACAACAGCGAGACTGGTTTAATAAATTAATGCAAATGAACTTTGAAGTCAGCTGAATAAATCCAACTGTGTTTTTAACACAGAGTAAGTGGGGTCTAAAAGTGTAATACTGTAAATATATATATTAATATAATCTTTAATTAAAAATGATTTTATTCTATAAACGTGATTATGAAAAGCTGATTCAGTATTAATAGTGTTCTGTATAGATATGCCCTTTTTGCTTATATATAAAATTTTGCATTTATTTCATATTTATTTATTAGTTTACCTTTTTTTTTAAATCAAATGTTGTTTATTTCAGATTTATAATCTCATAACCCCACTGTATATGCTTTGAGATTATGCATAGCCAAACGATGCATTTAACTGATGTATTTCAATGCAATAGTAATGGTTCAAAGGTTGAACAACAGTGCCCCCCTGAGATAACAAACTTGTTTGTGTCATTGCACCCTGACCCATAAACTATGACCTATTCAACTTTGTTTTACAATTTCCCTAATGTCATCACCTTTTTAACTACCACTGCAACTTCAAAACTGCTGACGTCTGGGTATAATGCAAAATGTAACATGGTTTATATCTTTCCGAAAACACTCCGTCAACAATCTGTTTCTCTTAAACTTTCACCTGTGTTCCATCATGTAGCAGGTTGCTTAAGAATCGAGTCGCTATGAGATTTTCATAAAAAGCTTGAATTATGTGACTTATTACGTGTCTCCACGCAGACTCCGAATGGAGGCAGAAGCTTTCAGCAGTCTCGCTAATAAGGTGGCTTTGAGGACACAATAAAGCATTGTCTCCTGCCTCCCTCTCTACGGAAGGAAGTGGATGAGCGAAACAGAAAACCAGAGGCTGTATGAATCAAAGCAATCATCAGAGAGATGCAGCCTGGGGTCAGGATCTGCTGCACCACAGCCATGGTGACAGAGATAAGACATGTTTTTACTGTGATAATACAGGCATATGTATGCTGTCTAGGAAAAGCGCTAATCTAAATTTTCAGTCAGCATATGGAATGATCTTAAAATACTTTAAGAACATACCTATAAACAAAAATCTGCTAAAGATAAAATCAACCTGTTTTACATTTTGTGCTTATTAAAATGATCAATCGTAGGCAGGTTAGGAAAACATATTAGGATCAATAATAATGATAATTTACTTACTTTTGACATATTATTATTATTATTGTTGTTGTTGTTGTAACCTGTCCTGTATCTTTGTGCTACAAATGTCAATAAACCCTCAAATCAAGTGGATTTATTAAGAATTTACATATCTGGATAACTGTGCTTAATTTTGCCTCACTGACAATGCAACAGATTAAAACAAATCACATACATTTACATTCCAAGGATCAAAATATCAAGGAGATCAAATATACTTGGAAGTGGTGAGTTTTTAAATCAACTTAGGGCAAAAAACAAACACCCAGAACATAACAACAACCTTAAAGCAATGCTGTGGCAACCACCTACAATACCATATAGCATTGTGGCAAACACCACTCTCAAACATTGATTTAGTTCAAAAGTAAATCAATGTTTTAATTCCAAGTAGTGGTGTAGAAGGTACGCTTTTAAAAATCTTTATACATCGACAAGTTTGTAGAGGAACTAATAATATCCAAACACGATAAACACAGACACTGACACGAAGAAAAATCTAAATTGCTGCTGCATTTAGTTGTTTCTCTTGCCGTCTTTCATTTTTATTTCTCATATCTCTATCTCACTGTCACCATCACTGTGTCCGCACACACTCATGTGGCACCTACAGGGGACCCCAGCTCCCATCATCCCGCTCATCAGATCATCCCAGCCCTCCTTCTCCTCACACGTCACAGGCCCTCAGAGGGAAGACGTGGTCCATGGCGATATCTCCCCTCTGACAGCCTTAGGTCTGTCTGCACTTAATGGACCCACGGTCTCACAGCCCCCTTGTCGCCTCTCACCTCAGACAGTGTGGCACGTCTGGAGTCCAGACCCGTGTGAGGAGGCAGTACTCAGAGTTAAGTGCACCTAAGAGCAGCCTCTTCAAGGACACAAGCCACACAGAGATGGTGTTTGGAAAGCACATTGTCTACCCCACATTTTGGCAGACTTCCTTTGTGTCCATGCCAGACATACTTTTCTAAAATGTGGATTGAAAGCAGTCCTTTTCAATACAAACTATAAATCTTCAATAAGCCTCGGCCATACAAACAGTATGCAGTTTCAGGTTCTTCTTTTTACCACTGCATTCATGTCATGTTCAATTTACTATCCGATGGCTGAATTCGTAGCTTCAAAACTGAACGTCTGGATACTTTTCTTGAAACCGTACACAGAGAAGAAAGCAACGAAACCAAACCTAAAAAGGTTGTCTATAACTAAGCCGTTGGACTTTTAATGTTCATAGGTGATAAACAGATACAATGTTAAAATATGGGTAAGATGTAAAAACAGCATAATATTACTGTAAGGACTACGCAGTTTTATGGTCTTCATTTAATTATACTCAAGTATTTAAACTTTTGAAATGTATGTATTTAAATCAAGGATGGAGAAATGTTCTATTAACGTTAGTTCTCTGAAAACACTAGACATTAAACAGAAAACTGAACTATATGAAACCTGTTAGTTGAAACTGTTAAAGATTAAACTCAGACGCAGTTGATTTTATAGTTGCTTGCCACTTGATCTTATCACAGACTGTGTCTGTACAAGTAAACTTTGTTTTTAACAAGATTAACTTAATTAAAACATCTTGCTTTAGCTCGAAGACTTTATGTTTTGGTGACACAGATGCTATTTCTTCACAAGAATGTAACAGTGGTCAAATTACATTTCACACCAAAATGTTTTAAATACTGAAGTCAAATTTACAGAAACATGATTTCACTCGTTTAAGTCATTAGGTCAATTCCTTAACACTAAATATAGAAATTTATTTTATTAGATTTTTTATACCTTTGAAACACTTTTTCAATTTTTGATACTTTTATATTTTGTGTTCTCTTTTAGGGTTTAGCTTTTTCATTAGACCTTTCTTAATGTTATGTGAATTTTTTTGTTACAGTCACCTATTACATTTTTAAGTTTATTTAAACCTTGTATGTACAACAAAAATGTTATTTCCTTTTTTAGAAATAAATCGGTTATTTGAAATTCAGTTCACTTTTTCCATACCATCAACCCAGTATTGTGTAGCTAAATGTATCTAGTAAATGTATATTATATTCAGTATTTAATTATAGTTTTAGGGAATCTGCCTGTTACTTAAGTAGTATATAAGTAGTAAAGTAAGTATATTAATCAATTACAATTACTAATTATTTTCCTAATTATAATGTGCCAAGAATTTTCATCCCTGTAAATGAGCTACTAATAGGATCCGAACCAAAAGCAACAGTAATAAACTTACTATAGCCTCTTGTTTGTACAAAGACATCTGCTTGAGAATTACCAGTAAGAAACCATTGAAACAAACAAGGCCTCTTAAGCATTACAGGCAAAGACAATGTTGTCCTGTTGGGAAAACCCACCGCTCCCTTTGAAGAGAAATAAGAGCGCGCCCACATGCGCAAGGTAATCCTATTACCCAGGAGACAAGGGGATCACTGCTTTCGATCAGGGGTCAGGCCCTCAATGACCTCACCCTTACAGGAACAATAGTATGAAAAAAGACAGCGAGCCTGGAAGGCTCACAGTGTTGTTAAAGGAAAGTCTGTTACGTTTCCTATTCAACATCTCTACAACATTAGCTTGTTATTGACTAACTGTGTAAGTTGTAATCTTGACATTGCTGGTGCCATGCTCTACCAACTGAGCTACAGAAACGTACAGTATAGGCTTGGGGTTATGGATAAAATTAGTCATGCAACCTGGGAAATGTTCACTGGGAAGGTCCGCCTAAGCCTTAACTTCTTCATCCCCGTTAAACCCCTAAGACAAAGTGCAGACCTGGCCACTCCACTGAGCTCTTGGCAAATGATGGGCCAAGTGGAAGTATGCAGCTTGGTTCTGTGTGTGCTGGCAGAGACTGTGCAACAGAGACTTTAATAGCTGGCATGAATCCGCACAGAGGTAGGTAGAGGCAATGCAGGCGTCTCACTAAAGGAACAGAAAAAACAGCTGTTTCTTTTCCTGTCTTAGCGTGAGAACAGCCAGGTTTTCATGGGTGAGAGCAGAGGAACATTATTCAGAGCTCATACAATAAGGCCACGGTATAAAACATCAGCTCGAGAGTTCACTCCATTAGCACAAACTCGCTTTTTCTGTAAGAAAAACACTGTGTGCAGATCAGTCCCACAGGACAGTTTTATTGCTCAGATGTTGCTTGTTTCAGGGTTTCCTCTAAAATGTCTTAGCAGAAACAAATGGGAAAACTGTTGGCAGCCAGAAAAAGTAAAGATCTATAAAATTATTGTGTATAGCCAGCCTCTTCAGTGAAGTCGGGCACTCGACGTCCATGTTTTCAACACCTCTAGGCAGCTATTTCAGGCACAGCAAGGTATCTACATGAATATCTAAAATCACAATTAAACAACATACTTCCGAACAACAACTTACCAGTACCATAACTTGTTTTTAAGCTCAAAATGTGCTAAAAAAAACTTTTCTAGGTCATTTCCGTTATTGTGCATGCACACAGGTTGGCAAGCGCCTAACAATAGGGCTGCACAATATATCGAAATATAGCAATATGCATATCGCAATGGTTTGCAATAAATTAGTGATTTAATTTTGATAACTTAAAATGTAGTATATGGTCAAAGTGAAGAATATAGTATCTGGCACATGGATGTTAGTTTGGATATGCGTGCGTGTGCATAATTGTGTGCTGTGCGAGTGCTCTGACTCAAGACAGTCAACAAGCCGCAAAGCTTTCATAGCCAGCTGATGCTTTCTTTTCCATGAAATATGAAACGTATGTTGGTTAAAAAAATAAATATCGTATCACATATCGAATATCGCATTATTTAGCATGGTATCGCATATCGCAGTTTTTTTTCAATATCGTGCAGCCCTACCTCACGAGACTCTGTGCAGAGCCCAAGCCCAAGTCTTTATTGATTGACGATTGGTTTGTTTTATTGAAAGGTGGAACGTCTGTCGCTAGAGCGGCCATATTGAGTGTTGAAACCACTTTCTGACTTTCGATCGTTTAATTGTTGTGATTGTAGTCCATACTTTCTGGAGAAATCTTTCTTTTCATCTCAACATGGCTTACAATGAAAATTAATGAAAAAGAAACCTCTTACACTGCCAAATCTTCTCTCTTTAAAGATAAAGGCCACCCCTCCAGGCAGGTCAAGTGTTTCTCCAGATACGGCGAGAGCTTGAACTCATCCAGGAGGAGGTTCTCTTTTAGGCAGATGAGACCTCTCACACATGTGACAAAAAGTCACAAGGCAGGTAAGAACCAACAAAATTTTAATCGACTCGTAAAGCCATATTTGTTTGGTTTTCATGGATAAACAATGTATCAATTGCTAAATCAGCATCATTTTTTTTTCACAAACATATTGTTTCACACATTTATTAACCCACTGAATTTAAGCTCTTTTTGGATCTTTGCCATTGTGGATTCCATTTAAAAAGATAACATGACCGCATTAAAATAAGAGTAAAAAAGGATATCATATACAGCTCAAGCATATGGCATGAGGGTGAGTAAATTATAAGAGAATTTTCATATTTGGGTTAACTATTCCTTTAAATAGCATTTTAATGTGTCAAATGTATACTGTATAAATATATTGATACGGTATTTGCACTGAAGTATACACTTAAGTGTGATAATTATGTCAATGAAGCATGCTTTGAGCTGGTAAATTCAAACATTATTTAAAAAGAATCCTAAAATACACCACAATATTAATATACCAGTTTTTGTCAGTATGTTTTATCAGTTGTATTAATTAGCTTTCTGTGGCAGTTTCTTTTGGAAACTTTGGGAACATAAAAATATAAATATTTTTAAATGGTTTACCTGTAAACAGAATCGTTCACGCCTGCGATACGCAGGTGTCAATCAAGTCAATGAAGCTCCTAATTGCTGGATACAATGCTTTTGCAGGTATGATTGTAGGTAAATATCCACTATGTCCAGAGGTGTCTTGGTTGTCTGTAAGCTAAAGCTTTCCGCTATTTTATATCTCGAGAAGCTCCAAACAATTTTGCGCTTCAGTGAACTAAATGATTCACTCAGATTCGCGAACTGACTCGTTGCAAAGAATCGAATCAAATGATTTATTCGCGAAGTCGGGTATCGCTCGTGGCCTAGTAAAAAATGTTTTGACTCTTTTGAAATAAACTACCCAATTGTTAACACTTATTGCGTCAAAAAATAAAGTAAAAAGGTGAAATGTTGTGATTATAAATATTTACTCAAAAAAGATTAACTAATTAACTCACTATGGAACTAATGTGTGATTTTTCTTGGTGGTGACACAGCAGTGTACCTTTACACCAGCTCAGTACTCCAGTACATACAGGTATTCTGGGTCTCTATGATATTTAGCTTAAACATAACTTTGGGGGAATATTTTTTAACCACCAGGCAATTTATTAATTGTAAAATGTGTCCTTGATTCTGATCTGGTCAATAGCCAGTTAGCAACCACCCTTAGCAACATAATATATCACGCTCAATCAGGGACTATTTTTCCAGTGGGAGGAAGTGATTCTACTTAATGAACATTGCATTATACATATTTTTAGGCTTTAATAGTTGTATTGTGTGGTAACCGCACAACACAAACTATTTTATCTGCTTTGTGTTGCATACTTAACAATGCCATTCAGCTGCGAATCACAGCCTCTCATACCTTATTGCTTATAATACTTACAAATTGCTTCAAAGTTGCTTCAAAATATATAACATAGCAAGTCACGTGATTCCAAGAATGATTTATGTCTTTAGCAAAAAATTGTTAAATTTAAATTAAATCCCCCAAACCTGAACGTGAGCAATATACAAGTTTATGCCATAAAACACTAAACTGTTTTGCCTACTGCTTGTGCATATTTTACACCAGGAAATCATCAGCTGGTCAATCAAATGATCTGATGGTAAGTGATGCATAAACAAAAATCACCATTTTCCCAAAAGTTACAATCTCTTCGAAATGTCAATTCTCAGTCATGCTTTTAACACTCATCTGCGGCCAAACCAGAGCAGACTTTTCAGTTTCGACCGTTTTTGATTAGCAGGAAAACTCCCTTAACTGCAGTTATAAGAACATACATTAGGGGCCGATCAATCAGAAGGCAAATGGTTCTTTTAATAATTCATGACAGGCAATTTACACAGTCTGTGCGGAGGACTCCTTCCCAGGGTTTGACGAATACAGGCGCCGTAAACTATTGACATGCGCCAGCGTGATGGAGTTCTCCGGTCCCCGCAGACAGCCACGAAGACTCGCGCTACATTAACTGAGATACTGAAGATGTCCCCTAACAGACAAATGATTTACTTTAACAAGAAAAAGGTGCTTCACTAAAGTAACGATTCTGTGGTACATCAGCCCTGAGAGCTTGAACAGTTAGAGATGGTGTGTGGGTTCAACACACAATGAACTTCCATTTCCAGTGCTGAAAAAACTTCAAGCAAGGACCTGCATCCTGAACACAACACAATGCTTGTAACCAATTACGCTGTGAGCAGAGAAACTAGTCGGCTAAAGGCCAATTTCCTGAAATTTAGATTTTGACTGAAACTCATTTTGATTAAAATAGGCTTTAGCCAAAACCAAAGAAAAGGGGCTCAAACAATTTTGCATGTTATAGATTTACACTAATGAACACAAACTGTGATCACATTTCCCCATTGATGACACAATATCTTTCCACCACGTCATAAAGATTTATGGATCAAGACGCCCTGTTAAAAAGCCCATGATATCTTTCTTCCTACTACTGTTTATGTTCTCTAGTCACGGAAGAATAAAGGCAAATGAAAAGATTCTTTTTCGGTTGGGCAAGCAGTAAAAAGGAAACAAGTTTTCCCTCATTCTCATTATCTCTCTATCTGTCTCTTTTTCCATTGCGTCTGGGCTAAGGACGCCCTCTGAAGTCTCAAACATTAAACTCAGAAGCAGGCTTTAGGCTCAGGGGCATTGTCGTAAATTATGACTCCGGCCACAGACTACAAGTCTGCAACCCCGTGCCTTTAACTTCATTTTCTCCTGTGCGTGTGCAGTCCCTTTGATGCCCTCAACCATTAAGCCTAATAGCCCTTGTCTCACACAAGCTGTTGAGGTTTGTTAGGGTCCGATCAGGTGTCTGGGGAATACACATAGTAAATCAATGACAATGCTTTAGGATTTTAGAGTGGACTGAAACCATATGGGAGGCTCTATGAATATGCCACATCGGCAAAGGAGCATACTAAGGTCACACAAAGCGTTGCATAATAAGATGGACCTCAACTTTCCTTTGTGAAGAGTGAAAGGTCAATGTTTCTCTAAAGGTATTGTTTATAGCAGCTGGATCAGTAACTAAATAGGGTTAGTTGTCACAGTTTTTACTTCAGAAATATACTTTCAAGTGTTGACCACACAATGCTGTTGAACATATCAATCATTATCGCTCTGGAAAAAGGATACAGTTCATAAGATACATTTTAACCTGTAAGTGGGGCCATGTTGTCCCAATGTATATAATTTAATATTTTATATAAGCCTTAATATTATGGTACGTATGAGTATTTTTGCTCCATTTTATACATTTCTCCATGTTTAAATCCATTCCACAGATTGAGTCCTCATATTGATCGTATCTTTCACTGCATCTTTTATCGTACAAAATACTTAATACTGACATGGGGCACTTGAGTCAGCTAATATATTTAGACATCATCTAATAATTGAGGTGCACAAGCTAATACGTCTGTCTGCTGACTATTGAGTTGTGAAAGAGACAGCCATTAGTTCATGACAGCACCTGAGAGAGCAGTAAAGAATGAATCAGTCTACGCGTTCTTTATCCAAATCAGGTCTGATAGCTACATTGCCCTTTTATTCCAAGAGAAACCTCGAGGATTTCCTCCCAGTGTATCCTGAGGACAATTAGCACACCAGTCAACAAAATAAGTGTGTCCATCTAAACCAATTACGCAGCCTAAGTGGAGAGCATGCTAGCCACTGGCGGGTGGATGGCTCCTGTACTGATTAACCGGCAGACGCATTGACCCGGCTGACCTCCTAAAGCCCTTTGGGGGAAACCCTTGTCATAAGGAATAAATCTGGGTCTCCCTGTGTTCAAACTTAGCAAAGAGCTCACAATAACCAGTAATCCATTAAGCATAAAGTAGATATGGCTAATAGCATAAACATGGTTCCCGCTGCATGGATCTTTTTCGTGACAAAGGAGGTTATGGTCCATGCAGGGAGCAATTTGAAAGGAACAATGTCTGTGATCTGTTTAGGACTGCGGGGGAAATTCTTTGTTTAGTCTGTTGAGAGTTCGGTTTCAGTATTGACCTGATTAGCCAATTGCAGTTAGTAGCAAAAGCTTTGATCGGTGATGAGGAGAGGAAGTCTTATAGACCTCTTAAGTCTTGCGGTCATTTTGATGGATAGCTAGTCAGTCAGTCCCTATGTGTGATGAGGTAAATCTGAAACATTTTCAGGATTATGTTCTTAAGAAATGCTTAGCGTAAAGTGTGAGAAGCATTAATATAGAATTTGCTATTACTCATGTACATTTATCATTGGGCAATTGCATGCAAATGTCAACCTTCAAAATAAATGAAAAAGGTTTTTAAGGTTTTTACCATACTGTAGCTCAATATTTGGTTTAAATACCCATGTCAGGTCTTTCTCAAAGCATTCTTGTGTTAAAAAGGATGATTTTTTATAGTCAGGTCAAGTGCTGTTTTTAGAATTGTCACATCCATAACAATACATAGTCCTCATAATTGTGCACATTAAAATTAAAATATGATAACTATTTTCTTCTTTAAAGAGTCATAAATTTTTGCTTCAGGTTGGTGAATTCTAATTCACAGAAATCCTGCAAAGTATGTTTCCTCTAAATACATGTGTTCTTTTTGTCACATCCATAACACATGTAAATTTCCTTTTTTTTAAAGATAACTGGACATTATCAACAGGGGTATTATAAAATATAATTAGATGGTTCAGTATATTAGTAATAAATACATTCTGTGAGAATTTATATTTTAAGTTTTAACTGAAAATGTCACATCCATAATGCTGAAACTGCCCATGTCAGGAATTAGGAATATGAATGTGAATCATATTTTTTTATTTGATTTTTTATCATAATTTTTTTGTGTGTCTAAACTTTCTTTGTCATAGTAAATAATTGAAATGGGTCTACCATCCACTTATTAAACACACCACACTGTACGTACTGTATTTCTGTATTTTCATATCTTTAGGACATCTCCATCCTAACAAACAAAATCCGTATTTGATGTTTTTGTCATAATTGTTGGGCTGATATCTATCTCTGCTCTGGGCTTATACAGATGCCAAACAATGCACTTTTGCCCTTTTCTTGTTTGTGTCTGTTGTGGAAGAACAAAGTGTACCGTTCTGTTCATTGCTTTGTCTCACAGGTGTCTTTTACGCATAGTCCACACATGCCCTTTTTGGGTTCAATTCAATAACAAGTTCAAGCCCTCCCTAAACAGTTTTTAACCAAATCAGGGGGACAGCAGAATCCATGAATGCCCGTAGGTATGAGACAGTGCTCGGCCCCTGTTGGAAGAATCATAATTTACTACCGTCCCAGACAGATCTCTTTGTTCCAGCCGACATTACACATGTCAGGTCATAACAACATTTCCACCAGCTGACAACCAAAGTCATGGCTTTAAATGAGCTCCATTATCATGAATCACATTTGAAAATGTCAGAGCACAGGAGGTGTACCAGAGTTCTCCTCTTAGATCCTGTTTGCGTCTCCACCGCTGATTGCATTATATTAATGTATCAGTTACATTGGATGTGATTCCCCATTGACTGGGCATCAAAGCAGATGCTACAGCATAGGGAGGTTATTGAATTAGATGGGGGGAGCCGGTAAAGACAAATATATCAATAGAGTATTCAGCTCAGAGCCATACGGCGACTCTTATGATGCCTGTTTCAAGCTATTTTACTTTAACGCTAATTTTATGCAAAGTTTGTTTTTCAGTGTGTAAAGTGTGTAAAATTGGATTTCGGTAATAGGCATTGATTCAAGATTATTATTGAATATGTGCAACATATAACATACATATAACGTACATAACATACATAACATTTTATGATTCAAATTCAGTAAGATCCAATTACTAATTAAACAGACAAAGTTTGCTGTGTCTAAGTGATAACAATTCTGAAAGGCAAACTGACCCGATTGAATAAATCAGCTTTAGATTAACAGCTCGTGCATTCAAATGGAAAGATCTGTTTTAACACTAGCACTTAAAATAATCAACATGTTTATCATGTTGATAAGCCATTAGCATTTTTATGGTGTTTTCCGATCATGTGAGCAGTTAATGCTAGAAAAGTTCCCTACCCTTATGTTTCCTGTCTTTTAAAGTCAGTAGGGGTTATTCTGTTGGTTTTTATTGAATGTGCAGCATATTGATTCAATATTGATACCGAAGGGCACAGCCAAATCGATAACTGTCATTTTATCCAAGTTAAATTGTCTGGGTACCTTTCACTATGGACCAGTAAGAAACACACTGAAACCCCCATTTTGTTTTTATTTTATTTTACTATTATTATTTATTCCTAAACAATGTGTATTGAATTTTATTTATTTTTTTTTTTATTTTTTTATTTATAGAAGACATATGAAAAAAACACATACAATTCTTTTTTTATAGTCCTTTAGACTTTATTCACAATACAAGCAGATTGTTACACAGATCCATAATTTTTATTGCTTTTACAGTCAACTAACAAAAAAGAGTTGTTTTGGGAATTTCTATAAATATTAATGGGTTCAGTAAACAGCACACCCTGTACTGCTGGTAAGCATTAAACTTTCCATGTCTGTATCCATAACTACAGTCATTATCTTTGAGAGCAAACACTTATTGTGATAATGCCTTCATATGAATTCTTGCGTTCAGTGGCCTTGGCTTATTTACTTTGCCAAACTTTTAGACAGGTACCTACAATCCTCTGCATACACATTATCCAGTATTGAACTGACCATATGAATAAATTTGTGCATTTTTATCCCCAACATTATAAACCTATCAGCCTCAGTGCTGGATTCTCGAATTATCACATCAGATAATATCAGTCCTAAGAAATACAAAAGCTTATAGTTTCCTTACAAAGCACTAATACATAGAGAAAGTATAGCAGTGACAGGTGTGGGGCCAGTCTCTGGCCCTGGGGCCTGATAATGTAATGTCGGCTTCAGACACAAGTGCCTCACAATGCAGGATTGTTTTTCTAGGTTAATCCCTTCACTTTGCACCATTGTCATCGGGTCAGTTGAAGTAAATCTGATAACCATTAGATACTCGGATTGTTTCAGTGAGGCAGTGATGTAATGTGGGGAAATTTTCATGGCACACACACACTTAATACACTTTATCTCAATATAAGTCCTTATAATAATATAACTGATGATGTGAACTCTTCACAGGATTTGTAAAGATTGTCCACACATGTGCCTTTTCCTGCAAAGAGAGGGTGTGTAAATATGAAGATTTATATACATATAAATCACTATTATTATATTCTATATACTGATGATTATAATTGCAATAGATTGTTTTTATTAAATATTCAATTAATTAATGATTTTTACACTTGCCAGCTTATCCAGATGAGAACATATTGACTTCTAATGTTTTTATTAATTAATGTTTAATTCTAATCCAATCCTTAAACTTTTTCTCTTATGTTTAAATGATTTCTTTCTTATGTTATTGAGACATTAATGTAAGTTTTAGGCTATAGTTATAAACACACAACGCCACACATCATCTACACTGAAGAGAAACAGACGCTGTGTTTTCTCGTCAGTTTAGCATCATTATCATTTCCAGTTTTCAGTCCGCTGAAAAGGATTCTGTGATCAATTAGGACAGAAATCTTGGACTTTCGATCTACTCACTGGTATTGAGTGACACCTGGTGGCTAATAAAGACAGTGCCATTGAATGGAAACGAGTTTTATATATAAGCGAGTGACCCTATTTAGACTGCATGTCTAAATCCAAAAGAATATAGGATTGTCATTGCACATTACCACATCCAAGTGGCATAAACACACTTTTCATGTTTAATTTTACGTTAAAATTAAGAAATATATAGACACTTTCTTGTCAAATGCAGTGTATTGCTGCGTTCCAGACATCTCGGAGCCTCCGACCTCGGCACGGAACGGAGCTCTTACTATTTTATAAATATTTTATTGTTACTAAATCAATTTATTCTTTTTTCATAATGTTTTAATGTAACAAAATACTGTTAATGTTGCCAAATCTAGATGTTGTTACGAATTTGTGGCGGGAAATAAATCATAATCCGAGTTGTCTGGAACGCAAAATACGTAGGCCTACGCAGCTAACGTGATTAGCGTCAAATTGAAATAATTGGGAAAAAATAGAGAAAAAGTTCAATCTTAGGATATTATATTAGCATGGCTTATGAGTCTATATATGTTTTAAGGCCACTGTAATTTACATCGTAAAATATAGATGTTTAGATACATTTTAATTCAATAACATAAAGATAATTTTCAGTCTTAGTTTCAGTTATATTGTGCCCGAGTTATTTTAGGTTAGAAAAAGGTTAGAAAGTTGTGATCCAAGGATCATAAGACACCAAGAAAACAGACACACAAAAATCAGCAATACATTTTTTTAGACACAAAACTGTATATGACATCTCTTTATTGCAATTCCAGGAAAAATATCAAACCCTGAACAAGACAGCATCCAATACACTGATATTTAATCCTATTCCAAAGAGAAATGCAGTTCCACATCATGACTGACCACACATTTCAGAAGACCACAGTGAAAGCCACCAGAAATTCAATCATCCTTTTTCTTCAGACCACTGGGATATTACAATGGAAAATTTTTATTGTTTTTAACAGGGAATGAAAGTATGAAACAAAATATTACACAGTGACGACTTTAACCATGCAGAATCTGATTAAAGGAAGATTGTTTCGCTCATATATCTGTTTTTTCCTCAGCAAATTTGTGGCCCGGTGCTTGAAAAAACATTAGGCTTTTAGTTTTTTAGGAGCTTTTAATGGAAATCCATCAAACTTACTGATGACATTGTCATTCAAGGCAACACCACATGAATTACTGATATAACTTCATAATATTGCAAATAGAAAAGGTCCACATCTAGAGATAAAAAATACTAGGCAAAGGTTTAATACCATTCATTTTATATGTCAACCCACTTTACTAGAAAATATTCTAATGTCTCAAACGTGAAACAAACATCTTGCTAAAATTGTGCTGTACAGTCCAGCAAACGCCTCCCATCTACATATCAGTTTTAAAACCACACACTTAGCTCTGTAACTGGTGTTGGAAGATGTTTTCTGTATTACATTAACATTGACATTATTGATATAAAAGGATATTAAATAAGTTACAATATCGAAATACATACAAAAATCTAAATTGCATCATAGTCAAACAAAACACTTTAAAGGATATGACTGAGGACATGCAATCATCAGCGCTTTAGTCAAGCTTTTAGCCAAAAATACATTTGCTCAGTAATCTGAGATTTTGCCTCCGATTAGGTCACCGTCAACTTTCATTTTATGCTTTCTAAAAATGAAAAAAATAACTAAAAAAAAAAGTTTTAACATAGTGATGCTAAACCAATACATTGAATAATATTACAGATATGTAACACACACAGAATGTAAATCGGCATAGGTGAAGGTGCACACAAGCATCAAGGGCCAAGAAAATAAAGTGGGTATCTGGAAAATGTTAAAAATATAACAAGTATAAAAATATAGTATATAGTACCTTCAACTATTTGGTCTTTTTTTTTTAAAAACTGTACATCTCATAAGCATAAATGTAAAAGATGGACTTGAAGGATGCTGTTCTTCCATTAAAATATACCCTTTAGGAGACTGATGTACAGTTTTTGTTCTCATAAAACAACTCTGAAAGGGAGATCTATTTTTTACTCGACTTTCACACCTTTAAAAATTCAAGGAAAAGAAACAATTAAATTAATATAGAAGACTGGACTACGAAATCATAGATTACAAACAGTGGCACAACCAAAACAAGGACACAAGTTATTTATTATTGTGACCATGCAGAATATCAAAGACCAGAATGTAGATCTCAATATGTCGAATTTGTTTTCAGCAGACGCAGAGGGTTGCTTTGCGGTGCTGTAATATAGGAACGCTGGGTGTACGTTTAGGACTCTTGGTGCCGTTGCGTTTGGGTAAGGAGCGTTCGCCAGGCCTCCTTCGAATCAGAGGGCTGCGTCTGGGTCTCTTTCCCACCGGACTCGACACATCCAGGGAGGATACCGCCATCTCTGGTGTCCGGTTATCCTCGCTAGGGCACAAAGTCAAGGCAGCTCTGTCCAAGAGCTCAATGTAAGGGAGGTTTATATCTAAAGGAGGTTCTGCACTTAGACTAACTCCTGACAGACCGTTTCGTCTTTCCAGGGCCGGCAAAGATTCGCTGTTGTCTGAGGACAGGTCTGGATCTGGGGTCTGTAGAGAGTAACAGATAATATTTTGTGTTTTACAAAAATGTCATTTACAGTTTTTTAAATAAATTCTTATTTTTGTTGCATTTAGATTTTACAGTTTTTGCAATTTTGCATGGTTGCAAAGCAGCTTTATAGAAACCACATTTAAGACCAGACAGCATAGACATAAGGTAAAACAGGACAGAAATAAGGAAAAATTTGTCATAGAATACAGTAAAATTATAAAGTATATAGAATACACAACATTTGTAAAATACATTGTATTATTGCAAATGTTCTGCGTTTGGTTTAGTTTTTGCTAACGCATATGATATTTAATAAGTTTAATCAGCTTATTAGACAAATAAATGAATTTTCTTATAAACATTTCTACATAAATACAAAACAAACATTAAAAGGAGCAATTCAACCAAAATTTAATTTTTGTCATTTCTGTAAGCATTACTTTTTCTAACCTGTATGACTATCGAAAACTGATTAAATTTCAAGTCTTATAAGGAACACGCTGAAACAGTATTATAAGAGCTGCAAAAATTCATTGAAATTTCTACTCCACAGAAAAAAACTCCCAACATATTTTAAAGGACATGAGGGTAAATAATTCTAGATTTCTCAATTCTTACTCAAAGAAAGTACAACAGACGTGGAAAAGATTGAAACTGTAAACAAATGACGACAACAACCCTAAGACATGCCTTAAAGACAAAATACAAATAAACCGAGTGTAACGTCTGGACTTCATCACAGCTTCACAATAGAGAAAACGTGACATAGCTGCTCTTTTGCATTTTCTTGCCATGTTCTTTATTTTTCATTTCCCCTCTATCAAAATCATAATAGCACCAGCAGGCCAAAAAGGAAAAAAGATCAAAGCAGCTTCCCTAAACCCCAAATCCACTCCACTTAAAAGGATTAAAAACACAAACATCTGTCCACTTTCCAGCTCTGCAACCCAAAGCAAAACAGCCGAGAGCAGCCGGAGGAGCTCGGCTTCAAACGCATGCAGAGACATGGCTTCCATCGAAACCGCTCTGACAATGGACGTATCGATGGAGAGAGGGGGGTTGAAGAGAGAGAGAGTGTGAGAGAGAAAGAGAATGAAAGATAAAGACTCTCTGAGGAAAGTTAGCAGGGCTGATGGGACTCTTTTTGTGGGCCTGATGCCAAAGTGTGGCTAACATAAAGAGGAACTCTGTGAAAGGTCTTATCTGATCTGCGAGTCTGGACAGTGTAACGGCATCTCTTGAAGTTCAGACTTTTCATGAACTCCTGTTTTTGTCTGCAATGTCTATTTTCTAACAAGCAGCCTTGACCTTGTCATTTGAATTCATCTACAGAATATTTTGAATTAGTTTCTAGAAGGAATAGTTTACAAAAAAACGTGAAAATTCTCTCAGAATTTACTCGACCTCATGCTATTCCATGTGACATCCTATCTTTAGCTGAACACATAAATATATAAAAACTATTGTAAATATACATATAAATCATTATTATTATTATTATTATGTTTACTACTGTTTACTATTATTATTTAAACAATTAAAGTAAATTGAATGTGTTCTGAGGCAAAACTATATGTTTGTGAGAGAAAACAATTAATATTTTGAGCTTATTTAGAGATACTGTTAAACTGAAATATGCCAACACATCAATAGCTTAAAGCTTCACGTTGACATATGATAATTTATCACGAGACACACAAGAACCAATGTGATCTAAAGTTAACAATGTGTTGCCTTATCTGAATTTAGCACTCTTTTCATCACACTTTTGGTTTCAATTTGGTTAATATCACCTCAAAATATCAACTTGTGTAGAAATATAAGGAGTTTGGAGTGACAAGTGTGAGAGAAAATTTATTTTGGGGTGAACTATTCCTCTAATAGCTAGACATTTACATGCCATTAGTTATTTTATTGCTTTTCTGTTGAATTTTCTTGCCACTCCAGTCTCGTTGGCATTATTTTCATAAAGCTGCTTGGAACCAATATTTATTGTGAAAAGCACTTAACAAATAAAACTGACTTGATTAATTCCGGCATTTACCTTGATAAGTGGCGTATTGGAGCGAGACCCTGACCCTGGGTCACAGTGCGGACCCTCCGTCAGGCTGAGTATGACCTCATCTCTATGGATAGGTAGGTGGGGTTTGCCAGGCTCAGGCAGGGCGATGACTATGACGCTGGTGTTGTCTGCACGTAGCATTCGCTGACGCCAGCGCATCAACGCGTGGCAGCCCAACCGCCTCGCCACTGACATCCCGAAAGGTGCCTGAAGGAAGTTATACGAAAGCCCACTCTTAAAGCTCACCATCACAGCAATAACACACACAATATATAAACCATGGTTGAAGAACTGGAGTTATTCGTACCACAGCTTCATCGTGGCTCTGGCATACAGTCACTGCCTCCTGGGGTGGCACCATGTTCCAAAGCCCGTCACTACCAACGATGATGTAACGATGCTGTTTAGGGTCAATGGTCACGACACTGATGTCAGGTTCTGGAGACACCACAAATTCTCCGCTGTAGAAGTCGTAACTCCATAGATCTCCTGCACAGATACATTTACAGCAATGTTTGTATTAGCTTGTTCTTTTTTAAAATCGATATTTTAACATCAAGACTGCAACTTGTAATTTTTTGACTAACAATATACAAGAACCAGCAAATACATGGAGAAATCTGAACTTTCCAGATTAGCAACGCTAAGCCTATAATAGTGTTTTTTTTTTTCAATCTGAGCCATCTTGACCGCACAGCCCTGTAATCCACCAGGGGAAAAGTTTTGTTGTACTCATGCACATGCGCACAAGGTAATAGTTTTCACAAATTTGAGTTATCATAGATTACACCAAGACAATAATGGTATAATTAAAAAATTTGCACTTTAAAATCTGTTTTCAAAAGTTCCATTTTCAGGCCCCCAAATTATTGTTGTGTAAATAAATGGTCAAAACACAGAAGTAAAAAGTGAAAGTAAAAGTCAAAACACATGTTTGGAAACAGTGTCATGTAAATCAAACCAAACAGTACAGCCACTTGCCAAGCTCCAGTGATTTAATCACTGTCGATGTGAAAGCCCCTTAACTAATGATAAAAAAAGTACTGAATTCGATTGAAATTGGTATACTTACATACTTTATAAAATATCGCTGTTCTTAAACTATAATACTTCATAATTCAATTTGAATAAAAATGACCTAAAGCAAGCAACATAAAAAGCAACACAAACTACAAAAACAAAATATTACTTTTGTGTGATAGTGTAATGAAGTCAATGATTGTCATTTACCCAGAGCTCTGGCGACAGCGAGAAATGGGATCTGGTCGATCGGTGTGCTCCTCCTTACAGGCCCATTGTGAGTTAGACGAGGTCTCTTCCAAACCACTCGGTTCACTCCAGACTTTTTCACCACACTACACAAACAAACAAACAATAGTCAGAGAAATGGATTAGGCCGTTAGAATACGATTACAGTTTTGATTTGTTATGTATTAAGACTGCATGTTATCCCTGGGCATGTTTGTTCTGGTGATCTTTGCAGCTCTCACCTGCCTCCCAGTCCCTCAATTCTCTGCTTTTCTTTTGGCAGCTCAGGTTTGTGGTCTTGCGTGACCTCCACAGCTTTGATGACTTTATCGGCGGGATCTTCCCTGACGCCCAGCACGACAGATGAGTCCCCAACATGAGCCACAAACATACGGTCCCCTCTGATGACTACCACACTGGCTGTAGTGCCCGAGGTGCTGGGGAGGCCAGTTAATGTCTTCGGCCACTCAGCTGAAGAACAAAGACAGGGTTACACCAAAGTGACTCATTTTAACCAATTCATTTCAATTCTTTTTCTTCATTGCATTACGAACACACGCCTGTCAATACTTTCTGCGCATGCGCACTCAAAGTCTGCCGTCGTTTTTTTCTGAGTTTAGACTGTAAATAGAGAGAGTGGCGCACAATTTCAAAAATCGTTTTAGCCCACCAGCTATGTCACATAACCGTCACCATCTTTTACGTATCCAAAAATGTCTTGCATGGATTTCTTACACGAAATTATAAATACTGCAGACACACTCAAACGCACTGTTAGCATGGGAAAATACAGCTGACTGTACTTACGCAGCTTTTTCCACATTGCATGATGACAGGCGATGAAACCCTTCCGAATTGCAGTACAAACTTTTCGGTAATCCTTAGACCAAAAGCCTCGTTGCTTCTTAAGAAAATCCCACAAGTGATCTCGAGCAAACAGCGCGGCTTCCCGACCGCCGTGCCCGTCAAACACAGCGAAGAAGCCGACTGATCTCCTGCTGTCCGCCGGTTCATTCTGAGGCTCCTCCGTACCATCGCCCGCATCAGTCGAGGACAGCGTGTTTCTCCACGTTACAGTAACGGGTAACGGCTTGTCCATGCAGTCCAACTGATCAGGTTCAGAAACGGGCTCCGGCTTTGAGTCAGTGTGTCCAGTCGTTCGCAGCTCGTCGTCGCTGGGCTCCAGCTCCACGATCACCTCTGTTAAATCCTCCATGTATTTCCTTCCTCCTTGTTCGGAGAATACGCTTACTCGCAGCGATAGGTCGGGATTCATGGCCGATCGAGTCCTTGCTGATAAATCAAACTAAAGACTACAAACGTGTGGTTAAAATGTTTTGGTAAACGTTAAAAGCATTTATTAAACTAAGCTCGTCTTTTGTTTATTTTCGGCCTGTCTTCTTCCTGTTAGCGTCAGTGTCGTAGTAAAGCGCAGAACGAAAGCAAGTGTCATTACTGCCTCCTGCTGGACAGGAGGGTTTGTACAATGCAGTATGGGGCTGTTAATACTTACTGTATACTGCGCCATTTACCCTGTATACTAACTACTAATAAAATTGTATGGGAAACACAACGCATTATGTTCGTTCGTATATTTATTTCCAATGTAAAGGTGTCAGCCAGTAACAGTGAGCATAACAGTGGGCTTTTATTTTGAAGTCTTAATGCACAAGTGAACGGTCATATTTTACTAAAAATTACTAAAACACTATAAAGAAAAGTTAAGGAAAATAATAAACAAAATAAGAAAAAAATAAGAAAATAATTTCTATTAGACAATAAAGAAATAGTTGATCTCAATATGTAACTGAATTTTAGATTATTATTTACAGCACAGAAACGAAACTTATATTATCTCTATTATTTTTGTACATTTACATAAACATTGTATTTTTGTGTGTCTGGTGATGCATTTCACATATCAGTGATGTTCCTCTTTTGGATATGAAACATTGTAACTGGTGAGAAATTCTTCACTGGATCTTCACTGGTTTGGGTTTGTATCTAAAATCGTTTGTTCAGTTCTCTCCACCCCAGCAGAGCTCTTGCCACATTCAGGTTTACAGCCTAGCTGGTGGCCGTACTCAAACCGGATTCTCAGTTCTCCCACTTGCGAGTGTGGAAGGATGTCAGGGATCCACTCGATCACAAAGGGCACAGGCTCCATCTGCTCTGGAGAACATTTACCTGAGATATGATACCACAGTGTTTCAGTTATATACAGTAGCAATGTGCACTGTGATATTGATAATAAGCAAGTTGAGTTCATGTCTCTACCAATCTTCCTCAGACCCCAAACCGTAACCATCTGTTGTCACATTTTGTTGTATCAAATACAGTCATAAACAAATATCACCGTCACACTTACCCACTCTGAGAAAGGTGCGAAGCTCCAGTGGTCTGATGGGTAACGGCTTATTAGAGCGTAACTGGTTGCAGGCATCTGATTCAGGATCAGAATGGTTCTCCCGACACCGGTATGATGAATAGGAGCCATCGCTGTTCTTAATGAAACTCTGAGTGAGTTCTAGAGGTAACTGTTTAAACAGAATGTCATCATTTAGGGACTGTCAGTGAATGTTTAAGACATGAGACGAAGAATCAGGCAGAAAAGCAGTACACACCTCTGGTGTATCAAAGATGCGTTTGACATGTAACAAGTTGGTAATATGCCAGATGTATTTAGAGAAGGATCCGAGAGGCAAAGCGTCACTACGCACAAATGCTAAAAATACAGAAATGACAAAAAATATTTTTTTAGATATGACTATTTAAATCAGAAACAAAAACAACTTTTTAATTTTTAATTCTGTTGTTTTAAATGAAGAACTGACTCACTGGTGGTGTAGTTGGGCAGTCTTCTCTTTTTTGAGCCCAATGACAAACGCTGCTGTAGGGCATTAAAGAAAGCTTGTGGGATGTGGAACACCAGCGGCTCCGGCTTTCCTGTTCATATGATATTATTATTACCATAATTTTCATAAGATTATAACACCCTGTTTATATGATCAACATTAGCATCATCTTTACATTTAAAGATTGAACTGATGTCGGAAAACCTTATAAAGTGAAATATGTTTGTAAGTATTATTACAAAAATGTAAATAATAATAATATATTTAACATTTAAAGGCAATATTCTATAGATTTTAATAAAAAAATAACTGTAACTAGACAGGATGACTCTTTCTGTAATACGGTAAAGAATATAGTAATAATCCATTTAGGGGATGTGATTGTAAAATTATCATGAAAATGTAATAATGCAAAAATCTTAAATTTAAAAAATATAATTTTTTACTTTTGATCTTGTGGTGAAATTTATCTTCGGGTGACACACATGGTTTGCAAGATTTCCACCAACATTATCTTACCATCAAACTGAAAGTGCATCGTTTGATGGATCCTCTCAGTAACACTGGCCAACCAATGCTGAAATCCCAGTGACACATGCGTCTCATCCACTGGTTGGCCGCTTCCTGTTTATTTAAACCAATCACATAAAACACATCAAAAACCCACACTCGCTTCAACTCTGATAAAGTAACAGAAGCCAAATACTATATTTTTTAAACATATACATATAAAATCATTATTAATATTTCATTCATCAACAATGCATTGCCTAAGGCATTAGGCAATGACAGAGAACCACGAAAGACTGACAGAGCATGAAGATGAACTAAAGCAGAAATACAGTTGTAGAATAAGAAGAGGGAAAGAGGAGGTATCTGGCAACACCTGGGTTTTTAAGCCCAGCAGAAGTGGATTGTTTTCTATGAGTGGGTTTGCGCTGAATTACAGTGGGTGCAGAAGGGTCTTTGACAGCCAGAGGAGATGGAGACGAGACAGAGGAAGCTGTGGGAGGTACAGAAAGACAAAGAATAAAAGAGGAAAACAGATTGGTCAGCATCTTTAGAACACCAAAGAAAGAGCTGAAGACATCAACAACAGATGGAGAGCAGAGAATAGACATTTATTTTAAACCACAGGCGTAAGCCCGCACAGTAGACCTTCTGAGAAAAATGTAAAAAATAATGCAACATGGGCACAAATCTTTAAAAGATGGAGATTTATCCACAGAGAAGTTACTCATCATGTTTTTTAAATGTAAGAGGACATGGGTTTCATCCCCGGGGAACACATACTGATCAAATGTACAACTTAGTGTCTGATGGACCTACCTATTAGCTTAGGCTTACCAGTAGAAGACTCCATAAGTTTGAGTCTCTTAGAACGATGAGAAACGGAGGGCTCGATGTGCTGCTGAGATTCAGATATACTGAGCACTGTGGCATCTGGTCTCTCCTGCACTCCTGAACACACAAATACTGACAATCACAATTAGAGTTTATGACACAGTTGATGTCAGGTTAAATTGTTGGTTGGAAATGTGTTTGTAATTGATGATTTTAGCCAGCAATTTCCCCCATTTAAGCATAGGACTGTGGTTATGCTATGACTAAAGACTTTCCTCAAGAGACTTTGCTCCAAAATCCAGTGTCTACCTGGATAGCAAAGCTACTGTCGAGATGCAGAATAACTTTAAACATGATCTTACCATTCAAGTTGTAGTTCAGAAAAGCCGAAAACTCAGAAGCCAGCTTCTCATCACTTGTGAAGGCACAAACACAGGCATAGAAGTGCAGGCAGCGTTCAGGTAAACCGTGCTGATGGGAGTTATCGCCTTCTCTGAGGTTATTTTGCCCTAAACTCCTCGCCCCTAATGCCCCTTTGCCACTGGGAGCATGACACGCACAGCGGAAGGGAACCAAACCCTCACTCCTCTCTTTAACTCCATACGAGCCCACTGTCAAATGCAGAAGCCCCAAGGGGTGGGCATCGTCCGGCTGGCATTTCACTATCAGAGTCCCTTTGGAGACCCGCTGCACCAGGGGCCCAGGTGTCTCTGTCGCCAGCCTCCACAGCTCCTCTTTGGCCTGGGAAGTGGTCACTAGGGCCTCCAGCACTGAGCTTTTGAGTGGCAGTGGCGTCGCTTGGGTCTGACACTCCATCGCTTGCTTCACATGGGTGCAGGGACTTCTTGGTGACTGCGACATTCGCTGTTGGCCACTTTCAGCTGTCAACTCGCTTTCGTTCTGCTGGCACGAGGGCATGTAACAGTGGCCGAGATTGACACGGGTCAGCAGGGTTCCGTCAGCTGTGGTGATGGCTGTGTCCGTTAGGACTAACTCAACAAAGCCTCGCTGTTCAGAGCCACGGCCCCGTTGGCGTACCGAGAACACCTGAGACCCTTCGGCTCGGCCGCCTCCACCGTCCATCACAACTTGAACCACTTCAGACGCCCCTTTCTTTAACCGTCCCGTCCCATGGGTCGCACCCCTGAAGATGGTTCCACAAGCTTTGTTCTTGCAGCTGATGCCGCGGGTGCCGTTGTAAACGCCGCACTGAGGGCACTTGCGGATGCCTCTTAAGGTTGCCTTGCCCAAGTTAGACAGGAAAGCAGGAGTCTTCTGTTTGTCCCGAGGTTTCCCAGAGAAGTTACCAGAGGTATGAGCGACAGGGGAAACCACTGTCTGGGTCGCTAGAGGTATTCCGTCCATTTTCTGTATGACACACACAATTTATTAACAAACATTTTATGCTGCTTGCTTACCTTTACAAAAATGTGCTGGTAGTACAGTAATTGTTTGACTATAATAATCATAATTTTTGGTTTTATTTGTAGTAAAACCACAGTAATCATAAGTTTACCATTGTCTTACTGCAGGAGTTTAACCAGGATATTTGTAGACACTCTGGTACTGGCATGGTAGTATTGACAATGATCAAAAAACTATGATATCACCATGTACATGTTTTGTGCAATGAACAAGAATAAATAAATAAAAACAATACATTATACAAAACTCTTAATAAAAAAACAGATACTTTAACATGTTAACCTGAAGAACCAAGACGAAAAACACATTAAAAAATAAAAACAATCTCTCGTGCACTTCTAAATATAACAGTGGTAAAACAGTGGTTTTTGGCTGAGTGAAATGTTGTTGCTAGTTTGCAGTAGTAAGGTATAAGTTTAACAAAGCATCAAAATCACTTTCGATTGTTTGTTCGCTGTATAATAATAAATGAATAAAATGTTAATGTGCGATGATGAGAGACGCGCCAACCTCCGCAGCGCTCAGTGGCTCAGTGCTGATCTTCAGTAGCCGTCGCCATTGCTCCTTACATACAGACTCTCTGCTGCGACTGTAACGAGCCTCCTGATTGGACACACGCAGACCAATCAAATGCATTCTGGGAAATGAAGTCACTAGCGGCAGGAAAGTTTATTTGCCGGTTTGATTAATTAATTGACGATTTTGTTCATTTTTGACTATTTCGCTAGTTCATTATATATTTTTTGCACGTTATTTTATTATTTCTTGCACTATGAGATATGTAGTTATACATTTATAAAATTGTTGGTGTAATTGTACTTCTGTATAATAAAATAATAATACTAAATAATAAAATAAAATTGTCTCAGGGACTACGACAAGGTTTGGAGTTCAAAATCCAATACCACAAATGCTTGTTTCTCTTGTGGAAGATTTATAATTTCATATTTAACTAATTTAAATACCTTTAGTCTTAAATTTGCTAATTTTTGTTTGTTAATTCTGTCAATGTTTGTGAATGCTCTGATTACAACTAAGGTGAAAATACAGTTGAAAATCATAACAGGACAGACAGGCAAACTGTTTCGCATCTGCATTTTAATGGGACAAAGCAAGAACACATTGTAGTAGGATAAACATTATTTTAAAAAATCCTCAAAAACAAATGTCTCAAGTTATTATTAGGCACTGCCTACATTTATGACCATCATTATTCAAATGAAATCAACTTAAAATAAGGCAACACAATTGGTTTCATCTATTAAACTCCAATGGGCAACAGTGCAAAATTCTGATCCACTCAGGGTTCTTGTCTTAATACTTTGTATCGAGAAGAGGTTGAGAAATTTTGTACACAGTAATCGTAAACTAACAAAATGTTCAGACTGGATCTTCGCACTGCATTGCAATGCAGCAAATTCTTCCACACAAGATTTCTGGAAGAAGTCTTAAGAACCACATGGACCAGCATTTAACAGAGCTGCTAATGTCAAAGTATAATCCAGATGAAGCCCAAGCCCTTCCCACCCTCCCACCAACCTACCTACAAAAGAAGCAAGCAAGCATAATCAACATCTGAGTTTTCTTTATATAGCGTCCCAACAATTGAACAGTTGTTTGGTTATTTACATACAGAAATGTATATTGTACTTATAAGCCCTCAAAAAAGTGGAATGCAAAACAATCAAAAATACCTAAAATTTGCGTTACATCAAATTCTTGTGAAAACGTATCAATATTGTGCAATATTCACCTGCCTTTAAGGAAAAAAACGTGGCAGTCATCCCTGCAATTGGTTTAGTTTGACAAATTGAATGTCTAATTAAAAAAATACAACAGTTGACATCCATTTTATTCATTTTATAAACAAACAAAAAAGGTTGACATTTTACACAATTCGATGGTGTCATCGCTCCTCTCAAGAACACAATTTTGCTTTTAAAATGGCGAGTCCGAAAAAGAAAAGGCAAAGCTTCATATATTACAAAATCAGCAGCTGAAATCGCTCTAACAAACCAAAAAAAGCAAAATGAAAAGTTGCAGTTATTGTTGATTTTATTCATTTATAGTACTTTTTGAGTTAAAAATGGCATAGTCCTGTCCAATTAAGTCAGTCGGACACCAGGCCGATGACTTCTGGATTTATGTGGGTGTGTGTTTACGTGTCTGAATATATGTTTGTGTATCAGGGTGTGTTTAATCCAACTCAAGACCCCACACCCCACAAAGATCAGCCTCATAGTCCACCCAAATGAGGAATTTTACAGGTGGAGGGTCAAAAATGGCACACTCCCTCCCCAAACCCGGCATCTTAATGGGGGAGGTTGTGTGTAAATCCCTGCTGAAGCTGCAGTGGAGCGCTGGAGTTGTCCGTTGCCGCATCAGTGTGTGTGGTATCCTGCAGTGCCCATGCTGGACTGGTTGGCAAGCACAGTCCCATTGACCGCCTGTGCCGGCTCCACCACACCTCCGTTACTCACTGCGCTAACACCGGTCCATCCAGCGCCAGCCTGTAAATGACTACAAACACATCCACTGTCAGTTAGGAGCAGACAAACACTCAACTTTAACAAAGTATGATAGATGCCATTTTTGGGTCTAAAGATTTAAAGCATAAACTTACTTGAAGCCCTGTTGGTTCCAGGCTTGTCCGTACATGCCGTAAGTAGGTACCTGCCAGCCGTTAGGGACATACTGGCTAATTTGTTGTGCGTTGCCGTACCACTGTCCCCACTGACCATACGGCTGTGCAGCATAGCCAACTTTGTTCTGCTATAAAATTCAAATAAATGTAAAACATTTGTCAGTTTTATACTCACTAAAATAAATTTACATTTACAATTTTTAAATTTTAACACTGCTCACTGCTCTAAACAGAATACTGCTCACCTGGGGTACCTGCACCTGCTGCATGGGGCTCACCATGTCCGTGGTCTCTTTACCCCAATAACATTTCACTACGTGACCCTCTACAGATGTGCCATTAACAGATACTATTGCATGAGCTGCACTTTCATGAGAGCTGAACCTGGGGAGATGAAGCATTTCTCAATCAGCCTCTGACATTACACACTATAATCATCATGTTTTGATAAT
The DNA here is from genome assembly GCA_019155185.1 of Beaufortia kweichowensis. Taxonomy (NCBI): domain Eukaryota; kingdom Metazoa; phylum Chordata; class Actinopteri; order Cypriniformes; family Gastromyzontidae; genus Beaufortia; species Beaufortia kweichowensis. Next base: position 4,542,840 of record CM032795.1, on the reverse strand, counting down.
GTCATGTAACGATGACATCAATACTAGCATACCTCACAAACGAGTAGCCTTTGTCTGGAAACACTCGAACTTCCATTATTTGGCCAAAGGGAGAAAAAGTCTGTCTCATAAGTTGTTCTGTAACAGAAAAAGAGGAGATGCATAATATAGTTACTTTTTCCAGAAACATTTGCTTAGATTTGAATGTCACAAAGGGAAAAAAATCTTACCTGTAAGACCTGTACTGACCCCACCACAGTAAACAGTGCAGTTGCTGGGACTGGACTGGTTCACTACCTCATCAAATGACAAGTGCTTGGTGTTTGTCGCTATAACAAATCACAGCAAAAATTTAATACAACAAATCAAAACGGTCATGGTACATTTTAGACTCAACATATTTGAATTCAATGAGATTTGATATTCATAGAAATTGCCTCTACAATGGTTTTTGAGAATTTAACAATCCTAGTCCTTGTATTACAAATACTGTGGACATTCAGCCATATTGCCTTTTTAATCCTAAATACAACATAAGCATAAGAAAACAACAACTTTCTAAACCTACAAACTAAACAGGGTTGGGTGTGGTTTCAGTACAGCATCTAGAAACAACACACAATAGAAATACACAAAGAAATGCTAAATTGATCTCCCACAACTCACTTTCATATGCAGCTTTTGGTGCTGGAGGTTTTCTTGTAGCCCAGTTAGTCCTGATCTGCCTGCCACCCAACCATTGACCACCCATCTGTTGAATGGCATTTTCTGCATCCTGCCAAAAACCAGCACAACAAGAACATCAGCACATGGCTTCTGGGATTTAAAACTAGGCCATTCGAACGCACCCAGTCTCTTAAAAACCAGCATTTCTTTATAAGATCAGGACTCACCCATTTGTTGAAGAAGGAAACAAATCCATAGCCTTTAGACTTCCCTGTCGCCATGTCTTTAACTACACGAGCATCACTGTGAAAGGAAAGAATCGTGTTTTGGTGTTGAGAAAAGCAAACAGAAGTCAACAGATATCAAATGTATCTGTGATACATAAGTTAATTAATTTTTGCCACTTCACTTACGATATCCTGCCAAATGGTGCAAAGGCAGCTCTGATGTCATCAGTGGTGATTTCTGGGCTGAGGTCTCCAACAAAGACGTGAAAGTGATCTAAAGAATACAATCAAATTGTTGCTTATGCCAAGTTGAAGACAAACTAAAATATCAGTCTAATATACAATTTATATAAAAAAGAAAGAAGGAGCAACTTACTGCTTGTGTCTTTTTTTTGGCTGCTTGGTGAGGTAGCCCAGTTAACCTTTACCTCCTAGGACAGAAGGGTAGCAGAAAGGCAGGAAAAAACATTGATACAAAGGTTAGAAATTATACAGATCCACTTAAGAAACTTCTTTCCACTTAGCTGTCAATACATCACTCCTTACACACAATGGGTGTTTGATCGTAAAGTTCAGAAGAGGGAGACCTGACCATACTTAGAATTCACACACTTTACTGTCCTAATGACAACTTATGTGAATAGCCAAAAAAATCTTGGAAGTAAAAAGGTCCAAATAACAAGGGACTTACAAAACAAGTGAAATTACCAACTTGTATTACTCCTCAAATGGTCCTTCATTACCTGTTGAGGATAAAATATTTGAAACTGAATGGGCGTAAGAAATTGCCTCTAATGCTTCTAAAAACTTTACAAAGGACTTGTGATATTTGAGGAGGTAATGTGGAACATTTATGGAAAAAAAACACATAAAAGATCAAATGCACCTAATGCTATTCTAATAGTTTTGTTTTATATTGTATATGCCATAAAAAATTGATGTTTGGTGTTGTACAACACACTGATACTTCATCTCCTGCCTATTTTATTGCATATAAATTCACGTTAAGCAAACATTTCACCTATGCCTGAAAGTGGTCTTGCATATAAAACAAAGATGGATCTCTTAGTGGATCACAAAACAACAACCGTGATGTGCATATGGACTGAGCTTAAAGAGACAAGAATCAACATAACAAGGCTGTCAAAATCTCCCTCTCGGTTCATATTGCACATCCAGGATACAGTCTGACGTCGACCTCAGAATAACAGGTTTAAGCAAATCAAGTGAAATGGTTAAACATGCTTTACATGGAATATGTTAACTTGTCCCACCCTCCCATCCCAGCCCAACTCACCCTGTAGATACGATAGCTTACCTTACCCATTATTTTACGCCCATTCATGGCAGCAAGAGAGGCCGCTGCGTGTCTGTGCTCAAAGAACTCCACAAAGCAGTATGGATCGTTACCTGCCGTCTAAAGGTAAATGAAAAAGGGATTCATTTACAGACCCCCATGAAATACCAGATATATATGAGCAATTCCATGTATGTATCAACTTTATCATGGAAAACTACAGTTTTTCCAAAGGTTTCATCATACTGTTAGCTCAGATAATGGCATCTACCAAATGCATAAATGTAATGAGTAAATAAAGAGAATTTTAGTGGACTATTACTTTAAACTTAAAAGTACATGATTCATTTCAAAAGTCATTAAGAAATTGTCATCCTCACATTTCATTTCATTTTGGTGTAAACTGTAACTAACATTACGTAAAGCTCTGAGTGATAAACATATGATCAAATGATGTACTCACATCCACAATCATTTTACAGCTCTTGCAGGGGCCAATCTGACCAAAGAGCTGCATAATAAGGGCTTCTGTCACATCGCGTGACAAGTTTCCAACATACCTGCAAAAAAATAAAATCGAGTAAATAACCAGCTGAATACACACATGCATTAAAACGAATGATTTGTAGACTCAATACAGATGTCCGAAGCCTGCTCAAGCTTTAAGTATTTAAGTTACAGTTAACGGTCTAATAAACATTACAAAGCAATTACCTAAGTAAAAGTAACAGTCCAGTTGCTATTAAAATATAAACCACAAATTAATCATCCAGCAATTAAATGCACATAATCGTGTACACAAGTTTCAAACAAAGAGATGACAAAACGGCTCGCGCTCGCACACGCGCACGGCCAATGAGTTGACCAGCGACAAAAGCTCTTTCAGATGCCAACAATCAGACATAACCATTTTTTGTTTTAATAATCTAAACAAACGTATCGACTGTTACACATTAACGGTGTGTCAATTATATGTGCATGTGTTGTGTGTAAAAGTAACGCGTAATGAATAAGTCTGGGAATAAAGTCGACTGGCTCTTTGTCTAACGACAATGAGCGTTCAGTAAGTACAAGGCAACTTCACACACACTCAGCAGTGCGCGTGAGAGCGGCCCTGCTTTGGCCTCTAAGGGCCCGGTAAAATTATAGACATTAACCATGTAATTATCACACACAATACGCAATGCTGTGAAATAACAGAACTGTGTTTGATTTACGATGGTGTCTAGCGACAAATGTAGCGGGAATATGTTATTCCAGCCAGCAGAGCTTTTGTTAGAGAAACGGGAGGTACACGTCTGCTTTGTGGTAGTAGTTCCCTAGCATAACACTTTTTGTTAGCACGGAGCATCGACAAAGAATATAGTTTAGTACACATCAAAAAATCACGACACGAATGACTCGAGCTGATGTCAAGTTATGGGTCACTTTGCTCACAATGAGAATATATACATACAGGGTCTTAGGCTGCTCGTCCTCCATAATCTTTTCCCGATCTAATTAAGACACCGAACCCTGAGAGAAAATCCTCTTGTGTGTGTATAATGAGATGATGCCGAGTTCCGCCGGTTTCTCCGTCTTTCCAGTGTCGTCCCCTTCTTATTTCTCCACTAAACGGGTTATAATGAGAGTAAATGTGAAATGCCGCCTCAGCTCACTCCAGTTATGAACAATGGAAAGGCGACATAAGATGGCGGAGGAACCGGACCGGAAATACGTCTGCGCATGCGTATACGAACCACAAAGCGCACAAAAAGCGAGCTTCGACGAGGCGTTTAAATTTAGTTACAGTGTGTAAAGTGATACTTTTGTGCTTGCGAATCGTTAGAGGCACATAACAGCAACATACAACTACAAATATCCGAAAAAATCAAGTTTATGAAAAGGAAGTGCGCCGCCCGGGAATCGAACCCGGGTCGCAAGAATGGGAATCTTGCATGATACCACTACACCAGCGGCGCGCTGGAGTGTAAGTGGATGCATGCTTTCTTATAGTTATATGACGTAGTCTTAAAGTTTTATTGATTTATAATTTATGTAGGTCATTTATGCTCATCCATGCAATTTCAATGTAATACATATAACTAATATGTTTTTTAGATGTTGGTGGCGTGGTAGCCATGGCAACATCATGGCATAATCATGATGAAAGCTGGTCGATGAAAAGCGCTGCTAACACTGACAGCATCAGTATTCCCGGAGTCAAAGTCATTGTCGAACACCATCTGGAAATCATGTCTCAGTCTCATCATAAATATGAAAAAACGATATAGATAAAAGTCAGAGAAAAGGGAAACAGCTGGAAGCGCCACAGGACTCAGAAAGTACATACTATTAATCATCTTACTGTATTGCTGTCAAATCTATGCAGAATAAATACATGCAAATATTGTGTAAGTAGTACAAAACACTTACCTTTTCCAACTAATACTTTCATTGTTTTCTTTGTACAGCCTGTTACTAATGATTTGGCTATGTGATGTTTTTTACCATGGGCGCAAATTATAACTTAAAATCTGAAAATGTACAAACGACATTTCTTACATCTCTTACCTTTACTTGTAAAAACTTCTGTGTAACAGAAACATGTTTTATTAAATTCGTTTGTTTTTCAATCAAGCAAAAGGCTCCAATGACCACAAGGTGGAGACATATGTCAATTGATGATAAGCACTCAGCCGAACTCGTGTCTTCAGTGTCATGCTGGATGCTCACTCATTGGTGAAGGCAAATGTGCTGATTTACCTGTGGCTCGGACAGAGCAGCATCATTTGCTGAGCTTGTGTAATGTAAAAGTTATTATTTGCAATTATTTGCAATGATTTACATGTTTTAAATGAACAAAGAATAATTAGTGACAATACAATCATAGTGAGTGAGTCACAAAATCATGTGTTGACTTAGTACAGTGATGGTACAGCTGACAAATACTCTTTAATATATTACATTTTTGAAACAACAGGAAGTTGGTGTGCTGGTTTATCCACCAGAACTGTAAACTAGATTAGCAGCAGTTCTTTTTTGGTCAACCAGCTTCACCAGAAGACCCATGCTGGTTGACCAGCCATACCAGTTACGTTTTGCAGGTAAGCACCATGGTTTTTTGGTACTAACCCAAAACCATCACTAAGCGGCCTAAACCAGCATTGGAAACTAATAAACCCTTCTCAGCAGGGTATATTGCATTTACAGCTCTTTCTGTTGACAGACACACTACCAACAGTTCCCAAACATGTTATTTGTTGTTCACTTCATGCTGTTTTGTGGGAAGGTTGTGTGCGTTCTCAAACTTTCCAAAGGCAATTTAGTGCAAGTATGAAGAGTAGATAGAGCTCTCAAAGTGTTGAAAATGATGAACACTTTGCTGAATTGAACGCACAGTGGACTTGGGTTTGATTGACAGATTGCTGCGGAAGCGCAGGACCATGAAGTTAACCAGGTACTGTGGCACTGCCTTCTCATCTGTCACCGTCTGTGTGCAAAACAATGCCGTTCAGATCCCTCAAGTGATCAAACAACTCGTGTTGCTGAGGGATAGACTTCAACAAGACAACTGGTGCGTAAAGCGATGTGAGATACATTTTGCCAGGTTTTATGTGATGTAAACAGCTTACAGGAGATGTAGAATACAGGGGTAAAGAAACATCAGAGCATAACTATAAGCTACAATTCTTTGCAGATGTGTTTTTGGAACAGACTGGGGGTTAGGAATGATGAGAGGTTGCCAAATCTAGCATGCTGTGCCTGCAGACCCTTCTGAGCCTTCACATGACCCAAAGGCAAGAAGAAAAGATTAAATATATACCCTAATTTAACGAAGACCAATGGTTTTAGCTTAGTTTTGGATGACACATTAAAATACTTTCTGGATAAATGCTTTTCACAAATGGGCGGTTCCATGCAAATGTCATCCTCACCATGTAAAAAGTTTTTAGTAATGGTTTTTTACCACACTGATAGCTCACAATATTTGGTGGTTTAAATAGCCATGTGAGGTCTCTCTCTTTAAAGCAATTTTCTCAAATTTCTTTAAAGCAAGCCAAGTATGTCTTGTCTCTACTTTTACTTCACAAGCATGGTAAAGCAGGACAAATTTAAATCACTGGTTTTTTAATGGTTGGTGATTTGTGCTAAAAACTGAATAATGCACAAGGGTTATCAGGAATCAAGACAAACTTATATTGTACCCAACAGTGATATAACACGGTAATGGCGAGTTCACGAGGCATCTGAGGGGAAAATTAATTTGTGTGACTGTAAACAAAATGCTGAAGCAGACTTTAAACCTTCATCTAACTGAATACAGCATTAAACTGCCACACTGTGAATTGCAGCTAGTGAAGAACAGAATCTTAATTCAAGTCTCTACATGATCAATAGAACCTGCAGCATCACTCTGTTATTATCTTCATTCCAGAGCAATAAAAGTGTTCTGGAAAACCACAGAGAAAAGATCAGAGGATCACGAAACCCCGCTGATGTGTGTGTGCATACACAAACTCTTTCCCAGCTTTGGCTTCCCCCAACACCAGTACAACTCACTACTCGCCCTGCAAACCTCCATGACAATACCAAAGTTTTTTTTTTTCAAATGAATGTGAAAATTATTGGTAATAGACAGATATTTTATACATTTATGTAGATTAATCAGTGGATTTGAGATTTTCTGCACTGACTGGTAGCCACAGTTTCTTGGCCAAAGTACAGCCAGTGGATAATGGAAAATGTTGTGCATTTGCTAAAAATTTAATTAAATTAAAATAGTGTAATTTGGTGTATCTACTTTGCTGGCATTACATTGTATAATATAATATAATATAATATAATATAATATAAATATATATAATAATATAAATATAATAAAATGTGATCAGCAGGTCTGCTCTCCATATGTCAATTCAATTGAATTTAAATTTATTTCTGTAGCACTTTTCACAATTGCAATTGTTGCAAAGCAGATTTACATACATATGAAGGTAACAGATTAAATGAAATTATGAAAAAATAAATAAAACATGCAGTTTTCTCAATCCAATGTACAATGGCGAAATGCTGTGCATTTAATGTGTAGCAATATTAACTGTAAAATGACTGTAAAATTTGAATCAGTTTCTTTGTAGAAAGATGACTGAATTGATGACAAATAAATCAAATCTTTTCAAGAGATTGACAGGCTCCAGAAATACTCATCATTTAAGACTCCAACTTACATCAGTGCTTTATGACTAGATAATGTATTAAAAATGGTATATGGTGTATAATCTGAGACATGGAGGAATACTGAAAAATGATTTGGCTTCAGTATTTTAAATATGTTTTATATTTGATCAGACAGGTCAAACACAGAGCTGCTTATCTTGAAATGAGCATGTTACTGATGTGACTGTGGAAGATCAGGGGAGTATTGCTTTCTTTTTCATTCCTTGGGGTCTAAAGCATATTATGTCAACCAATCAGCAGCAGATGAGCAATCTGTTTTAGGAAGTAAAGTAAAACGTCTAATAATAATGTTGCAAATAATTATTTTTCTATATTTCACTCTTTAAAAATATAGCAACAAAATAAATTGAAAACAATAATGAAAAGAGAAATTGAGAGGATAAAAACAGTAAAAGAAACAAATGGAGAAAGTCAAAAAGAACACCAAACCTTTTGAGTTTGTATAAAATTATAAATGCCACATGACATTTCCCCATCAAGTGGTGTTTGCTAAGGCAAACATGAATGTAATGATTGCTAATGTCCTAGATAAATAAATGATACCTCAAATTGTGTCGTTTATTAAGTGGTGTGTAAGAAAACCTACGCTATTCTGACACAGTTTTGTTGAGCATTTATGACCTTATACATGTATTACTTATATACCATTGATCAATCACCAGAACAAAAGGTGAAACAATGTTTATTTTTCCATAACATTCCATTTAAAGATAGACAAACATTCATTGGCGAAGATTTCAATCAGCAACATCGATGCATAATCTTTTCAAGAAATAAAGGAATGTTCTCACAGGGTTGAAAAGCGCTGTTCCTGATTTACTACAGGCACAGACCAATTTGGTCTTCAAAGAAGTGTGAATTAAGCAGCTTATTATAAAGATCAGTTGGAATACAGTGATCACTTTTAACTGACCAAACATGCCAGTCAAGTTTTAACAAACATAAAAAAACATGCTGATTCAACTTATACATACTAAAAATCACAGTAGCAAATCAACCAATAATCATCCTTCATTACCAGCTAGACAAGAGGCCATTTTAACGAATCATTAAAAGCTAATAAAAATACAGAATAAGAAGACAGTATTGGTCTCACTTCAAGAATAAGATCACAGAAGGAAAGAAAAAAAAGACATAACAGCATAAACAACTGTGATGTGTAGCAACCTTATATCCCGTATATTATAAAAGATGAGTTACAATCATCCCAATCGAACAAAAACATTTAATACATGACTATATCTATCATTTAAGAGAAACGTTCCATATAATATGTAATCATCTTTCAAAAATGCAGGTTAAAAAATAGACAATTGTTGCATTTGCAGACAAATGATTTGCATAGTTTGTGTAAACACATATAGCTTCTAAAGATCATTTTTATTCTTAAACTTCAACACAAGTTTTAAAACTTCTACCACACCATTTCTGATTTATTTTTATATTGATATAAATAAGTTATTTAAATTCAGACAGCCTAATATATTAAATTATACATTTGATCTCTTCTCTGATATTTATCTTTTCTGGGACAATAATGCAAAAAACAACATCAGCACACATAGTTGCAGCTTTGGTTAAATTATTTTGCTACTGAACTTATTTACAATCCTTCAGACTGCACACTAATAAAAGAATAAAGCTGACAAAAATCAAAGGAAATCACAATCAAAGGAAAGTAAGAAGTGACAAATGCAATTAAAGATATGTTTGAAAAATAAAATCATCAAGTTGCATTATACAATCAATTTAAATTAATATGATAGACGCATGTAACTTGCAGTCAACTGCACTGCTGGCGATTATCAAAGACATTTACAGATGAACTCTATCAAGCCAAAACAGTTTAAAGGAATACGGTTTCATTACTGTTCCACTATTGTATAAAAAATTACAACTTAAAATATGTCTTGCATTTTCTGTTTTGAAAATACCTGTGAATTATTTAAAACAACATTTGCTTATTATATCACATCCATTGGGACAGTCACCACCCTGTGAGACTAAGGCACAATTCTGAGTAAAAACTTCCAATAAATTCCAATCAAAAATTAAAAATTGAGATTTTTAACAAGTTTCATCTAGGAATAAAATTTACTTTCATAATCAAACAGGCCGAGCCTTTTTCTTAATCAAGTAACAAAAGGAAGAAACTGTACAAGGAGTTGTACATTCCCAGTGCAAAAAAATGTCAACTCTCAAAACTTTTCACGTTCTGTTATTTTCAGATAACCTGAGTGAGCTGGTTGGCGATTCTTGGAGGTTTCATATTGCACTTTGTTGTGAAGATTAATTTTGTTGACAATCGTTCACCGAGTCATTGGCTGAAGGCAAGAACTCCTAAAGGCTCTCGTGTGTAAAAACCAGAGAACATGAGCTGAGTGACGTCAGAGAGCATGTGACAGCGGCTATGGTGAAGTGGCTCAGCTGAGCTGCAGGCGGTAAGTCCTGATTTCCATAGGTTTAAGGGTGATCTCCTGTGAGTCGGCTTCGCTATTGTGTGTGTGCATCAAAGACAGCGAGGAAGGGGTAATGCTTTTCACCGTCAGGTCTGTCAGGAGCTTCTCTAAGTGAACCTGCACACATCAAAACAGTATGTTGATTAAAGAGTTTTTAATGCAACAGCATGTTCAAGCATGTGCTACAGTAATGCCATTGGAATTTGATATTTTGTCAACAGGGATTTAATAAACCATTTTTGCACAAGCACCGCTAAATGCCATAATGTTTTTGAAAAATTATGCATCGAAATAAAATTTATGGCTGAAAATGACTTTTTAAAAATGTACTGATTGTAATAATAAGACTTTTTAGAATTTAATGAATCAGATATTGAAAAACTACAAAGCAATAAAATAATTGGTCAAATAAAATCAAATAAAAAAGTGTTACTGAAAGTAATAGGGGTGTAACAATAAACTTACAATAGGATTCACAATACTGAGTTCACAATTATGACATGCAGCATGATATTTTGTAAATATAAAATATAATACAAAATAAAATATTGAAATTATAATAAAATAAAACTGAAATTTAAATGATAGATTTGTTATTTTGTTAACACTTGAGGTTTAACTAATTCGTCTGTATGCGAATCGATAAAAAAATAAATAGCTCTGTTGACTAAAAAATGAAACTTAATTTTACCATAAAAATATTGCCATAGCTGTACAAAAATCTTACATTTTTGCATCACAAAATGCAATACATTGCTATATATTTACAACACTAGAAAGTAACACATCAAAACTGCACAATAAATTATAATGTACATTTTTAGCCTTTTTTCATTCAAGCTATTTTCATTTTCAGCTGAAAATTTTCAGTGGCTGAAATTTAATGTGCATCTCTAGTTATTAGTTGGCCAAAGTTTAACAATTGGTCAAAGCTTAAAAACACATCCACAAAATAATTGTAATATTTTTAGCTACATTCTACAGAGGAAAGTGTTTGTACATAACGTGCAGCAATACATACTGCATTAATGTACAAATGTGACTTTCTGGTAATTCTCTTTTTCTTTAATGAAACAATTAAGTTTGCATTTAAATGATATGTGGTTTCATACTTTCTTCTATACGAACAACATGTAGACTCTTTAAAACATTGGTGTGCGTGTCTGTTTGGGAAGGCGCGTGATCTGCTTTACCTTGCCACGTGTGGTGGCACACAGTAGGCCAGTGTTTCGATTGGAGAAGCCACAGTCAAAGCCTTTTCTGTGCAGTATCAAAGCAGCTTGCTCGGATGGACCCCCTCCTTCCTCCTGTGAGAGAAACGAGACAGAGCCTCAGGCCACATAAACACAACACTGTTTCTTCTCCACACACACACACACACACACACTGGGCCAATTATGAAGCGCTGCCTTTTACCCATCAGCTGCAGCCCAGCACCGCTGAGTAACTTTTCCCATCATACACCAAAGACCCTCATATATTTATACACTCTCTGATGGAAAGGAAATCTCCTCAAGACTTCCTAACTTAACTTTTGCCTGCTGGAATTCTGTTGGTATTCAGATCTTTTCAAACTTCTTCTGCACTATGAGCGAATGTCACAGAAACAAGTCCGGGTAATATATAACTACAAATTCAAAAAGGCATATTTAAATTCACAGAAATTATGTTTTGCATAAAGAAAGTAAGTATATTTTTATTTGTACCATTAGAATCACCAAACTAAACTAACTAAAATCTTTCTCCATCTGCCATTGGTCAATCAAACAGATAGTCCTGCCCAAAACTTGTCATTGGTTGAGCCAGTTTGCTGTGTAAAAAACAATAGAAATTTTAATGGATTTAATGGGCATAATGGGAATTGTTTTGGTTTTAATAGAAACTATAATGGTTTCTGTGGGTGGTGTGTTGGGTTCTGTTGATGGGATGGGAACAAAAACATTCATTCCCACTGGAATACGGCCCAGAACACATTTTTATTAAGGAATTTTGTAATGGTTTAAATAGTAAACAGCTGATGGTTTATAAAATGTTTTTTGTAATGGATACCATTAGAATTTGCATTGCATTTCACCATCCAATTGTGCCTCACAGTTCTTGTGAGATTCACCCATAAAGTCAGCCCAGCACAATTATTTTTCATTACAATAAAACCTGAGGCATTTTATTATCAAAAACAGTAAATCAAACGACACACTCAAAGCGCTTATTGAGGTTTTCTTATTTTATATCGTGCAAAAATGTAATCAATGTAATTTATGCTTGAGAAACACTTTTCTTTGCCAGTTGCTAAATGGTGTCCTTGAGTGAATATTGTCCAAAGACATTCAACAGAGTCACTGTGAAATAACTGTATACCTTTATACCGTCTTACATCACATGCACTTTTCATCTGTTTTCATGTGCACTTTTCTATTAACTAACTGTCCTGTGGATCTTTTTAATAAACAATTATAAAAATCGTAGAGTGAATTCTTATCTCAGCAATAAAGGGTTTTTGCTTTCTAATGGTGTGTCAATGATAAGTAAGCTAAGGGGACATGGACACAGACCTTATTTAACAAGCAAAGGCTAAAATAGATTTTTATTAAGATTTCCTAGACATACCAGTCGTTTACTCACTGTTGTTTAGCTTTTTTACATCATTGAATTTATGAAATGACACAATTGTAACTGTGGGAATTATGTTGTGACTAAAAGCATCCGAAATAAGGGGTCTCAACCTGAAGGATTTTTTTTTATCTATGCTGGACTCTTATTTGCTGGTTTTTATTTGGTCCAAGTAATCTATTTTAAAAATAGTTTTATATAAAATTCTACTTTTATTAATTAAAGAAATTCATCTAACCACAATTTAATTTTTGTCTACAGAAGTCACTGCAATATACATCTTCAGAATAAAAGACTTTTAGGATCATGAGAATCATTTTTGTTAATTGTTTCTAATAAAGTCTTTTGACTGGTACTGCATACACTTTAATAACAGAACTGTGATTACAAAATAAAACTAAAGGATGAATAAAAAATGCTTTGCAAAAACTATAACTTGCATGGAAAATCTGTAAGTTGCACGCAAAATAGTGCTTATGTAGAGCTCTTCATGCAGTTCTATGCATCCTTTACTCCTAAAATCTATAACAGCAATGTCCCTTAATCTCTTATGGAGCATTTTTACCTTTATTCTGTCCTGAGTTAAAATATTACTGCTCAGCCCTGAGAAACGAGCCCCTAACATATCAATTAAAAGGTCAATATACTGGATGGCTCTCATAGAATCTGAGCCAGCAGTTTCTTTACTTCCTAACTATCACCAAACATTTTTTTGCTTCCTCTTTCTCTACCAGAACCGAGAAATGACCGAGAAATACCTTAGACTGGATCGCACGCAGGTTCACCAGATGAATATCGCAGGGGAAGGAGGTTCTCAGAGGGTTGTAGATGGCCAAGGGCACGTCGACCGAGTCTGGAATGGCTGCCATGGAGATGAGGGGATGATTGAGACACATGTAAGACATGTGACTCAGGATAGATGGATAGCTGTATGGTGCAGTCTCCTCTTTCTGGGCCTAGGACATACAAATTATGCATATTATCAGCAGTGAACGGATTGGTTGTAAGGCATGAAAAATTGCATTTACACAAATTTTACATTGCGTAAGACTAGTGTGACCCTGGCAAAGCCATCTTCCATCCATATGGTGACTTGTGAATAAGTTGCTAACTATAATAATAACTAGTGTAGTGTTTTTACTATAATAATATGACTTTCTTTAACATTTTCCTGTATTTTCCATTCCTCTTACCTCCTCCTGAGAGCTTCTCTTCTCCAGCAGTAGTCGGAACAAGTTAGAAGTGATTTTATTGTCCAACACTCCCTGACCTAAACCTCGATTATCATCCTGATTCAGCCTGCGGTCCATAATCACCTCCAGCTGACCTGTAAAAATAAACAACAAGGAACTCCGTAAGCATATAACATATACTTCCCCAATGCACTATAATATCTTTAATAGAAATGCTTACAACATTTGCAATAGACCAGATTTGGTTTAGCTTTTAAAAAATTACTAAAATCTATTTTTAGGTTTACATTAAACTCTGAAATCCACATATTTTTTTGTCATCTCAGATTTTAAGACCCCAGACTGCAGAAGTCTTCAAAGGGAAAACACACAAAACCTGAATTTTGATTTTCTAACGTCTTCAAAGAAAACTTGTGAATGCAGATTCTGACCGCTCTTGAGGCTGGCCGCTCCCAGTGACTGTGCGGTGAGCAGTGAGAGTCTGGTGCTGGAGTCCTGTAGGTAAGCCATGCTGGTCATGGGGTAGAAGTTTGCCTGCAGGGGGAGCTTAGCCATGGTTTTCCTCGGCTGCACCTGTAAAAACAGCCCAAGGCATGTTTAACACGCTGGGGTGAAAAAACGTCAAACTTCCCCGGTTTAGTACCCTGATAACACTGACTGTGGGTATGCGTGTGGAGATGATTATTTGATAAAATGATAAACTGAAAAACAGTAACATTGTCAAGAATGATAACTATAAGGATAAGTTGAACAATAACTATATTATAATTTACACAAATGATAATGTTACTCTATGTTATTCTAAGCTCATACGCTGCAGTCCTTTAAAGGTTAATGGATTTTGATTGTCTGTCAATGTTTAATCGTTCATCAGTTTTAACAAAATAAAGACAATTATTTTGAAAGTGATCCTAGCGATATTGTTCTTTATAGTTAAGAAAAACTTTAAAATGGATTAATTCGTTATTCTGTTTTTATTTATGGGCCTTTATTTTTTACTATTATTTTTAATAATATTAAATTAATATTTTTATTATTTTATTTTATTTTATTTTATTTTATTTTATTTTATTTTATTTTATTTTATTTTATTTTATTTTATTTTATTTTATTTTATTTTATTTACACTGTTTTTATTTATGAGCTATTTGTTTCATGAAGTCAGTTAATTGGTTTGGATCGAAGAAAAGCACTTAACGCAGGTCAAGGCGAGAGAGACATCATCTCTCTAAATTAAACACTCCACTAACATGTCAAAGTAATGTGACAGTTAATGAAATGAATTGACACTTATTTGTTTTGGTCAGCCCTGCAGCACACGCTAAACTCATTTTAATTAATTGTTTGTCAAAAAAAAATGACATTTCCATTATGCTTTCCAAAAACCACAGCTAGGTGTTTTGAATGCAATCAACCAAATTCAGACAAGACTGTCAAAACAATCACCGCATATAAATAAAACAAACTGACTTCTCGTGACTCCTTTATTAATGTTACATGTCAGTAAACAGAATTAGTCGAATTAATATCAAGTTTTTTTTAAATGGACAGCTGTGCTTTGCTTTAAGTGGGTATCACACATGGAAAAAAGTTATGTAAAATATTGCCTACGTTTTTTGTGCATTTTGTGTGAAATTTTATTTCAGCTACAATAAAAATTAAAAATGTCAGAAAAATCCCTTATTATACTTAAATAAAAATGCATTAAAAAGTTTTTTCCTTTCTATATGTATATTAATTACAAGATTATATATTAATTATACGATTATATATTGAGCCTTTACCTGGTAGCCATTGAGGTCAGTAAAGAATCGATCCTTGCTGTTTATATCTGATGTTATCCTCATTGCAATTTCACGGTTGACTTCTCCTCTTATATCTACAGTGTTACAGATCTCAACGGACTGGCCCTCGACACCTACGAGAAGAGAAACACACGAGGTTTAAAATATGCTGAAAAAACTCAATAAGAACACGATAAGAATTCTGAATATTCCTCAACCTTCTGTGTAAACACTCTCACATTCTCATTTTAAAGAACAAAGAACAAGAATTGCCAAAAACAAAAGTTTTTATTTTTTACTTTCCCAATGTTTCCAAACCCATATGCTGTTATTTTTCCAGCTTTTAAACTACAAAATAGAGCTGTCAAGATATCAGATTTTCACCACATGGGTTTTCACCATCAAGTTTTAAAATTATATCAGTCAAATTAAAAAAGAAAAATTGATGTAGAAAGTGGAGAGCATTTGTTGTGTGTGTTGAATTAAAACCATATCGCTGATCAAGTTTTTATATCACAATTATTGTCAATACCAGTATATTGTGACACTCCAAAAAATAAAAAAAAAGACTTCAAATGAATTGTGCACTTTCTCATCAGAAACCATACGATAGCTTTGTGATCCATACGATAGCAATTAGATTATAGCAAATTATAGCAAAATAAAAGCAAAATTTCTAATTTGACTAACTACACTAAATTCTAAAAAGATCTTGTCATTAAAAAAATCCTTTACTGTAAATCAACACAAGCAGGCAGACAGGGTTATATTTTTTATAAAGTATGACAGGTTT
This sequence comes from Beaufortia kweichowensis, assembly GCA_019155185.1. Lineage (NCBI taxonomy): Eukaryota > Metazoa > Chordata > Actinopteri > Cypriniformes > Gastromyzontidae > Beaufortia > Beaufortia kweichowensis. The sequence continues at coordinate 4,526,612 of CM032795.1, read as the reverse complement.
TGAACATTTTCAGCATAGCGAGCGAGCGCATAGCGAGATGGTAACCATTATTTGTGCATGGACATGAGGTAGTTTCTCAAATTGTACTGTTTGTTGAGGTGTGCTATTACTTTTCGGAGCTGTCAGGCTTGCGGTTTCTGCCTAGTGGACGATAAAATGGCCAAAATAATACACGTTCAGTGAAGCAATCCATATCCAGAAGGAGCAACCACCTAGCAACCAACCAAACCACCCTAGCAACAGGGCATTACCATCACAAAAGGCATTTAGAATACCTTCAGCAACCGCATGTGCCTTTGCAACCATGTGCATCACCCTTGCATTGCGTAAGTGAGTTTTGCATAAATATATTAGACTAGGGACAAACCCTTTCTAGTGCCCTGTATGCAAGTTTCAGTTTTATCTTGAACAAACAACCTCCAAACCACCTCCTTTTTGCTTTTTTCGTACAGGGGTTAGAGTCCTTGAGGCCACAGAGTACAACAACATTCATGCACACTATCTTCCCAACCCAGAAGGGGTCACAGACAGACCATTCAACCCCCTGGTGCTTTTGATAAAGTCACGAACGTTGTTCTGATTAAGCATCTCTCTGTACTTCATGAGATAATACACCATTACGAACATTAATTTCCTTATATTGCTTCCCATAAAAAAAAGCTCATTCCAATAAAACCTCATGTTAATTAAAAGCTACAAAAGTACATCATATAAAAACTGGCCGTGAATAAAAAGTTATCTTCACATGCTGATGGTTTTCATTCCAGAGTTCAATAAACTGGAGGTTTTATGGGTTACAGTTCTGCCATTTCTCCACTGTGTCTTTAAGACAAATGAAGAAAATGAAGACAGTCACTGAATATTTGTAACTCTGGACTTTACAACCTATTCTGGGTAAGAACTTTGTTCTTACAACTAACTGTTGCAAAATGTCACTGATTATTTCACAGACATTTTAGAAAATGCAGTTTAGCTTATATAGAGTTTACTGGCTTTTTGATTTGGTGTCATGAACTTTACAAACTGGCCAATTCAGCACTAATATTTTATTCTTTCTTACACTGTATAATTCAGCCTAAAATCATACCACGGTTATTCTGAGAAAGATTTTGAATAGAGCTTTGGTACGACAAACAATTAACATCTAATACTACTAATAATACAAATAAATATACAAATTAGATACTTTTGTAGTCGATCAGATTAAACAATATAAACCTGCTTTACATTTACATTACATTTACATTTAGGCATTTAGCTGACGCTTTTATCCAAAGCGTAAGATATTAGGAGACAATGAAGCGATACATCAAAAGCGGCAGCAATAGTACAAAGAAGTGCTTTCCTAAGTTTACAATGTTATGCAGTGCTAGATAAATACCTGTAGAGGAAGGAAAAGTTTTTTTGTTTTTTTTTTATGCTGTTAGGTGTTCGTGGAAAAGGTGTGTTTTTAGTAGTTTTTTAAAGGAGGTGAGGGATGTGGCAGACCGGATTGCGTTAGGGAGATTATTCCACAAGCCGGGAACAGAGAAGGAGAAAGAGCGAGAGAGAGATTTAGTGCCCTTCTGTGATGGTACCACCAGTCGACGTTCATTCGTTGAGCGTAGGGTTCTGGATGGGTTGTAGGTACGGAGAAGAGAGCTTTTGAAGCTTATAAAGCTTTTGTTTAATAAACACAAAAACAAGTTATTGAGCAAGTAAAAAAAAGTGTTTAAAACTTTACTTATTAGTTTTTTATGCTCATAATAATGATGTATAAATAGAGTATGATTTTCTACGAAATGTCAGTTTGACGTCATTTCACTTCAACACACGGAAAGGTGAGTAACATGTAGGGATGGGTATCGTTAAGGTTTTAACGGTATTACTACTTTTATCGATACCACTTATCGATCCGGTACTTTAACGGTACTCTTATCAGCACTTTTTGTTGTGTTTTTAATAAAAACAAAACAAATTGAGAACAGAATTAACACTTTATTTTTAAATGTAAAATAAAATAATTATCTATAGCCTAACAAACAGCAATGTTTGAGCAAATATATATTATACAAACAAAATAAATCAAATAAACAATTTCTTTTGTAAAAGAATGTCCAGTGCTTTAAAGCAACACAGTTGGGGCAGGTAGACTACAAAAGTTATACATGTTTGGAACTACTTGCAATGTACACTACAAGATTTAAGTGTATGTATTTCATCACTACAAATTCATTATTAGGTCATTTCTACTTTATCATTTCTTAATAAGCATAGTTTATTCTTATTCATCTATTTGTAAATGCAGTACTGTAAAGGCATTTTTAATGTCTATGATTTATTTAGCTTACTGCAGAAAAAATACGTAGGTTATTCATAATTTAACTGAACGTGATGTATTTAATAAATTATTAAATACTAATTTAGAGAGACCTTATAGGATGCTTATGTCGTTGTTATTTGGGAAGACTGCTAGCATATTTACCTGAGGAGGTGGATGATGAACTAACTAGGCAGTCGAAAACTTTGCAATTCTCTGTCCGCATTATGATGAACTTTTGAAAGATGTTTTGACGGATTGCTTGTGTTTCCGCCCTTACAAGCTAAAATCTTGTTGCACGTGTTGCAACGGTCATTGTCTGCATCCACTCGAGTGAAATGTAAACATACTTTAGACCGTTTGGTTCTCTCCGCCATCGTCACTCTATTAATTTGCGAGCTTTAAGTTGTGTGTGTCGCGTCTTGCGCGCCTCAGTGTACTCAGGGACAGACAGGGACATTTCGCGCATGATGGATAAAAATGCAGGTAAATGTCTAATATCTAAATAGGCTATTATCGTAAATTAGAAATGGTTGGACAGTTAAAATGCGCAAGATTAAGTTTATTTAGCATTAATAAACAGGACATGTATTTTCTTAATTTCTCCAGTACCGAAAGCAGAACCCATAGCGTCAGAGCTTATCGATACTTCGGTCTTTCATAATTTAACACCAGGGCTAGCTTAATACCGGGTTTCGGTACCCATCCCTAGTAACATGCAATTTTATGTTTTGAAAAGATGGTGACAAAAGCTACGGACTGCAGCTTTAATTATGTAATAAAAAATAGTTTTAAATTTGATCATACAACAGTAATATGCTTATGTCATCATTTTATCCCTTCTAGTATTTGTCATATCTTTCCTTTTTTTATACGAAAATAAAGTAAAACATAAGAATTATGTGCAAACTGTGGGTAAAAATGTAATATTTAAGTAAATCATAAACAACCTGTGATTCCCATAAACTGCAAAGTAGTCAGGACATCCCATCAGAGCATGCAATTTCGGAAAAATGCTTTGATTTTTGTGCGTCATGTCCTTACACAGACCACGAGAGCATTCTATTGGGCGGTTCGTCTGGGGTTCAACTCTAAATGCCTCGATGACAGCAGGGGATGTCACAATTAGCCACTGTTGAAACCTCACGGCATCTCATTTGTGGGCCTGTCACATTCACCGTGTGCAAATAGAAGGAGAGTGATCAATTAAAAAATGTCTCTGACATTTCCCACCGACTCCCTGTCACATATTTTACAGCCTCATTTTGGCAGCAAATCAACATGAAGCTTTTGGAACAGAATGAAGAACATCAGCCGAGTATAGAAATGACCACAGACAGCGTCTTATGGTCCCAATTTATATGATCTGCCTTTATTTTACAATCTACTACTATATGTACTTACTAAACACAAGTTTAAATAGTGTTTCTGTTTAGTGTCTCTTTCATTTACTTAAATTACATGTTATATCAGCCACATATCCACCAGCCACATCGCCTTTCAATATCAGCCATTCAAAAACCCATATCAGTCATCCAATAGTTAGACACCGACAAACTAACAAGCCATTGTCCCGCTCGGATGTTCTCTAAACCTGTGGATTCGATCCAAATACAGCAAACACAAAGCCACATTTCACAAACACTGATTGTTATTTCTAACCAAGTGTTTTTCGAGGGTTCTCCTGCACTAAACTGTAGTCAGAATAAAATCTTTTTCCTCCTGCAGCCGTGCAAGAACCCATACATTTTTCTGCAAGCACCAAAGACAGATTAACGCAAGATTAACTAGATAAAAACTGCACAGCAGGAAGTCTTTCTCTCATTCTCTCTATCGAGGATTAACAGTTTGATTATAAGTTAAAATCCTCCCAAAGAAACTCTAACTGAATTGATCCATTTAGCGTAGCGTCTCGAAATATGTCTCGAGATATCAGCAGTCTGTTTTTTTCTATGGCACCGTCTAGCTTTTTTAACTCATCCTACGCAAAATCTCTTAAGTCAGACTGGTCAGCAACAGGTCGACAATATGAAGGGGAAGTGAAAGGCGTTGAATGCTTATTACCTTGAATGTTGTACAGTCTGAGTGTGTGTGTGACGTGCGTAAGCGTAGTGGTGACTTCAGAAAACACTGGCCCTTTAGTGACCCGAATCACAGCCGGCTGAGAGGAAGAGTAAATCTGTGCGAGAGTGGGAGAGAAAATCAATGTAAATCCAATCAAGCTCACCAAAATCCCCTCAGAGCACCGCTAGCAAAGAAGGAAAAAGGAATAGATTCCATGACAAAACTGCCTAATGTCATGATGAAAGAGTGAGTCTGGCTCTTATGAGCTTTTGTAGTGGATAACACAAAGTTATGAGCATTGACCAAACTGCAGATATATAGAACAGAACAGTGTCAGTGAACAGCAGTGAGTCTTCTGTCCATCTGCTTCCTTTTCTGACAATTTACAGTCTAATTTTGCAGTTTGTATTTTTACAATGTTTATAGTATATGTAAATGAATTGTAAAAGTAAATGGAAAGCGTTTACTTTTTACTTTTTTAATTTTTAAGTTATCTGCACCAAAACATGCATGTTTTCAAAAGTCCCGTGACAGCTCCTAGTTTGCTGAATGACACATTTTGTGTCATTTGACAGACTTTTGCTGACAAATAAACTTGTTTATTTAAACAGGCTGCTGATTTCATTACTTGACCACTGTTTTGCACATCGTAACCGTTATCTAGAACTTTACATTATTTGGATAATTGATTAAAAAAATCTGTAGAATTTTGTTTCATAGGCAAGAATGACATATTTTTTAAATATTTGTTTTAAAATATTTTCCTATAAATAAATATTTCCTTTTTTTAGCTTTGTTAAAAAGTCTTATATAAATAATTTTGAGTTATACAACAAAAAACATAAAAATGTATCTTTTATTTTTAGATACTACATATGTTACAAAGTCTTTTTTATTTTATTTTTTTAAATACATTTCAGTAACATTAACCTTTTTTTAAAATACATGTTTGTTCATGTTTATAGTTATGAAAATTTGTCATCTTTAGTCTTGATTAAAATTCAATTATGAAATATTAAAGTGAACAGGGAAATAACATTGGTGTTCCTTCTGAGGAATGGGGACAGTTAACAGATTAAAAGTAATTTAAAATTTAAGTAAAAACTATTTCAAAGTAAGAATTTTTCAGTAATAAAGTCAGTTTTTGGTGAATCCTGAATGTTCAGTTTCGGCCTAGAATTTTGGTGCATTACTAAAAATTACAAAATACTATTTTAGTTGCTTGTTTTTTTTAGTTTGCTTACATTTTAGTTCTACATTATTTATTCACTCATTCTGAAATAAATCCTACTGTTACTAATTTTTTAACCTAATTCTTTAACCTAAATTATTATAGACATACATGGCACAACATTGGCAACTAATTATATGTAAAATATATAAATGTACAGGTTATACTGTTATTTTAATACAATTTCTGTGATCATTAACTTAGTCTGTTTAACCAGACCAGCCCTTCCCTTTTGCAAAAGGAACTGTTTATTATAATGAGCCAACCAGGACGATTATAAACATCAGCCATACATTATCAGGGCACATGAACTGACTTACTGTTGCGTCTCCACCAGGCAGAAACAGGTAAGCTCCACTTTTGTCTTTGTTGCTGGTGGTCCCGTACCAAACAAACTCCACCTTGACCTGGTGCTCTGAGTCACCGTCCTTCTGCCTCACTCTCTGTACATTACAGACAGATTATGTTTTTGCTAGAAAGTCAATGATCACCTGACAACATAAACAGTAGCAATTTAAGGTCAAACCTCTAAAAGACCCGTGGCCATAGAGACGGACAGTTTCAGATGAGAATTTTCTATTTGCACAGAAGAGGCATCTTGTTGGTGAGACAGTCTGAAATGGTCCAACCCGTGGACTGAAATGTGTCTGCCTTCCTGAAGAAACATGTATTTTGAAGCTTCTGTCCTCAGCTCCAGTCCTTCCATCAGCTGGTATACGCTAAGACCCAGCGGGGCCGCGTGTGCCACAAATGACAACTGCGGAGAAGAAGGTATAAAAGATGCTGATTTCATTTAAAAACGATCAAGCACGCAAAGTTGCCTTTTTGAAAATGAGAATTTTTACAACAGAAAATGGGTAAAACATTAGATACTATACTAGTAATACCAATCGATTTCATTAGTATTTATAAATGCATTGAATATTCATGGTCAGATCAGTGCATTTTTACACCACTGGTGATGTGATACGATGTATCGGTGCAGCAGATCTCATCGTCTCACCTGGAAGACATCATTGGCAGCATGGGTGGCATCGTTCCATACCGCACTGACCTGAGCTTGAACCACATGACCAAAAGCATCGAGTACACGCACACGAAGAGTGTTCACGTACAACGTAACCATAGATGTCCTGGCCTGTTCAGTGGGGTTATAAATCACAACCAACCTGGCAACCACAAAGAAACATTTCGGATTAGTTTCTATACTATACTTCAATTCTCAAAAAGAGTGACCAAACATATTGGTTGAAAAAAATGCATTTCTCCTCCAAAGCAAGTTACCTTGGCTTCTCGTGAATCTTAAGAACAGTTTTGTGAGGCAAGGCATCTTGGGCCGGTTGAACATCATCCTATAATCCAAAAAATGTTTTTATTCAGATGGGAATCATCAGACCACCAGATTTAGGTCTACTGTCATCGTTTTGTGCATATACAGTGAAGAATACTCACCATTTGAAGAAAAGGATTTGAAGGATTATAGTTGTATGTTTGTTTGTCCTTGAGCACTAACCAATGGGCTGAACTCACAATGATTCGCTTCACATTCAGAATGGAATGAAACAACCTTATGAAAAAGATATGAATAATGATTATTATTACAACAGGGAAAAATGAAATGCTTTTACTATGCCTTGCCCATATATTTCTTAGACCAAATAATCTAGATTCAAAATATAATTTATATTGACTGCAAGGGATTTGACAGACAGTTGCTTACTCTTTTCATCAAGGTGCACATTTTGAAAAATGCTTCAGTGCAGGACAAGTCATGTGCCATTAATGCAACATAAACAACATAACAACATAACAAAACATAAAACAAAGCATACCATAAGTTTAAGATGTACAAAGTAATGTGTTACCTGGTTCCATAGTCCACAACCACCCAGTCTTTGCCAGTGCCCGCGATGGCATCATGATGCTGGAAGAGACCCAGGTTGCGTCTGGCTTCTGTAAGTAACTTGTAATTATCGATGGCAGGGTAATCACTGGGCTTGTCATACTTCTGAATGTTGGCCAAGGTCAAAGAGTAGATGATCTCAGCTGCCCTGGAGACAAACACGAAAGGACATCTGAAACTGGACGGGTCATGAGATGTTCTCTCAAACCATGATAATGAACTGTAAAATTTATACAAGATTGATTCATTCAGATATTCATCCAGGATTATTATCTGACTGTTATGTATTATACAAAAAATGATCTTACAGTTCTGGGGGCTCATCCGGGATTATTCATTATTATATTCAATACTATAAGAGCCATAAAAAAATATTTTACACATCATCTCCAGAATGTAGCTGGTGTTTCTATTCCACTACATGAAGGAGATATAGATCGGTCTGGTGTGGACTCTGAGCACTGCCACAATGGACATGAGAAAATGAATCCTTTAACATTATGGCAACAATAAAGCTGCTGTCTCACTAAAAGATGTGACCTTCTCAAATATTCCACTAGGGACGAAAATTTATAGGTAGGTACATTTAACAAAACCTGCCAAGAACATGCCCAAGCCATATTGGACCCTACAGAACATTAAATAATAATAATAGTATTGTCAAAACCCCACTTTCTGTGTCTCTCTACTGTCCTCTCAATAATACAGGCAAAAATCCCCAAAATATAACTATACATAATTAATATATTTATAAAATTATAATCCATGTAACAACAAAAATACATTATAATTTACTTGAAAATAAGTTAGTTAGTAATTATAAGTTATAGTAATTGTAAGTTAGTAATTGACCATTAATATTTTTATGTTTTTACAAAAACAAATACAGCATTACAGTAAATTACAATATTTACATGAACAGAAATTACAAAACGTAAATAACTGTAATAGAATAAAAATAATGAAAATCAATAAGCTTAATAGGTCTAATAAGTCTTCTTCTTTATGCAAAATACAATTTCTTATTTTATCTTCTGATTCTGGAGCGAAATGTGACCGAAAACAGCTTGTTGTATAACCAATTTCATTGACACTTCATTGTCAGCATTACATAAACTGAAATGACATTTCAAAGTTACTCGTAGTTTAAATTGATCTGGTTTCCAAATAGACCTTTCAAACCTTTCAAAGTTAAGCCAGCAGATCAAAAAGCATTTCTGTGTCTTGTTCACAGCCACAGTAACAAGCCAAAAACCCCACAGTATGTGCGACCTACATACCTCACATCAAACAAACGTCTGCCACCCGTTCCATTGTGAACCGAACACGGACTTTAATAATTAATTAAACGTTAAATGACCTTGGACAGAATATCTCTCATCTGACGTGTGTGTGTGTCTTATTTGCAATGTTGTGTGTAATTGAGCGGAGCTTAACAAAAGTCCTATTTGCCGTGTGAAAGAAGTCACGGTGTAGAACGGGGAAACGTTTAACGGCTGCATACTGATGAACGCTGTCTCCTGGCTACATTTAGACACCCATCAAAATGCAAATACTGTGTTGAAGAGGGTCTGTGTGCATACGCTGAAGGTGTAACCAATCTATTCGCTTGCTTGTTTGAATATGGCCACCATTGGGAGACTGCAGGCGTATAGCTCGGCTAAAAAATTCATATCTTATCATGTTCCTATAGTGTAATGTACACATGCATGCATATTTACAGATGATTGAAAGATTACTAAAAACATGGTACTACCAAAAATCATGATACTAAAATGAATAGCATTGTGCAAGGTTGTAAAAATTAAAGACTTCAGTATAATGCTTTTTATGGTCAAGTTTCATCATTGTAAGTCAGCTAAGAGAGGTGATTTAAGTTTATATGCAATTAATAAAGAACAAGTCCAGCCAAGTAAAGAACAGCCTTTATGTCTTTCACCACAGCCTGTGCAGAAGCACATCGTAGAAAATCAATATGTACCACCACAACTTCGCATTATCCACAACCCTGCAAATTAATGAGAGCTGCACACAACTTACAACTTCTTACTCTGAAAGTAGCCGCAGGAGCTTTTCCCTTCAAATTTCACATATTAGAGATAATCATTTTAAAAAGGGGAATGTTCAATACATATCAAATACATATCGAGGTCAGTAGCTGGAACAAAACTACCTCATTTGATTGGCTGTGACCTCATCATGGGCTTCATATCATGACCTTCAGCTTTAAGAGTTAGTTAGCGACATACAGTGTTGAAAGTTTAAAATATTAATCTCGAAAAATCGAGATATCTGTTATCAGTCTGTGAAACTAATTAATAATAAAAAAGTGATAACTTTTAGTTACGCAGAGCTAAAGTATTTAATATTGGTAATTGGAAATGTTTTAAACAAACCACTGGTGAATGTCATTTCATACAATCTGACAAGAACATTTTATTGCATTTAAAGCGGTGTTAGCATGTGCGTTTGGACACAATTATAGTTGCCATAGCTCATCTCCAGAAGAGTAGTGTTCATGATTCAAGGCCATAGGTTTCGACTGAACATGTACAGATAAAACGGATATCTCGAATGTACTGTAAGTTGCTTTTATTCTGCAAAATGCATGAATATAATGCAATGTCAGATATAGGTTAAGTGAAAAAACGTGATGTGTAACTGTGTTTGCACTGTTTTCATTTTTGTCATTTTGTAATAGATATTATTAACAGGATATTACTGTATGTAGCTTTTTGCTTTGCATATTTGCAGGATAGATCATTGTGTCATAAATGACAAACTACATGCAGTTAACCATTTGGCTTAGTGTCAAATTCTTATGTTAAGAATGAAATTAAAATGTAATTTATTATGCTGTCATTTCTCAAAACGTTGTTAGCCAACCAACCAGTAACAACATTTATTGTTCTTAAAGGGACAGATCCAAAAAAAAATTCATAATTCGTTCACCCTCATGTCATTCCAAACCTGTACGACTTTCTCACTTCTGAAAGAATGTTGGCAACCAAACAACATGACTTCTGACCAAACCAAAGAGACATTTCTCAAGAGTCACATACAGAAGAAAGAGTCATATACAGGTTTTGAACAACATAAGGGTGAATAAATGATGACATAACTTTTATCTATGTGTGAACTGTCACATTAAAGCTATTTTATATCTCCATTAGGTGGTTACAGTGGTCATTTAGAGACTGAGGCTGTATAATTCTGCCTTGTATAATTGATCATTGAAGAGATGAATGTAGTGTATTTGGAAAGGCTCTTGGCATTTACCTGAGGTATGATTCCAGCATGCGGTCCAGTCGTTTGTAGAAGGGCCGTGATGTGAAGTAGCCGCTCCAGTAGTGGTCATCGCGGTCTGCGTAAGTGAAAAAGTCTCCACCTAGCACAGGCAGGGACGGCTCGCCAACGCTCGCGCCAGCTGGATCCAAGCCAGTGCTTTTGCGCAAGGCCTCAAAGTAATCCGAAATGGTGCCAAACTGGGCCTGCGAATAAACCCAAGATTATGTGTACACTTTTTTTTTAAATATACTCAGAATACAAATTTAAAGTTTCCTTAAAAAAAGAACATTCTGTCACAACTTTTGTTCATCACGCTTATGATGATCTTTTTTGTTTCATTAAAGAAAGACATATGTATGGTTATTGGGGTAGCTAAATAACAATTTTAAGTACATGTTAAATCGAGAATTCAAGCTAGTTTTGATCCTATCCAAGCATGCCAGACCTTGACGTGAAGCTCGGGGTGAGAATTCATGTAGTCAAAGAGCTTCTGGTAGTTTTCAAATTGCTGGTCCCATTCCACAGCTTCAGTGTAACGGAAGTCATCTCCGAGCGGAGCCAGCAGCACATTGGTCCGAAACAGCTTTGATTTCTTCCTGTACTGGTCCAGTAGCGTCTGAGCTCTACATATAGAAAGTGCAAACTAAGTGATGGAAAACCTAAAACTTAGCAAGTTTAGGGGTCAACAATCTCTCAAGTTAATCTTTCTTGTATACAATTTAAAGAGCTAATAAAATGTAGTCACATGTGTTAGTAACAGGTATGTATAGCTGTACCTCTCCTGTATATTGTTTTCTGTGATTTCTTGAGGTGGAATTCTCCATGGACAGTTGATTCTTCCTCCTGGCAGACGCTTGAAGTCAAACTGACAGCAGATCTTTGGGTCAGGTCCACATGTATGAGGAACATCGTAGCTGTAGAAGGGCATCATGTGACACAAAATGTCTGAAGTAGCATCCTGATCTGTTCCAATCAAGAAGAAATGCAAATTTAACATTGCTAATGTAGGATTGCAGTATATTTTGTTTTATAGTATTAGTAAACATGAAATCAAAAATCAGGTACCTGCTCGTATTGCTGATAGTATTATAATTCATCAGTGAAAAAGTCTCTGTTATTGTCAAAATGTCAAAGCTTAAAAAAGTGATCTGTTTGGCTGATTAAGCCCTCAAAATCTTTTAGCCATCCATTTTGTTATGTAACTTTTAAGGATCCAATCATTTCTCAAAGATAAGATCAAGCCCCCAATCCTTCATATTAAACACACAAATGTCTTAAATAACGTCAGATTACAGAAGCAAACATGATGCTATTTCACATTACTCCACAGCTTAATCCTAATATCTTCCTAAATCAACATATTTAGTCATTTAGATTTGCAACTGCAAGGCCAAGGTTATGTTGTTCAAATTTAATTCACATTTCCAGCCTCATAAACAACCCGTGGAGAAACACGAGCCATTTTATATCAAAGGAAATCGTGAAATTACCCACTAATGTCAAAATCAAATCACATTTTATTTGCCGTAAAAATATTCAATTACCCATTCGGCGCAGCGTGCGCACCAGAGTGACCTTCATAAAAGCCACGCGAATAAATAATGCAGGATTTTCTTTTAAACAAGAGAGCAGATGTGAAGCATGAAGCAGTCTGGCTGTCCGGTAAATGGTGATATATGGAATTACACAGAGTAGGAAGCAAATTCAGCTTGGCATGGAGTGTACGCTGTTGCAGCCAAATGAACTCTAATCATATTTGTTCAGCAGCATCTACGGTCAGAGATCTAACTTACGAGTCCGTTTCACCAGTGTTTTATCACTAGGTCCGGGGAAAAACTGTGTTTCCCAAACAGATGCAACAGAAAACAATAGGACGTGGGAGGATGTTTCCCGGTGACTCTTCTTCTGTTTCCTGTTCTTAGAAAGCTTCTTTATTCACTGGTGTATTTGAAAACCTGTAAATGACTCTTTCTTCTGAGGATCACAAAAGAAGATATTTCGAGCAATCTCTCGGTGGTTTTTATGTCCATACAATGGAAGTCAATGGGGGCCAAAGTTGTTGGTTATTAACATCCTTTAAAATATCTTCTGCGTTCTGCAGAAGAAATAAAGTCATACAGGCTTGAGGGTAAAAAAAATGATGCAAGAATTTTCATTTTTGGATTAACTATCACTCGAATGCCATTTGATTTTCAACCTAACGCAATGACATTTACATATTCTTAAATGTGCAAATCGTTTTTGGCACAGCAGCGTACTAAACTGTGCCACTCAGCACACTTCCTCCTTGTAGGAGCTCAGGAAGTCTGCAGGATTTGTTTTTTAAGAACAAGGTTTTAAACTCAACTTCAACACTGTCAACATGTCGCCACACACACAGATTTTACGACTATCTGAGACGTATCTGAGCCCAGGGTGCATGATGCACTAGGGCTGGGCAATATGGCAAAAATGTAAACGCGATCATTTTTTCCCATATTGATCGATAACGATATATATTTCGATATATAAACTGTTAATGCTGCCAGCTTTAAAAGAGTATCCCAACTATGACTGAAGCCATAAAAAATTGAGGGTTCATTAATTACATTTTAAAGTATAGTTTTTGTCGCATTAATTTCATCATTTTGGGATAATAACTCGAGGTTAGTTTGACTTTGGTCGCTGCTTCCACTTATTTTTTTCATCCTCGTCGAGTTTGCTTTGCAAAGTGGGCTGTGAGGAAATTGACTTTGTTCTTTGATCGGTTAAAAGCTGCACGCTGATTGGCTGTTGTCATATTTCTGCTGTGTGATTGGCTCTTATATTAATCCATATCGAGTAAAAATGCCTAGAGCTTATCATCGTTATCGACATATATTTTATCGAACCCAAAAGAGCACATGTCACGCCACTCCTCATCTCTCTCCATTGGCTACCGGTGGCGGCCCGCATTAAATTCAAATCATTAATGCTGACATTTAAAACCATCACAAACTCTGCACCCTCATACTTTAACTCGCTTCTACATACATACAACCCATCCAGAACCCTACGCTCAACCAATGAACGTCGACTGGTGGTACCATCACAGAAAGGCTTAAATCTCTCTCTCGCTCTTTCTCCTTCTCTGTTCCCGGCTTGTGGAATAATCTCCCTAACGCAATCCGGTCTGCCACATCCCTCACCTCCTTTAAAAAACTACTAAAAACGCACCTTTTCCACAAACACCAAACAGCATAAAAAAAATAAAAAAATAAAAACTTTTCCTTCCTCTACAGGTATGTATCTAGCACTGCATAACATTGTAAACTTAGGAAAGCACTTCTTTGTACTATTGCTGCCACTTTTGATGTATCGCTTCATTGTCTCCTAATATTTGTAAGTCGCTTTGGATAAAAGCGTCAGCTAAATGCCTAAATCTAAATGTAAATGTAAATCGCGATTCGATGTATCGTTTATCGGCACAGCCCTATGATGCACTGATGTGGCATCATTAATTTGGCTCCAATTTTTCAGATTCCTGCGCTTTCTGAGCCTCGGGTCACGCCCAGGAGTTTGATAAACTCCCGGTTTCCTCAGCCAGACAGAGAAAAACGCTGGACTCCAGAATGTTTCCATGGATAAAAAATGTAATCAACTGCAAATCAACTGGACAAGAAATATCATCTCAGACCCACAATACAGAGCTTCAAGCATTTCTAGTTGGGGGACATTGTCAAAAGCTCAGTTTTGGGCTTCAGTTTTTCAGCAGGAGGGTCTGAATGACCTCCAGTTGTGGAAATGAATATCTGGATTGGAAGAGCGGTTGGGTCTGTTACCGGCAACGGCAGATGGTTCATAAAAAACTGGATTTATCTCGCATCGACCTCGATTTCGAAATCATGTGGCTAAAATGTAGCACCCAGGGTTTAATCAATGTAATTGCTAAATAAAAGATGGATTCAATCTATGCGAAGCAGAAATTGCAGGGCTCGTATCTATCAGAGCAGCTCGTGTGATTAGAACTGGCTCCTGCAGAGACTTCCAATCAAACGTTCTGACTCAGAGCACTTTGATCCGTTCTGAGAGTTGGGATATTTCACCCAAAATTGAAAATTCTGTCATCGTTTATATGATGGATTACTTGCTGTATTCCAGGTGTTTCGAAGGCAGTCATGTCTTAATGATCGTATTTATGAGATAAATCATATTTACACATATAAATGCTTTGACAATGTCAAAGTCTGTTCACACCAAAAACCATAACTATAACGATAACTGTAATAATTGTGATTAATAAACCCTGAGTGATCAGAACCTGACATGAAGCCGCAAATTATTGGACAAAAATATTGTTTAAAATGTTTTATTAGCTTATTTGTAATGAACACAAATCTTCCGCAAGGAAACATTTTAAGACGTTTCAGGACAAACGTAATTTGGTTTAATAATTTAATCTCGTATATAACTCGTCACTAAAATGTATGATAGTAAGTTGCAATGACTTGTACTTTGATTATGCTTAAAAGCAAATCTTTTTTACAGTGTATATTTGCGTGTATATATACTTCATGATTAAAAACTGACACTGAGTAGAACTTTATAAATAAATCATTTAAATTCAGTGTGTTCCTCGCTATTGAATGATTTTCAACTTGGAAAAATAAATCATGAGCCGTATGGATTGCTTTTTATTTGAAAAAACAATATTAAACCCATTAACTGTGGGAAACGCCATGAAAGCCCCAATTTTGATGACGTGTCAGTTAGCAAAGGTGAATTTATGTTAGTCTTAATTAGGTTTTAATTGGAAAGTGTACATACTGTTGCTAAGAAACACTCATTTAGCTGCTTAATAAGGTAACAACCTCCACAGAACTGCATTTTTCATCATGATCTGTAGTGGTATAAGAATTATAACATAGACTGATAATCAGTTTGTGCTTTGTTTTGTTTTACTACTGCTATAAAAGCTTTGTGACTTTACTGGGAAGTGAAAAAGTAAGAAAGATATTGTGTGTCCAACACAACTTTAACCAAAGTCATTTAAATGCATGTCACATAGTATGATAGCTGTCTGAAAAGGATGCATTTACTTTCTTTTTTTAAATCTATTACGGTGGTTTCCATTGATTGAGGATATGGCAACCTGAAGTTTCACTTGTGAATAAATAACTTCTTTAAATAATGACTTTGCTGTCATCTTGTGTCGAATCTGTACTGTAAAGTGTTATTGTAACTTAACTATTAGAGACTAGCAAACAAACACATTATATTTACTAGTTTAGAGTAATATACAGAAAATATACTCACCCCAGTTCTGTCTCCAGAAGAACTCCAGCGTCTTCTGAGAGGAAAAGTGTTTCTTCACTGAATAGTGCACTCTCTGGATCAGCATGTTAGACAGACCGGCCTGTTTGAGCAGGTATGCTTGGGTAGGAGAGTGACCAAACGGATCCACAGCCCAGCTGGTCTGAGGTTTCACTCCTGGCGTAAAAAGTTTTTACGGTAAATTAACGGATATTCAAATATTTATTAATGAACTCATTAATGGACATTTGTTGGCAGAAATTGGCTGAAACTGCCTTTGGTCAAACATGGGAGACACTGGTCACCACAAGTTAAACACTTATTTAGTATTAAATGGGCACTAAGCTACAACTTATACACTATGAACTACTGTTGTACTACTAAACGGAGTTAATATGTAACCCTAAATATATACTAAGTATTTTTAGAAGCCTCCAATGAGCATCAACGAGATTGCTGCGTATAAGTTTAAATAAAAAAACTTTAATCCAACTTCTTTCTGTAAATGTATAGGTTGCTTAATGAACAAATAAAGTCAGATGTCATATTAGGTGACTACTTATATTACAGAAAATATTCTGAACAAATAGTGCTACCAACTTACTAGAAGTCACTAAGCCTAGTGTGAACATTAAATCCCCACTTAAAGACCCAATGAAATTATATGTTTTTGATTTTATTTTATGCTTGTAAGCTTTCAAGTAATCTACATTTGATGCTTACACTTTTTGGAGAAAAGGACCAAAATATTGATGACTTGCACTCAGGGGCATTTGTCCAATCAAATGCTCTCTAGAAAAAAAGTCCCTTTTTCAGAAACCAACAGCATGTCAAAGTTTCTCCAATTGCACTTGTTTTTCCAGACTGTAATGTGAACTACAAAGACTTTTAATCTTTGAGATCCTTAATATGTCCCACTACAAAAGTACAACATTTCAAAGGGTCTTTAAGAAAGATTTTACAAACAGCTTATGCCTACCTCACAGTTAACTCCAGTTAATGCTGATTTCCAGTAAGGTCATATTTTTTTGGTGTGGATAAAGAAAAACATGGGATTTATCGAGTGTGAATGTAGTAAAGTATTCTGAACAACTCCAAATGTAAATGGATAAGTATACAAGAATAAGGCTATTATGAACTGATATGAACACACCCTGAAGACATTTGTATTTATATCCATAACCACCTGAGGGTAAGTAACTCTAGAGTTCTTTTCAAAGTAATATCGCTAAATAATATCATACGGCATCACCCACTCGTTGAAATATTATTTGGATTTCCTGTAGTCTCTAATCAATCTATATATGAGAACTGGTCTACTGACAGCTGATAGATCAGGTGAGCAGATGGTAGAGTGGATGTGTGGGAATGAAAGCCAGGGCTTATATCCATGTTTTAATACACTAATTATAAACTCCTCCCAGAGGTCTTTCAGCCAATTTGGGTAGCATAAATATGTGGAGGAGCTGAAATTCCTTGTAGTATTACAGTTTAGAGGTTTAGAATTCAGTTAGTGGTTTTCACAACCCACAAGTTGAGGTTGATTCAGAATTTGAAGAGAAAGTACGTCCATAAATAAAATCGGTGACTCATTTCTTTCAAAACTTGTATAACTGAGAAGTTTATCTACTCTTAATAGTAAATGTCTGTATCTGGTCTCCACCTACTTTCTTTTGCTATATGGAAAACCGCCGCTTAGACATTTTGATAAAAACCTCCTTTTGTAGAAGGGATTTGCAGCGAGTAGATAAAGGAAACTATGTACATACCCAGATTTCTCTCCAGCCACTGATGGCCTTCAACTAGCTGATCTATCATTGCAAAGTAGTGAGCGTTGGCTTCATCAGGCATCACCCAGCCTCCTGTAGCCACCTCAAACTGACCGCTCGTTATCAGTCTACATCAGAAAAAGAGAGAGAGAGATGTTTTATTTAACATTTAAATGTCTAAACAAAACAGCATTTACAACAATTTACATTTTAAGTAGTTCATTTAGGTAAGAGTTCATCAGAAATTGAACAATATGTGACAGTATTTCGACTTTATTCTCGTAGTATTTCGACTTTATTCTCGTAGTATTTCGACTTTATTCTCGTAGTATTTCGACTTTATTCTCGTAGTATTTCGACTTTATTCTCGTAGTATTTCGACTTTATTCTCGTAATATTTCGACTTTATTCTCGTAATATTTCGACTTTATTCTCGTAATATTTCGACTTTATTCTCGTAGTCTTAGATTTTTTTTTTTTTACGTGGCACTAATCCTCCGTCGTAAGTTTAAGCTTTGTTTCAATTTTTGAGAAAAGTTTTTTGTACATCATTTTGTACAACAAACATTTTCTGACAAATTGAATGGCTTTATTTTAAGGTGTGGAATGTGGATATAAAAACTGGTCACGTAACATAAAAATAAACGTAAAAGTTCAATGACTTTTGATAAATGGTTTTATTAAATGGCCGTGCACAATAAGACCACAACCCTTTGTTAACAAAGTAAAAAAGCATCAGGATTAATTAACAAAAGCAAAAACAAATAGAAGTGTTTCCATTTAATTTACACCATTGCATTATTATCGACAGAATTTTACTACAAAGCATGTTCTCCAGATCAATAGCTTTACAGTAACTAACATTTCTTTCTTCAGATTTATTGAGCCGTGCCGCTCGGTTAGAGACAGCAACGCCGCAAACTAATTATTTTCCTCAACAGAAAGCAGACACCTTGGGTAATACCATCCCTTATTAGGAGGAGAATTCTTCAGCTTTGATTGCCAGTCAGCAGCTTTTCTCTGTAATGTCGCATATTTCAGCTGGCGAATCGTACAGCGCGACCCTCTGGAGACCAGTAATAACAGAATCGGCAGCAAAACAAAGAGCACCAACTCAGCATGTTGTTGACAAGAAATTTTAAAATTACTCTTTAATTCTCCGTCAAACAAACTATATGTTACTCTTAAATCGATCAGGGTGCTTCAACTGGCGAAAAAGATGAGAGTCTGGGCAGCAGGTTAACACCTTTTATTAACCTCAAAACTGGTTTTACACATTTCTGGTACAGCACACATAAGATGCCCAACATATCCTCTATACCATGCAACACTATAGAATGTTTTGATCCCGTTCCTTAAATACAACCCATAAGAGCTTTTACAAAATTAGAAGCTCTTTTCTAGCCACAGACACCTTTTTCTTAATATAGTAGTCAGACAAAACAGACAATCAGACACAGTCCTTGCCTGTCAATCAAGGAGTTTCAGAGAGAGAGCATGTGGTTAAAAGGAAATAGGCAGTCTAATTCAGTAGCCAGGTCTGGTGAAATGTTGCAAAATGACAGAAACCAGCAATCACAGCACCTTTAAGTCACACTTGGTTTATTTTTTGGGCTTAAACTTATATCATAAAATCAGAAAGTTACCCTTCAT
Source organism: Beaufortia kweichowensis (assembly GCA_019155185.1). Taxonomy (NCBI): domain Eukaryota; kingdom Metazoa; phylum Chordata; class Actinopteri; order Cypriniformes; family Gastromyzontidae; genus Beaufortia; species Beaufortia kweichowensis. Next base: position 4,507,134 of record CM032795.1, on the reverse strand, counting down.
TAACAAAGAGGAATGTGAAGCTAAACTTTTACTTCCTGTTAAACATCCAGTAGAGGTTCAGCCAAGGTCAGACCGTTTAGACAACACATTGACATTACTGTATGCTATTCAAAACAATATTCAGAAAATGAAAATTATGTAAGGAAAATATTCTCATTCTCAATGCTCGGCATTAAAAAAGTATGCCAGCATAGATGGAATTTATAGACTTATCTGCAGTTCCTATTTTCCGTAACTCGCCGGGCCGACTCTATGGCACAGGCGACTTGATTTATTCTGAAGATACACGTGCATGTGCAGTGAAATTGAATCATTATGCTAGACCTTGATTCGGCTGATATAAAATAAAATAAAACCTGCTTGTGCCTGCCAAAAATCTCGATTTGGAGTGTGACAAGGCCATCTTGGACATAAATGGGGGAATGTTCACAAAGAATAGATCCTGCTTCACACTTCCAATGCGCATCTAATCAATGGTAAATAAATATTGGTGTTGAATATTTCAGCCTACACCTCGGGCCATTTAAAAGATGCTCTAATTGGAATTCCAGCCCGGAGCAGAAATGTTTATTGCATTTTCACATGGCATGCGTGTCTTTTCCCAAGGCTATACTGGCATTACTTACAGTGAACGCTGGTAAATTCTGCATATTTAACATACATTTACAGCCCATCAACCCATCTCTGATGAGTGTTGACCTTGTGATCGTATGTAATGTGTATCATCAATAATACACATTTGCATCTATCAATGCATAGCATTAATAAACTCCAACTTAATGGACTGCATTAAACAATCTTAACACATTAGGCAACCTTATTTTATTAATTTTATGAAACAGTATATGTACTAAAATGTACATTTCTCATCAGGATCACTATTAAAAGTATGCACAATATGTAGTATTACTGTCTCAACTCTCTTGTTGTTGTTTTCTTTATAGTGTTTCATAAACTGTCACATGAGAATATAATAAAGTAAAAGGAAACTTAAAGCTTAATTAAAATGGGAAATAAAAGCACAGTAGAGTCCTATAATCTCTCAGTCTTGCTTAGATCACGTCTGAGCATGAATGGTGCAATTAATGAATCCCATAAATTATACTGATGCCTGATGATAAATGCAAGGATAGCAGGTTAGGTGGTATAACAGTAGATATGCATCAAGCCATAAAGATTCAGTTAATACCCTGTTAGTTATCTATGTTGCTTTCAGTAAACAAGATAGAATTATTTATATGTGAAAGCACTGATAAATTTAAGAAAAGTGAGAAAATACAGAGCAGGACGTGTCTTAGACAAGTCGAAGCGATGAAGAACTTGTTATTAAGATGTGTAACTGAGCCAATTAATGTTACAACTGGCAGCATTAATACAAAAAAAGGTGTACAGCTTTACAACAACTTCAAATGTAGCTCATCCCATAAGACTGAGATTCAGGATGAGAGTCAGAACCATCTGTTTTAATACAGACCTATTCGTTTTACTGTTTTGAGCCTTTTAACTACTTAAATTTTGCATAACATGAAGTTGTTAATGCACTGATGGTAGATTTATTCATTTGTTTTGCATTCATCAAATTCTAAAAATAAAAACAGGGGAAAAAATCAAATTATTTCAAGTTAATAAATCAAATCAATGGTGAAGTAAGGTAATCCTATATACCAGATTGAACAAAAACAGGCATTATCACAAGGTTAATAAAGCATTCTGCCTTAAGCTCATGGTAAAAACAACAAATTGTGAAGTGAACAGTAAGTGTGATATAAAATTACTCATCCTGTAACGTAAGATTTTGGTCAAACCGCCTACACCCAGATAAATATAAAGGCAGTGAAAACCCCTTACCTTCTCACAGCATCTCGTTTCTGCTCATCTATACTTTCCCACCATTTCGAAAAGTAAGAAATCTCAGACCAGATCATTTTCCTCCGACCGTCCTCGTGTAATTTCACCACCATGTTGTTGAGGATGTGTTGTGTCTGGTCCCGATAGTAGTCGTCAAACGTCTTCAGCCAGCCTGATCACAACAACACACAAACTTTACTTCATTTGCATCATTTGTAAGTCACTTTGGATAAAAGTGTCTCCTTAATGAATCAATGTAAATGTAAATAAATGTAGTAAAAAGAGTTACACAAATTTCCTTACATGTGACAAGTGACCTATAAATAAAAGCTCTGAATCTTCTATATATTTAATTCCTTACAAGTTACAAAGCCTCTTTCATATTTCACATTTTCAAGTATGTACAGGTTTAAATTAGATTTTAAATCATGAATGTAGTCCCAGACTTTTGCATCATCCCACTGTATATCAAAGAACAGCCACAACCCCAAGCAAAGGGTTTAATGAATCTTTTACATTTATCTCACGTCTCTTCAAATAATACAATATTTTTCACTTATAAACAATAAAACTACTTCTTCAATAACTGACAAATAAAATCCTGAAGCAAAAAAATGCAAATTCTTTTGTAGGAGGTGGGGCTACAAACTGAACAGCTTTTTTGTTCAGTCAAAAAGGTAGTTCTGCAATTGGCTAAAACTCAAGTTGACATGTCGGATTGTTCAAGCAACAGACAAAGCAAACAAATGTTTCCTCTTTTTTGAGTTTCACTGCTCATAAGTTAACCTTAAGCCTCTGTAAAACATATGGCTGTCACAACACACCGAACCGAATGTGAAAAAAGTATTTAACACTGAAAAACATACACATTTCACCAATAATTAAAAACTCTTCTCATGTTATAAAGGTGACAGTGACCGGCAACATAGTTGTTACAGACCACATCTGACATGAACTGTATTTTCTTTTGTAACAGAGGGTTATGACCTTTACCAATGAAACGACTGGTTAGAAGAATCGGTTTTCCCACTGAAATCTAGTTAACCAGTAAGTAAGCCTGAAGGCATTACAGGAGAAGTTCACCCAAATATGATACAAGTAATAAACGTCTTCTGAAGTGAAACAATACGTTTGTGAGAAAAAACTTATTTTGCAATCCCTATGTTCTGTACTTATGTAAGTTTTTGAGGCAACATACTTTCTGTGAATTAAAACACAAACCAAAGGTAATAATACCAAACAAATGGAGAAGGGATGGCTCTTTAAAGAACATAAAATAATTATTTTAATGTGCACATTTTTAGGACTATGGCAATTCTGAAAACAGCACTTTACTGCACTTTACACTTTAAATCATGCTTTAAACATAAAAAATGCTTTATAAAGACCTCACGTGGGTATTTAAACCACCACATATTGACATCTGAGCTATCAGTATAGTAAAAATCTTCGGTAAAAACTTTATTTTTTAAGATGAGGTTGACATATTTTTTTATATATTTCATTGCGAGGTTGACATATGCATTGAATTACCCAAATATAATAAATGGTCCATAAATGCTATAATTAAAAGTTAATCCACAACTATTGCTCCTTCATGTGAGTTTCCTCATCTCGAGTGTTCACATGTAAGTGTTTGTGTATAAACAGCATGTATTTAGACTGTAATAGAGGCATTAAACGTCCACAGACCTTAGACTTTAAAATCACATATTTACCAGTATAACCTGTATTTTTAATGTTGCGCAAACTGAACATTTGATACTAGGTACACAACAGTGTACACAACAGTGTACCTAGTGCCCACTGAATAAACTTCACATCAGTCCTGTTTACATTTGTAAAGGATGAAATAAGGTGTCTAATCAAACTAAGTCTTACTGTAGGTTATTTATAATGTAAATAACGGCTGCTAGGGTTCCATTGTAGTTGTATAGCTGTATATAGTTGTATAACACATTTTTTGTGTTTTATTGTTTTATTACTTTAAAGACATGCTGCAGATGCCTTCAATACAATATATATGAATAATACTGAGTATTTCTTTCATAAATGTCTTACATCTAACATCGCTTGACATAAAATTCAATATATTTATAGGGCTTTATGAAATATTTCAAAGGCAGGTTTGATCGTGTTATTAAAAGTCTTTTAATTTTACTAATACCTGAAAACAATTAGGCGTCCCCTTGTATTGCATTTTGTTTCTCAGAATGCTTTAGAGATTCTGAAGCGTATGATTAGTGCATTTCCCTTCCTTATTCATCCTTAATGTAATGTGTAGTGTAATATTTTCCCTTGATATATAAATGATGGCCTACACTGGCCTAAACCTGTATGTGATGCCTCCCATTAAAACAAAATCAACCATGGTGGATGTTATGACTCACCGGGGTCATTATGAGAATGGGGCACAACAAAGACTTGGAGTGGTTCATTGTCCCATTCAGTCTCCTGATATGAAATATCAAAGCCTTGTTTCCATACTCCACCATCAGGGTTATCAAAACTGAGCAAATCATAAACATCCAGCATCTGAAATAAAGAGGAAACATGCATTAGTTTATTACAATGCAAATTCATATTTAATACAGACTTTTATTCAGACAACATAATGAGTCAGTATTTTTTCAGTGAATGAAACTAATAACCAAATGAGTCACTTCAAGTCACTGAATAGAAGACAAACTGGAAAATCTAGGAATCAAGAGCTAACTTAAACCTGAAATGATCTAATAATTTGAAAAAATAGGACAAAGAAAATCAAGTATAACATAAATCCTCAGATTGAGAAGTCCATGTCATCTTGAATACATGATAGGATAACATATGAAAAAAAAATTATTTTAACTTTTAATTCAATAAGTTATGCTGATAAAAGTTGAAAGTACTTAAATGAGTATTTAAATAATGTAAAGTAAATCAATTTTCAGCTGTGGTATTAGACCCAACTGTGTGTCAATATAGTTACTAATAATATTTAAGGGTGTGGAAAGTTATTAGGGATAATGTACAGCTAGCCGGTTTTTAATTGCACAATAAACCCGACAGTGATCACGAACTGCCGTGATGCCACATAAGTAAATTATTGGACACAAAATATTTGAAAACTTGAAATGTTTCATTAGCTTATTTGTAACAAAATCCTTCTGTGAGGAAAAACATTTACTATCGGCTTTAGACACTACTATCAGCCAACATGCAAACAAGATGAACAATTTGGTTTAAAAATGTTTTTAATTTGGCATATTCCTATTTATAAAGTAAATTATTTTTCACGTCAAGTTGACTGGCAGTGCCTGGATGAGTCTGTGTTATTGGTTTTGAGCAGATGTTATCAGAAAATAACATATCTTGCTGACCAATCAAAATCCAGAGCACCATGTAATAATACAAATGAACTAAAAATGAATTTGATGTCAGTCCAAAACGGCAGATAAACTAAACATGCCCGCACAAGCAAATGTATGCAAAAAAATTTATGCAATGATTATTTGTTTTATGTCATATTGTGCATTCCTTTCAGAATGAATTATATTGCTGCTGTAAAATGATTCTGAACAGAGAATGCTGAGAATCTGATGATTTCTTAATCTGATTCACAAAAAGTGTCAGTCCTATAAATTGCTAGTAACTTAACAGGACATATGTAACACATTTACATTTATACATTTAGGAGACACTTTCCAAAGCGAGTTACAAATGAGAGAGCAAAAACTAAACATATGTTAATTTTAATTTTAATTTTAACCATTTTATTGTAGCTAAACTAATGTATGATTTACATTACATGTGGATTTGTGCTCAATTTATAAAAACCTGTTCTAATTTAAAATGGTTAAAAACAACACACAATGCCACTGAAAACAAAAAACAAGCATTTAACACCTTCTACCTGGTTAGACAACATGAAGCTGTAATACAGTATATCTCCTTTCATACCTGCACTCCATCAGTGGCTTTGGAGTACATCCGCGATGCAAACTGACAGTCCTCTGAGTCAATGGGAAGCAGCGCTGGAGCGTTGGGTTCTGAGATTCCCTGACTGATGTTCCCTTCAGCAAACACTTTCCCATTCTTCACACTTTTCCTCAGGTTAATCACAGAGTCCCTGATGTTGCCAATGATCTCATTGTTCTCAGCAAGCAGTCTTTCTAAGTGGTCTATTTTATCCTGCAGAATGCCAAGCTGGCCCTGTAAAACAGAGAAACAGTAAGACAAATAGAACTTTCACCTGCCTTTCACAATCTTTAAACCATCCCAAAGAATCAGATGATATGCGTTTAAATAGCAGTTTAAGAGATCAGTTTAGAGATTCGTGGAAACTCATGAGAGCTATATTGCAAGCCTGAAAACCACAAAATATTTTTGTGTGTTAACAGAACAAAATTTAAGTGTTTTTCATTAAACTCTTTTCTACCTTATTTGATGGTAGGATGTTAAGTTTCCTGCAGGTGTTTAAATAAACTCAGTAAATGAAGGAATGGTCGAAAATCATTTTCCTAATCTGGAGAAGACCACAAACATCACTGTCTTATGATCGCAATGTATTTTTATACATTGTTTTTATAAGTTTTAAGTGCTTTAGAGACCAAGAAAGTTGTTCTTCATGTAAAGTCTCTTTCTTTTTTCTTTCTTTATTTTATCTTTATTTCCTTTTTTAACACAACCCCAGCTTCGATGATCAATGATTCAATGTAGATATTAAAAACACGATAAGATTTTAATATTAATAGTTTAATATTCATTCATTAATATTAGTTTTAAATCTTAAAACTAATAATGAACTTGATAAAAAACCTTCCTTTTCAAACTAATCAACAAGATAAAACAGAGTATTCCAGTGCAGTAAATGTTTAATGGATTTCCTGACAAGATCTGGAAAATTTTCTCCTGAGAGTAAAATATGATGAGTGCTTAAAGTTGTGCTTGTTTAACAGGACCCAGGCAAATAGTTTTTGCAGATGGCAAAGCAACAGAAACATGGTGGGTTGAAGAGTGTCACATATGTAACACTGCAGGACTCTGACAAGTAGAGGAACCCATTCAGATTGAAAATCAATCAAATTCAATGACACATTCTATTCTGTTATTCTGTTCTGCTTTTATGTGGTTTATATGTCATATATACTTTGATATAAAATAAACTGACAACAAGTTAACAATGATCTGGCTGAGATATAGAGTTTTCTACACAACAAAGCTTGTTAAAGGGCATCAAAGGGCATCTAATCCAATCTAAGCATTATCCTGCTGCATTGTGTATTTTAGTTTACTTTAGAGCCCTCATCTATGAGGCAAGCCATTGTTTTCAAACAGGTTTTCACAATCACGTGCTCTTCTGTCATTGGTGGGGCAAACAGGTAGTTCATGAACTCGCTTCATTAGAAGCCTCAAGGGTTAATGTTTGTATAACACGCAGGTGCCTCGATCTGATCTGAGAGCGATGGCCTGTCACAGATACGAGCGATATTTCTCGAGATCTGTCAGTATCGTTAGGACATTTTATGCTCGGTATTAAAATTTCACATGAAACGAATAGTTTTCTTGGCCATCGTACGCATGTGCAGCATTTCTTTAGGAAATGTAACTCTGAAATTACTGGTAAAGTAGCTTAATTCCTAGACTTAAAAAATCATACGATTGCATACTTAACAAACAGGAAATACGCGTTTTGAGGTATCGTCGCTTTTGTTTATTATTTTAGCACTGCAATCTTCAAAATAAAGTAACATTGCAAACTACCAAATCTCATATCCACCACAAAACCATAAAGTTAATATTAACAGACGAACAATGTCTGTGGGTGAAATAGTCGACAAACCCATTAACTGACACTATACACTACGGAGTATTTTTGTAAATAACAATTTATCATTTACATAAAGTTGTACAATGTGTACTTACGTTTTGAAATCTCTCTCCATTTGGGCTTTTGCTATGATCTATATGATCCAACATCAGGTACAGAGAAAATACCACTACACAGAATATGGCACTGCCAAAAACTGTAAACTGTCTGCTGAGCTTCATTTCTCATACGAGTGCTGTTGTCGAAGGTCGTGAAACTTTAAGATCCTGTAAATGGTCATAAACCAAGCGAACAGTGGTCCCGTAGTTGAACAGAAGGCAAAAGTGAAAAATAAAGGTTCAAAGCACACGAGGAAGTGCTACTTTTCGCCATGAAGAGTTCTCGGAAGGGGACACCTTCTCTCGCGCGCGCGGAGGAGAATCGCTCTGTCTCGCGCGCTGACTGAAAACGACTGCGATCAGTGTCTTCAAAGTTTTAACGATGCGGAAGAGTTTGTGTGATTCAGCAAATTGTGATGGTCAAACAGGCAAAGGAAAGCGTCGACCCTGCCCCCTTCCTGCGCTCGCTGTCTCGGGCGAACATCAAGTGTGTGTATGTGTGTGGAGCTGCGCCGCCTAACGAGTGATCGACACGCAGCTCAGGTGAGTCTATGCGTGTGCACGCTACTACACTTATTCCTGTATTTGAGCCAAATTCCTCAAAATAAACGTTAAAACAACAATAAATAACACTAAACAGTGGTGCCCAATGATCAAGTGTCAACCTTACCATGAAAATGTGCAAGATTATTATTTACTCTCTTTCTTATCTTACTTCTAGGTTCAGTTGGGTGTTCTGTAATGTGCAGTTATGCGCTGATATATCAGGGAAGCAAAGACATTCAGAGACAGAGCTGTGTACAGAAGCTTACTTCGTTTATTTCCTCTTAACATACAGGTTATATTGTATCTGGACATCAGCTAGGGCGTTGGCCCTGACCACTGCACAACCCTGACCATAGCACAGCATTGTTTGACAAGTTTATGAGTACGTGGGTCTAAATCTAATAAATACATTCTCTGAGCATTTATATTTTAAGTTTTGACTAATAATGTCACATCCATTATGCTGGAATTGCACTATTACAATAGCTTTACTATACACGTATCAGGGTTAAACTTTTGGTATGGTTGTGGTTAGACCATAATACAGTTTTGCTACAAATAAAATTAAAATACTATAATTATCAATTAAACCATTGTTAAAATTACAGTCAATCACAGTGGTTATACTAAATGAGTGGAAAGACGGATGCCATCGTTTGTTGTGAAGATTAATACAGCTGATGACTGATGATCAATTCATGTTAATGTGTATCTATAAAATAATATGCGGATGCATTAAACTGCACAATACATTAAGTGCTTGCAATTATACATTTATGAAATAATCAATGGAAATCATGTATATTTTGTATTCTGTTTTATAGTTTATTACAAATCAATAATAAATGACATATCGTATAGAAACAATATGTTGTTGTCCAAGTTCTTGTCATTTTGTAGAATGAACGACCCATTCCTTCACTGCACCTATTTATTTAATTTTTAATGAAGTATCCAGCAAGTGTTTAATTGAAAATCAATACCTTTTCAGAATCATACAATTATTTCAACTAAGACTTGTATTACTATACTTTGTAAAACAACATACAACAAACAGTTGTGTAGTTTTGTTGTGTGCTGTACCTAAGTTTTCCCTAAATCCACTTTCAGGTGGGCTTTAAACTGCACACGTGACATTGCAGTTTGCTTGCAGCTGCTTAGTAATACTGGCCATTATACTCGAAGCTGATTGGAGGAGGCGTGTCACATGACTGTTAAGTTTCGTGGTGACGTTTGCGGAGTTAGTTGTGACACGAGACGCATCCAGGAACACAGGTACAGTCTTTAAACAGACGACACGGCATATAAAGTAAAACACTCCGTTAGGTTTTTGCTGGAAAATGCAGTTATAAATGCATGAATATGCGTTATAAAAGACGTCACAGAACGCGCTCTGCTTTGTGACAAACATCTATTAGCCTGTTAGCTGCGTTGAACTTGTATCGGGCCCACAGTCGACTAAAATGGTCCAAATGATCTTGATAATACGAATACGTGTATGTTTCTTCAGATAATTGTCAGTTCCGACAAGATGTTGTTTATTGTGTTACATGGTTCCCTTTAGTCCAATGTGACAAGGGATCTGTTGTGGCAGGCTCTGACAATGCGCATTGTTTAAAGATGTAATGTGTTTGCTACATAAACAACACGACTGGAACGCAACAATGTTTCTGGAAAAGCAAAACATTGCATGTGTTAGATCTATGCCAATTATTTAACTCATCTGACGTGTTAGTAATGCGATACACTTACTGTGTTTCATTATACAAAATGTGCTGTGAATTATGCAATGCATCAGATATATGAATGCTGCTTTTTAACTTCTGTCGTAACGAATGGAAATAAAATCGTATTTGTTTGTCTACAATATAAATCCACAATACAAAGTGTTCTTTTTGTGTAATAAAAACCACCTAATTTGGTTTTTGGTTTTGTGATGACTTTCATAGAGTTTAAAGCATGTCTTAAAGGGATAGTTCACCCAAAAAGTGAAAATTCTGTATAACTTTCTTTCTTCTGCAGAACACAAAAGAAGATAGTTTGACCTTGGTATCCAAACAACATTGGCTCCCATTGACTTCCATTGTACGGAAACAAAACCACAGCTACATTTTCTCAAAAATCATTTGTGTTACACAGAAGAAAAAGTCATATACAGCTTGTAAACGACTTTATAGTTAATAAACAATGACAGAATTTTTATTTTTAGATTAACCCTTTTATTGTACAAGTGACTGTCTTGTAGGTACATTCATTCCTGCATCTGTTTCCTACAGGAATGGGTCAAGAAGCAGGGAAGCCTGCATGGCCCAAAACACCTGGAGGATATCAGACCATCTCAGGCAGAAGATACGGCCGAAGACACGCGTACGTCAGCTTTCGACCTATTATGGAGAATCAAAGAGCCACATCCACTGTAGACAGTCAAAGCATGGAGAAGAAAAGCGGTCTTAAGGACCAGATGACAGGTATGTTGATGAAAACATGTAAACTCATGGAAGTGGCCAAAGCTGGTCAACTTTTGGCCTTTGGCCTCAATCTGTAATCCTTAAAGGTATAAAGAATAGGATTTTGACATTGCACTAATCCTCATGGTGAATAAACGGCTTTATACGGTGCAGTAAGGATTTAATAGAGTTGAGTTAGGCAAGTGTGGTTTGTTCTGCATGTAAATGTTGTGTTTGTCACTTATAAAGGTGGTAAAAGAGTTTATTGTTTATTATGGAATAACTTTGGTTCTGTAAAAGCAGATTTGCATCAAATAATTGACAAATAAAACTTAAGATTTGGTGTGCAAATGTGTTCAAAAAATGTGTGAAGAATAATTATTGTCCGAAGTGATGTAGGTAAAGAGAACAGGTAAACTGTAATTAATTATGATATTAATGTATCATGGTATTTATTTGATACTCAAAAGTACTACAATGGGACTACTATGGTATTTTAAAAATCCAGTTTCAAATTGTGTAGGTATTTTTTTTTACATAATAGTGGTAGTATTGATATTTTTATAATTTAAGGGAATTAAAAAGGATTATTTTTAATAATACTTTGAATAATCCTGATTTTTCTTTTTTTAGATTTTTTTTTAGAATTTTTTACATTTATAGAATTTATAATTTATTTTTCCCATTATTATAATAATAAGATAATAACAAAGAATCGTGAATGCTCTTCATGCAAAATATATTTTTAATTTTGGGATAAAATATTCTTTTTTAAAATAACATTTTATTGTGAAGTTCATCCTAAACCCTTTGAAACGTAAAAGGTTTGAAAAGTAATTTATTATTTATATGCAGTGAAGGAGAACAAGTAATAATGAAAAAAAAATTTCTTTTAGACTCAAAGAGAAGTGTTTCTGCAGTGCATCAGACTATTCTCCCAATGGCATCCTCAAATTCAGTTTGCCCTGAGTTAAACATTACGTCACACCAGGATGGCAACAGGAAACAGTCATCACTGAGCAGAGTCACAAAAGCCCCCTCAAATCACTTCAAAAGACCAAAGAGTGACCAGATTTCTTCGTATGATAACTATCATGCTACAATAGAGGAAAGTGAACCAGAAAGAGTTCAGCCTATTACAAAAGAAAACCCTAAGAGCCCTAAGGTTCTGAGTTACATCAATATTGACGCCTATGAGCCTGATAGTAGTGGTGCTGAGGAAGAGGACTTGAATCTGTCTCAGGCTATTCATGAAAGACTTGACCATATGATTGGCAGACTGGAAGACAATGTGGATTCTCTCAGTGATTCGCCTCCAGATTTATTTACAGTAACAAGTAAAAGTACAGAACATTTCACTCAGACAACACCTTCCAGATCAACAGAACTTCATTGTGATGAACAATGTTTGCAAAGAACTGTAAAAGAAAATGAGAATGTTGGTCAGTTGTCGGTTGGTGACCAAGACCAAGCTGTGAAATGTCATGGGGTTACAGCCAGTGCTGGCCCTGTTTCCTGTAAAAGCACAGGAAATATAAACCCTGAAGAATCAGAAATGGTCGTGAGGCCAAAGATCCGCAAACAGACCAGCGAGACTCACCTCGAGCGACGGAAACGTTCAGACAAAAAGGAAGCGAGTCATTTGTCAGACTCGACGGTCAGAAACAAGTGTGGATCTGCGCCTCCGGGTTTCCTCGCACAAACAAACCCTGAAAGTGAGTTCTTCTTTGATTTTCCACCCATGACCTTGAGTGACCTTAACTCTCTGGAAAAGAAGCTGGAGGATGATAGCAACACTACAGTGGATGGCAATGACGACAACATATGTGAAGATCTGGAGGACTTTGGAAAGAAGTGTGAGCCTTCGGTAAAGTGTGAAAAAAGGTACAGTATGTGTTAAATACCAGTGTATTATATTAACCCTTTCATGAATTAACATCAATCAGAATTTTTTCCTGTGTTTATGTTGCTCTTAGGAAATGAAAAACAAGATTTGAACTTGTTTACACATATTTGTCTTCTAGTGGAAAGCCCCTGTAGTGGTTGATGTGCAACTATGCCATCAAAACCTATGTATGTGCAAAAAATGGCTCTTTTGAGTAAAGTCATCTCAATGCACGAGAGGGTTAAAATGTGTATTTATGACTTTAAAAATAAAACAACCCGTTAAAAACACTACATGTGGATAGCAAGAACTTCAGCATCAGTGTTTAAGATCATATTAACAACCCAGCCGGAAATAATTCTGCAAGTTACAGCATGGCACTTTAAAAAAAAAGTGCATTTTTATGCACTAAATCTCAAGTTCCTTAGACAGAGAACTCAAAACTAATATTAAATATTATTGATTTTATAATGTTAAATAGAAAAATCTCCTTAACCTAAAATAGATTGTAAAAAGTTGCTAGTTTTAATCACAATGAAGTGATGCTATATTTAATATAAATAAATGTAGCAAGTTTAAATTGTTACATTTTTATTACCAGAAAATAATCTTAAAAATAAGAAGGGTCTTCTTTAAAGTAACTCTTCTAAAATAAAGAAAATAAATTCTTTATTTTCCCTATTTTAGAATGATAATAAACTCTAATAATTATGAAATAACAGAATTGTGGGATATGTGTTGTGATTAAAAATATATAAAAATATCAAACTTTTGATAACTGTTTTATTTTATTATCTTTAAAAAAGTTACCCTACAGTTTACCTAGAATTGTAAAATGCGCATTTGACATTTTGTAAAGCAGCTTCTCATCTATATTACTTATTAAAGAGTTCCCATCTTTAATAAGTGTAATATTTGGTCCAATTTATTTATTTTTTAGAAACACATTTTAAACATGAAGTAGTTTTGTAATGAAAGAAAGTAATATGTTGCGCTATATGTATCCCTGTCTGTGAAAACCTCTAAAAATCTAATTCTAAAATAACGAGCATCAAAATTAATTTCACCTATTAATTTCACTATGATTCAAATCTTTTACATAATTTTACTTGGTCAATATTAAAGATATCAAGGTTATATTTGCATGATATTTTTGTCTATAACTACACTGTCAAATTTAAGAAATTATATCTTTTCTATCTATTTTATTCAAGTGACCCTAAACTTTTAACCCGTAGTGTATATTAAAAGTACTTAGGAAGTGCATTTATTGTGAATCACGTGTATGTGTGTTTTCAGCAGCAGCTCAGAATGCAGCGAGGGCGAGTGGTCAGCCTCGTGGACGTCTGACTCTGGGCTGGAGAAAGAAGGGTGCAGTAGTGAGGAGAGCTGGGAGACTCTGCCCGGTATGGATGAACTGCCTGGCAGTAGCACCAGCAGTCTGGAGGAAGTGCCTTCTCTCAGCATCGCTCTGGAGTAAGTGCACCAACACAGAATTAATAAATTGACAACATTTTGACAACATGATTTTAATTAGAATTTCATTACTTTTAAATGATTTCAACGTTTTACCTGAAAATGCACTGACAAGTTTTCCAGTACTAATGAATGAAATGATATGATGGATAAATATTGATTTGCATGTTTTCAAACAAGAAGTACTGCCAAAGTGCAAAAATAAGTAAATGCATTAAAAATGAAATGAATAAAAACTTTTTTTGTGTTGTGTGTGTCAGAGAACAGACTCCTCTGGAGGAGGGCGAGATCCCCTGGCTCATGTATAATGATGACTCGGGAACCAGTAGCGATGAAGACCCAGATGGTGTCAGTCAGTTTGTTCACCCTGGATTATTTATCCTGGACGGCAACAATAACCTGGAAGATGATTCAAGCGTGAGCGAAGATCTGGACACGGAATGGAGGTCAACAACCTAATAAATAATATAAAAAAACAACAACACTGACACATAATAAAGTCTAAATTATTTACAGTACTGCTTGAAGAAAACGCAGCATTGGATCGTAAAAGCTGAAGTGCTTTATTTTCAAAACTGAAGTGCTACTAACATCACCAAAATAATGTCAAAAATCTTAGATTTTCTTTTGAATAATGTATTTTTTACCTGGGACCTGTATTTAAAGGCCAGATTTGTTATGTGTCACCCAATCAGAATAAGGGATCGTTTACATGGATGATATCTATAAGGATAACTATATTAATGTGATCACCGATGGACAAATATATGCTATAAATTCTCATTAATCTTTCTCGTTTAGGTTTCTAGATGAATTCGGCGATGGTTTCGGGATGGCTCAAGCTATCTCATACGTGGATCATTCTCAGCTCCTCACGTACATGGCGTTAGAGGAGCGTCTCGCTCAGGCTATGGAGGTGAGATATTCTGCCCTTCTTCATGTATTTTAGATTAAAATTCCTAAATAAAGTCTGTATTTGCTACCTTAGAGATAATATTGCATTCTAACTAATCTAAGTTAGGTCATTGAAAATCCATAATAAAGATGAAAAGTCTTTAATGAAAGAGCACCGTCTGGGCCCAGAATCAATTTTTAGTGTATGAACGAATTAAGATGATGCCCTAAGTGATGCTTTTTGATTTAGTTTAGTTATTTTATATATCAGTAGTAGTTTCACAATAATGTCTGTGTAAATTGCTCGGCTTTAAAGCTATATTGTGTTTTTAGGGTAACATTTATTTAATTGGCTTATTTTATCTTTTTAATTAGACCATATATGTGATCCTGTATGTGAAGTCTCAATCTAATTAAAAGTTTAAGAGGATCAAAGTTTCAATTCAGTCATTCATTTCACTATGTTTTCAGTCTTTGACATAGGGCTGGGCGATATGGCAAAAATGTAAACTCGATCATTTTTTCCCATATTGATCGATAACGATATATATTTCGATATATAAACTGTTAATGCTGCCAGCTTTAAAAGAGTATCCCAACTATGACTGAAGCCATAAAAATTTGAGGGTTCATTAATTACATTTTAAAAGTATAGTTTTTTGTCGACAATTTCATCATTTTTGGATAATAACTCGAGGTTAGTTTCACTTTGGTCGCTGCTTCCACTTATTTTTGTCATCCTCGTGCCGAGTTTACTTTGCAGAGTGCCGTAGGAAATTGACTTTGTTCTTTGACGTGAACGTTAAAAGCTGCACGCTGATTGGCTGTTGTCGCATATTTCTGCTGTGTGATTGGCTCTTATATTAATCCATATCGAGTAAAAATGCCTAGAGCTTATCATCGTTATCGACATATATTTTATCGCGATTCGATATGATATCGTTTATCGGCACAGTCCTACTTTCACATATCATTAATTATCAAGGTTATATTTTTACAGAATATACTTACATACACTATATAGAATGATTGTATGTAGAAAACATTAAATCACAAAAATGACTTCAGCTGTGTTTTCACAGGCAGCGTTACATATAGAGAATTCTAAAGAGAAATTGGATTCAGTTGATCTTTGATGTTGTAAAGCCTAACAAACTTCCATTGATTTTTAGCCCATGTGAAAAGCCGGTTGAAATGTAAGGCTTAATGTATAATTAACTTGCTTCTATCTTTATCCAGAGGAAATTAAATATGCTAATGTGTTTTGTTGGGTTGCAGGCAGCACTGGCTCATCTGGAGTCTTTAGCTATAGATGTGGAGCAAGCACATCCCCCCGCCACAGAACAGATCATCGACTGCCTACCCCAGATCACCGTTCACGCAGACAACACTGGTACCAAACACAATGCTTTAGTCAATAATTACAGTATGGTGTGGTGTAATATAGTAATTAAGCAGTTGGGTACGAGAGGCCTTGCTGTACTGTAAATATAGTCACAGTCTTAAAGGGATAGTTCACCCAAAAGTATGAATTGTGATGTCATTAAATACCTCTGTTTTGACTTTTTTTTTTTTCTGTATAACACAAAAGGAGATATTTTGAGAATGTATCTGTGGGTTTGTGTCCATACAATGGAGGTCAATGGGGGACAAAGTTGCAACATTCTTTAAAATATCATCTTTTGTGTTGTGCAAAGGAAAGAAAGTCATACAGGTTTGGCATGAATAAATAGGTTAACTATCCCTTTAAGGGCTTTATTGCTTTAAAGCTGCAATCTGTAGCCTTTATGGATATTATGTGGTGTTCTGTTTATATATGCAGCACTGTAAATGAGTAATATTACATTACAGACAGCGTTGTGCATAATTGCACGTATAATTTACCTTCCTGTTCCCACTCCTGCCCCCACTGTAAAGTGTTTTGCAGATGGGAAATAGCATAAACAGTATAGGAGGCGTGTTGACAGAAATTTTCAAATGACTTTTTCTAGCATACTGTACGAGTCACACCAATATAAATACCAGATGAGAAATACGTTTTAACACACCACGCAGGCACAAAATGAACGATAGCACGCTTGCGCGCTAATGTGCTACTTCAGCTTTATGGCACGAGTGCATTTGGGATGATAAATCTGTCACGGAATATATAAAATGGCCTCAATTTCACCTCATGACTAAAACGAATCATTTGAGGCGTGCGTGACCGAATCGAGAAACGTGAATATTTGGTTTGATCTGAGAATATGATGAAGAACAGACCGGTAGTCTTCTTGCATTTGCTTTCATAAACACACACATGTAGTCGGTCTTTGGTTTTACAGATCAGGAGCAGTGCTGTGCCATCTGCTGCTGTGAATACGTCAACGATGAGATCGCAACCCTGCTGCCGTGCCGCCACATGTTCCATAAACTCTGCATCACTCTCTGGCTCAGAAAGGTCATTGTTTTTTTACTCTTTTTGACTTTCATATTGTCATTTACATATATTAGCAATTGCTTAAATAATGTTTGTAACTCTTATAACCAAGCTTAAGTGATTTTAGTGCATCAAACATGTGTATTTTTTTACGTGAATATAGTCACAAAGTACACTTATTTATGTTATATGAATTATTTATGAAAAATGAAGGTTATGTCAAACAAACTTTCATTAAATCCACAAACCGACCCAAATCTGAAAAGCAACCAGCTGTTCATTTAATTAGTTTATTATAAAATTTTGAGTGTTGTAGATCCCATTAGCCCTAACATTTAATTGCAACATGTAAATTAAGACCCGTTCACACCAAAAAATGTAAATAAATAAATAAAATTTTAAAAATTGTAAAAATAATAAAAAATTTTAAAGTCACAACTTTAACTATAATGATACAGGGGAATTATAACTTTACGATCACTTTCAAAGTTTTTTTTTTCTGGCTAATGAACGATAAAATGTTGACAGTCAAAATGAATCAAAATAACAATTTTCAGGATGCAAATTATCGTTATAGTTATCTTTAAAGTCATAGTTAATAGTTATAATAATTACATTGAACAGTTGATATATCGCATATTGTGATGTGAAAAATTAAGATGTGTATTGTACAGCTATTTTATGTTAAAATTCATTTTTTTATTTTTGCACTATTTAATTTTTACATACAGAAGGCTCCATTTAACCCTTGAATGTCATCAATTCTTAACAGAATAATAAATGTTATTAAAAATTTGTAGTGTTTGTAGAAATAAATAATTAGAATTTTAGTTTGTTTTTACATTTTCTTCAAAATATTGTAACATGTCTTAATGTTAATATGCCAGATGATAATATGTTTCTTACAAAAACCGCACCTAATTGGTTAAACTGTCGGCATTTATTTCTTGTTTATAGCTATGAGATGCCAAACCACCGCTAGAGTCAACAATATATTACCAGTCACATGTTCTGGGTTGTAGAAATGACTCCTATATTATGATAACTACAGTATAAGAATTCACTTATGTAAATAAATACATTTGTCATTCTCAGATCCTTGCCGAGTTTACTATTAACTGTTACTTCATGTTCTAATGAATGATGACTGTCCGTTAAACGTTAATATTTGTGTTTGTTTTTACAGTCTGGTACGTGTCCAGTGTGTCGTCATGTTCTGACTCCAGCTGTAACCGAGACCACATCTTTAAACTCCGAGCACGAAACGCCGCCATCCAGTCACAGTGCATCTGGAGGAACATGTTGAACCCCTCTCCACCTGTCAATCAAAATATTCCACAGAGAAATACTCCCATAATAAAATAATCACAAAGAGATTTCCAACTGATACGTCTTGTGAAGTGACTGCTTCGAAATAGCTTTCATTTAACCAAGTGACTTCACGGCTCGGTCGTGGCCCAAACTAAAAGTTATTTTCTGAGAAAATATAAATACGTATATATTCACATGACGCATATTTATTCATGTTTCAATTAAAATTTGTTTTTGTACATCCAGTCTAAACATAATTACACATATTTAACATTTCACAGTTCATGTCATCCCAAAATAAAATGTCATGCAATTACTCAATAAAAGCTCACGCTTGGTGTAAATAAACATCTGTGTGTCAGTTCAACCATAAAATAAGAGTTTCTGAGGGTGGTATGGGGAGCAGAGATGCATTGTAACTTTGAGATTTAAGCATACATATCTGGAATATGAATGATAATGGTTGTAAAATGTATTTTACTGCGGTTCACATTTGTATAAATCATCAAAATGACGACTGCTGAATAGGTAGTTCTCACAAAAGCACGTTCGGGAGTAATATAATTTCTAAAAGGCTGTGCCAGAGTGGCTGACAGTCTGATCTGAAAAATAGGATGGCGGAGGACTATAAATATGAGATGACTTTCTGCAAAGGCAATTGGCATGTATTCAATGTCATGTTATTTAGAAGCTGAAGCTCATATCTGTGGAGAAAACCTCTGAATAATAGACAAAAGAAAAAGACAGATGTGTGGCTGAAGGCCTGGGTTATTAATTTGTCACATGCAAACCAAAGGAAAATCTGGGTGTATCAGCAAAACTCCTATATTACTTATAACACTATGTATAAACCTTTTAGCAGATTTAATTGGCTACGTAATCAAAGAGACAGCTGAAAAGCTGTAAGCACATTACTTTAAAAAATAACTGCACAAATCAAATTGCTTAAAGTATTATCTATCATAAAAATAACATTGCATGAACGTTCTTAAGACATTCCATAAATATTTAAGTAATTGTAAAATTACAATTATATTTAGTTGTGTTCCACATTCTGCAACAGTCCAGCTAAAATGAGGAAAAAAATCTTTACAATAAGGTTGTGTTTATTAACGTTAGTAAATATATTAGCATCATGATACAATAAGCAATGTCATTTTTTCAGCATTTATTATTTTTGTTAATATTAGTTCATGCCAATACAGTTGTTCGTGGTTATTTTTTGTGCATTAACTAAAGTTAACATTTACTAGTAAATATTTTATTTATTTATTGATGCCTACAAATCAACATTCAGTTCCCAGCTGACTGGCCTATATTAAGTAATAATTAATTTGGTTAAAATTAAGTCATAATTTAGATTAACCCTATTAATTCTAAGCCTGATTAAAAATTTTTAGGTGTATTTAATGTGTTTATTTTTATATCTACAGATGTTCATTAATAAAAAATAATGAAATCACATTTCAGTCAGGTTTTTAAACTACATTCAGTCCCAAAGTTCATTTTTAAGGTGGCAGAAATGGTAAAAAAAAAAAGAGAGAAGAACTCATGTAATTCATTGGAACAGACAAACAACATTTTCTGAATATTAAGAGCCACCTTTTATTGCCTCCAGGTTATATTTTGTACCCTTTTAATAAAGTTGCCCACATTGAGCCTTTTCTCAGCCACCGTCGTAATACATTTTAAACAGCAAGTCTGAAAGACTCAAAAAACTTTATTGCAAGTGTACAATATAAACAATGAGCAGACATTGTTATAGATGAATGTCAATCAGAGAGGTGCTACAATAGACACAGATGAGAAAGCTACATGAATAAAGAATCAAACTTGAAATCTTAATGGCAACCATTTATCATGTCATATTTACTCGTTATGTGAGTGGAGTGAAACTAATCACTACAAGCGTTAGTTTGGCAATCCAAATTCCAGTGTTGCTTTTCTACTCTTGTTCAGTTTAACATGATTTCAACCAATTCAAAATGATCATTACTATTATACTGTTTTTATATAAGGGGATATTTTAAAAGCATAGAAAAGTGCAATCAATATATAACATTTATCACAGAAATAAATAGTCCAGAACAGAGCAGAGTTTAGGAATTCAGTCAAGATAAATTGAAATATTTGTTTATAATTTACAAATGGGACAAAGTAGGAATTATTTACCATTGTTCTAGCAATACAAGATATTTTTTCTGACAGAACTTTACACTATGTGCAAGTTAGACACGGAAAAGGGAAATCTTGGCTCTCGATAACAGAAATGTCAATATAATGTGAGACAAATACTGGCGTTTGCTTTAATACACTGACAGTAGGAGTTATTGTGAACGGTAAAAAAAAGCTTTTCAGACTAAAATGCTAGAATAATATTACAGTATTTCAAATAAATAAAAAGAAACAAACAACACACTATAGGGATAATTGCTTTGACGTTAAAAGGCGAAAAATCGTAAGAGCTCACTCGCCAGTAGTTTAATTGATGTAAGCTCAGCTTCACCCCCCAAAAAATCTATATACCAATACCTTTTATCTGAACCCATTTTGAAGATCTATAATGTGAATATATAACTGCACTATACAGTAGCTTTATGTGTGAATTGTCACCACTTTTGCATGATGCATATTTGGCTACATTAGACTAATGGCAACATCTTTGGATGAGTAAAGAAAGATCTTGCAGACTTAAAGTAACACAGTTGATGCTATGGGACCCTCTCTACATAATCCAAATGTGCAAATATTAGAGCAGTGTTGATCTGGGTCTTCATCGCTACTGTTAAAAAGTTGTATAAAACAATGAAAGTTGAGGCGTGTTCCTGAAAGACGTCCACATTTTAACATCGTTAATTTTTGCAGTGAAAAAAACCAAACACCTACAAAATTATTACATTACTGAATCTACAAAAAATTATTTACAAAATACAAAAAGGAATGCTTATTAAAGAGTAAACCTCAAATGAACCACTGTTCCATTTTTTATCATGCAAATGGAACGACAAAATTATGTGACTTGGAGGAAGATGTTGGTAAGTTTGCAGTATGCTGGTGACACAAACATGAAAAGCGATGGCACTTGACGAAAATGGCCATATTAGCCATATTTGTAATACTTATGCAGGTAAATACACATCTGTTAGGTCTCTGTTAGGGTTGTTTGCAAAAGAAAACCTGATCGTAAAAGCAGTAACACAAAAATCTACAACAATCACAGAGATGGAAATAAATGTGCTTGTGACTAGAGCTTTGGTTGCTGCCAAAAAACTTTTCCATACAGAGATTCCACCACAGTCGAATTTGGACAGAGCTTGAGGTGATTTCAGAAATATCAGTGAGATAGATCAACCAAAAATGACCTAACTAGCTCCAAACCTGTATGATCAATATTCCGTGCAAGAATAAAAATCATATGGATTTGGAACAATACAAGTAAATTGTTTTGGTGAACAAATAGCACAAACCACTAAGAGGTGTAAATGTTGATTATGTGTAGATTGTGTAAACTGTAGACTGATGTTGTGTCCACATCATTCAAATTGTCTCTTAATACAATACATGAGCAAGCAGCCTTGCAAAACAGTTTGGTTTCTCTGCTAAGGCCACCTGACTGCACTGTTTTTTCTTTATGTAATCAGAAATTGCACTTAGGTAAACCTATGCATTTGGTCTTATTGTATTGAAATAGTACATGACAAGATATGTATGTGATCTTATTTATAAACGTTTGTTTCCAAAACAGTCCTATTGCTCCAAAAAAGAAATAAAATTGACATAAAACGAACTGACTATAAAACAGCCAAAACCATCAACAGGTTAAAAATAATCAGCTTTCACCCCGCATATGCTGTACTTGAATCAGAAATACTCAATGGCATACATCAGAGAACATCTCACGCAGCTTAACTGTTGCTCTGTGCCAAAACAAAAAAACAGAAATCTGCATAATATTGACATGGGAGCAAAGTGTAGACCTCTCTCCACGATAATGGCTCAAAACAGCTGGTGCATAGGCAGTTCACACAGTGATTATGTGACAGAGTACTCTTTAGCACAATAATGGCGTGTGATTTAGAGGGCGAAACATTTGCTGCGTTTCTCTCTGTAGATTACAGATCACCTGGATGTGAAGTGTGGGTTTGACTTCCTGGCCGTTTCTTAATTATGGGCTATTTTTTCTTGACGGATGCCAGTTCTTTCTGAATGTCGGCGAATTTGGGTCGATTTTCAGGCTTGTACTCCCAACACCTCTGCATGATTCTGTAGACCTCATCTGGGCATTTTTGCGGGCAGGACATTCTGTAACCTAAACGGACACAAAAGTGTGGATTTTGAAAACTATACTGTGTAGTTGCAGTATTCTGCCCGCTACTGGTAATGTATTCATTTCTGGATTGTGATTGGACGTGTCAAACTGTGAGAGCGAAACAAATGGGTTTTACCTTTCTCAACCTGTTCTCGAGCCTGCTGGTTGGTCATTCCTGGATAAGGACACACTCCCAGACTAAAGGTTTCCCACAGAAGGATCCCATAGCTCCACACGTCACTCTCTGAGCTGTATCTCCCTGTTAAAAAGACACAAAATCAGACGATAATCTAAATACTACACGTTTTACAATATATGGTGGCGATACAAAAAATTAAGATTGTTATGGTGATGGTTTAACGATAGGATGTCTGTTCAATTCTATTGGTTGAGCTGCCAACATGTGACCTTCATTAACATCAACATGTTTTTTTATTGCCTTTACTACTTCAAGAAAATCTTTCTTTCCTTTTTAACTAATTTACATACAAAGTTAGTTTTCATATTTTACATTTTGTTCAAAATATTGTGATACAATCGTAATCATTAACACTGTTTTCTGTATAGTATTGTATGGTGAGATAATGTATCATTAAACTCTTTTGTGACAGATCCACTTAGTTTTTACTTAATTATTAATGTACATACAGAATTCACACTACAAATTGTTTTTACATAAAAAAAAAGAAACCTGTTATTTCAATTTTGAATCTTGTTTAAAATATTGTATTGTAAATCCAGTATCACATATTGATTTGTGAGCTAAGTGTGCTGATTAAACCAGAGGTCCAATGCAGCCAAACTGCTTGAAATTTCTGCCTTGTGTCATTTTTGATTTATTGTGGTCACAATAACAACTTTACCGTAGTTCAATGCTTCTGGTGCAGTCCATTTGATTGGGATTTGTTTCAAACCGGATGAAGAGTAGATACCATCGTCCTCCTGCCGTGACATCCCAAAATCACTGATCTTCAGCACGTTGTTCTCTCCCACGAGACAGTTTCGAGCAGCCAGATCTCTGCAAGGGTTTACAGTTATACTGTATTAATAATTATCATGGCTGAACCAGACATGCACAGGAAAACGGTTACAGTATTGCTATATGCCCCTATATATGATTCATCTTATCTGGACATTGATGTAAACCTAAATTATTCTGCCACATTTCAAATATACAATGAAGATTTCCCTCTCATATAAATCAATTTCATTCTTTCTAAACCCTTCTCCCATTTCCAACCAGTGATTTAAGATTCCAGTCTACAGTTTCCTCTCTGTCACTCACTGGCGTTTATGCTGAGCGTACATCCTGAGCCACAAAACTATATTAGGTTGTCACATCCCAAAAATTGCCCTGCTGACATGAGATGGAAAAAGACAGTGGGGGATAGTGGAAGAGAGAGAGAGCTGATCTGACAGGAAAGGTGTTCGAATCCTTAACATGATCACGTCTGATAGTAAATGGATTTTAGCGGGGTGCTGATAGAGCCGATGCTGTGCTCATTTCTGAGTCGAGACTTTGTTCTGACCGTCTCCGCAGGCCTGGACTTAATGCACCAAAGCATCTTTATTTTAATTGGTCAACTATGGCATTCCATAATGAAATATTCTAGTTTCAAATCAAACATCATACTGGTTAGAAGAGAAATCATTTCTTCTTCTTACCTGTGTATGCAGTTCTTAAGCTCCAGGTACGCCATTCCTCCAGCGGCATCTAATGCAAACTTCACCAGTTGTTTTGTCTTGAGATCCTCCTTTTTCTTTCTCAAAAATGACAAAAAGTCCCCGCCTGTTCACAAAAAAGCACGACACAAGCTACTGCGATGTGCGATACATTAAAAGAGAAACTGACATCTAAAACAAAGTGTATGTCAACTTAATGAGGAAGGTTTCAGTGGCTAATGGCTGATCGCGAGATCCAGTTTACTGACCTGGTACGAGTTCCATTACTATGTAAATGGGCTGCCGTTGGGTACAGACGCCTATTAACTTCACAATGTTGGGGTGATCGTACTGCTTCAGGATCCTTGAAAGTGGTGGAAGCGTTATTTCATCTTTTCGTGTTCATTTTTATCCGTTGATATTTGAGTGTTGAATAAAACGTATGTGTAGTTAATGTTATAAATATCATTTACCTGGCTTCTGAGAGGAACTTTATCTTGAGGTCTTGTGGTAGATCTTCCTTGCATGTTTTTACTGCCACAGGGGTTTTATCTCGCAACGTTCCTTTGAAAACCTCCCCAAAGTTTCCCTAAAACAACATTTATTCATTATCACTTTGTAAAACATTCAATAAGGTTGTATTTGTTAACATTAGTAAATGCATCAGCTAACATGAACTAACAATTAGCGATTTTTTTAATATTTAGTAATTTTTGTTAATGTTAGTTCATTGTGCATTAACTATTGTTAACATTTACATTTTTATTTGAAAAATGTATTTGTAAATGCTAAAATTAACATAAACTAATATTAATAAAGGCTGTACAAGTATTGCGTTCACAAAAGGACTTACTTTGCCAAGCAGCTCTCCAAGAATGACGTCTTCGTGATTGAGGATCCATTTCTTATCCTGCGCAAACAAACAAAGGGAGCGAATTAGCATTCCGACACATGTTCATTAATGAACTAATGACTCGTGCGGAAACAAACAGAGAAAGAGATGCAATGCGCCGCGTGGGTCAGTCAGCATGCTAATGCTCTGCTAAATGATAATGATGCAATTATCACTTCATTCTCCAACTCATGGACAGAGATATACTGTGAAATAGTTTGAGGACCTCTGAACGCAAAAGCTTAGTTCATTAGCTTATTCTTTCCGAAACTGAAGCTTTAAGGTTGTCACCGTAAATGAACAACATCCCACAGAGGCAGTCTATAGATAGAAAGCTAAAAATGTACCAGAATTAAAAAGCCACCAAACAAAGAACCGCAATCACCTTTTAGATCATTTTTGTGTCAGTGAGAACACACATTGACACTGATAATGGCACGATTAAAGAACCATTATATTGACGTGAAATGTCTTCATTAACCGAGATAGTAATACACTTTACTCAGCAACTAAAATCCAACACTGAACCTATCAAACTACAGTATTTGCACCTCAGCGTCTGAAATAACTTCTTAGGCTTAATTCAAAGCTGGGTCATTCTCACGAAACCACCGAAACAACAAAACATATAATGAAAAATGACAAAAAAAATGGACTGAATTTTCACATATAATACAAATGATGAAACAGTGGAAAATGAAGTGTCCATGACTGATGCTCTCATGCTCCGTAACATTTTTAAAGGACTGTTTACACACACAGAGATATTTACATTAGGTTTGACACATTTGTAAAAAGAAATTTTTTTAGTTCTGTAGTGAAAAACTTAATATTCTCTTGTCACACTGTGCACATAACCTTTGTTGACTCTCATTACCGATACAGGCATTTTTCCACATTTAAAAAAAATACATATTTATAATTTCCTACTAAAATATACTATATTAATGTCTAATTATGTATGATACATAAAAACTTGCTTAGGCATAATGGCTCGTCTTTTTCAATGGTTACGGTAATGAGATATTTTAATGCCTTTTTTTTAAATTATCTAAGATTGTCAGTAATGGTTTTTAAATGAATGCTTTTGAACATATTAGTCCTGTTAAAAGTCATGTTTCACATCCTGAAACCAAGATTGTGTGAGAATCACCCAGCTGGTATACGGCATCTAAAAGTATCACTGGGGTCTGATAGTGTTTCTAGTCTTTATCTTGCAAGCTGCAGCAGAAACATCATCACTTTTATGATTTCAGCAAGACCGAGGTGCTTTTTACCCCGTCATCAAAAAGCCATCGGCGTGGCAGGCAATCATCCGACCTGACAGATCCACACACAGTCACGCACACTCCACAGGGAATCTGGCCGATGTGGACCACCCTCAAGGAAGCCGTCTAAACTGACATCTAAAGCGGCACGATCTTTTTTGCGAAGTCAAACAAACACATCAAACCACACGGGCTTTTACATCAAGACTGGCTGATTTGCGAACAGCACAGCACAACGTTCAATTTCACGTCCTTTGCAGTTGCATCTGTCAGTCAAAATGAGCAATCTATACTCTGAACCTTTCTGCGATAAGAAACTCTACTGCTCTGCTTCGAAATGCATTGATAGGTCTTTGCAAAAACGTATGAAATGATTGAACAGCGAGCAGCTTGCTGAAATGAAAACAGAGATGTGTTACCTTTATGACAGGGTTTAAAAGCACAACCCCAGATTTCTTGGTGATGACTTGTTTGGTTGTGTAGTGATGATCTATGAGCTGTGGGATGGTGGGGAAGCCAGTGCCTTCAAATCTGTACTGATTCTACGGACAGAGACAGAGAAAAAACTAAATCAGACAGCTCATATTGATTGATACACAGTCCAGCATCCAACCTTGATGCACCTTTTCATTTGAACATATCTGAATTAAGTAATCGCTGTGTCATAGACTCACATCAGCAAACTGAATGATGAAATGTCTACGCTGTCCGTCCGAGAACACAGACAGAACGTATTCTCCCGGTTTGCCGTGGCTCTCGCGCACCAGGAAGTCTCCCTGCTGCTTCAGCAGCTCCTGGGCCTCCGTCCTGGGAATGGCCCCGTGATACCACTCCTGCTCGCCCAGCGGTTTCTCACTGGTGGGGATCACATCAAAAAACTGAGAAAATGGAAAAAACACAAAAAGGTTAGGAGAGAAAACAAAAGAAACATGATAGAGAAATAAAGAGTATGGATGGATGTAGCTTTGATACTCACAGATGAGGAGCCCAGAACAGACTTCGGTGAGCGGATGATTCCGGCTATAGAGTGCCTGAGAGTATCAAACTTTGATATCCTGTCTTTGCTTTTATCCTGCAAAAAATGAATTAAAATTTTACAAATTTAATTCACAAAGTTTTTCAAAAACAATTGTAAATCACCCTAGTGCTGTTCTAGTGTTGAGCTCTTATCCAATCAGATTTGAGGAACATCTGCATTGCTGGGTGATCTATTCCTCTAATCAAACACATAAATGTGCTGGGGTGAGAAGACTGTGATAAGTGAAAACACACTGCCCTCTTCTGTCACGCTCAACACCAGCAACATGGCAACTCAAAACAACTTCATATTATAAAACAGCTGCACATACACCATTAAATCAAATGACAGCACACATGATGCAGAGTTTCAATGTGTCACAGAGAGGCTGAAGCAACAGCATTCTCATTTTATCTCTATACCACACTGCTCTTAATCTACAGCAAAGCTTAAAAAGCTAAACACTGATGGATTATATGAGATGCTGGATAAAAATATAGTACTGCATCTCTGTGCAGAAAAAATGACTTGTGAGTTTTATATACAGCATACTTAACCTTTCATTCTCAGAAAAAGATTGTCTGTGTGCAAAAAGTACAATCCTGGCCAAAAGTGATTTCAACCTTTGAAAAATTTATATTTTCGCTTTATACTTAAATATACTATTATAGATGTAATAAAAATGTTGTATTCATTCAATGTTGTATGCAAAGTTGTGTAAATTAAAGCTCAGTATTGGGAAGAATTTAAGGAAGCGAAAACTTTCTTCAAAAGTGAAGATTCAGGAAACTACAAAATATTATTACAAGAAAGAGCAACTAATATTTGTAACAGATAAAACTGTAGTCAATGTATACTTTACTTCCCTTTTTGTTTTTTTTATGCATTTTCTGTATGTTAGACTAAAACCCATACTTGCTGACATGCTGTAGTTTTGGACAATAATTTTGTCCAGTAACCATGTTAAACATTTAGTGTTTTGTACTATGAATATCATATTTTGACATCACTCTTGGTCACTACTGTACAACCTCAAGTGATTTACATATGTCCACTTCACTACATAAATTTCTAAAAAAATGTCCCAAAATTATTTCATTCTAAAAATATACTTTATGGATTTTTGCATCTAAATGTTACAACAGCTTTGTTGCAATTAGCATCTAAATTTCATCTTAAAATTTGTTATTAATTTTAATTTCATACATTTAGAAACCAAGAAGGTAAAATTTCCAATACTTTTCCAACATCAGAAAGCACAAATTTGTGCATCCTCTACATTAGAACAGTTAACTGAGAAACAACCTGCTTCTTACCATTGAGTTGATGGAGCGAGCATCCTCTTCATAATTGACCACTGGCGGTGGTTCTTTCCCCTCGTTCTCCTGCATCTTCTGTTCCAGCAGTTCTCTCTGAGCCATGAGTTTGGCCTCCGAGCAGCGCAGCAGCTGGACGATCTGTCTTAACTCCTCCAGAGATTGTTTCTGACTGAGTAACAACACCACACTAAAAACACAGAGAGAGAGAGACCATTATTCAATCCTTAATGAATGCTTGGTTTTTATCTCTTTTTGAGGATATTTGTTTTTTTAGAAGGTTATCTCAGAGGTTATTTCTGGTTTATAACAGGTTTATTCTTAAAACAAGGCTGCCAAAGCAAACACAATAATGCATTCAATTTACACAATTTAAAAATTTTGCTCAGTTTTGCATTTATGCAATAAAATTACTATAAAACCTATAGCATTTCTTAGCTTAAGAACATTCATTGCCATTTACAAATCACCACGACATCCTACGGCATACCCAACAAATTGATAAAGTCTGAACTGGGCATTAAATTCGAGTTCACTGTGCCCAACACACCAAATAATAAAAAAACAAGACGTTCAGCTCTTGGAATGAAATGGTACTTGATGAACAAGCACGTAAAAATCAGACGAGCAGAGAAGTTCAGGTGTAGAGCACTACAGCCCATCTGTGGCCATAGTGATTATATCATCATCGCTTGTACAGAATTACCCAGCAGACCTTAAAGAATGTGCTGAAGCTGGACAAACATTACAGTTCACTGAATCGGTCTGAGCTCTTTCATCTTCGTCTGTTCAGCCACATGCATCTCCATGGAAAAACTTCACTTCTGCATTTATTGTTATATAACACCCAGTACACAATGACCAGAAATGGAAATTTA
The DNA here is from genome assembly GCA_019155185.1 of Beaufortia kweichowensis. Classification (NCBI taxonomy): domain Eukaryota; kingdom Metazoa; phylum Chordata; class Actinopteri; order Cypriniformes; family Gastromyzontidae; genus Beaufortia; species Beaufortia kweichowensis. The sequence continues at coordinate 4,477,055 of CM032795.1, read as the reverse complement.
TGACAAAATGGGTTTCACTATAATAAGCAATATAATGTTGTAATGTTGCTGTAATGTTGTTGCAATGTAGCTTTGCAATGGTAAAGAACAGAGACTGTACCCCAAGACCCTGTTTAGAACGCCGGCGTTGAGGGATCCAATCACAACTGTTCACTTACTCTGATTTCTTCTCATAGGTTTTGCTGGATTCCTCTATTTTGGTCTCCAGGTCCAACATGAGGTCCTCTTTGGAGCGCAGACTTTGCTGGGTTAAGAGCAGGTCCTCTGAGGTGGACTTTAGCCTGTCCAGAGATCAAACACAATATCAATGAACTCTCAACAGAATCAAAAGTTTTACATATCATTCAAAATATCATGATACATTATTACGTATAATTGAGCTAAGCATATCGTTATGCCCTTATAATTTGGGCTAGCTTTACTTACATCGCTTGTAAACTGTCTGCCGTCAAATTATTCCACAGAATTTCATTTGCTTGAAGATTCTCGGTTTCGTCTAACAGCGTTATGTCAAATTCTACATTTGGTTCTTTGGCTTCTGGTGATCTGAACAAAATACATTTTACATTAAGTATTTGACAGTCTTTACTGCATTAAAAACACGATTTGAAAATGTATTTACATGAGCTTTTACATACCTATGAACTTCAATGAAGTTATCATATTCTGACAATGGATCGATTTGGTCAATGGAAGTGTGTATTTCCTTATGAACCTTCACGATTTCATCTGTTAACAGGCTGGTGATGTCACTGTACTCCTCCAGAATCCACTTACTGCAATACATTGATATTGTGGACTGTGTGATTTCATTATCGTGATTCAAATCCATTTATTTCACGAATTTATACTATTTAAACAAGCACCATGTAAAATGTTAACAAAACATTTAGCAAATTTCTGCGAAATCTGCGATGCCAATCCCAGATAGCTCTTGCTATTGTTTCCTTCATGTGGATTAACCTCCACTTCAGATTACTGAAAACCCTGTGATTAAAAAACAGATTAAGAAAAGAAAAAACCCAAAGAGACTTCTGTTCTCTGTTTAATCCTCTGAAAGCTACACTAAGTAAAACAGCAACGTTGGTAGTATAGTTACACTGGTTGTGCAGTGTTAAAAGAAAAAATCTTGTTTAAATTATTTGTTTAAATGTTTAAAGTGTTAACAATAACCACATTGCATAATAAAGCCCACACTCCATAGTTGAAGAGCAAACTGTATTCTTTCAAAATATGCTAAAATATTTTCTGTTTTTCTATTTATTGAAAAACTATTATTTCTGTTTTATTTATTGTATTAGGACCCATACATTTCTTTCTCTTTCTTTCTTTATCATTCATAACCCTTGCACCATGCTCTACCTTGACCTTGCTGTAGGCAAAGGTTTTATGAGGATTTTATCTCCAAATGTATATATTTTAATAAATAAATAAATGTTCTCAATCTAATGAATCTTACGTCTATGCAGTTGTCACAAGCTGATTAACACATTCTTCGGTGTACATAAACAAATGCATTTACTGCCAATAGAGGCCTAGTAGATGGTGTCAGGGCTGTACGTTAACTTTTTTGCACACTGGTGCTACAGAGCTTTGAAGTTTTGTAGCACAGGCCAACATTTTTTTAGCACATGTATAAAACGTCATCTCTAAAAACAACCACAAGTGCAGTTCATCTCATAAATAGACACGTAACTGATAAAGAACATTAATGTTACATACAGTAATATATTATGACCATATGATTTTTTTAAATCGGTTTTAGTTTTTCCTAAATTCAGTTTTTCCCATAAAATTTTTCTGTGTTCATTTTCCATTTTTTATTATACAATAGTATTACAATAGTATTATATTTAACCACATGAATAAATACTGTAGTATACTGCAGTATTTAGTATAATAAACTGCAGTAAAATTGATTTATTAAAATTTCTAGATACTAGTACTAGTGTTTTTAAACCTGACCATATTAAACATTAAAGTATCTTTTTAGTACAGCTTAATTTGCAATAGCTAATAGAACACAACATTTTAAATTTAATACAATTTACTATAGTAAATATTGTAGCACAGAGTTTTTCATCCAGATGTTTGGAAGGCAATTGATTTCCAATGCGTGCCTGCGCTTTTCTCAAATGAAACGTTAAAATGCTCGTGAAATAAACTTTTTACAGAAGTTCTAGAGATTAGGTTCATATAGTGTCATATGACAAATCCACAAGAGTCACGCGTGTAAGTATGTTAAACTGCGAAACGTATTCATTCAGAGAACCAAGAGGATGACATTTAATAAGTCCGTATCTCGTCTTATGAAACGAGTTTAAATAGCAAAATAAACGACTACAAATTGAAATAACACACACAAACAAGCGCCTCTGTCGTATGCACATGCAAAGCTGTTTTGCACACGTGCTACATTGTGTGATGTTGCATTGTACAGCCCTGTGTGGGTGAGAATAAACGCTTATAATAGGCAATGATGAAACCACACATGAGGACCATTGACATTACAATGAAAGTTCATTCACTCACAGTGCACTGATCATCTCTTCCTGCATCTTCTGCAGGGAGTCCAGCAGCAGCGGCAGTGCAGTCTCATGGTAATGCTCCTGATGTAACTGTGCGCTCTTCACTGTAAGCACATACTGGTTGTGCAGGTTATGCAGCTTCATGGTGGCCTTGTCGTAACGCTCGCGGGCTTTCTCTGTCTCTTTTCCTGGAGGGCAGAGAAAAGCATTTGCTGAAATATCTGCTTGTGTTTTTAATGCATAATGTCGATATCGGACCAAAATCTTCTTTAAAGATGAATCCCTCACCTTTTACCACAGCCTCCTTATATTTCTCTCGTGCGAAAACAGCTTCCTTAGTTAACTGCCTGTAGGTGCATTTTAACTTTTCGAGATCACTTTTGGTCACCTGAAAATTGCAAATAAAAAGTCAGAAAAGTGCACTGATAGGTCATTTCAAGCATCGGAATTAGTCATATGTACATTGGCTCACCTTATTCATCTCAGACTCTATCTGCTGGTGAAGGCTTTGGTAACTTTTCTTCACTTGCTGCTTGTCTTTGATCATCATGGTGAGGCGATGCAGAGGTCCTGAGTTGAGCTCTTCGGCATGAGACTTCATGATCTTGCTTAACTGCTCTGTCTGCTGCACCATGTGAGTCCACGACTGAAAATAAAACCAACGCACAGAGATGTCAAGATATGCATGTTTAGATGCATATAAAGAGATTAGCGAAGACGCTGAAAAGGCAAAAACAAAACATCAGAACCGATAGTACAATGATATGCATGATGGCACTTCAAAGAACTACACATACTTAGAAGAAAACATGTGTTGTGTATGAGTTAATGATAGTGTCCTTGTTAAAATGTTTTCTGTAAAGCACCTTTGCAAGAATTCACACTGTGCAATCTGTTAAATAAATGCAGATTTCTTATTCCAAGTATGAGCAATGATAAAAAAGCACCCATAATTAAAAGAATAGTTCACCAAAACATAATATAAATAACATCAAATAATATGCGTGTTGGAATAAAAGATTAGTATTTTTAGCTTATTTACCAATATATCTTGTATCCATGACAACAAACCGATGAGCGTGCAAAGCTCAAATATGGTGACAAGTTAATAACTTCTCATTGGTTCTTGCGTGTATAAAATGTCAGTACTATCAGCCATGGAAATTACTTTGGTCTTTTACTATTTATGACTTTTACTATTTATGACTTGTCATATGCAATTTTATCACGAGACACGCAAGAACCAGTAAGATTACTGCCATAGTTAAACTTCGATCCGTCACTAAACAAGATCAAAACACTCTTACATTTTTTCTTACAAACATCATTTCGCTTTAAAAGACACTTATTAACCCACTGGAGACATTTGAATTACATAAATGATACTTTATGTGCTTTCGGGATTTCATAAAAAATATATTAAAATGCTGTCATGTTAAGCATTTGTGTCCAAGTGAAGTCATATATCTCAGATGATGTGGATGAGTAAATTATGATACAAATGTTATTATATTTGGGTAAACAATGCCTTTAATATGGTTCATTTCCCACTCACTGTCCTATAAAGCTGTTCAATACAAAGTCTTCCAAGCACAGCAAAATACACCAAGTAAATATCAGCTCCATCTGTCTACCCATAATGCACAGAGAGCCAAAAGGCTGTTACCTTGGAGACACTGCTGACATAATGGCTCTGAGAGCAGTTGTCATGTTTGTCCACCTGCTGGCTGATGTTGAGCAGAAGCGAGGCATATTCTTTATCGCTCTTCACCCGCAGCGTCATGAAGCGTTTCACCGTCTCCAGAAGCTTTAGCTCCCAGTCCTGCAGCTTCATCAGACCCTCATGTGAGTTCCGCAGGTCCCGGCCGAACCCCATCTTAATTGAAAGGCACGCGGTCGCTCTCTCACTCACTCAATGGGGAGTACCGCTCAGGTCTGCATTGTTATTACTGGTAAAGAAATATGGGTAGTAATTAGTTAAAGGCACTTTAGACACATAAAAGCATCACTGCAAACATCAAGAGGTCTTATGGGAAACTCCAATAAGAAATTGTGCTTTCTGGTTGGTCATGGATCAACCTTTTAATCAGATTTTAAGGTTATGATTACACTTAAGGCTATTATGAACCATTCATTTCCTTATAATTTTATTGTGTGTGTGTTTTAAAGTGTGTTTGTCTAGAACACTGAGAAAATCATTGCCTTTTAAACAAAACCACTTGTTTTGTTTATCACCAACACCATCAAGGAAATTGATATGTCCAAAAACTAGGCATAAAAAAAATATTTTAACCACCTATCCCTGACTTGTCTTGAAGAACCACGAAACATTCTTACCTTGTTACCAACAGGTCTACATTCCCTTTAACAACCTCACCCAACCAGTGCACATAAGCGAAACTAAGCCATAAAACTGAGAACTTTGAACGGCAGTAGGTAAAAAAAAAAGAATGCTGTTGAAAGAGAATTGCAAATCAAGTGAAAACACACTTCCTGTGTGACGACCAGCAAAAACCACCTGAGAACTGTAGCTTAACTTTAACCCTTGTACAACTTTCTAGAAATATCAGGTCATCTTAAACCGGACATGTAGAGCTCTGCAACCCACATTTATAACACCTATGCAACTTGCAATCTTCACACTCTTGTTTCTTCATCATATCATATCCCGACTTAAGATATTTCTAGTCAACTAGCAGTTCTACATTTAAGCAATTAATAGAATAATCGCGCATTTATGATATTAATGCAATTAAAGCATGTTAAAGACATTATTATGATTTAACTGGAGCCTGTGCGTTTTTTCCTCCTCATTATACAGCCTATAATACTGTGTCAGCCATACACAAAATTGTTTAGTTTCATTTTCAAAATACTTAAATTTCATTGAATTTCTTTATTAGGGATGCAACAATACAGTTAGCCCACTGTTCAATGCATACCTCGGTTTTTTAACCACGGTTTTCGGTTCGGTTCTGATGGCTTGACACATAAGAGTGTTTTTTTGTTATTCTATGCTTAGGCAATAGGCCTTACATAAGCCAGTAAGAGGTTAAGGTGAGGTTAAAAGAGGTTAAAAAATAAAAAAACATTTATTGCAATACTCCTTTATTTTACTTAAAAGCAAAGAAAAGTCCACTAGTTCCTAGTGTATTGTATAATATAAAATAATTTTTTATTTTAAAATGAACACTGACATCTCACAGCTGCTGGTAGCCCATGTACAAACTGGGGAACACATAAATTCCTAAATTTTGAAAATAAACATACATGTGAAGTTAGTAAACATAAATTGACCATTTCAAATAAACATACTTGTACTTCAGTAAACATAAATAAACCATCTTAATTAAACTTAACAGTACTCCAGTACAGTATCCTTCATTCAGAATGTAAAGTGCAATTTCACTTAGGTCAGCTATCTATTCCTGTATTTTGAGGTTCTTCTGTATAAGCCTGTCAACATTCTCTGCAGACGTCGGCGCTTCCTCGTACTGTAGCGTCACTTCACCGCCGCTCACCATGTTAAAGTGTGGAATGATGGTTCAGCGCCCCCTAACTTTAGAGCATAGTGATTGAATATTTACTCGCGGGGAGGCGTTTCCTCATCTCAGCTCGTAGACTTATAGGCACACACAAACAATCAATGCTGAGAGAAATAAAACGCACATAAATTATTTAAACGTAAAACCGGAAAACCGCAATTCACAAGCGCGTATTAAACCGTGGATGTCGTACCGAACGGTTCAATATTATATTGAGAATTGTGGCATCCCTATTCTTTATCAAGATCATTTAAAAAAATGTTTGGAACGTTTTTAGTTTGCGGCATATAGTTAACATCTGTGCTGCGCAGTTTGATCGGCGTAATTTATCAAACCGGGAGTGATTTGAAAGCATACGGAGGTGTCGATTCTCAAAAGCATTCGCACTGTTCAATCCATCTACCTGAAGACCTTTTTAATGTATTTTGGCAACTAACAGACCAATAAAAATGTATTCGACCAAGCCTTTTCTCATCGACTAACGTTTAGTCGACTATTTGGGAACAGCCTTACTCGCAACGACGCATACGTTAACAATTCTGCCAGTGCGTACTAATACTTTTAATATACAACCTCAACCTTTAAATGTCAAAAACGGCAAATGTTTTTATATGGATTTCAGACTTAAACTGGAGGCTTACAGAGATTAGGAGTGTAGTTTAATACTTCACAAAGCCCCTAAAAACCTATTTATCTTGAGTGCATGCCTTCTGCTCTTCTTGTTACACCAAAAGGAACCGGACCACTGATTCATTAAGTAGCTTACAGGAAGGCAGCTCTGTTATCCATTTTCCTCACCAGCAGCGGTGTTACAAGACTATTGTGTTCTACTGAAAAAGACATAACTCAAGAACCTTTTTTTACTGAATGAGGTACTTGATTTCTATACCTTTAACCTAAAAGGCACAGTTCCCCTAAAAAAAAAAAATCAACCTGTATGGCTTTTTCAACTTTTTTGTGTTTTATAGACTAAAAGAGTCATAAACAGGTGACATGAGGTTAAATAAATGATGACAGAATTTTTATTTTTGGGTAAACTATAACTTTAAGGTATTTGCTTTAAAGATAAACTGCAATACATTATTTACATTGTTAAAAGTGAGCATGCACATATTGAAGATCTCAAACCTGAAAAAGTTGTCTGACCTATTTTGCATTGATGTTAAATAACATTCACAGCATTCGTAAGGTTTACTATAAGAGGTGGGGAAGTTATGTCTGAAAGCCACAAGAAATAACCAATAGCTATATGAAAGAAATATATGATTAATTACTGTTCTGTAACACTGTCGAAGTCAAACTCATGTCAGATGCACCATGCAGCTAGTTAAAAAAAGCACATTAAAAAAAAGAAATACAAAAAGTTTAGGATTTCAGTGGTATCCTAGAAATCATCAGTTTCTAAACTTTGCGTGAAATCTTTACGTGTCAGAAATGAGAAAGAATGTGACATTGAAAGTGATAGCTGGTGTGGTGGTTGCTTTCTTTAGTCATGTGACAAACCACAACAGTCTGCACAAAATCATGTTTAAATAGAGCATTAAAAGATGACATTTAAAATATTAACAACACTGCCTCCATTAAACAAAGAACATAACCTGTTAGATATATATTTTTATATAACATAATGGTTTATGTGTATAAGAATCACTGTATTCTTCTCAAATAAAAATGAAGCATTATGTTTGTGTAGAAGTATCTTCTAAACAGGTTGTGTTCTTGGTTCATGGAGGAATTTCATCAGTGATGAAAGGAAAATCCTTTCAGAGGTGGAGCAAGTTATGACATTTTTCCTTCCCTCTGGTATCGAAAGTTAAAAAGCATGTAACCAAAACCCTAAACTACTTAAGCTAAAGGGATAGTTGCCCCAAATACGAAAAGTCTTATGTGCAAAATATGCAACATGCCGAAATCTCACTGGCTCTCGCAACAAAACACACATATGACACTAGGCATGAGACATACAAGAAACAATGAGATTCAGAGTCATCAACACACCGCCATGTTTGAACTGCATGTGGATTGGCTGTTTTGCTATATACTGATCACTAAATAAACTCAAAATATTATTGGTTTAGTTCAGAACACATATTTTAACCCTTTAGAGTCATTTGGATTATTTTAAAAATAGATTTATATGCTTTTTGGAGCTTTGCCATTTTGAACCCTGCATAAAAATATAACATGACTTCTTAATAACATAATTGAATTTTAATAAAAAACAAAAAACAATTTAAATGTGTTCAACTGAAAAAACTAAGTCATATACAGGCTGGGATGACATAGGGGTTTCATATCTGGGTAAACTATTCCTTTAAGGGGGCTTCTAACATTATATATGACAGCTCAAGAAAAAGGTCCAGGTCATTCCAAATGAGATATCACAGAACTGTAAACATTTGATCACTAAACACTGTGACCACGCTGCTGTATAATCCAACACAATTAGGGTGGTCAGGCTCACATCAGTGGGAGTTTAACTCAACAAGGATTTGCTGTGTGCTACAGAACAGCTCTGTGGGGGCACAACCGCTTGAATAGCACTTCTGAGCAAACTGACTGAGGAATGTGCATCTTACATAGGCTTCTGAGGAATGGGACACCAAATAAAACATGTAAACAAAGTCCAACATCACTGTATGCTTTGTGGCATTTGCTGATGGTTATATTTGCTTTATATAATAACTGGAGATATAGACTGTGTGCTATTCTATTATCAAAAAGAAATTCTGATTATTTCTCAACACCTGCTTTAAATTAAACATGAAATACTCAGTAGTGTCTTAGCCAAGCAGTTCTGACAGCTCTTTCATTTCATAATTTGAAAGGCCAAAATCCAAAACACAGTTCAATTCCAAACACCATAAGTGTTTCCCAGCTGTCGATGGTACAAATGAACCAGAACGAGTTGGGAATCAGCAAAAAACATAGGAAATTGCTCAATAAAACCCCCTACTTGAATGTAATGCATATATATAGTTAGCACAAAAGTACCGACGAGCAACTTTTCCACAAACAGAACCTTGTTGAGTTTTATTTACAAAGCAATAAATTGTCATAAATCATTAACAATGGGAAAATTATATGGTGAAAAACACATTTAGTTCCTCTTCTAGGACACCTGTGTGAACTTGACAGGAACTGACTTTAAACATCTAAAAATGAACTTGAAACAAGTGATTTTTTTGAAAAATGTTTAAGAGAAATTATGTCACTTATTGGCTGCTTTTTAATGCAAGTAATCCCATTTCAAAAATCAAATTTTAGTTTTCTGATTAAATAAATTCTACAAAGTCTACCAAATTGATTTCAAAACATTAAAATAGACAGATTCATGAAAAAACTTTTTCAATTGTGTCTACTAGTTTTATTGGTGCTGTACATTGTGTTTTCTATTGGCACTTAAATTGATTTGTTGTTTTTTAATGCAATGACATTCATTGTTTACGTCTTGTCTTCTGGACATACATTATGGTACCAGCAAAGTAACCTTGAGTCTAAATTTCATACGACAAGAATGTTATTCGTTCAGTACCATAATATTACTCTCTGATTTAATCACTGTACTAGAGTATTTTTGTGTAAGGTTGTTTTAAAGCATTTTAAAGTAGGCTACATATACATTAGTGACGAGGCAAATACATTTTGCAGTTGTACTACAAACCTAACTGTACTTATTTTCCCCCCAATAAAATAATAATGGATCCATTTCTGTAAGACGACCACTTTTTATTCACTCGCACATTCGCAAAACACTTATTCGAGCTAGTCAATGTAACGGAACAGCAGTTTTGCTGCTTATCCGCACAACAGTCCCTGTTGTCAAAAGTTTAAGGGGAGTAACGAGCGACTCTTTCTTTGCTTTTAGATAAACCACGAACGCTGACATCCATGACCACCTCAAATCAAATTTGCGGACAGTCGACAAACTGCAAAACAAATTTTATAACCCCAACGAACATGTACATTTGCTTTCCTGTGCTGGTGGGACGTTAGCTGTTGCTAGCGCTGCCCTGCTAATGCTGCCTGGCCTTTTTCCTTTGTAAAAACAGCAAAAGGTTGAATAAATATGCACAAAGCCGATATTTACGCTACAGTTCGAGCAATTCTCCGCACGAATAAAACAGCTTGTGTGATATAATACTGAGTGCACTTACTGTAATGGAGTATTGTGGTATTTGTCCGTGTTTCCTGATCCCTCGGTATTCCTCTTTCTTTGACTGGGGCTGGAGGAGTTGAGTTGGGATTCGGGAGGGGTTTCCGCTCAGCTCCACTGCTGCCACAGGCTTATGACGCTCAACGCACGACCCTCCAAACACTGTGTGTGTGCGCGTTGCGTGTCTGATCAAGAATGAGTTCTGTGCGAGTGTCGGCTTAAAATGTAATGTTATGTATAAATGTAAGACAGGTGTTTATTCTGGCTATTGACACGGGGGAATACGAGGCTGCTGTATAACGACTCTATTTAACCTCTGCTGATGTGATTTAAAAACTCACGTGTTTAATACACGTGCATAATATTTTAGTTTTGACAGAGATAGACATTTCTTGAAGTTCAGATTAAATGGATAGTCAGCAGATGTCCGTCTGTCTGACTGTCTGGCTCACATCATGACCACAAGACGGCGCTATTTTATATCTATATGTAGGCCTACTTAAATAAGTATAACATGGTATATGTTTTTTCCTTATTGTTTAAAATTTTTATGTGATTTTTATGATATAAAAATGAAATTAAGAGAGTACTTAAAAGTGTACTAGTAAACAATGTAGCATGTATTGTAGTACTGTCTATGCTTCTTTAAAACATGTTTCATTTTTCCAGTTCAAGTTCACAAAATAAAAAGCAAGCGCTTTAAAAGCCCTGGATCTATATAAAGCCCTTGTTTTTATAAATGTCAACACTAAAAGCTAAAAGAAAAAAAAATGAAATAAAAAAACAGTATATAGTAAAGATATTTAAGGAACATTAGAGAACAGAATATTTACATTGCAAATATTTACAATTGAATATTTACATAATGGCTTTTATACTGTATAAAATGTGTATTGTATTCTGTAACCCTCACCCTAAACCTAACCTTTACAGAAATCTTTTCACTTACATTTTACATTTTCAAGTAAACATAATTTGTGACCCTGTCTGTGAAAACCAGGCTAAAATCTCAAAATCTTACAGTAAGATAACAGTCTAATATATAAGTTTAATTTATAATTTCGCCTATAAATATCACTTTGATTTCTAATCTTTGACATGTCATGTTGTTATCCCCAGGGTCGTAGCAAGCTTTTCAAAAGTGCGGGGGATGGATGTGGTTTGTTTGTTAACAATAAAAACGATGAATACAATGACAGAAGGGTACAAAAGGTATAACATACAAGATATAAAAAGCTTCCCATTTAAATGAGTGATACTAGAAAAGTATAAAAACACACTCGGAACACACAGAAAATAAGTCAAAACTCTGTTGTGAAAATACACAACAGTAGACTTGCTAAAGAATCAGAATCAGAAATACTTTAATAATCCCAGGGGCTTGTTTTGATATACAAACAACATATATTAAGAACAAAACATAAACAGAACATCTTCCCAAACACATATCAAGCTTATTTAAACCTCGAAAGCATTAACACTCATTCAAAGTACCTGGAAAAGGGAGATGTAAATAACCATAACCATAAGTTCCCGCCTCCTCAGCGCGAGCTGACCGATAAATCTAACACACCAAGAGAGGCGGGACTTAAGGCAGAACAGCCAATCATCAGCCGGTCACACTCAAAGCCGGTGTCATGTTTGAGAGGGAGGGGAGAGGAGGCAGACACAGAGCGGCCAGAGAAACGGAGGAGCGACTGCTGGAAGGCGTTTGTGCAAAACTGCGGAAAAACTGCAGAAAAAGTGTGGGTGTTGAACCCTCTCACTGGGAAAAGTGTGGGTGTTAAAACACGCACATCCCCCACGGGTGCGACGCCCCTGGTTATCCCCAAGGGGACCAAAAAATGTCCCCACAGGGTCAATAAATACGGTTATCACTATCTTAGTTGGAATCGTTTGGTCTCTTTTGTCTGTGTATCTGTTTTACACTTAGTTTTTTTGTTTTAACAGATAAAGAACGCAACATTTTTTCTAGAGGATACTTTGGCAATAATTGCATATTAACAACCATATTTTTCTAGGAAATAATTAAAACGCCTATGATGCTTATGTTTGATTTTAATAAAATGGTAATGTAATGCATTGTAATGTAATGACATACTATGTATATTTTTCCCGAACTTACAGTATTTAAAAGTAGGAGGTTTTTAATAATTTTATAAAAGATGAAATGATCTGGAGGATTTTTGCGAGGCGCTGGTCTCGTGCAGTCACGTGATTTTCGTCAGCAGTGTCGTCACAGCTCGGTCAGCTGACGATCAGTCGACCTTCTCTACTGCGGGAGATCCAGACATCAAAACAGCATCATCCACAGTCAGTTAAAATAGATATTTTTTAATCATGGCGAGCCAGTCTCAGGGTATCCAGCAGTTATTGCAGGCTGAGAAACGCGCAGCAGAAAAGGTCGCTGAAGCTCGTAAAAGTAAGTTGCCGTTTTGCTCGTCATCGATGTAGACGCAGCTAGCAGGCTAACCAGAGAACAGCAAGCCATTTTTAACTGCTAAGGATGACATCTCAATGTATTAGCTTGTTAAATTAAAAGGGGTTGTATGGTAATACCTCTTTTATTGTCGTTAGAACAATGTTGTTCTTATGTACATTGAGAATATTATTAAGATTTAAAACATCAGTTGTCTTCCTCTTACCATTTGAAATAAGGTATCAGCTCGTTATAAATTTAGCATTTTTTGATGACGAGGCGCATAAAAACTATATTTGTATGTAAACTATTTAGGCTTAATGTTTGCTTTTTATTCATTGAAGGATAAAAGTCACATGAACATTGACTCACTGTACACTTAGTTCCTTTTTTTTTTAATAGTTTCATTTTTCCAGCTAGCAAATTCTCATATCTTACCTATGCAGACATGTTCATTTATTAGTAAGACATTGTTTGATTTATTGTCTTTCTCTCTGTATAGGGAAGAATCGGCGTCTGAAGCAGGCCAAAGAGGAGGCACAGGCTGAGATTGAACAGTATCGTCTGCAGAGAGAGAAGGAGTTTAAGACGAAGGAAGCTGCTGTGAGATTTTCACTATAATTCACTATTATTTCATTAGGTGGCCATCACCCACATATTGATTAGGTTTATATTAAATAAACACTGAAGACCTTAAGTTAAGAGGTAGAAGAAATGTAATTTCTAATGTCTCATTGCATCTATTAGGCACTTGGGTCCCATGGAAACTCTGCCGTAGAGGTGGACAAGGAGACTATAGATAAGATGAAGCGTATCCAACACAGTTATCAACAAAACAAGGAGGCTGTGCTTGCCAATCTGCTGAAGATGGTTTGCGACATCAAGCCAGAGATCCACGTCAATTACCGCGTTGCTGGATAAGCACCCCTGTTTAACCACCACATCCATTACAATTCCATAAAGCCCACACAGTACTGAGACAAAGACTGCCATTGGACATATCACGTTACAGTCTTAAAACTTGATAGATGGCTTAAAAATACTTGCTTAAAAATACTCTTCAAATCTGGCTTGGAACAAAACACACCTTACATTTCCTATAGTGTCCAAAGATATTCACAGATATGTAAACGAATTTAATGCAGTTATGATATTGATATAACATAACTCACAAGCTAGTTTGAGGAGTCTTTGTATTCTAAATACACAGTTCTGTAATATTTTTCATTATTGATTGCATATATATCTTTGGTATGATCCACTGCAAGTCTTTGTCTCCTTTGTAGTCTTTTCCAGTTCATCAGTGTGAGTTATTTTTTGTTGTGAATGATACTTTTAAATGTTTGTGTGAGTGTCTGTATCTTAATGCTGTTGTTAATTTATGAGTAATCAGATATTATTGATGCATACAGAATTTCCTCAGTGGTCCTTTGTGACAGCCCATAATTGGCTTCACAGTGTAGTAATAGTAGTGTGATTTGCTTCAGTTTCTCCATGCGCTCTTGTTCTGTATATGTAGGTGATATTTCTCTATTTCAACCTGCCGTGAAAATGTAATAAATGTCTTGGTGTACAAATGACCACAGTGCATTTTATTTATGTCTGTAGAGCACTAAACAATGAAAAATACTTATTGGTTTACATTGATTTTTTTACATCTTACTTTAAACAATAGGTTATTCGTCTTATTTTCGTTAATTATTCCGTAATATGTTTTAAGATCAAATTAATTGGTAACGGAGAAATATCTGTAGCGATGAGCAACGCTAGGGGTCGTAATTTACCCATTCTGACCCCTAACATTACAATATTTTTTATATCCTTTTCTGCTTTTTGAAGTAGTTTTTATAAACTATTTCTAACCGTTTAAAAAAATTGTAAACATATATTATTAAAATCGTATTCAGTACTGTCAAAATAAAATGTAATTGTACGTGCATACGCCATAAAACAAGCATAATCCTGGTAAAATTATTTCTAACAGTTTTGAAAAACTGGTAATATGTTCTTAAAATCTAATTTAGTACTCTCAAAGTAAAATTAAATTGCACGTGTTATTCGCATAATCAGAAACAAGCATAAAACAATAGATTAAAATAAAAAGTGCCATTTACAAATTACACAGTTGACCTAGACAAGATGTTCCAATATAGTTATATATAGTTATATTTTTAAAGGACTTTTTGTGAAACATGAAACGTTGCCAAAAGATTAATATAAAATTCGTCTGACTGCCATGTGGCAACGGAAGCAGGCTTTAATGGCACCATACCACGTGACGTGAAGTTAGCAACAAAAAGCACCGGAAGCATCGCCTTTCTCAAATGTTCCATCCCCTCCAAACTGTAGTTTGATTAATCTCTTGCGAAGACTCTTAAAGTCTTGCTTATTCGCTATTACATGAGGAATTAAACAATCTTCTATGATTACTTGTAAAAAAAAAATGCTATTCTTTGTGGCTGCGTATAGGAATGTTTTCTTGAATTATTTAAATTAATAAATATAAAATACAGTTAAAGTTAAATAAAGGGAGTACAAGTCATGCATTTTTTTCCTGATGATGAGGATGATTATATATATATATATATATGCCAAGAAACATACCAAAACAAATTTTGTGTTTTTATATTTTCCGTTTACTCAGAGACGGAGGGACTTTTATATGTTCGGATAGAGTTTTGCAGATGACTTCACATAAACATCTTTACGTCACATGGTTAAAGCGGCTCGCTGCTGGTCAGTAGAAACAGAGCAAAGATCAGATGAAGCTACTCTTTTGATAAAACTAATGTTCTGCAGCTGATATCAAGTAACCAAAGGGGATTTGAAGACGTACTTTCCGCATGTTCTAAGGGTGAGTGTTTATGTGTCTTTCGGCAGCTTTTTTCCATCAATCTGGTTGCTTTGACCTCTGAGAAGACATTTTACAGTTCATTGCTCTCTCTTTTACTAAAACCTTTAGCTGTCTGATCTTTTTAAGTAGTTAAAAACGACAATCGGTATTCATCACGAACACAAGGATTTTTATTATTATTTGTGATGATCAGCAGATGATAACGCTTCATAAATAGACTATATTTAAAGTCACTTATACAGTGTAGATATTGGATCAGTCTCTCCTCACAATCCTCTAAAGAATCGGAAAGTTATTAGTACAGCTTTGGTGTATAAATGCTGGCTTATTGTGTTAACCTGTTGGTGACACGGGTTAGTTTAGCTGTGCTGACAACCTAAGATGAACCCATTACAAACTTTGATTTGGAGTGCCATTGAACGTCACTTGAAGCTCAAACTTTAAAGCAACAGTGCATCAATAAAATAATAAAAAATATTATTTACTTTTTACTTTTTCATGTCATATACAACCCAACGATTTTTTTATTTCTTTAACACAAAATCAGATGTTTTGAAGAAAGTTTTGGCAGCTCATGTCATTACAGTTATAGTAAATAGTGACTGGGGCTTTCTGCTACCCCTCTGTACGACGGAGGATTAGTGCCACGTAAAAAAAAAAAATCTAAGATTACGAGAATAAAGTCGTAATACTACGAGAATAAAGTCGAAATACTACGAGAATAAAGTCGAAATACTTCGAGAATAAAGTCGTAATTTGGAGTTATGTATAGTAAACAATCAGATCTGTGAAGCATTTACCAAATTCCGTGCCTACACACTTTATCAATGAATCAACTATTTACATGCAAGATGATGAGAACTAATGAGCAGGTTTTACGTTTTCCCAAAGTAAACCATTATAAAGAACACCCACAGTGAGATTTAATACATTAAGACTGTGATATTAAAAGACTACAATTCACTACACACTGTGTTAAAAATATACAATGTACAGGCAGGCAGTGGAGCTCATTCTGAATGCAAAGCGCCATATAGCCAAATCCCTTGGTCACCCTACAATAATCATAGTTTAACCCCATGATATTTAGTGATTACTTGTGGTATTTAATCTGCCAAACATATATTTAACTATAATAAAACCATCGTTCATTTTTGTAAGAGCTGCATGGTCTCATATACATGTCTAAAGCTACAACTTTATTCTCGTAGTATTTCGACTTTATTCTCGTAATATTTCGACTTTATTCTCGTAGTATTTCGACTTTATTCTCGTAGTATTTCGACTTTATTCTCGTAGTATTTCGACTTTATTCTCGTAGTATTTCGACTTTATTCTCGTAGTATTCAGACTTTATTCGACTTTATTCCTCGTGAGTATTTAGACTTTATTCCTCGTAGTATTTCCTCGACTTTATTCCTCGTAGTATTTCGACTTTATTCTCGTAGTATTTCGACTTTATTCTCGTAGTATTTCGACTTTATTCTCGTAGTATTTCGACTTTATTCTCGTAGTATTTCGACTTTATTCTCGTAGTATTTCGACTTTATTCTCGTAGTATTTCGACTTTATTCTCGTAATATTTCGACTTTATTCTCGTAATATTTCGACTTTATTCTCGTAATATTTCGACTTTATTCTCGTAATATTTCGACTTTATTCTCGTAGTATTTCGACTTTATTCTCGTGAGTATTTAGACTTTATTCTCGTTAGTATTTCGACTTTATTCTCGTAATATTTCGACTTTATTCTCGTAGTATTTCGACTTTATTCTCGTAGTATTTCGACTTTATTCTCGTAGTATTTCGACTTTATTCTCGTAGTATTTCGACTTTATTCTCGTAGTATTTCGACTTTATTCCTCGTGAGTATTTAGGACTTTATTCTCGTGAGTATTTCGACTTTATTCTCGTAATATTTCGACTTTATTCTCGTAATATTTCGACTTTTTTCTCGTAGTATTTCGACTTTATTCTCGTAGTATTTCGACTTTATTCTCGTAGTATTTCGACTTTATTCTCGTAGTATTTCGACTTTAATCTCGTAATCGTATTATCTAGATTTTTTTCTTTTACGTGGCACTAATCCTCCGTCGTACCTCTGAAACCACTAGGATCAGGTGAAAACGATTAAAAAACCAAAATTTTTACCAAAAATTTTACATTTTTAGGGAAAAATAAAAACGTTTACATGCCTCATTTACAATGCAGGGGTGAAAAATAGTCGCAGATCAAACAAATAAAATAAATAAGAAAACAGCTTGGACATTCTGCACAATTTACTTCATGGAAAAAATGATTAAAGTTTGGAACAACATTACTGTAGGGTGATTGTTTTGTTGAACCAGAAAAACGGCTATTAAAACTAAACCATTTCCTTGACAGCGTATTTCTTCTGTATTGGCTAGTGTTTTTTTTTCAGCTGATGTCATGCAACTAATCCTGGTTTTACCCTCTCATAGGACTACACTGGTTATTCATGTCTCAAAGATGCTTTTGTTTGGATGTGTAAGGATGTACATTAGAAAGTCACTGATCCCTCAGTGTAGTTAAATTCACCATCACCTAAAAAAACGTTTTAAGGACAAATCAGCTTTTATAGATTCTGATAAAAATATAATCAAGTAATAGAGTTGACCTAGACGTCTAGCCTTATAGACATTGCATCACGTCTACGTTTTCGATCATAAAGCTTTCTGTTAACAAAATTAAACTTCGTCAGCTGTCATTCTGGCTTTTTCTTCAGATTCGGTTGGCAAACCCTGTATGTCATGTTCATCCAAACCTTCTCCTAAACCAGCAAATAAACATTAGAGTTGTTTGCTGTTGAGAAATTTTGGATGACATTTTCCTAAATAGTTGCACTTTGTACCTCATCTTAACTTGTCTAAAGTCAGTAGTACTGTTGAACACAACTCCATGTGACTCTGCCCACGTTCTGTTGCTTTTATTTCTGTTTTATGACAGACCAATCAGAGTCTGACCCTCATAATGATCAGTAATAATTGACAAAATCCTCATAGAGCTTAAATCATACGTGTACTCTGTATCTGTTCCAACAGAAAGATGATGAAAGTGCAGTCATAAAACGATTATTCAGCACATATCTGCAGTCACCCTATATATACGTAATGTGCTGTAATTTGAATCGCTTTGCAAAGCCATTTCCTGAAAAGTCCCTTATCTTTTCTTTATGCTTAATGCAATTTCTGTGGGGTTTTTTTGTTTGTTTTTTTGTGACTCCATGAAATGTCTTTGTGAGATTCACCACAGAACAAATTAAAATCCAGATACAAGCCAATAGACATATTCTGCAAGCTTTATAGAAGTATATGGTACCAGTCACATTTGGACACGTTTTACACTGACTGTTTTAATTCTTTTTCTTATTATTATCTTTAAAAAATATTTGTGCAATTTCATGCAAATGTCAACATCACCATTAAAAAAAATAAGTTTTACCAAAGGTTAATTTTTACTGCTGATGGCTCAGATGTCAATATTTAGTGGTTTAAATACCTGTGTGAGCTCTTTCTCAAAGTTTATAAAGCATTTTTTGTTTAAAGAATGATTTTTCATAGTCAGGTAAAGTGCTGTTTTTAGAACAATACATATTCCTCATAAATGTGCTCACTAAATTAAATCAAACAACTATTTTATGTTCATCCCTTCTCCATTTGTTGCATATTATGTTGCATATTTGCTTTTAGTTTGTGCAATTTAATTCACAGAAGTGTTGCTTCTCAAAAATGTGTGTACGTTTTTGTCATTTAACCCATGTATATGTCCAACGATATTTTTGGATGTCTGGACTCTATAAACGTCTTTAGTAAAACAAATTTATAATAAAATTACACTTATATAAATAATAAATACTGTAGTAAATAGGTGTATCTTGAAAGAACGTTTCTTTAGGCTGTAGTTCTTTTAGTGGATGTGACTAAAAGCAGAAGGAGGAGGAGAAAATAAAAAGTCACATGAGAAACAAGATCTGAGCAACCAGCCGCACATTGTATTCCCTCAAAACTGCTGTTCCTGTCATTATCTAGGTTATGCTTTCATAGCCTCATTGAACCTGTTTGTTGAAAGACCTTAAGATAGCACGGACAGGAATTTACTTGCATCTTGTTTGTTCACAAACTAAAAAAGAACTTCCTTTAGAGACAAAGCCAGAAGAAAGTGTGAGTTCAAATTCTTTTATCAGAGAAGTATTGTTTCGCTTTTAGTTTCATTGTTGTTTCGTTGTTAGAAATAGGTTTGCTCTTGGCTGCACGTTTAATTGTATTTTAATCATGATAACAATTTCTGCTTGCAAGCCCATAATGTTTTGCAGAAGTTCAACAGCAGCAGATTATAACAATTATTAATGGGCTGTAAAGTGAAATTAATATGCTGAAATTTTAAAATGACAGAATAATTGTGATTATTAATCGTGTTTAACATTTTTAGCTAAATAATTGGGATTCATCATTCTATTCTTTTAGAATCACTATGTTTTTCTCTGGGTGCGAACCCATGACCTTTGCATTTCTAACACAATCTACATTGACAATATACATTAACGTAACATTTTTTCAAAGTGATGATCTGTCATTTGAAAGTCTTACATTTTATTAGACTTCATCTGTAACAACCTGTGTGTTTTACTTACCTGTAGGCTCATTATTGTGGGGTTATTAGTTTGGTATCCATGTTAAATGAACAGTCACGTGATGTTTTAATTTTTCACAACAGTGCACACATTGTATAGACAGAAAACGGTATTTGTGGAGAAGAGGAGGCATTTGCTCTCTCTCAGTGTACTTTCTAACTTGTTTTTTCCATCTCTGTAATTTCTACCCCGGTTGACCTAGTTTGATGTTAGGAATCTGGGCTGAATATGAGGGGAAATTCAGTTCGGTGTGTGTCAGAATATGAGTTTTGTTTAGTGTAAGCTATAAAGGCAAACATTAAACTGCTGACTAGATACTGTACATGCATCATCACCTGCATTATGTCTGTCTGGATTGTTTCATTAGTGTGTGTGTGTGTCACATACAGCCATTTCTGATGTTGCTTTAACCCTAAGGCTGTTCCAAACCTTTAGTAAAACAAATTTGCCTCTTAAATTAGGGGAATAATTGTATTATAGAGAGATATATTCAATTAGCTGGACAATGTTCTCTAAGTAAACAGCCTGGGGTTGTCAGGACATTTACTTTGAGAAGTTCTTATGTAGCTCTTAGTCCTTTTTCAATATTTGATCAAATTTTAAGAAACCGGAAATGAAAATTTCTTAGGTTTAATTTCATACATGACAGCAGAAATTTTACTTAATGCAGTGACATTGACTGTGGCCTTTGACCTCATGTGCTGATTTTTATATAGTTCATATCAGTTTTACACTTTAAACCTGAACTGTAAAAAGTTTCCATTCACCAGCAATGAGAATATTGCGAATATTGTAATCATTTAGTTTATGAGTGACTGTCTTTAACTTGACAAACTAGCATTTTACCCAAGATACCATGAATTAGTTCATGTGGTACAGTCATGTGTTTCTTGGAAGGTCGTAGTTATGAGTTGGAAGTCCTGATTACGATACCTTCTCTTAATCAAAATATAAAATATGCCTGTATAAACAAGCATTTTCTTAATAACGTGCTGCATATATGAGTAAACATTTATAAATTCAATGCATTTATCATCCACAGTAACTATTAATCAAAAACATTTTAAATGTTTAAAATATTTAATATTTTAAAATATATTTTTCCTTTTTTTTTCAATCTCTCCCTGCACCCACAGCACCATGACAGATATGTCACATGCACACCACCTTCATCATGGGGACACAACCATGTCAGCTCCAATCACAGACAATCATGGGGACCACGGGGACCATGTGACGCATCCCAATATGGACAATGGACACAGCATGATGATGGTAAGCCAGTCTTGAGATTTTGTAGCTTGTGTGTTAGCATTTAGACATTTTCTTAGTCTTGGAACTAATTCTGATATTGATACTTGCAGCAAATGACCTTCTACTTCGGCTGCAATAATGTTGAGCTGCTGTTCGCTGGACTTGTTATCAACACACCAGGAGGTAAAAACACTTTATGGGTTAACTATTTGTTTAAAAAGCTCAAGTTGTAATATTTTGGAAAGTCTGTTATTAAAATACCCAGACCAACTTTTAAGGCGAGTTCACACTGATAGCAATGGCAGCAGTGAAAACGTTCAGATATCATTTTTAATAAGGTGACCGAGCAACTATCTAAACAGATTTTACAAGGATAGTTTACATAAGAATAAAAATTCTGTCATCTCCTATTCATCCTCATGTTGTATAAAACCTATAACTCTTTATTTTGTGAAACACAGAAGATGATATTCTGAGAAATGTCTGTGGTTTTGTGTCCAAAAGGGAGCCAATGCTGTTTAGTTAACAAATGTGCTTGTTCTTTTGTGTTCTGCAGAAGAAAGAAAATCATGCACGTTTGGAACGGCATAAGGGTGAATAAATGATGAATGATTAAAAAAAAGATTTTTAGTTTTTGGGTAAACTATCCCTTTAATTTTATTCAAATTAGCGGTGACGCCATGACTACCGGCGAGACTGGTGACTAGTGAAGACAATAGACATAATCTTCCATCTGATACAGCGGTCGGGTTTATTCTTTTACAGGCAACCAATTTCAGTCCTGTGACCTCCAATGTGTCAGTTGCTGTCGCAGCTTTACAAAGGATCCGAATTGCAATTTATCTATTGCTTTTGTTTTGAGATATATTGTCAGGACATTCACTTCTAATATTAAAACCAGTAACATTTTTGAGAACTGTAATGGGATGCCCTCTTACCGTAAAAGCAAGATTTCAGGTTTTTCTGGTTTTAAAAACAAGTTTAATCAAGCTGGCACATCTAAATTTGTAGTTGGGTGACGTGGCTGTTTTATTTTCATCCTTGTTCTCAGAAATGGTAGGTGCCTGCATTGGTGTTTTCCTGCTAGCCGTGTTCTACGAGGGGCTTAAGATCGGTCGCGAGATCCTCTTGAGAAGAAATCAGGTGAACGTGCGTTACAACTCCATGCCCGTCCCTGGATCTGATGGCACCGTACTCATGGAGACCCACAAAACAGTCGGGTCAGTGAATGGAGTATGCATGGTTTTTAGGAGTCAAGTTCTGCACAAGCATCAAGTTCATTTCAAGCTGAATTCAAATGCCAAAACGTGAATCGGTTTTTTTAAAATCCTCTCCAATTGATGCTTCATTTTTTACAGTTCAGTCTCAATGTAGTATTTATACAAAGTGGTTTTAGTCACCATCATACATAGACAATAACAATGAACAATACGTCTACAGCATTTATTCATCTTGGTTCATATTAATTTTAGCATTTACTAAAAAAATTTAAATCAAAAGTTGTAACTTTTGACATTAGGTAATGCACAAAAAAACTAAACTAATGAATTTGTGTTAACAAAGATTAACAAAGATTAATCAATGCTGAAAAACTATAATGTTCATTGTTAGTTCTTGCTGACTAATGCATTTAGTAATGTAAACAAATACAACCTTATTGTAAAGTGTAACCACAATTCAGATAATCCGTGAACAGCATGATGGCTCAATCGGATTGAAAAGCCTTTAATGTAAATATTGCACATCACAGGATGCTTGCCGCAAAAACCTGATTTATACGAGACAATAGCAACACGCATTATTAAGGGAATTTCATTGTGGTAATGTATAAGTAAAAATGTGTAAAAGTGTTTGGGGTACATATAAACAATACTTTCTTAATTTGAAATTACAAAACAGGTGCATCATGTAAATGCACCCTGTTGTTAAAATGCTGAATAAATGGTAAACATGAATCAGTCTTATGCTTGTTTACAGTTGAATCCTGCAGTACCATATTTAATTATTGCCAGCTTTGTCACATAGTTAACCTAAAGGAGTGATGTAATGAAGCATTTTCAGTGTTTTCTTCATACTGATGATACTGATTATTTTCTTGTTTGTCGTCTAGCCAGCGAATGATAAGTATTGCACACTTGCTCCAGACGGTTCTGCACATCTTCCAAGTGGTGGTCAGTTACTTCCTCATGCTGGTGTTTATGACCTACAACGGTTACCTGTGCATCGCCGTGGCAGCGGGAGCAGGTTTTGGCTACTTCCTGTTCAGCTGGAGGAAGGCAGTAGTGGTGGATATTACAGAACACTGTCATTAATCTCTCAACAGTCCCACAGGCAGTCACCCATTCATAAAAACCCACTATTCAACAATTCAAACGAAACATACAACACAGCAGCTCTGTATGAGAATGATCTACTTAATTTCAGATATTTTGCAACTGATCCACTTAGTTTTATACATAAAAGCCAATATTTCATAACCCACGTTGGTCTTGATCACTTTAACTTCAATTTGTTTAACAGTTTCGTATCATTTTTATTCGTGATGTGAAGATACGTGTACACAGCATAACAGTCTACCTCTACGGTCATAGTACGCTATCTGAATGAAAAGTTACCCTGTTTAGTGTGTTTGTATATGTCATTCACAAGTTCATGAAGGTGCTTTTAGGCCTTACTGAACCTTTTGCCTTAAATGAAGGAAAACACACACACCCCGTGGGTCATGGGTTTGGGATATTTACCAAGTGTTTCTTTATATGAGAATTACAGCTGCTGGAAATCAATGAAATGTCCATTAATAATCAGGGTCTATTGTCTAAACATGAACACTGAATTGAAATCATTGTCATTTAATATTTGCACAGAGGTCTTTCTCATCTGTTGTGGAACTCTGAGTTTGCAGAGTAAGCTGAACCTTGCTTCTTTGGAGTATTTTAAGTAAATATGGGGGGGGGGAATCGGTGAACAATAAATTATATCTGATGCCAGTGTCACCATTAAGATTCCTTTTTATAATTTATATTTGTAACACGCTACTACTTAAACGACATATTGTACTTGATATCTACGTGTTTTTTGGCAGTGTGTTTATGTACATCTTTTTTGTCTTTTAATTGGCACGACTGGCATGTATGATCGTGAGCAAATCGTGAGCTAATAAAAACATTAAGGTTAATATTCTGACATTTCCTGGGTCCCAGAACGTACATTTTGTTTTTCAGGCAAATTATGCTTCTTCATTTAAAGGTTTGTAACCTTTTTTTAAACCGGGACCCAGTTATTTCCAATTTCTAACTAATTCGCAATGTGTCTGGGTTGATTTGTTAAAACAAAAGGCTAGAACCAAAGGCTTTCTTACTGTGAAAATAGCAAAACCACATATTTTAAATAAGCATGTGGGTTTTTGAAGAAAGCCTGTTTATATTTTTCTTTATACTGTAGGTGTCTATAATTTCTTATAATTGTTTTAGTTAAAAAACAACAGAAATGTGTTTTATAATATTCACATCATGTATTTGTACAATTTGCCAGTTACACTTTGTAGCACTGGAGTTGCGGATCTTCATTTTCTCTATTGTGGAAAAACATGTTAGGCCTAATTTCCAGTGATGCAGTGTTAACACTTCCTAGGCTGTTTACAGTTCTGTCATGTATGTATGTCATGAGTTTTAGATAAACTGTACTGCGATCATTTAAAGTAAATGATAAATAAATATTGTATGATTTGAAGCACTAATTGTGTCCAGTTCATTTGTACTGAAAACTTTTTCCTTGTCTTTATAGTATTGTACAGTAAAGATTTCCCATATTCTACTTTTATAACTTTATTTACTAAGTAGAAAAATAGTCCTTTGTGGAAGTTCGTTGACACAAACCACCTTAATACAAATAGCAATACAACACTGTGATTTCAGTCCTTTTCGGGTAATGAAGATCCCATTTTCTAAATGTCCATTTCAGATCATCAAAATTGAAGGTTCCCAAAAAGCGATGGTAATGTGTTAGGCTTCGGATGAGGTTTGTATCCGATCCTTTCATGGATCATCTGCTCCCTGGTTTTCCCATCTGCACCTGCTCCTGATGCTCCACTCATCTCACTTGATGTTGCTACACCCACTACATCCACCTCATCCCTTTGTTTCTTTCGACTCTAAAATGTCATGGAAAAATAACATTAAGATGATAATTAAATGATGTGTTTAATTCATAGCAAAAATTACCCATAGGTTTATTGGTGGTTTTATTTTGTTAGACTGAATGCCATACACAGTACTACTACAAATAAATGTTTTTGTAGCAAAACGATAGTGATTATGTGGTTACTATGGTCCCACTGCAAATACCATAGTTAAAACCATTTGACACTTTTTAGTTTGTCAACCAGCATGATGTATTTGTAATTGTCTGTGGATATGAAGATGATTTATAAAACGACAAAATTACAGAAGTTAATACTGATGAGTAACTGGATTTACCTCAAGCTCTTTCTTCACGCTTTCAAACTCCTCCGTGTCATCCAGCTTCAGCTCGAGGCGCGTGGGTTTCCTGCGCAGCATCCTTATATCACCTGCCTCCCGTTAACAGACACTAAAATAATGGTGATGTCAAAATGATCACTCCGAATCAATGCACTGAAACACTGATACATGAATTATCTGATAGCACAGTTTAATGGCACATAAAATGTCAACACATAACGGCGCCAATGCAACATAACAACCACTGAAACAAATGTTACTGTTTAGCTGCTACATGCTAAGGTAGTCTAACAACCCGTAGTTCTGCTGTGTATTATTTCTATACTGCTCACCGTAAGCAAGATCGTTGAGAGTCATGAAATGCGACATTTACTTTATTTAAAATAACAGAAAAATGTACAACAGCCTAAGATAAAATACTTGTCCAAGTGACATTTACAGCACTTACCACTGTATCACGCGCGCCTGCTCTCCACAGGAAGTTCCGCATAGGATCATGGGAAATGTAGTTGCAACAATACATTTTAAAATATTCTTCTTAGAAAAGTCAGACAGTAGTAATATAGAGAAAAAAGAGAGCAGTAAGATGATGAAAAAGAGAACAATAGCTAAATAGCTACAATAGCTAAACAATACATACATTTAATTTGCATAACATGAACAATTTACACGGTTAAATGAATGTTTCGTAATTGGGCAATTCCGTGCAAATATCAACCTTACCATGAAAAAGTTTTTATCGAAGGTTTTCAGGTAACTGATAGCTCAGATGTCATGCTGGTTTAAATACCCATGTGAGGTCTTTTTCAAAGCGTTTAAAGCATTTTTTCATAGTCAGGTAAAATGCTGTTTTTTAGAACTGTCACATCAATAGCAGTCCATATTCCTCATAAATGGATACATGAACATTTAAATAAAATTACTATTTTATGTTCTTTGAGTCATTCCTCCATTTATTGGAAATTATTTGTTCTAGTTTGTGCATTTTAATTCACAGAAATCTTACAAAGTATGTTGACTCTCAAAAACTGGTTGTCACATCCATGACTTGTATTATTTCTATAAATAACTCGTTGAATTATATTTTTATGTCTGGACTCAGGGGTTTAGTAAAAATATAAACAGATGGTTAATACATTGTTAATAAATACATTTTATTAAATGTTTTTGTTTTTTTTATTTAGGTTTTGGAACATCACGTGACGTTCATAACGCTAAAACTGCTCATTTAGAGAGATGGAGAGACTGAGAAAGCATTATGCATTTTGTGTTGTAGAATCTTAACATTATTTCTTAATTCTGTTCTGATTTCTACACTTTTAAAAGGTAGTTAATGACCAAATAAGATGTTAAAATGTACCTTTGTTTAATTGTTTTTGCCACTGGCTTTGCTAGTACAGTATGTACACAAATTCTCAGTCAACACTGTCCTTAAATACAGTCACGTGACACAGACGAACCACTGTGATGACATCGTGGAATTTTCTATTTTTGATGTCACAATGACCGATCACAGAGACACTCTGGTCTCGAGCTTTATAAGCCCATTAGAACACTTTAAATTTTATATTTAGTTATAGAAATGTCCAAATAATTTCCCTAATGTGTTTGGCAAGCATTAAAGAAGATTCGTTTGTTAGCTATTAGCTGTGTGCTGTAAATGTTGGGGTGCTAATTATTTGACATCTAAAGATTTTATTATTTTACATAATGGTAAAGGTAGATATAAAATGCAAGATACAAAATATATGGATAAGATACAAGATAATAATGCCATTTAGGAAGAATAACTCCACATCAAATAGAGAGATGTAATATATTAGAAATAAGATCAAATAAGCCGCAAAAGAATTGTGGAGAGTCACATTTTTTAAATGTAGGCTACTATTTAAAATGTCTAATGGTAAAAAGATATAAAATGCAGATGTAACAAAACAAATAAATGAAACATAGTCGTTCAAAACTAATTTGTTTTCAATTAGATTAGTCACTATTGATCGTGCCATTGCGTAAAACACATATCCGACTTCGAGTGTGGAGTTTAAATATTCAGTCTTTTTTGTCTGTCTTCTGAAGCTAAACAATAGGATTACGTGACTAAATATCATGTGACATTAAGTTCTCCTACAGAGCTGTTGTATATGTTTATTAACATACTAGTTATTTCTGTGTATTGTGCCATTCAAGCGTATCAAAGCTTGAGGTGACACTTTGAACATTAGAAAAAAAGACTGATTTCAGAAGCCCACCTGCTGCTGCTTATGTTTTATAAAGTTGTTTGCTTTGATGATTTTAAAGGAGCCATTACTGAAGGCTGCTGCCCGCGGGTGGACCATTGCGGTATTGCAGGGGGGCGTGGCCTATAGCCTAAACGACAAATTTGACATCCATAAAGTCAATTACAATAAAGTTATGATTTGTAGACTATTTTTACATTATCTTTTTGGATAAATTACTGGTTATTTCCTTCAGGTTTCTGATGGGAGATAATAACTTTCCTTTGTTTCAGATTATACCTGAGTTTGATGTGGATTATTGTAATGAAGGACTCATTGTGTCCCCTATCCAGCAAATATACATTTCATGGGGTAATAGGGCAATGTTTAAAAAACTTGTGAAACTTAAAGCTTATCACTGACTTGCCAAAATAGTCTTTCCTGTTAGGAAAAATAAAAGACTGTATGCCACTTGAGCAAATGCTTCTTTCCTAAATCATAAAAATATGAGATCCAGAGCCCAAAAACTGTAATGCAACATGCAATGTATATGATTTGCATGTATGTGTTGTACTAGTAAAAGAAATGTGTCCCTGCTACTTACTGTCAGACTAATCCTGTGATACCTGTTTAAGGTACTGTAAGGTCCCAACAGGCACCTGATGCATAATGTTTTCCTCTTTTTACCAATTTCCCACTTCCCTCTTTACTACTGTTAAGCTTGAATGAAATTACACTGTTGGAAATTAATGACTGCTCAACTGGCAACACCGTTAAAGACAGATGAATAATTCCATGCTGTTAGGATTTTAAACAAGGTATATTGGGAGTAAAGAATTTAATCTCATAAGAGGCTCAACCTGCTGCCACAAGAAGAAGAGGAAGCGAACAATCAGGAACGATGTCGATGTAGACATTTAGGCAGACTGTAACCAAAAAATTTTTAAAAGAGGAAATGGCTGTTGGATTTTGCAGATTTTGCAGACGACTGATGAGTATGTCTTGAGAGGTTTTTTTTTGCAAATGGATGTCTTGACACTGAAATGTCAATGGAAAGAGAAGTGCAGTGATGGGACCATTTTCACGGACTAAGCAAGAAGAATACTTGCATGCTGAGTAAGATATAAGGTTTGTAAACGTGATCTATTGCAAATTGTTTTTGAACAAAACTATATCAGTTTGTGACTTACAGCAGAAAGTATTTGTGTGTTATTAATGTTTTTTTTGTCTATTATAACGTTCCAGTGCAAACATGCCATTTTTCATTGTGGAAACGAGCTGCAGCCTGATTGGCTGGCTCTTTCTGTACGTGTTACTGTGTCTCTTGAACACTGAGAGAGATAATGAGTGGAACTGCAGATTGGTAACTCTTCTGCATGGCATACTGATAGTCTGTTTGACGGCCTACGTCGGGTTTATTGCAGGGCCATGGCCTTTCACACATCCAGGTAAGCTTTCATGCTTTGTTTTGGAAGATTTAAGAATCGTGCTACTTGGTGATGTTGCTATCAGTTTTACTGTTGGTCTTATTAAGGATTAGGGGTTGTTATGTCACATTTAATATAAATCCTACCTCAAATCACCTCTCCTTTGCCATTTCTTTTCTAAGTTTTTAAAGTTGGGTTTTTATATGACAAATCCCATACACCAGTAAATCTCAACCTTTTTTACTTCAAAGCCCCCCATTGTCTTCCCAAGCTCATTTCAATTCAATTCTGTTAAATTTAATTAAATTCAGTTCATTTCAGTTCTGTTTGTTTGTATACATGTATTTACAAATATCTTGATTTGTATTTCGAAATGAATAGTTCACCCAAAAATGGACCTCATTGACTTGACCATAGTATTTTTTATTCCTACTATAAAAAATCAATGGGGTCCAATTTTTGGGTAAACTATTCCTTTAAATATCTATTAAATGTCTATATCTCCTATATCTTGGAAACAAAAAATCCTAAAAATACTCAAAGGTTTCTAGAAGCTGCATGCCACTGACCTGACAGCCATTTTTTTACAAAAACAAGAACCAAACATCCACACATATATTTTCAGGAAATGCTATAATGCATTTTTATCTATGTAAGATGATGAACAGTTCTTAAATTACAACTATGACTGTGTATTATGTTTATAGAAACAACTTTAGGAATTTGACTTCAGAATCTCTTCTTTGCCAGGCACAGAAAACACATCTCTCCAGATACTGGCTCTGATCCTCAGCCTGGGATACTTTGTCTTTGACATGGCTTGGTGCGTGTACTTTCGTACAGAAGGTCTAGTGATGCTGGCCCATCACACCATGAGCATCCTTGGACTTTTGCTGGCTCTGGGCCTGGGCGAGTCGGGCATTGAGACCTGCGGAGTTCTCTTCGGCAGCGAGATCACCAATCCGCTCCTTCAGGTGCGCTGGTTCCTCAAGCGGATAGGCCGCTATGACACTTTAGCTGGAGATGTGGTGGACCTGCTCTTCATTGTTCTGTTCACCTCTGTGAGGATTGGTGTTGGGAGCAGAATGCTGTACTGTGAGTTAACTTCTCCAAAGCCATCACTGATCATGAAAGTAGGCGGGGTGGCTATTTACATGCTCTCCTGGATCTTCATGGTAGACATTGCACGGTTTGCCTGTCGGAAAACACGAGCCAAATACAGGCGATGGAAAGAACGGCGTGAATTTGATGATGCTAATGGACATGCTGTTAAAGTTAAATAAGCTGTTCTGGGCATTTGGGTAGAAAAGATGTGTGACTGCTGATAAATGTTTTGTTAGATTGTTTATTTATTACAGGATTCTTGACCAATAAATTCTAAATCTTAATTATTTTTCTAGGCATTTGTGATTACTGGATAAGGAGTTTCAAAATCATTTAAAAAAGATTACACTCTCTCAAAATGTTTTATCTTTTCTACGAATTTCTGTGATTTTTCAGGGGTTGCTTTGAACATTTGAAAACTTACTGTATTTTCCAAGTTTGTAATGACTGTTACCATCAAACCAAAGTGCTCAATGCTTTTAACATGTGTTAAATTTATTTGGAATAAATTACATTATATTAAACTAATTCATTCAATGGCTAAATAGTGCAATGTGAATAACTAAAATTAAAATTAAAAATTAAAATTAAAATTAAATTGAATTAAATTTTTAAAAAATTAAATTAAAGAAAGTTAAAGCTTCTACATTCACTCTGACAACATTTTTACTGCAGCAAATTTGATGAATAAAATAATTTGACAAAATTTTTGTTTTAAAAATTTCTTTTTTAGTAATATTTACTTTTGTTATGTCTCTATTCAAAAGATTGTGAAGAATTTTTGCAGTGGCAAATCCAACTTAAAGAATCACAGTACTTTCTGTTAAAAACACTCTAAAAAAAGTCACAATTCTCACAGAACTATATAAGAAATCATTTGAATCTGTTAAAAAATTTGCCTTTGACAATAAGAATCCCAAAGTTAAAATACTTTACATCTACTGACACGAAGCCAACAGACTGAACAGTGTATTGACATTACTAATGCTATTGTGCATGAGCGACTGTGTGTCCTTGTTAACACTACAGGCCCAGCACTATTTTTCTGATGATAAAACTTTGATTATTTCTCTACTTTATATGCTCTTCTTCTCATTGTGACCTGCTGTTATGTAATACTGGTAGGATTAAACCACCCCCACCCTCTCATCCCAGATGGTAACTGGGTTTAGGGGTTTTCCTGCACAAAGGAAATTCACTACCAACCTCTTTGTCTTGCAGATATCTAGATGCAGGTGGGATTTTAAGTCCCACCAGCTTCCCGAATGCTTCATTTCCATAGTTTAAAGCTGCTGAGTCATGTTTAGAGAACTTGAGGACAGTACTTTAGAAATGTGAATCTTACAGTAGCTTCATCTTCTCCGGTATCTTTCTTGCCTATTTAAAGACTTTTTGGTACAAGAGTCATACAGAACAGATCACAAATATTAGGTCTTAGGACCATATGCATATCAAGTGTCAATTTTTTTTGTCATACACTGTAAAATTTCTTTACTGTCCTACATTTTTAAATACAATCAAACCAGTTTAAAAAAGTCATTACAACTTCCACTAGGTGGCGCAATAGACTTGTTTTCACAAACACATATAGACCAATAAATCACAGCTCTCCGCTTTCTGTATCATTGTACAGTATATTCCTGCCTAATTCATCTGATTCATTCTTCTTTTTATTTCTTATTCCTGTGAAATATAATGCTTAGATTATTCATAAATGATACATGTATGATAACTAAATATACATATGATAACTAATATTTCTCAGCACAATAAATGATCATAACTAATGACTAGAGTCTAATATTAAACTAGACTGAGTTGGGATTTATATATTTAATTTATCGTATTATTGTAATATACCTCCTCATCTCATTATTCAACTTCTTTAACATGTGTCGCTATCTTTAGGCTTTTTATTTCTAATAACATATTTAAACAAATCTGATTTTTGGTATTTTATATAAGGGTTTTAAGTTGTCATTGATAATTAGCGGACTGACTACAAACAGTAGGGAGGCGATAGAGCCAAAAGGCTTGCGGACGGATACACCAAAAAAAGGGGGAGAAGCGTCGCAGGCGTAGGAACCCGCGATGTAATTTTACTGAAAGTCAGGAATTATCTGGTTTTTGTCATCTTTTTTAACCGCTTTTAAACCTCCCTACCGCGTGAAACTGACACATATGACAACATATATGTGCGTTTTCTTTCTTTGCCTTTTTGGCGAGACGCATTTTTCCGCGTTTAGATTTTGGTGAGAGGAAGAGAGACTAAAAACTACTGAATTTCGGAAAACATGGAGACAAGAAGGGAAGGACCCGACTAAACCAAAGTTTCCAAACAAATCATTCCAGAAAAGAGGAAAACCATTGGCCGGCGGAAAGTATGTGTAGAACAATTTAAGATTTTATTTTATTGTTGCTTTGAGACGACGCTTTTTCTCAACAAAATTTCTCAATTGGGAACTATACAGCTTGTTGTCCGTACCAAACATCAAAGGATCTAAAAGTCGATTTTGTAGTGGAAATGTGGCAATTTTGGAAGTTGGACGAACTGAAGGAATTGCAATGAAAGGATGGACCTTGGAAATGTTTTAAACATTCAGTGGATTAAATTTCCACAGATTTCCACAGATTGGAGTGGCCAGGATACATTCTTTTGGAGAAAAAGTCCATTCAGCGTGTAGGGGGCCTAAAGTGTACATACATTCAGTTTACTGACTTAAATATTGCGATTTTTACACCAATGCTATATGTGTTAATCAATATCACCAACTGACGTTTTTTATAAAACTGAAAATTCCACGTATGGGATTAGGTTTAGTTTAGGAATGCCGAATTGGAAGTATTTCAGTGGGGGAATAACAGACATCCGTCGGGACGTGCAAAGTAACATTTGTGACTGTAAAATATCCGCGTTATGAGCAAATAGCATACGGACTATCGCGAAATGCAACCGGACAATCCGTTTTATTCCTGAGGCAACGTATTAATAAAATATTGGATTTACTTCCAGCTTCGCTTGGGATTTACAAAGCAGACAGAAGCGAGGGGAAGCCTGTCGGGTCTATGTGGTGGCATTTTGGCTGGGAAAATGATGAAACGTCTTATTGCAGGCTGCTGACAAAAAAAAAGTTATTCTGCATTGATCATATGTGTGCAATACGAAAGACTACTGCATGCGTGTTTGCATTCAGCATCGATTTCTTAACGTTTGCATTGCTGCAGTCAAATGACACACACTACAAAATTCAAGACAGATAAACCGTGGAAATATAAAACATAAACTTGTTTATCTTTATTGTATCACTCAAGAGGAAAGGACATTCCTGTAAACAGAGACGAACTGTCAACATTTAAAACTGCTACCCGGCTGTCGCTTTTATTTTTTAAACACAAACGTGTTTTACCATGGTAAAATGCTAATCGGATAAGAGCTGAAGAAACTCAAGGAAAGCCCAATGAGCGGCACACAGTCCACGCTTGCTGAGAGGTAACTGATGAAATCATTATTTACACACTTTATGTTTATGTAATACTGTCTGGAGTGACGTGTCTCGTGTACATTATGACACATTCAGAACAGTTTGTTATTCGCCAGTCTGTTATGGTTGGAAATGCAAAACCAATTCACTTTCTATAGCACGGTATTACCATGTTGACATGTACAATGGTAATGCATTGGTGTTGTCAATACCATGGCAAATTAGTTACCATCTAGTACCATAGTGTTTTATAACAATACTAAGATATGACACCATCACTGGTCAATGGTACCAGAGTGCATTTGCAGATCCTAAATTATTGTCAGCATTTGAAATAGCTGAAATGTTCTTTAAAATGTTGTCCCCATAATACACCCATAACTAATTTTCATCACAAGGCGAAGAATTGTTACTGTGGGGATTATCAATAAAAGCATCCAAAATCTATTAACACTGTTATATTTTAGCATCTTCAAAATTAGTCTCAACCTGGGGTGTTTTTAACAGTGCTATGATGTGATGATGTCTGTTTCTTCTCCTGGATCTTAAAAGTGAATATATTCACTATTATTGCGTTTTTTATTCTGTATCATAGTTTGTCTGAAATAGCTTCTTGTTTGTAGCTTCTAAGGCAGTGCATTAGTCACCCAGATCACACCACACTGTCTGATGTTTAACATGAATTGTTTATTGCACACACCTGTGAGCACACAGTTTGAGACAGGAAGCTCTTTAGATGTGCGGACGGTATGTCACTCGGGTTAGCTTGCTGTGTTTTGATAATGCTGTTCTTAAGAGCACAGCTGGCAGGGCCCGGCGGGCCGTATGTGACTCTTATTGTGGTTTTCCACCTCTTGAGTTGTTACCTGTGTTATTCTAGCAGCCACACTGAAGCATGCTGGGTCACTTAACGGTGTTGAAAGACACACTTCTGTGTTTTTACTCACCCCACAGTCTGATTATATCCCTCTTCACGAGCTACATATGTAGCAACCAGCAGGGCTTAAAGTTCACGTCTCGGGGTCTGAGTCTTGACTGGTTTTGTGAGGTGATTCTCTGATAGTAAACCGGAGAAACAGGTCTCAGGCATGTAATAGGTCACCTGCTCTCAGTTAAACATCACTATCACCATCAGGCTTTCTCACATAGACATCTGTTTGTGTAAACTTACCAGAGACCTCTTTGTTATATGGAAAACAACTGTTCAGATAAGCATCGGTGTTAGCAGTGTAAAGATTCTTCTTTTAAGAATATCTGATGTCTGCACAGTGGTTGCTACCGAACCTGCGTCATAGATTTAAATAATAATATACTTTAACTATGTATATAAGCTACATGTTGAGTTACATAGATTTAGCCCTTTTAAAGCATGAATTGTAATTAAAATGCCTAAAATAATGTATAGAGTAGTTGTGGTGTAGTGCATTTATGGTGTAGTGCATCTGAATCAGGGCTAACCAGGACTAAGTGGACATAGCGAAAAGGACTTCATATAGATGCTTTTTTCCTCTGGGCAGTTGGAAGAAGGCATGTCACATGTTGGCATTTTTAGAAAATAAATCTACATGCTGCTCTTGTTTTAAGGCTTTAAAACAACTCAACACAAGCTGCAGTCATATCAAATCATTTGTGACTCTGCCTGTGACAACCCAGCTATGTCATTTTTTGTTTTCTACATAAAACCATCCTACATAATGTAAAGAACATTCTGTAAAATATAAACTTGATATCTTTAATATTGCCTGAGAAAGGCCAAATATTGAAATCATAGTGAAGTGAATGATTAAAATCAAACTTTGATGCTCCTAAACTCAAAATTAAATTAAGACTTTAGCCTGTTTTTTTTTCACATTTCTTCTATGTCTCTTTGAAAGCACTGAGATTGTGTTTGTCTCTGATCATGTTTGTAAGTTAGTGAGTTAGGTGCAATTTAGATGTGATCTTGCCTGAAACCAGAATCTTAATCTACACAAACACAGTTGCTTGCAAATGCTTGGCTAATGCATTGTATACGAATAGTCCTGTTGGAACCGTAATTATGGTGGTGGTAACATACCTCAATTCTCAAACAAACATTATACCCCCAAATATTTATTAGGTTTAGTTGAATGTGTTGTTATTGAGGTGCCTGAGAACCTGATAGTGACAAGACTGATCGCAAAATTTTTTTATTTTCAATTATGTAATTGTTTACAGTGTCTTACAGCACAGTCACAGTTGAAATTTGCATTATGCCCATCTACATGTTTATGGACTAACTTGCTAGATAATAAACTCTTCAAACTGTTACTTTTACATGTCATTAATAGCTATGACAGTCTATACAAGTCATGATTATCTTTATTTAGTGTCACATAATAATAAAAAAAATGGGAAAATAGGCATGTTTTACACCACATTTCAACTGACTATCCGTTGCAAAATGTTATAGTCTGCATTGTATA
The DNA here is from genome assembly GCA_019155185.1 of Beaufortia kweichowensis. NCBI lineage: Eukaryota > Metazoa > Chordata > Actinopteri > Cypriniformes > Gastromyzontidae > Beaufortia > Beaufortia kweichowensis. The sequence continues at coordinate 4,440,497 of CM032795.1, read as the reverse complement.
TATTATTTAGTTCATACTTTAAAAATATTATCTGAGGCATGGTTCTGTTCTTTTGCAGTGTCTGGATTCATGTAGCCTGTTGAAAGTATCATGTCACTGAGCGTTTGCTAAAGACTGTAGCATACAACTTGCTCTTTGTCACTGCATTTAGCTGATCTGGGGTCTTTTTTTGTAACCCCCGAGGCCCACTCGGGAAGTGGTGACATCACTAATAAACAATGTCTGTCAACTGGGCCAGGCCAGGCCACAAGCTCTTCCTGTCAGAGCTGCCGGCCACCAGCAGTGCATGATGGGAAGACATGGAGCTCCTTTGTTTCTTTATCTGTGACATTGCCATTTTGTATTACATTATATTTTAAGGGCTTTGGCAGTAACATTTTGCAGAAATTAAATCGAAATAAATAAAAAAAAAAAAAGTTTTTGAGCTCAGAAGTAAGTAAAATTTATATAAATCCTGACATCAAAATATATATAAAATTGTAAATATGTTGTCGACACAGACTTGAATAAAAGTTTCTCTTGATGTTTTCCTACTGTGAGTGTGAAACCTTTGGAAAAGGATGGAAAAGGTCTTTTTTTTTTAGCAAGAGATGCTGAAGTTGCTGAAGTTACTTTTTTTGAATTACACGCCATAACAAAATAACAACAAATCGTTGATAGAACATCCAACTCTAAACCACAGGTAATTTTTTGTGTCATTTTCAACTTTAAATTATTTAGGAATCATTACTGTGTTACGTTGTACTTAAGATTTGTAAGATGTAGATCAGTGTAATTACTGACTGATTGTTCATAGGCAGCATGTGGTTAAAGATAAAAATTAGCAGCATATTTTTGTTGTTATGCTTTTGAAAACATTACCAAAAGTAGTATTGTATGGTTTAGTCCTTTTCTTTAATATACCTTAATACAGTTATTTGGTGACAGAATTAGAGTTTTTTTGTTTAATTTTTTTTTTTAACAATTTTTGTTCCCATCCTAAATATCTGCAGGATATAAAGGATTCATTAGTTCATGTCTGATCTCTGAATAAACTAATAAAATTGCTACTTTAATTAAGTTGCAATTTTGTGCCAACTTGCATGTACTGTAAACACTGCAGCCCTCCACATTTCCTTTGCAAAAAACAGGTAGTACAGTCCACCTCTATAGAGCTTGAAAGATCAGCTGTGAATACATTTAGACATGGAGCGGAAAGTGCAAATATTTTGTAAGTTCTCTTTGCTTATGCATGATTATACAGAATGATGAGCTTTGTAACAATCTACGCGTTTCAGAAAGGCCAGGTGGATCATCCACAGTAAGTCTTGTATCATTATGTTCTTGCGCAAGATGAAGAAAATCATGGCCCTCACAAAGATGTATTTTAGCGTTTCACTGTCTGTCTTGATCTTTAACGGATAATAAGACTCAAAGCTGTGTTTGTAACCATTACAACATTTGAGACAGGGAGGGTAAAGCCCTCCTAAAATCTGATTTTGACAGCAGTCAGATCTTCAGCACATGAGACAGGATTGTGGCAAAGATACAATCAGGAACATCCTGCTATGGTGACAGCAGGTGCTTATTCCATACAGAATCAGACCAACACTAATCTTGCAATTCTGCTGATCCCTGATTTCTGATGGATTATGTTTAAACTCAGTTCAGTGGCAGTTTGTCACATTGTTTATCACATTGATATAATATCACAAGGTAATTGACGGGGTTCTTACTGACTGCATCTTATGTGTCAGGTTTATTTTTGCTAAGTGATTTATTTGACAATAGACCCTCCTTGTAGTTATGCAATCTGATGTTTGGCGAGCCAAAACACTCCAAAAGTGGGCCAAACCATACGGATGGTGGCAAGCAAATCTATTTACTTGCATGTTCCACTGGTCAGTTTGGCCAGTGCTGCAATGTCTGTGCAAAATATGATTGCAAAGATAATTGTTATGTCTAAAGCAAATGAAAAAATGGGATCCACTTTTAAACGTGTACAAGCTTTTAATGCAGTCAAAGAGATCCAGCTAAAATGGTGTTGTTTTGTCAGCTGACAGTCAGCATTTTATGTGCCACTGTCATTGGCTGAGCTGTAAATGCATGGAAGCTAGTGTTGTCTTCGAGAGAAAAAATATGAATGTGCGTAATAATGCCATAGTAGTAGTAATCTTTTTTAATACCGCAAGATGATGTTAATTATGATTTATAGCTCTCCTTTTAATCTTGTCTTTTCTAATTTAATTTAGGATTACAGCTATTAGTGATTGCTTAATAGTAAACATTTTATTATTGTAACACTTAAGTAAATTAACCAGTCAGACACATTACAATTAAAAGTGTAATTATCGGAAATCATTACCCAATGAATGTTACTAACTTACACTGTGTACTGCTTGTGTTTTTAAAAATAATATGTGAATTAGTGTGCATTATGCAGCAGTCAATATTTTAAACATTTGTATGCTACACTGTGGACAGATGACCTTTTTACTTATGTGTGATTAATTCCATAGGTATTTATTTGTCACACTGGTCATATAAAAGGTCAATTTCAGCATGTTGTGTTGTTGGCTACATTATTCAATGCATGGTGTTTTGCTTGTATGCTGTAAGTTTTTTGGAAATGTACTTGGTCTCTGGGTATTCCATGCCTTCAGCTTGTTCACATACTGTGCATAGTATACCTACTGTATTATTTTGCAGAAATGTTCATATTATTCCAATCATAGCTTTTGCGTTAGTGTGCTAATGCAGTGATAGTATGTGATTGTTAGTATTGAGTTCAGAACCTTGTTGCCTTAGTTCAGTTTAAAGGTGGTCTGTGGATATTATTGTTTTCTATAGATTATAACAATAAATAACATGGCAAAGAAAAAGAAGTACATGAGCAGTTCCAAATGTTAGTTTTGGCAATTGTCAAAGGTTACAGTGTTTAATTGAAAACGCCTTACTGCATTTGACGTGTCCCGACTTGCTAAATTGATAGCAGTCAGCGTTAATCTTGTACCACAAACTAGCAAGCAAAACACTAGAAGAGAGGTTTATTCACAAATTCTTTATTTATTTTTCAATATAAGCAGTTCCTGAAATACACTATTAATGTACTATTAATATCAAATTACAGGCAGTTGTCTAGTTTTATCTGTAGAAAGGATATAGAAGCGAATCGAGAGACGAAAAAGAGAGCCTCTCAATATCTGGTTACAATGAATCAGAGAACAGAAGCAAAGGGGAGGGTGGGGGCGGAGCTTGAGTCCACTAGGAAGTGACATAATGTCATGGCTATACCAGTAGTGGTAATTTACACTAGGCTAAATTATAGTGTTTTATATGTAATCGAGACTCTACTTTGTTTTTTTCTCATTGTACTGAGCATAGCAATGCTGTGCATAGCTAACACTGTTGTAGGCTTTTACATGCAATATATCCAATGTAACTTTATTTTTCCGCTGTGCAGAACATAAGCTGTCAAATTGTTGTTTTTTGTTTGACTAACTGTAAGTAAGATTATATAAAGTAATATAAGTAGTATTATGCAATGTAAGTCGCTTTGAATAAAAGCATCTGCCAAATGAGTGAATGTAAATGTACTGACTATAAGTAACTTTGGAATGGTTTACAGCTTTAACATTCACTTAATAACTGCAGCAGGCCTAGTTAAACCGAAAGAACTATAGGATGTTAATCTCTCAAATGGCTTTGCTGCCTACAGTTCCCACAGGAAGTGTGGCTGCAGAGAGAGAGAGAGCGAGAGAGAAAGAGAGAGAGACGGGGATGGGGTTAAAGACCCGTGTTGAAAAAGTAGGAAGTAGCTGTGGGAGCCAGTCTGCTTTTGGAGGCAGAAGTTATTGGGGCCAGAACAGCACACAGTGTCCTCGTGCTACACACACGTGACGGGCCCTTTGACTCTCCCAGCTGCGTCACCTTGGAAACTGCAAGTAATGCCACTGCAGCTTTCCCATCTTCCCCTGCCAGAAGAGTAGTTAGAAAAGAAATGAACTTCCATAGATCGAAACTCAAGACACGATAAATGACCGTTCTAAAGCTCGCCAAACTTCTGGCACACTTCAATCTCCAAGATGAGGTGCTTTCTGAAATGTATTGGTGTTCTGGGAACAGTTACTGTAGATTTGTCACTATTCCTTATTTTAGGGGCTTGGAAGACTTACTAATCTTTGTCCAACCTCATCTATTATGAGGCTTTGATCATCTTTGTGTGTCACTTGAACTTTGTCTGAAAATTATGGTGCCAGATTTGTAAAAGGTTAGTTTACTTTAGTCTTTCCTAATCAAAAGGTTGATGAAAGAGTTTGTCCCTCACTAAGGATGTGATGACTCACTGTCTAATGTAACACAGACTGAGAGAATGTGCAGCAATATGAGAATATGAAAAATTGAGCTTACCAGAAATGAGCTTCGAGTTTCCGCCTTTTTTGTTCGAAGCGTTTACCTCTGAGCCAGAGGATTTATGGATTGGCAAAGGTCACTCATGCTGTATAAGACCAAAATCTGTGGAAACGGAACCAAGAGGCTTGAGAGCCTGACTCATGACATGTTGTGCTTGTAGCTGTAATGACATGGTTAAGGTCAAAACCTCTGCTGTCTAGTTACCTAAGAGTTCCTGGCAGTCCGTTATCTCACAGAGTTTGATGCCAGCTGTGTATTTTAGTGTTTATTGTGTGGTGCTACTTTTTAAATTGTATCTTTTGAACATACCATCCAATAGACCAATTTTGAGGATATATTTGAAAGTAAGTGTGAAAATTAAACACCTAAGGTTGTCAGATTGATGGATCTATTTGGTCAGATTATAAGGAAAAATTCAAATCAGTTTCCCCTCCTGATTGTTTGCTTAAGGTAGTGTTTTCATTGGTCAATCCTGAAGCCCAATCTGGTTGGCCCAACCATGGTGTCAAGTTAAACAACAAGACCAATTCATCTTTAATGATGTGCATGATGTCATCAAGGAGGTGAAACTAGGGGCCGACTTCAAAACAAGAGAGTGAACAATGTAAATCAATGGCCATAAACCTTTCTTCAATCAACTATTCCTACCTAGTGTCACCAATACCCTTTCTTTTGTTTTGCTATGTTTGAAATCTGTGTACAGAAGAGCTTCTGTGAATCTGTTGGTCAACGTTACATAAGTGACGGAACCCATCACGTATGACCCCCCCCCCAAAAAAACATGCTAGTCTTTGATGAAAGGTTGTAATGTATTGCAGACATGGCAGTAATGCTCTGACTGAATGTCTGGGCGGCTTGGACAGGGATGTCAACATTTCTAGTGGCAAAGAAAGGTGTAAGATGGTAACAGCTGCATAGGTTTGTGGGAGAGACTGACTGCTGTGGACTGTAACTGAAAAAGGCAAGTTGGTGCTTTGAGGTGTTAGGGAGCAAGAGGCCATAGGGGGATGGGTGGTGAACTATGGATCAGACCTCTTCACGAACTGGTTTAGCTTGTTGGTCATCTCAAGATATTCCTCTCTTACTCCCCCTGTAAATATAAAGCCAATGATCGGTCATTCTGCCTCTATTCCACAGCGGTTATAAGTTCATGTTGACTTTCTATGGCAACATCACATTCTTGGTTTTACAGACAGAAAGACTGGTTTCACACAAAGAAAAATGAGATTTTTGTTGTATTTATGCCAAAGGTGATTAGATTGTACATTGGGTTGCATACAGGTTAAAGCAAACAAAAGGAATGCGTCAAAAGCATGTTAATGAAACTTGGTCCAGGAATACGCCTTGTTTAAAAATACTGGTATAGATGTGTAACTGGTTTAGTATGTTGTATTTTGGTTATAGTACTATTGTGCCTATCCTTTAACTGACAACAAGTGTGGGAAAACCTGGTCTTTTCCTAAAGACAGCCAAATGACTCTACCTACAACTTTCACAGCCTCATTTTCCTTTGTCAAATTAAATACAGTGTTTTCTGTGAGCCACAAGAACATAATGTGCCTTGACATTATTTTTGTGGTTGATTGTAGGGTGGATCTTGCATGTCATCTCGGATACCACTAAATTTTTTTGTTTAATTAGAATCGACTAACTTAGATACGATCAGTGTGTTCATGCATGCCATCGATAAAATCATTGGTTCATGTTGAGCACCAGTATAACCTGAAACTGTCTACACATTGTCTTGACCTTAATATTATTATAGTGATGTCTGTGATTAAAGGTGCATTTCTGGACACCAAAAACACCTTTGTCCCCTTCCAAACAAACTCTGTCGTGGTTTGACTGAGATATGAATGTAACATGAAACCAAAAACAGGAAGTGATAACAACAGAGATCCTAAAAATCACACAATTTGACAACATACAAATGTATTATATCCTATTTTGGGTGTATGATGATGTATCTTCCGCCACTGTTTTGACTCTTTTCGACATCGTATGAGCTTTTTGTAAGTTCTTGACCTATAGAATATACCACTGTATGTACATCTATACAATGAGCATGTTAAGCCCACGCAGCACTCAGCATTGTTTTTGATATTTAATAAGTTTTGTCTTCAAATTTATCATTGACCAATCAGGATGTGATCCTCATGTCTTTAGGTTTGGTATCTTTAAGTTTGGTCCCTGTGTGAAAGCAAAGTGAACAGGACTATATATTTTTTTGATCCAGACCAGAAGTACCAAGACGTGTGAACATCCCCTAAATGAACATTAAAAATGCTAAATAAGTTTACCTTTATTTGGAGTGTCAATAAACTTTCTCCACAGTCATGAAACCTAAGAACATTTTCTCTGGGGGTACTGATTTGTGTGTGATTGTGGAAGTAGTAAACCAAGACTTTCAGTACCTGCACTTGTTCTAAAAGCTGTATTCCTAAAATCTCACTTTCACCCCCAACCCATCCGCTCTCCAGCCCAGTGGAGCGAGTCTCAACAGGAGGCACGCCCCGATTACTATCTCTGCTCCGCACAGCTGGCAACATCTGCTCCTGAGAGCCCGATAAGAAGGGCTTGGCCACTCCACCCTGCTACACGTTCCACACAACAACCATGCTCGTCTGTTTCCTGCTCTAACAGACCGTTAGCAACCCGACCGCAAAACCCAAGCCCAGCACGTCTGCCTCAGAGATTCAGAACTGACTAGACATCTGGTGATGACATCAGTGTGACATAATTAACAGGAAATTGACATTATGAATTTCTGGTTTCGTTTTGAGCAGCTTATTGCTGCTGTTCTGTACTTATGTGATGTGAGATCAGTGTTCAGCACTGCAAAACATCATATAATCACGGCATATAATTGTTTCTTGTTGTTACACCATGAGCGTGAGAGAGACAATGTTATGTCCCTGTACCTGAATAGGCCCCAGCTGTAGAGCGCTGTTGAAATTTCAGCACACGCTCTCTAAGTAACCGGTGACAAAAGCAACTGCTGAGCCCAGGCTTTTGTTTTTGTTCTCCCGACAAAGTGCACAAGCCAACCTCCCCCAGTGTTACAGCGCTGGGGTCATGTCTACGCTACGAAAATCTATCAACTAGTGGAGGGAGACAGACCGGTCGGGAGTTGCCTGGAAACTACGCTGAGACGTGAACTAAGAGATTGTGGTATTTAGTGTAGCTCTCAGCATGCACATCTTATTCTTGCTGCAGTGCTTATCAGGTCTTGAAAGCATTCTTTTCTGTTGCACTTAAATCTCTCTCCCTCTTTCTCTATCCATACTTCAGTTTTCATCCACTCAGATCGAACGGCAGTTGTTTTATTGGTTGTTGAAAGCGTTTTGGATTTTCTGTGCTGAAGAAAACTAAAATAATTTATAAGACAGCGAGACTGTAAATTTTATGGCATTTTACTTTTTCTAGCGTTGTGTTCCAAAATGTGAGCAGCCGCGCGGTATCTGTTGCATGCATAGGCAGATGTCTCGTCATAAAATGTGTCATAGTGCATACTAACTCATAATATAGTATGTGGTGTTGTCAGCATTAGCGTAGGGTTTGTTGTAGTAAATATTAGAGTAAATCTCTCCGCAAACACTTGTTTTCTCTATTTAGTCAACCACTGTTGTAGCAGAGCAAAAAATTTGACTTAAATTCAAGTTAAATGGGTCTTGCATGGCATAAGTTTACATATTTGTAGTATGTTTTTTCTGTGTAATCAAACATGATACAGTAAGCATTTGTGTACCATGAACAGTAACTGTACAGACCATCATAACTATATTAGCATCCAGACCAAAGCATGATGTTGGTCTTCAAAGCTTGTGAGCTTCATTTTTACATTTTATATATGAAAAACCTTTACATTTAAATGGATATTGATTGGCTGTCAATGGTTAAATTTTCATCTGATGAAAAAAATCGCTCTTTAATAGATCACAGCAATATTGTTCCTTTATATCATTATCAATAACTATGTTTACATCCAAAATTAAAAATTTGAATATTGTGTAAAATATTTTTATATTATTTGAATATTATAAAATATTCACCTTTTTCCATCTAAAGAGTCAAAGAAAACAAAATATCACTAAGAAAATTGGAAGTTTTGCAATAGGAGAAGCCAATAAATAAAATATTTGTAAAATACAGTAAATTACAATAATCACCCCAGAGCACACAGATGAAATGCTATAAACACATGTAAGAAATGTTGTGGGAGATTATACAGAATCACTGTGATGAAGGATTTTAGAATCGCCAAACAACATTCCAGTAAATGTTTTTCCATCATAGTTTATGCATATATCTTTTTATCAGATACATTTATATAATTTTTTTTATGAACATTTTAAAAATATATGTTCATCTTGGCATTTCCATCAAACGTTTTTTATGCATTATCCCAAAATGATGGGATAAACCTGGCTATTGTAGTGTGAACTCCACTGTTCTCTTAAACTTAATAACTTTTAAAACTTAATATAAACTGTTTTTAAGAAATCAGTGCTTGTTTTTATCCTTGGTTTAGTTTATTTTTAAGTTAATGGGCCATACATGTATTCTATCATTAGTGGTAAAAGGGTACATTTTATCAAGACTTGAATAGATAAAAGTGGATGACTCCAGCGCCAGGCTGTGAAAAGCTAGTGCTTGAATCACCCCTCAGGAATTGTCTGGTATTTTTGGCATTCAGGACATGAGAGTATTATTGTTGTGCCTTTTTTTTTTTTCGTAATCAAGCTTCTATAAATAGATCAGGGTCCTGGACCCGCCCAGAGATTTTCTGGACTTCTGGACTACTCACCCTTAGAAATGTTTTAAAGCTTGCTGGCAAGAACAGAGAACATTTTTGGGAATTCTGACATCTAAAACTCATAAACTTGCTCTCGGTGGATCCAAAGGTCTTTCTAAGTATTGGAATCCTTTTAAACCCTTGATATCTTTTGAAGTCAGTTTTCATAGACAAGTCCAATTGGATAAGTCTAAACCACACAGCTATTGCATTATAAACCTCCCCACCGCTAACCACCATGATGATTTTAAAGATTCGATTCACCATTGTGGGAAACTGGATTTTTTTGTATTGTTCTGCTTTCATTAAGATGGTCATCTAACAGCAAGCCGCAGGTACACAAAGTAATAAAAAATGCATGCTTTGACTACAATTTTCAACCAAATCCACATTCAACATCCAAAACACTTTTCCTACACATACAGTTCTTATGTTTTTGTGTGTTTGGTTGCAGCTTGTAGATGAATTTTCTCTGTCTAATCTTGACCAGTTTTGTAAGTGTGTTTTATAATGTAGGAGGCAGGACACTTCTGATTTTAGAGAGAATTTAATTGGACTGGAGCTGAAGTGCAGAATGATGTCATCGAAATTCTGGATTGTTTTTATTGGTGGAAGTGAAAGATTTGAGTTTTGAATCGTTATATCTTTTAACCCAGTGAGTAGTTAAACAACTACAATATTTTAAAAAAATACATAATGTTTTGTCTGTTATGACTTAAGACCCCCATTTTGTGATTGTCTTTGAGTCTCTTGGATAATGTACTTTTTGTTGTTGACTTACAGGCCTCCCAGGGCTAACATACTATTATGTCAATAATGTATTCCAGGTCCTGTAAAGCTGTCTAATGAGTGGTACATTGAGCAAGTCTCGACTCCTGTCAAACGCCTCTCATCTATGTATGTTTGCTGTTGTGGAATTGATTAAGGTTTAAAAGGATTGACCTTAGGGAACTGACGCATCTGTCACGAATGCTGAGCTTATACACGCAACGTTATAAATTTTCTAACACTGCCGTGGCTGGACTGCTGCGTCTGAAGTGTAAATGAGTTTGTTTGGAGCCCCCGGAGCAGTTTTCCACTCGCTCTTAACGTGATAAAAGTGAGAAATGTGCGAGTGAAGCTGGTTCGTGATCAGTTTAGAAATGCGCTTGTCTGGAGGCAGAATCTTATGTGTGAGACTGCACTGCTATGCAGCGGATGGCAGCGGGTTCGAGTTTGAGCGACTCTGTTCAGCTGCCGGTGAATCAGCTGTTTGCCTTGGCTCGTGTTTCTCTGGATTCTTTGACCTCAGACCCATGCAGTGTTTTTTGAACTGTCTGTTGCTCTTAAAAGCAATTGTTTTTTATTTTTTTTCTGTTAAAAATAAAAGTTGAAATATTTATTAATTTGTGGCAATAACTTCGCCACATTTGCATTGGCTGCCAACCATTGATGTCACATGTTGATACTGTAAGTCAGATCACTTTGGTTCGCATATGTCTTACATTTACATTTACATTTAGGCATTTAGCTGACGCTTTTATCCAAAGCGACTTACAAATATTAGGAGACAATGAAGCGATACATCAAAAGCGGCAGCAATAGTACTAAGAAGTGCTTTCCTAAGTTTACAATGTTATGCAGTGTTAGATAAATACCTGTAGAGGAAAGAAAAGAAGGTTTTTATTATTTTTTATTATCATTATGCTGTCAGGTGTTAATGGAAAAGGTGTGTTTTTAGTAGTTTTTTAAAGGAGGTGAGGGATGTGGCAGACCGGATTGCGTTAGGGAGATTATTCCACAAGCCGGGAACAAAGAAGGAGAAAGAGCGAGAGAGAGATTTAGTGCCCTTTTGTGAGGGTACCACCAGTCTTGTGACTAGTTGTCAAATGTTTGTTGTCAAATGAATTTTCAGTTTTTAATTAGTGAATTATTCCTTTTATTTAAATAGCTCACCTACGCAGAAACAATTTGCACTTTAAATTAGGAGAACTTATGGTGTGCAGCTGCTTATTTGTGATAATTGTCTAGTAATTTATGTAAATGACTCACCTTGACTTTACTGTTTTGAGCATGTCCAAACCTGCTTTGGCTACTAACACGGTGTACACAACGCAAGCGGCCAGTCGGATGTGACAAAACTAGAACGTTCTCATTCTGCTCATTTGAATCTTAAGAATGTAAAGTGCATGGTGTCATGCTTATGTCTGTCTTTACACTGTCAACACATGTGTGACTAGTAGTCAGAGATTGTGTTGCAAGTTTTGCATAAAATTATTATCAGCTTATCACTTTTTTGTCCAATGTGTTTATTTAAAATATCTTTTGATGATGTACATTTAATGGCTGTTTTGTCGGATGTGTTTCAAGTGTTACATAAATCTCGTAAATCTGCAGTTTTGTCAATGACAAGGCAACAAAGATACTAAACGAACAACACTGGAGTTTTTTATGCCTAGTTTAGTTCTCCAAGAAGTCTTGAAGACAGTTATTAAGACAGTTGTGCGCACTGTTGCTTTCTGGCCAAGAAATGAAAGAAGCCTGGGAACGTACGACTTATTTCAACAAACTTTTTCTTCTTGTAATTTTCAAAATGCAGTTGATTTACATCAGATGGGAATGCCATCAGAGGTTAAGACTTCTGAATAAATCAGAATAAACCAAAAGGCATTTAGTGACCTCAGATTTTTCCAGTTGTGAAGCCCAATACCTTCTCTTACAGGTTTGTCACCCTCAGGTGCAAACTTTGTGAAATAAACATCAATAATAAAATTAAAGTGTTAGCAGTGTTACTCATATGTCTCTGCTCAAAGCAATTTCCGTTCTGTTTGTCATTGTTAAGAATCTCAAGATTCGGTCTTTAGACTTGCCACATTTTTTCTACATGCACAGGGCCTGAAATCTTTCATCACTTCATCTCTGTCACCATAAATCAGTATGTATGTATGTGCAAGCCGCACTTTGTATGTTGCAAGCTGTGATTATCTTGGCATTACCCTTAATCTGAGATGAGCTTGACATAAACAATTACAACATTTATGTGAGTGCTGTGCATGCCAAGCATATATATCTGAAATCTTTTCATGTTTAAAATACTTTTAGACTTCTCAGTCTCTTCACTGTTGTCAGATTACGGTTTCTAGGGATGACATTTTTCATTAAAAATCTCTTAAAGGTGAAAAAGAACTTTAGTAGCCTATCTTGTTGTTTAAAGTGCTTAATAAAGTAAAGAACAGTGTCAATAGAATGGATCAGTCTTAAAGCCTATTTATTAGATGTTTGCTTGTAATTGCTTTTTATTTATATGTGTATGTGTGGCATGGACATGATCAACTTGATTTAGGGATGCTTATGAACATGTTTTTTTAGTTCTCTGTTGTCATCTAGCTCTGATTTTTTTCTTCATACAGAGACAGTTGACAGTAGCCTGAAGGCTGGTAATGATTTTTATGGGCAGTGTTGCTGGGTTTGTTTCTCAGCTCACTGTGTGTAATTTATGTTTGGGTTAAGAGGTTATGTTTGGACCCTCTGGGACATTTATCCGAGGTGGCCTTTAAAGGTGAAGGGTGTAATTTCTTCATCCTTGCAGAAGCAAACAGAACAAAATAATAATTGTTTACAAATAGGTATCCCAAACACCACCTCTCGTCCGATCGTCTCACCTCAAATTTACATGTCCAGCTGATAAAACCCGCAATTTTGTTTTTTTATTCCACAGATAATGATAACAACTTGCATATATGGATTCCATATATTTTCAATGTATATATGTTTCTCTCAACCCCTCTTTTTCTGCCCCCACCAGCCCATCCTAATCATAATAAAACGTGAACAGACAACATAGCGTAAAGAAATGTGCGTCTGCGAGCGAACTCGTTCTGTCGCTCTAGTTGGGTTTATTGGGGCAGAAGGAAAGATTGCTGTGGAGATGAGATCCAAACCTTCAAGCAGTTTGAGGGGGTGACAGACAGTGGAAAGGGGGCAATAGGGCAGAAGGTGGGGCCGCTGTTACCATCATTTTGAGGCATGTTCCGCTGTCATCAGATTTATTTAAAGACTTGTTAGCCAGTAGGAAATCCTAATGTCCAATAGCGCTCCATTGTTCTCCAAAGAATACCATGGCATTACTAAAACAGAGATTTGCTATATGGTTCCGGGTCAATAATTGTCAAGCTATTGACATTATTTAATTAAATCATTTTATTTTAATTAAAAATCAATATAATTAATTCAATCAAATATAATTTATTATAAATCATGATTTGTTTGTGGGTTATTTTTAATGTTAATTTAATTTAAATGCTCAAGATACTTTTCTTTTTGTTTCGTTTTAAGACTATCAGTTGGTGTTTAAAAAATAAATTAACATCATTAATAACAGCAATAAATGTGAAACATGACATGACATACTGTACACCGTGATAAAACCCCCAACAATTATTGTGATATAAAATATTGATTGCATTACATTCCTAGTTCTAAATAATATGATATTATGTCTTTTTTTACTCAAAAGACCTAGTACCACATGGAAAAAGTTAGGGTTGAAAAGAGAAAATAGCAACACAAGTACATGGCAGTTTGTAACTGTTTTATGAGTCGGCCAATTCATACAAACGTCTATGATCTTATTTATGCATTTTGGTATGTTTTACTTTAGTGCCAGTTTAGGGACTGGGCTTTATTAGGCATGGAAATACAGCGAGGTTTTTTGGCACTTTGTCAGTGTAATTTTCTTAGGAAATGCTTAGACAGGATTGGGGCATCTGGATGTTGTAAATATATTAAATGTTTACCAGTTGCTTCTGTTTTCCTTCCTGTGTTGAGATGCACTGATGGATTGTGTTTGGTTAAAGTCCAGTCTCTAACTAGCAAGTTTAAGAGCTTAGAGAGGCAAAGGCGCTCATATAATTTCGAATAATACGAAAAACCTGCAAACGACTCATTAATCCCGAGGCCAGTGTTGGCCGACAAATGGAGAAAAATGAGGTGAGAAATGTGCTCAGAGCGGCTTTGCTTAATCGTTATTTCCTCCTTTACAATAGCATCATATTACTGCTATTGAAAAGTCATTAACATTGTTTCTGTGTTCCAAGTTCAGCTTGGTGAGTGTTTCTTAAAGAGATCTGGCCTGAAATCTCTCTGCACTTTGACTGATTCGAGATCAGTAATGATCAATTTTAGTCCATCTGAAATGGTTGAATGGCATGAGTAGCCCAGCATTAAAGTAATAGTTCACCCAAAAATGAAATTCTGTCGTCTTTTACCATAATCTTTAAATAATAGCATAAGACTCTTTTCTCCATGCAACACAAAAACAGATGTTTAGCAGAATATTATCACAGATTGTGGCCATGAACTGTCAAAAAAGCAAATGTAAGAGTAGTTTATGCTCTGTATGCTGTATTTCAAGTATGCTGAAGTCATATTTTAGCTTTGTGTGAAATTGCACAGGTCATTAATCATAACAGAATGCTACCTTCTGACATATTGTTCAAATCATATTCACGCTTGTTCTCGCATGTCGCCGAATGCTATTAGTTCATTGTGTGCTTTATGACCAATCATAATGCACCAGGTGTATATGTACTTGTTTGCAACTTTTTGTAGTTGTTAAACGCTTGTGGAACAGGTTTGTGTCAGTCTGCACATATTCTGTCAGCTTGGACGTTTGTCTATGACAGTCACTTTGCCTGAAGTGTGTTAGAAATATTTAAATATTTTTGTAGTGCTCATATTTTACCCCACAATTACAAGAAATGTCCTATTTGCATATGCATGAAGCAAATATGAAATATGGTCTTTATTATGAATTTGACGTGTTGTTTTGAATGTTTTTTAAAAGTAATGTTTGTCAAGTCATACAGATAAATTAAGTACAATTTTGAGTATATATTGTTGGAATATTTATATATATATATATATATATATATATATATATATATATATATATATATATATATATATATATATATATATATATATATAATATAGCTGTGCCTTTTAAAAATGGTATCCAGACAGGATGATTATGTAATGTAATGAAAATGTTTTTACATTGCAGTTATGGGCATTTATGGGGAATGCACTTAATTGTCAAAAAAATTGTTTCTGCAGTCCAGCTTTCTTTTCTAAGTGATCTTCCATGAACTGGATTAATAAAATCTTTGTTTCCACAAAGGCACACAGGATGAAGATTTTTGTCAAATCTAAAAGTGTTTTTTTTTTAGTGCATCATTCTTTTATCTTTGATTGTTGAATTGGCAGCTAGTAATAATATCTAAGCTGTGATTTGTTTGTTGACCAAAAAAGCGATTTTTCTCATGCAGAGATGAGAGAAAAATAGGAAGAGGCAAAGCTCTGAGAAATTTTATTTTAGCCCAGCTCTGCCCCCTGCCTTCACTTTGACCCACCCCATACACCAAACACCCCCCCATTCACACATTCAGGAAACGAGGGACCCTGCCAGAAGCCCTTTCTGTTTCCGGGAATCAGGCCCACAGGGCTGCTGTGTAATGGGCCAGCTCTGACGTGAAAGCCATTGTTCCCGTGCGGAGCTCTATTGTGGAGGGGAAGGAACGGCAACAAAAACAAAAACCACCCGCGGAAGGAGCTGAGAGGGAGGGAGGACGAGATGTCTGAGCTATTTCTGTAAAGAGGCTCCTCTAGTTCTTCCCCAAGAGTGTTCTGCGCTCTCAGATGCGATACCGCAGTTTTTGCGTGTTGGCCTGTTGAGTTTATCACTATGATCTGGCTCAGCAGTCTGTCATGTTAAAGGCTGACGCACAAATTCTAAAATATATGTCTCGTGAGAATCTGATGTGCATGGAAACGCCAACGCTCGTGTTTGATGAAAGCCTTACGGCACAGTTGATTTTCACTTTGTGACCAAGGGCGGAAATCTCTGCTGGAAAAAATGGTCACAGCAGCTTTGGGAGTTCTACCACTTTATCTGACCAATAGAGCTGTTCAATTTGTAGTCCCAAAACTTTTTCAAGCCTTGGTGGTGGTTATAGTCCTTATGTAGATGTCAACTTTACCATGAAAGTTTTTTTTATAGTAAATGTTTTCACAATGCTAATAGTTCAGATATCAATATTTGGTGGTTTAGGTCTCTCTCAAAGTTTTTAAAGTGTTTTTTTTTTTAGAATTGTCACATCCATAACAGTCCATATTCCTCATAAATGGGCACATGAAAATTAAAATAAAAAAACAATTTTTATATTTTTTGAAGAGCCATTCCTTTTCCATTTGTTGGGTGTTATTGCTTCTGGTTTGTGCATTTTAATTCACAGAAATCCTACAAAGTATGTCGCCTCAGAAACGTGTGTTCTTTTCGTCACATCCATAACATGTATATTTTTTAAAATAGATAACTTGTGCATAGACTGGTATTTTTCTGAGGTCTGGACTCTCAACAAGGGGATAAGTATAATATCAACAGATTGTTCAATATATTAGTAATAAATACATTCTGTAATAATTTGTATTTCGAGTTTTGACTGCAAATGTCATGTCCATAATGCTGCAATTGCCCAAATAAATTTTTGAAGCTGGTTTGAACAACAAAACAGAGAACGGTCTATGACGTGCTTGCATTTCAAGTGTACGCTTTTAAACAAGCTCAAATGTTGTATATTAAACTCTATGTGACCCTTCAGTCTTGAGTTTTGAAAGCGTACTAAAGTTTGACAGAGGTAATCTAATAGTTCACAAGGGAGATCTTACAGTAGAATCTGATCCTGGTACATGAATCTATTGGCAAGACGCACCAAACAGATTATGGGCAACACATGGGGAAAGTTTATGAAGATGGAAAGTCGAAAAGTACATTATGCAACACGCAATCACCAATGCACACAAGATATAAGCAATTATAACATGTTATGTAAGGAGAGCAAAATAAAGGTCTTTGTTTTAGAAGCTCCAATCAATATGGCAAAATACTGTGATAAAACAAGAAATATTATACAAATAAGTTTACAAACTATAATTTTATTTTGCATTAAGTATTAGCATTACATTTACACCTATTTTGTTTGTCTTTCAGGTTTCCCAAAAAAGCGAGCAGGTGAGTGCGGTGCCTCCTTTTGCTTTTTTCTTTCAAAGTGATCCAAATGCCCTCATTAAAACTAAAAGGACAACAGCCAGACAGACAGCTAATGGTGGATTTCTTCAGACTGATAAGGGCGGGTTGAGGGTAGACAAAACACTGATGCTGCTGATATAAACCCGTGACACAGTGTGGAAATGAACCACTCAGATTGGCAGTATTAACCTTAGGCTTTACATAAAAGTGAATAATGAGATGTATCCTCTCAAATGTTTTTATGTTCACAATTCATCATTGATTGTTAAGCGTATTTTATTGGATTGTTTTGCTTGTAATGCTACCAGGCAACAGCAAATATTAAATAAAACAGTCTTTATATAGTAGTATAGTAATGTAAGAATCTTTTGTTTGCCTCTTACATTTCAAACAATTGTGATCTTGTCGCGAAAACAGCCTTTGATGCTGGCAATGAAAAAATACATACGTTTCTGCTCACGATGCTTGTTATGATGTCGTGATAACTGTTTATAATAAATCACTGATTTCCCAGAGAAGAGTAGTTTGCATTGTGTTGGTCCGAAATGTTTTGTCTGCTCTCTCTGGGCCTGTTTTTGGACAGGGGGCATGAGTGTGACCTTTTGTAAGTGGATCCACATTTCCTGTCTACTTTTTGTGTGCAACTGGACAAGAATAGCATGATGTGGCATTGATGGTGACTGTTTTCCTTTTGTGTGTGTGTGTGTGTGCACAGGACAGGAAGTATTCTCAGTAAAGACCATCCCCCAGACAAAAAGCCTAAAAGCGACAAGGCATCAGTCCACCCCTCGCATGAATTTGACCCTACAGGTAAGAACTCGAGTGTTCACTTGAAAGACATCTTTTAAATAATGCATCTCCCGTCTCTCTTTCTCTCGCAGTCTCTTTTAGGTTTTCCTTTTCTCTAGCTTTCTCTCTTTTATCTCATTTTCTTTAGAAAAGTAGAAATAGTGTTTGTTACAGTGTTTGTGTTGATTTCACTTAATAATTTTAAAAAGTTATTTTTTACTATTAATTCATCATGGGGTTAAATAAAAAGGTTTTTGTCATAACATACCAAATCACAACTTTACTGGTAAATTTTACATTGAATTAACAATGATCTAACAACATCTGAACAACATTTTATGTCAGACTCTTGAGTAACATTTAATTTATTCTAAGAAATATCTTCAATTTATAAAGCTGTAACACAAATATTCCATAAATCCTTTCAAATATCCTTCAAAAACTTAAGCTGGCAGTTACAGTAATTGGAATATTAGAACAAAAACACAGACATTGGCATAAATATTGGCATAAATCACTTCACTAAATGCTTACTGGCTAAGAAATAAAAAATAAATTACCCTACAATTCATTTGTTTTTAGATCTACCTAACTTAAGTATCACAACATAAATGTCTGTCAAAAAATATCAAGCATAATAACAGTTTTTTTAAAAAGGCAATTATCAAAGTTTGATAAAATGTTGTTCCAATTAAAGACAGTACATTTTTACGCAATTTGTTACACTGCATTACTCCTCAGCCGATTTTGACTCATATGTACGTTGTTTTAAGCAAAATGCCTGTTTCTGCATTGTGACAGCTGGGATATTGAGCATATTGTTTTAAAGACCAGTTAACCAAAGCTCTGTAGATTTTTCTTGTTTGAGAGATTGAATGCAGACCTAATGTGCATATAACAAGATCTCCTGTTGGACTGTGTCTGTATTAAGATTTGCACCAGGAACATATCAAACCCTGTGACATCAAAGAAACCACAGTAATTTCAATCATCATTTAAATGCCGGTGTAGCACTTTGTTTAAACTCTTAAAACTCACTTTGACTTATGGTAATAGCCTGAATAATAACTTTATGAATCAGACTTAGCAATCCAACCCTTAAGGCCTATTTAAGTATTTTGCATACCTGAACCAGCAAGGAGGTTTTAAAGTCGTGATGTAAGAAATACAATTTCTGGATCCAAGCCTTCACTGTGAGGCTGCTATTTAAACAGCTGTTTATAAGCATTGTTTATTCACATACCACATTTAAGCTGAACTTTTATAAACTCACAATGTACACTATAGTCTTCCAACTCCCATCTGTGACAATTATATTGTTATAATTATGATAATAATGTAATAATAAAAATGAATCGTTATCTGGTTAAATTTCATTATAAGGATAAAGGTTAGGATTACTTATTGTTTGCGTTTGGCATCTGATGTAGCATTTGGATCCGGAAGCGGTAGTGCATGACGTCAACAAGTTCTGCGTGCATCCCGTTCTGTGTGCAGACAGGAAAATCGCATCACACTTTATGAGCCCCTTCAAAAAGTGGGTCACTTGCATCTTGATTAGTATGAAATTTTTATTCAATTGTGTTTTTATTTCATCACAGATTTTCAGTGATCTGCAATGAGGAAAGTAATTTTACATTATATAATATAATATTATAATATTATATAATATAATATAATAAATGTATTAATATTTAATACAAAATATTTAATACAAAATGCTGTCCATATGACAATGTTTACTCATCAATCTTCTGAAATAGTCTGATCCAAAATATATATCAAAGCATGTTCTCCTTTTAGCAGTAAAAATAATAGTAGTAGGATAGACTAGTCTCATCCTTAAAGCCACCAAGAACGATAACCATAAAAATAACTATATTGATAACTGTAAATTAGTCTTTATAGTTATAGTTATCATCTTTGGTGTGCAAGGCCGGATCGCATTAATCTGATTAGCTGACTTTAGGCAACTTCTGCAAGACACAAAAAACTTTACATGAAAATTAATGGAATATTCACATTTTATGGGAATGTAATTTTGACATCTTAATGTATTGAAACTTCAAGTTCTGTATAGGCTGTTTACTTGCTGAGCACATCCAAATCTCAAAACCAGGATTTAAAGCCATGGCTCTTTTATAATCTGTAATCTTGCCTAGGATTCATTTAACATAACTCACATAATCATCAGAGCCCATGTTGCCATGCGGTGCAGCAGTTTAACACTTCGATTCCCAATGCTTTGGAAACAATATCGCTTTAGCAGCACCAGCATATAACGTTATATTGAAGTTCCATCACAAACTGCGGATGTTGTCACAGGGCTGTGATCCCTCTCTGTCTTCCTGCCCCACAGCTGTGCTGCCATCACAGAGGAAAATCTCATTTGAGGATGGCGGTTTATTTTAGTAAGGGATCTAGCTGAATCATCAAGGAGGATATACAGGGTGTGTCTCAGATGTGTCTGAGTCATCCTTTTATAAATTCATTCAGGAGGGAAAGGAAGGAGTGTATGGTCACGGATAATTTGGTAAAACCGTGCCTTAAGAATACAATATCTCACTTTGAGTGGTAATACAGGAATGGGATTTGTATTTTTTTAATTCCTTGTATAACTGCTGTCCATTCCACAGATTATTTGTGGGCGGTTACCTTAATATCTCTTAATGATCCTACTATCTTTCTTGCTCTTTTCTGCTGTTTGTGCGTGTGCCGTATCGGTCAGAACTGCCTGTTCAGAGTGTAGTAGTGGACGGAAGACCAGAGACGTGTGGTAAGAGTCGTGCAGTCGCTGCTCTGGGTTTTGCTGTGGGGTGTGTTTGTGTGTGCTTCTTTCTCCCCGCCGTCCCCCAGACATAACCTGCACACGTTCCTCAGCGTGATGTTCTGTACCCTACAGGAATAAAGTGAATCCACTCGGATACATGCTTAATTATGATGTCTATCCCTTTGCATGATTAAGGTGGCGTGCAGTGCTGTGTCATCACATGCCCTATTACAGTATCTTACACTTTCACTGTCTGACTCTTATTTGGATCTCAGGGATTTATGCTGCTTATGTTTTCATTACAAATCTTATATTAAAGATATAGTTTATAAAACCTTTGGTGATGAATGAAATGCTTGAAACTGTGTTTGCCATGATACTAATGGTTCAGTGGTTGATAATACCAATATCAGGGGTATAGAAAGCAGCATAACCCTAAAGGCAAGATGTTTTGTCTTGTTCTGATAACACAAATTATAGGTACATGAATTTAATTTTGAGCAATGCCAGCAGATGAGTGCTTTTAGTATTGTGCCAGCACTTCTTTTAGAATTTCTGTGCATCTTTTTACAAATTGCCTATGCATTTACATTAGGAATGTTAAAAGAAAGTTGTAAAAGCCAAAATGTTACCCTGTAAAGATATTAATTGAAAAATGTATAAAATCATGTACACTCACCTAAGATGATGACAGTCATATCATTAGCCCAAAAGATAATTAAAAACCAAATCCATATAACTAAAATTAACATCTAAAAATAGTATCTTTGTTTAGTTATAGCTAACTAATATTCCTGCTATGAAGATGTATTAAAAGTATGTAAACACTGAAGCTTGAAGCATTTCTCACGTCTTTTGTCATGACAGATACACTTGGCATATTTTAAAGCATATATTAAGACTGTATATCCACAAATAAAAGTTCAGGTGTGTATTAAGTTTCAAAAGTTCTTGTTCAACAAACACACACTTTGACAACGTAAAGTTGAAATATCAGAATGATAGTGAACACTGCCACAAACAGAGCTAGAATTATATAAAAACACAGCTTATAATAACAACTTGCATTTTTTTATAATTGTAGCTCTGGAAAGTCTGAATGCATTGCTGTCTGAGTATCACATTCCTTAATAAAACCATTTTAATAAAGCTGTGATCCGTTTAAAACATACAATTGCAAGCTACTTGCAGAGTAATTTTCTTTATGTGGGTTGCAGTCAAATACAGTAAATGTTGCTTATTAATTGCTTTTTGTTTTATTATAACCAACAAAATGGGAGCTTCCTTTTACACTGTCATTAAACCTACTTTTTTATTATCTTTCAGTAAGTTATTCTTCAGTAACTTACTGTATTTCAGTAACTTATCTTTACCTAGCAATTTGACAAGGTGGTGTGCGAACCTAAGCAAGCACATATTTGGCCATTGCCAGTAGACTGAAAAAATTCTGTGTTTTTACAGGCAATGTCTTTTTGTTAGTAACAGTAATGGGTTACGATGCACTTTGTAGTCATCACACTTGAATGACTTATGAGCTACTCTGAGTCTGAAGAAGAGCATGTAAACACATTGCACGTTGTCTGGTAGATACTTGTTATAAGACGTGGTATTTGGCTTTTTATTATTTGGCTGATCCCATTTCAACCACCTACAGTATTATATAAAGACAACTTTTTGGAGCACAAAACGGCAATAAAAACTTTTTCATGTTGATTTTAATACTAACAAAAAATGTCTTACTAAACATACTTATACTCTAAAGTGATGCTGGACGCATTTACAACAACCTTTTTAGTTTGCTCACGTAGACTTCCTATAAGGTCGTAAACATGCTTTCGACCAGGAAAGGAAACTCATTTCAGAGGCTTTTTTGTGACTCATGGCATGCTCAAGGCCTTTTAGGAAATCACTTTTAAGGGGTTCACACACACATCCACTTTGTGTGACTAGAAATAACACACTCTTCTTTTTATCCAGCTTCTTGAGTGGTACTTATGGAGTCCCCATACTTCCTCGTATGCACTCCATCTTTCCATTCCTTCATCCCTAATTCCCTCTCTCTCCCACAGGGCTTGTGCAGCGTTGTGTTATCATCCAGAAAGATGAGAATGGCTTTGGGCTGACAGTGAGCGGAGATAACCCTGTGTTTGTTCAGCTTGTGAAAGAGGGTAAAGTTTTGTGTTGTTTGCTGTTGTGTTTGTTTGGTCCACTGTAACATACACTTACATAAATCAAAGTTATGATTTATGATTGACTAATTATAAATAGTTGGATATTTAACATTGCAGTATAGTGTAATTGTGGAGCAAGATGATAATACCATGATATTTGATGAAGTATTGCCACCTGAAAACTATTTAAAAGAATGATATGATTTTTTATTCCAGCTAACTGTGTGATCTCATTTCCTCCTCTTTCCTTGTAGATGGAGCTGCCATGCGGGCTGGTGTTCAGACTGGTGACCGGATCATAAAGGTGACAAACAACGTGGTTTCCACAAGATGTTTGAATCCGTACACTGTATAGAATAGATTTGAGGTCAGAAGTTGTGCAGCCTGTCTAACCAACCCCAGGAACTATAACCGGGGCTTGTATCTTTAAGCCCTTTGGGCAACAATACACAAACATTCTCCAGACAGACTCGCTTGTCGTCAACAGGATGTCTTCAGTATCTCGCTCTGCCACCTGCTGGTGAATGGAGAAACACTGTATGGTGGTATATGTGACCCAGTCTGTGAAAACCAGGCTAAAGTCTAAAAATTGAATTCTGAGATAACGAGCCTCAAAGTTTGAATACACCTATTAATTTCACTATGATTTCAATCTTTGACATGACATTACTCAAACAATATTAAAGATATCGATGTTAAATTCTCACAGAATGTTTTTTACATTACATAGAATGATGTTATGTAGAAAACAGAAAAATCACAAAAATGTAGCTTGATTTTCAAAGACTGGGTCACATATATTACCAATGCAGATTTGCTTCTGTTGCAGTGTGTTATGTGAAACACCTACAACTAAGAAAGTTGGTTTTGCATTCTCTCCCCAACCTCATAAGGTGCATTCTGGGATGCAACAAAGATAAAGGATCTCGCATTAATGCAGAGCATTTGTCTCTTTGCTTTCATTGGCTGTTTTTTATTCACCATCTGTTTCGAATCTGTTTGCATTGTCTACAAAACTACCGTAAGCATTTTAGCCTTTTTACGATTACACTTTGAATGGTAGTGTATTTACAAAAATGGTATTATGTGGGATGCTGTAAGTAGATACAGCACTAAGTAGGTTCAGTTTTAACATTCTAAAATTATCTATGAGTATGTTATCAGTGTGTTTCACACGGTTCTTTTTTCACACAGGTCAATGGGACGTTAGTAACACATTCAAATCATGTAGAAGTTGTAAAGCTTATAAAATGTAAGTGGTCTCATTTGATTTAAATACCTTATATTATAATACTGAATTATGACACTATTGGGGGTTTTGATGTACAGATATCCCTAGTGAGATCTTTTTTGTGTCTTGTGTACGTTTACAGCCGGCTCCTACGTGGCCCTGACTGTGCTGGGGAGACCGCCAGGGCTGCCTCAGATCCCCCTGTCGGACGGTGAGGGGGAGGAGGTGTCTCTCTCCTCGCTCACCTCCCCTCATTCCCCAGGGCCTGTCGGCACAGACCGTTCCTCTTCCTCTCCCAGCCCCTCAGAGCGCAAATCCATCCCTCTGTCTGTATGGGTAAGACCTCAATCACATACCTTAGATCACCAATAAACAGGCCTAAATGAAAATAATAACCAGGAATGTTCTTTTCACATAAGAAACCTACGTTCTGAAAAGAACTGTTTGAATCACACAGCACAGAATCATGGGAAAGTATTATCTTGATTTGCAGAAGTGACACTATTAATATAGACTGACTCATTTCTGGTCAAGACGGCCACTGAGCTCATACATATAAGAGCACATGTATCAACCACGTGACGCTGTGACTGAAACAATCTCACATCCTCTAAAGCAAAAGAAATATGCGAATATTCGAAACGGCTGTGATATTTGATTAAAATCGGTGTGCGGTGTGTATTACAGGCCATGACGGAGGATTACAGCAGGAACCCTGCAACGAAACTACTGAAGGAAATCCAGGAAACCAAGAAGAACATTCCACTCCAGGAACAGCTTAACAAGGCTACTGGACAGGTACACAAACTCTCATCATGGACATAAATGCTTTATACAGTTGGGTAGTTTATTTCAAATGTGTTTTATTTTAACAGTGGTTCACAAAACATGGTAGTTACCAGATGCATAACAGGGTTGAATCTTAATGGTTTTTAGTACTGCAATTCTGTACCAAAAGCTCATCATCATCATTACGAAAAGCTTTGTTTCAATTCATCATAAATGTTGCTTCATTCAGAGAGGACAGTTGACAACGACTTATCCCAAATTTCAATCAGTACTAAGGCTGCAAGCTGTCAAACTTCATCTTATTTTGTGTTTTGATGTATACAGTAATAATGTCATAGTAAGAGTTTCCATGTGTGCGTTTTAGGATGGCACCTTATGTCCAAGGACAGGTGAAGGAGAGCTAGAGGATGGAGGAGGAGATTTGGATCGACCCCCTTCCTGGCAGGGTGATGCTGGAACAGAGTCATCCTGGACCAACAGTATAACAACACCCGTCAGTATACCCCCTCTGTATTTCATGTTTGCCTACCATATCCGTGCGTCCTCAAGTGTTTGCCATGTATTGTAAGTGTTCTTACATATCCATGCAGGTCACTCCTAGTCCTGTCCCAGAGAGCCCATGCCAAAGAGAGACCCCCTGCCACAGCCCAAAGACCACACCTCGAGACAGCCTCAACTCCTGCCCTTCACCAGATGCTGAAGATACACCTGACTTAGTGAGAGACCTCTTCACTATATGAAGTTATCTTTCTAGTTTTTAGGTGTCATGCATAATTTGTTTAATTCTTGTTTAGGACTCTCAGTCGAATGTGGGAAACCCCTCGTACCGTATGCCCCCTCAGATCATCGGTGCTGAGGATGATGACTTCGACACAGAGCAGGAACAGGTAGGGGTGGCCATGTCTCTTTCTTGGCATCTCCATTTTTATTTCTGCCCCTTGTGTTGCTATATGCTAAAAAGGAGCCTGTTCCAAATGCTATTGGGCTCCTCCACTTTTTAGCCATTTTTGTAGCATTTGTGGGCAGCATGCCTTTAAAAGGGTAATAGGGTGGATCATCTTGAGTTCATTTAGTCAGTTCTTGTCTTGCATCATAGGTTGTCATTATCAAAGAAATACAAGTATCAACTATTAAAATATGTTAATTGTTTGATACATAACAAGAAGGTAACATAGTTGACATATGGACAAATTAAACAAACAAATGACAAGGAGAGATATTTCTTTGTTTTTGATATCCATGATTTGTGATATATAGCTTTGCATTACTTCAAGATACCACCATTTAAAAAAGATAACAGAGCTGATTGCTGTAAAATCTGTTTTACATGAGAAGAATATGCATTTAAATGGTAATATATTTAATAAGAATAAAACCCAAACTCAAGACTCCATTTACATTTTTAGGGGAAATTATAAATAATCAGTAACAAATACGCTGCTAGCAGTCTTTGTTTGTATGTTTTGTGAAACAGGCCATAGTTTTTTCACTGTGAGTAATTCTGCTCTCTCTTTAGATGAATGGCCAGTGTAGCTGTTTTCAGAGCATAGAGCTCCTGAAGTCTCGGCCTGCTCACCTGGCAGCTTTCATTCATCATGTGGTCTCTCAGTTTGACCCTGCACCGCTGGTGAGATCCATCATTCATAAAAAATGCATTGTCTTATAGGAAAGTATCTTTCTGATCTCAAATCAAATTAGTCACATCAGTAAAGCATCTCTTGTCTCATCTTCTCACCCGCAGTTGTGCTACCTCTACGCTGAACTTTACAAACAGAGCAGCTCCAAAGAGACACGGCGCATCCTCATGGAGACCTTCATTACGGACAAAACCGCTGTAAGGAACCTTACAAACTCCTAGCTCGTTCAGTCTCTTGTTGCTGATGTGGTTTCTAAAACAACATGCTTTTTTCTTTACAGAGTTTGAAAGTGACAGTGCCGGAATATATCATAGCTGACCTAGGTAAGCTTTTTTTACAGGTTGATTGATCTGGTATATGTTGTTTACATTGCAATTTCTCATATCTATTGCTTGTTGGTGTTGAAACAACATTTCTATTAAAAAAGATGTGAACAAACCCTGTATTAAAAAAAGTAAAAATTAGTGCATATGTGTTTATATTATGTCATTAAAAAAAGACTCGTATTGGGTATCATGGTGTAGGTGTAGATGTGTCCAATATACAAATGAGCACAATGTTTATGCATTTGTGTGTCAATGTAGAGCGGACGGCACACTTAAATAACGCAGAACGGAAGAGGCCGGAACCCATCTCAGAGGACGTCTATAGACAGTACGTTCAACAGCTGCAGGACACGCTTCTCCCTGACATCCAGAAACACCTTGAAGACTTCAGGTGAGAAACTCATGAATAAAGAAGACCAGCAAATGAGGTTCTTTATTATTCTTTTTCTGCAATATACAGGATTGTTCTATGCGTGCTGTTGTGTGTTTCAGACACAAGCGCAGTATGGGTCTGACGCTGGCTGAAGCGGAACTGACCCGACTGGACACTGAGAGAATGAGAGACCGGGTAGCTTTGGAGAAAGAGCGATCGTGTGCAGAACACATCATCTCTATGATAGAGCAAGTACTGTAAGTGTACATGAATATGGAATCAAGAATGAATATGAATATTTAGTGAACAGGCTTCTTTTTGTGAAATGTAAGTGCTTGTGCCATTTTTATTTTGTAGTGAATGAAGTGATTTTCATACATTTTTATGCACAGCTTAAAAGTGAAGATGATGTCACTTACATTGTTCTCTTTATAGCCGTGTTGTTTCCTTCTTTCTTTGTGGAAGTTTGTGTCTGCACCGCAGTTACGCACACTGGTCTCAGTACCGTTTCTTTGGGTTGTGTTTGTTGGTTTTAGTATCTATGCTTTCAGAAAATGAACAGAGCTGACACAGTAAGAGCTGTCAATAGTGTACCAATAATTTGGTTTTAATACTAGTTGCTTATTAGAAAAAAATCTGGACTTTCTGTCTTTCGTTTTGCACTCTAGTGTACAGTGGACATTTATTGGGTATATGTTTAGTGTTCACTTTTTTTAAAAGTTTTGCAAAATCATGGTGACAAGGTTCAACATTTCAAACTTGTCCCCTACCGACAAATAATACTATGAAATGATTTAAAAGAGGAAACATTTACTTATACTTGCAGAGTTCACTTCCTGAAAGAAATATGATGTCATTTTGACAGAAATATTGATTTTAAAGAAAGTTTGTTATGGGGTTATGAGTTATGGTGGTAACAGGATTGACATAAAATCGTTTTGTTATTCATCAGCTATTCACATAATAATAAAGGACACTAGTGAGTTGTAGAATCACATAAGAACACATCAATTAATGAGTGATAAGAATGATTCAAGCTTAAAAAGAACAATGGTTAAATTATATTTACACGTGTAACTGTAAACTGTGACTTGTGTTTTGGTTCAGGTTGACGCCACAGGCCACAGAGGAAGATAAATGGTAAGAGAAATTCTCAGCTCCACTCCCTGAGATGACCACTGACCATTCTTTACCTATAAAGTTTGTAGCAGAGCCTATACTTTTAAAACTCTCCCATATGGACAATTATTGTGGTATACTATAGTATTTACTATAGTAAATTGTGATATACTGTATGATATTATATTAATTACCATGCTAATGTTAATGCATACTACAGTATTCTGTATTATACTTTAGTATTTACTATGGTATGGTTCAAAACGTTATGGTGTTTAGGAATTTTACTGCAGTTTACTATAGTCAATAAACACTTAAGTACACTACAGTATTTTTTTCATGTGGGGTACAATGATTTTTGGACAATAATACAGATTGTTCGATAGTAATGCCATGTTAATCTTCGGATAATATGGTAAACATTCTGTGCCATGGTGTTTACATGGTACCACCACAATATTTTTTATATTCATAAAATGACTCATTCATAAAATGTTCATAAATGTATAAAGTATTATTTAATATGGAAATTATATAGCCTAGTCTTAAGAGTGCTGTGTAGTAAGTGAAGCATATGGGCTGCAACAGCAGGGACCAGGGCGTTGTGTGTCCACCCAGATGGCGCACGAGAGAGCGGATCCTGACAGTAGCTTGCGAGGGTTATTTTTGCTCTGGCACTGAATGCTGTTACGCATTGCTCAAGTCATCTGTTTGGCTTGTAAGCATTTGTGAGAACAGCTTTGTAAATTCTTCAGCTGGGTTAGTAGCTGTCAGTGCAATTTCCTGCACTCTGTTCAGTATTGCTGTCTGGACTAAAGGGAGCGCTTGCTCCCCCTGCAGGAAATCACAGATAATGACTTTATAAATGTCCCCTGTCGAAAAAAACGTAACTTCGTGCAGGCTGAATCATTGCCTGTTAAACTGAGCTGTACCCATCCACAATCATCTTGTATTTTCTTTAGAAAATGTACTGTAGATACTTTCTTTCACAATACCCATAAACATCTCTTATCTTTTTTTCTCTTGCAGTAGCACAATTCAGTTTGTGATTTTGTCATATATGAAGCAGTTGGGTGTAAAAGTGAAGGAGTCACGAGGGCTGGAGCACAAGCCCAAGCTAATGAACCTTTTCCCGAAGATCAAGGTATAGATTTTCAGCCACATACTTTCTGAATGACTGCATGAACCCAGTGAAAGCAAACCAGCATCTCTGTGTCCCCAAAACAGAAGAGCATGAAGCCGGAGAAAGACGGAAGCGAGGAGAAATCTAAAAAACAACGTATTCCTAGTGTTTTCCTTCCAAGACGGCCGAGCAGGACTGACGCCTTCTTACGTTAGTGATTCATTTTTATATCATTTAACTTCAGACAGTACAGTTGCACCAAGAAATGGTCTCACCATTAGTGTTGGTATTTTATTAAAAAATGATCTCTGTCTGTCTCTCTTTCTGCAGAGAGCAAGGGTCCCGAGCTAAAGCAGCGTCTTCAAAAGTCTCAGTTGCCGTCGGGCGTAGGGGAGCAGGCAGATGGGTCGTCCCCTCCCGTCCGGGGCAGTCAGTCAAGCGAGGGCTCGGATGGCACCGTTGCCCCGGTCACGTCACCTCCTTACAGTGCCCCAGCGGCACAGGGGACAGACAGCATCGGTCGAGAGTCTGAGCCTGGTGGGATAGTCAAATATATGTTTATGTCAAATATATCACATTGTTTTGCCTTCTTTAATATATTTTTTCTCTTTCACCCACCTGTTTTTTCCCTGCCTATTAAGTCCCTTCTTCTATACTTCCTTTCACTCTTCAGGATTATATTTAGATGTCTTTGATTTTGCTTTGTGCTTTTAGATGTCATTAATTTGATCAAATTCAATTTTAATTGGTGGTGATCTAATTGTTCCCACATTTAGTTTATTTGAAAATGTCCTTTTTTGTTTCAACATCGATACTCAGCTCTTATTGGACATTTAAAGAGTTTGTCTTCAAATAGATTTTCTTCCTAAGCACCGATTTCTAGAGATTCTTTGCTTTGACATGACACATGTCCATCTGGCTGTTTGTTAGGTACAGTTCCGTCTTCAGCACTGCCCAGATTGGGAGACGGTGTCAACCCAGGAGACATGCAGGACGCTTATACTTCAAACACTCACTTTGACTTCAGCCCTTGTACCCTTGAACATCTACAGGAGGAGGAGTCTGAAATAGACAAGTGAGTTAACCAATCACCATCTGAGCTGGGTTTAGAAAAACAGTTCGCCTTTGTTTACAGTCCTCCCAAAATTAGTTTATTTTTCATATATCTTATTTTTATCTTTCAACTGTATAAAACTGCTCAGGTGTTTAAAACAACACAACTGATAGAAAAGGCATTACTGTTCTATAAATGAATGCCTAGGATATTTTTTCCTTACTTATCTTTATTGTGCATAGGCCTATTGTATGTAGTAAATATCCTTTGCACCACAAATAAGAAAAAACATACTTTAGTTTTAATTTGACTCTTCTTACGAATTTCCAAAGATGTAATTGTAATCATATATTTTTAAACAACATACAAATATGGTTGCATTTTTGTGCAAATGTCTGAAAATAACCTACAGCATCATGGCTAAAATTTTGAGACAACATGCTTTGTAAGGAATCTGTGAATTGAAATCCATAAACCAGGAACAATAATATCTATCAAATAGAAAAGGATTGTCTCTAATTAAAATTTTATGTTTGCATTTATGAGGAAAAAACTTTATGAACGTGAAATTTTTCTATTACAAGTTTTAAATGCAGCACATGGAAAATCATAAAAACAATGATATTTGATATTTGGCATATGAGATATCAGTATAATAAAAACTTTTCTCATTGTTAGGGTCACATTCAAATACCATAAAATGCTTACAAGCCGGATCTTTAAATGAATCCGTACAAGCAGGTTCACCAGGTGAATCTGTAAGAGAATTAACATGTTCTAAACAAGCAGACGTGTCATGAATGTGTCATTTTTAGTTGCGCAATAATGAGTTTTTAATCTGTTTATAGGACAATACTTGCACATTCTCCCAAATGCTTCTCTGCATCAGAAATCCCTGTACAAAAGAATGACCAGCATCCATTTTCTCAAAATCAGACTGTTTAAAGTAAGATCAGTCTAGTCCAGTCTAATTTAGTCTATCACTCGGCGGCCACGCCACAGAGCTCACAGCTATTTATGTTCCCTCTGTCTCTGTGGTGAAGACACACTTGCGTCGTCTCAAACAAAGCTTTGTTGTATAGTGTTCTCTATAAATTATCTTAATGGGACAGGGAATGAAAGTCAGCCGTGGGAAGCTGCTGTCTCATGACTCGGGTAACGCTGATAACACAGAGCTTTCAGGATTTATGGGATTGTTAGTGCTGTAAGGTCACTGAAATGTGCTATGTCTTACAGGACACAGGACACTGGCACCCCCAGGCCTGACAGGAGGTGAGTGGTCTCTGTTCTAATGATCGATATGGCATTTTTAAATGCCAGAATCAAAAGATAAGGTGGCCTATAGCATATTTAGGGATGTTTATGTATAATGCTTCAATGACAGCAAATGAGTCATACACACAATTTTTCAGTTAGACTGCGTTAGTTACCTCAGACAACGTTGTCATAACGTTCCCTGTGCGTTTGCTGTGCTTATGCAGAAGGATAGAGCTGCTAAGCACTGGAGATGTGCACAGTGAAGATGATCAGGGTGCTGAGGTGGAGCTGGAGCATCCCAACTGGCAGACGCTGGTCAGCAGAGACGTTCTGTCCACCCTCACCCCTCAGGAAATCAAGAGACAGGAGGTCATCAACGGTAAGCCACATGCATTTAGCATTCCTGACATCACAAAAGTGGTTTTAGAAGTTCATTTACCGCTTGACGTTGCACTTGCTATTGTCTTTACAGAGTTGTTCTACACTGAGAGGGCACACGTCAGGATGCTGAAGGTTCTAGATAACGTGTTTTACCAGCCGCTGACCCGAGAGGCCATTATACCTCCGGCGGACATCAAAAACATCTTCACCAATCTCGACGAGATCGTTCAGTTGCACGGTAAATCTCAATAAAATCCATTACCACAACCTTTAAAGGGGTCGTGTGATGGTTCTAAAAAACATTATTGTGTGTAATTGGTTTAATGCAGTGTGTTTAGATTAGATGCCCCGCCTTTCTGAAACTTTGTAACTTTGCAGATCGTACACATGCGCAGACAGCTACATAACATACTAAAGAAGGAAAACAAGAAATCACATCATATGACCCTTTTACTTATTTGAAACAAATGGCTCTTCTAAACACCTTCTTTTTCTTTTTACATTAGTGTCCATAACAGAACAAATGACAGCTGTTCGGAAGAAGAATGAGGCAGCGGTCGTTGACTCGATAGGAGATGAACTGCTGTCATGGGTAAGACACTAGATGGCAACAATTCAGGACAACTTTGTACTGATCCCTAAACCATTTCTGTCATTGATTCGATGGTGTAATACAGAAGTTGAATATGGCATGGGGTTCCAACTACTGTAACACGAATAGTAAATTTATAATAAAAAGGCTACTTAATGTATTACTAAGAACAGCTTGTGGGTAGATCACTGCTTAGCTGTTATCAACTCTTTCTACCGCAGAACAAAACAAGAAGTTAGTATAGTTAGTGTGGCCAGGTATGACTATAAACAACCAGCCACCTAGAGTAGCATTGAAGTACCGTCCAGAAAAGAATGCTCATACTTACTCTAGTGTGTTTCTTTACCCACAGTTCAGTGGAGAGGAAGAAGAGAAGATCAAGAGAGCAGCAGGCATGTACTGCAGTAACCAGCCTTTTGCTCTGGAGCTCATCAAGAACAAACAGAAGAAAGACCAGCGCTTCAACTCCTTCATACAGGTCCACTGGTTTACTCCTGTAAACCAAATTGTTTATTGTATGTCTTGATGTCTGCAGATTCATCAAGTTGGTCGGTTGCTAAGAAAGCTGTCTGTCATGCGTACAGACCAATCAAACACTGCTTTTGTGTTCATTTTGTGGTTTTAATGCAGATGTTTGTATTTCAGGAGGCAGAGAGTAACCGCCATTGCCGCAGACTGCAGTTAAAGGACATTATTCCTGTGGAGACACAGAGACTCACGAAATATCCGCTTCTGCTGGAGAACATTGCCAAATACACAGGTTCTGCTGACACCTCCTTCCTCTGCGTTAAATGCTGATATTAAGCTATAACTTTATTAAAAGCATGATTGGCTATGTCTTTGACTGCAGAGGACCCTGAGGAGAGAAGTAAAGTGAAACAGGCTGGTGAATGCTGTCGAAAGATTCTCAGTCATGTCAACCAGGAGGTAAAGGAAGCCGAGAATAAACAGGTGAGCAGTTATGCAGCGGTATAAATCTGAGTTTGAGGACGTGAACATAGAAGTACAGTCTGAAAGGTCAGGGGTCAATTCATAATAATAATATTAATCTGATCCTTGATCTTATGCTGCCACCTAGAGGTTGGAGGACTACCAGAGGCGATTGGACCTGTCTTCTCTGAAGCAAAGTGAGAATCCTATGATCGCTGAATTCAAGGTGAGACCTGTTCAGTTTTAAGTGAAATGTCCTCAATAAAGTGTCAGATTAAATTTTAAACAGCACTTAGCATTATTACACATCAACAGTGTATTGTTTTTAACAAAGCTCTGTTTTGACTTCTCATCTAGAACCTGGACTTGACTAAGAGAAAGATGGTGCATGAAGGACCTCTATCCTGGAAAGTCAACAAAGACAAAACTATTGGTGGGTGTGGCTTGTCACATAGATGTCACCATAGACCAAATCCAGTTAAAAAATGTGGACATAAATTAAAAGCAGAATTTTTTTTTACCAATGTAGACATACTCTAACATTTCATGCCAACTCTGTTCATAATCTAACCAGACCATTTATGGAAAGTAAACTGCAAAATCACATTACAGTTTAATGTCAAAACGATCTACCGATATTTCAATAAATATAGTTTCAGAATAAGCTAAAGCATCTTTATTTTAGTTCTTGTCCAGATTTCCATTTTAATGTTCCCAATTTGGTTACTGTACACTTACTGTTCATATAATTTGCTCTGAAATGCCTTGACAAACGGTGCATTGGCTTAAATCAGATCATAAGTCCGAAGTTTACGGTTTGATCATTTAAAACAACTAATACGATGTGTGTTTGTGTTTAGAGCTGTACACACTGCTGCTGGAGGATATCCTGGTGCTACTTCAAAGACAAGATGAGAAGCTGATCTTAAAGTGCCACAGTAAGAATCTGGCAGGCACAGCAGAGACCAAACACATCTTCAGCCCCATCATCAAACTCAACACTGTAATGGTGCGCTCAGTCGCCACCGGTAAGAAACAGTGTTTCCTTTTTCACTTTCCTGTTTGTCTCCACTGTAAAAAGAAAAGAAAAGATTAGATAATTATATTGGATAGTAACATTTATGTTATATTATTATATAAGACAATAACACTTCACACATTTCCATAGTTTTTTTTAAGTGACAAATGTGTACTAACAAATATGTTTTCATTTATTATTAAAAACAAACTTTTTCTGAATTTGTTACAGATAACAGGTCATTCTTTGTGCTGTCTATGTCGGATAATGGAGCCCAGATCTATGAGCTGATGGCTCAGACCGTATCTGAGCAGAGGACGTGAGTGCAGCCTTTTTACCCATAATTCCATTTTAAATGCCATTTTAGAGTCAACAACTTACATTAATACAGAATTTATTTATTTATTTAAGATTTGTTGATGGACTTTTAACTTTCATATCGAAATTGTCAGGATTACGACCCTGGATACATTTGTCAAAGTCATCTAACAAAGAAAATAAGCAATGGATTTTAATTTCGGTTGACATCTCTCTCACTAGGTGGCAGTGCCTAATCACACAAAGAGCCGATAGCATGAAGACCAAACTACACAATATCATTCCATTACCTCAGACTGAGTAAGTTGCATCCATAATAATAATTCACAGAATTTCTGGTTTACCGCTAACAAACATTTCTCATTTGTTTTGCAGTGGGGAACGCGAAGAAGTTGAGTTAATAAACTCTGGTGTTCAGAAACTCAATAAAGACTCTGAGCCCATTACTTTGGGGAGTATTCAGT
Source organism: Beaufortia kweichowensis (assembly GCA_019155185.1). Classification (NCBI taxonomy): domain Eukaryota; kingdom Metazoa; phylum Chordata; class Actinopteri; order Cypriniformes; family Gastromyzontidae; genus Beaufortia; species Beaufortia kweichowensis. Next base: position 4,404,900 of record CM032795.1, on the reverse strand, counting down.
CTCCAGGTAACATGCTTTATGACATCAGATTGAAATTTAAAAAAATGGGGTTTTTTTTTGTTGGAGTGTTCATTATACAGTCAACAGACTTTGGATGTCTGAGGTTGAAACAATATTTATTTGTAACAGCAAATAAATCAGTATATTTGTTCTCTTTAGAAAAAGACAGCACTGAAGTCACGCAAACCCCGCCAGCAAGCACCAACCCATTCGAGACCAAATCTGATGAAGAAGAAGAAGAAGAAGAAAGCTCTCTGCAGGATCAGGCTGAAGATGATGAAGCATTCGTGGTGGCTGATCTAACTGAGAGACTGACGTTCCTGAAGGAGCGATCGAGGCAAGGCATCGCCATAGATGAGGATGAGGCCGAGGCCTTCGAGCTTCAGCCGCTCAGAGCAGACGAAGCGCTCAGAACACGTGAGTTTACAAACATTCTTCAGTCGTTGACTTTTCAAACCAGATTCAAAACCTGTTGTGATTCACCACGCTTAAATATGTAAATAAGAGTTTTGGAATTTTTATTGTCGGGTGGACTCGAGCATTTACAGATAATGTTACGTTTTAAACAGCTGACACAGATTGCTGTTTATAACTAGTATTACATGTGTTTTGTTGGTTACATTTTTTTGTCATAAGGGCAACTCTATGCTTCCAAGTTTTTACCAAAGGTTTTCACCTTACTAATAACACAGTTATCCATAAGAGTCCATATTCCTCGTAAATGATCACATGAAAATTAAAATAACTATTGGCGGCCATGTTGAAAGTGTCTTTCTCACTTTCCGTGTTCTTTAGTGGCGGCACTGAGACAGCTGCTGATCAAACACATATCTAGTCAGGACGACATGTACAAAGATACCGAGCGAGGAGAGACACAGGACCACGAGCAGAGGACGGGCTCACAGCAAGGAACGGATGACAACGCTACCGTTGGGCCCTCAGTTGAGAACGGCTCTGAAAAACCAGAGAAAGACGAGACCAGAAAACAGAACCCTCAAGAACTGCCGTCTGTAGACACGGGCTTCTTCGAGACGTCTGAGGATTGCGGTGGGTGAATATAATTCATTTGAAAGTCAATATTTGTAAATAACATTGCAAAGAGTCGGTGTTCATGACTGTACAGTATCATGTTTATTTTAAGTGTTTGTTTATGTATTTGCCAAGAGTTTAAATTTGTTTGTGTGGGAAGACAGAGACTAAGTGACACAAGAGACATGGCACAGCCAATCAGAATCAAGTATTTTCGAGCGACATGTACCGTAATAATGAGTTTGTACGGCGCATTATCCAAGATGTTATTTATTGACCTGAAAAACAGACTGATAAGTCTGTGTCATTGTTTCTTCACAGGCAGTTATATGGTGCTGGAGGGTTATGGAGGTTCAGGTGAAAGCAGCACAGATGATGATGTGCAGGGCACTGTCGGAGAGATGGTGACTGGGGGAGACTCGGGCATTGACTTGAAGAAGCTCCTCTCTTCTTCATCCCAGAGCAGCGGAGGACCACACATCAACAGACAGATCATGACTCACATACGTATACTGCAGGCCAACCTGCAGCATCTGAAGGTAACGTCACCTAAGAACTCATCGAACATACACACATTAGGGTGCTTATCATGAGTAGAGAACAAATTGGTGGTGTGCCCTTATGGGCTTATTTTGATGACAAAAATCTTATGTTCTTTAGAGAAACAATAGAAACACCTTACAGTAGGAATAGGTTGTATTTGTTAACATTAGTTAATGCATTAGTTAACATGAACTAACAATAAACAATACTTAGTTGATGTTAATTTTAGCATTTACTAATACATTTTTAAAATCAAAAGTTGTAACCATTAATGTTAGTTAATGAACAATTAACCAACATAAACAATTATTTTATTGCAGTTAATTAAAAGATTAATGTTGTTCATTGTTAAATTATGTAAGCTAATACGTTTACTAATTTTAATTGTGATAATAATGTTAATTGTGAATAAATTGTAAAGTGTTACAGATAGAACTATATGTTTGTAAATAATCCTAACAAAAATATATCAACCTTTCATAAAGATGATTTTATTTATTAACTTTAGATTTAACTTTATTAACTAATCAAAACATTAATTTAATTAATTATTTAAACATAATACACTGCTATTGTTTAATAATAAAGTAAAAATATTGTAGAAAAAAAATTGTTAGTGACAATAAATGGCAGCTAGTTTTGTAACCTGTTTCTTTATTTTATTTCATTTTTGTTGCTATAAAATAACAACATATAAAATATGTTTCATAGAGATTATAGTAATGGGATTGCAAATCACAGCTGTTATAAAATAGATAATAGAAAATAAACTCACAAAGTTTTTTTTACTAATCTAAAAACCCTATTTGTGGAAAATGCTATTTACAGTATACAAAAGGTTTACAAAAGGTTTAAAAAATATATAACTGCCTAAAACGATGCAGTAATACCATACTCATATTATTTATCAGCTCATCTGTTGTTGTATCCCAAAGTAATATTTGAATTTTTATTTTCAGGATATAGAAATAAAGTATAACCAAGTACGCCAAAGGCAATCAGAGGAAACAGCTACTGAAACAGAAGAAAACAAAGGTAAGTTCACCTTCTGCCCCATATGTATATGTGTGCTGTGCTATAAATAACATGCCTAGGTTCATTTTGTAATGTTTCTCTTTCAGATAAAAGTTAGTGAAGTGAAGCTGTTTTTGTTTATGGACAATGTAAGGTGACACAGAGACACTGGTCAGGCTGTATCACAGCTCTTATGCTTCAGTGGAGTCCTCATATAACTCCAATGCTCAGACACAGACACAGACACAGGACAGAATGCATAGGAAATCAAGAGTTTCCATTCACACACATGGATTCTTACACTGCAGGATGGCTCAGATCACCCTCTACAAATCTGTCTCCAATATTCACCTTGAATATCCATCAAATGAATCATGGGAAGGAAACGAAACCATGGGTCTGCTGAACGTCTGCTCCCCGATAACTTAAATTGTACTTTATAAGATCCATCGTGAACTTAAAAAATGTGCCCCATAGCCAGTTTATTCTGATTGGATAGGATCAATAGAGTAAATATTAGCATTGTTTTATTATCAGGTTAGTTGAGGAGATCTTTGATCTGATCTTGCATAAAGATAAATGGTCATTTATAACATGAGGAAGGCAGAGCAGGTGGTTGAGACAGATTTTCACATGTACCGGGTGATATGCAGTATATGTGGTGTTATGATTTAACACCGTTGACATCATTGAATGGCGTTGAAACTCTACAACGTGCGAAGAATACTAACTTAAACACAAATCTGACGTTTCTTAGGGAAGAACCAAGAGGCTTGGCTGAAACGTGTCATTTTATTATTTAAATATGACGGTCAAGTAAAATGAGTAAGTTAAATGCTGTTTGGCATTGAAGACACATGACATCTGAAGTGGGCGTAACACTAGTATCTAGTATTGTAACATCATGATGAGCAAGGATGGGCTGATGATTGTCGTCTCTCTCCTCATTCTTTCTCGCTTAGTTCTATTTAATGAAGCTACTGAAATGTTTTCTCTCGAGAAAACCAGACCTGTCGTCGGGTTGGCAGCTCGGCTCAACCCACCAGATTTTCTTGGTTTTGAAGTTGAATAGAAAGATGCTTCATTGCAAGAACTTGATTTGAGACCCTTAACGGTCCATTTTTAATGTAATGTATTGTATTATGACCAACACTGCATCTCTTTACAGAGACCCTTTTTTGTTTTTCATCTTTTGCTTTCTAAGGTGTTCAGTCATGTATTATTTTAACAGAAACTACTAAAAAAGAAGAAAAAAGACTGCAAGGTATCCTTTAATATTAATGTAATCTGTATTTTTATTATTCTGTCTAGACGTTTGAGGTATTTTATTATATTGTTGAGCATTATTAATATGGTCTTGGCTTCCCGTTGAGAACATGAATAGCTCTAATAGACAAGAAACTGTTAAATTTGACTGAAATGATGTATTGTTTCAAATGAAAAGATGATATTGCACACCGTGTCTTCATTTTATCACAATTACCTTTTGAGGATTGCGGGGAGGATGTTTTGTTTTGGATTATGACCAAAAAGGAAAATACACAAGTTCATCTGTAGCAAATTTATTCAATAAACTGGAAACACAAGTGGTGCATTTCTTGTCCAATATTAACAAAACACCGAAACTAACATATGACAAACTGGTGCCAAATTAAACTCAAACTATGTTGCAGTAATTCTCAACATGAGATAAGCATTATACTTTCTTCCTGAAAAATGCGGAGAAAGTCTAAGCAAACATTCACACATCACCATTGCTAAGATCTTTCTGTTTCTTTGCTGCTTTTCCATCATCTTTCCACTTTCTCTTTTTCCCGGTGTTTGCCTCTTCTTCTCTGAACTGATGCCTGAGGAATAAAATAACAATTAAAACTTCTAATAAAATCTAATTAAAGTAGTTGGAGAAACAAAAGCTTACCTCGACTGCCAGCGTCTGCCGCTATTCCACACACGTCCAAAAGATGGCAGCCAGTTGGCGTCAGTGTGCGAGCTGTGGTCAAAGTTTGCCCCAACACGGTTGGGTGGAAGCTTTTTGAGCTTCTCATTTTCCTCTGTAGAAATGTAATTTAAGGTGTTACATACACAACTGAAACACAACCAGGTAGAAACAGAAAACAAAAGTGAGATGAAGTACATACTGTGTTTAAGAAACTCTTGCAGCGAAGGGCCTATCTCCTGCTGCCCGCTACCTGACGCCTCATCCGGCTCCTCCAGCAGCCACGGCGGTACAGCTCCTAGAATTCAACACAAGACGTTCCTGCTGCTTAGTATCATCCCAAAGAATGAAACCAAATCCAACAAAATCCGTTTTACTTACCAGTATGAACATTTCCACTGCTTGAAGAATCCTGCATATGAAGGAAAGCAAATGGCAAATGAAATTTAATTGAATTTAATTCATCAATCTAATAAATGATAATTTTTGTAAGGTCTTGGACTTGTCTCTATCTCAACTGCAATTGAATTTGGTCTCATCTTGGTCTCAGACTTAAAGGGTTTCATTTCAAGACCACAACTGTGGTGATATCATGGTCTAATTTATTCGTTAACATCCCTAATGTGATTGGATGTTAGTGTTGTGCCAGAAATGTTTGACCTATTACCTGGTAACCAATAAAGGTTAAGCCATGTCCTGCTTCACCCCACTCATTGTGTGTTGTGAGATCCTGATGACTTGGTCCTGGTTGTGGCTCCAGATCATAAGAGGAACTGTAGGAACTTATCAAACATAAACTTATTCTTTAGATAGTTTGTGTAAGATATATTTGTATGATATTGAACCAATTAATCACATAGCATGGGTGATACTTAACACTAATACTATTGAAAAGTATGGATGCTTTGTTTTAGTACCTAATACCCATACCAGTATTTTATTTATGCATATAATTACAATATAAATCAATAAATAAATGACATATTTTCACAGTTCCTTTACCTGGCTACATTGTTGATTTGATTGTTGTCCTGGCCCAATTCAGCAGGCTGTAGCAGTGCTGGATCAGGCTACGTTTGATTCAGGAAAAGTCAACAGTAATAGCCCATGCATTTTTAGCATCATTTAACCAACACGAGAATTAGTTTTGCAAACTGTTTTCATAGTCAATGACAAAGCAAATCACAACCTTTAGGTTTCAAATATCCTAAAATAAACATTTCACACAATGAACATATTAAGCAAACTTAACGGATGGGTTCTGAGATATGGATACACATGGACCATCCCAGGAAAACAAACCTCTGTTAATGACTGAAGGACTTCCAGTCTGTGTCGCTCCTGAGCTCGAATGACAGCAGCTTGCTGGAGATAATGAAACAAAATGATATTCACTTATGGTTGCGTAAATATTTTTGGCAAGTAAAAAACTGTAAGAAACATATTTACCTCTTTAAGTAACACATCCTCTTTTTCCTCAAAATGTTCAAGAGCCTTGGCAACCTCTGATTTAAATCTACAAAACGATATACATTCTTTGTGTTTTTATTCTGTAAGACTGCTACAAATATTTTTTTTTAACAAAAAAGTACTTGAATTAAATAGAAACATTTTGCATTTTTATATTTAATTTGATCAAATAATATCAAGTATTGTAGACTCGAGAATAAGTAGATGTTACAAAAGCCGTAAAGTAGTAGTTGCAATTTTGTTTTCTTCCCTTTTATGATTTGTAGCTAAATAAAATGTCTTATAATAATAATAATAAAGGTAGGGGCGGGATTTGATGTCTATCTTTGGAAATTGATTGGATCATTGGAAGTGGGAAGCCTGACCACTGGACAATATAATCCCGCTCCCAGACTACGACGATGTCATAAACAGATAAGATTTGGGGGGGTAAATGTTTTTGAAAAAAGTTTATGAGGGCACATGGATTTAAAAAAAAATCATGCTCAGATAAACCATTTACAATAGATAATGCACTATTCCATAAAAATACAATTTAGATTTTATGGTGACTTTAAAATCATCACAGTCATGTCTTCTACTACATTTTTTCTCACTGGAAATTAAAGTACACTGCATTGTGGGATGTAGTACTCTTACTATTTCTGCATTATATAGTATAGCATGCCTTTTAAAACACAGTCATGTTATCAGAACAGTAAGAAAAAATCCCATGGTACATTTCTGTAAGCATTCTACACAAATATACAGTATACATATACAATACCTCTCAGTTTCCTCTTCTTTTATAATGAACTTGTCTCTCAGTTTGGCATCTGCTTTATTCTCCCACCAGAACTTATGTGTGTTTGTTCGATGCTCTGGGCTGAAGAGAATCATTTAATGAATTCACTGAAAACTCTGCATGTGTTTCTCAATGAGTTTTTTATGTGATCTTACGTGCTCATGTGCTCCAGCAGTCCACCGTGCAGAACAGTGATGTTACTGTCAGTCACGTGCTTCTGCACCTCCAGCCCGCAACAATAACACCAGAACTTAACATCATGATCGGGTCTGTATTTTTCCACCTGAGGGTTTTTAATGTTACGTCTTGCTTCCTTAACCTGTAGGAAGAGTGATTTATTAATGACTTTTATGTATTAATGATTAATTAGAAACGAGAAATAAATTATCATTATTATATCATTACTATCTACAGCTGTCAGCTATTATGCATCATATACAATTATACACTAACAAAACAACACCATGGTATTAGGGTATGGTAACTTTTTTACCAAAAAACTAAATGATTATTAATTATAGATGCCACGTTACGTTTATAACGCATTTATATAAATACACGGACGTTTTTGCAGCCACTGCTATCTACGTAGCACACGTACCTTTTCCAAGAATTTGACAATAACGACTTTGAGTTTACTCTGATGGCTTTTCCCATATATGTGTCCTTTTCCTGAAAAATCCGTTTTCCTGCAGATCGCACAGTAAAACGCACCCATTTGCCTGTCGTTTATTTTTTAGCGATAGTAAGTAAAAGCTTCCTGTTCTTCTAGTGGGGTTAATGGCGGTTGACATGGCAACATATGGTGTCTTACCGCCGCCAACTGGAATGGAGTGTGAAGTATTATTACAAAGAAATACGGAAAATGTAATATATATATTTATGTTATATTAATATATATTAAAATATATTTAATAAATTCTATTTTACAGTCTTGATAGTTTAATATTTGTCTTTCAGTGATTTTAATATTAAATCTTCTGATGACTGTTTAGACGATATATCCACTATTTCAGGGATGGCAAACTCGGTCCTGGAGGGCCGCTGTCCTGCAAAGTTTAGCTCCAGCTTGCCACAACACACTTGCTTCAAAGATTTTGCAACCAAAAATTACTACTAGATAATCTCCCAGATTGCGCAATGGCGCATGCGCCGCAGTGATTCACAAGGGCTCAGCCAATCAGTCTTTGCGTTACTGGGCCAACCAGTGAGCAGTTAGATACGGTTGGGCCGTTGTTTTCGTTTAAAATCCAGGCGGTTAAGAGCTAAACGGAAGAGCAAGCACAAAGGATCAGAAATACCATAATTATCATCATGCAGGTAAAATAATCCAATATTTATCAGTTTGTGTAAATATGTACGTATATATAAATGTGCAAGACAAATGTGAGGCGCATGTGTTGTTTTAATGTGGCGCAGCCTGTCTCTGTATGAGTCGATATAAACATCTGCTAATCCCTCATGTTTCATGATGTTAACAGATTCGCTCGATCTTAGTGTTTTTAATTTATATAACGACTGTTTTGTGTGTTCGTGTTAAGTCATTTAAGAGTTTGTTGAATCAGTGTGTGTTAATTTTGTCATGTTTTATTTGTTTGATCAGAATAAAGAAAACAGGGAGCCGCGAGCTGTTCATACACAGGTAACTCTCGACTGTCATTTTAATTTCTTTTACAAGATGCTGACGAATACAGTTTAAATGCTATTTGCAGCCATCATCTGCTGCTGCATAATGATAATGATTGTGATGATTTGTTGTTGTTGTTGTTGTTGTTGTTGTTGTTGTTGTTGTTGTTGTTGATGATGTGTTTGTGCTGTTGTTCAGGCAGCAGGTACTGGTCCACTCAGAGTTGGGATGAATTCATCTGCTGACACACACATGATTACAGGTCAGACATCTGCACATATAAAAACATTACAACTTCATTATATACACACATTAAATGTAAATGGCAAACTACATTGGTGTGTTACATGATTACTGCTTACTGGCCCTGATTTTCTGGTCCTGGATTCTGGTTCTATTCTGTGGGATTTTACCTTTGTTATGAAAATCAAGTGTAGTTGTTTAGACATCTAACCTCAGCTAACAATATAATTTACACACTCAAGTTTAATTTATCGTGATTTGATTTTGTACACAGAAAATAGTAACAATTATTTTTAAGACTTTGAGTTGACATTGTGTTTGAAGTTTGTGTTGAAGCTGATTCTTGTTCTTTTGTAGGTCCTGGGAGAGTACCAGTCAAATCTAACTCGAAGTGAGTTTGTTGTAAATGTGTTGTCTTGTGTGAATATCCGTGCCAAACTGACAGCAGCTTGCTGTTTGTTTTATTAAATTTGTGATTTCCTTTCTAAAGTTTGCATCGACGTATTAATTCAATGAAATGTTTCCGTCTAAAAACAGGGGCCTGTTTTTCTTCCAGTGTGTTTATAATGGCTGTTGTCCTCTTCCATACAGAAAACTGAGCATTAAAGACTTTGACATCGGCCGTCCGCTGGGAAAGGGGAAGTTTGGGAATGTATACTTGGCACGAGAACGGAAACTGAAAGTGATCGTGGCTCTGAAGGTTCTGTTCAAAACTCAGATGGAGAAGGAGGGTGTAGAACATCAGCTGAGGAGAGAAATTGAGATCCAGTCTCACCTCAAGTATGTAAACATCTTCAAGACACATTTATCATGCTGTTGTCAAGAAACTGGAACTGATCTGTAGAAATCTGTGTGTGAACAGGCATCCAAATATCCTGCGGTTCTATAACTATTTCCATGATGCCTCACGGGTGTATCTGGTTTTGGAGTACGCTCCACGTGGAGAAATGTATAAGGAGCTTCAACGTTGTGGACGTTTTGATGACCAGCGCACAGCCACTGTGAGTGATCGATCTCATTAAAAAAGTGTGTCCTCTTTGATACAGAGGGAGAGATTCTACCTATTTGTCAACATTGCTTTGTCGTTGATGTCTGCAGTACATGGAGGAACTGGCTGATGCTCTTCAGTACTGTCATGAAAAGAAAGTGATTCACAGAGATATTAAACCAGAAAACCTTCTGCTGGGCTTCAGAGGAGAACTCAAGATCGCAGATTTCGGATGGTCTGTTCATGCACCATCGCTAAGGTAACAAACACTTCATAATTGTGTTAAATATTTTATTCATTACTGTGAAAAGGTAATTGTACGTATGTGTTGCTTTAGACGTCGCACCATGTGTGGCACTTTGGACTACCTGCCGCCTGAGATGATTGAGGGTCACAGTCACGATGAGAAAGTGGACCTGTGGTGCATCGGTGTGCTGTGTTACGAGTGTTTGGTGGGAAACCCTCCATTTGAGACGGCCAGCCACACTGAAACATACAAGCGAATCACTAAGGTCTGTATGATGTACTCCGGCTGTTGGCTAAGATTTAATTTTAAAAGAAACCTGTTTTTCTTTTGTTGTTGGAATGCCTCTTGGTTTTTTTTACTTCATTGGGGGAATTTTTAATGTTACAAATGGATGTCCTCTGTGTTTTTTAACAGGTGGACCTTCAGTTTCCAAAAATGGTATCTGATGGCGCTCGAGACCTAATCTCTAAGCTGCTCCGTCACAGTCCCTCCATGCGTCTGCCACTCAGGAGCGTAATGGACCATCCATGGGTCAAAGCAAACTCCCGGAGAGTTCTGCCTCCTGTTTGTAATCCACAGGCTGTCCCACAACACTGACTGAAGCAAACCAAATCATGCAACCAGTTAATGTATTAACTTTTATTGTATTATCTTTTTTTTTTAATGTAGAGGTTTATGGCTCCTGTTCTGTTCATATTCATGTTTTGTCTTCTGTATTGTCTTCTAAATGTGTTTTATACTGAACACACAAAAATGAAAATAAATGCTTTCAAATATGTTTGGTGCTTTTAAGTTGATCTGCACTTACAAACTGCTGTTCTAAAAGTCAGATGTTTTCATGGAAAAATTCTTTATTTTACTAATTTTTCATAACTCCTTTTAAGCCTAATAAGAGTTATTCAAGTAAGTTATCTTTTTGCACTTTGCCATGTTACCATTTATTGTACTAAATGGTTCCATAGATGGTAATGTAAGATTTCAATGCTAATATTAATTACAATGCTTTTTATTATTAACACATTTAATTTTTTTGCTCAAATAAATGTCTAGATAGATTTTATTTTAGTAAAAACATGCTTAAAATCTGCCTTGTATTAGTTCTGTTACTAACAAAACCAAGAAGCCTTAGAAGATCAACCGCAAATAAGGACCGACTGGCTAACAGAAATCCAAAAACAAGTTGTGTACGGCTGTAAATTTATGCTGCTTTTGAAACGGCTTTTAAAAAATTGCAGTGAAAAATACAATAGTTTAGAGAAATTTCAGGGTGCATTACAGTAAAAATGACATTTTGAGGATTTTTTTAACATAAATTTTGGAATGCATAATTTGTATGCTGTGTGTCTCCGCTCCGACAGGGGCGATATGAGCACCGCGCAGCTCGTGCTTGTACTTCAGCGAGAAGGATGTTGCTGTAGCAACAAACACCCGCGCGTCTGTTTTTGAGCATGTGAGTGTAAATAAATCACTGATTGACTCAATTAAAAGTCTGTTAAAGCTTACATAGTAACTCAGCAAGGACCGCTCACACCAAGGACGATAACTATAAGAATAAAGTTTACATTTAAGAAAAGACTCAAAGGTCTTAATTTAGGAAGCGTCCGCACAACAACTGTAACGATACACAGGAACAATGTCGTTGGGATCATTTTGCAGAACGATTTATTTAGCTGGTGAACATTGACAGCCAATCAAAATCCACTTGAAAGGTCTGCGTGTTAAGGTGGGATGTCTGCATTGAAGAGTCTCGTGCCTGCGCGCTTCCTCACGCTGAGCGCGCACCTGGTCATCATCATCACCATATTCTGGTCGCGGGTGAGACTCCACGCATCCCTCACAGCTGAGGGTCATTTGACAGAACTTTGAACTTTTGCTCACATTATTTCGTTTTGTTTGTTTTTTTACAGGAAAATAATGTTCAGTCATGTCTACCACTAGATTTTTCTGAGGAACAGTATAGGACAGAAGATACACGGTACACACACACACACACACACCTCCTCTATCTGCACAAGTTTTTGTATTGATGATGTGTGTGATCTGTCTCTCTTTCAGGCTTGTTGTGGCTCTGTCTGTAACTCTGGGTTTGTTTGCTGTTGAATTGACCGGATTCTTCTCTGGAGTCTCAATGTTTAACAGTAATCAGGCTCTTCTGTGTATCCTTTACATTACCACCACACTTACATGCTATTCATGCAGAATCTAATGTAGCAGGAATAATCGAAAATGTCTCTAAAAGGTGGCTAAAATATGGCTGCTGATCAGGGGCAGAGATGAAAGATTACATTTCTTTCCAAAATTGTGCACAAACAAATCCAGATAAGCTCAACAGCAAAAAGTTTATTTTTGTCAAGTAAAGACATTTATTTAAGATGAAACGATCTCGCTACGTTTTCTGAACGTCTCATCAGCTCTGGTCGCTCATTCCAGCGCGTCTGTCAGTTTGTCTGTGTTTGTGTTTCAACAGTGGCCCTGCTGGACATACTGGATCGTATTCAGCCTCTGCAGGTCTGTGTTTGTTCAATAGCATCATAGAAACACTTCATAAGTATTATAAATGAGTTGTATTTTATCAGCATTATTTTCTGATGTTTTCTTGCATGGCTGTATTTGATTAACCAAAAATCTGCCAGTTCAACAGATGAAAATGAAAGTAAATATTTAACAATAGTTGAGGCATGTGTTCAAAAATAGTGATTATTGTCTATGTGTCTGTAACAGTGTTGTTCCAGCAGTTTTGGAGTCATTTCTGCTCATGTCACTCAAGTTTGTGTAAAAGATTCTTCTGCCGAGACCCTCGAAGACCCTTTGAAATGAGTTATTACAGCCAATGTACACTGTCTGTTTTTTACTTTTTGAAATGTTAGAAATGTTTCACATGCCGAGTTAAAACTTTGCACTCATTTATTCTAAAACGGACTATTTGTCATGAATTTCCAATGAATTTGTATTTCTATATTAAAAGATCAAATCCTCTGAATGAGCTTTGTTAATCATGGGTCCGGTTCAGGGCCCACTAAGAGCCCTCTAAATGACTTATTTCAAATCAGATAAAATAAGCATTAACATTTTCTAGGATTACAAAAAAAAAATCAAGAGATTTCATAGCAGATAGAGCTGACTAATTTTGTTATTCAAATATCGTTGTGAACAATAGGCACCTTAATTACAAAAAGGTTAAGATCTGCGCTGTGGTATTTTCTAAACACAGTGATGTTTAAAAGTGAAAAACAAATGTGCTATACTGCTTTCTTGTGGTTGGACAAAGTAAAAACTACAAGAATACTTTGATGCATTTTATTTACAAGTTAAATAAAGTGTTCTTATTAAAGAAAACATACCAACAACATGAAAATTACATTATGGTAGAAAGTTAGAAGAAGAAAATGCATTTACAAGTGAGAAAAAGAAGAATCACAGAAGGTTCTGTTGACCAGCCTGATGAAATTTCATACGTCAGACTTGGCTCACAGCTCTAATAGTGCCTTAATCATATCTGTAAAATAGGCACATTAATAAAAGTAAACACAAACAATCAAACATTTATACAATATTTCATGCCTCACCTGGGTAGTTCATGCTTCTCTTCAGCATTCTGAAGGAATCACCCGTAAGTGTGTGAATCTCGTCGCTGAGTCTCTGACGACCATCCAGGGTGAGATGCCACAGACATGACTTTCTCTTCCCATCTCCAGATACCTGTTGTGGGGTCTTTTTGAAGCTGTTACTAAAACACAAATTGTGACGGATTGTGTTTTTCCATCCATCTGGAGCTGTGAGGAAAAATGGGAAGTGCTCTCTAGACACAGAGAAAAAAATTGTTTGATTTTCCATTACAACCAATGTTAATAATTATATAACAGAGCATAGTGACCTGGTGAAGTTGTAGATCTGCTGTACGTTAAGACTCCCAGTACGACTGCTGCTGAGCGCCATGGCGATAAGGATGCAGTAGTTAACAGGTGGTCTCGGCCACGCCCCATTCTTTAGATTGATGCTGTCCTGCAGGGCTCTCTGAAGTCTTCTGTTCTGCGTGAGACCCATCTTACGAGTGGGCGCTTTGGGTGCCCTGCCCCGCCGAGCCCCCTTTACCTTACGGCAGACAGGCACGTCTACGGAGGAGGCGTCATCTTCATCCGTCAACTGGCACATTATGAGATTAGAGCAGTTCATTAAATGTAATTATTTTGATGCTATAAATTGTGAAAGGGAGGACTTTCTACCTCCAAGACACAGATAATCTCTAAAGCAGAAAATACAAAAGCACCCTTCATTTGCTCAACATGAAATTGATTTGGTAAACAATGCATTGCCAGTAAACTATGCAATATTTTTTTATTCATACCTGGTACTCGCTGGAGAGGGAGGTGTCGTGTACTGACTCATTCAGGCAGGTCTCATCAGGTAGTATCACACTGTTCAGACTTTGTTCTAGTATAGGTGTGGCAGATCTCAGCATAGTTGTCAGCGGAGTCAGTTTTGGAGGTGTTGGTGCTTTGGGGTAACTGCTGGGATACTTTATAAGACAGGCTAAACTGGGGTTCACCATCAGCCATAGATTAGGTTGAATTTCAGGCTCTGAAGAAAAAGAAACACAAGTGTGTTTATTTGAAGTGCACAGTAACACACACACAATTTTACAAAAATAAAGGTGCTTTACAATTTACATTTCATTTACATTTAGGCATTTAGCTGATGCTTTTATCCAAAGCGACTTACAAATATTTAGGAGACAATGAAGCGATACATCAAAAGCAGCAGCAATAGTACAAAGAAGTGCTTTAGTAAGTTTACAATGTTGTGCAGTGCTAGATAAATACCTGTAGAGGAAGGAAAAGGTTTTTTTTTTTTTTTTTTTATGCTGTTAGGTGTTCGTGGAAAATGACAGCAGAACCAGTTTTGGCTGAATGGTTCCAATCAAGAGAGGGTTCTTAAGATAAAAAGTAAGAAAGAAAAATGGTTCTTTAAGGAATCTTTGAGCAAAAGGTTTTTTTCAGGGAAATCAAACATGGTTCTTCTATGGCACTGATTTCAATAACCTCTTGTAGTGCCTTAAATGGGTGGTTTTATGGTTGGGTAAAATATGGACAAACTCTCAACTGCTGGTTCAAATTAACCTACAAAAAATTGTCTTCATTTGTACCACAGTGGGTTTGGGTTGAACAGGTTTGAGTTGAAACAACCCAGCATAGGTTCATTTTAACTATTGGTTGGTTTTGTCTATATTTTTGAAAAGTGTTGTGGATTCAAATATAAAACCTAAGAGAAGGTAAAGATAATATGGTAAGTAAACATGGGGACAAATCTCTCATGATATGTATATTTTTTCCTTTTGCTGTCACCAGGGGCGTAGCAAGCTTTTCAAAAGTGCGGGGGATGGATGTGGTTTGTTTGTTAACAATAAAAATGATGAATACAATGACAGAAGGGTACAAAAGGTATAACATACAAGATATAAAAAGCTTCCCATTTAAATGAGTGATACTAGAAAAGTATAAAAACACACTCGGAACACACAGAAAATAAGTCAAAACTCACACAACAACACAACAGTAGACTTGCTAAAGAATCAGAATCAGAAATACTTTAATAATCCCAGGGGGAAATTATTTTTGTTACAAACTCCAGATATACAAACAACATATATTAAGAACAAAACATAAACAGAACATCTTCCCAAACACATATCAAGCTTATTTAAACCTCGAAAGCATAAACACTCATTCAAAGTACCTGGAAAAGGGAGATGTAAATAACCATAACCATAAGTTCCCGCCTCCTCAGCGCGAGCTGACCGATAAATCTAACACACCAAGAGAGGCGGGACTTAAGGCAGAACAGCCAATCATCAGCCGGTCACACTCAAAGCCGGTGTCATGTTTGAGAGGGAGAGGAGGCAGACACAGAGCGGCCAGAGAAACGGAGGAGCGACTGCTGGAAGGCGTTTGTGCAAAACTGCGGAAAAACTGCAGAAAAAGTGTGGGTGTTGAACCCTCTCACTGGGAAAAGTGTGGGTGTTGAACCCTCTCACTGGGAAAAGTGTGGGTGTTGAACCCTCTCACTGGGAAAAGTGTGGGTGTTGAACCCTCTCACTGGGAAAAGTGTGGGTGTTAAAACACGCACATCCCCCACGGGTGCGACGCCCCTAGCTGTCACACCATATGACACATTTATTTGTCAACTACCCATTTATATACGTTTTCTAGTTTACAAAAGTCATTATCGTCCCGTTATGGTGGTTTGAAATAATGACAGAACACGTAATACAGTATGAGTAGTGTTTGAGACACGCACCTTTGGCATTGGATGGGAAATGAAGGTTCACTTCTGCTGCTGGTAACGATCTTCTCGAGATTCTCGCGTAGTGCCACTGCGCCAAATACTGATCACTCCGTTTATCATCTACAAAACCACCATATTCTCATCATGTTAAAAAAACAGGCTCGTTTGCGTATTTAATTATGTGTGTTAAGTTAACTATTTTACCCTGATAATACTGATCAGTTGTCGTTGTTAATTTTATTTCCTCGTTCATATCCCAGTCATGCAAAGCGGTGCTTAAATGAAGCTCTTGAAATTTACTTCTTGATTGAAGATGTAGATACATTGTATCGACTTTGAATACAGTATAACGAATACAAACAAGTTTAGGTCTGTTTCCCTTTTATTCAAAGAAAGGGTTAAATGGTTGGGGATATCGTTTATTATCATGACAGGTGGAAATCATTAAGCGGTCGTTTCATTATTAGGAAGCAAGAGTGGTTTGCGAAGTTTTCGTGGTTTAGTACTTGTATGTATTTTACTAGGCTATTTGTAATTAGTTAAAGCTCATATTTAATTTTCGACATTAATTTATACATATATAAATACAGCCATACATAGGACAGATCTCAGTTTATTTTGATTTCTATGCATCTAGTTGCATATCAAACCTTTATGTAAATACTGAATTATCTAAAATTACAACAAATGAAGGTTATGTGAGTGACTATAAAAAACTTTTCTCCTCAAAGCAAAATTTTGACTTGTTTGCTAGGTAGATGTTATTATCCAAAAGCAGTATTTATCCAAAGTATAGGTTAATTAACAGTTCATTCAGTATATTTTTTACTAAAGTACACCCCATTTATGTACAACCATTCTTTGTTTCCCAAATAACCTTTCAGACAAAGGTTCTCAAAACAATAATGTTCTGTGTTCTGTGTTAAAGGTTCTTAATGGAACCTGTGTGTGTGTTGACTGTTAACCACAACCTACTGCTGCCCTTGTGACAATTCTTCTGTGTAACAACTAGCCGCAATCACAACATTTAGTTAAAAAACAAACAATATCATGTTTAGAATATGTTTTATTTAAAATGTCCTAGACCATCAGAAATACACTCCACTAAATATTGATTTGAAATTAAACGACTTATTAAACATTAATGTTTAGGCTGAAATTTTTGTTACATGTACAATAGATAGGTTTAATGAACAAGAAAATGATTGGTCCTTCTAAAGTTTTCACAAAATATCTGAAATGTAATTAGAAATGTAGTTAAAAATAATTAGAAAAAGAGAGATTTAATGTAGCGTCAGAGTGCATTATGTTCATCTCAACGGGAAAAAAACAAAAGAAATACAAGACCAGCCAGGAGCGCCGCTATAGCCAAAACCAGAATGACAGTGATGACCACCATGGCTCCACTGCGGCCCTGCAGACCAGCATTTATTTCATTGAAATCAGTGGCTGGAACAAAAACAAGACAGACAAACATCATTACCTGTTCATATCACAATAATGTAAAGCCAAATCTGTTCTCTCTGTTTCAACATGCACATTTGTTTCATAGGACTTTTACTGGTTAAAATAACCACGTTTAAATGATTAATGATGTTCTAATCTTTGCAAACACTTCCTTAGAACTAAAAATGTTAACTTATTTTTTCTTTATCTGTGCCTTACAGACATGTCATAAATAATTGTTTTGAACCACCTGAATATTGTACATATTAAAAAAACAATACAATGTCATCACAAACAAAGAGATGAATAAGTACACATTCATAATTTTATGAGGATGTAAAATATAATTATAAAATACCTAAATTTTATGTATCTACATATATAGAAAGAAAAGTATTAATATTTAAATGCAATGCTGTTACCTTTTACAGTTGTTTCAACCAAGGGTTGGCTTACTTCAGTATCTGTTTTGTACAGCATGCTATAAGAGAAAGCATGAGTTTAGTCTTTGAGTAAACACTGGCATATGATTTATTGCCGCACCCTTCTCTCTCTCCTGTACCCCACCACACACACATACACCCACCTGTATTTCACTCCACTTTTTAGATTATTCAGAAGATAAGCAGGCAAACCTATGATGTTCTCGCATTTTGGAACCGTAAAAGTTTTACTTTCTGCGGGAATTCATAAATAGTCAGACCGCATACATCATAATGCTTAATCAGTCATTTTACTTAGATGTGAAAAGATTCTTTGACTTTTCATGTCATGTACAGTTTATGTTGAGTACATTAACAATTATACACACCATTTCTAGCGCCGTCCAATTCCCTGTACAACAGTGTGACATTTTTATCCTGGCTAGTATTACACTCAGGCAAATTTAGTAGAAAAGCATCTGAAAATCTGCCTGTCTGCACTCCATCTGTTGCTGTCAGCAATCTGATGTCCAATACTAACGAGGAAATAATAAAAACAGATTTACAAGCAGTGGTGTGTAATTTACTGACAACATACTGTACATTCAACACAACTCTTTTACGTAAAGCCATACATTTTACATTAATATAACAATCATACTGTCCAAACCATGTTGTCCCTGTTTTTACCTGCATAGTTTAAGGGACAAAAAGTCCCTAATGCCACGATGAGAAGCACAACCAGCATACTGTCTCAGGTGTCCAGGTGTGTGTAAGCCTCACAGAACGCTCAGGGTAAAACTGCGAGATGAGAAAATACAGCCGTGGCAGAAACCAGAGGAGTAGGCTGGAATGGCTTTATTGAACCAATCAGTGGTCAAAGTAAACTGGTTTGGCTGGGTGCAAATATAATAACAGCCCTTCCCTAAAATACACCTAAGGGAGGTCCTCTGTCTTGTATACAAGATCTAACTGACACAACAAATTGTTTCCTACAGTACATCAATTTCGTACTTGATTCGTACAATTTACTAAAGTGATTGACTTTTAGATTATTGTAATCTGTTCTTTTTAGGGATGGTGAAGGTCATTATTTGTAGCTATTTTGTGTGACGGCAAATTCTGTGTTTGCCACACATTATCAGTGACATTCTTACTTAATATAAAGTGGGTGATAGAAATGACTTATGACTAATAACTATGACTATGATCTACTAACTTTGTTTATAAAATACCTGCTGAATTCTTTTAGCCATTATTTCTTTTATCCTAGCTTCAACTCTTATTCCTATTGTAAACATACTTGTGAGCAGATTATACTTATTATTGGCTGTTGTACTCTCATTTTTGAGTTGCTTTGAATACAAGTGTCTCTTAATGAATACATTACTGTTGATAGCACATACGGTACAGTATATTCTATGAGTTTAATTCATAATAATTGATCAAACTTACACAGATTACATGTCCTTATAACCAACACAATCTAATCTCCCTCATGTCAGTCCAGACCTGTATGACATTTTTTTCTGGGGAACACAAAAGAAGATATTTTGTAGAATGTTGGTAACCAAACAAAACGTTTCTTTCCCCCATTGACTTTCATTGTATGGACACAAAACCACTGAGACATTTCCCAATAAATCTTATTTTGTTTTTCAGAGAAAAAAAGAGTCATTTACATGTTTTGAACGACGTGATGGTGAATAAATGAAGACAGAATTTTATTTTTGGGTGAATTATCCCTTTAAAGTCAAGACTTTAGACTGGTTAAGTGCAGTAATTCTCATCCCGGTCCTGCAGCGCCCTCTGCTGCACATTTTGGATTTGTCATTTAAGACACTTGATTCAATTTGTCTGTATATGGTTCATTAGTAGACTGAGTTGGGTTTGTCCAATATGGAGTCATTCAAAAGGTTTATTAGTGGAGGGGATTCAAGGAGTTGATTTGTTTGTGTGCGCTGGGTACTTGTTGTGTAACTCAACTCGAGATCACTGACAATTCCCTCTCAAATGTAGTCTTTATACACTGTAAAGCAACTCTAAACCATGCAATGTAAACCGCCCGCTGCCAGGAGAAGTAATGAAGCGTTCAAGACGACGCCATAAGTGGAAACATCCGATTTTTATGTATAACCTTCGCTCTCAATGAGTTCCAGTCAGTCACAAAACGGTATTTATTATTTTAATTTATTAATTCGCTTTGTTTTTTTGCTTCGAGTTCATCTCAGGGGAAGCATTTTGGGCATGACGTCAAGTGACGCGTCACCTCGGGGGGTCGGATGTTCGACCTCAAATGCCGTTCAAGAGGTTTATTTCCGGATTTGAAGTTGTACATCCGACTTGTGTGGAACACAACATAATAGTAGGATTTGTGTGCATTTGCTTAAAAGTAAAAAAAATAATTAAGACTGCAAATGAACACCAGACTCCACTTTTTACCACTCGGATATTTCTTGCATACTGTTTTATTTATTTAAAAACAACAGATTTTTTTCATGTACTGTACAGTAGGGAATGAGGCATATTTATACACAGGGATAATCTTTGATAAAAATGTATTGCGTTATGGTCCGTTTGTGTTCAGAATCAGGAGTGAATTCCTCTAGAACAGGATCAGATCACATTTTGTGATTAATCATGCAGAAATCCAGGTAATTCCAAAATGTGCACATGTATTTTTTCATAGTATGTGCACAATAAATCAATTCTCTGCATGCACAAAATATTACCAAATGTCTATGCTAAATGTCCAGTTAAATGCAACAAAAGTGCACAATACAGAAACTTTATCCAACAGTACAGTGGATGTGATTTGACCCTCCATTTCCATTGTGACTGATGAACCAGTGATGAACCAGTAGTAACTAGTCCCCCAAAGGAAATGGCAGTTTTACAGAAGATTTAAAGAAAATGAAAACCAACTTTTAAGGGTTAATTGTATGGTCATAATGATGAAATGTGATGAGGTTATGTGACAGCGTAGTATGCCGATGTTTGAAATGTTTTTCGATCAGTACAGTATTTATTAGCAGTACACTAAACAGTCTCTGAACCTGCCGAACAATGATAAAAAGTGGCAAATGTAAGTGCTCAATTTTAATAAAATTCAAACAGTGAAATATACAACACAGTTATTCACATAAAAAAGCAAAGAAAACCAACCAAACAAACAAACAAACTGTATGGATAATATTAATCATACATAAGAGCAAAAAACATCAAACTTAAAACCTTCAAATGCTTTGGACAACGTTACATAAAAACAGCGTGAAATGCCAAATGCCAATAGTCAGAAACACAAAACTAGGTGCATGCTGAAAATATATTAAGAACTGTAAACTGTATCATTGTGTGTATATTTACCAAAAAAGGCCCTCTAAGTGTTGCCTAAACCGCACACATTAGAAGCAGCTATTTATAGTCTTGACCATAACCAGGGTCAGTAAGTGTCAAGAATGTCGCTGTATGCTAGTGTCTAAAATTGTCAATGTACACCTTCATTGTAAAGTTAGCGCAAAATTGAAAATAACAATGACAAATGTCTCCAATAAAGCCATACGTAAACAACGTTTTCTTTTTGGTTGTGTTAAGTTTTGGACATCATCATTGTCTAAGCAAATAGCCAGATTTGAACCTTCATCTCTAACAAAATTGGCAAGAAGCAAAGAAAGTGAAATGGGCTTTTACACATTTCTGCAGTGATTCTCTTACTGCGGAAAACACAAAAAATCTGTCTTATTCTTCGTACAGTAGTAAAATTGCATATCTAAACAGTGTGCTATTGCATATTAGTGCGATTTGCCTTAGCAGTTAACAATAAAGCTGTATTCACAAGCCCTTTGAACTTTGACCTTGAGAAACAGAACAGTGGTTCTCTGCGTTTTGCCTCCACGTCTGCCTCCAGTGCAGAATGTAAACATTTTAAAATCTATCTTTGCTTTCTTTCACAGAGAGCTCTTTGGTTTGGTAAGTTCTGAAGCGAGTGATTGTTGCCGCAGGATGTACGGATCTCAGAGTTTCTCAGTGGTGGTATGATGTGGTGTTCCAACGATACCAGGATCTGAAGAAGAGAGAAACAAACACAAGGTGAGTGTGAGTTTAAAGATATGAAAATATATATATATATGAATCTACTCTCCTGTTGCTACCTGTCTGGGCTATATTCTATCTAGTCCTGCACATTCTTTGGTTTTCCAACATCTGTATATTTCACTTTCTCAAACAATGGATTTATGATGTTGAGATCCAGCTTTCACACTTAAGACAATATAGCAACTCTTACATGACCATTACAAAAGATGCAAACATTCATTGATGCTCGAACAGGCGGGGCGGTGAGAACCAAGAGAAAGATCTTGGAAAAAAAGTCTCTGAACGTAGTAGTAAATAAAAATGTTGTTTATCCCTTTTAATGCAAAAACAATTGGCAAAATGGGTATGCAAATGTATGCTCTAAACTCTGTTTTACAGTATAAAAGAGTTTATTATAAAGTATGTACTATTTAAAAAAGGTTTTACCCTGTGGGGTTGAACGTCTGGTTGATCCCCTGTGATGTCAGAGGACTGGATGTAGTGGACAGAGTGCTGGGGGAGGAGCCTCGACTGGGGCTGCTGGGGGAGGAGCTTGACGACACTGCAGAAAAATATATATTAATTTATTACCTTAATAAACACAATTATTTAGATTCCATAAAACAACTATTTCTAAAATGGCAACAGTGTAATTTGTCTTGCATCTCAATACTTACCACCTCCAGAGGCAAGTGGACTGAATGATCGGGAAGTTGAAGGCTAAAAAAGGAAATTAACCAAATTAGTGGTGAAAGAATCTTTTCAAAGAAAAAAACACAAACATCCTTAAATCTTAAATCACGGATGATGAAAAAGTTATAAACACGACAACAGGGACATTTATAAATTATGTAAATTATGTTACATTTATTGCGCCTTTCCTTTTTTCCATTTTATCATATAGGATAAAAAAATAATAGATATTTTTTAGATTCATTTATATATTTTATACATGACACTTGCGCCTTTTCATTGTGGAAAATATGGATTATTGGATTAGATGTGAAATCTTGAAAAATATTGCTGAATGCAAAGAAGAAAATAAAAATAAATGTAAAAGAATTAATTAAATGATAAACTTCAATAATAATATCCAAAATTATTATTATCATGTAATCGGTGAATAAGGCTTTATTTGGTAACATTAGTAAATGCATTAGCTAACATGAATAATGTAATATAATGCAATATACCTTTTCAGTATCAATTAATCTTTGTTAATATTAGTTAATGCCAATACAAGTGTTTATGTTAGGTCAATGTGCATTAACAAATAATAACAGCTAAAACTTTTTAAAAATGTAAATACTGAAATTAACGTGAAGTAAGATAATAATGCTGTAGAAGTATTGTTGATTGTATGTTCATGTTAACAAATGCAATTTGTTATTGGGGTAAGATAAAGACAAAGTGTTGTAATTTAGTAACATTCCTATAAGTAAAACAGCGGTAGACCTCAAAATTGAGATTGAAACACTTCAGGTCCGACTATGTAGATCTAGGTGATTAGTAGAAATTACATAATAGATATATAATAGACGTAGTCTCTAAATAGATGCCACATATTTTAAATGCATAACACACTGTGTTCATTTACAACATTTCAGGGGAAAATTATGTTACACAAAAAGCCAGAGACAGAAGCTCACCAGACGAGGGTTGTAGTTATGTGATTTGATGGGTGAGGTGGATATTGGACTGTATATTCTCTTTTCTTTCTGTCGCCGGTTACAGAACCACACTCGCACCACTTCCTTCTCCATGGCTAGCTGCTCTGAGATGAGTGTGATCTCTTCAGAGTTTGGTTTTGGGTTCTGTTCATGGTAGAAAGTGTGTATGTTTACAACCGCCTGCAGGGGGCACCACTAGCAAACCAACAGACTAACTACTAGCTTGACTAAATAAACATAAATAGCAGATAAAGTTATTGCAGTAAAGTCTTTTTAAAACAAAACTATTAATGATATCTTTCTTTGCTCATAGGTTTATTCAGTGTTCCCTAAAAGCACCTTTACTGTAGCAAGAAGTAGCAAACTGTGGTTAACTCGATTTTAATAAAGGGATGAGTCCATTATGTCCCGCCCAATCTTCCTGTTACTGTGTGATTCTTAATCTGTTCCCTCATTCAGTTAAGGTACTGATGTCTCATTCGTGAAATCCTTATAGTACACTTAAATGTCGTTCTCTATACAAATTTCACAATGCAATGCAAAATCCAGTGAGCATATTGGCCCTATATGTTCCCTTACTAGAAATCACATGACAGAAATTGTAGTCTCACTGTCTCTTCTGTAAATATCATGCAGTATGGTAAAACTTCTGAGAAGGCATGCTTTATTATATTTTATATATTAACATAAGTCTGGCCTGTAATTAAAGGGACAGTTCAGCCAAAAATATTTTTTCCATCATTTATTTACCCTCATGTCATTTAAACCATGTAAATGACTCTTTCATCTGTGTCTGCTCATATTTGAGCCTAGTATTGCATGAATAAAAATATTTGTGATTAAAGAAGTATAAATGACAAACTTACATCTAGAAAGCGTTTCTCCAGTGTTAGCTTGATGTTAGTTTCAATGCTCGTTCTCTTTTTCCTCTTTCTTCCATAACCCTCCATAAGGGGCGGTAAGGCGGTGGGGCTGGCCATGGAGTCAGATGGGGAGTTCTCTGAAGAAAACAGACATGATAGTCGTATTGATACGTAATACTCATGAAACAAAGATGTTAAAAAGTTGTGTTTGTAGATTGACGACAGCACATACCTGCATCGCTCAGCCATTTCTCCAGCAAGGGCTTGAGCTTGCACATGTTTTTGAAGCTAAGATTGAGAGCCTCAAAGCGTGAGATGGTAGTCTGACTGAAGTCGTTTCCATACAGCTTTCCCATTGCCAGGCCTACGTCACCCTATAACAGCAACATAGATGAGGTTAAATGCTGAACAAGATCCAAGTCGGGGATAGACAAAATTGTAAATGAACAATTGGCTCCTTTTTAAATTGTCAGTTGGAAATTCAATTAAACTATCATGAACTTTGTGGAATTTATTGAAGTGCAATAAAAATAATATATACAGTACCAAAACATTTCTCTCTCACGTTTTTTTAACAGTATATTAAAATATTCAGATATATTATATTCAGCAATAGCCATACTCATACAGTATACACTCACTTGACTTAAATGCTTTTATGATCTTAAAAATCTTGTGGTCTAAGAGCTTAAAAAAATAAATTATGCATAAAAATAAACTTTTGCCAACATTTTACTAAAAAATTACATAGGTGACTTGGACCAAGTAAGGGAGATAAAGCAGTCAATAAAAGTCCAACAAGCTGGAACAAGGAACAAGTTGATAAGAATACATTATTGCAAATTCTAGTTTATGGGTATTTTATGTAGAATACAGATTATTTAAAAAATACATTCACCACATTTAACTCCTTATCTAACCCCAATTCACAACAAGCTTATAATAGCAATTGCACTGTCGAATATGATTTCGTAGAAAATCAGGAAATCAGTTTGACATCATTTGACTTCAACCCACATAAAGATAACTGCTTGCAGTTTTTGTTTCAAACAGAAATGGCGATAAAGAGGCAGAGTTACAGATTTCAGCTTTAAAATTTTATTCAGTTTTTCTGTTTTACTTTCTTAAATTCCTATTATAATCCACTAACCTTCTTGCTTCCTTAATTCAAATTCAATTTAAATTCAGACACTGGAATTTTAAAAACATTCTCAGTTGAAATTTTGGTGCACAACCCTGATTAACACTAGTTTTTTTATCTTCTTAGATCATTTATTGTAATTTATTGTATACTTGCTAAAAGTTATACAAAATAAAATAAAACTAAATGCAATATACACACTTATATTAGCTTCTATTAAAAATGTAATCAAAAAAATAATCAAAGCGGGAACAGTCCAGCTACAAAGGCTCTACCTGAGTAAATCCTAGTTTGATGCGTCTCTGTTTGAAGGCTTTAGCGAACTGCTCCAGTTCCTCCAGATCATTGGGTTCATCTTGAGGTGATCCCACGTGTTTAGGGACCTGTAAGTGAGACATGTCCAGGTGTCCATCCATAGAGGAGCCAGCCAGCCCTGTCCTGCCCATTGCCTGGTGGGAAATTATAAAGCATCAGAATCTTAGTAATGAGAAAAAATCCAGTGTTTTCTTGGTGTGTCGACTTTGTTTACTTGTTTATATAACTGCTATAAAACCTTCGTATGTATTAAATTTAAAAATAATGGCAGATAAATACTTTATTATTAACAAAGTACAAGTACAAATCAATCGGTTGGGTGCAAAAAACAAAACAAAAAGTCTATGCTGTTTTGATTGAAAAAATGACAAAAAAAGACAAAAATAAGTAGGCATGTCCAAACTGATAATGTAAACTAAGTAATATCTTATAGCAATCACTAACCTTAGTACTAACGCAGAACTTTATTATTTTAACAAGCTAATCGCACATGTACCTGAGGGGTAAGCGCGAGACCAGGTTGGTGCGGCAGGAGTCCCGCCTGTGACTGTGATGGCAATGAAAGCAGATTGGGTTGTAGCAGTGCTGTAGAAAATAGTAACATGTGTTTAAATATGCCTGTACTTTGCACAGATAGAAAGAATATTCTCAAATGAAGTGTATTGGCAACAGTCAGACATATCCGCTGACCTTGGTGACCGGATTGGGCCTGAGAGAGCAGAAATGATGAAGGAGAGGACAGATGAGATCCAGACATCAGGACGAGCTGGGGCAGAGAGTGCAGGGAGGGCAGCTCCTACAAAAACCAATCACATGACACTTTACATGCTTTCTTATTCATGTTTGCGTCAACTTTTAGTGGGGTGAATCACAAGAGGAAGTGCCAGGTCACATTTAAATCCAAAATTAAAAGAAAAATTAAAAATAAGAATGTCTTCCTTTGTGCTATTTGAACTTTAGTTTAAAGGGATAGTTCACCCAAAATTAAAAACTCTGAAAAAATCATTTATTCATCCTCATGTCAATGGGTGAATAAATCTCAAAACCTGTATATTGTGTGGAACACAAAAGAGGATGTTTTGAAAAGTGTCTTTACAAAGTGGTTGTACAGTGTCAATGTGGTACAGTGTTTTTTCATTAACAACATTTTTCAAAATATCTTCTTTTTGTGTTCCACAGAGGAAAGAAAGTCATACAGGGCTAGAATAACACAAGAACGAGTAAATGATGAAAGATTTATTTTGATTTTGGGGTCAAATATGACCTGGACATGTTCTTGACCAATAATGTTTCACATACCCCAGTAAGCCCACCAGGAACCGGTGATCCCTGCGTCAGATGACATGTTTTATGTGACGATCCGGAATGAGGTGAATCGTTCAGGTTTTCTGTCTTAATCTGCAGATAAAGATTTTGTTAGATAGTGTAATGTGGCAAAGCTTTTCTAGACGGGGACCTCGGTGTGACCGTGCGTGTGCTGTATGTGTATGTGTGTGTGTATGCATGTGCTTTTTGTGTGTACTCAGAGACCGGTAAGGCTGCTTGACTTGTTCTGCAGGAGAGGGCCTTTAACAAACATTCCTTCCCTTGCCGCGGGCAACACGGTATGCAAATGTCCTCATGAACCTGAAGCTAGTTCCTGTGCACGAAACTTTTCACTGGCCTTAAAACGATATTATGTGACAGGCTCTGGTGATTCATATGCGTTATGACTGAAATGTAACACTAGCAATTACATGAGAGCCTTTCAAGCTGTTTAACCTTTGACAAGGAGCTTCATATAAGAGTGACAATCTGCGCTTTTAATTCCCAAACAGTACACGTAAGGCTTTAGATGTTGAATATTTAAAGATAAAATAATATTTGTACTCACTTGTCGGGTAAAGTCAATCCCATTTTGTTCAATATCTGAGAAAAAAAAAAAAATTCACAGTTAGTACTGTTATTTATATTACGCATTAATATTCCGACTGCCTGAAAGCTGATCAACCAGCTCAGCAAATTGTTTCAGAAAACATGTTTTTCCCATGTTTATTTCCATTGTAAGGCCTATTATTAAACATACCACCAAACAACCTCCCAAAAGCTCCATTACACCGAGCAAACAAGGTGAATTGGGGGTTCAAAGGTCGTCAGTACCAGGTAATCTCCCTTAATTTGAAATTCAAATCAAGCTCTATGAAGTCGTGGTTAAAACAGCATTCACTCACCCCACAATATGGAAATCTATCCTTCTCCTGAGCCAAACTTCCAGTATGGAAATGATCAGATCATGCAAATGAGCAGGTTTCCATGGCAACCTTTAGAGGCCTTCACATTTGAATACTTACAGACCTCCAGGTGCATCTCTAACTTTCTGTATCTCTTTCTGTCTCTCACACACAAACACTCTTAAGTATAACAATATTATGATTTTTTATCCCAAATGTTATGCTCATCAAATGTAATGTGCTGTGTTTATAAAGGTCATAAGTTATAGTATATTATTTGTTTATATGTCATAAAAATTTGTTGGAAAAACGTTTTTCTTAAAGCATTATTTAACTATTAGGTATACAAATATTAATACTATTTGTAAACACAAGCAACACTTTTTGTACAATCCAAATATTTGTAGTAATCACATGACCTGACATGACATCTGATAGGAGCTTATCCTAATCCAAACACTTCACACCAGAGAGGCGATGGAACACAAATGAAATATGAATTTATTGTTTAATGACAATACTCGACTTGCTCTGAATACTCATTTTGTTCAGGTTCCTCATTTCAGCAAGACTGTTCCGTTCTGGACCTATTGTAACTCGACTATGATTCAGTATCGCCTGAGGCTACGAGCGCTTCACTGCAAACAAACCGCCACATACATCCTGGTAGACTTCACATCCATCAAACGGCACGCACCTCACACCTAATCTCTCATCTGAGAAACCTATAAAAAAGAGTCTTGATTTCTGTAATTCAGCTTAAAGTTAAAATTTATCTTAAAGGTAAAAGACAAATAAATAAATAAAAAAACACTTTTAAAGGGTAGGACAATGCAATTTGTACAGACGTCCAGTGTCCTATCAACACAAAGGGTTAAACTTTTGGTCGTAACCACAAACGAACTTTTTAAGAAGCCCAGTGGCAGTTCACGAAATTCATGATCCTCATTTTAAATAAACAAAAAGGTGAATCATAAAGATTGCATTTAACTTTAGCACTGATAACGACTTTTAAAAAGTTCAAATAACAATATATAAAGGAAAGAAAAAACACTAGTTCTGCACATATGACGTATATCTTATTCAATTCAGCTTTGGATGTAAACTATTATAAATATATATAAAAACAAATCAAATAACATTTGTTACATAGCCCAAAACATTTGAACCAATATGCAGTAATTATTACATACCCAAACATACTTTTCATGTTATCGCAGCATTTAAAATATTAATACATATTTTTAATATGTATTATACACTCATAGTATTTACATGTAAATGCCACATCTATACATTTGTTAAAAAGTAAGATTACAACTTTAAGGTTAAGCATCTGTAAAAATATTCCAAGGAGTGAAAAGGCGCCTTACCAGCTTGTTCATGCTGAGATTCTGTGTGTTCAGCCGCCTCAGTGCTCATCTTAATATCTGTAATGATAAATACAGCTGATTTTCCTACAGGATCACAACTTTATGCAGACACTGGGGCAATTCATGGAATGGCCTAGCCAGTAAAATGATCTTGAGGTTTATTCTAATGTGTTCAACACTCAAATAGTCTCCTTTATGTAAAAGGCTCGTTGTAATATTCATAAGAGCAAGGGTATCCCCATTCACCATTCACCACAATCACTCTGTCTCTCCACCCTAATCTCTTCTAGTCAAAAACATTTAAATCTGTCAATATGGAGTGCTGTGTACAGGTACTGTACAATGCAAAACAATATGATTCCACAAAACGGTCACTGTTTGAGAAGACGACGTGCATCTGGAAAGCCAAGCAATCATTTTATAAATTGAGATGAACTTTGAAAGGTACATTAATGCTTACCTTGATCCCGAAAAACGCCCTGTGATTCGCTTGCAAAATTAAATCCCTCGTTCTGTATTGCTTTTCTTAGGTCTTTGATGAGAAATTAATTCACAAACCTGTCTCGCAAAGGGAAAAGTTAGACATTTAAGTGTCTAAGTGGGGTTAGTAGAAGAGTAGTTACCTCTTCAGTATCCCACACCATCCGATAGACACATCATTTGCATATGGCCCTTGGTGCGTCCTATCCAGAGTCTGACTTTTTGCATAAAACAACAATAGGCAGACGGCAAACTTCGAAAAGCTTGAGAATAAGTGCATGCGTGCCACACCAACTGTGTGTGTGTGTGTGTGTACGCTGGCAAACTTCAGTGTGCCTAGTCTTTGATTGAACATGACAAACTGAATTTCTTCAGATATAGCACCATATGTAAATGACACCATTAATGTTGTCCTCTTTAAAAGGAAAACGTTTGACTAAAGTTATTTTTGTTGAGTCCCTAATAACTGATGTGATGTTGTTGCACTTTTAGGTAATGTAATTTTTAAAGATATTGATCAAAACATATCTTACAACTAAGGTGTTATTCTGGCACTGTAATGGTCACAGTTCATTGCACAACAGATGGGTTGACAAATTAGCCTAGCTAATGTACTGTTGAATTTTGCAAATGTTAATGAAAACCTGCAGAGCAAAACTGTCCATGAGAGTCTGTGTTTAACAAGTATTTTAGAATTGTGCATTAAAATAACAGTTTGATAACAGTTTAAAACAGTCATAATTTAATTTAAAACTGAGATATCCTAAATGTGATGTTAGGAGATACATGGGCAATCCCATGCAAATGTCAACCTTACAATAAAAAATTATTTTTTTTTCAAAGATTTTCACAATACTCAAAATTTTATGTTCAATACATGAGTTTTCATATGAGTCACATCCATAACGCTCCATATTCCTTATAAATAGACACATGAAAATAAAATATCTATTTTATGTTCCTCTAAGAATCATCTCTCCTTCACCTGTGGGTGTTATTGCTTCTGGTTGGTGCATTTTAATTCACAGAAATCCTACAAAGTATGTTACCTAACAAAAACGTGTGTTCTTTTTTGTCACATCCATAACGCCTGTATATTTCCTGTTTTAAGATAGATAATTCGTGTTATACAGATTTTTTTATTTCTGGACAATCAACGGCGGTTTAGTAAAATTATTGAAATATAATATAATATTGGTAATAAATTCTGTGAGAATTTATATTTCAAGTTTTAACTGAAAATGTCACGCCCATAACGCTGGAATTGCCCACTTTTACAAAAATTAAAAGTAACCATATTTTTTGGTTTTATTGGCAAAAAAACCCACATTAACCACAAGTTTACCATCGTCTTACTACAGTAATTAAAAGTTTAACCACGATATTCATAGTAAAATGGTCATACGAACGATAATCAGTCCACCAAGAAAACATTACACATTTTACTAAAATAAAACCAAGGCTAATTTTCCAAAGGGTTGTGTTTGAAATATTATACTTTCAAATATTTAATTTTAATGAACCGCTTAAAAACTGGTTGACTCGTGACACTGTGGACAGTTTCTTAACATGTCACTGTTCAATTAATGTGTAGATCTGTATATTGTTTCATTACGTCACATTAAAGTGTTCCGCCGTTTATGTGAATGTTGTGCCGTTTGAGGTCGTCACTGATGCGTTCTGGAGTTTATATAGCAGAAAACATCTTGCCAACATTGCAAGCAAAGTACATTTAAATTCCCTCAAAGACTCTGACTGCAAACGAGTTTGATAATGCGTAACAGTGTAGACAGTTTCGACTACAATGACATCGTTCTGGTTTGTCACGTATTGATAAATAATAAAGATTACGTTTATGAATGTTAAATTATGTTCCTTACCAAAGTTTCCGTTTTGCTGTAAAGCCGCCGCGCGTGCACTACACAAAACGTACACTAGAGGGTAGTGTGATATTTTACAATTAAAAAATGCAACACTAAGCAACACTTACGAATAATAACATAATTGTGTGGAAAACCTTTATTTCATCAATAATATGTGTTCTAAAATACTGACATTAAAATGTCCTAGTTGTTCATTTTTCTGTGCATGTTTGAAAGCGTTAAGCTAAATGTGTAAAAGATGAACATGTATTAGTTATACTGCACATAGAACAACATAAGCCTCTCTCAAACATGTTTTAATCTTTTAATGTACAGAAAAAATATTTTTGTACAAAAAGTTTAAAAAATAAAATAGATATGATATCAGAACAGTAACACAATCAGATGAGGCAACGCATGTGCCGCCAAGTAAACGGTATTAAAGATGTAGTCAAGCCCTAAGCATGAAATAAATACTGGGCTAAAACACCAGACAGTGCCGGAGACGCTCATGTTCCCCTATTGTATATCACAAACCAAAGCAATTGCAATTGAAATGCAAATTAGAATTAGTCATGGCTACAGAGATCAACTTAGCTGAGAGTAAGAAATTTAGCATCAGTTGAATACATTTGCAATAAACAGACAATTATTCAGTCAGTTGTTAAATGTGAATATTGTTGTAAGTGTGAACAAATGTAAACATTCAAGTTTTAGTTTGAAAATAAGTTGTAAAAAAGCAACTAACATTTCTAAAAAACTAACTTTCTAAGGGATACTATAGGTATTCTTCAGACATCATATTGTAAACGGTATAACCTCTCAAACAATGGGCTTTGAATATTTATCCAAATAATTTATACTTATGATATCCTGAATATGAAGGATGTTATGGAAAGCTAAATATTCAAATATCTTCAAATAAAAAGTTATCAATGTAAAACCTATATTCAATCAAAGCAAGAGGTATAAGACA
This sequence comes from Beaufortia kweichowensis, assembly GCA_019155185.1. Lineage (NCBI taxonomy): Eukaryota > Metazoa > Chordata > Actinopteri > Cypriniformes > Gastromyzontidae > Beaufortia > Beaufortia kweichowensis. Next base: position 4,371,905 of record CM032795.1, on the reverse strand, counting down.
GCTGCCCTAAAGTAGATCCTACAGCTTAACCATAAAAACATCATTTTCTGCCCTGATTGTAGTGATGCCTAAAATATAAAGACAAATGGCTTGAAAACCCACATTATATATCCATAAATTCTTACGAGGATGCTTCTGCCAGACATGGAAACGTATGGGGATGTTGCACTTCTAAACAGTGCAACATCTAAATTGCCATTCAATACATGTGCATAGACAAAATACTTTAGTTGAAAATATTCGTTGCTTTCACAATACCCTTGTTTTTAACAAATCTGCAATTAAGTACCATTTTCATACCATTCACACATTTGTGTTTGTTGGTTTTAAAGTACCTTACAAAAATGTCTCTTAAAAACGTACCATTTCAAGACAAAGAAAAATGTCACAGGTGCTATTGTGAGTCCTCATCCCAAAGGCACAACTGTTTATGAGGCGTGTAGAAGTCAAATCTGTAGCCTTTGCTGCAGCTCTTAATGCCACACTTGTATGGACTGGGTCCCTGACCCCGGCAGTACTTAAGCTGGCAGGGAAACCACTCCAGGTTTAACCTGTAACTGCAGGCGCACGGCTGCCACGCGTCTAATGTGGAGTTACAGCTCTGCAAGCCAGACAGATCCAGACTCTGTGGAAGAACCTTGAATATGGAGCCCTCGACACCTGTAAAGCCAAACAAACTGAGTGAAAAGACACACAATACAGTCATAGTAAGATGCAGGTAAACAAAGAATGACCTCTGTCCAGCCAGTGCTTGACATCTTGCTGTCGTGTATAGACATGGTCCTGGGCATCCTTGCAGATGTTACGTATGTGAGTACTGAGATGCCAGGATATACTCATATTCACCACCGCGTTCATACTGAGCCGTTCCATTTCACGAATCTCTTCTGCACTTCGCACCACATGAGGGTTTTTCTGTTGGGGTTATAGAATTATCATTTAATTAGGAATAAGATTCATCATTTCATATTAGAATACAAAACTTCTTATGTGATCATCAGCGTTAAAGTGTTTTAAAATTCTTTGCATTTTGACCTGTCTGAGTCTGGTCATGGCTTCACTGGGGATGATCTCTCCATCATCCAATCGAGAGATGAAGCACAAGGCCTGATACTGTGTCTGACCCCTCTCTGGCTCCCCGAGGACCAATGCACGAAAGATCTTCACATGCTGTTTGAAACAAAATCATAAAAAATGTGCTTAGAGACACAGGAAAAATCACATCCTTGGAACAGTATATATTTATAAACCTGGATAATAAAATATTATGGCATACTTTTAGTAAATATATCTTAAGCTGTTAACTGTCACTGTTCCTCAGGAGGAACACCTATGTTTTTTCCCGATTCACTTTAATATTTCATAGTTGAATTTTAATCTAATAATGACAAACTATTAATTGATGGAAAGACTCAAGATGAAATATTTGATAAATGTTCATAACAATAAACATGAAGAAAAAACGAAAAATAATTTTAAAACGTTAATGTTATTGTATTGATAAAAATACCTAAAACTATTTTATCTAATATCTAAAACCTTAAAATTTTTTGAGAAAATTGTGCAGTTTCTTGTGTATACTCAATTTCTGCTGTGACAGTTATCAGATTAAATTGAGTTTTAAAGTTAAATTGTGAAAAACTAATAAATAAATAAAATAAATAACAAAAAAAATGGAACTACATGAAACTAAATTAAAATTTTGACACTTTACCCAAAGGGGTAACATTACCTTAACAAATAAACTAAATACAAGATATATTTATATGATATACAAGATAAAGTGAAATATTACAATTTATTTTCAGAAAAGAAACTTTAAATATATTTAAATCGAATATATTATTGCTTTATTTGGCTATTATTTTGTAGTGTAGTGTTTTCCCATTAACAATTATGAGAATTATAATATATGTAACATTATTAATATAATAATTAATATAAAAACAACAATAATGTGTATTAATAATTATAATAAGTTATAAAGTAATCATAATAAATGTAAACAAATATGTTTATTAACTGTACGAGGCAGCAAGAGATCGACAGACGGATCGGTGCAGATCTTCTGCAGTAATGCGGTCGATGTACCGGTTTGTCGTGGTAAAGAAGGAGCTGAGCCACAAGGCGAAGCTCTCGATTTACCGGTCGATCTACGTTACTCTCACCTATGGTCATGAGCTTTGGGTCATGACCCGAAAGGATGAGATCCAGGATACAAGCGGCCGAAATGAGTTTCCTCCACCGGGTGGCCGGGCGCTCCCTTAGAGATAGGGTGAGGAGCTCGGTCACTCGGGGGGGAGCTCGGAGTAGATCCGCTGCTCCTCCACATCGAGAGAGGCCAGCTGAGGTGGCTTGGGCATCTGTTTCGGATGCCTCCCGGATGTCTCCCAAGGGAGGTGTTCCAGGCATGTCCCACCGGGAGGAGGCCCCGGGGAAGACCCAGAACACGCTGGAGAGACTATGTCTCTCGGCTGGCCTGGGAACGCCTCGGGGTTCCCCCGGAGGAGTTGGAGGAAGTGTCTGGGGAGAGGGAAGTCTGGGCTTCCCTGCTTAGACTGCTGCCCCCGCGACCCGGTCCCGGATAAGCGGAGGAAAATGGATGGATGGATGGAACTGTACGAGGCATCCTCATGCAAATGACTAAATTACACAAAATATTTTATAAAATTCTTTATAAAATAAAAAGTCTTTATTTTATTACAAAGCCAGCTGCTCCCCCTTTACAGCCCAAACCAAGCTAACTGCTCTCATATGAACATAACTAAGAATACAGCCACTCTTTCACTACAACAATACTGCTTTTCTTTTCCTTCATCTCTGCAGTAACTGCACAACAGCACAACAGTATTCATACCAGTATGACTGGAGCTGTGTGCGCCTCTGCTCTGTGACTAACACAACATGCTTGTTCCCCTTAAAAAAAAAAAAAATTTTGTGGCTGTTTTTTAAAGGTCTAGTGGAAATTCAACCATATGAAATGTGGGAATCCCTCGGTAAAAGCTCATGGTTTGTTGTAGGTATGGAGGAATTTGTGGGTGGTAGCCAAGCATGCTGTGAGGTCATCGAAACCGACACGCTATATGGAGTGTAAGACTCAAATCCCTCAGAGACTTAATGTTTTACCCATCATGAGACCTGATGGTAAGATTAGTCATAAATGCTGCTTCATCATTTAGTTTAAGAACATCATTTCAGTTTCCAGGGACTGAACCATTTTTCATTTCATTTACATGCACCTTCCAATACAACGTAGTTTACATAAGAGATGGACATTTATTTTTATTTAAATATTTATACATGTGTGTAAAGCACCACTGAATAGTAGGTTTTGGTTTTGCCTTTATTTTACATAAGTAAATAATTTGGTTTTGCTGTAATGACATGCCACAAGGCACTGATGACAAATTCACTTCTCAAAGCTTGACTCAAACTACACTAAGCATACTTTTTTGCTACTACTTGCACAATCCCTGATTTTTCCTTGAACACCACAACATATTGATACTTCACAGCAATTTGTTTTATGAATAGCTTGTGTGGTTGGCAAACAGCAGTTGTCATCCAATTTTCCATGAATTAAAAACAGTCAACTTGAAAGAAGAAAAAGCATGAAGCTTTGACACTGAGAATTGACATTAAGCGTGTCTAAAGAAAAATCAGTATAGGGTTGTGAAGTAACAGCTGAATCAATTTCTTGGCTAAAATGTGATCTGGAAATATCAATTTACATGAACAAAAACAGTCTGTTCATATAAATGCTGACAGTGCTGACCCTCTGAAGGATGTCCCAAACATTTGAAATAAGCCATTCATAAACATTCTTCATAAAAGCTATGAATGGATTTATTAATAAACAGAATTCATAATATGTATATTATTCATATGTAAAAAGCTTCGAGTAGGTTCAGTTATTTAACCAACCCTTACAAGATTAACCATAGTTTAATTATAGTATATGTACTAAAACCAACTAATACAAATGTACTATAGTAAAACTATAAGGTAATACAAATAGTAATAATTCTGTCAAAAAACGTTACTACACTTTTACCAAAATATACTACGGTGTTACTATAAAAAACACTGTGTTCATTGTTTTACTTTTAGTAAAAAGATGAATGATATAAATGATAAATATGTTTAGCATTTTTATGGTACCCAAGCCGGCATCTTCTACCATGGTAGGCTACTTTTGCATTTACACTTGTAGGCTCCACAGTAGTAAAACGTTGTTTACGTTTATACATACTTTTAAAACGTTTTGCTATAATGTGATACAATTGTTCATTTTGCTGTATTTATACTCACCCGCTTGAAATCGGTGAGGAATGTAATGAGAGTCCCGTCTCCCTGCTTGAACTCCAGTGTTATGATGTCTTTCTCACTGTCCGCCTCTATCATCTCCTCCGTTATCTTCCCATCATGAAGACGCACGAGCACCTTCAGTCCCGAGCAAACCCGCACCGATGATAAACACACCGCAAACACGATCAACACTAAAGCCGCCGGTGAATTAAACCTCGCGTACATTACAAAACACACTCATTTAACACAATAATAGCACATAACTTCCGAGTTGCCTAAACCGGTGAACAACAAAGAGAAACTCCTGCTCGGATGACCTGGATCATGATCGGCGCCTCCTATCGAACTTGAATCTTTTCTTAAAGTTTGCGGGAAACACTAGCTTGATGATTCACGAGTCTCTTTTTCTTGAAATGTTTTTTATCTGGTTGTTGAACCCTTCAAAGCTTCTCATTGCCCGTCACTTCCTCTGAACTTTAGTGATTTGGCTTCGGGTTCCAGCACTGCATGGGGGGCACTTCTTAAAGACACAGGGGCTTATATAGCTCGCTCAGTTAAAACTTTGTCAGGGACCAGGATTGTTTCTTATACATATTTGTGAGGGCTCTTTTTTGTGTGTTGTTATGTGATGAAAATATTTGATTGTTCATATTCTTAGAAATAAAAAATAATTAAAATAATGAAAAAATAATGCAATTTTTGAAATTGAGGATGTACTTTTGCGCCAGACATCTGACATAGACCGTCATTAAAAGTTGTGCTCAAGGATTATTCAAAACTGAATACTCTTTCTTCATTTACTAACGCTCATCATGTTATTCCAAACCTGTATGACTTTTTGTCCTTGTCCCCATTGACTTCTATTGGATGAAAAAAAAACACTGAGACAAAACAACTGAGACATTTCTCAAAATATAATTTTTTGTTATACAGAAAATGTGAGGGTGAATAAATGAGGACAGAATTTTTTGGACTATCCCTTTAAGAAAATAGATTTCTTTTATTTATGTAGTACACTTAATATTAAATCTATTATGGGACTGCTGGGTAATAATATTTTAACTTATGTATTTAATTTGAGCTTTGCATATCAGACCTGGCTATAAATGTTAAAAATTAATTATAAATCAATTATATCACACTATTGTAATAGATTAGATATAATTTTAATATTCATTGTAATAGTGTCATGGCACTAGGACAGTAGCACACAATACTTTAACAATGATATTTTTAAAGGCTTTCTTTTATAACCATTTTTATTGCAGTCTAGCTTATTGTGAGCTCAGTAAACATTATATACATACACCTTTGAATACCTTGGAAACCCAAAGAGAAGTCTCTATAAATGTGTGACAAGCTCAATGTGAATAGCTGTAAACATAGTTTAGTCTATATAGCACTCCCACTGAGTCGCTTATAGCCAGTAACCCTGCATTAAGCCGTCTGTAAGGTTCAAGTAGACATTTACCTTCACAACATTTCATTGAATGCTTCAGACTCTCTGGAGTCACAATAAATGAAATCTTTCTCAGAGCTGCTGGCAGGGAAGTCAGACAAGTGGTGTGACAATTCAGACAGGAATTCAGACAAAGTGCAGCGTTTTCGTTGTAAAAGAATGTTTAAAACGTAAACACCTCCTTCTAATTGATGGTTTTGGCTATTAGAGGAATTGTAATGTAAACAAAATTTTACACTACACCATAAAATGTCATTGTAATGAATCCTAAACATATGCTTTAAACATTGTTATAACAGTTTGGGGAATGTTCTTTGCATCTCTGAAACATTTTTTCCTGAGAATTGCTGGTCGAAATGTATTCAATAGCCTTTTTATAGCTAAAAGAATACAACAAAGCGTTATGTAAATGCTGTGGACTGGACATGTTTGTTTTGTCTGGTGGTGTGAGATGAAACAGTCTGTGAAAAGTGCCAGACTGCCTCCTCTGCTGGCCAAAAACTGGAACGTTGAAACAATAAAAGCTTAAAACAGGCTGTGAAGAAACTGTCACATACAGATCCAATGAGTCTCATTTACCTGCAGTGGAAGTTTAGCATTCAAAAACACCTGCGCCTTTAAACAGGTGTCTCTGACACATGTGCCTATAGCAAATGCATTTATTTGAACAAGCCCCTTGTTGTGTTTAAGATTAATTTAGGCAATAACAATGTTTTTTATAAAGATCTTTATCTAGGAATGAATATTTTACATTTTTTCATTTCATGGAAACAACATCAACAATATTTCAAGATTGCAATATATTTTATTGATTTGTCTCTGTTTTATTAGATTTTCCTGAGTTAATTATATATATTTTTTAATTTATTAAAGTACAATCGATCAATTACTGTATGTAGAAATATTTTTAAAATGCAATAAATAGTACTTTGGTAAATTCATCTTCTCCAAAATGTCGATGTTAAATCCATGTTGGTTATACTTTCTTGAGCTATAAATCTTATTTCCAAAAATTGTTCATAGTCTAGCCTTTGAAAAAAAACAATATTTAAGGGCCAAGCACTTAATTCATATAGTGCAAACGTATCTTTGAACAATAATAAGACCAGCAAAATAAACTCTTCTCCTCACTGCTGGTAATCGTCTTTGCTGGACATTCTGGTTTTCAACACTCTCCTTCAGAAATAGGATGCTTGGAGAGCCCAAACAATTCAAGTCCGCAGTTTCAGGAAACTGGAAGTTGGATCAGCCTTCGATCCCTGGAAAAAAACAGGACAGAAGTATCATAAACAGAGAAGAACTTCGTAAATTGTGGCTTCCGAGGCAATCAGTTGATGACAATCAGTTGAATGAACTTTGTCCACCTTATTACATAAATACACAATTTGCCACAAAATACTGATATGAAAGTACTTTTGTATTCATTTAGGTAGAACTGATAATTAAGTCCAGTTCAGCAGTCAAATATCTCAGATATGTGTTGGTTTTCCTAAAATTAACCAATCAGCTGTTTAGGAACATTTCCAAAAGTAACCTAGTCTGAAAGAGCCACGTTTAGGACATTTTACTTAAAGAAACTGATGGCAAAATTCCCTCATACCATAAAAAACAAGCAGGTTGTCTATTTCTTCTTTCCACCCAAAGACATGCTCTCTGTTTTCTTCTTCTGTGCCTGAGGGCAAAGCACCAATTAACCCAAAATTGGTCCATAATTAAGACGCAAAGGCATCTAAGATAATCTAATTTGCATTCTGGACAAGCTCATGATATATGAGTTGAGATGTGATGGGATAAAGTGTTACTCCTGCAAATGTTAAGCCCCAGTTCTTGCTGGAGATGGTGGGGCTTGTTACCTCTGACATGGCATCATCTATCTGCTTCAGTTCTTCGTAATGATCACGAGAGTCCCTCAAGGGCTGAACCATGATCTCCTCAATCTGAGGAAAGAGCTGAACACAGAACATTTCCTTGATGTTATAATTTCCTATTAAACCCCAATTTGCAACATGCACATTAGTCACCTTACCTTCATGACTGTCTCAAACATTGGGATGAGGACAAATTTAATAAAGCCAATTTGTGCCGTTGGCTTGGTGACTTTGTCACGATCCATAAACGGAGCCACAGGAAGACCTTCTGATTTTTCTCTGTCACTCTACCACAATAAACCAAAAAGAAGATACAAAACCTCTCAAAAACTCTTCTTTTGTGTTACACATACACAGGTTTCGATAGATGCAGATACCTGCATAAAGTATTCTTCCAGTAGACAGTCCACCCATGGTTCTGCCACATCAGTGGGTCTAACCTCATTAGAGATGTCACAACACTTGATCATGACCATCTTCAGCTGTTAAGACAGAAATGTGTATATAGTGAAACGATGTATTTGGAAGGCAATCCAACCATAAGTTGAGAAATACATACACATTTGACATGCTCCTCATTGGTAAAGTCAAAGTTGTCCACTTTTTGTTTGAAGGAGTCTAGTATCTCTCCATGCCTGGCCATATCCGTCGCCAAAATGAGAGTAATGATTGCCTACAGCGGGCATGAAAATACATTAAGGATGTTGCTTAATGTAAATGATTTAAAAATATGAGACAATATATCTGATGTACCTATACATTAAATGAAACGTATAAAACAATCTCTGATAACCATCAAGTCAGTATGAATTACCTGTCGAATCTGTTTGAAGGACTCAGGCTCTATGTTGGCGAATATGTTGCATTCAGGCATGGAGATGATCTGGAAGGCCACGGCACAATGATGGTTCTCCAGTGGAGAGATGTCATTATAGCGTACAGCCAGCTCAGTGCGAGCATTAATCTGATACCTGATTATAGAAAAACAGTGTTCGGTCTTCAACGCAGTACTAACCATGTGTGAAACAACTGAATTCTAATGATACACTCCACACATTTTTTGGACACTAGCAATATAAATAATGTGACAACTGCAAAAAAAACGTTTGAAATTTCTCAGAACTAACTAAACATTTTTTTTATTGTCATTACATTTAGGCAAGGGTGTTTTTAGTAAATCTATTGATTGTAAATCTAATTGAATTCAATGTAAGCATTGAATTCAAGTGTCCAAAACTTGGAACTTGGAGTCATTGTATAGGAAACAAGCAAATGTCATGATAAGTGGTAATAAGGGGGTTGTTGGAAGGGGGATATGTCAGCAACATACGTGTTGTTGTATCCCGGGTGGTCCAGATCATGACACACTGCTGCAGTCATCAAAATACACATGTCTGTCATAGTCAGCCTATCCTAGAAACAAAAGCAAGCAACATGTTTATCTGACAAACACACACACACAAGCACACCAATTAAAAACGCACGTGAATGTGTCAGTGACCTCACCTGAAGGTTACACAAATGGATCATTCCGTACATCATCTGACTCACACAAAAGCAATGACGGAAGTTGTGGAAAGGGTTGTCGCGGTAATTTTCTTGAATTGCCAGCTTTTATAAGCAGATAGAGAGATGTAATGAGATTTGTGACTAACTTTTGTATTTTGTTTATAAAAATTATGCATTTGTTATTGTCTTACCAGCCATCTTTTAAGAGTTATTGGGTTCATGTTAAACTCCTTAACCAGTCCAAGATCATGATACATGTACTCCAAACAGCTAAGCATCTAAAAAATACATAAAGAAAGTTAAATCAATTAACAAAACATAAGTTACACCACCGATTTATTATTAAATTAATTACTTTTTTGTGTGATTAATAATTAACAAACAGTGATTTAGATTCTAAGAAATTTTTAAGCAAAACATTTCACATCAAATTCTTCCAAAACCCCAAAGCTACCATATGCTGTTTTTTTTTAATAAATCTTAGCGCTTTTTATACTCATAGCATAAATTAATTGTTCTATTTTTATTTGAGTAAAGTTATTTTATAATGTTATATATAAAGTATAATATAAAATTTCCTTAAAATGAGCATAAATAATATTTTTTCCAGAGAAGGAGAGACAGCAACATTTAACAAATATTCTTAAAAAAGGTGACAAACCTCATTATGTTCCCAATGCCATACATCAAAGGTGGGTTTCTTTAAAGCTTCTATAGTCTCTTGAGAAAGTGTGTACTGTACATAGACACAGAAGTGTTAAATGCAGCATACAGTATCTAATTTACTTGATTATAGTTGATTTTTTACCTTTGGGTAGCTTGGAACATCTCTTCTAGGGGAGAGTTTTTTACCATCATCGGTAAAGTTGTATTTACAGTTGCAGTTCATTCTGGTTATAAAAAATGTGCCAATATATAATTACTCTGAACACATTTTAATAAAATAACTGTGCTGACTGTGAAAAATAAAACTTAGTTTAAAATATAAAATTGTTTTTTATTCAGTAATATAAATTCAGTAATATAAATTGTACCAGTAATATAATTGTACCTCACTCCTCCTCTAGAGGTCATTTCATCCCTAAGTTTCTTCAGATCATTCTTGCACTTCTCAATTTCCACCACTTTTAGCCCTTCCACTGTTCCAGTACAAAGATTCAGACAATCAGCTCACAACATCAGATGACAGTCACCACATACATTAGACACGTCACAGCATCACTCACATTCAACTCTTTTCTCCAGCATGGCCAATCTGTTGGTCACTTCAGTCTTTAACTCATTAATTCTGAAAGCTCTGAAACATAATGCACACGTAATACAACATCATGCATCATAACAATTACAGTTATATGTGACAGGATATGACAAGCGTCTCACCTGCTAAATTGTTCAGCCACTTGGGACAGAACGTTCTGGAACATGTCTTCCTTCTCTATTTTAAGGGACAAAAGAATATTTATTGATACAGTTTACTAATGTCTTTTTCCTTATTTTCTGAATTATTATTATGTTTTCCATACCTCCTCCTTGGCTTGTGGAATGGGGCACAACTTTATACAAGTTGCTAAAAAGACAGAAAAGCAGATAAATGGATTTCTTAAGTATTTATTAATGATAACAATTAATTGAACTTATAATTTATAATCATTATTTTCTTGTTTTATGTAATTACTTTGGATTGTTTGCAGGCATTGTAGGGTCAATAGATATTAATGCTCCTTCAGTGTCAACCAAAAGAATAGCCGTGTTTCTGGAGAGATATAAACAACAGATTAACACACACAAACACAGAATGAGCTATTCATATATTTATATATGAGAAGATCCTGACCTGGCAACATTGGATGATGAACAAAGAAGCTCTCTGATATCACATGGACTACAGTGTTGACTGAAAATCACCTAAAACCACAGAGTTTATACAGTAAACACTGAGTAATAACTTCTTAAACACGTATACTTATCTGAAAATATATCTTTAATGAGATTATGAAAATGTCTAGCGATAATTTTTGCACATTTAAAAACACAGAACACTGTATTTATATATATTACGATAAAAACACCACCAGCCTGTTTGGCAATGAGGTGATTACTTAATCATAATATTGCAGATAGTGGGCAAGGATGAATTGCCCTTGGCAGGAGTTACAGGTACTTGTCTGTGTCAAAGTCACCTGTCAACCACTATGACCCTCAATATATTTTTAACTTAAGCAGCCTTTAAATGTTATTATATTTAACTTTAATTTCTTTAATAAATGTAATAAATTTCATATGGAGTGGTGACCAAAAGTGACGTCCAACTTTTGACAATAAACATCTTTAATCTTTATTGAAATATTTTATTAAAGATGCATTGAAAGATAAACTTGTATTCAATGTTTGCTTTATTTACTATCAGCATATTATATTTGTTCTTCTCTGCATTTATTATTACCTGACAGGCTGTAGTTTGACCTTTGGCCAAATAATTTAATGCCTTAATTTTATATATTGTATATTGTACAAATATGCCCCTCTGGACATCACTTTTAGCCACTACTGTAAATGCATTTATGCAAATGTTTTCAGACATTTTATAGTTTGGAATGTGACAAAGTGACATACAAAAACATCCTTCATAAAATCCTGTAAAACCTTCATAAATTAATAATAAAGATTATTAATAATTAATTACATTAATTCCAAACTGAATGCATGTTGCATTAATGAAACCAGTTAAATATTATTAGTGGTTTATCATTTATAACAATTTTATTTATATTTAAAATTTATATTTATATTTAAGTTGATACTCACTCTTTGCATTTTTCCATCCACGTCCAGATAAATAGTTTTTGGAGCATAAGAGGAAGAACTTGATCCCATGATGACTTCTCTTGTTGATGATGCACACCAGAAACTCAATCACTAGCTACCTTCTGCTTTTGACCTGCAAAGATAATAAAAAATGAAATAAAAAATGAAATTGACATTCATTAATTTGAAAATTAATTCTATTCTAATTATATAGCTACACAATGCTAAAAAAGTTATACCTACCTACTAATTTCAAAAGATTTAGTCTACAGCTCTGTAGAACAATAGTGGATCTGTACAGCAGACAAATAAAAGCTGTTGACTTACCTCAGCATGTGCCATTCAATCTCTGGCTGTTAAGAGAGATGTTGATGAAGGTGTTGGATGCTGCCAGCTTCAGCCGGGCTCTCAGCTCTTCTCTTTAAGTAGCCTATCATCACTCACTCCCTTGCTCTCCAGCGTTGCCAAGGAACTGCTACAGCTGAGAGCTGACTATGTACTCCATGTCATCTACGGCTTGAAGGCGACATGCATATCTATTACAAAACACTGACACATGACATATACCCAAACATACTCAATTAGAAAATAAAGCTACAAGGGAAATATATTTGGATCACTGGTCATTTTAAGCAGATTAAACCCATAAATAAATGATTTAACTATAAGCATGGTTTATAACCAAGTTAAATGACAATAACAATACATTTTTTTATAACTTTTGACCAATTTTAAAGTTGATACACTAAAGCATTCTGAAGACACATCTAATATTTATTTTGGTGTGCACGATGTCAGAGTTGTTGATATGTTATTTAAGAATGTTTTAGTCTATCTAAACGATTTAGATTAATTTTTGTCACGAGTCTCCCTATGACTTACACAGTTTCTTGCGAATCGGATATTGGGCCAAGGAGTTGGAAATAGTACTACCGCATTTGATGACAAAATTTAATATAGCTCACATACAATACTGGTTTTAGTATTTATTATAAATAGTATAAATATAATGTCAATTTTTTTATATTTTAGAACCATGTTTAGAACAACAGATTGATTCAATAAATCAAAATCCTTTTGTGACTTTTTTTGACTGGATACGTTAAAAAAAAAAAAAAATCAAATGAACATAAATGAAATTTTTTTTTTTAATTCTAAAACATTCTTAAGATTAAAATTTCTTAAATGAAACAGCCAGTAAAATTATTTTTAGTGATTGGCCACCTGAAGTCTGCCAGATGTCAAATCAGATCAGATACATACATAAATGATGAGAATATTCAGAAGACATGAACAAAGCTGATTTCACACAATGGTAAATTACTCAAATTAACCAAAGTGTGCTGTCCTGTGACTGTAGCTAAGGCTTGAACAACGCTTGTGATTAATTTGAAATATATAAAGTTAGAAATGCCAAGTTAGAAGATACAAGTAGACTTCTAAAAAATGATCAAATATATTGTTTTTTATAACACATTTTATTAATTTAACAACTTCTTGCTAATGGCACATGTCTGCTTTTAAATTTATATTTACTGTGCAGCTGAAAAATCATTAAAGTTTGAGAAAAACCTGCAGGGTAAAGCTCAGGACAATCATTGATTTCAGGTCTCCAAAAATGATTCATGACAGGATGTTTGTGCTGTTTGACTCAATATTCTAATCGTATGATTGTTTGTCTTTTACACACTTTGTCATTTTGACAGAAACTGATAGGATCTAACCCGAAAGTTAGGACACCAGCAGCGCTCCCCTGTAAATACACACAGATTCACCAGAGAACTTTTAAACTGAATCTCTGAGCAAAACGTTGGGAAGCAGCATTTGAGCTCATTATATGGCATCAATGTCAGTTTGGACACGTTTCAAGCTTCCATGACCAGCCAACAATGACCGGAAACATATCTCACATATGCAGATCTGCTTATGTTGTCGGGTACTGATCATAACCTGTGATTTGTAAATGAAGACTGGGACGAGTGCAGATAAATCACTGACGGCCATGTTTTAATGATAGAAAAAGAAGCATTTAAATCAGGCACCATAACATCCTTTATTAAAATGAAGGAGCTTAGTGATTCTCTCTTATTTATTTATTTTTGTCCGGCTCAGGCATACGTGTGGACGAGGGAGTGTCACTCTCCTCCTCCACCACAGCAGCTGAGCTTTGTTCTATTGTCAGTATAAAATGAAAGATGAAAGTGTCATGTTACAATTTTCATACAAAATAACCCCCAGGGCTTGAAAAGGCTTGGCGAGTTGGATCAGTCCTTGGTCGCTTTTTGTCGTTACGCTGCAGGTAATTTTCCGTCACAGGTGTGATATTGTCTTGTTCCACGGACAGCTCAGATCTCTTTGAACCTAAAATAAAAGAGCAGATGAGACCACAGCAAACACATTCAAATGAGCAAAATTAAAAGCTTTCTATTAATCATCCGATTCTCTCAATGAAATAAAAACACAAACACGACCATGAGCCAAACATTAATGTGACAAGTGTCAAAGAGGGCTCTGGTTCCAAAAATTGTACATGAATCAACATGAAACACATCACAAGTCATCATAAGATTTTGTTTATCAGACAAAAATGGACCGATAATTACGATGATGTCAGAGACCTAATGACATCGCACCTGTACTACAGCAATCATTTTCCACCTCAACACACATTTGTCCTTTGGGAATATAGTTAATGCTAATGAATCCCAATGCAGGTCACAACCTCTGAGAATAATTGTGAGGCTAAAAATAATCCCAACCAAATCATATTTACGGCAGGAAGGCCCAATTAATCAGAGTACCGCCTCTCTTTGGTCATGATCGTCCATATTTTTGGCATCCGTTAATATCAAGTACACGTAATGGCAATCAACCCAAGCAGCCCCAGATAAAAATATAAGTTAAGCCGAATGTTAAAAATACATAATCTTTCAATGATGTCACTGTTTGGAAAATGTTTTTCTTCTTTTATATGAAATGGCAAGTGTGATAATATTGCCAATCAGACTATTACTGCTACCATACCTATATCTGTCATTATACACTATTTTATATTTATATCCATTCTTAGGCATGTTAGGATTTTTAACCCCAAAAATGTTTTTATCTAGTTATTTGAATCATTTTAAAATTGTAAAAATAATTTAAAAAATATTTTAAGTGTGTCAGTAGGAAATATTAGTTTACATTTCCAAACATTTGCCATATTTGTAATAATCCAGTGAGATTTTTGTATGCACCAGAAGTGTAACAACAGTCAGTGCTTCACACAGAGATCTAATCTCACCAGTCTTGTCTATAATTATATAAAGAAAGAGAGAAAAATAAACTGGGACAGACTAAAGCATAATGTCTAGAAACCTAATGGCAATTTCCTATTTTCCTTACTTATTTCCTATTTTCCAGACTGTCTGTACTCTTTATCTCTTAAAATTAAACTTCCTAAACCAAACTTTTACTGGTTTTCTTTTTATTGTAAACTGTGGGGAGAGACTCATATCAAGCATTTTGTACTGCATATGGATGACCAATAAAACGTGAAACGCTACTTCATCCAAACGTACTTTAAACACAAATGTTTTTCAATTGTAGAAAAAACACAATGTGTAAATATTTTAGGGAGCTTCTTACATATTTCACCATGAATGCATAAGGAATGAGCGTAAATTCACCCTCTCTGTCTTGTAGTGTTTCCGCACCATCCTCTGACCTCCTTATAGACCAACCTAGACAACAGCTACAGAAACAATGGTGAAGATGGTGAAACATGCATTAGCTTAAAAATACATATCTATTATCATGGCCATAAAATCTGTAATTTACATTTTTTTAATTAAATTCCATTTAACTTTATTTTGATGGTGCTTTTCTTTTGCAATGCAATTGCAAAAGACAAGACGTGTAGTTATGACAGATAAAGAAATTACTTTATTATTATAAAAATTATGTTATTATTGATTAAAAATATTTTAATTTCTGGAATGATCTACTATTAAAATACAACATCTTACCAGACAGGCCAGTACGTCAGCAACAATGAGCATATAGAAAACATTATTCCAACCAGTGGGAGAGATCAGCCCAGCCAATAAAGGTCCAACAGCGGCACCTGCAGACCATTAAACACATTACACAATGCAGATACAGAAAGTTACAGAAATAATGTCATATGTGCTTTCAAAACAAACAAAACCTCAAGTCTGCCCATCTTTGTGTACCAAACTTTCTTTTGTTACACTTCTGTTTAGTCTGACAACAACTTTTTTTAAAGCATTTGTCAATCATTAACAGAAAGGAAAGAATGTTTTTCAAACAATAAACCGACAAACAATGATTCGACATAAGCATTAAATTTTTTTTTAGCTGCACTAGCTGGTCAGTACAAAAAGTAAAAAAAAACTTTTTATTTATTTAAATCAAATTCTTTGCATACCAATTGATCCAGTGCCGTCAATAATGGCCGTTACAGTGGACAAAGCTCTTGAGTTTCCTCTGAGACACTCGTGAGTGCCCTGGAAAGATAGAAAAATCCTTATGAAGTTTACAACCCATAAAACCTATGACATTTATTGACGATTTATAGAGAGCAAGAGTTAAAGATCAGTGTCTGTGTATCAGCATCCATTTGTTTATTTTTTAAACACATGGCCATGTGAAGAGCACATGGAGTAAAAATGCATGGTGCTTACTAGGTCAGCTGATACAGCGGTGGTGATAAGAGCGTAGGGTCCGTTCACGAGAGCGCCACACCACAGTAACATGCCTGGAGGTCATAGTAAAAGATATGGACACATAGGAAACTTGTTACTTTTGGACATCGACTTCTTCATTTATTGGATTAAAGATAAAGTCCCTCCAGCTACTCAAGCCACGGTGTTACGAGTAAGTAATAAAACTAAACAAATATATTACCACGGTCTCTGAAATAGCTCTATAGGCCCTTTAAACATCAATATTTTCTTACCTTTTCATTTTTTAACACCATGCCAGCTTCTATGGCTATTTTCACAGTGATAGCCAGGTTTAAGTATTTATAGTAACAATAAAACTAAATTAGTTAAAATCTTAAAACTGCATTTAGATGACTTGGTTAAAAACTTTAATAATAGTATCAACAGAATAAAACAAGTTCCTTATAGGGGTAAAAGCAATACAGTCTAATAAAATATGTTGGTTAAAGGATTCTGACAGGGTAAACACTTTCTCCTAATAATAAAAATATAAGCGTTTTAAATTTCCAATCCGACATTGTGTGTATATGACTTGATTAAATGTGACTTGATTAAAAAAAATTCTGCACTGCTCCATTAGATGTCTTTTTTAACCTGGTGCCGATTTGTCAAATTTTAGCAAACACTCACCAATTGTCGTAGATAAGCCGGTCTGTCCGATCTTATTGTACAGGAAGAGCTTGTAGTAGAAAAACAAACATAACATGAGCAGCAGTTCTTAAAGAAAGCGTTTACACAGATTCACAAGTACACTCGAGCTTGTGGCTGATCTGGGCACACGATTTCAGATGTCTGTCAAAACTCTGAGCAAACTTCAAGACAAACACTTCTGTGCAAAAAGATCTCAGATCGCTGTGTTGGTCATGCAAATAATAATCACAATTCTATAAAAGCAGTGCCAGTGGACATAAATGGCAAACTGAAAATAAACACCGTACTTTTGTGTGTCATAATTGTAGTTAACAAATACATTAACATCTGTTTTTTGTAAATTTTTCCACAAATGTTGCATAGATATAACTGCATCTCACCATAGGAGCGGCAATAATCAACATGACGCAGCAGGTAGTAGCTCTGCCCCCACTGTAGTCAGAAATCAGGCCAGCCAGGATGCCACCTAACACAGAAAAACACAACCTTAAAGATCTTCTGCTTTCACAGATCAATTCTGAACATGTCAAACATGCTGACTAACATCATGTGCTTACCCACAATTCCTCCAACGTCAAACAACGTCGACAAGTCGCCAGCATGTTTGGGATCGAAATGAGCTGAGAAAGAGAACAGAGTCTTCACTTTCACTTTCTTTGAATGTATCAGGATGGGTTTTTTTAAGTGTTTGATTGTGGGATTCTTACCAACATTAGCAATGTATAAAGGAAGCCAGTAGAGGAAGGTGTAGCTGACCAACTTAGCGAAAAGCAAACACAAGGAAAACTCCACAACACCCTGGAAGACAAAGACAACATACTTTGCAACAATAGCCATGTTTTAACCCATAAATCTCATTTATGCCAAAAAAATCTTGTGAAAGCCATTTGCAAATAAAGCTGCGTTTCCAATATGTTCACAGCAGAACAAAACCGCAACTTACTGGGGAGTTGGCACAAAATAAAAATTGTGAAATGAGGCCAATGTGTCTGTTTTATTAACTGTAATAAATGACTTGTGATTTTTGCTTGCAGTTGGCAGCAGATGCTTTATGTGTGGGAGTGACAGCATGTCAGGTAATAGAAGCCAATTATTTTGATGGGCTTTAGCCCATTAAAAATGTATTATTCATTATCGTATTATTATTATAGAAATATTCTGTAGTTATTATTTTTAGTCTTTAAATATTACTTCAGTAAATGTGTTTCCATCTGTCTTACCAAATAACAAATGTATCCACCTCAAGTGATCAAGTGAATTTTGGAAATACTTGGATGGAAACCTTGATGACACTTTCTTAAAAATAGGTGTTAAATGTGGGTGTGACTGTTCTGATGTCCTTTTTAGGAATCTTCACTCACAGGAATCTTAAGTGCACCAACGAAGCTGATGGCTTCCGTGTGCTCCTCCACAGGCTCCACAGATGTCGAGGCGTGATTGCTGAAGATCTCTTCATTACTGGATGAGTTGCTAAGAAGAGGCTCCTGCTCGGGACTCACCTAAACACACAAACATACAATAAACTGTTAATGGAATATCATTTAATATGTCCGTTTTAAAAGCTAAATTCACAGATTTTCAGAACAACTGGAAGCAGGAAGTATTATACTTTCACTTGAATTAAACTGCTGTCAGTTAACAGACTTATCATGAACAAAACTTTATAACCAAATGAAAATTGGTGAAGGCCTCACATGGTGTTGTGGTGGAGTACAGTTCACATCTTCCGGTCCTGAAAAAGACAAACCATACGTTTTAGAAGGTTTAGTTTTTGTATTTCAATGTGAATAAAATACATTTTATTCTATGTATTCTGTTTTTATAGTAATACTGAAAATTACAACATTTCTATCAATAAAGCAAAGTTTTCTATGCAGAAGGTTATAACACCTTTGTTAACATACTGTAATCTACATCCACTTTGCAAACAATATGCACACATAAACTATCATAAAGCAATTTCCTCCAGTCTAACTGCTGTAACCTACTTTCAACCAAGAACAAAAAGCACAGGACTCCAGTGGAGGCGATGACGATACCAGGCACAATAAAGGACATGCCCCACGCAGACGACACATAGACACCAGCAATGAGGGAACCCAGAATGTTTCCCACTGAGGTGTGAGAATTCCAGATTCCCATAATGAATCCACGTCTGCATGCAAAGAGCATCAAGAAGGTGAGTCAGATTTATAACACAACCTAGCACATCATCCAACTACTATAACAATTGAGAATTTTTAGGAATTCAATTTCTGCCATTTTTTTATTTGGAAACATTGGAATTCCTAACGCGTGTTCTTTATGTCTTTCTTATTGTACTTCTAAAAGAATCAAAATCTTGAAAATTGATTTCACAATCAACCAAGACAACTGGTTGAAGTTAACCATAAGCCAACTCGTATTGCGGTCTAGTTCCATCAAGTCTTGCCCTGGATATTCTATTTCACTAAAAATACTATGTTTCAAATGCCTTTTTATGTTGACTAAAGCTAAATTCATGACAGACATTATTTTTTGCAAAAAACTTTTAAACTTTGACTTTTAAATTATTTAAAGTTGTCGCATATCTTGACAGCAGGTCTACAAATCTGTTGTTTGTGTGTGTGTGGAAAATGTCACTGCATACTAAATTCTGCATAGTCAACACCAAAACTACCAAGTAAGCAGCACAAAGCATGACAGTCACTTACTTTCCCTTCCCAAACCAGTTCCCAACACACGCTACCACAGCCGGCCAGCCTGTAGTCTGTACCAGCCCGTTTAAGACCTGTATAGGAGGGGTCAAAGAAAAAACATCCATCACATTGCACAAAGGCTTGACATGTTTAAGAGGCAAAGTAATCTTCCTGATTCAGTCATGCGCCAGCCATATGACTCAACATATGACAACATAACTCGAGATTTACTCTAAAGAACTACTGCATTTCGTTGCTCTGTACTTGTACATGTGTAATGACAATAAAGTTGAATCTAATCTAAAAAAAAATCTAAAGAAACTCTAACCATGAAACAGCAATACATAAATGCACAATAGCATGCTTCACTGTTCAAAAATACACTGATGTATCAAAATCTGTTAATATATAATAAAATGTGTTGTTTCACTTTACATTTCACTTCATGAATTCATTTTCTGAAATATAACAAGCCAAGAAAAAGAGTCACTTCTTTTTTTTGGTTCATGCATTGTGACTCAATCAGTTGTTATATTAAGTTTGAGTTTTTTCACGAGTAGCCCACCTTTTGTAAAGTTATAAATCGGACACAACCAAAAAAGCAGCTTACCTGAACGATGCAGTAATACCACAAAGAATGGATTTTCCAGTAAAAACCAAGTCCAAATAGCGCAGTAAAAAGACCGCTGAGAAGCATCCCTGAGCTCAAGTAGTAACGCAAGGGCAATCGCTCTCCAAAAATACCACTGTCAGAACAATTCAAAAACAAATGTTATATTTCAAGCAAAGCTAATATCTAACATGCATACAATTTGAACTAAGAAACATTATACCTAAAGAACATGCCGATCGCATATGCAACGAGAAAGCAGTTGTCCAGCACTCCAAACAGGCTCTGGTAATTGTTTTGGTCTGAAATGAGAGTAGTATGGTGAATTAATAGATGGCTGGATGAAGCACATAACCTATTTGTCATTTTAATAGTAATAGTTAAATAGGCATAAACAGATATAAATGGCCCAAGCAGCAAATGATAATAAAAAGAAAAGACAAAACTCACCAAAAGGGGCCCAATCACACCAGGTGTCATTGTCAGTTATGTTGAGGTCAGCTGGATGAATGACATTAGAGCAGTTTCTATGCAGCTGACTCTGTGAACAAAACATAAAAAGCACAATGCGCTCAATTATTAACATTTAACATGCTATTTTTTCTGCCAAGCATCTGTTTGTAATGTGTCATCTTTTTCAAACAGATTCTGTTTAGGTTCCTTGAATTTTCTCTGAATATTTATTACCTTGACGATACTGATGGGCTTTCGGGAGAGGTGGTAGCTTGTGTAGAAGACGAACGTGATCACCAGGATGAAGAATCTGTACCTGAATCATAAGAAAATATATCTTTAAGGATTTTTCAATGAATGAAGCATTAACATTAGGTGTGAGACATGACGTTTGGGAAAAGCTGTGTTTACTTTATTCAACAAAACCCCACAGTCAAACCCTAACAGAAATGAAACCACATTACGTGACTTACAGGAAACACACACACACGGAGAAGGCCCCATATTTTTTTTTTACATTTCCTGCGGGGGATGCTTGCCTTGCACAGTAAATCTGTGAGCACTATTCACTACAGATACATAAAACAGAAACCTATGGACGTAGTATTGGGCTTCCAGCACTAACATAACTTCTAACAAGCAAATAAACAGCCCTGATCTCTCAGTCCCACTATAACTTAAATGATAAATAACAGCCCTTTTATTACGTATTGTATTTACAGCATTTCTTTCTGCATTACGTATTTACTGAAGACGTTACTGATGATGAATGGCCAACCTTTCAGCAGTACTAAAAATCAATAGCTTACCAAAATTCATTGATCATGTCTGCTAAATGAAAACCTCTCTTTGCTGACGGGACAGACACTTTCTGATGTTTAAAACTCTCACAGTACGTATAATGAGATGTTTACATGGGCCTACTTACCAGCCGTCTCTGGAGAAGGAGGTAATGAGTTTAATACCCGGGGCTAGCGATCTCATTTTAACAGGTACCTTTGTTTTCAGTCGTTGCAAAATCGAATTACTAAAAGTTTCACCAACGTTATAAATTATTCATTAAAAAATCCATAGCCATAAAACGTGTAAAAACGCAAATGTACGATTAAAAACGCAGTCACGAATGTAAAATACACAACGAAACAAGCTGTCTGGGTTTTGCGGCTCAGATCGGTTTGTTTTTAACAGTAGAGTAAAATCGTCACGACCTAAAACTGCGAGTCCTTAAGATCATGTTCGCGATCATAAACCAGGCGTCCTAAACCAAAGCCGCTTTTCAATTTAAAGTATCTGAGACGTGCTGTCATTTCCTAATTCCAGAGGTGGAAAAAACTTAAAGCGCCCTAAATTTCCAAAGGTTTCCATGCTTGTCTGGTCCGTCTGGTTTTGAAGCCGGCTTCTATTAATACTCGTGTTAAAACATCACATGAGCATTAATTGATCTTTAGTCTGCAGCGGTTTGCTAAAGGGATACTGTCGCTAAATTCCTGTTTTCCATACTGGGCGGGCGCAGGGACGCTGGATTTGGTGGCGTAAACATGTGACCCGGCGTGACGTCACCATCTGACGCGATTAACCCTTCATTGGGAGAGACGGCATATATTCTAAAAATATTTTATTCTGTAAATATTCTAAAGTTGATAATAATATAAAAGGACAAATACATTTTGTTTTTTATGTTGTACTGACCAGAAGCGATTTCATGTTTACCTATAGTCCGCAACATAATATTAAATACATTTACAAAATAACAAAGTTTAACATTTACAAATAGCAAATAAAAAACCTTTATGCATGTCAAATCCATTTGTAGTAATTTTTAATGCTAAATAAAACACTAAAGCTTAATAAACTAAAAATAACTTTATTTAACTGGAAATGTATACAGTACTGTCTGGAACAAAATCAAATCCTTCCTCATTTACACCTATAGAAGATAATGCCTGTCTGTCATTTACTGACTGTTTTAGATACAGTGTGATCAGGTGAATGTTTGTGCCTTTTAAAAAGTCAATCAAAGTACAAATACTAAAAGTAAAAATACACCAACAGACACTAATATTGTATGTAAACCAAAACAAATCTTTATTAAGTAAAACAGTAAAATGCTCTTTCAATTGAGGTACTTTGTTTAATTTAGAACCAAATAAAAACCATAAAAATAAATTACATTAACAAAATATTACACCAATGTCTTTAGTTATTGGCACATAACACTTGTGGCCGTCTCCGATCTTAAAACATTGACATTCTAAAACATAGTGTGTATCTTCTGGGTGTAGGCATACAATCCAAGACCTCCATCCTTTAGATCACAGCTTAGCAAGACAGACTGCAGAGCCTGTTCATACACTGCAAAAATGAAAATAAAAAAACATCAACAGTGAATGATTAATAACTTAAATAAAGGTTGCCTGACCACCTATGTTTTCTGTAAGAACCTGACTAACGTCGGAGGGTAGGACGATTAGGCCATGAAACAATTTTCTTCATATTATTAAAGGGTTATGTCTATGATAAGAATGTCTGAATCTGATGATTAAACTTCACAAGGTCTTGTCAACATACTTGTAGGTTCATGCTGATGACGTCATGCGAAGTGGAAAAACAAAAGATGTCAACGGTGCGACAGTGGCCTCACACATACTCAATGTCAAGTCACGCTACTGTGAGTAATTCTTATCAGGATTCCAAAAATAAGGAATATGTCTGTCCACGATGCTCCGTGACAAAGCTCAATAACAGCCAATCAGAACATAATTGTTCAGTATACAATTATGTGGAGCCAGATTTTTATCGTGACACAACAGAAATAAAAACGTACTTGACAGGCAAAACTCACTACACATCAAATCTTGAATGATCTAATAAAATGTTTTTCTTTGCACATGGAGAGAACAAACCTTTTGGATTGTTGTAAAAGACACAGTTGTTGGCACATGTATCAGGGTGGGTGTCCCAGAATGTGTCTCCACAGCAACAAAGAGGTGGTAGATCTACTTTATCCTTCTCCAACTTCTCTTTCATTAGAGCTCGCATGGCCTCAATATACCTGTCCCAGAAACATAACAGCATATGCCATAGATCTCATTTCTTTAGATTTATTGGTGTGTTTACAATTTAAAAAGCTATACAGTATTCATTTGATCATCATTCCCATAACATGATCATTTATATTGACAATATACACCTTTTGGTCTCTTTGCCTTTCCTTGTTTTTTCTCTCCTCTTCATCACCTCTGCTGCCTCCTCCTCATCCAGTCTTAATCGCTCCAAAATCAAACACTCCCTCTCTGCCATTGCTTTTCTTTCTTCCTCTTGTCGTCGCTGCCTCTCAATCTTCATCTCCTCGGCTTTCCTGAGTTGTTCTTTTTCATTCTTAATCCTACACAACAAAAAGTTCTTTAGGTTTCTAAAGCAAGGCTATGTAATATGACATCTTTTTAATGCTGGGGAACTTTCTGGATCTCATTTATAAAACATGAGCATAGCAAATTTAGGTGTAAACTCGGTGGTTTGGGTTTAAAATCATTTTACAAAGTATTTAACACATATTTGTTTGCTTTACTGAGGTCTAAATATGACATATGTCTGCTTTGGTCTGCAATGGAAATGCACTGGTTCCAGAAGGTATTTACACTTTTTATAAAAGTGCTTGAACTGCCTTTGTACATCAAATACAGAAATGCTTAATATTCCAAACTGATTTTAAAAGTCCCCGTCTTCAGTAATTTACAGTAACTTGTCAGTCATGTTACTGTATTTATCATTTCTATTTATACTAGTGCATAAAACAAAACAACAGAGAAGTTACCAATCATTATATGCATCATGTGGAAAGTACTTAAAAACAGGAAGATAAAAATAGCCCTGAAACTGAAGTAGCAGTAAGTTTAAAATGGTAATGTGACGTTGTGGTAGAAAAGGTCTCGTGAAACAGTTTGCGGTGTTTGTTCAACCTAGCGGTTCTCTTCAGATGTTTCCTGTGCTTTTGATGCTCCTTTACACGTTCTCTTTCAATGTTCATGAAGAGGCGGCGGTACATGAGAAACTGAGACTGCCTCTGAAACACATGAGTTATTCAATTATACTTGTCAGTCAGTTGCATAATAGATTTACATAGTGAAGACACTCAAAACATCATCATCATTTATAGCTTTTACCCTGTCCACAGAACTCTAAGTATATGAGCAATTGATAAATAATGATCAGATGTGATTTCCTACCTGCTTCTTCATCTCCTCCTGATTCTCATGAGGCCACAGAACCTGGGAAGCTCTGTAGTCAGTTTTCAAGTCTAAAGAACCTGTTAGAAATGGCTCTTCCAGTATCTTCTTATGGACCTGAAGAGACACCAACATATATACATAGACATCTATGTTACTGTAAGTATCAAAACATTATTATATTAACATATCATGTCTGATCAGAGTCGTGAGTGTCTCTGCTTTATTTTAAGATGCAAGATAACGTAGGTAGTCTCATATATATATAACTGATAAGATAACAACTATTCAATAGGAAAGGAAGTGGTCATTTACATCATGTATTGCATATATGTTTATACAAGCGATTTTACATTTAAACCTTGCATATTATCAGTATGTGTGCTTCCTGGATACAAAACCTATGATCTTGTCATTGCTAAATGGGCAACAAAGAGTTGCAAAAGGCTGTTACACTGAAAAAATTAGCAGACAGTGTGTGTTTTGTCTATTCAATAAAAATATGTTTTGAAAGTTTCACAGATAAATTTCCACTAACATAATAGAATACACAGTTCTTCTTGCAATTTTGTTGTGCAATATGTATCAGATGCTCCATGAAGTGCGTGATTAACGTTAAGGCAACACAACATATTCTCACCATATCATTCTGAAAAGTTACTTTCTTGCTTTTGTGGTGATGTAAATTCAAAGGCTGATCATGTTGGCCCACCCATGTTATCTCCTCCTCCGCTTCAACGTCTTGTTCGTGTTTCTCTACATCACTTGCACCTTCTGTACAATCCTCTTTATCACTCCAAGTGTGTGATTCAGCTTTCTGATTATAACAAATGGTGAAGACATTAAAACTTAAACAGTGAACTTTTAGGTCTCAGAAAATGTCTCAAATGCATCATACATGACTCACATCTCTTGTTGGAGATGTTTTCCATATTCCTCCAGGTAGCTGTGATAATTCATCTGCTTCTTGCACTGTTTGATAAGCAGCTAGTCTGTGTCTCACCTGCTTCATGACTTTACTGACCTGAAAAGTGTTGACATATGTGTCAACATGCAGAATACAATACGTGGAAGTATGCAATTCATGCTCTGATGCAATAAATTCTTATACATGATGTGTATGCTGATCAGAAGCACAAGCCTCCATCCCCTGAGCATTGGCATGGCGAGAGTTGGGACTGCAGATAGCCAGCTCTCCATGAGCCCATGAAGAAAATTGATTTTTTTGTGGTGCAAGGTGCTGGGTTACTTTGCTGGTTTGTTGCAGTATTTTGGCCTCACTTTCAACCTACAAAAAAAATGGCAAATGGCGTATTATAGTTAGTTGGGGTGTAAATATATATCAATGTATCGCATATCACAATACAAAAAAATTGTAAGATATGCATCATAGAACTTGTATTAGTTTAGAATACAGAAGGATCAATTAAACTCTGTTTTAATTTAAAAATGTTTTGAAAAATGTTAAATTAATTTGGATTTTGTTTTACAATTTTGTTCAAAATGCCTTGGCACAATCTATCATATTTTTGTGCGGAGTGCATTACCCCTAAAACTTAGAGTTGATAATAGGACTTGAAATGATTCTTTAGCTCAGGAATAGGAATAGGTTTAATTATAGTACATCCAATCTTTTTCTCTCTGTAAAGAACATAGGATTGGTGATTGATATGTGCTTTAAAAAGTAATGGGACATAGTTTAAAACAATGTGTTAATCATCAACACATTTCATACCGTCTCATGTGATTTCACCAGCTGCTGATGTTTGCGCAGACGGGCTTGTTGAGATAAGCGTCTGCGAACTGCATTCTGAAATCTGCGCAGATTCTCCTCTTTTTCTTGCCGGGTTTCCTCCAAAAGCTTCTCAGTGAGCAAAGCACGGATCTGTCACACACATACTGTTACTTACATATACATTTATAGCTGGCTAAATATAAATTGATTGTCTATATTGGCAGCTTTGAGTCATTTATAGAGTCAAGTCTCATAGTGATTTATGTTTTCTTACCTCGGGATGTTCTTGATTCTGATATCCATTTTCTACCCAAGCCCCCACCGGTGCCACAGCTGGGTTCCTCTCTGCCAAAACTTTCACATCTTTGAGATTTCTCTTGTTTCCCGATCCTAACTTTTTGTTTTCTTTCACGAGGTTCCTTGTTATTGAACTTGAACCCTTTTCTTTAGATGTTCCTTGATTCATTTTAGGATTTGCTGTGTAGACCCTGGATAACTGTTACTCTTAAGTCGATTTCGCTGTTCAGACTACATTACATAAAACAAAGACAGCGATCCTCTGAATAAAATGTTTCTCAGTTAGAGTTTCGCCGAAATCCACTAATCCCTCGAAACAATTCATCATGTTTTAAAACGTAAACAACATCAAGCTTGCAACATTTTTAAATGAATCCCGGTTGTCAATGACGCTTGCAACCATTTTAGTCCCGCCTACCCCGGTTTTGATAGGCTATTGCTTGCAAAGTAACGATTTCATTCGTCTAAAATAACGTCATTAGAAAAGTGTTGCGTTTTGATCCGAGCCCTGCCCCGATGTGCTCTACCATTTAGGTTCGGTTTGGAACACAACGCCCGTTCATTTTTGTTCCGTGTACATTTTTGTTTTATTTAAAACCCGACCAAACTGTCAAAGATTATAAAACCTTCTGTAGGTATGATCCTCTCAAATGCATTTGTCCCAACACACTTAACTTTCTTTTGAAAATTACGTAATAAACACATCACTGCATACATTAAATACAGCTGTTAAAAAAACATAAGCAAATGTCTATTTTATTATGACTTACTACTCTTTTTTTGAATTTTAAAACATTTAGCAGTGTTGCCCCACATACATTAATCTATCAATGTTCCCAATGTTTTTTTTTCTGCAGTTTATACATTTATGCATGGATATTAAACGACACAAGAACAGCCTTCTAACCTTTACAATGCTTGTTCTCAAAGGCTGTGCCCATGCACAACAAAGAACCTACTGTGTCTTTTGTGTGAATCAGCAAGCACATTGTCTCTTCCCTTGCAGGAACAGCATAAACTTCAACAAGAGAGACATTACATAATACTCAGAATATCAGGAGAAACCACGTGTCTGAAAGATTCCTTCTCAAATATTTATTTACAATTTCATTACATAATAACCTAATTTTCTATTACATTCACTAAAACTAGAAGAGCTTCATCGAAAGTTTCTGCATGTAAGAGTTCGAAATGAAATTTGAAGTGATATAGCTCTTTCAAGGTGGAGTAAGACCCTCCTATGTTAGATTAACTGATCATTCATCAAATTAAAAGTGCCTTTAACATAAAAAAGCAAAACAATTTGTTTGGGAGCACTCATATTGTGTATTAACATATTCACATACATAAATGCAATTAAGTCAATATCTGTCTGTTTGCAGCATGTGGGCTTCAGACTTATCAGCATCTATGCTTTTGGAGAGCCTCTGATTTCTTGTGCAGGGGTGGATGCATTCTCAGACTTTCTCGCTGGAGATGAGGTCACAGGCGAGGAGTGACTCGACCCTCTACTGCGAGACGGAGAGGGGGCTGGTGGGCTCTGGCTGTGCCCCTTCCTCCGGCGCCGATGTGCTGGGGGATTTAGTGGGGGTGCGAGGGTATCTGCGAGAGGAGCGTGCCGGTGGCTCGGATGAGTCTGACGGAGGAGGAACTGAACTGCTGTAGCTTGGAGGGCTGCTACTGCTGGAGGTGCATGTTTCACATGTTGATGTTGCTTCACCAGCTGGAGAATCCTGAGGGTGTCAAGTGCATGCATTTACAGTCTGCACACGCCTACAAGCTTTCATTCTAATTATGCGCTTTCGTGTGGTTATGACTTGCAATACTTCCAGACTTCTGGCCGTTCTACAAATATGAAGCTTAATCTGATAACCTATTCAATATATCAGATTGTGTTGAATACATGAGTATAAATATAAAATTCAAAGAATTGTTTTAAAGCATTCGTCCCAAGACTGTTGGGCTTAATTTTTGCTTTCTAAATCATTGACAACTCTGTTGAGATAATGGATCACTCAACCACTCGAAAGGCTATTTTTAAACATTAAAAGGGTGCGCTGAGAGATTGAGTTAGATCATGATGTCACAGTACCTTCTCTTTCAAAATGTAGAGTGATACAGGATTCCTCCGCTCATGATCAGTCATTATTGGGATGATGTCATCATCTAGATTCATAATGAACACATTGCATTGCATGAATATGTCACAATGTGTTATAATATTTAAACATACAATAAATCTCCCCAAAAATTAGGCTCTGTGAGACTATGTTCAGTACAAAATAAGCTCTGTCACCAGCATCTGTCACATACAACCTATTACCAAACAAATACATTTTCACTTTTCCCATCTGTAAATAAAGCAAAATTGTATTTACAGTAATGCACTTCCAATGAAAGTCTATGAGCCACAAAACATTATATTTGACATTTACATTTATGCATTTGACAGATGCTTTTATCTAAAGTGACCTACAGAGTATTCAGAGGTGCACATTTTCTTATTTTCTCAGTTCGTTAGCTCCCTAGCATGTTTAACCAACAAACAGTTAATGACTGTGTTAAATGATTTGTTAAAAAGTTACTTGAATAAAAGCATCTACTAAATGAAATTAGTGTGATTGGTGTGAAACCTCTCCAACTGATATTTTCCCACCACTAAAAGGATAATTTATACAACTTTACTCAAATACAGTAATGCACATTTATGTATGCCCTGCCCCATAGACATTTTAAATGCAACACTGTAAATGATATTAGGACTGTATTAACAAATTAAAGGATATGTCTAATATGAATAACATCATGTCACAGATGCTATCTATAGAGCTTAACACGTATTGAACCCAGAACATTCCTGTAAATTGCCAATAAAGCAGTTTTCTGTCACTAAATTCGGATTTGCTGTAACTAAATTTGTATTAGTTAATACCAGTGAAACAATTTTGTCAGCCCAGTGCACATGTAACAGACATCACAACATGGCATTAAATGACATACCGTCTGGCTTTTCATTGTGACGCTGAATATGGTGGTTTTGTGGAATGACTCTTGGTATCGTAGTTTTGGACCTCTGCCTTTTTGATCTGCTAATGAAAATATTTAGCAGTTTATTTACACCAATATACATTACACTAAATCAAGAAGAAAGGGAAGAGGCAAAAGCGTCTTACTTTTTTGATGGCTTCCAACAAGCACACACAGTTACAAGAGTGACAAGGACAAAGATGCCCACTGTAGATAGTATGATATAAAGAGAGCTTCTTTCTGGAAACAACAGAACATTTAAAAGTCACTTTATTTCTTCAGGAACTAAAATGTGTATATATTGTAAATTTGTGCAGTAAGTGTAATAAAATAATCATTTTCAAAAGACAGATTCTTACTGTAAACTGTAAGTCTGACTGGCAGGCTTTTCATGCTACCTATAGGGTTTTCCACCATACAGCTGTAGACATCATCATCTACCATCAGAACACGTGTGATGGTCAAGACCTTCTGGCCAGCTGACAGAACCAAGCGGGTATCGTTCACTAATGGATTTTCACCTTTTGTCCAGCTGTATGTGGTCTTTGTACCCGTGTCATGAGTGCAGTTTAGGGTGAAATTCTCAGTCAGTTCCAGAACGGTGGAAGTGACCATGTGGATGTATGGCTTAGAGATTGGCTCTAGAAAGTATAATTGCAGTAAATCAGATTGTGTAATACCTTTGCATATCTCTTAGCACTTTTTACTATTTCACTATTATAATTTTTTTCATGTAAAAATCTTTTTTTTTGAGAAAGCTTAATTCTTACCATCCACAGTCAGCTCGATGCTTCCCTCTCCAGGGAAGGTGTCATCAGTGATGGAGATCTCCACTTCATAAGTGCCCTCATCAGATAGTCTGAGGTTATGGAGCAGCAGTGTTCCATTCTCAAACACAAGGATACGATCTCTGTATTCTGGCCGCAAGTTACCGATGATCTCGGTGCCGATGGACTGCACCACTGTAATGGGTTTGTCCCTCTTCAGCTGCCATTTGATTACAGGAGAATCCTGACTGGTGCTTGAGTAACGGACAGAGAGCAAAGCTTCTCCACCCACTGTCCCTTTGATCAGAGTCTCTAAAGTGGTAATATTCACCCCCTGAACACATCCTAAGACACATGAACAATCTTAACATCCATATTAAGGTAATATTTTCAAAAATATTTGCCAAAATCAGGTCAATAAATAAGTACAAACGATGTCATAAATAGTCTTATTAACCACCTGTGCCTAGAATACAGTCTGGGTGTTTTGGGTTGTTTACCTTTTCAACAAATAAGTAAATCAAATAAATAAATAATTGTATTGTACTTTTGTATAATTGTATAAAAATGTATAATTGTATAACAGTCTACATTTTAAAAAAATCTAAACATTTTTAAAAGGGTTAAAAGATCATTAAAAACATTTGAAATAACATATTCTATTGACTGTTTCATTTTGATATACACTGACCTGAGATAAATAGTGGTTGGCCAATCAGTGTGTAATTTAGCTTTGCCTTTATTATTTAGTTTCCACACAGACAGGAAAGACTGCATTTAACTTGTCTGCGTATAATAAGCTGTTTCATTTAGTAGTGCCTCCTCTTGCATTTTCCCTGACCTCACTGTAATCCTAATAATTTAAAGCCATAATAACACTAGTCAAATTTCACTGCCAAAAAGGTGAAAACAACACCATACAATACAACTTAAGACAGTAACACTTCCAGTAGCACTTTATTTTATAAAAATTGTGAAAAGCAACCTGCTCTTTAGATTTCAGTTAGCATTGGCCATTAAAATGTATATAGTTTGACCACTAATATATATTTTGTGATAAAAATAAGTAAACAGTATTTCCCAAGAAGTCAGGGTAATCTAATGTAAATCAAATGTAATGTAAAGAAATGGAAATGTGTCTTTTTTTAAATAGACCAAACACAAGATCAAGCCTGTATGGAAACAGTCCATCTCCCTGGTAACTGCTTTACAGTGTGTGAAAGGCCGCAGAGATGAGCACACAAAAGCTTGGATTGTTTGGCCCAATTTCCTCCCTAGTCGCCCATAAAAAGGACCCACAGAGTAACAAACAATCAGGGTGATTAGATGAAAAGTGACACATGGGGCTCTGTGACACTGCTGATGACAACATTGGCCAATTGTACAACACGAACAGCTTCTAGAATAATTTTGATGAAAGACGAACTAGGTTTTTATGATGTTGTAAATAGGAATACTGTATAAAGTAGACTGAAAGACGTCCAGCTTTGTCCATAACTTGTTGTGTCGTTTCCGTTGTCTGCTCTCACTCTTTTTAATGCTTCTTGTCATAGCAGTAAACTCGACTATAGTAGATAAAATAAACCTTTTTATTAAGATCATTAGAGCACAGTATATTGTGTCCTTTGAATTTTGCATGATTAGGATGTTTACACTGTATTTTCGCCTCTGGATACTCACAGTATGTGGTAAAAGAAATTTCCCTTGGTGACTTTTTAGATTTAAAAGATTGTATCCATTCAGTTGTTTTATGTAATAGTTTGATAAACAATATTATTATAATATATTAAATAATACACTTTACAAAAGTGTTTGTCACCTAACTACATTCTTGAAAATAAAGGTACCACAAAACGTATTTTAAAGCGATGCCATAGAAGCACCATTTTTGGTTCCACAAAGAACCATTTCTTTCTTACTCTAACATTTTTTCATTACGAAGAACCTTTTGTGAAACAGAACAGTTCTGCAGATATTAAAAGTTCTTTATGGAGCCAAAAAATGATTTTTTAATGTCATCACAAAGCACATTTATTTTCAATAGTGTATGTATATTATGTAGTGTATGTATATGAAATATATTAAATTAAAATATTATTGGCTCAAATCAGGAATAAATAGCCCATTAAGTTAAAAATCTTAAAGTAAAAGTAAAATGTTTTTTCGTTGTACAGTGTACAGTAGCTAATTCATATTATGTCCATATTATTAATAACAAAACCTTCATGGTTTGACATATTATATGACATTAATAATGACTCTGAAATCCATTATTATTTGAGATATCATATTTGCACAGTATAAAATTAAAAAGGAAGTTTCCACTTTTTCTTTACGCTTTTATTCTTTACACTTCTCTTTAGCCACCACCTGCTTATAAGTTCTTGGCAAAACCCAAATAACACAACACTGTCATTCAATGAAAAGCCTCCCGCCTCTTACCTGATTGAATCAGAACAACGAGAATTAAGAGGAGTGGTGCTGCAAAAGCGGCTGATGCCCAAGAGAAAGCCTCCTTTTCTGCCTTCATCGTGGGTCTAACTTTCACGGTCTTCCCCAACAATTAACATGATTTGTTTACCCTGAGCACGTCCCCCAGCTCGGAGTTTTGCAATTCCATCGAGGTTGGGCTATGCCATGCTGCTGACGCATACACACAGGCACACACAAACCTGCACACACTTGCACTCAAACTTGTGTACTTGCATTCACACAAATTAGGCTACATGATGGCATATTTGTAGATCATTGAATGGGTCTGTTTATGAAAGGGTGGAGCAAGAGGGCTGGAGATGTGTGTGTCTCTGTGTGTGTATGGGCGTTGTTGTTGGCTTGCTTCATGGCCTGACTGTTTATTGTATTTCACTAATGAATGTTCTTATGAGTAAATAATACATTTCCTCCCTCCAAAATATATCCTGAATCAAACTAATTATTTAAAACATTTTCAAAGCAAATACTAAATTCTAATAAAAACATATAGCAAAACAAAATAATTTTTTTTATAATAGTTTGCTTGAACCACCATCAGCCTAGATACACTAGAATGAGATTTTTATTAAATATTAAGATGGTATTTGTTGTTCAATAGCAGTTATTGAATGCACTTGTTGTTCTGGGAACTGTCCTCGTCTTGTAATTCATAACATCAGTGAAGGGGAAAGAAACTAATACACTAACAGCAAAAACACTCATATTTGTGCTGTTCTGGGAGCTGATACCACTCTTTCTATTGTCTCATCTGAAATAAGCAAAATCACTTCTGACCAACATTATGTTTTGAAATACTGTATATATATGTAGTATTATCTGCAGATAAGCTAAACATGTATTTGTATTTTGCAGTTGCTTTATGT
Source organism: Beaufortia kweichowensis (assembly GCA_019155185.1). Taxonomy (NCBI): domain Eukaryota; kingdom Metazoa; phylum Chordata; class Actinopteri; order Cypriniformes; family Gastromyzontidae; genus Beaufortia; species Beaufortia kweichowensis. Next base: position 4,337,426 of record CM032795.1, on the reverse strand, counting down.
TTTCACAATAACATCAATGTGTTTTCTCTGTAAATTTGTGAAGATTTAACATGTATACATTTTAGAGTAAAACTAGTCTAGCGTGGCTTTCCTGTAGCTTGGTGGTTAGAGCATGGCGCTAACATCGAATTGCTTTGGATAAAAGTGTCTGCGAAATGCATAAATGTAAAACTGTCTGGATCACAGACTTCAAAAGTACAATCTGTTCATTTGGTTCTGCTGATATTCTGTTGATGTCATTCTGTGGGTCTACAGTGTTGTGTTTAATAAAAAATGACAACTTTGTCAAAGTAGAAAAAATGGCTTACTTTGTCATCGCCTGACACCTGAGAATGTTTCTGTCAGATAGTGTTCCCCTTGTTTTCCATAAGACAGAAAGTTTCAAATGAGGTTTTTAATTCAAACTGCTCAAATTCTAGCCAACAATAATCAGCCTGTTTATGCTGAATTTGTTTGATTACTGAGAATGTAACTGTCAGTTAATGTTCTCCTGAGTTTAACAAAAAAAACACAATGTGTGTCAGATAAAGTGCTGCGAGGATGTGTTAACCAGGGCTCAAACCAACAACCTACTGAACATGAGTTAAGAGTACTAACCACCAGGGCACAAGCATTGTTGGGTTTTTAGTTTGTAGTCTTCTACAGCTTACTTTGTCAGTCATAGCTAGGGGAACACATTCTGACATCTGAGAATGTTCCTGTCAGATAGTGTTCCCCTGTTTTCCATGAGACAGTAAGTTTCAAATGAGGTTTTTAATTCAAACTGCTCAAATGCTAGCCAACAATAAGTAGGTTTTGATATCTTCAGCCTGTTTATTGTAAATGTGTTTGATTACTGAGAATGTAACTGTCAGAAAATGTTATCCTGTGTTTAATAAAAAAGCATAATTTGGTTCAGATAAAGTACTCCTGTGATCAGTGAGGATGTGTTAAGCAGGGCTCAAATTAACAACCTACTGAACATGGGTTAAGAGTACTAACCACCAGGCCACAAGCATTGTTGGTTTTTTGGTTTGTAGTCTTCTACAGCTTACTTTGTCAGTCATAGCTAGGGGAACGCATCCTGACACCTGAGAATGTTCCTGTCAGATAGTGTTCCCCCTGTTTTCTATAGGACAGAAAGTTTCAAATGAGGTTTTTAATTCAAACTGCTCAAATTCTAGCCAACAATAAGTAGATTTTGATATTTTCAGCCTTTTTATGCTAAAATTGTTTGATTACTGAGAATGTAACTGTCAGATAATGTTCTCCTGAGTTTACCAATAAGTATGTTCTGAGAATTTTCAGTATCAGTAAGGATTACATCCACAGTATTGTATTAGCAATTTGTTTTAGGTATACCGTCTTCTACACTGTTATTACGAACAGAAAAGTGTTGTTAGATCAATGTTTATAGTGTATACTGAACTTTTTTGAAGACATTACCTTGCAATAAATTTTAAATGTTTAATGGGACGTTTATGCAATGCTGCCCTCCACTGGATTTAGTGCACCAAATCGGTCCGTCCTGTGTTCCACTATACATTAGAAGTCTCTAGGGACGTCAGATAAAAGTATTTTAAGCAAAAATAAATAAATATGTAAACAACACTTTTACACAACACAATTAAAACTCACAATTTACAGTGATATGATAACATCAGTTTCTATCATGCAAGGCAGTGTACTGTAGGTGTGATGACCTCTAGTCATTAACAAGCATGCACATGTCAACATAAGCTTTATGTTTTCTGTAGTATATTTACTATTACAAAATTGAGATGAAAGTCAAACATCTAAACCTAGAGAAGCAGAAGGCAACACAGAGACAGATTTTGTCTGTGTTGCCATTGGAAACCCGAGTAAAATTCATATTTCATAACTCTCCCACCCCCGGCTGAGTCCCTGGACGTGTCAGCGCGAGTGGGAGCAGACGTGGGTGTAAAGTGGGCTCAGCGGCTCCAAAGCAACTTACGGCTCTCATGCTCCACAGTGAAGCTGAACACAGAGCTGAAACTGCGTATTCGGTTACAACACATGCTGGTGTTGTTGCTAAGCTGGATTTCTGGAGTTGTGATTTGCTTTCGCTTTTCACCTCACATGCATATTTCTGAGAATGACTTTTAAAGAGTATTTTTAACACAGAGAATAGTAATTTATTAAGATAAATACTCAAATTTTTGATGGTAAAACACTTTGCTGTGTACTTCTCACAAACACAGATGCTAGTTTTACACTGTGCAAATGTTACATTTTCAAAAAGTTTCTATTTTTAAGATGGCTAAATCAATCTAATATAACGCAAACAAACAAAATTTAGGGAACAGATCGTGTATCGCAAAAGGTGCTTTTTGTTGCATAAACCGACCCCGATGAAAGTAAGAAAATTATGATTTGACTTTTTATGGGTGGACTGTGCCTTTAAGGAAACAAATGCACATTTTCACTTTTACACTATCCTCCTTATTATATTACCACCCCATAACCTATAGAGTATCCTATATCCACCCATACAGTAGCTTGCAGACGTCTTGTGCCCCTTCTCTGTTTTAACTGCTAGATATCATTGAGGAGGCAGAGTAGATGCAATAAAAACTATCAGGAGACAAGAAGCAAGAAGAGATAATTACAGCATGCTCTACTTTCCCCCATCCATCGTGACTTGTGTACTGTAATTAAAACATGAGTTCTGGAAGATCTGCCAACCACTCTGTAGGAAGGATGCAAAGAATGGGGTTGTATTAAACCTGTTAGTCAAATGTCTGTATAACCACATTCAAAACAACTTTACTGCACGAGCATTCCCAAGCTTCAAACTCAAGATCTTGATGTTGGTTGCACTACAGCAGGTTCTACCAGCTGAGATACAGCAAATGTTTGGGCGTAAAAATTTCACCATAAAAAGATCTGATACAAACGGACAGGCAGAGGAACCCAAACGCACCAAAAGATTAGCGCAGGCATGGCAGCACGCAAGGAATGCATTTGAGCGAATCCATTGAAGCGAATCAGCATCCGTTCTATTTGAAGGCTACAGTCGCACTGTTTGAAAGATTGATTAAGCTGTGGGAATACTTGACTGAGTCGCATGGATTTAACACACGCAGTCTGGAAATATCTACTTTCTGTTTTGGTGTAATTTGTTACTGTTTTAATAGTTGTGATTAACATAATATATTATATAACCATAATCACAAAAGAATGACAATTATAAGGGGTCCAGTAAACACTGAAAGCCAGCACGTCCAACTCAATTTGCTTTATTAAACAGGCATAAACAAAATTTACGCTAGAAAAATCACTGACCTTTAGTAAATGCATACTTGTATATCATAAGATTCAGTACAGGCAAATAAGCAAATCAACAAACCTTCTGACAGAGTATTTGGCTTGTCTTGCTTAAAGCAACAAGCAAAACACTTGAAAGTCGATAGCGGACAAATCACAAACCAATGTCAATATATGATTTTAATTTATAACGTCATGCTGTGAGACTATTTCGGGTTAGAAACAGCCACTCAAATGCTAAAGGAAGAAGAGTGAAGAAGTGTGAAGGACAAACTCTGCGTGGAGTTTGGCTGTTGATGTTTTTATATCACACATTGAAGGGTTCTTTTTAAACAAAAGAGCTCTGGTTATTGCAGTGATGGGCTGTCAGGGTGGTGGTGATTGGGCTCCTCTTAGCTACTTCTGCTCTCGTTGTTTCTGAAAAAGATGACACATAATTTTGCTTTTACACAAGATGATAGCAAAACATCTGAAAGATGAATATGGAAAGCTGGCATCTACAAAGGGCCATGTTACATTTACATTCATTTTGCAACAACACTTTTCTCTAAAGCTAGTTGAATTCAAGACATTAGTCTGTGCATAAAGTCTCAGAATCAAACCCATGACCTTGGCGTTGCAAGCACCATGCTCTACTATAGTGAACTGCAAGAATGTTTTGATGCACTTAAACAATTATTAATAATACGCTTCTTATTAAAAATGTATTTTTATGTATATAAAGCTGCTTTGCAACAATGCAAAAAGTGCTTTAGAAGTAAAATTGAATCAAACTGAATAAGAACACCTATTAAACTAAGACCAAAAAATGACAAAATGGTAAATTTGTCTATGCACTGCTTTAAAATCCATTCAATAAAATGCTAACCCACAGTCTGTAGCTCCCTTCTGAACTTAAAAAGCCCATTACGAGCATTACCATACACAGCCAATACAACTGAGAGGGATGCTAACAGGACATCAACTGGGTACCATCTGTATTATTGCTTAGCAACAAGCAATTGAGTCGGTATTGCTAGGATACCATGTTAACCATATACAGCTCTGTTGGAGAATCACTGATTGCAAGAAGTGGTGGCAGTGATTGTGATCACAGGCTCTATGGGATCTTAAGTAGTTAAAGGTTTTAAAAAATGTTGTTAGTGCTGTTTTAAAACACATCTGATACATTAGATTTATATATTTTTTATTTTCACAACCTTAATTTTACAGAAACCTTAATCCCTTAAAATTTAACTAATGGAAAGGTTTTTAAAAAAATAGAATATTATGTCACAGCAATTCTTCATTCAGCTTCTTGACACAAACCCCAAGAGTGTTAATTTTTCCTGCACAGCTATGAAGTTTTTGAGTTTCTGTTGCACATCACTCTGCAATATTGTAATAAAAACGTTAAATGAGGATCATTTTCAGTAGCAATTTAAAAGACTAAGAATATTGCATGTGATTTACTAATCAAAGTATGTGACGCAAGGCAAAAATAACATTTGTAGGTATACTTTTGAGTTTGATTCTATTTCTGTGTAACTATTTCTCTTGGCAGAGGTACAGCATTTTGCTTCACTGCCCATGTGTCTAACCTCTTCCCTTGGCTTGTCATCCTTCATTTTCTTCCTGGTCATGTGACCTCGAAAGCCAGCTTGAATTTTAGCAGCAGCCTTGTTTGCAGCTGGGTCATCAAGGGGAATGTCCATGATGTCCTCGTCTTGTGGCTGAGTGCATCCTTCCTGCAGTTCAAAAGAGAACAACAGAGTCAGCCATTTTAGACATGAGGAACAACACAAGATTCTACTAGTCACGACTGACACTAAACTGTTAATGGACATTCACGTCCTTAATGCCTCATGAACATTTTTAAACAAACTACATATTTATTGTTTAATAACTTTATTTCTCCCTTAAATATTCAAAGATCCAGCAGAGCAGGTTGGAAGCCTGACAGTCCTCTGATGTTCCTGTATTACTTTGCGGGGGTAAACAATGATCTATTACACAACAAACATGCACTCTGTAATTATAACCCACAAAGTCCTCAAGGACTTTTTTTTCTTGATTAGAATTTTTTTGGTGTTCCAGTTAAAAATCCAACAAGAAAAATTATTTTACAAAGCAAAATTGTGGACTTGTTGTATTTTTTTACATTTATTGTCTAAAAATAATAATGGAAAAAGAAAAGTGAAAAAATGAAATAAAATACTTAAGAACTGCATTAATATTTTGGGGCATAGATTGGTGCTGGATACATTCCAGATATTTTATCTATATTGACATGAAAGCACTTATTCATTCAGATGTGTTGGCAACTTATTTAATTTATTGAAGTACAGCTCATGAACTCATTTAGATGATCTGAGCTTTGTGACATGGCCTGATATCTTTCTGGAGTTAATATAAGTCAATAGAATATGTGTACACTGCAGTCAAGTTAAGGGATGTACATGGTCAGCAACAATACTCAAGTAGACTTTGGTTTTGAAATGATGCTCACTTGGGACTAAAGTGCCAAAAGTGAGCCAAGAAAATATCCACCACACCATCTTTTATACCACTTTCTCCTGTCTGAACTATTGATACCTGATCTCTGATTCACCTGACCTCTACATCAACAAGGCGTGTTCACCCACAAACCTGGTGCTCACTTGATGTTTTTTATTTTCTGATCATTCTTTGTAAACTCTAAAGATGGTTGTGCATGAAAATGTCAGTAGATCAGCAGTTTCTGAAATGCTCAAACAAACCTGCCTGGCACCACCAACCATGCCTTGTTCAATTACTTAAATTACAGTTTTTAAAATGATGCTTGGTTTCAGAAGATCCTCCTAACATGTCTACATACCTAAATGCATTAAGTTGCTGCCATGTGAATGGCCGATTAGATATTTGGATTAACATGCAATTGCATTTAGATATTTTTACTTAGAAAACAAGTAAAAAAATGCTTATCAAGATAATGATTTCTTCTGTGTAACTCTTATTCAACTGTCTTCTGAAAGTGTTCCTAGCAACAGACCTTTTTCAAGTATGACAGGTGCTGATCATGACCAATCATCAATCAAGTAACATCTTGTGTGAACTTTACTTGTAAGTGTCTCGTCAGTCCCGTCAGTTTGGAACATGCAAATGACCATCTGTCCCATCAACCACATCCACACAATTACACACTGATAATTGCTGTTTCTAGAAAGTCCCTGCAAACACACAGCTCCAAGCCCACGCAAAAGATGTGTAACATCTCCGATTGCCTGTGTTTCTCCTAAAGACGACCCATGGGAATGAACAACACTGTTAACTGAGGAACCTAAACATGTCCTGGGGAGTACAGTATGTGTGTAAAATACTCATTTATTCAACAACTATATGTATGGCATCTAAATATTGAATCACAAATAACGTATCACAGTGCTTGTTTTTAAGGCTCTTAAAGATTTAGGCATGATGATTGAACTCACCAAATATATATTACAGAAATATATAGCCTAGACATTGTCACTGTTGAAAATTACTGCTGAAATTTACAAGCATAAATACTGCAGAAACATGTTCAAAATACACTTGGCTTTATTCTCCATTAAGTCCTAATGGTCACAACAAATAATAATTTGTCTTAGCAGATTAATCTCAATGTAATTGCATTGCATTTCCCTCAGTTTTAATAATGTGTTGGAGTACTTAACATCCAGCCTCCCAGTAAGCCTAACAATATTAACTCAACCTAGTTGGACTAGTTCTTGATGGATTATTACGTAACCGTTAATGAAATGTATTGACATTTGTGACAGCTGCCTTTGAAAACCCAGCTAAAGTAATTTTTTTTATTTACATGTATAATGTTAAGAACATTCTGTGAAAATATAACCTTGACATAGTTAATATTGAAATCAAATCGGTGAAATTAATGGGTGAAATCAAACTTTATTGCTGGTTAAATCAGAATTATAACTTTAGCCTGGTTTTTACAGACAGGGTCACGTTTATTTTAACTCTCCGTCTATATCAGAAATTGTAAGTATTTATAAAAATGTATAAAAAACATTTTGAATGTATCACTGTTATTAGTGGGCAAAAATACATGCGCTTGTTTTATATGTGTAAATAAAGTTATGCTGTACAAACATAAAAACGAACTCCACTTACGTTTCGGCAATCCATAGCGATCTGAGAAGACAGATGTGTATAATTTGAGGTTAGTTGTCCGGTTAAAACTATGATTGAGAGATCAGTGAGTGAAGATGTAATCTTTTCAGTGAAGCGCTCTCTCTCTCTGTCTCTCTCTCTCTCTCCCTCTTCAGTGTGGATCTACTCTGTCTGTGGATGAAAAGCGCTGGAACTGAATGGACCAATCAGCAAACGCGACACCCAAACGCGCTCTCATCACTGTAGATGCCGTTACCGCCTTACCTTTTATATTCATTTTTTTAGGTAAATATTGTTTAACTACACTAAAAAATGAACACAGCTGTTATAGTCATAAAAACAGTCATAAAATTATGAGTGTTACAGTCATAAAAACTTAATTTCATTGTAAACAGAGCAGAGACTCTGAAACTCTTTAAGAGTTTAAAATGTTAAAAAAGTCAGTTTAGGAGTAGTAAAAACATCAACTTACAATTATCTAACTACAAAATACAAAAATAATGCACCTTTATTAAATAAATATGCGATGCTTTATGAAAGGCTAAAAAGTAATTGGCTGAAGATGATGTTTAATAATTGCATTAAAATATTTAGGGGAAACTTTATACTGCTTTATTTATTCTTGCAAATGCAATTTCTTTATGTATTAACATTGAAACCATTATATATTCATAAATGTAAAAAACATTGTCATTATTTTTAGCTATTACTGTCCTTACAATGCACTGTATGACTTTGACTAAAATACTGTACTGTAAGTCAAGCATTAAATGCTTCGAGACTGAATTGTCTTTGAGAGGGTCAAGTCCCCAAGGCCCAGCCCTGTATATGTGTTAAAACTGTTTTATACGAGCTGACGTAACAGGCCCTTTTAATGGATCCAATCCAATGGCTTTGCCGAGATAAGTGCTGCTGGGTGCTCAATCTGGAAGTGTCATTACATCGCATCCAAGGTTAATTCTGATCACAGATGCATCAATCAAAAAGGAAGTACATGGTAAAAACCATGTCAATCTGTATTTTTAAACACCTACATCTTCTTCTAGCTGTTTATTGATTTATTCTTTTAGAATAACACACAGTAAAAATGTTTTGTCAGGTAATATGTGGTAACATATAATATGGTAACATCAACATTTGATGTTTTACCAATCAATGAATTATTCTAATTGCATCAATAGTAGAAATAATGGGACATTTCTCCAGATTTTATGATAGATAGTTGTGCAATATCTTCAATACATTTTCTGTTTTAATTTTCACAATTTAATTTCATTTCACTGTGAATTCTTACCTTAAGGATTTGATTTCTCACAAAAATCACTTATGTCGGTGTAACCTAATGTAGTCAGCCTAATTCAATCATTAGGAAATTTCATATACACTTAAAATGTATTTTATATCTTTACAATGTTAACCTGTTTTAGATGTTTCATGAGCAATATTTATGCTATGAGTGCAGTGCCACCCAGTGGTACATTTATAAAAACAAGCCTAACAGAAATTAAATTATCTTATTTTGTGGTCTATATAAATGTATTGTGAATAGAATTCAGGCACTATTTATCTACTACAGTACATAGTCTTCCTTTAAGAGAATAAATATTTCATAAAGACAAGTTTCTATACCTCTATTGTATAATATTAGTCTGGCAGCAAGAATAACTATTCTTATTTTGTCACCCGAAAACAGATACAAAAATACTGCAGCCAAGTAGGAGGAAATGATCCTTTCCAGAACCTGTAGGAAATAAATAAATCACCTGAAATCACTTCAAATCTGCACCCATCACATTTCATAAGTATAATAAAAGACATTTAGGTCTTGGACCAGTTACATACCTGACTGATCTACTTTGTTTTTTGGTGGTTCCGCAGAAAGCTCTAAACAGATATTTAAGATTTTGTTGAGAATAAAAGGCATAGTTTACCCCAAAATAAAAACATGTTCAAGGAACACAAAAGGCAGAATGTTATTTCTTCCGTGGAAATGTTAAGCACAGAATCAGGTATTGACAGCCTCAGTCACCATTCAGTTTAATTTTGATATTGTAAAAGTAAATGGTGACTGAGGCCGTCAATCTAATTCTGTGTCTGCATCCTTATGGAAGAAAAAAAGAAATACAGGTTTAATATAACATGAGTAAATGATGACATAAGTTTCATTTTTGGGTGAATTATCCCATAAAGAGTTAAGAAATCAGTTGTCATATTACACATTACATTAAATATATTATTTCATCAAGAATCAAGTAATAAACGTTTTATGGTGGATGGATAAATTAATGTACCATACTCACCTTTCGTCTGTTTTAATTCAATGGTGAAGTCAGAGAATTCATGAAGTTTGCTCACAGAGCACACATGCTTCCCAAAATCCTCCTGCCTCACCTGAGCTATAATAAGAGTGATATTTCCTGGGCTGTAGTGCACCATGTATCCAGGCGTGCAGTTGCTGTATGTTTTGTGTTTGATTAGATGACACAGCAGGTGGTTTCTGGGGCTTCTCCATTGTAGAGACAGTTGCTGAATACTGCCTTGTATCTCATATTCATACTGACACTGCATTTTAATTGTCCATCCAGGAGGAGACCACAGCGTTATGGCTGTGACTGTGCAACAAAAATCAATATCATCACAACCTGGCAAATGCTTTCCGGGGTTATTAGGCTTCCTGATCACAACATTTAGATTTGTGCATTTGGAAGAATTTTTTGTCAAAAGCAAATTACAGTGCATTCAAGGTAAATGTGTCATGAAATTCATGCATTTAATCCCATTGCTGCTCTACTGTTTAAAGTATATAAATGATAAAACCCCACAACACATAAAATAAATAAATATACAGTACAACTAATTTTGGTATTTTACTAAGGCTGTTGCTCTCTTTATTAAGTACAGTGAAAAAAACTGAAACTAAACTGAACTTTTCATATGAGGACAGGAGAATGCTATAGGTTAATTCAATTGATCATGATGACAGTGAAATAGTAACAAAGAGACAGAAAAATTAAAGAAAAATATAAAAAGAAGGAAAAAGGCATCATGTGAAACTGCTATCAATCAAAAAGAAGAATCACCAAGCAAAACATATCATTTAATAGTTATATTCATATTCATTTTTAATAAAATCAGAAACCTACCTTTTAGAATAAAGTAGAGCAACATTAATCTCAGAACTTGATGAGTCATTCTCACTAGCTTCTTTAGAGATTTACAGAAGATGTCATCACATTTATAGACTTCTCTAATAAATAACTCTTTAAATTTGGAAAATGAATTAAGTTATGACCTTAGAAAAATTTATTTATGAGTGCCTTCTTTCTTCTTACAATGTAAGTTAGTATAGCGCAGTACAGACTTTTGGTTTCAATAGCCTGCCTTTACATGGATCGTGCTGTGTAATTTGATTCAGGGTTCTTCCAAATGAATATTAAGCCTACGATGCCCAATGTAATAGAAAATATTTAAAAACTAAATCATTTTAGAGGGTTTTGCAATTAAAATCCCTTTTAATGAAAATTTTGATAAAATACCTTTGATCATGCTCAACAGAAGATGTAAAGAAGCATGTTTTTTTTTTTTTAAATAAATTTGCCCAATTTGCACTGCCAAACATACTCACGCACAAACAAAAAGTGTATTGTGTGTTTTTAAACTTTGCTACTGACACTTTTCATTTCTATTTTGGCTACAGAATGTGTTAAAGGATTTCACATTCCACAGAGCAGAGACAGACTACAATATATTATACAAATCCCAGTATGCAGCACATTTACTAATACTGACACTCAGCCAAACCATATGCAAAGCAGAGCTCTGAATAAATGACTGTCTGCACAAATGCACAGACACTGTTCCCTAATACATGTGAGGAGTAAAGTGCAGACTGTGAACTACACAGTCTAACTGCTAAATAAAATGCTTTTATACTTTATCACTTTTAAAAATACAGTCATTGATATATGCTTACAATTTATTCATGCTTTAATAATGCTGTTGGTGAAATGTTAGTCTAATGCTTTAAAGCTGCTAAACAGAAAATCTTTGTTTTGTCTTTTGTCAGAATCTTGTAGCTAGAGAGGTTGCAGAAGTCCACTGTCAGTTTACTTTATTTGGACAAATTTGGACAAAACAAGATGACAAGAATATACTTTTATTGACTTTTTATTAACTGTATAATTGTGAATTAAGTGCACAGAAAGAAGCATGAAATATATAAACCCATCATCCATTATCATGTCACCATTGGTCTGTAGGCTACAAACTGCCCATAACAATATGTCCATTATATGACCCAGAACTTTTGTTGTAATTTGAGCTCAAAGTGAGCTTCCATTGGGCTACTACTGTATGTTTCACATCTCGTTCTTCAACATTTAGATATTTTACACAAAATGGGTATTTTACACATTTTGATTTGTAAAATGATAATTGGATGATACAGTGAAGTCATGTGACAATATTACAGCATTTACCTTTTTATAGTTGTAGATGGTTAGTCAAGAAGCCAGGTAGGGACATCAGCTGATGAAGAGAAAGACAACCAGCATCCAAAGTAATACATGCTGTGGGGATCAGCATGATGTTCATTTTAACAGGACGGAAATAAATCAGCAGCAAATGCTATTTTAAAAGGTGACCATGCAGATTCTAATCATCCGCGCAGGCATTTAGACCCAATCAGCCCTTATCTGCCATGTGAAAGGAACCTATTTAAGCTTTAGTGGCAGAGGACTTTCAAGTGAGATTTAATCGCTATAGCAGCATGTGGGGCCATAGACCCCGGCTAATTTCTTCACAGTTGTTATTAGATTTCATTGCTGTGCATCATTACTCTTAAACCCCCAGAGAGGGAGTGAATGAGAGCCACATTCACTGCGCTTGGCTAAGCAGAAGATTGTTAATATCTGTCATTTTAGCAACATTAGCAATCTTTTGTAGCATTTCATGATCACCTAATTACTGGCTGACAAGATGTGCAAAGCGTGTAAACTTTACTTATACAATAAGTAAACTGACTCTGCAGGCTTTTTACTGGTGTCATACATCTTTTTTACACTAGAGGGCAAAGTACACTCATACATCAAGTACACAAGCTTTAGTCAATATCAAAACGTTTGGTTTGTAGAAGGGATTGTATTAAGTGCTAATGGTTGCCCATTAGGGTGTAAATTTGTATCACAATTTCTTAAAAGGATAGTTTACCCCCAAATTAAAATTCTTTCATCATTTATTCACCCTCATGCCATTCCAAATTTCTAAGACTTCTTTTCTTCTGCAGAACACAAAAGAAGTATTTTGAAGACGGTTGGTAACCAAACAACATTAACCCCCATTGGCCTCCATTGCATGGACACAAAATAACAAAGACATTTCTTAAAATATCTTCTTTTGTATTCTGCAGGGCCAAATGACAAAATAAATGGGTTAATAAATGATGACGGGGTTTTTTTTGGTTTACAAAATGATCCAACTAAACAATAATGTGTTTCTTGGCAACTGAACCAATGGCCAATTGTTATACATATTCATAGGTTATACAGTACACTTAAATTTGTACACTTAAATCAGTGTAATTCCACAAACACATAGGCCTACACATAATGTATTCCTAATAAATATTCAGACTTCCATCAGGATGCCATCAAGTATTACCTTGGCTTATTAAATAAATTAATTTATGATCCAAACCAAACACAACATAGAAGACATAAAAGGTGACCTGTGTCAGAAGCAATCTTGGTGCTTAACAACTTATCAGATACAGTTTGAACATGGATCTGTTTCAGAGATGAGACCAACAAAGTCCATTAGCATCAGAAGAAAGGATATGAACAGATCAAAGCTGTGGCAAAACAAGCATGTTAATATTGAATCGTTAACCATACCAAGGGACTGAAAATCAATTATTCCTTTCTCTAATTGTTTTGGGAAGGATTTATGAAAGGGACGCTAATATAACTATGGGAAAATGAGAGATGAATGTATGATTTACATATAGACGATTTAATGCTCTAATTTAATGCTCCCAAGAGCCTGTCTAAATATAGTTTTTTATAGGATTTTTTAAAATGATGCCCGGATGTAAATGATTGTCTCAAGGGAGTGAGTTAATAGTAAAGAAGAACATTCCCATTGCACACAAGAGTGAAATTATTTAGCACGCTGTTCACTTGGCAACAGGATACGCTCAATTATTGATCATCTTTGTTGTGTTTCTTTGTATGACTTCATGTAGTATTTATGTTGCATCCTTGAAATCCTGCTGCTCTGTTTTGCTGTGTATTCTGTTGCTAATTTCCATTACGTGTGCAAACCACAGTCTTTATTAATGCCTGCTTTATACAGTATGTCTTGCTTTTCGCTGACACATAGAAATAGGTTTTGTATATGGTCCCTTATTAGGCAAAGTCTTATACCTCAGATGGCTATTCAACTGGGCATTTACAGATTTATCCAATTATTTTTATCTCATTTCATGTCTTAATCAAAATGATTAATGGCTGGAAGTGCTGTAATGCTGTGGGGAATGTTGTTGATGCTATTTTATGTACAGATGCGACAAGCATCTGACAGGATAAAAATCTATTCCGTTCTTACTGTATGCTTTTTTCTGAAGAAATGATGCTTGAATGTGACGCGTTGACGGTTGCCAGGGCATTGCTATGCGGTTGCTAAGGTGGTTGGTAGTGTATTCTCGATTTGTTGTTAAGTGATTGCTTTCTGGCTTAAGTCATTATGTTTTATATACTAACCCTAACCCTGTTTCAATCTGATTCTATTGGATTTTGTGCCTATTATCATTCCCTAAAGCAAAAATGATAACTTATAACTCACATACAGTACAGAAAATTTATTTAAATACCAAATATGATCATTAGTAATAATGGTGTGTGCATTATAACGTGCTCCATATATAAATATACTCAAATCACAGATTAATACTTATAATGTAAAACAATACATTTCAGACTTTTACCCTGATAAGTGATAGCATGTCTGTCTAGACTAAATGAGATGCCATGAGAACATATACCAACCAAATGAATATACATCATTTCCAGCACTAAATATGGTCTGTTGGCAACATCCAGCAATATAGCAATAAACTATACTTTTAATGCAGAATGTGTGATATGCTTAATATCCAAAGCTGTTTTGACCACTCCAAACCCATTCTCACATCACCAAAAACGCAGAGGTCCAGAATACCCTTTGATATGTAGATTTGTCTAAAAGAAGAAAAACGGGGGGAAAGGATGAATCAGACAAGATTTGCATAGGGATAAATGTTTTAAGCTGCTGAAAAGCTTAATGTTTTTGGAGTTTTACAATGTAACAGTGAGCTACACATACTACCCACGTGTCTTTTACCTTAAGGAGGGTACTCCACGCCAACAAAAGTGAGTTTTTAATTAACAGGGACAAAAGCCATGACCAATCCATTTGTTTTCAAAGTGACAGATGAAGATTACATCAGCTCTTTGCAACAGACTAATATTACAAAAGTCTGCTTTGAATGCAGGGGTGTCCTAAAATGAACCTTAAATATGCAGCAGGGACCAGGGGACATTCTGTTTTCTACTAATAGAACAAACTCATGAACATCATTCAAAATCAATGCTTGTAGGAACGTTCATGTAATTTACATGTGACCCATTATAACATTACAATCATTACATCAGCTCAGTTTTGAGTCCAGGTGACTGTATTAAAACACACCTAATACCTAAATTAGGTAAATACCTAATTTACAGTAGCTAAAGGGTTTTGATTTTCCTAAGTGCCTATTTTTGGTTGACCCTGATACAGGCAGGAAGAGAGGCGGGCTTTCTTTCCTCAGGCAAGTGAGTAGGACACCACCCAAGAGTAACCATGGTGATGTGTCATTAGAACAATGCCCATGTTCTTCTGCAGCTCTCCTCTGTTAGCGTAGCAAAACCACCTACTTCATCAGACCCTCTGTGGATCAGCTTATACTTGACATTGTGTTTCACTGTAAGGGGGTGCAAACAGACGCTGCAATGACAGAGCTGATATGTAAATATAACAAAATAAATAAAGTGAATGAAACCAATTAAATATGTTCAGGTCATATTTTACACAAAAATCAAGACACGTTTACTCCTCTGTCTAAACAGGAACGTTCCATAAACGTTTATTGTTTTATACACAGTTATGAATACAATACCGTATACCTACACTCTTAAAAATAAGAGTGTAGGTATTCTATCAAAGGTTCTTCACAGTGGTGCCATAGAAGAACCATTTTTGGTCCCTTAAAGAACTTTTCTATCAAAGGTTCACTTTATTTTTACCCTTTAATAATCCAAGAAGAACCTTCTTCCACTACAAAGAACCTTTTGTTCAACGGAACCGGAACCATTCAGGCAAAAATGGTTTCTGTCCATTGTTTTGCAAACCAATAAGCTGTACTTCCTGTTGCACTCGAGAAACTAAAATTATTAAAAATAAATTAACCAAATAGCAAATTTAACCCAAATAAAAAAATTAAAACACATAACAAAATTACTAAAAAAGAAACTTAAATTAACTTTATAGCTATTAACAATATAAATATATAAGCTAATTCAAATAAAACCATAATGAAACTAAAATAATAAAGTACTTCAGGTATGTTAACAATAACAACATGATTTTAAAGTTTAAATAGTTAAAATGGATTGCTAATGCACAAGGGTTTAAAATTTAAACCCTTGTGCATTAGCAATCCATTTTAACTGTAGCAGAATGAATGATAAAAAACTATTTGAGTGCAAGCAGAAATGTCTTATTGTAACACAGGTGCCTATGTATAATTCAGCCCCCAAAAGCTGTGAAATAAAAATAAAATAGGATGTGATTAAAATGGTAATGCACTGGAGACTCACAGCAGTCTCTGCTTTATTTGTATTTTGGATAAGATCTCCACAGGGTTGTACGGTATGTTTCTATTTTCCACCATGCTGATAAATAGATCAAGCGTATGGAAAATGTGCAAGCACATCTAATCAGCAGCGGCCCTTTTTGAGTGACCCGCACAAACCTGCGATTTATTCTCTTAAATCTCATCATCCGCTGATACAGGCCGGCTGTTCCCTCCACCATGCAAGAAAAAAAAAAATGTATGGCATTATAATCTTTATAATGATTTTTTCCTAGCAAGAGTGTTTACACATTCGTTTATTTGGGACTGGTCAAAACAAAAGCACCAGTGATGAGAAGTCCAAATAACAGACGAAATACTCATTGATGCCAAATCGATATTACATGGTGGAAGAGATAATCTGTGAGCCACTGCATGAATTTATAAATGCAATTTCAAAATAAATTAAATAGTATAGATGTTTCTTAGACAGAGCTTATTTATAGTGTGAGCCAACAATGACATCAGTGATGCCATTTAAACAATTGGATCATTTATATGTTTCATTTTCCATCTGACTGCTCCCACATCCTATATATTGTATAAATAATAACACATGGCCTTATCATGAGTACATAATACGACTAATCAAATGTAGTGGTTTCCTTGTGGAAATGATCTTTTACTTATGCAATTCCTTACACGGGCCCGAAGGAGCAATCAAAGCTGTAGTCTGTAGTTGCTGTAACAGAAAAAGTCATCAAAAAGGTGAGGTATAGTCCTTTACATTTTATTAGCATGTGTCCTGGAATCGAATCCATGACCTTTGCGCTTCCAACTGATCTACAGAAATGCATATGCAGTTTAAAGTTTTAAATTTTTTAGAGATGTTAACAGATGTTTTTGTTTTACATCATAGAAGACCTTTTAGCATAAATTTTGTAAATTGTAGGAGACACTGGGTAATTGTAGATTTTTTGATGTATCCTGACGTGACGGTTTTTATTCAATGAGAATGCTTTTCGCTTAATAGCTGCTATTACGCAATAGATCACGCAATGTTTGATGGAGGCTGCAAAGGTCGCTGTAGTGTTGACACTCATCAGTTTCATGGGTCATGTTTTCGTAGAGGAGGTCATTTTTCCCGTAGTTTTTCCCAGCAATGCCGCAATGAACATTTATCAGAGAGAGAGAGCACCTAAACAATGGTAAAATAATTTTTAAAATACAATATTATTTTTAATAAACGTCGGCCGGTATTCCCTTATAAGGCTGTTCGACTTCCTGCAGCGCTGCGCAGGCTGACGCTGTAGATGTCTAGCTATGAAACATGCTTTTTTACTAATTTTAATGTGCTTTTTTGGCTTGGAGAAACACACGAAACTCTATTGATCTCCAGATAAGATTTAATGCTCATCCAAAACTCTGTTCTTTTTTTGTAATGAGAATTGGCAAACAATATGTTTTTTTAAAGCAAACATAGTTCAGTTCACACAGGGACTTTAAAACACTCCAGCTGAAAATAAATTTAAAGCTGCAGGATTCAGTTTTCAAGGCTTTCTGTGTAAAAAAAATATTTTATTCAAAAATTGAAGACGAAAGTAAATAGTTCTGACACATAGCATGGGCATAATTTTCAGTTTTCTTTACTAACATTTCACCAGCTCAGACAAGGGTTAAAGTTCACAGTGAATGTTTAAAGCTATTAAAGAATTTTGCATTACTTACAATTGAATGCCAACTCTGTTTTTTGTATGCATAAAGCATAAACATTTTATAAACATTTATGATAAAAAGTTTATCATTTTTTGTAGTTATTTTGTTTACTCTATAAGTTGCTTGACTGTCCCCATCAAAATAAATCATTTGCTTTGCTCTCCTGTTTTCCCAGAGTGGCAGCAGTGTGGATTAGAGTGTGTCTATTGTAGCGGAAAATGAAGTCTGTGAGGTTGTGCAGGTAATGATCTGCTTTTCAAAGATGAAGAAATGGAAAGAAAGTCTCCTTGACTGCTTTGTTACTTGTCATTATGCACTGATTTTGTACTAAAAGGATTTTGTTAAACACAAAATGATAAAAGCAATTCATTTAACCATGTCCTATTTGTACCTTTTTAGCAAGTTCTAAGTATCTGTGAGTGTAAATGTTATTCAGACCAATAGCAAAAATGTACCCATCCATAGTATGCAATGGTTTTTTTACTTACCAGTACCATGGTATCATAATACCAGAGTATTTCAGAGGGCACCGCAGTTTTTTTTTTCAAGGTATGGTCAAAGGTTTAATAAATGAATAGTTTTGACCCATGATACCAGCTTACAGTACATCTACTAACCAAGAGTATCTTATATCTACATTAAGATTTACGACGTCTTCAAATTATATTGGAAAATCTCAAGGTTACAGTCATCCAACAGCACAGCTTTACTATCTGCCTAATGTAGCACGCACACGATGATTAAACTCACAGCACATTCGAACAGAAAATGTAGTAAAATGGTTATAGCACTGGAGGCGGGTTGTAGCTTTATGTTACATCATTGCAAGTACTAAAGTAAATAAATTGCCTTAACAACACCAAGCTATTGCACTGAATGTCAAGAAGCACTTAAATAGCAAACTGAACCAAAGCATTACTGGAAAAGTAATAAAAGGGATCTTAGGCTTTCTTTAGACTGATTCAAGGAGAATGTTCAGAAGCAGAGACAGACACCTGAGAACATTGATTTAAGGGGAGTCTAATTATGTCTTCTACAATGATGTAGCATATATTCCTTGGGTCTTGGGGATAGGGAGGCCAGTCATAAAAATTTGTTCAGTCAAGTCCTTTTTCAGGAGTATGAATGAATAAATGCCTTGTCATTGGATTTTATGAGAATGGATGAAGTAAATATATTCCCCCAAGAAAAGAAACTGATAATATTTCCTCACTTCATGAAGTTCAAATAATTCAGTTGTTCTCCATCTTTATTCTTTTAAAATCTTTTTAGTGGCAAAAGTGGGTTCCAATAGCACTATTAAGCCACATGGTCCATTGGTCTTTCACATTCATATCTTTTCATTAGAAAGAAAAATAAGAAATAAAATCTATTTAATACTGTAGGTTGGATGTTCTTCCAGAGAGCAATGAGATTATATATAATTTGTTAAAAGCTTCTCAGATTGTATTAAGAAGTCGATGGCATTAAGTTGAAGCCATGCTTTGAAAGAACAACATCTTAAAATCTGATATGGATATTTTTAGATTATTTTAACACAACGTTTGGGTTTGTACCCTTTTGTCCCAATCTAGCGTTTTTTTATTGTAGGTACAACCTTGTCTGACCAAATTCACCTCGGAACTATTCAAACAAGATGCATTTAAAGTAAAAGAAACACATTTGTTCCAAACAATGTATTCTTATTGCATATTGCTGGGGTTACAGCACATCACCACCAAACCTTCACTGCCCTCCTCTGGTTTGATCCAGTGGACTTCAAAGACATCCATTTTTAATTGCGCATACAGATTCGAGCCTTAAACAAAAAGAACATCAATAATGCGGCCGCCCCAAACCCCCACCAGCAGCAGGAATTACTAATAATGCATTCTGAGAGCTAATTGGAGTTGAGGGCATCATGATGTGCAAGCTATTGTGAAATAAATTACCACCCGGTTGGCAACACTGTGAAATGGTATCTCTATGAGAGGAAAGAGCGGTTTACACTTGTGGAAAGAAATAGCACAACTGGGAATGAGTGTAATTGAAGCCTCCTCATCAGAGATGTGGGAAGGGTAAAAAGTGAAATGCGAGGTGATGAAACTGGTGTCAGCTATCGTTGTGTACCTGTGAAAAATTAATGGATACCAAAGTACAACAGTGGAAAACATAATCAGTAAATAATTAGCTATAAATATTGCATTGCTTTTGCAGCAGAAATTAAGCTGCCAATTGGTGCATGTAGCTTAATTTCAGCGATAAGTGAAATTATCATAATTATTACACTGATCCTTTTAATTATAATTGGAATGAGTTCATATATGAACAATACAAATGCCACTTTGTAAATTCAAAGAAAAGTCAAAGTAACTGCCATCCCAGCACATCTCGTTGCACTTGCCAACACAATCTCATGTGTATATTTTAGTATGATCTGTTTTATGTCAGTAACTGTGGGTTTTAGGGGTGGGGTTGTGGGGTTTCATTTTTTCTAATAATCAGGTTTTTGTACAATTAACACATTCATACAAATCAGCCACCTCGTAAAATACAGTAGTTACAAATTCTTCTTAGATTAGGCTGGTCATTCTGGGATATTTTTTGGGAGTTTTTGGAGATATTGGAATGGTGGTCACATCATGGAGACTAGATATTTGTTACTGGTTCTGACTGTGTATGAAAATATACTTGATAAAGACTAGTGTCTGTGGTTTATTTGGCTGAATATAATGAAAGCACTTTAAAGCATTTTTTTATTTTATAATTTGTTTATATTATATTATTGAATTTGTTGGAGATGCAAAATGGCACTAAAGCAATGTTTTTGTAGAAATACCCTATTCATCATTTTTAAACATTTTCAATATTACTATTAATTTCTTTCTAAATAGTTTTCACTGTGGAAAAAGTTTTTGAGTACATGTTTAATGACCGATGAAATTCAAGTTGTGACTTTGCTTTTCTGCCAGAAAAGTATCTGAGATCAGGGTAAATGGATATGATGCGGCAAAAATGTAAAGGGGTGGCAAAGTGAATACTGTGTGAATCAGTTGTTCAGCTGGGTTAAAATCCCATCTTTTCCGGTAGATGGAGAAGCACAAAGTTTATGGCCTTTTCCCAAATTGCAAACTTGACGTGGACCCGTGGTCTTGTGACCTCTGATCGTGCCTGTCTGTGAAGTCCACGAGACCGTAGGATGTCCCATTTGAGGTTTCAGGAGGATACTCACGAGCACCCATTTGTGACTGCTGTGCGCTGAGCCAGCACTGCTATGGACCTTACAGTGGACCATTACCCAGCAACCCATGCGGCAAAGTGTGGTAAGGACACAGGGTGTCATTTGGGACAGGGCCTATGACATAATGCGGTGATGGATGGATCAGTGATGGATCTAAAATGTGCAGGGTTTGTGTTAACATCCTGTGGGGTTGTGGTATTTTTGTGATTAAAGATTTTATACCCAAAGGTTATAAGTTCATACCCAATAAAGGTGATACATGTTTACTAGTTATTGTGCCCTTGAGGTAGGCGCTAAACTCCATGGACTGCTTTGTCATAAGTGTGTGTGTACGTTGTTGTGGATTAAAAAGTGTCTGCCAAAAGACAGATATCTGAAAGTAACCAAAATGTAAAAACTAAAATTATATAATGTCTGTAAAAACAGGGTTCATGACAGGTATTTCGAGCTACTGTCACTTGCAGGAAAATAATGGAGAGCGAAGAACCATGTTCTCTGAATCATTCATAACACAGGTCTCAATCACCCAGCCCTCAAGGACAGACTGAGCAAGAATTATTTAGTGATGGGTCGCAAAAGAGAAGAATTAATGAGCAAGCTGGTCTCGTCTGGAAAATGTTGACAAGGTGCTGATCATGATGGGATGCAATGTAATGTGCTGATATAATTCTAAAGATGTTGCTCTTTTATAGTTTTATAGTTTGTCCTTAAAATAAACATGCATAGTACAGCTATAAAAGGATTTGATAAGAGATGTTTCAGTTTATATTGAAATCTGTTGCTTTTGGCATGAGGATAAAACTGGCTAATCTGAGCTCAGTGTGAAACATTGTTGATCTCTTCAAAAGAGACTTGCTAAGATTATTACTGAAGTTACTGCTGAAGATTACTAATGGAGATCTAAGCAAAAGAAAAAAGACTAAGCGTAAGGTTTTTTTTTCTTTGCATTGTGAAGGTTTTGTGTCAGTCTTGCAAAAACAATCTCCATTCAGAAATACAGTCAATCCGGAAATATGATAAAAAATGGGATATTATGCATGCACAGCCAAAATGCATTCCATGTTTATTTGAAAGGCAATACGTGTCATGCCCCCTAAATCAAATCTGCCCACTTCTGGACAACCTCTGTGTCTGCATGCCACCCCTGTCCCAATCCTTTTTTCCATTAACTTTCACTAGCCTAAAGTCCCACTAAGGTGCCTTGGAATGCGCAGCATAAAAATAAAAAAATGAAACATGTAAACAAATGGTTTATTTCAGGCGGTGCTTCAGCGACTTTCAAAGTGTAAAGGGGATTCTAAAAAGCATTTGATTGGACAGAAAATGTGACAGGAAGTGTAGAATTATGAATTTGATAGAATTTGGGCACACATGAAAGATAAGCATTGTTTTCAATGTTTATATCTTCTAAATGCAAATTTTGTCAGTGATTTGGAGAAGACCCAGATTTTTTAAACATGGCATATCTATACATTTTGGTTCAACACCAGACCATTAGTATTAGCAAACTATGATCACAACATTATAAAGATAGTTCCAGTCCTAGATGCTGATTTCTCTTTACTTAACTTCTATTTTTATCATTGTACAGCACCAGAGATAGTAAAGTACAGAGACAGGCCACAGAATTTGGACGCTCTTGAAAGGAAGGTTAAAAAGAAAGTTGGTGACTCTCAGTCTCACAGCATCTGCTGTTGAAAGATATATTTGACAAATGAGAGGTAAATTGCTTTTATTATAGTCAATGAAGCTGTCTACACTGCATCTCATGTGTACCATCTTAAAGGGCACTTTGTTCTATTTTTAAACACTGTACAGCTAATCCAACCACTTGATTCCCTGTGTGTTTGAAATAAAATGATTTTACCTACAAATATCATGAATATGTTTCCCATTCATTCCATTTATCATATATTTAAAATACCTTAATTGTGGACTGAATTGCCCTTAAAAAGACTTTGGCAATGTTCTGTCTGACTGTTATTTTTGCTGCATAGCAACATTTTATGTAAGGTATAATGTACAGTCAACCACTTGTTATCACAAAAAAAAAACACAGCATGGTAATCAAGACCCTGATTATACTCTAAAAGAAAACAAGAACAAGAGACAGAACTTCCAATTAAAAGTCATGAGACAAGCTCAAACACCAATGAAAAAAATATGACATTCTGACACTGGAAGAAACAATAGATTTATTACATTTTTTTATCTGATAATTTTCTTGACTGTTTGCCAGTTTTTTAGTGTTTGTATTTACTTTAGTTTCTTTTATCCTGTTGTTTTATGACAAGAAAGGATCAACAGAGTGAGGTTTAACATTGAATATGACAGGTCATTATTTTCAGGATGGCTTTTCAAAGAATGTGAAAAGAATGCTTTTTTGCAACTTGTACAAACTTGTTTGACCTTACTTTGTTTGTTTTTGTTGAGATGATTTGGATGAAATGACATGAAACTTTGTTAACTTTGTAAACTGTGGAGATGGTGTACAATCACTCACAGTTTCAAGGTGTTAAGTATTGAAATAATACCATAATAATTGCCAATGCAAAACTCAAGATAATTCTCAGGTGTTTACTATTATTGATTTTAACAATCTTTTTTATTTGTTTATTGTCTATTTATAATTTTTAATATCTCTAAATTTAACTAATGGCCCTAATATATTTTTTTTAGAAATTTAAGAGACCCATGTCCTATATGAATAAAAACTTGCTTTATGTATAATGTATATATGTATATATGACTGTACTGTATGTAATGGCAAGCAATTAGAAAGCTTTGCAAGCTGCATGACTTTTTTGACCATTTATTGCATTTGTATTTTGTATTTTGACTCTCTGCGTGGGTTTCTAACACAAAGCCCAAATTACTACATGGCCATGACTGACACTTCAAAAGACATGACAAATTCTTGCTCACAGAAGGATCTATTACTTTGGATGTTTTAACGACCAGTTTAACAGTTAGCATTTAATCCCTGTGAAAAGTGGTAACATGCAGTTGTTATCTAAACATGTGTTTTCTATCCCTTAGAAAGCACTTTTGTTCTTGTAACCTCACCTTGTTTGGTGGATTAAAATGCATAAAACTATGTTTTAATAATAATAATAATAATTAATATAACAATAATAAGGAATAATTATTTTGATTGTTTTTATATTGTAATTTATATATTAATTTAAAATAATATGTTTAGAATTACTTAGATTACAGATTGCAATCGTTGATCCCTTTTAACAACCTCTAGACAGTTTCCTTGTAAATTAGACTTATAATAGATAATAGACTTATTAACAGTATTAATTAATGTCACACTTTACGTTACATTTATTTATCATGGTTGAAGTGAATAATCAAATGATGAGCAGATGATGGATGAAAGCATTTTATCTGGGCATAGATGGGAGAATTGCATTGAATGCAAAATACTTGGCCTAATTTTAATATTTGCATATTACATTTTTTTTTGCTTTCTCTCTATATAATATTTTTTCTTCTGTTTGCTATTTAAAATTTTCTTTAAATTAACCAAACATTACATAATACTTGGCAATAAAAGTTTCTGATTCTGATAATACATCTGACACTGATAGAATACATTACTGCAAGACATCATTTTTAGTATATTCCATCCAAATGTGTTTTATGCCTTATTTCATTCACACTGTGATCTGTGGCAATGTCATGTGTGTTTAATCTGCATCGTATTAAAACAAGTCCTGCAAGTATCGCTGCTTTATTTTAGTTTGGTTAATTTTTAATTTATAATCACATGAATGACCTTAAAAACAGCATGTAGCCGAGTTACATGATTTTAAAAGAGTCAGTGTTCAGCAGTAATAACTGTATGAGTGCTGCAATTTTGTCATCACAGCTTGGTGAATGAGTGACCTGGGCAGTGCAGGTGGGATGTGTTTACCTTCTCTCGGTTTTGACAGGGTAAAGCAATTTGGATTGGGTCTCATTTTCTCATGTTCGATAATTACTTGAGAGGGTTGTCAGTTGAAAACACACAATTATACAGCAGTTGTAGTGAAACAAATGAAAAGGTTACTGAATCACTGCTCTCTTAAAAATCTAAATATGGAACACAAAAAGGATCATTAAACTTTGTCATATAAAAACATACAGCAAATATGTGACTATTTCTTTTATTTATGCATTTTATGCACTTTATCCAAAGTGACTTACAGTGCATTCAATCTATATTACAACTATATAGCTGAAACTAAAAAAACAAATAATTTTGTTTCTGTTGAACCTGGACAAACACTTAAAGGTAAAGGCAATTACTTATGGCTAGTGTAAATCACTGCTTTAGTCCACGACAGCCTCTATTTTCCCCTCTCTTCCCCTCTGTCCAATCTTACCTGCAATTTCAAACGTCAATGCCAACATTTCTGATGGACTGGGTTATTTTTAAACCACTTTTGGTGACAGATATCTCTCCTAAAGCATGACAATGTAAATAGTTATTATTAAATGTTATCCATAACATTCCTGTTTTAATTCCCATTTGCAGAGGTTGTTTGTTTCATCAGACATTGGTCGACACCAACCCCACTTCAATCACTTTTCTGTTTTCTATTTTAAGGGTTTGGATGTGTTAGTGCAGGTGTATGTCAGCTGTAAATTACTTGATAATTCGCCGGTATGAGCCACCTGCCGCCTCTGAATGTCATTATAGCCTTGGAGGGCTAATCGTATATCCTTCAGCAAAATACAACTACAGAGACCTTCTATAAACTTCTGAAGAGCTCTGAGGATGAAGTTTAGAAGCTCCCTAAATTAAAGCGAGGTAAACAACGGCTTTATAAAAGCCAGGCAAATGGAAGGAAGAATGAGATAGAGCTCTGGGGTCTCCAAAGTCTGAGGTGTTGGAGATGAGCTTTAGAGATATTAAAACATTACAATTGTTGTAGAAACACAGTAGTTTTTATTTTAATTGCCAGATTTTTCTTAGTATGCTTTGAGTTGTGTCACTGATGTATTAATGACAAAACGATACT
The DNA here is from genome assembly GCA_019155185.1 of Beaufortia kweichowensis. NCBI lineage: Eukaryota > Metazoa > Chordata > Actinopteri > Cypriniformes > Gastromyzontidae > Beaufortia > Beaufortia kweichowensis. Next base: position 4,311,205 of record CM032795.1, on the reverse strand, counting down.
TTAGCAAACACATCTCATTTAAGTTATTTGTTTCTTTGTATGTAATCAGGTATACTGTATTTGTACATTACACTTTCATTAACACTGTCCACAAAGATTCAGCTTGAAATCTATGTAGTCTTTGATATAAAATGTATCAGAGCTAAAGAAATGAATTACATGTGGACAGAAGAAGTATTTATATTTTTCTATGCTGAACACTGTTGGTAAGGTTATGTGAGGTGGTAAGGTTATATGAGGTTGATGTGATTTGGAAATGAGGTTGGTAATCACACAGATCTTTCTCTATACTACACTGACATATGATTGACCCAAGACAAGCTTATTCTCAGCTTTTCTCATCCCAGCATGAAATCAACAAGCAGTTATTGTGGTCTGGAATACTTGATTCTGATTAGCCAGTCACAGCATTCTAATGTATGTAATTTTATTATTTTAACTAATAACGTTTTGAGTCATCTGGGCACTGTTTGTCAACTTGACCTTGAAAATAATTTACTTACAAATCAATAGATAGAAATGTTAATTATATTAATTACATGAGATTATAGCCTACTACAAATAGTCAAAACAAATTGCATGTTTGTCTGGTTTGAACTTTGTGTTTTGGCTGAAAGTCGTATGCAGATCATACAAGAAACTGTTTTTGTTACAAAAAAGCTAATAAAACATCAAATCATCAAATAGACATGAAAAAAATATTTAATGTCTAATAATTTCCTTTATATGCAAGCCCTGTAATAAGCAGAATAATGTTTTGGTTGTCATCACAAAATATTTGTTTTGTTTTTTTCAATTAATGGGTCTCAATGCAAAGCTTGCTATTTTACAAAGTGATTTTTTTTTTCAAATTTAATACGTCATCACTTTGGCCTGAGCTGCATTACTCGGATAGCTCAATTCAAAATTTCTTGACACTGCTTCCTGCAGTTAAATATGAATGACCAGTGAAGTTATGAAATCTCAATTGGGGTGATCAAAACAGACGTGATAGAGCAGCAGGTAATTGCTCATTAATACTGATTTTCTGTGCAATATATTATTCTGTAAAAACTTTGAAAAAGTTTCTTTCCCTTTTCCCCATCCCTGTGATAAAAGAACCCTACAGATATCAAAGGCAAGATATCAAAGTCTGCAAAGGTCAGAGATTTACATAAACTCAATTAATGAACTTTAACAGTAACATTTCTCATCAAATTCTCCATATTATTTGGGCCGAACTAATCTAAACTACATTATCTACAATAATTCTACAGCTCTATTCTTTACATTTACATAATGCACCTAGAAGACCCTTTTAAGCAAACTTAAAGTGCATTAAAGCTTTATTTGTGTTCTTTAGGCATCAAACCTAAAAACATTGGACTGTTAATGCAATGCTCACTTTTATGGTCAACAATCCCTGTTGATTTACTTTTTATTTCTCTTAAAGGGAATATTAGTAAAAACATCTTAGACCAATGTTGAATCTTCATTACATGTGTGCATCTGGAAGCCACTTCTATCCAATCCCATTTTAATACAGTTCATCAAGATACATTTTATCTGTATGTTCCCTTGCAATATATAGTGGCATTCCTAACACTTTGCTCTACCAGCATAAAAGCTCTTTTAAGGAATAAACTTTTAACTTTAAAAAGCAATAAACATTGCCTCTAGGTTTCTATTATTCTATTGGTTTAGAATTGAGGCCCTTTCAAAGTACACTTAAATCCTAATCTCAGTCTAACTGGCATTCAAATAAGATCAAAGATGCCATTTGATTACGTTGTAGCTACGGAAAACACATGCATCACCTGGAAGCGGATGAGAAAGGCTTCTCTGGCAGGACAAATGTCATCGTCAATCTTCGGTGTTGGCTGCAGCTTATGCGATGTCCAGATGGACCAGAGTGGTGTAAACATTGGCTGTGTAGACCAGAGAGCTGAATGGTGTGTGTCAAAAAATGAAAATATCTGTCTGTTGAGGGACACAACATGAATTTGGATTTAGATCCAGAAGCAGGTGAGTCTGGCTGTGGCTCAACACAAATACTCGATGCCAGACAACAGTGTAAAAAAATGGCCAATCTTCCATACAGATGTGAAGACAAACTGATATGTACAGATATTTCTTACTTCAGCTGTAATACTTGTTTTACAGAATGAAAAATTTGTAAGGTTATCTTCTTAAGTGCCTTTGTTAAGCAAATGATTTAGATTTTTTTGTCACCTATTTCGGGATTTAAATCTAGGATGTTTTGTAAACAGACCAGATGTTTACCTATACTAACCTTCCGTTTCCCTGCTATGCAACACAGCTATGAAAGCAAAAATGGTTGTTTATTCCCTGATTAGTGGAATCTTGTTTAAACTGTTAACTATCACTGTTCAACAGGAAAAACACTAAGGTTATTTCACTATTTACTTTAATATTTTATTGTTTAATTCTAATCTAATCGTGACAAACAAGATGATATTGATGGAAAGGTCTAAGAGTCAAGAATAAATATTTGACAAATTTTTATAACAATAAACATAAACTAAACAATTAATAAAAATATTTATAAAATACATAAAAATGCATAAAATAAAAATTAATAAAAGGTTTATTAGAAAATGTTAAAAATGTCTGTGAGAACCAGGCTAAATTCTGTGATAATAAGCAACAAAGTTTGATTTCACCTATTAATTTCACTATTATTTAAATCTTTGACAAAATCTTACTTGGTCAATATTAAAGCTATCAAAGGTTATTTTTCACAGAATGTTCTGAATATTATTTAGGATGATTTTATGTAGAAATATCATAAAATCATAGAAAAATGACTTTAGCTTGGTTTTTACAGACAGGGTCATATATATCTTATATGTAAACTGTAAAAAAGGGTTAGATTTCGTGCAAAATGTTTTTTAACACATGTTAAAAGATAAGTATGTAAAGTAACAAGCAATTTTATGTTTCAAACAGAGATGGCAGTAGAGAAGCAAAAGTTACGAGTTACGAGCAAAAGTTAAGTTTTTTTATTTCTATTGCCTAATAAGTGACATGTAAATCAAATAATTATCATATCAAGTACTGTAGATGGACGGATGAAAATAATTTCAGATTTCTGGTAACAGGTTTGTTTTTATAGTTAATTAATTCAGTACATTAATTATAACCCACTTGATGTCCTAACAAGAGTGTTAGCAATTATTCATGCACAAACACTTCTCATCACTCCCCCAGAGAAATTCTGTTATGAATGTGAAGAGAGAAAACAGTCCAGTAGCTGCGTTTATCGACTGCTGTTATTTGAAATGAAAATGAATCTAATATGACTAAACCTTCTTAATATTTATTCAAACATCCAAAAATGCTTTATACGCAGCCCCTTAAGGGAGAAATATTTTTGTAATAGTTTTCATTTCCTCGCAATACACAAAAGTATTTGTGGATGAATTCAAAACGGTTGTGAGGCAATGCACAACTATTAAAAAATTTGATTTAATTTTTTTCCCTTGTGCATGGTTTGGATACAAAAAACATGACGATCTTCTTTCAAATGAGATTTTCTGCCACAGGCTGTTCGCATTATCCGAGAATTCAAGTGGCAAATTCAGACAGAGCAGCTTTGTAAAGTGGACCCTGCACAATGCAATTCATGCTTATCAAACAGGCATTGCAGCAAATTGAGTAAAATTTTCAGTAGCCATGTGTGCACACCACATTTTCTACAATTACAGCAAAGATGATAAAACTGCCAATTTTCATAATGGTCAACCAGAGCTTTATCTTTGGTTTATGCACCTGGTAACAAGAATGCAAAGTAAATTATAGATAATTGGAAATGCAGAGGGACAATCAATCAGAATGCTGGTCTGTGGCACTCCGTTGGTTAGCTAATATTATTCACAGCATGCATGTGAAATAAATAAATTATGCAAATAAAGCACAGGGGAAGAAAAAAATATGATTTTTCAGAACAGGGTCTCTAAAAACAGCAGGGTACTTTAAATCTTGCACCGAGAAACAGTCACATATTATTCATGCATTTCCTGCTTTATTTTCCTCTTAGCAAGTCCCCCAAGTCATGTGCGTGGCTTTCAAGCCCACTCTTCGCTACAATATGCAGGCATGGATCCAGCATTGTCTTGACTGAAATTGCGGTACACTGTGACTAGCACAACATGACAACATCATGCAGTTTTGATCTACTTACACGGCTGCTGGGCCAGATTTCCAAATGCAGGTGGTGAGACTTGCATACTAACGCTCAATTGACACACAGTGGTGAAACATAAGGTGTTGCTCTGTTGGGAAATGTTGTTGGGAATATCCATTTCACCTAGATTGTTTTGCATAGTTGCCTATTAAATTATGTAAATATGCATGAAATATTTTTTTTAATTATTGAATGCTTCTTTCATATTCAGATTGTAAATAAACATTCTCCTCTAGAATACATATGTGATTATTGTGACACATGTTTGTGATACTTGAATGAAAAGATTGACTGTGTGTGGTGCTGGTAGTGTGGGTACCAAATTTTTGACCTTGTGGTCTTTGGTCCCCATGAGGAAAACAGCTTCATCATACTAAATTATGTTTATTTGAAAATGTAAAAAATGCAGAAAGGTTTGTGTCAGGATTAGGTTTAGGGGTAGGGTGAGGGTTGAAGGATACAATATACAGTGTGTACAGTATAAAAGTCATTATGTCTATGGAAAGTCCCCATCATAAAGCATGGAAATGTGTGTGTGTGTGTTGTCTAAAATTCTCACAAATATATTCTTAATATAAATATAAATATGAAAAGGCATATCAATTGGTCAAGCAATGTTTTGCTTTAAAGGGAAGGTTCACCCAAAAATAAAAATGATGTCATAATTCGTTTACCTTTATGTCATTCAAACCCTGTATATGACTCCTTCTTTTGTGAAACACAAAAGAAGATATTTTGCAAAACGCTGTTTACCGGCACCCATTGACTTCTATTGTACCTTGTGTCCACTATGAAAGTGAATGGGTGCCGGTAACCAGCGTTTTGCAAAATATCTTCTTCTGTGTTCTGCTGAAGCAAGAAAGTCATACAGGTTTGACATGACATGAGGGCGAGTAAATAATAAAATAATTTTTATTTTTGGGTAAACTATCCCTTTAACTCTAATGACGTCAACAGGTTTGTGCAAAGACAAAGAGAAGGACGGTGTACAGGGTAGAATATAGTAAATATTATGACCTTAGTATGAAAACCTTGCATCTATGTGAGATCTTTACTAATATAGATTTTATGGTTTCTGTACCTAAGTGTATTCTAAGTATCTAATGATGTCCCATGTTATCAGCATGATTTCAGCATCTTGTGTGCTTTATAAGAAACAGAAAAACCTTGTCTGTAAAAATCATACTCAAGAACTTCCTTAAATCTTAATACATTTATATATTATAAAAATTATACCTCCTTTTGTTTCCAGATTTTCAAATGACAGATTTTTAACATGATCTTACACTTTTGGACCTCACTGTAGATTAACTATACTTATATTGTTCCTCTGACTAGAGCAACAGTCTGAAGTAATGAAGGTTAAGATAATAGATAAAGGTTAAGATAATCATGGTGTGTCACATAGCTACAGGCGGAAAAGATCCTTTGTAACATTTCTAAGAACACCAAGTTGAAATCGTTCTGTGGATAAAAACGAGCACAGATATGGAGAGCCTGCAGAATTGGTAATAAAGGGTGGCCAAGATTCTCTATCCCTGTTTTTAAGAACCCCTGTGTCTACTGCGAAGGACAAGCCCACTGCCTTGAATAACACAATTGTGTTGTTTGTTTTGGCCAGTGTGTTGTTTGTTTCCCTGGTGCACAACAGTGAGTATGATTAGACCTCAGTTTTGCTTTTTCTGCACCACATAACCAATCAGCTTCCTTTATTGGAACTCATCTTGAATTGTTAAAGCCACCTACAATAGATAATCATGTCTCCAGGAACAGGAATAATAGCCGTATGAATTTATTTCTCTGTTCAGATAGCATCCAACTTCATCTTCAGGACAGATTTTGAGAACCCCCTGCGGTTTAATAGGATTACAGGATTTCTCAAAACCTGTTTCTGTGATTGAATGTGCATATAAAAAGACACATTTACTTTGATCAACACTCACTCTTTATCCACTAACTGACAAATTTAAATATGTCATTTTAAGATTATCAGGTGGTGATTAATGGAAAAGATCTCTATGAAAAATCTCTAAATCTGCCCTCAAAATAGGTGTCGGCTGCCTTGTGAGAACTTCCGCATGTCTTTAGATAAATAATCCTTGTACAGATGACACCTTAAAGAATAGTTTAGCCAGAAAACAAACCTTCTGTCATAATCTCATGCATTTTTTTACTGCTTTTCCTGTAAAACACAGAAATAGATTTTCGCAGAATGTCCAGGAAGGTTCAATACACTGAGAGTAAATGCATAGGGACTGGAGCTGACCTGCCTGAAAAAGAACAAAAACACCATAAAAGCGCCCCAAAATTGCAACAACAATCTGAAAATCTTCCTTTCTGCTATAGTTTTTACTTAATTGTACAATATAAAAACATTTTAATGCATCTTTATTGGTCAAAAGAAACTAAAATTGGCCCAAACAAAAAACAAGATTTGAAAGCTTGGTCTGCTCCTAATTCTACATTCTTCTAAATAACTTGTTTTTGATGAATGGCAAATTTTTGGGCTTTAGGAACGAGTAATTGATTTGTGTCTAATTGTGTCATTTATTTGCACACAAAGTACAGTATGCATCGTTTTAAGAGCTGAACAACATGCAACTCGCCAGATGTAGGGTTTTACAACAAATGTAAGTAAAGCAAGTGTTTAGTGACATCACATTTCTTTTTATGAATGAACATGATTTTTGAACTGGAGATACTGTCATGCAGCTCTCTGTAATGTGCTCTTTCAAGTCTTGCCTGATCCAGAATTTGAAAATGTTGCACTTTCTTTTTAAGTGAAGTTTGATTAACTAATATCGGGAGGAGCATGCACGGATAATTGAACCGGCCAATTCATCAATAGTAATCGCACCGTCTGCCCTATCAGCGCAAGAGAGAACCTCTATAAAATAATCAAGCAGCCTTACCTTCGTTCTCTCTAGCGTTTTGGCATCCACCCCTACGCCTCAACGTTACCTTCCTTAGGGGGGGCAGGGCTCTGGGTTCGGGCAAGCGCCGAGCTCGGAGCCCTCCCCAGACAGGGGGGGAGCGCTCCGGGTTCGGGAAGAACTGCCGAGCTCGGGGCCCTTCCCCGGACAGCACGCCAAATACGCATAACTTTTACGCTCGCTTATTATCTGTAAAGGCGAACTCGTGAAAGACAACTGAAAGCTGTCAGAGAAACAATTCTGTTCCGTCTAATCCTTCTGCCACTGGTACTTATATCCTGGAAGGAAGTCGTCAGTGACATTTTGGTCTATGCAGTCGCCCCGAATTTAAGCACGATTTCAGTCTTGACTGTTGAAAATGGCAGAATGAGAGAATGATAGAGTAACTGTGTAAGTAACCGATAAAAACGATAAAATTACCTCCTGGGGCACGCACTGACCTTCACACCCAGAGAGTGTTCAGTGCCTTGATAAGAGTGCCACGCCATACCGCCTGGGGCGCCGGTCTTTATATAAAATATCCCCAAATTGCAAATGACTTATCTACAACAGCCATGGCTTTAAAGTCGTATTCTGATTGAAAAGTTCAGTCTCTGCTGGAATAAAAATCCCCTTCCCACTGAGTTCCGCTCCTAAGTACCTCAATAGTCAAGTAGCATATGTTGTGTGGTGATAATCATGGAGGACATTAGAGGAATCGTGTCTGCTGTGAAGCTGACAGTGATTTTTTAATCTTTTTTATTGTACTGCTTATTTAGCGTATGGCATATCTCTCTATTCCACTGAGTTGGATGCCAAGCATTATATCCACCCATCTCCCGTCAACCTTTAGAAGGACATTGTGGAATGAAAGTGAAATTAATGATGTCATGTTGTGTGCGTGTGCGCTCTCCCTAAGCACAAAAGTAGTTCAACATTCAGAGGATAAGTTAAAGTACGTGCGAAAAAGTTGTCAGTTCGACTCTTAATTAGGAGCATACTGAAGCAAAGGCAATGTGAAGGTTGACAGCTTGGAGTTTAGAAGAAAAATTAGTTGGTCACAATGCATCAAATGCATTGTAAGCCGCTGGTTCACCGGTTTACTGCTCAACTGCTTGTGACCCAGAATATACATTGGATAAAATCAATAGAGTGGCAACCCAATAAAGTAACAGAATTGCTTTTTTCGTTCCATTCCATTAGAAAGAATGAGAAAACCGTAAGTAAACCATTTGTAGGCTGAATTTTTAAAGAATGTAACATTGCAGTTCTGTGGCAAACACTCCTCTGTTTGTTTGATTGATGTGCCACTTCAACCCCTCACTAAAGCAGTAGTGGGAGTACAAGGTGAGACCTGTTTTTTGAACAATGAAAACAGGGGGCTTTGTGGCACACAAAGAATTACACACTGTATTTGTAAGGACTATAGACGGCACCAGTTGTCCTTGGGCAGGTTTGGTTAAATTCTTCTTTTTGACTTTTTTGTGATCTCAGTTTACTGTTAAAAACACATCTGTGTTTTTCATCTCAGTTAAAATAATGTTCAAACCTCTTTAAAATGGATACATTTAATCCCATCTGAAAAGAAATGCCTGTGATTGTGATGTATTTACACAACACTTCTCCTTATTCATGTTGACCTTTGTCAAATACCGTAACTAAAGCTAAATTTCTCGTTTCACTGTCTGGTGCATCTTAATCATGGATTAGGACCTCTTTGCCAATTTTCCGGGTGAAACGGGTCGGTGATTCAGGTCCTGCTGGCATTCCAAACAATGTAATAAAATGAAATCTGTAAGGACAGAACAGCCACTGTCATCCGTTAAATATGTACATAAGTGTTACTTTAAAGTAGTTTCATGCAAATGAGTTAGATTTCTGATGCACACATCACTTGTTCTTGTGACTTATTGCTCCCTTCAAAGTAATGTCAACAAAGTTTCTTTCTGTCCCTGTTTGTTTTAGCTAACGCTGCGCTTTCACGTCTGAGGGCCCCTGAGCACAATGTAATGAAGAGAGAGACCCGATGACCCCGTCACCTAAACATTTTGCAAAATACCATAACCCGTTATTCCCTCGCCACATGAGGGGATGTTGTAAGAAAGGCTCATAATGTCCCTATGCACCGTTCTGAGACTATTTGCTGGACCGGTCTGGTGTATATCTATTCCTCAAGCATCACTCAATAAACTGGAGGTATGAAATCAGAAAAAGACAGACAGATGGAGTGAAACTGGGGATGGATGAGCTACACAGGGACATAATTGGAGGCGAGAGAGGCTTTCGTTTCTGTACATCCTCCCAAACAATGACTGCCACAGGCGCTCTTCAATATGGCAGGGCACAGCAGAATACCTCCATTTCCACACAAAAGCTTATTTTGATTTTCTGGTCTACCTCAGGATATGTCACAAACTCCACTGTGTGTGTGTTTGTTTTTAAATAGGGGACTTATGTCAACAAAGAGAGCAATTAGGAGAAATGTTTTTGTGCTTGCACAACACAAACCTAAACAATGTTTAACAAAAAATAAAAAACAAGTTTACAAACAAAATTAATAGAACTGCATATTTTCCATTTGTGTTTTGTAAAATAATGTTGCTATGTAACTTATCTTGAAATATCTAATGCTGCAACAAAAGCTAATTATGTACAGTTATGTACATAATTATATTATGTTAATGTTATGTACAGTATGTTGTATTTTGTGTTTCATTTTTCTTGTGTGCGTGGATATGTTAAATGTTTTTTTTGACTATTTTGTCTAATTCAAGGCTAACATTTGCATGTAAACAACAAATGCAATTATGTTAATTTTTTAAGTATTTTTCATAATTTGACAAAATAACAGCTTAACTCCCAATCATGCACAAAATTAAAAAATTTAGCTTGATTGACACTGCTGTAACCTTGGAATAACAAATAGAAATCTGAAATCTAAAGCAGGAATCCATAGAAACAGCCACTTATTGATACTAGAAGACATAAGGGAGGAGGGGCTAACGTCTGCTAACGTGAAATATTTCATTGATTATCTACATAAACATATTGACGTAATTCAATGATGCTGAATGCTGAACTAAATGTTGTACTGATATCTGATATCAAGAAACACCTGGATTTTCAGCATGCTGTCTGCTTTGTGTGATTTTGCAGAAGGCAATAACTATACATGGAAGAGTTTATCTTAAATGGAGATTTGCCCACATCTTCACTTTGTCCTATCACTTGAACCTTCACTGAACTCAAACGCTGAATAAAACATTAAAACACAGTAGTCCTGTGTGTAGTTTATTGCTAATCCAAGCAGGCATTTACACAGGACAAACATTAACAGTGTTTTCCCGCGAGTGCTGGACAGATTGTGTGATATTAAAACAAAGACTCTAGATAGTACGTATCACATGAAAGCTGTATGTGTTTCTGTATGTGTATTGTGTGTATGTCACAATCTTTGCTTTTTTAGCAAAGACTGGTAAAGCCCAGCAGTGTTATATAAATATATACATAGGGTAGACTGTGGATTGTTGTTACATTTTTTACTCCAGTGAATATTTCTCATCGTAGGTGTATATACCCGAAAGCTATCAGACCAGTATTGCCTTGGGAAATCTTTTTAAACAGTTAACTTTAAACACGTTTTTACAATACTGTATATAGGGAAAGGATTTCAAAATGGAAACTGGCCTTTAATAGCCTTTAATATTAAACTGTTTATGAAACACAAATCACAAAGCAGCAAATGATGAACTAAAAGAAAAAAATGCAATTGGATTTTTGACCCAAATATACTGTATGTGTGTATATGTATGTGTATATGTATATGTAGGTATGTGTGTATGTATGTATATGTATGTATGTGTATATATGTATGTATGTGTGTGTGTGTATATATGTATGTATGTATGTGTGTGTGTATATATGTATGTATGTGTGTATGTATGTGTGTGTGTATATATGTATGTATGTGTGTATGTATGTGTGTGTGTATATATATTGGACATTCTTCTTATAGTATATATATATATATATATACTATTATTATTATTTTTTAAATATAATTTACGATTATTATTATTATTAGAATGGACTTGTAATGTTGGCTATCAGTATATATGTTTGTTTGTCCAATTGATTCTATATTTGGCAATGTAAATATTGTCACATTCTTGTTTTTTTGTTATTTTTTTGTTATATGTGTTATATGTTTGGTCTAAGGGACTCTGTATTGCATACATGTAAAAAAGTAATAAAAAACAAAACAAAAAAACTACACAATGAAAAAAATAAATAAATAAATAATTATCAGAGCAATTCCAGTGTTATGGACGTTATATTTTCAGTCAAAATTTAAATTCTCACAGAATGTATTTAATACCAATATATTGAACCATTCATATTTTACTAAATGTGTTCTTTGAGACTGAACATTCTTTGTAGGATTTTTTTTTACCTTTACCACTCTGTCAAACACCCCAGACACTGCTTACTAAAGGTAAACATCTTTCCCCCTGACAGCTCTTCATTTTCTGAAGTGTTTTTCCTCACAAAAAAACCAATTTGTCTGTCTGATGAAAACAATTTATTCTAATTCCCTAAACAAGCTTTCAAATATTAATCCTCTTGAGCGATGGGCAATTTTGTGTCATTTCATTTATGGATTCTCACAGAATGGAATTCAAGGCTGGAATGTATGCAAGGTATTTAGCCGGTTTAAGTAAACCTCTGACGTTAAAACCTCAGTACTGAGCAGAAGTAAACAAACATATAAATAATGTTTTCTTTGTTTGCAAAGCTGTTTGTGAAGAATGGAGTGTAAAACAATTGTCATTGCTATAAACTGCAGGAAGAATAGGAATATCACTCTTGTAAATGACTAGCATTTGGACAAACCAGCCTTTACTGCAGTCTTAAATTCCAGATTTTCCCATTTTCTTAGGTGACAGAATGGAATAGGTCTTTTCAATCTAAACCTCATTTTTAAACCGACATCGTCTGAAAAAAGATTTATTTGGAGCTCCAGTTGTTTTTATCTTGACTTTACATTTTAGAAAACACTTCTTATACTGTATTTTTTTACAAGGTCTCTGTGATAATTGGCTTGATGTTTAAATGTTTAAACTTTTTTCAGGATAGCAAAAGAAATTTTTCTAATTTTATAATGATCTTTTAAAATCATCTCTTGTGTTGTTGATATCAAATGTCCAATCATACTCGGTAATATCCAAAACAAATTGTCAAATTTTGACTATTTTATAACGTGGATCATTTATAAATTCATTTGAACTTATTCATACATTAGTACAATCTGCTTTTTGTTAAGTTTAGGGTTGAGGTTAGGGGTGGTGCACCAATCTTTTTGCCAATAATATTCAACATCTACAACGCCATAACAACTACAATCACATTTGTGCAGTGAACTGGGCTGCACAGATCATAAAACTAAATTCAAGAGACATGTATAAACCAAAATTACTTGATGCATAGTAACAATATTTAATTGTGAAATTATGTACATTCTAATTCACTTTTGTACAATAAACAATTTTATTACTTTGTCGGGTTCCACTTGTCATCTTATGTAAATCAAATTTCAAAAGCAAAACCAGTTGATCTGTGTCCACTGATCTATGTGACAGTTCCAGAGACTTTTCCATTTTAGGAAAGCAATCTCATTAAAGGACAGAAATGACCTATAAATGCAAATTTCATTCCACGAACAAAAAGTCAAACAAATAGATTTAATCTGGATCTCAGTGGAGTCTGTGAATATAGAAATGAAACAGTCAAGAGATTTGCATTGTCCTCAAGTCAATAATAACCTAATAGTTATTCAAACAAACATGGAACAACTGCCCGTCTCCAATAAATGAAGCGCCTACGGTCAATTATTCTCTGATTTCTCTGCTTCTATGGCATGAAATGGTCTCGTCTATGCCCGCGAAAGGTATAGAAATTGACGTTTGTTGTCATTTAAAAAAGATTTTCTTTTTCGGCTAGTTGTGGAAAATTTGTTTTACAAGGTATAGACAGTAGGAGAGTAATGTGTGATGTATTATGCTTTGAAGTAATTTGTCATTCATTCAGTCATTTGTCATGAAAGATACAGAGTAGGGCCTTTGCCATTAAATTGACACATCTAAAGTGATATCGAAGAAAAGTCATTGGAGTGGGACAAAGGAGCTCATTACATGTCAATAAGAATGAAGTTATCATCTAGCCGGGCAGCAGAAGGAGCAGAATCTCTCACAGGGGCCAGTGTCTTTCAGCGGGGCCAAATGAATCACATTTATTCCTGCAAACTAGCATCACCTAGTATGCAAATCACATGCGTAAAAGATCGCAGGGGTCTTTTATTTTTTAGTTTAATTTTTAGAGACCTCAATGATCCCAGCAGGCAAAAGACGAAATACGAAGCTTCTGAATAGGGGGCTTCTTATCAGCCTAAAGGGATTTTTTCATGTTTGCCATTTCTTTTAATATACAAAAGCTCAAAGGCTGTTTGAGGTTGTCACTTTTGTTGTTTACCTCTAATTTCAAACATCCCTCTCGAGGCTTTAGTTGTGCAAGCTTGCTGGAATGCAATGGAATGGTTTTATTACTTTGGTGAAAAACACGTGGAGTATTGACTTGAAGATGCTGACATCTGAAATGTGAAGTCAAGGTTGCTTGAAAAATCAAAGAACACAAGGTATATAGACCTTTTTGCAAAAGCACCCTTGCTACATCCTTCCTTTGGTCACTTTATAGTTTCTACAGAACAATGGATTAACCTTGCCTTGGGTATATGAAGTATTTTTATCTGAACCTGAAAGGTACCAAATGTACTGTATGATGTAAGAATAGGGAAAAAGCCCTGTTTTCAATTCGGTGTCAAAGTGGGGCAAAAAGTAGTTCCTAGGCCCGGAGCTATGCGGAGTTCTCCTTGAAAACAAGAGCAGGAGGGGTGCCATTACTTGCCAGGGAGTGGACAGACTTGACTTTTTTTCTCTGTATTTGTCTGTATTTCTCTGTAAGCATTGAAAAAATCTTATTGGAGAGTAGACCTAGTGATACAGAACAATAGACTGTGCTGAGAAGAAGAGGTATTCATTGACTTCTATAGTCATTCATGTCCTTGACATCTCAGCCTTAGCCATCATGCAGTATGTAATTAGAAAACTTTGAGACAGAAAGAAGAAGGAAAGAAAGCGAACAATAAAAGGTCAAAGAGTCTTCATTTTCCAGAATGAGAAAGTTATCCAGTCATATACTTGAAAGAACTGTGTGAAGCCTATATTGAAAATACGAAATTAGATATATTAAAGACATGGATTGAGTGTATATCTTTTAAATGGAAATTCATCAGTCTCGAATAAATGCAGTAAGAGAGTTATGAGACATATGAAAGAAATATAAAGAGAAAAATGAAAATCATTTGCGATCCAAGAAACTGCTTATGAGATGAATGGGGATGCTAATGGATGATTCTCTATGATTCTTTATGATACTGATACTGGAATCATGATATTATAGTGTCACAATATTTTGAGAAAAAAATAAAAATAAAACAAATTTATTTCCAAAATATTTGCAGTAAGATTTTTTGTTGTACATATAACTTGTAATAGAACTGACAACATTAAAGGTTCAATTGAACCGCCTAGGTAAAGTAATAATAACTGAACAGGTCACAAAAAGTGAAACTGCAATGTAAATATTTAACACAAAAGTAAATTTAAGAAAATAATTAGGAAAGTTAAACCCTAAGAAAAATTTCTCAAAACATTAAAAGCACAAAACACCAGGTGTCATATTGTAAAAAATCATCATAGCTCTACAATGCTTATTTTTTCTGCTGCATTACATTGTGACACAATATCATATGTGGTTAACACCCCTATTAGATATTATAGATCTGTCTAAAGTCATCTATTAGTACAGAAACTGATGGAAAAATGTTCAGTGTGGTTGTCACCCTACAGTTAAAAGAGACAAGCAGTCTCCTTATTTATTTATTTATTGTAAATATTTCGATTTGTATAGGTAAATACTTAATTCTATTAGTTAAAGATTTTATGCATTTGCATTTATCCTAAACAACTTCCAGTGCATTCATTCCATACACTTTTCTTCAGTGTGTGTATTTCCTGGGATCAAACCCATGACCTTTGCACTTCTAACGCAATACTCTAGCAGTAGAGCTACAGGCATCCTTGCCATCGTTTATGCAACAGGGTGTTTTGTCATTTTTTTCCTGAAAAAAGATTACGTTGTAGCCCTGTGTCCATTATTAGCAATTAATGAAAAAGCTTATCTGATGTCCTTTTAGACATTTATGTATGAAGCATGTACACTGTAAAAGTCATATCAGAATGCAATAATGAGGCCAACATGAGCAAATTAATATTCCAATAAACTTCTTATTAAATAGCAATAGGAAAGTAATGAAAATCAGGTGATAAGAATTTATGGCGCGACTATGATTCTGTTTAACACTGAATTAGGAGGAGATTTACAGTGCTTCACAATGTAAGGGTGACAAAGGAATCTACCTGATTTAAATACATTTAAAATTATTGTTATCATATTTTTCACCTGGGGAAAAATACATAATATGGATTACTCACAATTAGGGTCAGCAGTTGGGTTCATTTGCATGTTTGTTTCAAGTGATTGTATGTATACCCCCTACCTTTTCAAGCTCTATTTTTGGTTAATGTTTTTTTTTAAAGTGTTCAGATACTGTTTTACTAAGTTGAAAACCAGTGGAAACAGTTCAGTGATTGAGTAAACTGTCCGAATTAATCTGAAAGCAAACTAACTCGTGCCACTTTTCTAACCTGTTTATGCAATTAATTGAAAAAAAAACAGATTAAGAAATGTGATTCATTCGCAAACCGGGAAACGCTATTTTAGCCTTCCTGTAGCACAGTTGGTAAGAGCATGATGCCAGCAATGGCAAGGTCATGGGTTTGATCCCAGGATTTGCAAAAACTCATAAAAAAACTGTAAGTCACTTTGGAAGAAAAGAATCTTCAAAATGCTTAAATATAATAATTCTTAAGAGCACATAGTGCATGTCACTTAATTGCTATCAGTAAAAATGTATTTGTAAGTAAGTGGGTGTTGAATATTTAGGTATACAGTAGCTACAGTGTGTACATCTACAGGAAGTGTTGGGAAGGACATTATGTACTTTAAAAAAGTCAGATTCCTTTATTTCGTTAAATATAATATATAGCATTTATTTGAGAAAAGCCAACAGCTATTTGGTGACTCATTGTGTATTAGTGAATATAAAAACAGGATGAGATTGTACATTGAAACAATCAGAACACTATGTTCAAACTAGCTGTTCCTACAGTATATGCAATACCTGCTGATTCATCTGTCCTCAGCCTATACAGTCAGTTTGATGTTTTAGGCAATATCCCCAATGCTTTAAAAAGGTGAGCTCTCCATTCACTGCGTGGTGCCTGTCTTTGTATATTGACTCATCAGTTTGATGACAATGATTAAGGAAGTTCAATACAGTTATGGGAATGGGGAGTCTACCATCTGCCTGTTTTATGACCTTTGGCCAGAGCAGCGATGCTGTGTTCACATTTTTTTGTCTGTGAAGATATTCATGCTGTGTAGTGGTAAATCCTGATAGGGCAAGACATGCTGTGTGAGGTCATAACATCTCATTCCAGCTGACTTTTTGTGATAATTCTCCCCAGTAGACTAAATAATTAGTGAGTTAATAATT
Source organism: Beaufortia kweichowensis (assembly GCA_019155185.1). Lineage (NCBI taxonomy): Eukaryota > Metazoa > Chordata > Actinopteri > Cypriniformes > Gastromyzontidae > Beaufortia > Beaufortia kweichowensis. The sequence goes on along the minus strand of CM032795.1, from coordinate 4,294,374 downwards.
TTAATGATGTAATGTCAAATAAAGCCATGTTCAGCATTGTTAGTGAAATATGAATCATCACACTCAGCATAAATTAAATGGATAGTTCAGCCAAAAATAAAAATTCTTCTATTATTTACTCACCATCATGTCATGTCAAACCTGTATGACCTTCTTGCTTCAACAGAACACAAAAAAGATATTTTGCAAAATGCTGGTTACCGGCACCCATTCACTTTCAAAGTATAGACACAAGCTACAATAGAAGTCAATCGGTAACCAGCGTTTTGCAAAATATCTTCTTTTGTGTTCCACAAAAATACAGCGTTTAAATTACATAAGGGTGAAAAAATTATGACATTTTTGGTGAACTATCGCTTTAAACATTTAAACAACTTTTCTATGGTTTACAGTACAATGCCAGTACAATTACAGAACAATTGCAGCACAGTGCTGCAGAAAAATGTGTGTTTTTCTCTTGGCCATACCTGTCGTAAGAATCAAAAAAGTATTTTCATTATTACATTTAATGACCATGGATCATTTTATATTAGCTCAAAATCACATACATCATCATTTAAATCTTGCTCTTTGATCTAAAAACATTGTTTCACCATGAAACATTTTGACAGGACAAATGAAGTACATTAATTATAATCTGGGCTGGTTCAGATAAAACCAATGCTTGTTTACTTTGTCTCAATCAAACACTTTTAGACAAAGAGGACAATTATCGTCTGTTATCATATTGAAACATGGTTAAACGAACAGTAAATATAAAGTCAGTTAAACAGAGTAAACATTGCTGTTTAATTGTAAAAGTTTAAAAAAAATTAATTGTAAAAGTCTGGCACTTATAGTAAGAAGCTTAACAGCATTAAAAAAATCTCTATTAAAGGGATAATCCTAAAATTGTTTCAGAGGTTTAAGAAAAAGCCTGATGTTGAGCTGTGCAGTTGAGTTTGACTGGACAAATAACATCACCCGCTGTCTTTTTTGTCACGTCATGTGACTGTGATGCAGTCCTAGTTGCTAAGACACCCTGAGAGATTTGAGACATGTAGGCACTGCGCCTCCATCCAGAACATGTTGTGATCAACAGATAATGCCTTTCATTATGGAGGGCTCGGTGAGCATCTGATAATGTTCTCTAAGCCAGCTGTTCCTGCCACAGAATCCGAAAGAGCTTTTTCACACAATATTGTAAAACTGCCCATCAATCTATTTTTTTGCAAGACAGGAAATCTTTTGGTTTATGGGTTTAATTCACAGTACTTCACAAATATTCCAGTATAAAAGTGGTGAAAGATTGCTTTTTATTGCTAACTACATATAAATATTTCTTGTTCTTTTATTGCTTAGGTATGTATTTTGTCCAAACCATGAACGATGACTCTGTTTATCCACTATTTTCTCCTTAAACATGCAAGCTACAAAAGTATGTACTGTATGAAATACCAATTTAATGAGTTCGTTAAACACACTACATCTGCTCTTTTAACCGAGTAACAATTACATTATTCATACTGCATATTTTATATATAAATGTAATGTACCTATCATTATTTATTGCCCAAGGTTTTTCCTTCTAAAACACACATTATACAGTACTATCTAATATGCTATTAAATGTAAATTGTTAGCCAGTAATGATTTTCGACAACCTACCATTGAGATATTTCTGACATTGTTCCTCTAAAATACATATTTTCACTTAAGTCTAGTGTGATGTCTATCAGAAACCTTATCTCATTTGAAATTATACTCTTTGTCTGTCATTAGCATTAGATAAACTACAGTAAAAAAGGCTTTACAGTGTACTAACCATTCACGGTGAGGTTTGGTATTCTTTCCCTGAACAGGAGCTGTCCTGAATGATTGATCTACACTGTGAACAGAGTAGCCTTTGCTGTTTTAAAGGGCAACTTGTGGAAGACTTTAGGGAAAACAGTAAGTACACAAAGCAGATGCGTAACAAAAAATATACAATTTATCATCCTGTCACATTAGGAATATCTCACAGAAACAAAAAATGGAAAATGGGGAATTGTGTCCTTTTTCTGTTAAAGATGAGACCATTGTTAGAATTCAACTTCTGTTAGTTTTACAATGTTTTATTGTGGTTTGGAATAAAAAGTAGGTAACTGTTTTTAAACCCTTATGATCAATACATTAACACTTTGTAGATTGAGCTTAACCATTGTGTTGTCTATTATAGCTACTGTAACTTAACAGTCAGAAAAAGTGTTGTTACTTTGTCTCTTCTGCAGCACATTCACATTTCTAGACAATGTCAAAATATGTTATTTTTTGGGAATTTTGAAAAGTGATCCGTTTTTACCGAACCCCTATTTCACTGACAGAGGTCTATTGATTGAGATGGGAATAAATGTGTGCTGGAAACAGAATCGGTTGAAAATAGCTGCTGAGGATCAGAAACAGGAAATGTTATTTTTGTCAGTCTCTGCTGTTTTGTTACTTTGGCTCTAATTCAGTCTGATTCAGTTTTTCAGGTTCAAGCTTCAAGGTCATTGAGCTCATGTTGATCATAAGTTGAATGGAGAAATTTTATCTGAATGTATCATGTGGATTGTAGTTGGAGAATAAATTGTCACATTATTTCATATATTCAGCATGTAAAATTTCACAATATTGGCAATTTTGCACCTTTTTTTGCCAAATAAAATTGCATAATCACACTCCCTCAGGCGGTGGTTGGAAAACCATAATCCTGTCCCAGGCAGTTGTTTATCTGGTTAGCATGATCCTGTTAGCCTAGTCATTCTAGTATTTTTCCCACATTTTAAAATAATAGCAGGCTCATCCATACTATGGAATGACACAAATGTTGTTATAGGAATAAAAAATATCTCTTTTATATTTTCAATTTGAATCTTCAATGTACTTACTGTTTGCCTAGAATTGGCAAATATGTACTCCTTGCATTTCATAAACCAGCATTTCATAACGCTTCCCAGGGGTGCTTTTTTATTACAGTATTGAAGATTCCCATCTATTCCAGGGTTTTATTGGCTGCTTTTTCTCCAGCGCACAGTTGAAATTAAACTGGAATAGTGGAAAATATTTTAACATCTCAACTCTCAACATTAAACACATTTTTCCTACTAAAATAAGAACATGTTTCCCTAAAAATGAAAAGTCCTGCCTGTTGATGCTCTAGTTTACTTTTAATGCCGGATGGGATCTTGTGTCATTTTTGTTTGTGTTTGTTTACCCCATTTTCAAAAATTCCCAGAGGATTGATTCCCAAATACTTCATAACAACACACTTCGTTGTTCATATTCAGGACACTTCACAGTGACAAATAGCCCAAAGAGAAACTAGAGGCAAATAGAAGTGTGAGAGAAGTCTCAAAGGAAAACACAATATGTCTGGTCAGCTGTTTTATGCATTAAAATAGATATTTGTAGAAATTTAATATACCTTAACTACAAAGTAGACTTTATACCAGGGGTGTCAAACTCATTTTAGGGTGAGGACCGGATGAGAAGAAATGTGACCATGTGCGGGCCGAATCTCCTTCTTTTTCTTTTTTTTTAAAATCATAGTGCACCAAATTACAAAGTAATTTGCAAAAAAACAAACAAACAAAATAAAACCTAGAAAGACACAATATTCTGTAAAACTGCATTTAATAAGTCCTCAGAAACTGTTCATTAACACTCTTATTCCTTTTTGAAAAAAAAAAAAGTTGTCTAAGTAATGGCAATCAAAACCCTTTCCTTTCAACATGAATATTATTTGTCAGATACTTTTTAGTTTAGTAGTACAGCCACGGCTTGTGAGCAGATTAAACATACCGGCTTGCCGTTGACCTCACAGAAGAAATACTTCTCTTTCCATTTCTCCTGAAACATCCGCCCTTCCAGATCAATTTTTCTTTTTTTGGACATTTTTAAAATTGCGAGTGCTTGCCACACATCTTCAATTAGCCGACGTGTTCGACACGTGTTTGGCACCGCTTGCGCATATGTGTTAGAGGTTCCGGCAGAAGCGCAATAGAAGCACAATTAAATGATCAATGATAAAATAAAATAAAAAAAGAATAAAACCAAACACAATATTGCAGCGACATAGACTTTATTTAATAATACTACTACTAATAATAATGATAATAAAAAAGATTTAATATTATTGTTCAAATCATCCCACGGGCCGTATTGGACGCCTTAGTGGGCCGTATTCGGCCATATGTTTGACACCCATGCTTTATACTGTTGTTTAAATAATCATTGTTACACTACAGCTCATTAATTTTTTTTATTCTTATACTAATGATAAAAGCAATTCTTATCTGATGCTTCATAGATAGAAAGATAAAGAGACAGACAGATAGATGTATAAACAACAGCATCAGCATCTTAACACTGTATCAGTATGCCACATAACAACTGGTATTCATAGACTTTAAAATTACCATTGTTTTTTGAGAACGCATCAGTACTCTTCCTTTTAATGTGTGACAGCCTGCTTTTATTATTCTGCTTCCTGTTCTTCTGTTTCCGCTGTCTATATTTATTATAATTACTTTAGCACAGTTGCTGTTCATCAGGCCAAAAATAAATGCGGTAGGTTTTATGCATTTCTAGCAGGTTTCTAGCATCTATTTGCAGCATGATAAAACAGTTAGCAAAAATGAATAATTCTCAGTATGGTTTTGTTTTACTTTTGAGTTTGTTCAATTTTATAGTTTTAGTTTCTTGCATATTGTCTATCCAGAATTTTTTTTTGCATCAGTAGCCTATCTGGAGTCCAGTGATGGCTTCTGATCCAGCCATAGATTTAGTTTATGGCTTGGAGCTTCCTGCCAGCTAGAGCTGTTAATAGAGAATATTTGCTCTCCCAAGTTCAAATTGACAGAATATGGGGGACATTTGAGATGTAAATGAATAGCAATGTCATTCACCATTCTGAACAGCTCTGAGGCACTTCATTGTTTTGAATCACTTTGCATCAATAACAAATTAATTGCAATTCACAACATTTCTCTTCTTGTCATTGTATTTCTGGTTCAGTGTCCTATAGTGGAGTGTTTTTTAAAAAGAGGTGTTTCTGAATTTTGCCCTAAAAACTCTGATGGACAGTGACAAAATGAGAAATGCCATAACAGCTGTTGTATTATTAATACTGGCCAATCAACATAGTCTCCTCACCACAGTTGATCAAAAGGTTTGTTTCAGATAAATCCCAAAATTATATTACAGTAACAATATTTACACTTAATACACTTAAAACAATATTTACCCAAAGCTAATTTATCTTGACCTTTATCTATCTGTAATAGAATGTTTCTCATAAAAACAGACAAGAAAAAACATAAGAAAAGCAAGGCTAACTAACACATAACCCACCCACACTTTGCAACATACTTTGTTTATCCTTGAAGGCATTTTGCTCTATTCATCTTTCAATAACTTAAAAGTTTCTTTTATCCTCAAACTTTTATTTGCTATACTACAGATTGATATCTGTTTTGATTGAATAGTGTGACCAGTTCTGACACCCAACATCATAACTGCCCACACATAGCATCGTATGAAAGAATCATATGAATAATGACATAGCGTATTAATGTTAAAAGTCTAAATGGATTTATATCATGCCGAAAACAACCACGCTTTATTGCTTAAGAAGGTTTCTGTTTCCAGCGCTGTTTCATGTCTGTAAGGATGGAGAAACATGATTATCTTTTTCAGGTTTTCCTAGAATTCAATAAAAGTCATTTTCAGTAGTGGAGTCGAAGATTAACTACAAGTTACTGTTGTTGACTGCTTTGAAATTGGAAAAAAGAAGAAACAAGATAAATAGAACGTAATACATCATGTAGACAGAAGTTTTATAATGGGATTTACTTCAGCGTGGCACCCCTTGAAGATTAGGAATGTTACTGTAGACCATATTAAATGTTTTTATGGAACCAGTGAGGACACAACAACAAGAAATTAGGGTGATACTGTATTAAATTCCCAAAAGTTATTGCTAGAAGTTGAAGTTTTGTTGAGATATGTGTCACTCTCTTCTTTATCATTTGTCACAGTGGCTATAGTCTGTTTTGTAGTCCTTACCATAAATCTTTGCACTTGTGCTGGTTACCTACTGTATTATTTTCCTGATCTAAGGCACAAATGAAACGAAAATAAGTAAACTGTACATTTGTTTTATATGAATTCAACCTGTTAACTGTCACCATTCCACAGGTTATTGCACTTTAATGTTTCATATTAGAATTCTAATCTACTATAAATAGAACTATAGATGGAAAAGATGGAAAAGTCTAAGGCTTTAGAATAAATATCTTCATACCTAAAAAAAAGGTTAAAAATGTTAAAACAAAAATAAATATTTTTTTTTATTGTGGATAGTGCATTTGTATGTGTTGGCTCAATATGTGCGGTGACAGTTATCAGGTTAACATTCTCTGGTTAAAATTTCATTACTTGTTCCTTTCCAGTCATATTATGTTGTACTGTATTTTTGAGTTTGATTTTCTCCAATCTCCAGGATGAGCACTGTCAAAAGTCTGCACACGTGCGCAGTTACAGAAGGAACGTTGACCCCCATCAAACCCGTAGAATTCCAATAGTTTGCACTATTAAAAGGTCACTGCAAGAAGATGACGCCACACGAAGGGTCATTCCAGATAAACGAGAAAATAACACTGTATTTAATTGCTCCCTTCGCTTCATGTCGTCCAAACGGCCACATTAAAACTACTCCCTCCAGAGTTCTCACTTCAAAGGTTCTGCTCTTTGGAGTAAAAAGGGCCATAATGATGCTCACTTGATTGGAATTCAACCATTAACCTAGAAAAAACAAAGGACTTACCTAATAGTTATACACAGTTTATCCAAGATTATTCATTCGAGAATTCCGTCCAGTAAAACGTCATAAAAGTCATTCCCTAAATGCAACACAAAACCCTGGGGACATCGATGCTCTCTGTGTTCCCTTGTTGGAAGTTACGTCACATTCCCTGAAGCAGCGTATTTAAAACAGTGGACGAACAGTGGCGTTTTTAACATTTTTCAGACATTTTATATGTTTTTAAAGACTTTTTTTAACAATATTTAACAATATTTAACAATAGGTAACTATAAGATTCTGCATGAAGTAGTTTCTGTGACAGAAATGCGTGTAGTTTAACTAGTTTGTATGCCATTGACATTTATTATTTAGTATGTTTGGTATTTTTTGCAGTAAATTTTTTGCGCAGATGTTTAAAGCTACTAAATACTTCAAATGTTTTAATGTTACTAAATCATTAGCAACATTGATGTTTTAATGTTACTAACATCATTTAAATGATACAATACAGACGTTGTTACCGAGTTTGAGGTGGGGAATTTCATAAATCCGAGTTGTCTGGAACACAGGTGTAGTGATGTCGCCAGTGTAGTGAGTCATCAGTGTCTTAATGTGAAGTGTGCCCGAATTCGTGTACGCGATATACTGATTCACGACCTAGGGAGCTAGGGACCTGATTGAGACACACCCATTGACTTTGCAGTGGTGCTGTCTATGGTCCTGAATTAGTCCTCTGTAATTTTGCGCAACAGAACTTATGCAAATTTGACAGGTTTGAAAGTTAACTTTATCCCTCTCAACTGTTTGAACCTCTTTAGGACAAAAACGGGGATCAAGTCCAGATGTGAAGATGCAGTACATGGTTTCCCATGAGAACCATTAACAGCTTCTAAATTAAAGTGACACATTTAATGACATTGACACTGTCTATCTAAAATTACCATGAACTTGTTTTCCACCCTGTGCTGCTGAACAACCTTGAACAGTTTTAGCAACTGACAGAATTCTCATTCATCTTTAAATCTGATGCTGTACAAGGTTAATTTTTTAGGCTATTTTTCTTCCACGCAGGGGATTTTCGAGTGTTAGAGATGGTGGATTTGGTGAAAGGTCGTCTACCCCAGTCAATTTAGCATTCTAACTACAAACTGTTACTGTGGTACAAAACTTCGACTGATGGTTCCTGAAGCCTTTTATTCTAATGCGGATAGTATTCTGTGAATGCTTTTTTGTGGCCTGGGTTAATGAATAAATGAAAATCCTTTGTACTTTTGGTATATGTGACTTATGAGACTTAGTATAATCTTCTTTTAAATTGAGTAAAGTGCTTAAAATATAAAAAGATTGTAATTAATTCATTACAATATACTTTAGTAGTGCTTTGAACAATGGATTTTGTTCCAAAGCAGCTTTACAGAGATTGGTTCACGCGATGAGCAATCGAAAGGCGACAGTTAGAAAAACCTTAAGTAGATGAGGAAAGAACTTTGGGAAAAACCAAGACAGCTATTCATCTAAAAAAAAATGTACCTTTAAAAAATTTATTTATTTTTATAATAACACATGGCACTAAATGTCAATGCCAAAAACTTATTAATTACAGCAAGAATATATTAAGAACAAAGAAGCTTCAGTGATCCATAGAGTGTGCCAGAAAAAAACTACATGGTTTGGAAACACAATACCCACACAGTGTTTTTGAATGAATTCTGCATGATGGATGGGAAAACTGCATGAGACCTGATTACATTCTGGACATGGTGTGGATAAATCAAAAGGCATTCAGAACTCAGCCTATACAATACATATGCAATGAATGCAAAGTGTGCTCTCTGGATAAGATATAAACATGTATGCACTATTGTCACATGTGCTGTGTGATGTATTTGTTCCACCGCTCTCAGCAACGGATGTGACTGCTGATGGTTTTCATCTCCTCCATCAAATGATCACAAATTTTTGTCTGTTAATGTGTCTTGAAGATTCGAAAAAGGTATGGAAGATGTTGAAATTTCACATACAGGGTTGTGTTGCTGACTGGGACAACTGTTTCCAGTCCCTCAAGGCACAGTAATAATGTGGGTCAAGGAAGGACATAAACCAGACAGTTGAAAACTGCAATAATGGAAATAATCTGCAGTAATATAGCAATAATCTAAAATTAATACACATGCTGAAAGTGTAGTTTCCAATGGTTAATATGAAACTCTTAAGATGAAACTTAAACATATGTGATATGTATAAAGATTTAATCTACCTCCAGGCCGTTATTATTACAAAAAACAGCAGGATGATCAGGTTTTTATCACCCTGAAGCTTTCTGTGAGATAATAACCAGCTGGATGTACATTATCCTGCTAATTATAATGACGGCTTGCCAAATAAGTAAATAATTGGATACGAAACATTGATTTGAAATATTTTATTAGCTCATTCGTAACTAAATGAAATCTGGCATGAGGAAAAAGAGATCAATTAAACATATAAGTAATATGAGTGGTGCTGTATGTTATTATTTTTAGCAGTTGTTATCAGGGGACAGCAAACCTTGGAATGCTCTGACTGACCAATCAGAATTAAGTATTCCTGAGAGCTGTCAAGTAATTCTAGATATCTGTCTCTGCAGAGAAGATAGGTTAATTAATTATAAAGACATACATAGTTGCACACAAGGTACCTCATCATAAGTTTAGACTGAATCCTATTTTATTACAATTTATCTTCTAAATGAGATTTAGAGATTTTTCATAGTCAGATAAAGTGCTGTTTTCAGAATTGTTACATCAATAACAGTCCATATTTTACATAAATAAGTATGTGAAAATTAAAATAACAATTTTATGTTATTTAAAGAGTCTTCCCCTCTCCATTTTTTGAGTGTTAGTTGTTGTTGTGCATTTTAATTTACAAAAATCCAAGTATGTTGTCTGTCAAAAACTTTTTTTTTCATCATATATATTTTCATTTTTTTTAAAATAGATAACTATATTATATAGACTGATATTTTCTGATCTCTTAACTCTATTAACAGACTTTTTGATTCTGTTTTGCAGCTGGATTATTTAAGCGAATGAAGTCAGTTTACCTCATTTTCACACAGATGCTGTAGCAGGATTAATTAATGACATTATAGAAAATATAGTTGTTTCCAGCTGTTGAACAGCTGTTGGTTTGTATTTAGTTATTTAATGTTATCACATTCACAAGTTTGCTTGAAGTGGCAATGTGTATTTTTTGTGGGACAGAGTACATTTGACAGGCTTTTTATTCTGAAACGGCCGTCCCCTGGGGTTGGTATTTTGTTCATATTGTCCAGCAGTCATTGATCGGCTAGGCATTTGACAATCCGCTTCTGTTGAAATCTATTCAACTCCGCCTTCTTCTACCTGAGCGATGCGCGCAGAGTTAGTGCTGAGATCACAGTGAGCTGAGCCGAGCGCCGCTGTCTCCATCATTCGCCCTCTTCTACTCGCAGTACACACCGACGGCAACTCTTTAAAACTGGCTTTTAAAGTTAGAATTGCATGTAGAATTACAAATCTAACGGGGTATCTGTACAAGAGACGCACTCACGACTGCTTCACCAAAGTAAAATTATTCGTGCTTGCGTCAAGAGATTTGCTTTTCTTGGCACCGCGGGTAGTTTGTACACGAGTATGGGCAGTTTCATATTGTGTGGGATAAAGGATGGTAAACATTAGAGAGTTTTGGATTTAAACGGAAAGAAGAACCTTGTACAGCGCTCATTGCAACTATCCTATGGCTTGAAGGTGAGGTGCATGCTTGTTTATGAAAAAAGTGTTTATGAATTTTGTGTTGTGTTCTCGCAAAAGATCGGATGGCTTTCTGAGATGATTTTTGCATGTTTGCATCTGTATTGCTTTTGTACGAGCGTCGGACATCAAACACGCATAACTTTTGAGTTGCGTTTTCCTCAATATTTCCATTATTTAGGTAGACGACAGCTTGTGCTCCGTTTCTGCGTTAAAGTGCTCTGAGTTAAATAACTGTTTTAAGGTAAATAGAAATATGAAAAAAAAGAGAGAGACGGAAGATAACGGAGATCATTGCAATATACCGTGGGTGGATTTAAAATAGAAAATGTTCTACTTTTTTTTTTAAAAGTGCAATGAATCTGTTTTTATACATTATTTATCTACTTTTTAGTTTTAGTAGAAAATTATACGATATAACCTGAAAAACCTGAGAGCTTCATCTGATCAAATATTCAGTTGCTGACTTCTGCATCCAAAGCTCTGCTTATCAAAGCATCTTGCCGTTTATCAAGCTTAATCGTAGACAGTTGGCAAAATAAGCTCATTGAGTACCAAATCTCTGCTAAGTCAGATTTATTAAGGATCAATGGTCCTTTAAATTTTCATGAAGAGAAAAGATTTCAGCAAAAAGGCTTTTTCTTCTACAAAAAAAATCGTTCTCTTGATAATTGACGCCTCATCTAGTATTTCAGGAATCAAAGGGTCGATAAACCGGCGGAGAAATCCTTTCTTGCATGTGGTGAAATGAAAGTGGCTGGGCTGTCTGTGGCAGAAGTCTTCCTCCTGGGGCTTCTTGCGTGAAGAGGCGTGGCCTTGAGAGCATTTTCCTGACATTTAACGGAGGAAGAGGCAGACACCTTAGACTGCCCTTTTGCTATTTAACAAAGCATGCTTGTAAAAAAGAAGGGGGCAGTGTTTCGCAACAGAGCTCGCAATAAACACCGTTAAAAACAAGAACACAGTTAATGAACCGTATTACTGCTGTAACATTTATTTATATTGATTAAAAAGCACTGATAGCAGTTTCAGATGGAATGAAAGACTTTACAACACACAGTACAGTGAAGCAACAGCATTCATTCACGTTTTGTACCTTCATGCCAAATGTTGGTCACTGACAGCAACATTTTGTTTTTGTGGACAGACTACAAATATTCAAGCAAACACATCTTGTCATTTCCAGGCACCGAAGGCAGAACAGTACTATTACTATTACATACAGTACTGCAAAGTACTGAACAGTACTATTACATACAGTACTGCAAGGCAGGTTTTAATACAGAATATTACGGACAAAATGTTTTTTTAAAACAGCTGGTAGAATACACAGTATAGGTGAAAACTGTGTTTAACTGGTTTTCCTACAACGATATACAGTATACTAAAGGTAATTAAACACAACAATAAAAACACAAGATAAGTTAAATTTACCGCTACATACTCCACAACTTGACATCTAGCTCATAAGACCAACTGTGTTATGTAAGTTGACCCAAAATAATCTGTGTGACATTTCTAGTTATCTGTTTACATTGCTTTGTTTACATGTGATTCTGTAGGCCAGGGCAAAGATGGGAGGCTTTAGACCATGACTAATGTTATGGATCATAACCATAGGCACTTAAATAAATACTGTCTCTAAAATGTGCATGCTTCAGCAGGTGCAGGACCAGCTGTAGAGCAGTTCAGACATCTACCACAATTTTAAACCCAAAACTGAGATGCACAATTATGTGCAGTCTAGGGTTCTAGGACCTAAATCTTTCAGATTGTGTTGAGAGATTTTAAGTACAAAACCTCTTTAAAGTTAATGTATTTCGTATTATAAAGCAGTTAGTTTTGGTCCTTGATTCTGTTAATAGCTGTGTTTTATTTATGATAAAGCACAGCCATGATCGCTTTACCTAATGTTTCTGTGTATGAGTGCATAGCACCCTTAACATCCTAAGTCGGTCAGGGACTATTTTCCAGCTAGATGAAGGCTTTTAGTGATTTTACGTCACGAAAGTTGCATTAATACATATTTTCAGGCTTTAATATTTGTATTGTGTGGTAACCGTGTGGTACAGTGAATAACATAAAACCACCATATTATGTCGTCAAAAGACATGTGACTCTAAACCCTCTTGGACTATCTTTCAGTACATGGTCAAAACCTCCACATTATAAACTGTCATACACAGAAATACATACATAGAAACAGTACAATTACCATTACATATTTTTGCATAATGCTTTGAAACTTTTGTTTTTTTTCCTAATAGGATTTAGACCTATTAGTTTATCATTTAGATCAAAATATACAGATTGAAGGTGTATGAATCTGGATCCGAACAAACATAATTTGCTTGGTCTGCTAATACGTCATTAGGGAAAGAGCTGATAACATTTGAGTGTGACCTTTAATTAACAAACTTGACAAACAAGAAAAATGCTTCATAAATAAATGTCCACTCAAGACCATCGTGTCACATCTGTTTCCTTACCGTTAATTACCGTAAGACCCATTCATTATCTTGTCTGCTTGTCTTTTAATAGCACACAAGATAAATAAGTCCCATCTTTGACCTTGTTACATTTTTTTATTAATCTTTTACATTAGACACACATGCAGGCAGGCAGACAATAGCTTTATATAATTTTGACACCCTGGCAAAATTTATATAAAGAATTCTCTAAATCTAATACATTGACCTGGAAATCATCATGGCTTCTTTATACCCACATCATAATTTGTTTCTGTGGCAGGAGAGGTCTGGCTTGACCCTCGAGGTTTGGAGAGACACCTTCCTATATAGGAAACATGCAGTAGCTGCTCAAGAAATGGTTGTTAGGATACAGTATTGGCACACAGTCCTAATGAGCTCATCTGAGGCTTGTTATAGCGCTTCTCAGCTGCATCTATCCAAGAAGCAGACGTTGTAGAGTTTCCCTAATGGTTGCTTCAGAATGAGTGAGTGCTGGAACAGACAGAACTGGAACACTGGAAAAATGTGGGTTTGACACACGGCAGTAACTGCATCAACGTTAGCTGACACATCCAGTGTTGGGTTTATTTAATTTAGATTATGTAGAGAAGCACCTCCTGTATTCCATTAAACCTTTAATTACCTGAGGCTAAATTGATTTTTACCGTAATTGAAATGCCAGAGTAGTAATTGCAGAGAAAAATCTCAAAGCATTTATGGTAATTTTCAAGCTGCATGTCAAAGTAATGAATTTTTATTGCATTTTATAGCCTTTAAGAAGTATCAAGTGTCTATATATTTTGTTTTTATATATATATATATATATATATGTGTGTGTGTGTGTGTGTGTGTGTGTGTGTGTGTGTGTGTGTGTGTGTGTGTGTGTGTGTGTGTGTGTGTGTGTGTGTGTGTGTGTGTCTTGCCCTAGAGCTGGTACCTTTTTACCCTATTATCCACTACAAAACTGTACTGTTTCAAGTGGACTTGACCTTTCTCAGATAAGTTACAGTGTTTTAAATGGTAAAGTTTTGGAAATAGAATTTGTCAGACTTACTGTATAATGCAAGTGTTAACAGTACAGGGAATAATTTACACTTAAACATTTTAAAATGTCCATCAAGATCAAAATCTCTGTTTGTTGTGCTTCTCTACACAACTATTGATGGTGACCAGCTGATGTATATAGTTAAAAAGCATGATAATATTACTGCATAATCACAGTGATTATAATCTCTTTTTTCCAACAGCTTGTTCAATAAAAAAGTCATTTCTATTAACCTCAACACTAAGGTTGCTGAGGTGAATGTGGTAAAGCAGTGCGATTTCTTAACCATTTCAGAAAACAATTCACCTCAGGATCACATGACAGCATAGGAGAGGAGAGTCATTATGTCTCAGTATAATGTGCAGCACACTTGTATCGAATAAAAATTGCTGTGGTTAAATGTTAAGAGATTTTACACTGGTCACGGTGCTCAAATCCTGACTTCATTCAGATCCCTGTTCAACTGAAGCAATGATACAGGCCTTCAGAATTCAGCATCTTAACCATCCAGTAATATGAAAGCAGTGATCTTGTTCAAATAGGTATGATTTGTGACATAGAAGTGCAGGTGTTTTTTCAAATAGAATTTCAATGTCTATAGGTTAAAAGAAGCAATTTTCACTTTCCATTCCTTGTGCAAGCTATAATTTATTTCCCTTCATGTTTTGCTATTGACAAGGCATGGCATGACAGTAGTATATTCTGCTCATCTGGTATGCTTTGAGAAGCTTTTAAACTTGTTAAATATTAAATAGGTGCTGAACTGAGAAATAATTTTTTATGACATGGAAGAGGTCATTGGAGATTACTATAAAAAAGTCCTACAAGTTTATGATCTCAAAACATTCCCCATAGTACAAAAACAGCTTTTGTTGAAACCAAGCTGTTGTGTCAGCTTTGTGATGTTTTTTATGTGATAAAAGATTGCCTCTGAAGAAGCCCCGCCCACATTTAGCCCCATCCACCAATGCGCATGTAGGAGATGAATAAAGTTAAAAGTTGCAAACACAGGATAACCTGATCAACAAAACAATAGAGATGTCTCAGAGGATTAAAAGACATTGTGCAGTGTCTTGAAAATGGTTTCTTTTGTGTATTAGAATAATGTGAATAAACAACATAATCTCATGGGAATTCAAACATATTATTTCACGAGGTGACTAATGAATAAAAACATATGCAACGTATGAATGAGATCATATGAATTCGTATGAAATAGCCACCTTTTTAAATACATACAAATTCACGTCAGATTGTGTTGGAATAAACTTTATTTTTATGAGGTTTCAAATGACGTCCATAAGACACTGTTTAGGTATTCGCTTCATTCAAAAGCCTTTCAGAAAGACATTCTATATTGACTATATTGAATCCAACAGTGATGTTAATAATGTTTTACCGTGTTTACCCTATTTCTTAATCTGTTACAGATTATTAAACCCATCACAGCAGCATTTTAATATGCAAAACTTGTCACTCCCAAGACTTAAACGTGACCAATCACAAATGCACCATCAAAACCAGGATAAAAAATAACTTCTATGCAACTTCTAAACTACTATGATGTTTTTATGTGAAAATCTTGCTAACATTATAAGTGAACCTCAGAGGATCTTTTAAAAGAAATTAAAAACAAATGTTGTTTATGACACCTTTAAATCAAACGAGATCCCGCTCATTTAGGTAATACCAGTTATGTCACTAAACATAAATTCACATACCAATCAAATTATACAGTAAGCAACAAATCCCTTATCTCTATATGTTTACATAGTCACACAACTTCTGTCACCTCAGGAAGCTGGTGATCATGCATGATCATTTGATTTCCAGCTAATTTTTGATTGGTTACACTGATGGCGTAACACTTGCAGATCTCCCTAATGCCTTGACATATTCCTGTGTATTTTGTGTATGTACAAACAGTATAAATGCTCAACAGAAGTCAACATTTATCATTTACTTTTGGATTTGAGCTAATTTTTTCCATTGTACTGTATCAGCTTAAGCAGGAAAAGCAACCCCACACCACCTTAAGGGCTTAGCACCTGCAGAATTATCCTTTCCACGGATCTCGATATGGTAGATTTTGCAAAGCGCTGTAATTTCAATAAAAAAGGACTGTCAGTCGGGACTCCTTAAATATTAATCAGACTGGTAACCTTATACATCCAGGATGTACAGGGAAAATTGTGCTGTAAGTGTTTTTTTTGAAACGCACTGTTTCGATACAGTATTTACTTGGCTCTTATTAATTCAAAGATTTAAAATACTGATAGTCCTCATTCATGTCTACTGTAGGTCTTTAGAAAACTGCATGGAAAGTAGTGTAGGTAGAAAAGTTCCCTTCAGTCTTCACAAGGTTCTCAACTGGGAAATTGAAACACTTGTTCTTCCATTAACGTAAAAACTCTTTCTTAACTTACATTTTAAGTCAATCTTTGAACCGTCAAGAACACAGAGTTTGGTCAAGTCCCCATCCCAGTCAATTTTAATAGTATTTATATTTGTTACATAAAAAATATTCAAACAAAGTTTAAAAAAAAGTTTTGCCACCATGCAAACCATAGTAAGGAAACCATAGCAACAGTAGGCAGCTTGACTACTATAAGTATCAGATGGTAAATTGACAAGACATGCGTAGTGTATATTTATAACTGTGCTTTTTAAAAAAAAGAATTATAGAGACAAACTGTATATTGTTAAAAAAAACAGTCCAAAGCAGACTTGATCAGTGATATAGAACAAGACAATGTCAACGCTGATAAAATTTAAGGCACATGATATGTCCAGAGTCAAGATTAATCTGTTCGGTGACCTCTGGTAAGTGGAGTTCTCAAAAGGTTGTGTGTCGGACAAGGTGATACCTGTACATTTCATAACCTACTACAGATTGCTTTTGTGTAACTATTAAGCTGCATGTTATGTCACAAACACTGTGATGTAAATTTGCATTCACAATGAACACAGCGATGATAAACCTGAGGTTATCTTACAGTTGCTTGCACACAACATCTCACTATGTTCTTATCTAGGCTGCGTAACCTGCTCAGCAGTCAGATAGAAAATTACAGTTCACCTACAGAGATCACTTGAATAGAGTTGTTGTCACCTTTGTTTCATTAGTATAATTTCTCATGTACACCCAATAGAATCACCTTCTGAACAAGACAAATTGTCAGTGAATTGTCTGCTTAAATATTGCATTTGTGCTAAATTAACTTGGTAGGGTAAAAGCCCCTTGGATGAAGCAAGACCTGTAAAGAGCCATCCTTTAGCATTCTCATTCATCTCAATGACAGCTGCTTGCCTGGCACATATACTCCTGAAAGTCATGAGCTCATTGGTACTCAATTCAAGGCACATCTTTTAAACCAATCAACCAAGCAATAAATGCCATGTGGCTAATAACTCTCGACCTGTGGGAAAATGATGTCCGGACAAAGCTGATTTTGGCCTGAACTGGGAAACAGACGGGGACATAAAAAATCAATTACAAGCCCTTCACAAATATGTCATTTACTGATTAAATTAAAATTTTAATTAATATTATTTAATACATATTATTATTATCATTTAAAAATGTCATGTTATTCATATTATTTAATAATATACACAATATTTAATATGTACATATTTAATATTTACTCTTTATTAATATCAATATTTATTTAGTTGAATAAATATTTTCTTTTTCTTATTGTTTTTTAAAACATTTTGTCAAAATACATCGAATGCCCATCAGTAAAGTAATTTTTTGTCCAAATAATTTTAAAAGTATTTGCTACTAAAGCTGCCCTCTTGTCAAGCATACCAAGCCTAATGTTAATATTAGACCAGCAGCCCTGTCCCCCGGCAAAATTTATAGCATTTTAAAAGTAAGTAATCTGGCCTCAGAAGATTGTGTCATGTTAATCATCCACTGTAAAATAATGAAAAACTGACAGTGATATATTTATGATGATCAAACTGGAGGAGAACATCTCAGGGAAAGAGTGTACAGTTGAGCAGCTAAGCATGAAGCTGGGATTTTAGGACAAGACATTCCCAGATACATTCTCTGGTTTCGTCTTTCCCTCCTCACCTATCCTCTCCCTCCTTCCTTCCTCTCCTGCATCCCAGTGCACTAATGAGATCAGACAATGCAGTGCAGGGGCGTCAGCGGGGTAAAGCCAGAGCTCCATGGCCTGCGGCAATGGCATATTCCAAACCTACTGCCTGGAGAGAGATCAGGAGAAAAAGACTGAAAGCGATTCCGTGTGTGGACTCTGTGATGTAACCCCACACACAGGTTATGGTTCAGAAGTTTTCTTGTGTGGATGCAGGTTGTCCGCCGTGAGGCCACAGATGAGATATTTGAGTACAGCGCAGCATAACATGAGCAAACATATTGCAGATATTGCATCTTGATTACTGTGATTGGAAAGCACCACTATTATTAATGCTTACAGTATATGCCGGGGAGGGATTTGAACAAGAAACCTTTGCCTTGATTTGCCTTAATGATCTTGATTTAGAGAGGTGGGCCAATATTTTGCATCTAAACTGCATCACAACCACAGCAGCATCGCAGCATGTTTTGCACTGACAAGCATTATTTACATCAGATAATGCAAAAATGTATGTTGCTTATCCTAAGGTTAACATCAAGAAAACATATATGACCCATGTATGAAGTCCTTTGCTTGTGATTTTATAGTTTTCTAACCTAAAAGCGTTCTACATATTACAAAATATTCTGTGAAAATATAACCTTGATATCTTTAATATTGAGTAAGATCATGTCAAGGATTAAACTTTTTGTGCAAAATAATAAAAAATAATGTATATAAAATCAGTTAATTAATTTTAGTATTATAAATGAGAATTTTGATACTGTATCTCAAAACCATTTACAGCACATTACCTTTTTTATTTTTGTAACTATCACTTCTTAGACGCTCCTAATCTCATAATTAGATTTTGAGACTTTAGCCTTGATTTCACAGACAGGGTCACATATTTACACTGCTGGTTAATGTTAAATACTGACACTGTTTGTTTAATCAGGTTGTTACTTCCTTAAGTATACCATAATATTGATGTCATTGTTTTGCTTTCACATCTTTGATGATATCGTCACCGTGGCCAGCTGGTGGGCATTGGCCTTATTGACTGACAGATACTCTATCATAAATTCAATCACACTTTGAGAATTGGTCTCTTCAAATATTAAATTTTCCCACAAGAATGCATCACAGCGTTCTTCAGACCTATGCAAGGTTTATCTAAGATTAATGTTCTTGTCCGTGTTGACCTTAACTGCTCTGAGAGTTTTTATTCACTAATATTTTCATATGCTTTTGACTTGCTTTAGGACCCAGACCAAGCAAAGGTCATTGCATTGTTATACAGATTTGGCCTTTAAACAGCAAGTTTAACAATTAAGAAACTAGGCTTTAAGCTTGGTTTTCCATTTCAAAAACATCTGTAATAACTTGTTCATATTGTTTATACAAGGACAAAACCTTTGTCTACGGTGCAAATGAGGTCTTACTCACTGAAGTGTGAACAGACCTACTAAATTACAGTTTAATAGACTGTCTCTTGTTTTGTTGTGCAATTGACAAAAAAAAACAAAAACAGAAATGAAATAGGGTCATTTTAGTTATTTTCATTTATATGAGCAACTTCGGGACTGGTATTGAGATGGTTTGTGTTGCCACAATGTTTACACCTTTCTGTAAAAGAATGACTTTGTGTCTTCATATTTCATTGTTAAATTAACACAGGAAAAATTTACACTTATACATACTGTATATTGTTTGACCAAGCCACAACTGAACACGTTTGATCATTCATTGACATCATCTGTTTATTTGACTGTTAAATTTATTAATACTGTACCAGTACAATACTAATAAATAAAATATATTTTATTTATATTTTGTATATATTTTTAATTTTATATAAACCTTTGAAAAAAATCCTTGATTTATTTCGGAACCCAATATATCCCAATTCACTTCTGCAATAAAATATCCTCCCTTGGAGACCGATGCTAGTGACTACAGTACACATGGGTTGCTGTGAGATAGAGTTGAATGATGCTTTGCCTGCAGAAATGGCAATACAATCTTTTCCCCCATCTTATGTTCAAGTGTGTATCATAAAAAGACTGCTTTTATTGTAGGTGTGGGCAGATATGAGGAAAATGACAATGAAATTGCTTTTTCTTTCTCCTCAGTCTCAATACCCTCCTATTACTGCATCAAGGTCCACTGTGCTTTTCTGATATCTTACTAGCTGGTGGTTTATCTGGGGTCAGTAAAACCCTTTGAGATTTCAATCATACTGCCCGAAATGCATCTTTCCGTCTAAGGAAATGTGTCAAATACTGTATCCATGAAGACAGCCAATCAGAGAGCACTGAAATATCAGAGATCCCCATGTGCAGGAGGAAACCAACCATCGTTAAGTCAAATCAAAATGTCACATGCTATTGATCGGTCCGAGATGTTTGAGGCTAATTGTAACCTAGCAGAGACTGAAATCACCCCAGCAATAGTTTAATTCAAAAGCTTAATCCACCTCTGCCCTACCCTAGATTTCCCACGAGGCAAGGTAAAGAGAGTTAGCAGTCGTACCCCGATAACAGAGCACACTTTTGGCCTGGAGCACTGACACGTATCAACCTGTCAATCACACTGTGGATCAAGGGCACTCGTGGCTTAGCATATATATAGTATGTATTGTTGGTGTACAGACCATAGAATCTGGTATTTTATTTATTATCATGCTGGTTATTTTTTCAGTAAAGCCCTTGGTCATCACTGCACATATTGAGCAAATACATGAAAATCTGAACTACATTTTTTATTTTAGATATTAGATTAAAAAAAACTAATTTAAATCTTTTTTATTTTTTTAATGTGAGGAATTTTACATTAACATTTTTCATTTTTTTAGTTTATTGTTATAAAAAATTGTCACATATTAATTCTTGAGTTTCAGACCTTTCCATCAAATATAGTTTGTCATAATTAGATTACAATTACCTAAGCGTTCCACCTGTGAAATGGTGACAGTTAACAGGTTAAGCTTAAAATGTCTTTTCTATAGTTTTATGTTATTTTTTGCCTAAAATAAAATTCTGATGTAATTTTATATATATATATATATATATATATATATATATATATATATATATATATATATATATATATATATATATATATAATAACCTGGTTATCTAAGAACACATACAGTCAACATTCTTGTTCAATTTGCTATAATTTCTTATTTTTTATGATTTTTTCATAAGATGAATTTGTTCAACGCGTATATTCTGCTTAAATGTGTTGCGCTCTATCCAGCTGCTTTTAAACGCATCCTGTTCCAACAACTTTTTCTTGCCACTTGCTCTCAATGTTTTTTGTACCATACTGTACATCTGCTGAATTATATTATAATTTGTAATTGTGTTACAGCTAAACCACTAACTATTTGCTGCAAAGCCTATTATCTGTCTCTCTAACATAAATAGCATGTACACTGTTCACTGTTTTATTTTATTCTAATAACAGACATAAAAAATATTCTCTCTTTAGATGTTGTGCAGATGTAAATCATGTACATCCGTCACCCTGACTAACGCTAGATACACCTTTAAAATAACCAAACCCAGTCATTCAGATGAGTAATGTGAGTAAAGGTGATGTATTGATTGTAGTTGGTCATGGCAAAACGGAAGAGGCTTTCTGCCGCGTTTGACACAGACATCATTTGTGTGGCTGTTTGCATCAATCAGCGGCTTTCACTCGGTCCACTGGGCTCATGTCTTTAGTCCGACACACACATTAAGCTGATACTGAGGTGATGCTGGCCATGGGTGGAAGACAATGAATATAGATTGTTGCTATAACGGATCCAGGGAGATTGTTTTTGTAAAAGGCCATTCACTTGTTCTTTATTTGTACCGTGATGATTGAACATTTGTGTTTTTCTTGGCTCATTTAGTTCATACGGTTTACCAGTGTGCTAAATTGTCATCACAGAAAAGCATTTTATTATTGATTGACTGTTGGAGTTTAACAAGATGTAAAATTATGACTGAGAACATTAAATATTGAAATGCTCAGCAGCTATAAACATTAGATCTAACAAGGTAAGTGTTAGAAAAACCTGCCTAAGTAAGTGGGTAAATTTAAAGGGGTGGTGACATGCTGGATTAAATAAAATGTCATTCATGTGTGTAAAGCACTTGATTGAGACTGATTCGACTAATACATTTTACAAAAGATAACGATGAAAGATATACAGTACCTTACAGGGAAATGAAACAGTGTTGATTTTTCTGATGCATATTGTAGGGTAGGCTTTTTTTGAGAATCAGTTTCTTTATAATCACATACATTACGTTTCGAACATACCTTGACCGGTAATGGTGTTGTCACACTATCCCGGGTAAGATGGTCACTAATAAAATAGCCTATTTTAGGCGTTTCAGCAAAATGTAAAAAGAACAACAGTTATGAATCATGCAAAATATAGCCTACAAAGATACAATAGATATAATAGGCTTGGAATGTTTCTACAAACATTAATATGGACAAATTGCTTATATAAGATAATAGTTTTTAAACCCTAACAGCCTGCAACATCTCACTGCTGGAGTATTTCCTGTCACTTTGAGATGTTGATTTTAGAGCATGAATAGCTGTGTAAATTCCAAATCAATACAAGACAGCTATTATGCCACTATTCACAGAGAAAATCAATCCTGTTTCAGCAGCCGTACAGTATTATAAGGTTTAGAAGAAGAACGGAAGACGTATTTCTTTAATGTAGGCGTCTCAAATATTACACAAAGCAAACGAAGATGGGTGGGATTTTGCCGAATAAAGTGATTGTGCCATTTGTTTACTTATAAAGCTTGGTGTCACCCATACTGTTGTATCGGTATGTTTGTGATTCATCATTCATATTATTTTCTTCAGCTTTCAGGCACATTGTAACTGTATTAATTCAATTCTTTGTCATGTTTAAAAAGCTTCCCAGGTTGATAACTTAAGAAGCTGGATGATAAAATGCCAAGAGTATGATTTTGCTAATTCTAGACAAAGGGTGACAACTTTTGAAGATGCCAATGTTCACTTTTTGGATGCTTTTAGTCATCTAAACAACAGCGAGTAAGTGTTTTTAAACTTTTGACTGGTACTTCCAGTAGATACAAAAAACCCAATACGTCTGAAAGCAATAAGATTCTGTAAAATCTGTATTTACTTTTCCAAGAAAAGATCTCAAACTGTGCTGAAATAGGCTGAAGGCTGCTTTCAAAAGTGTGGGATTTCTATATACAGTACCGTAATCACTATTCTGTATGGCAGCAATTTGGATCTATTTTTTCTGTATTTCTCCAAGGAAGTTTTGAAACAGACTTGATACTTAAAGTGTGTCATTTTCTTGACTTTAAAATACAGTCTAATATGCAAAGCTAACAGTACATAGCCACTGTAGGTTTTGTAATTGTAATAAACAATTTGACTGTCCACACTGAATCCAAAAAAGTGAAATGCAATCAAATAACACGGCCATTCAGAACAGTTTTTCCCTGTTTGCGCACATCCGTTCTCCATTAATACCGCACCAGATGCTAGGATTTTTATGGCTTTCCATGTGATACTTGGGGGACTTTACTTCCATAATCAGTCTTTGATGCTTGATATTCATGAGGTACACAACTTTCATCGAATAAGATCGTTGTGTGGGTGGAGCTTCCAGCTGTAATGTTCCAGAAATATAAACTCACCCTAAAATAGTCCACTGTTGTTTGAAGCAAAAGTTGGAGGCATTTTACATAATATCTTACAGTAAGCTGTGGTGAATTTGCACACTTTTGCACACTTTCAGCTTCACTAACATTAAATTATTTCTCTCAGTTTCAGGCATCTTCCCTGGCCACACAGCTCATGGATTTCCTCACGGAGTATCCCTACAATGACACTTATTATGACAACGGGACCGGGACCCTCAACAGCACAAGCTGTGAGGCCAAGCACCAGTATAACTACTATGCCATGCTCCTGACTCTCCTCATCTTTGTCATCGTGTTCGGCAATGTGTTGGTCTGTATGGCAGTGTCCCGAGAGAAAGCGCTGCAAACCACCACTAATTACCTCATTGTCAGTCTGGCGGTGGCGGATCTTCTCGTGGCCACGTTAGTCATGCCCTGGGTAGTATATCTTGAGGTAAGAAACATTAATTGTGTCATGTGGAGCCACATATATGGGAAGTTGAAAATAACCTCAGACTGTGTGTCAGAGACATGAGTCACAACATTGACTTTTAATACTTTGGGGATATGAGGCATGATTCAGGTGCTGTATTGTTTAAATATGTGCTTTTAAATTAATTTAATTAGATAATGGCATTGACGAGCTAAGAGCACCTCAGGGACATGTTTTGGGGACTTTTGGTTTACATTGCACACAGCACCGTGTGGCATTGCCGACTCCCAGGCAATTGATCTGTGCTTTGTCCTTGAAAC
This sequence comes from Beaufortia kweichowensis, assembly GCA_019155185.1. Taxonomy (NCBI): domain Eukaryota; kingdom Metazoa; phylum Chordata; class Actinopteri; order Cypriniformes; family Gastromyzontidae; genus Beaufortia; species Beaufortia kweichowensis. Next base: position 4,269,752 of record CM032795.1, on the reverse strand, counting down.
ATATTGCACCTTAGACTATAATTTGTAGCTCCAAAAAGGTTCCACTGGAAATAGAAGGCTAAATGAGCTGCAGAGAGGGTTACAGTGATCCATTTTACCGTTTCTCCCCACCTCCCTCTGTTACATTCCCTCCTAGACAAAAACATGTATGCAATGGTCATGCACTGTAAATGTTATTATTATATTTGTATAGTATATAATGCTAGTACAAAGATGCTTTTGATTATTGTATTTGATTGAAATGTTTAACTTATTAGGTGTAATATTATATAATAATATTTAGTATATTAAATATTAAGGAATTGATTTTGGTCATGGCAACTTGTCATTTTAACCTCAGTGAAGAGAGTTTGGTTAAGCAAATTAATTCTGCTTTAAAAAACTGCATAGTGTTGCCATTTCTTGTAAATGTGTTCATGTGTTTGCTATTTGTTTTGTAATATTTCCGAAATGACCCAGGCAATAATGGGGTATTAACTTCCCTTCTCTACTGTACGTTATTACACAAATCAAGTGACAATATATACAATGAATTTAAACTGACTAATGTTGTCATTTTGTTGTTTTCTTGCTGCACAACAGTAATGACACAAACAGTTTCCTTTTATAGGCGCTTGGCATTTCTAGTAGATTGCTGTACATTAAAGCTGAAGCCAACTGTTCAAATTTATTCACATCATTTGTGTTCAAGGCATTATTACCCCAGCAGAATATGATCGCACTGCTGGAATTCTCTCTTAAACTGCTCTGGTGGCACTGTTGTTAACCAGAAATAATCATAATAATAATAATAATGCTGAGAATGTTAGGAATTTATGCTTATTTTGCAGATCTAGCATTGAATTCAACATTCTTTAGACACTCTACCCTGCTTATAAAATGATAAATGATTCCCAAAGTCTCTATACATTTAATAAAAAAAACTGCCTGTATAGAAGACCATGTGCACATCTGACTTAGCAGTTACGCACACTGAGTCACTAAGGCTGTGTCTGCACCCGCTTGGCACCATGGCATCATGACCGTGTCTTTTACTGCCCTTTGCTGGGTCAGACGTTACTCTTTCAACCTCAGTGAAAACGTGTTTCACATCATTGTTTACTGAATGATTTATGGAATATATTCTCAAGATGTTTTACATATCTTATGTAGCCACAACACTGGCCCAGAAATACCAATTATGCTCATATTCTACATTCTTGGACAGTGAATGGGCTGAATTTACATATGAAAAGGCTAAATTTATATCATCATACACAGGGAAGACTGTGTCTGTCTCTTTTCACTGTCAGTGACTCAGTTGTCATAAGTGTGCCAATTTAATTAAACAACCATTTAAATATCTGAATGTACTGTATTGCCCAACAGAAATCAAGTATATTTTGTGTGGTAGTTGGCTATAACAATGCAATTGTCTCTTATAGTTCTGTTGATCATTTTGATTGTCTTCCTTAGCTTTGTGTTACTGTGTAAAATCTCATGACTGGGCTTTGGGCTCATAAGATACAGAACATTTTGTCATAATTAGACAGACCCCGAATTTTATTTTACTGTATCTGCTGAATGACTTTAACAAATCAAAATGGACCACTATTGATAAAGTAAGTTTTCAATATAATTCAATATAATAGACAGTATTGTTGATTATGACATATTAGGTATCATCATACCTGGTCTGACCCAAGGAATCAAAACAGAATAAAAACAATAGGAAAAAAAACTATTAAAAGTTATAATCATATATTTAGCAATTTTTTTGTATTTTCTAATTCAAACAATGGTAATACCATGCTTTTGTAATGTAGCAAATATTTTGGCAAATATTTTGATTATGTAAACCATTCAGTATTATTGTACAGTGTATATGTCTATAGTCAGGCTATACTTCAGGTCACCCTAAAAAATAACATGTTCTACCCGCTTGCCACACGACCGGCATCCATTTGTATGGTTCCACCAGACATTTTGTTGTGTTGTGTCCAGTGCTGTTTATAGTCAATGCAAATTCACTCCAGCTAAATGCACAGCAGTGAATGCAGTGAACATGTAATGTAAGAGAGGTCTTCAATCACTCGAGAGTTTCCTGACAGTGTATCAGATACTCAGCCGTCCGTGGAGATGGAAAGTCTTGCCATGTAAAAGAAGTGACGTCTTGTTCCTGTTTTACCTGTACATAATGAATGGCTACACAAAGATAGGCTCTGGCAGACATGTAATGATGGAGAGCAAAGAACAGGGAAAGCTGATGAATTATGTTGGGAGTGGTTTATAAAACTAAAGCCAAGTTAATGGAATTTGTGTTGAGCAGAACTAAAGATTTAGTGACAAGAGTCACAGAACATCGAGCAAATTAAGGCTGAGTTATGTCGACAGGATGTGATGTAGTCAAAATTGAAAGTTGAATGATGATATTACACAAAATGCCTATTATAAGTTGCTGGTGAGTTTTTATACAAGGGGGTTTTAGAAGTGTTCTTCGTCTGAAGCAGTGAGATAACGCCAAATCAATGACTTCCCCCAAGTGTAAGCCTACATCATTTCTTTCTCTCAGAAAGGCACATCTATCACATATTTATCTAGAAAGCTTCTGAAGGTTTTAGGCAGTGTATCTATGTAAACACAGTATACATAATAAGCAACAAATATCTTTGAAAATATTTTATTCAATAAAAAGGAAAATCTGACTTTTCACCGGCTACGGCATTTGGTGTAGTCATGAAACGTTTGCAATAGTTGCTTGATCAAAAAATCTTGCTCACAAACCACAGCAGCAGACATTCAGATTCAGTAGCGGCTCCTGACAAAGATTTTTGGAGGGGCAGTTTCTGGGTCATAAACTATCCATGAATGCACAGGGAACTGGGTTATTTAACAAAACAAACAAACAAACTATTTACATGAACAAATAGTTTTTTTAATAGTTTTTTTTTAAAAATTTTATTATTGTTGTTTGTAAGGGCCAAGCTGTTTAATCGCTAATTTATCATTAATTGACAATCTTTCAAACGAGTTCTGCAACAGAAACTCGACACTATTACACGCAGAATGATCTGTATTACTCGCCATCTTCACCGTCTGACGCGTTCGCTTAACTGACACAGACTCATATACACTTTGCTGAAGCGGATTAATAATATTGTCCAGAACTAAGTTCAAGTAACGTAAATGCAAGTGGGGCAGTCTCAAATCTGCCCATATGTCTCTTAATTAGAGCGCGCTGCAGTTCCTTTTTTCACCACAAATTTACATTGAGAAAATGTGTGGTGCTGTTGAGCTCGGGAGGGCAGAGAGACCCTCTGCCCCGCTTATCAAACCTGAAGCAATGCGATGAAATTTTAACATATCCACCTCACTTTATGACTTATAACAGTCTAAAATGTTTTCAGAATAAGGATGAACATTTTTGAGTTAACAGTTAATTAGGACTGGTCCAGTTTATATAGAGTTCTATGTTTTCAAGTGGCTGAATATTTTGGTGGGGCCCATACAGACGAGCCGCGCCTGTTCAGATTATTGATCAAGCAATGTCAATGTCTAATTTCTAAAATGTTCACATTTGCATTGCTTTTATCCAAAGTGACTTTTTCTTTATTGTCCCCATGCCTCATAAACTATCGATTAACCACACACTACAAAGTTCTGTTTAAAAGAGCCATTTACATTTGCATGGTCATTTTATCTGATAACCATGACTGGAGTAATTTATCAAATGTCGGTCAAATGATGGAAAAGATGTGTGGTGTATAGACAAGCTTCAGCATTTTAAAGAGCTGATTCAGATGCCTGAATCGCAGTGCTGAATGATGCTGTACAGTCTCAGTAGGTAGACTAATAGCAGACTGCAGCAGAACTGAACCGACCGCTCAGAGCCGGGCAGCAAACTGAGAAATTGTGCCGTGCAAATTGGTCTCAGCACATTTTTGACTCTGTTCACACCTTTACTTGATTTGCATAATCTGTGAAATCGGGTGCTAAAATAACATAGACAAATTAATAGATTTGCATGAATCTTTGTCTGCATGTCTAAAATAGTACTTTTGTGGACAATGTTGATTGACAGTTCTAGAGATTTTCAAAGATTCTGTAATCTGTTGTTGATGGAAGTAACGGGTAGATCATATTTGACAGGTTCAGGTGATAAGAGGTGAAGAATTATTTTTTACATCTCCTGAGATAAAGAAGAAAGTACATAGACACTCAGAGGACTGAACATCTTGTTTATTAATAGAGTTGTTTTGGAAAATCTCACTCTTCCTACCTTGTTCCCTTGGTACCAACTGTGTCTGTTTATTATGGTGCCACATTGGTACTAATACATTCATAGTTGTTGCGGAAAAGTAACACTATTATAATGATGCAGGATTTACTATAACAAAGTTTTTTTTTTCAGAATGACAGAATGATTTATATAGGTACCTTTTTAAACTGCTACAACAAAAGCTATTGATGCTGTCATTTATAGCACAAGGCTTTAGAAATTTTTGCCTTTCATATTAGGAAGGAATTACAATACCTGCTCTGATAAAAGCATCAGCAACAGGCGATTACTCTACTAGGGATCCACCAGTCTTTGACACACACGCATAATGATCAAGGATCAAGTTTCCTTGGATGCTTGAGGTCTCAACCATGACAAATAATGCATGATGTTATGATCCAGCTGTGTCATCTTAAGGTCAACTAAAAGACTCATATACAACTATCACGAAAGACTGAAAAATGCAAATGGATTTAAAAGCAGAATGTTAAATGCTTCATTATTTCTAAGTCGCTTTAGATAAATAGATGAATAGATGTCAATGTAATATATTAAGAACTAAGGGCATGTGAACATGTAAAACACAATGATTTGTGGAACATAAAAACATGTGATAAAGCTTTTTTAGGCTAGAGAAAACCCCATTTTATCTTTCTTCTATTGTACAAACTCTAAACTGTGTACAGAACAGGCAACTTGCAGATTCTGCAAGAGCTACATAAATGTATGAGCAGCAGTGTATCATACTATACTTAGCATACTTCAAATACAGTTCACCTTGTAAATTAACTACCTCTTTACTTATTCATGCCAAGAGCTCAAGAGCTCCACTAAGTGCATGTTGAACGCACTCAAGTGGAAAGGTGATGTCCATTTGAGCATAAATTAATTTCAAAAATGAAGCTGGACAACATAGATAGATTAGACATGGATAGTTTCCATAGATAGTTATGAATTTTATATTATACATTTATATTCATAAATATTCAATTTTATATTCATTTAATTTCAGAATGCATATGCTAATGTGTTTAAATCACATTTACAGTAATCGCTGCATTCATTCAAACCAGAATTGCACAGCGCTCATGAGCAGTTTGCCCTGCTACATTTCTATGAATTATTGTGTAATATCTTGCTTTGTGCAACCGCTATCTTGAATATTTCATAGAAATGGTGCAAGTTTGTAGTCACGCTGATTTGTGTGCATTAATAGTTTCTCAGCAGTGTTGCTCTGTGGGGTGTAAGAAATCTTTTACCACCATAGGGACTTCAAATGAGAGTTATTGCATAAAACCGCTGGAGATTTCTTTTAATGGAACATGGAAATATGAAGGCATGTTGTCTTTTATAGAGAAATATTGCTTGATATGAGCTGCTGTTTAAGCAGTATTATGGTAATATAAATATTTAGCAATGGGCAACACTAATTGACAGCAAGCTGATGAAATGCATTTACTGTATTCAGTACATACTGTACGTTTTCGCTTTACATAACACTTTGTTCAGCATTTTTTCTGTTATACCACGTTTCCGTAGATAAATAGGTCTTGGGTTAAAATCCCAGGGAACACACATAAAATTTTACCTTGAATACACTGTAAGTCCCTTTGGATGAGTGAGTGATTGAAAGTGAGTGATTTCTATTCTGTTTTCCAGAACAGGGTTTATGAAGGTTTTCAATACATTCTCTATTCTTTGTTATACATTTATTTATACAGTATCTGTCATGCTTCACTTTTCAAAGTATTATTCCTGTTGACTGCAATAAATATTTGATGTTGGTATTTTTGTGTCTCTGTTGTAGGTGGTAGGGGAGTGGCGCTTCAGTAAAATCCATTGTGACGTCTTTGTCACATTGGATGTCATGATGTGCACAGCCAGCATTCTAAATCTGTGCGCTATTAGTATTGACAGGTGAGTTCTTATCAGTTCAGGAAAATAGAGTAATGATTCCCTTAAATGACAGCTATACAATAAATCAATCATATATCTGTGAATGGGGGTTATATGTGTACATTATATGTGTGTCAGCATCCAGAATGCTTAAACCAATCAATGGAGTTGTTAAAAATATTGACAGAAAAATGAAAGATGATTTAAAGGTGCCATAAAATGAAAATGTGAGTTTTGTGGGTTTTACAGTAGCTTCAAGGGCGACTAAGTGCTCCAGTAGATATTTCTTTTATATTACTGTATTATTTATGTATATCTTTTATATACTATTATATTATATTATTTATTTATATATATAATTAGATAATATTATTTATTTCTATTTGAAATTTACAGCACAGTCTTTCTGGAAAATGAAATATGAATTATTGATGACTCACCTTGCACTAGAGAGATTTCTGCCCACTTAAAGGCTGACAGTGTCCTGTACCATAACAGTTTAGAATGACCTGTTCTAAAATTGGACACTTTGTCCCACAAGTAATAAGCAGTGTCGTTTTTATTATTATATTTATCCTTATCATTTTTATTTCTGTCTTTTAAATTACTTTTCCACAGTAAAAAAGTTTAAAAAAATAGTTTTTTGTACAAGAAGTCATTTGCATCAAGCATTAAATCTGGCAACCTAACTTAATCGTTGGGGATGCAGATTGGGCCAAAAACCAAAACTCAAAATAAAAATGTGTGTGTCCAGAGTAAGAGGATGCCTAAAGCTTATAAAAGATTATTCCAGAGACATCTGGTGAAGTGTTTCCATTGTTTCTCTTTCCTTTTGCCTGTCAGAATGAAGCCCCCTAACCCACTCTTCATCTTCTTCCCTCTGGGCTACACTCAGGTACACCGCTGTTGCCATGCCGATGTTGTACAACACACGATACAGCTCCAAGAGACGAGTCACTGTAATGATCTCGGTGGTGTGGGTGCTTTCTTTCGCTATTTCCTGCCCCCTGCTGTTTGGATTAAATAACACAGGTAATACAATTTACTATAAAAATAATTTCATGTTATTTTATGTATTGTGAACCAAGTCTTTAAATACCAGGCTGCAAAGGAACAGGCTTCAATGATCTGAATGAAACTGCATTTGCTTTAGAGATGTACAAAGTACAATGTAAATACAATTTCTGAGATGTATTATCAATTATTCAATTATTGGCTCAATTATTCCTTTGATAGTTTGTTTTAATGTTTGAAATCTATGCAGACAGATTCACACTGTCATAATCTGATAAATTTTTCAATATGTTTATAATCTAATTTTAATCTAGAGCTAATTTGCCATTGTGGGAAATTTGCCAGTGCTCCACTGAACCAATTACACTGGCAAACATAATTAATTGTGCGACCGTCTTTTTCAACCTTCAGCTACACGCGACGGTACCGTGTGCGAGATCGCCAACCCCGCCTTCGTCGTGTATTCCTCCATCATGTCTTTCTACGTGCCCTTCATCATCACGCTCCTCGTCTACGTACAGATCTACGTTGTTCTCCGCAAGCGCCGTAAGCGGGTCAACACTAAACGCAGCTGCCAGAAGACGGACGCCGATGCTCATCCCCCTCTCAAGGTGAGATGCTCCATGCAAGGTGGTAGCCTCAGGGAAAATCCCCAGCATTCCCTGCTGGTGTCGTTTACACAACGAATTGCCTACTATACGTAAAATATGGGATACAGCTGTCGATGTTAATTACAGAATCTTTTACAGAAGGACCTGTGAGACACTACCATAACTAACAGTGGCCCTGAAACCTTTGTTGGCCCCTGAACTTTGTGCTATATTACTGTAATAAACACAAGAATATCTGCTGCTTGTTTGCACTGTTCGGTAGTAACAAACTAATATTAGGGATGCTAATAATGGACTAAAAGTGAGCCTGACAGTACGGTAGTTCAGCTGTTTTAAAATGTAAGATGCACAGCTTTAGAGTCTGTTTAAACACTGATTTTTGATGTACTTGCTTAATTTTGTTCTTTTTAACCATAAAAAGATAACAGATTGCAGCTTTAAAATGAAAAGTTGTGATGTTATTCATTTAAGTGAGCCAGCTTGTTCTAAACCGATCATTAAGATTCAATTTTTACAATCTTCATTTTCATAGTAATATACAAAATACTGCAATGCATAGCATGTTAATCATGCTATGATTGTGGTGGTTTATAGTGCTTATATAGTGTTAAACTGGTCTGTTAAAATGCTATTTAATGCTGTTACACTAATTGAGATGTTTTTAATCTTGTGCACAAATTATACTGCACTACACAAAAATGTTTTAATAACTTTAATAGCTTTAATATGGTTCTATTTCCAATCAACTGCTTGTGTAGTAAACTATTGTACTACACTTTTCAACAGGGTATCTTGACTGTATATGAACTACTTTTAATTATGAGCAACTTGTTGCATTACACGCTGCAATTTCAAAGTACAGTAACTTTCCCAACATTGCTCAGTTGCTGAAATTATGATGATGAAGTACTTAACAGCAGCTACAGTAGGCGGTAGATGTCATTATAGAGATGCAAATTAGGGAAAATAACGGTGAGTGATGTCTTTAGATGATCTCATTTTAGCATCTCCATTGCACATTTGTTTTTGTTTTTTTGTTTTTTTATGGGGTCACAGCCTCTGCTAAATATGCATTACCCACCGGACTCTATAAAAGTAAAGCCATTAAAAATCAAACAAACTATCACAGTGACAACAATTAGAAGCAATTTCCTTTAGCTGTAATCGTTCTGAAACATAATACCCTGTACATCTGCCAGAACAGACTTTAAAGCATTACCCTTGTTTCATATTCTATCAAAACTATTCTTTGCCCTGACCTTTGAATTTTTTCACCATTGATTTCTTGCACCAGCTGTTTTAATGACCACTTTGGATCAATGGGTTCGGCCATCTAGTTTTAAAGGGTCCCAAGGTCTTTTGGTGGTACTTACAAATTACTGAAGCAATCTCTTTTTCATTCCTTCTTTTAGGGAAGCACAGACCATTTTGCTAAAGTGTTGTGCTTTGAATTATTTGCATCGTGTGTCAATCACAAGTCATCAAATATAACTGCAAATGATTCTCATGGCCCCACGCTGCCTTTGGAGTTAACGTTAACCACATGCTGAAACAAATTCTCATTCTTTGCCGCAGGAAAAATGCACTCATCCCGAAGATGTGAAACTGTGCACAGTTATCATAAAGACCAATGGGGGTTTACCTGCCAAAAACAAGAAAGCAGTAAGTCGCTTTTAACTAGGCATGAAAGATATTGTGAAACAATACGATTGTATGTGTTTCTTGTTGCTGAAAGCATACAGCTGCCACGACATTAGCACCATTACACACAATCTATAACAGTAAGGATGGGGATGGGTTCCAGTTAGAAAATCAATCACCATTATCTGTACAAAAAAATGACCTGGCCATATAGAGGTCTATGTACCATATTATTTAGTTTTAAAAGCTTTGGCAAATTACTATCATTAGTATTCTTAGACATCATACTGTACGTCTGGATTTAGTAGACATATAATTTAAGATAATTTGGATAGATAAATGTTTATGAATCCTTTTAGGTTGAACATTAAAATCGTTTATTTAATGTTGTAAACTAACTTGACAGTATAATTCTAAAGAGTTAAAACCACGGTGACAACAAGCAATAACACAGGAACACATAATGAGGCGGTTTCCCGGACAGGGCTTTAGCCTAGTCCTAGAATTAAATGCATTTTTGAGCTGTCCAAACTGAAAACAACTTGCACTGACATATGTTAAAATACATCATTGCCATTGCTTTGTCTCAAGATTCACACCAGTAATGTTTTTTTGCAAGGCATGTTTGTAAAAAGTAATTAAATGTCCTAATTTAACTATAGCCTAGTCCTGGATTCATCTAAACCCTGTCCAGGAAACCACCACAATGAGTGCTAATGTTAATGTTACACAAAAATATTATTAGTGTTATTAGTATTATTGTTTCATTTTTCATATTCATTGAGTTGATGATTGACAATGATAAAATTAATCTATACAGTTAGTGCAAATTACTATTTAATTTGGTCTTACATACAGTAGTTTTATATTGTGTTTGACACTGCCTGTGTACAATATACAAATATTAAAGCCTAAAAATATGTGACCCTGTATGTAAAAACCCAGCTAAATTAATTTTTGTGATTTATGGTTTTCTACATACAATTATCCTACATAATGTAAAGAACATTCTGTAAAAAATATAACCCTAATTTTATATTAACTGAGTAATATTATGTCAAATATTTAAATCATTATGAAATTAATAGGTGAAATCAACCTTTGATGCTTGTTATCACAGAATTAGATTTTTAGACTTTAGGATGGTCACATATGTATCAATGTAAGTAAAATTGCTAAACGCATTCCTTCTTCTGGAACAATAGTCCCTGCTAAGGGTGCTGTGCAGTGATTTACAGAATTGGTGGGGAAAAGTGCTTATAACTGTGCTTTCTCGTGAAAAAAACCCCACAGCTATTGACCAATCAGAATCAAGGATTGGAATGTTTTATAATGCTAATTTGTATTGTACATTTTGTTCTACATTTGTATTTTCTAGAGATGCATGCTTTTTATAATCTTATTTTTTGCCCTATTTTATATTTGTTGTCTGCATATATATTACGGTTGGATTACTGTCATAAATCATACATTATATTTGTTGGATTATAGTTGGATTACTGTGAGTCATACGTCTGTGTTGACAGCCTTCCTGTGTTAAAGATACATTGATTTAGCAACTACTTCATATATAAGTAACTGTCAGATTAGGAAATCGCTCAAAATATATTTTTACACATTTCTTTTGCTTATTGAACTGTGCTGTGCACTGGCACATAAAGTACAGATCTATTTAAAAGACTGATCATATAACTAATTTTGTCTTCATTAGCAACTCATAAAGGAGGTATTGCACCAGGGTGGTGATGTGGGGGTGGACATTGTGACAGGCACCAGCCCTCCAGAGAAAAAGAAGCTGCAGTCGACTTTGGTCGTTGATCTGCTTGCCAACCCGAGCCCCAGCCATGCCTCGCCCTCCCGCGGTGAATGTCAGCCATATGGAGATGAGAAAAACGGGCATGCCAAGGAGGTCCAGACCCCTAAAGAAGCAAAGCCTGTTGAAACCGAGGCGCTGCCCAACGGCAAAACCCGAACCACAGTGACGCCGAAAACTATGAGCAAGAGGAAGATGTCGCAGCATAAGGAAAAGAAAGCCACTCAGATGTTGGCTATCGTACTAGGTGAGGTTATGATGCCCTCAAAGACCTATTTAAAATAAATCACTCTTAGACAAAAAAAGTTAAAGCATAGATTGACACCAAACTTTTTTCCAATTGCAGGTGTTTTTATTATTTGCTGGCTGCCGTTTTTTATTACTCACATTTTAAAGACTCACTGCACAAGCTGCGTGGTGCCGCTGGAGATGTACAATGCCTTCACTTGGCTGGGATATGTGAACAGCGCGGTCAACCCCATCATATATACCACTTTCAATGTGGAGTTCAGAAAAGCTTTCATAAAGATATTGCACTGCTGAGGATATAATTCGCTGCACGACTAAAGGAAAGGACATGGCAGATATCCATACAGAGGAGGTTAGTGCCATCATTCAGCCAAGTGTGAAATGAAGGATTCACAAAGCTCCGCGTTTAGGACGTAAGAACTTATTACAGAAATATTGAGCTTTCACAGCGGGTTCAAATGAATGTAAAAGTAGAGATTTATTTGTGTGTTTTCATCATTTAAGTCTCCAAACCCCCTCGAGCAAAGTTGGAAGTGTATGTGTGTGTATTCTCTTTGGAGTTTCAGCGTGAATGTGCTAAACTGTAAAATAAGGAATTGCTGCAATTTTGAGATGATTGAAAACTGGATTGTGCCACAGAACACAGACTTTTAAAGCTTTTATGCAAGCAGGGTTCCTAATGTCACAATTTCATCATTATTTCAATTTAAAGGTAATCAAAGGGTTCCAAAATGCTCAGTATTTATTTATAGACACCTGTTTATTTCTTTAAGAACTTGCGAAGGCAGGTAGTGAAAAAAATAAATAAATGGAAATATTAATAAAGAAGCTGAAAACGCTATATATGATTTTATAAGGACAAAACGTGAAACGAATGCCTATGCCGACTATGAAGGACAATGTAAATAAGATTTAAGCGAATACTTTTATCGAAGCCCATGACAAAAATGATCATGCATGTTACATCAATGTATGTCTTCGGTATTTTTTGCGTACTTCAAGAGTACACAAAAGTATCTGAGCTTTATAAAGTTGTGTCTATGCTTCTCTGTCTAATGCTCTAATATGTTCAATGAAATACTGTAGGTGTTTGATTTGACATGTGACAGTTCATTTTTGTGTCTGGCAAAAAATAAAGCACAATATGTTTGTGGAAAAAATATATCTCTTATGATCAAATGTGTGATCAGTTTTAACAAGGCCATATACTGTATATTCATTGTTGAATTGTGTGTGATTTTTAGTTTTTAAGACGTATTAACATGGTTTCGAATGAGACTTTGCAACATTTTATTTTCCATGCTTAGTTTACTTTCAGTGGAGTGCTTTATTATTTGGGTTAATCGTCACCAACATAATTGCAGGTAAAGGTTACAAAGTCAGTTTGTGTTGCTTAATGATCATCTTACAGTAAAGAGCAGAATTTATAGTTTAACATAAATCACTTCAAAGCTTCAGTAAACTTGAGACATATACGCCCCTGTTTACTAATAGAATACAAGGGAAACACTATCTGACAGTAGCAATCGCAGCTGTCAGATTGTGTTCCCCCTAATAATTTTGGTATAAGGCTATTAACAAAATGATCAGCATAAGTGACAAAGTGGAATAATGGTTAAGGCTGGTTGCTAGATGTTTGCAAGGTACAGGTTTGAATCCATCTTGACTTCTTTATGGAACACAAGGTAAGCTTAACTGACAATGACATTTTTAGCTGCCAGTATGCATTCCCCTAATATTATTTGGCCAAATTTAAAGAGCTGGCTGAAAATCTCACAAGCTTAATGTTTTAGTACAAGTATAAGGATTCCTGTTACAGTTCACATAAACATCATACTGTAACAATTTGCTAAAAACTGTCAAAAAAATGTCAACTGTTTTTTAAGCCCTGTTTTCGATTAAGGTTTAATCAATGTTTTAATCAGCATGTGCTTAAAACAGAAAGGAATGCAAATACTGTACAGTTTTTCATCACAATATCTTCTATATGTGTTTTGCAACATGTTTTTTCTTTGAACATCACTTCAGCACAACTTCAGCAAGTTAAATATCAAATTAATAAAAATTAATTGTGGAAAGTGCTCTTCTGTTGTATAATAAGACATGAAATACATGTCTCCTAATATTTATAAGTCGCTTTGGATAAAAGCGTCAGCTAAATGTAAATGTAAATACAGTCATGGCTTTGATATTTAAGTCAAAGGAAATGAATGTTATTGTAGGAGTAAGTATTAATAGGGGTCTAGCAGTGTTTGAAGGGGCAATCTAGCGTACATTGATCATATGTTAACTTTTAAAAGGGTGTGACAATAAGGCTAATGCATGAAAAGGTCATTGTTTGACATACAGTGGTGATGAAAATTAACTGACATTCTGGGTAAACTGAAAACGAACCGATACGGAAAGATTATGTGAATTGCATCTTGTTGAAGGGCTATCATATTCGTCATAACAAGATTGTTGTTTGACACTTTTGCTTATGTTTAATCACCATAATTACAATCAGAAACGTATTGATTATAGACGTTTTTGAATGCCATTAAAGATAAGAGGGTTGAAATGATAAATGAATGTGCAGTATAAATGAGAGTGTGGTCATAGAGTCATGTTTGAGGGGAGGTGGGGGTTTTGGAAGCTTGTCTATGATTAGAATGTGAGATGAGGCTAGTCAGCTTTAAGACAGCTCATAATTACGGCCCACCATCGAAAAGTATACACCAGCTTTAGTGATGGATTGAAGCTAATTACAGTGGAGGCCTTAAAAGTAAAATAGCTTTCAGCCGCTGACTATTCTCACTAATTATTGACAACTTCAGTACGTTCAATCAACAATCTGTAATAGTTGATAAATTGAATCAAAACAGTCAAAGTTGCATTGGGTTTAATTAGCATATTAATTGTCGCTTTTCTACACAAGTGTCTTTGAAGCAGTCATTTCTTTATAAAGTATTTCGTGTTCAAGCATCACTTTTGTTCAAACTTTTGGCTATTTTAACCAATTATAGGTTTTGCCTCAGAGACAGTCAAACTGGCAGAAACAGCCTACAGACTATATAGATGGGAATCCAAACCATGGAAATATGATATCAAAGAAATGTAAATGTTGGCACTTTTGACTTCACACATTAACAACCCCAGAGCAATGTCATAAAAACAACCAGAACACCCTTGCAACAAGACAGAAAAGCTATAAAAACATTTTTTTAAAATCTACCAATGACACATTAGCAATGGCATAGCAATCTGGCAACCGGCCACAACACTCCAGAATGATGGCGTTACATTTAAAACTAGCAGAAAATAACAAAATCTAGCTTTCATTTTATCCTCTTGTGATTCTACAAGCCTTTCAAATGTCTAGAATTATCCACTTGAACATCCAAATTGCAGTCTACCCACACAGGCCTGCAAGAAAAGATGTACACGTATCAGGTTTACATTCACTACACGGAAGATATTATTGTTTCCCACCTCCTCCTATCACAGTCATGGGTCTCTAGACACTTTCCAGATGTTGTCCTGATAAAGTACTGACATTTACTTGTCAAGCTGTCCATCCCTGGCGTTTTCACATTACCCAGATAAAAGCTCAGAAGACGCCACAAAGCCAGAAAGACACAGAGATCGAGAATAGTAGCTTGACTCGAAGATGGTGTGTCTCTGCACCATTAAGAGGAGATGTCAACAAATATTCAGCAGTCATCATGTCTGTGAATTGACCCTCAGAGGCTATATACTGCCCTTACATAAGTTTTTCAAATGATGTGTCAACAGCAGATCTTTTTAAACCTCAAGGCAAACAAAGAGCTGAGAATGTACAGCATAGCATGATCGCTTTACACCTCTCTCTGAGATTAGGTTTGTTTAACCACTGGGTTGTGGATTACTCCTGGGACGAAAAAAAAATGAGATAGCCCCCTAGACAGCAGTGAGATTAAATGGATCACAAATGGAAACGTGGTTAGGTCTCCTTCCTCTCAGACCTTGCAGAGAAAAAATAGTCTTATTAATCTTACTTGTATCTTCCTTGGAGTTTTAGAAAAGAGCTCAACAGCGTAAAGGCTCAAGTCTCAACTACTGCATGCTCAGATTTGCCAAAAAAATCAAAGGTCTACAAACATCAGATATTTTAAAATAAATAAAAAATTCTCAAGATTTTCCAAGACCATCTAATGTGTATGAATTTTTACGATTTCACTGGTACAAATTCATACAAATTACCCTTCTAGTAAAATACTTACAAATCACCAGAACAGGGCATTACTGTACTGTATGTCAACAAAAATCTCTAAAGTGTCCTCAGAGCAACTTAATTTATATGGTGTTTGAAGTTTCATGATTCAACTGATAAATTGTTAAAACTGTTAAAAATCGTAATCTGAATGTTACGGTGGAGGCTGAATGAACAAATGCACATTCGCTTAAGCTTTCGTTTGTCTTCATTCAACCTCAACCACGCAATATGGCATACTTCTTTCAACCCTTTACACCACTTGCTTTTTTCCCTGCTAAAAGTACTTGTACATTTACAAGATGCTGTTTTTTACACTGTAACACATGGTAAAGGGTGTCAGTTTGGGTAGGGACGGTATAGGGACGTGTCCCTACCAATGTCTAGGGAACACTTAATTGTCCCTATCAATAATTTCGACCTTCAGTGATAATACTGTTTAATATCCTGCCTGTCACATAAAAGCTATTTCAAGTCATTTAACTTAATCCATATTGTGTTTGGCCAATGGAAACCGGGCTTTGTGTCTTTGTGTTGATAGAGGATTTTCTCCTCTTGTGTTTTGATGTTTCAGTATTTGTTCATACATCAGTAGGACTTCTATGTCTCCTACATGCTTCATTGTGATAATGCCAAGAGACTGACTGAAACAAAGCATGCTTGCAGCACTCGCTTCAGAAATAATGAAACACTTCTCTCTAGGCTAAAAATACCACTGTACATTCTCCTGCTTGACTGAGAAGCCATTGTTTAGTTCTGTAATAGTGATCAACCTTACAGTAATGTTAAACACATGGTTCTTGTCACAGAGAGAGTCTTTACATATTTTATGAACGTCACACAACATGTGTACAGTACAGCAATTTATCTGATCCTTTAAAAAAGAGAAAAGTATAAAGATCACAGCTGTACATACTGTACATTCCAGCCAATTACATAAAGCAAATGTTGTTTTTTTCATGGAAATTTGTATTACAGTACATTCTTCAAGATATCTTCTTTCATGTCTAGCAATGAAAGTTATATTTTGCTTTTAGAATGGAGCATACAGTAATATAATCAATGGTTACAGTATTACGATATAAGGGCAATGCTATTTCATAAAGTGTCTGAAGTGTCATCACTTCAGTTTCTATGAGCCCTCACATAATATCAGAAGGTTATTCAGGTTCGGTTGTTAATAGTGTAATTTTTGCCCTGCACATTCTACGAAGAGAATAACACTTAAATATCACACATGCAGAACTGTAATTGCTTTCCTCTCCCATTTAAAATGTCAGCCTCTGCTTTCACAAAACCCTAATCAGGACTTTAGAGGAACACAAATGCAATAAATCTACAGCGTTTAGATTCAATTAACATTCATGCTCTTTGAAAATGGCGATAGAAAATGGCATTTTAATCGAATAATGAATGATTAAAGAATCTTATAATGAAAGTGGCAAATGGTATTGAGTGACAGGGCAAAGTTTGGGCCTTGCTGATATAAAAATTAGTTTTGTTTGAGAGCCAGTAATGTGACTGATGGAGGACAGCGATGACCTTTGAAGCCTGCAGTGTGATTTGCTATGGGTCATTTCTTTTTCACTGACTTGTCTGTGAGGCAACGAAACTGGACAGTCACATACATCAGTTGGACACAGGACAGATACTGTAACATAGGCTTGTCATTAAATAATAATGCTTTAACGTTTTTTTTGTTTAAGAGTAACCTAAAAGCCCATTTTTGTACACAAGAATCCAATAATTTAAATGAATCTCTTGTGAAACTCAGGAAATTGTTGACCAAACGATAAAATTGATTACATTATTACGAAAATTTGTTAAGCTTTAAATATAATAATAGATGACCAGGAAAAATTTGTGTTTTAGCGACTGTTATTAACAGACCTCAGAATGTCACAACTGACCAATCAGAATCAAGTATTCCATGAATAATAAACAGTGTTAGTGTTTACCTCTGTCATTTTTTATTAATTTTATTAGTACATTAGTACATTGATCAGTATGAGTAACCTTAATTTGCATACCTGTCCTGTCTGATTTGTTTGTAACACCCAATCAAAATGTATTAATACAGACACCCAAAAAAATACTTAATGCAATTTGCATGCCATACTTTTCCATCCTTCTGGCCAGTTTTAAATACTTGATAATAGACTATAGCAGACTTCTGCATTTTTTTAAGATTGTATGAATCGCTTCTGCCTAATAATTTGATCATTATTTAATGAAACGCTTCTAGCATGAATGTAAATTGCATCAGATAAACATGCTGACTTCTGTGCAATCTAAAACAAACCTAATTTACGTAGGAATGTATCATGTGTGTGTAAAAGAATGACGATTAATTTTCAAATATTGAACAAAGCTTTCCAGTCTTTAATATAGACGGTGGTTTCGTAAATAACATGCCAAGGTTTTCGCTCCCGACTTCACCCCAGAGATTCAACACACTCAGCAGGTGGTCAAATGAGGTCATCCTTCAAATTCCAACATCCTCGTCAAATTCCAGGCGCAGACTTCCGTGTCCTACTGTTCCCCCCGACAGGAAGATACCTGTCACTAAAATACCATACTCGGGGTTAATCGGGCCCCAAGGCCGACGTTTCTATTGATTTTACATCAGTCACCTTCAGTAAATCCTCTTATGCTAAAACACATTCAAAGCAGCTGAATAAAGAGCTTGGCCATTTTCCTAGAAGAGACGCAGTGGAAGACTTAAATTTTCTTTCTTGCCAGCCTGCTACATGCTTTGATTTATTACCCCTGGTCTTCCTTCTCCCTCCCTCTTCATCACCCACCCACCCCCTCGCAATCTTATCCCAACGGCTTAACCGTATTTGTTTGAGCCCATCTGTACAGCCGCTCCGCACACTCCCCGTATGAATCTAACAGCTGACAGCGTGTTCGTGAGTGAGGAATCAAGGATGCCATAATTAGGTAGTCTCGATTGTTTTCCTCACCTGTGCCTGGTTGACGGAAGCCCACTAAAGATGTTCAGACTGCTCCAGAAAAAGGTCAAGAGGAAAAATCAAAAGAGGTACAGTAAAGTCCTTTTCAGAAAAGGGCACTCCTTAATTTAATAGGTCAATAAGGTGGCATTTTACATAGAGATACATGAATATTTTTCTATTTTCAACACAGCAAATTGACAAACAAAAAACTAATGCACATGCAAACTAAATGCACATTAAACTGAGATAATAAATCTCAATATATGTCACATAAATGTGATTTGAAAATACTTTATAAATTACAATAAGCAAATAATTATTTGCATAATTATTACAAAAAATATTAAATAATTATTAATGATTAAAATTAATTAAACATTTAAAACATTTGAGAGAAAAAATGCTAATTGCTGAACTTGGTACACAAGCACTTAGCACATATACAGTACGCAAAAAAGCTACTGTAGGATAATTAAGGATAATTAAAGACTGGTGTATTAGCATAAAATCTTAAGTGATTGCTGTAGCTCATTAATTAACATTACTCAAAATTATATGTTCACACAAAATATTTTCTACACTGAGATAACCCTACTCAACTGATCAATTGATTCACTTTTAACACGGAGTACAAACACTATATATAAACTGTCAATCACTATATAAACTTTGATTCTCCACAGAAATACACTAAACTCTATTTTAACATTCATTTTTATTATTGTGTAGAGAAGTACAACATACCGAACAGAATGTTTATCAAAGCAAATACTAATCAAATGAACGGATACACAAATAAAACATCATCAATAAAATGAGCTATTTAACAGTTTAACTGCTTCATCAGTTACTGTTATTGCTTATTCTTTCACCAAGCACAATTAATCAAAATACCCATGCACAAAGTTTTATGGGTATTCCTCATGCCATATTAAAATAATAATGATTAAGATTATTACTTATTACTCAAAACACAATTTTATAGTCACAGGCATGATTATATAGTCACAATATCATATGCCATTGTTGATAATATAAATTTGTCACTTTAAAACTAGTTATAATGGCTTGTGCTGTTTCTATGGAATTACTGGAGTAACAGGAATGTGCATGTGATAAAGAGAGCTCGTATAAGTTTATGCATTTTTCCAAAGCAATTTAAAGTGCATGCATGTTTTATAGAAAACATAAATGACCCTTGAACTGCTTACACAATGCTACAGGACCTCCAGCGTCTCAAATCATTGTCAAGATGGCATTTGCCATTGTACAGGATTATCATGAATGTAGAATATAATATCAGAGAAAAGATGATTTATGGACTGTATAATGAAGACCAGAGTAAACTCAAAGAGTCTGCACAGACATTCTGTTTCAGGTGGTATGAAACGTACAAATGAGGTCAATGTAAAAATAGCAGCAGTGTCTGTACTGCTAATTTCTTCAGTAATCATGTAAAAAAATACAAAGCTTGTGTGGTGGCACCAGTCCTAATGAGTCTTAAAGCTTCTTAAACGGGAATTAAGAGCCCAGAGACTTTTTTTATTGATTGAGGTGGAACAGAAATAACGGTTCTTCAATCTTCATGTGCAGCATCTACCATTTTTCTTTATATAAAGGTGATTATACAGTAGTTGGCAGTAATTTACTGATGTTACTTTGTACTTTTTTAATCATTGATTTGGTTTTGAAGCCTGGGTACATACAGTATGGTTTTCTAAAGAACTAGTTATTTTTAAAAGGATCTTCAATGGCATCAACTTGCTTGATTCATTACATTAATGTTCACAACATGATCACAACATAATATGAATTATTGCTTACATTTGACAGACATCTCAATGCAAGATGTATCGAATGCTTTTTAAGAACATTATTTAAAGGAACAAGATTATTGCACACATACTCACATTAAAGAGGGAAGTAATGTGGCTGTAAGCATCAATCATGAATGCCGCAGTGCTCTGCTATGAGGGGGCTGCAATCATCCATATATAGTCGGTGAACCTGGAGCAGATTCAGGCAGTCCAAGCTGTAATTTACTATTAGCGCCTCGGAAGCTGAAATGCAGCTCTCCTCCTGACAGGAACTACCTGCTATTTTGTAAGAATAGTTAAAAAAGGGGGAATATAAAGAAGATATGCTATAACTATTAGTGTCAGTAAGTAGGCTGGTACAGCATCTCAAGTGAAAATCCCACGGCTGAGGCAAAGTTTGAAAGTGTGAAAATATTTCACAATTTTTAAATTGTCATGCATGCACAAGCTGTACTCCACTTGTCAAGCTTGTGTTGGTTTAAATTCAATGAAGATTCAGCAAAGCAGCTCCCTAACCGTGAAACTGAAAATTTAGGACATTGAACTTTCTCTGTTTTAAAAGTAACGCAAATGTCAGATTAAGAAATCAGCTGCAGAAATAACAAATTCCTTATTTATATTATAAGCGTGTACCCCTACTATGAAGACTTGTGTGGCTTAATAGATTAACGTTGGCATTGTCTACATAAATGTGAAACAGTGTGGATGTCACAGTTTGATATACACTAATAAGAAATCCTTCTACTCATAGACCATTTTATTACGCCTTCAATGTGAAATAAATATGTAAAATAACTATGTCGTCAACTCAGCCTTTTCAATTTGAACCCGAACCTCATAAATGATGAGGATAACATACAATATGATATTGAAAATATGAAAATTTAAGTATATGCATTATGATTAAAAATATTTAAATATGTCATCCATCAATGCTGTATATCTATACACTAAAAAGCATTAAGAAGATTATTTATATTTATTTGCAAATTGTATTTACAGATATCTCCTATACAGTATCAAAGCACATGCAAACTTTCAATCAATAGTTTTATGAATTGCATATAAATATAAATGCAATGAAATAAAAATGAAAATCAATGTATCTTGTATATATTAAATTGAGTTTATTCTTAGTTATTCCCAATATTTGATGTATGTATTATGTACTGTATTGTTTCTAATCAACAAATTAAAATGTTTGAAAATACATCAATAAACCTGTCTCTCACTCTCTTTTTCATCTTTTTCGAGTCTTAGAGACACACAACCTTAGGCAGATATCAACATTACAATAAAGCAAGCAGGAAATTATTTACAGTGCTGCTACACCTCATAAAACACATTCATTATGTCCCTGTGCTAATAAACAGCGGCTTGGGATAATATCACTGATAAAAAGCCTCAACAATAATGTGCTTTTGTACAGTACAACAATGGCTATGAATTTAGAATATCGTATTTGTATTTACAGACAATTTGCTTTTACTTGTGTTTACAACAACATTCTCATTTCTCAAAGCTAATTAAGATAAAACAGGAAATGAGATCTTTAAGAGTTTAAGAGAAACAGTGAGACAGGATTATTCTGAATGGTAAGTCATAGTGCTTTCCAGTAAAGTCTCTATTATTTTACAGTTAATATGAGCTAACAAGATGTGTTAAAGACACTAAAATGACACTAAAATGAAAAGAAAATGTCATAGCATTGGCATTTTGACATTAAGACCCGCATCCACACTTCCCCTAGTGTTTATGTTTAATGTCACCCACATTCTCGCAGAGTTGCTTGTCGGCAAAATATTTTGATGATTTCTGCCATTTTTATAGCTTTTGCTTTATTATTCTAGTGGCAATTACTGTGACAGCTGCTGTCTCACCTTAAAGCTCTTATTGTTATGCATGGCTTCATATGACGACTTTTAATTAGTTCTTAGAACTTTTTTTGTTAATTTGTTAATAAAATTGCTTTGCCAGACATTATTAATATCATTTTTATATAAACGATATGTTTAGTATTCCTGACATTACCTACATCAAATCTGTAAACAGTTCTGTAGTTTATCGTTTTTCACTTGTCCATCCAGAGATGATGCTTTAATATGTCCAGGAAAGTTTTTTTTTATCAATAACACACGCAGTGAAACATTAGTTCTAATGGATATCCTATGACATGTGATCACAGTTGATCAACTGTCACGCAAAAGTACACCATGGATAAAGGTAGGTTCATTGTAGAACTTCAAACAACTAGTCCACAGTTGTCATTATTCAGATTATAGCATCTCTTTCTGCCAGAAGCCAAAATTACCCTAATGACAAAAAAAGAAATGTCTTGTCTTTGAAATAGCTCTGTAATCACCACTGACAACTGTTCATCCCTTTGAGGCGCATATAAATATGACACAATAATGTACCTTTTATGTCGCTCTTACACTTCAAGGGCAGACACATTTAAGGGTGCACAAAAGAGTACCACAAAATACAATGAACCGCGAATTTACACAGATGTGACTAATACAGAACTAATGATTAGTAAAAATTACGGTTTTAAAAAGTAAAATTATGAAATATTACATAATTTATAAAAATTGTAAGTGGCTTTAGTTGTGCTCTTCTCCACAGATAAATCTGATGGTTTGTTGACAACTCGGCTCACCTCCAAAAAGATAAAGACGTATACTGTTATAAATATTATAAAATACCCAAAAAACATTTTACCTCACTAGCAAGAAAAGTCATCAGTATCTTTTCAGATCTCACCACCTCTGAAAGGCCAAGCCGGTGTTGATTCATGTTTTGTTATGAACTCTGTCACTTTCCCTTTTTGCTTGCAGACTTTTTCAGCTCAAGGTTTCTTTATTTCTATAGTAGTAGGTTATTGCCCAGAAGGCTGCCTTTTCTGAATGATCCATGGTCAGTGTTGCTCATTTGTTGTGGCTACAGGCTTTCAGCTTCAAGCACCTACCACACATTTGACCACACTACATGATATAATAGCAAGACCTTTTGTCATTTACAGGCATGATTGTGAACACGCTAAAATGTTCTGTATGGCTTTTATGGTGCATTGCATCTTTACAAAGAATCTGAATCAAGGGCCCTATGACTCCTTCAGAGTGAATATGAGGACATGAAGACACACAATTTATATCACACACAAAATAACACCTCACCATAACATTTTAAAAAAGCTATCATCAAACACACAATGAAAGTCAAAGGTTTTTGTGGCAACACGCCAAAATAAAAGTAGGGTTTGCTTCAACAAAGATGACATATGATGAAAAAATTACTTTACTTAAGTAAAAATGTAAAATGTAGTTTTCTGCAACATATTACAGTAATTTTACTATAGTCAGTCCCTCCAGAAAAACGCAGATTTTTTTATGATTGTTGCAGGCAAAAATCCTTGATTATCCTTGGCATGTTTTCTTAAAAAATGCGATGGAATATGCGGGATATTTTTGCAATTTTATGCGATGAAATTGTGGGAACTTGCAAAAACTGCAGTTTGATGAGAGAAAAAAAGGTGATTCCCCCAACACCCTATTCTCACTAGGCTACTACCTTAATGTAAAGAGTCATTTCTTATTACTTCCTATGATAAGCAAGCATACTAAATCCCAGAATATTTAAGTTCTCATTCTGTTTTAATATAATTTGTATAATTTATGTAATTAATATAAATAATTTGCCCCCACTGTCATGTAACACACCGGGAAACTGCTTCGCGTGGTCTTTTGCGCTTATTTTTGTTGGCAAATGAGAATGATTTGTGTGCTTCATCATGGTTTCACCGCAGGGTTTGCAGATGACGTTCACGTCGCATAATTACGTCACTTCACAATGATCCCATGGCAATAGGGGGAAAATAATGGCGCTTTACTTGTGTGAAGTAAACGCAAAATTTTTCAACTTTCTGCTAAGATATATGTGACTTTTTTGCAAAGAAAATACAGGGATTATGAAATCATGCTAGCCCCGCATATTTTGCTTGCTGAAATCGGCAATTTATGCGGCGAAAGTGCGGCGTATTTGAAAAAATGAGACCCCCGCATGAATATGCGGACTTTGGCTGCAAATTATGCTTTAAATCAGGTGATCGCATAATCACGTTTTTCTGGAGGGACTGTATAGTATTCAATAGTAAGATATAGTAATTAAAAACTGCAGTATACTTCAATATTTACCCTAGTAGGCTTATAGTACAGTATCTAGAAATATGATGTATGATTTCATTGTCTTGTAAGTTGCTTTGGATAACAGCATCAAACACCTAAATGCCTAAATGTTAATGTAAAAATTTGTATACTACAGTATTTTCATATAAACATATTACTATTGTATAGTAAAAACAGAAAACACAGAATCCCGAAAAATGTAAATGAAAAAAAATGGGCTATAAATCAGGAGCAGAAAGTCTCAAAGATAAAAATAGATGGCTAAGGCTGTCGGTCTCTAAATTTTTATTACAATAAAAAGCCATGTGTGAAATAACATGATGTTGAGCAAATGACAACACTTGTCAACGCTTGTTAAAGGCGAAACCATCCCTTTTACTCAGCTGTATAAAGATATACGTAAAAATATACAAAATAATCTCTATTTATAGTGCCAGTGCATAAGCAGTGTTTTGCACAGGCTATAGTATATTTTTCACTTTTGAAAGCTATATACTATAAAACAACTAAATACTTAATCCTACATCACACAGTAAACACTCCTGAAATTTCACCCCAAAAACCCCTTTGATCACAACAACAATAACTCTTTTCCATCCATTCTGGCAGCGTACGACGATGCACTTTGAAAGCATAGCGATGAAATTCTAGCTCAGTGCTACCCCAGGCATCAGGCCTGTCCTGCTTGATTGCATTGGAGGCAAGCAGAGAAAGAGCATTCGTTCATCATCAGACTGTGACAAATGGAAGAACCAGCTTTATGTGACAGGCAGCAGAGAAGAAGACAGACCCTGCTTTAGTCCTCAGGATATCCACGGACTTCACAGGCACATTAAACATGTCTGCACTGGAAAAGTAATGTGCTTCTTTATTCGAAAGTCATTTGCAGGTTGCTCTGAGCTAACTGAGCTGTTCTGATTGGATAGTTCTCTGCCTGTAATAGATTATGCAAACAGCACACATCGAGAACTGTCTTCAAGTCCAAGGTTGTTGTGTTGAATAGTAACACTTTTAAAGGACTTCTTAAACATAAGGTCGGGAGGACTGAGCCTATCTAATCTTCTAATTACCCTTACGCTACTGTTTCTCTTAGTGCTTGCGGGCCCTAACCCCAACAGCAAGTGGAACGAGCTCGCGCCCGCCCTCTCCCTGCACGCTGTTTGCCAGCCAGAGGAAACATATGGGGAACAGACTTTTGCCCTCACGGGCTAAAGTGCCCCTAGGCAAAACCAAACGGTGGACTGGATGAGCGAAATGGAGTATAGAGATTCCCACGCCAGCTAAAAGCATTCAGTTATGACTCCGCTAAAGATCCGCTTTTTCCGTTCCGCTTTTTGTTCGCTTACCTTTCACTCCCCACAGTCTGTCAGTGTCCGCTTACTGGAGATGATCGTACCATCGACAGGTAGATTCAGTATAATCTACAATACAGCCAGTCGTTTAAGTAGTATGTTCGTAGTTTTGAAGTATTTCAGGTATTTGTAAGTAACAACTGTAATATGCATTAAAAACAGTTAAAACAGCAGCTAACATCTTTATTCTATGTACACCTGCCCACCGAACTACGGAACGCGTGAAGGGAAGAACTGACGTGTGCTTTTTGAATCGCATTTTCATGTATTCGATGGGGCATGTCTGACGCTGAGACAGTTCGTGAAACTTTTCTGGTTTCAACCCCAATAATACTGAAATATTTAATTACATTGATACTTTTAATTTTAAACAATAATCTTATAATATTATTTATGCCTGTGTGTGTAAATACATTCTTGTCCCTCTGAGCTGCAACAGTCTGTCATATATTTCTGAATGAATTGTAGAAATTTCAAATGAGGCAATGATTTGCATATGTCAAGAGTGCAAGAGAGTACCAGAATTTTAATCCTCACTTAAAGCAGTTTATGTATAGTTTGTCATGATTCGATTTAGGGCTGGGCGATATGGCAAAAATGTAAACTCGATCATTTTTTCCCATATTGATCGATAACGATATATATTTCGATATATAAACTGTTAATGCTGCCAGCTTTAAAAGAGTATCCCAACTATGACTGAAGCCATAAAAATTTGAGGGTTCATTAATTACATTTTAAAGTATAGTTTTTTGTCGACAATTTCATCATTTTTGGATAATAACTCGAGGTTAGTTTCACTTTGGTCGCTGCTTCCACTTATTTTTGTCATCCTCGTGTCGAGTTTGCTTTGCAGAGTGCCGTAGGAAATTGACTTTGTTCTTTGGCGTGAACGTTAAAAGCTGCACGCTGATTGGCTGTTGTCGCATATTTCTGCTGTGTGATTGGCTCTTATATTAATCCATATCGAGTAAAAATGCCTAGAGCTTATCATCGTTATCGACATATATTTTATCGCGATTCGAAATGATATCGTTTATCGGCACAGCCCTAATTCGATTAGAATCAACTATGAAATATTAAAGTGAATAGTAAAGTAAATTGTTCTTCTTATGGAACGGTTAAAACAGGTTAATGCATTTACTACTTTTTCTTGTTTATCTGCTTTCATAAAGTGACTAAAGCAAATAACATTGAAGTGGGAGCTGTTATGGAGTATTTCACTGGGTAAGTGTATTGAACAAATATGACCTGTGCACTATATTGGACGCAGGCCATTTTGTTAAGATGTCTCAACAACTTAATTCTCCACATTTGTTTACGTATGTATACACGCAGTGCCCTCTCATTTCGAGTGTGCTTTTAAACTATGATGTATCACTTTATTTATGATGTATCGCTTCATTGCCTCCAAAGCATTTGAAAGTAGCTTTGGATAAAAGCATCTGCTAAATGTAAATAAATTCAAATTGAGTTTATTGTCATACGGCCTGTTATTCTTGAAATTGCAGTTTTAACATTGTATAACTTTAGATAGAGAAGTGCAAAAAAACTTGAACCCAGGCGGCTAAAAAATGGGATGTACTTGATGCAAGAACATTGTGGTAAACAAGATGATGCACACAGAGGCGCTACTGTTGGTGATGTGTTTGAGGAACTTCAAAATGATAGCACTAGCAAAACATGGATGGTTGGCATGCTCATTGATCTCACTGTCAGTAATATTTATCATGCTGTGAAGCTGGTAACAGTTTGCCACTACTGCTAAACTACCCAATTATTTGGCAGGACAGATATTAA
This sequence comes from Beaufortia kweichowensis, assembly GCA_019155185.1. Classification (NCBI taxonomy): domain Eukaryota; kingdom Metazoa; phylum Chordata; class Actinopteri; order Cypriniformes; family Gastromyzontidae; genus Beaufortia; species Beaufortia kweichowensis. The sequence goes on along the minus strand of CM032795.1, from coordinate 4,241,929 downwards.
AAGAAGAAGAAATTTATTTTGATTACCTCATTTCCCTCACATCCAAGAATCAATAAAACACAAGCCTTATTTTTTATCTTTGTGCCTGAGTAATTCTCTTTACCAGTCATTTAGTTTATATTACTAATTGTAAAGTTCCTATATTCCATAATGACCGCATCAATGACCCTCAACAGGAGTTGCTAGCTGTCTTTTTAATGAAAATGTAAGTTTGTTAAATGTCAGACCTGTAATGGCTCACCTATAATGGTTCTTGCCTGCATAATGATGCAAAGGTAAAAAACTTTGTGTACAGTACAAGCGCATAAGTGTTCATTTTAATTATATGAGAAATCAATTGACAAGAACATATTTTACTATAACCTTCATTAGTGTGTAATGTTGTTGTTTGAGCATGAAAAAGTGTGTAAAGTACCATTGCAAATGGTGTTACGCCTTCTTTTTCCTGAATTTGTGTGAACATGCGAATCCCTTTTGTAATTGTCTTTTTAAGACAATGTTGTCATTATGTCCAATCTTTGAGGTCAAATCCTCCACTCATTTCAAACGAGGCTACTATTTAAATAGTCATTTATGAGTAATATTTGTTCATATCACGCATTAAAGCTAAACATTTATAAACTCGCAGTGTACACTACAGTCTTAATTAATTGAATTTTATTAATTCGTTAAAAATTAATTGCTATCTGGCCATCTGCAATAATGCATAGTACTGTTTTTTATTTTAAATCAGGTAAATGTATTCTAGAAGTTATCAAAAATAAAATGATGAATTTGGAGTAAATAGTCAGTTTTAATGCAGAACTGGTCATGCAATTTTAACATTTATTTAACAAATATTGCTTTGGGTTTGTTGAAAAAGTCACAGTCACACTTTCCCTCTCATGAACATGTACACAGAGAAATTAGACTTTGTCAAATAATGGATTGCATTTTATTTTTCCTCACCAAACTCATTTGTATGTCTTCAGGACATGAACAAGGGTTTTGTGTCCTTTTAAACCTTGAGAAGAGGGCAACAATTTACTCCCATTTTAACCTGAAAACCCCCAAAACCCCTCAATATCCTAGAAAACCAGTCTGGGTCGGGTTTAGTTAAATATGTACTCAACGCAGAATGTGTTATTCATAAATAGTTGTCAAGGCCTTACTTTTGGCACAATAAACTTTATTTTGGTATTCAGCTGAAACAATGTCCATTGTAAAATCTGGTCATGAACCACATGACCTACACGAGCAGGACACTGTATTGTCCTTGCATCTGTACATTACAGATGTCCTGGTCGAACAAGATTGACGACCTTTGATTGATGTCAGTTAAGGGGCCTGGAGCGTTTCTTGTCGCCACTTCCAGAAGTGAATCTTCTGGCTTTCAAAGCTCAATCTCTCGTTCACACAAATCAAAGCGTGAGGGAAAAGAGCTCTAAAATTAGAATTCTGTAGAGACTTGACAGTGAAAATGTCAGGTTCACACTTCACATAAGTAAATGTGGCATGTTGTTGTTGATCCCTGGATCTAGCTTGGTTTGCCACTTTGGTTTAATTGTATCTTTAGCTTTAGCACAGCTTTGTCTGGCAATGAACTGCAGATTTAGCTTCAACAGCAAGTCTTATGAACAAATGTGTCAGTAGTTTTGGTTATAATACTAGGTTAAGTGAAAGAGGATGAAGACTAAGCGGATATCCTGTCCACTTAGAACCTTTGACACATCCAGAGAGGGTTGTGATGTGGGTTTTACATCATCTGTTATGCTGGATAGTGCTATCTGGAGGGCCAGCCAGTTTGTAAAACATTGCAGTATTTCAGTTCTGCAATGTCAAATAACTTTTTTATTGATGCTATCAACTGCTACACTGGACTTTTGATAGATCCTGAAGGGAACAAATAGAGGTTAGAGATTGAGGGATAACAAAGTTCTTTTAAAGTAGTTTTGCTCTTCAGCATCTTTATAAAGCTTTTACAATTTAGACACAACTATTTTATTTTTTCTCATTTTGTTGTAACTTCTAAGTCATAAAACTGATTAGGTCTGTTTCGGTCCTTGATTATGATTGGTTGAGCCATAAATGACTCTAAAAACACACCTGTGACCGCATTTTCCGTCCGTATTACTGCACCACTGACTCTGCATTGCTTGGCAACCATTTAGCTTCTGAAAAACTGTAGCCACCTGTTAGGTCTGATGCCACACACCACCAGGTCAAGATGCCAAAGACAAACAACAAACGGTGCTAATACAGTGTACACACATGACGTGCTGTAAAACTGGCAAAACAATTACGAAAAGAAATGATAAAAATTACTAACCTTTATCTCTATAACGAAATTCCAGATTCATTTTTTGTGAATTATTACAAAACTGCTTTTGAAGATCGCGTTGGCCTGAACACTGTAGTGAGTTTGTAAAAGTTTACCTTAAATGTGTGATATGAAAAAACAGTGTTTAAAAGTTGCTGTTAGTAGCGTCATTTGAAAACAGGTAATGCTTGGACCCGGAAACGGTATTCCTTACATCGCGACTTGCTTGGAGGAAGAATATATCAATATCACTCCACTCTATATTAAAAAGAACAACGTCCCTAGGCTATTCAAATTCAATGTAAACCACAACATTGTGGGGCTTATTGTTTAAATATATTGATCTTTCTGTCATTTTTTGTTTATTATTGTATGTAAAAGCTATAAAAGCCCAGTAAGTCTCTATAGCTCCCAGACTACAATTCTGAAAATCATGTACATGAGGCCACCATGGTGTTTTTAGTTTTGTCTTTTTTTGGTTTGAGTCATTTGATTGCCACAATCATAAACATATTTTTAATGATTCAACAATGCTCATTTGTGTAAAAAGTGTTGCCAATTTATTTGTGATAGTGCTGTACAGCCTACTCGCATACTCCAAAGCGTAAACATTGTATAGTTATCTATAAAATGTATAGATAACTCATCTAAACAATCACAGCACATACTTTTACTTCTTCACCTTTTAATAAAAATATGGGATTTTTCAATAACATGATTGAAAAAAATGCTGTAACAATTTTTAGACATTTACCATTAAAGCTCATCCGATGACGTATAAATTGAATGACCTTTTCACTTTACAAGTGTTTAATGTTTGGATTCTGGACTACAAGTACTCAAGTATTGACTGGACCTATTTTTATTTCTTATCTGAAAGCTCTCAAGCTAACGATTCAATTCAAAGCATTTAATTCAATTCAAAGCTATTCTCATCCTTTTATGCACAGCAATCATGTTCATTAACTTCCCATAATAGCATTAATTTTTAATTTTCAGTATATACTGCTGTTTCCTAGAGAAACAGTAAATCACAGTTGTGAATGTAAAGAATGATATTTATTTTTTCTGTGTTTTTCTGGTGTGATTTATTTCATGGATATCATCGTCTGTGCTATCAGAAAGGAATTGCAAAGTTTGACTACTCCATCTGTCCATTTCCAGTTGTCAGCTATCTGCTCTACTGAACTTTGCAGATTTCATTTTTTGATTTATGTTTTGTAAATATAGTTTAGAAATGTTGCACATCCCAAAAATTACATTTACATCTATTCATTAATTCAGAGAATTAGAAAAACTAATTGAGAAAACATTCTAATTATGTTTTATTTCAAATTGTGTTTGGACATTCAGGTTGTATCTTTCCTGTTGTCCAAATCATTTTTCTAATGACTTAAACCGTTTCTCTTGAGAGTCTGTTTCAGATACTGGTAACCTGTCCGTATCATGTTTTTGTTTATAATTAATGCTTTTTAATCGTTGGCTGATGATGAAACTGGTTCATGAAGTAGCTAATGGAAAGAATCAGTGTGATGATGAGGCTAGTTTTTTCCTCATGCATAAACAGTCAATTATTCAAACTATTTATTTTCAAACAGTGTTTTCGAAGAGTCATTATATAGTGTTGTAGTGGCTCACCATCTGTTCAGATTCATCAGGCTGTGTCCTAACCATATTCTGCTGCAGCTATAATCACAGTACATGTTGTTTACTAAAGATTTCGCTTATTTATTGCTCTTGATTTCTTTTTTCTAGATTTTTTTAGGTTTTTTGCCTTTGTAGATTTTAAATCTATTTGGAACATCACAATAAATTGTTTGTCTGAAATTCATTTATTACTTTACTGGGTTGCAGAATATGCAATTTTAAACACAAATATGTTATGTTAGTGAAATATAAGTGGTTTATCCCACATTACAAACAACAACAAACCAGCAGAGGTCACAGTTATCAAAAACAAACAATATCAAATCACAAGCAAATTAATAAATATTAAGTGCAAAATTACCAAACAGGCGAGTAACACATTTAAATAAAAAAGACTCCTAGGTCCTTAGCATAAAGTTTGTCAGTCACAGCACGTATACAGCTCTTTTATTGCCTATAGCACAAGGCTCTACAGGACACCCTGCAAGGTTAATCAAATGTTTGAAAATGACAAAACTGCAAAACGCTTTACAAAGGTGAAAAGCATGCTTAAACTAAGCAATGTTGACCTAAAACACAAACAACACATTTGCAGCAAAAAACATATATACATGAGGAGTACCTCTGACCTGAGTGACCTTTGACCAATCACTAAATCTACTAGATTAGCGTAACAAAAGACATATTTGAACCGTTATGTTTACATGGATTCAGATATGCATCAGTTGATTCAAGATGTTTGTATAATGATTAGACCTTTTGTGTGTTTGCCTTCACTTGCAACTTATTAAACCATAGAATAAAAAAGTTTTTTCCTATACTTTTTCACTAAACATCCTTTTTGAGGATAACCTGTGCAGAGAGGGATCAGCACCTTACCATGAACTTTCTGTGTTGCTTTTTACACCAAATTAGTCATTTTTACTATCGATGCTACAGTACAAAGACAACCTTTCAGGTATAAAACGCAAAGGAAGACCTATTTGATTCTTTGCCATAAAAACAATTCTGTTCACTAAGGGTTAGTACCTTTTTAGAGACACGAGATTTATTTTGAAATATATACCGCAAATAACCTATGTAACCCAAAGTACTTTTTCTTTCTTTATCTAAAGGAACACTTCTTTACCACTAAAAGGTCACCACTAAAGTGTAAAAGGTTTGTGCTATTCAAAACACAGAGATATCTGTTCTTCCAAAAGTATAACTATAATAAAAGTGCACATTTGCCAGATTCTTATATGCCTGTTTGTTTTGTTCTTTTTAGAGATTGTGAAATTGCACCAACCTATGTCAGCCTTCATCTGAAATTAAACTGTCTGATTGGCTGTCAAAAAGATCAAAGTAACAAAGTATTAATATTAATTGGTTCATGCTGCCCGGTGGGGAAATGCTTGCAGAATGTTAAATCAATAAATGAGCAAGATCACTCACCTGGATTCATTTTCATTTGATTTATGCAGCGATTTCATTACTGTTGTCAAACTGGGGTACAGCACGCAAAGAGTTCTCATTAAATTATTCTGTTACACCATTGTTTACACATCACCTTTCAATGTGGAAAAGCCCAGAGAGAATTTGACAGAGACTTTAAAAAGTAAACTCACTTTTAGACCTACCCAGAGGAAACGTCTCAGGTTACGTATGTAACCCTTGTTCCCCTGAGGAGGAAAACGTCAGCGAATGACGCTATGGGAACGCTTTGCTCATGACGGCGTCTGGCTGCACGTTGCAAGATTGCCGAATGGCGGGACAGAACGTCACGCGGCGGGTGACGTCAGGACCAGGAAGCTATAAAGAGCGTGGAGCGCACACATTCAGCGTAAGTGCCGAAGCTGCGCCCAGGCATGCAGGGAGTATGGCGGGAAGACGCTCCGTTCCCTCTCAGGGAACAAGGGTTACATACGTAACCTGAGACGCCCCTTTCAAGGGAACTCAAGCGAATGACGCTATGGGAACGCAATCCCAAATGTGGCCGCGACGAGCAAGTCCCTGGAAGTGTGAATCCGTGTGAGCACAATAAGAGGAACTACCTCGACAGGTTAAGCGTAGACCCTGGCTGCGCAAGCCAGAACGCCATAAGGGAGTGAGACGGCGATTTCCTGGCCGTTTACAACTACTCGAAGGCCCCTAAGGGCAAGACATGCAGGACCTTACAAGAACATACAGGGAATACAAGATTCACTGGCGGTAACCAAATAAGCGAAACGCATGGGCTCACCCATTGCGATGGAAATCACCATGCAAAGGAGCAAAACCCAAGTTTAGGTAGCTGGCTCTCGAGCCAGAACCGCAGAAAGTGGAAACAGTCAGCTGGCGGTGTCCATACAAGTCGACCCCTCAGGGCCGAGGTGCATGGGAACCCCCTGGCATCGGGTCCTGGCCCTTGAGCCAGGCCCCAAAAGGACGAGAGACAAGACTCCACTTGCCGCAAGTCAAATAAATAGAATACCCAGCGAGATTCCCTGGCTGTTATTAAGTAGAAAAACTCAGGGCTGCAGAACATGGGCACCTGGCGTGGAAGCCAGGTCCATAAAACATTGTGAGCTGGCGAGGACCAGCCGGCCGCGTACACACATCTTCGAACCGTGTACCCTGACCGTAAAGGCCTTAGAGGCCGCCATACCCCTAGTTGAGTGAGCTTTGACAGACAGTGGAGACTGCTGTCCAGAGGTCCAGTAAGCTAGAGATAGCCTCGACTATCCACCTACTAAGAGATTGTTTGGTCGCTGCACCCCAGTGCTGGGAGGACTAAAACATACAAACAACTGCTCCGTTTCTCAAGGGAGCAGTTCTTAGTGCTTTCGCACTGGACACAAAAGATTACTTTCTCCTGGTCCTAATCCTGAAGGGAGGAGGACAGAAGGCTCTACAACGTAATGTGCCTCGGCACATTGGTGGGTACTTTCGCACGTAACCCTCTTTAGGGTACAGAAAAAGCCTTAACCATGCCTGGGGAAAAGCCAGGCAGAAGGAGAGACTGAGAGAGAGCTTGGAGATCACCAACTCTCTTCAGGGAAGATACTGCCAGCAAGAACACAGTCTTGAGGGTCAGAAATTTGACCGAAAGCGGCCTCAATGGGTTCGAACGGTGCCACCGACAACCCTTGAAGTACCACCGCCAGATCCCACGTAGGAACTCACACGTAACACATCCTCAGCCTCCTAGTGCCACGAAGGAAGCGTGATAACCAGTGGGTCTCGACCCACAGACTGGCGTGGACAAGGCTATGAAAGGCAGATATGGCAGCCGCGCAGACCTTTTGACCGTAGAGGGCATAAGCCCGAACGATCTTGCAAGAATTCCAGAACCACGCTAATCGGGCAGTTAGCTGGATCTTGGCGTCGATCTGAACACCAAAGAAGAAGACTTCCCATTTCAAGGCGTACAGCTTCCTGGTGGAGGGAGCCCTGGATTACAAGATGGTTGCTACAACCTCGGTCGAGAGACCCGAGCCGACGAAGCTGGCCCCTCAGGGGCCAGACCCACAGTTTCCACATCTCTGGGCAAGGGTGCAGAACAGTGCCTTGCTCCTGAGACAGAAGGTCTTTCTGGCGGCAGCCTCAAGGTTGCCGTATCAGGAAGTCCTGAGAACACACTCCCGGGCGGCCAGCCCGGGTGCCACCAATAACAACGAATCCTGTGCTGGCGCACCGTTCCAGGACTCCGGGAGCAGGCGATCGGGCAAAAGCGCACAAGCGTAGCCTCGCCACGGATGCATGCGAGCATCCAGCACCAGGGGCTGGAGGTACTTTTGCGTCTCCTGAGACGCAAACAGACTTGTGCTGGGAAAAGGTATCCCAGATCAGATTCACCACCTGAAGTCTCCATTCCCCTGGCCTCGGCCCTGCTACAGGGCGCCTGCTCCCACATAACCGTCCTGGATGCACGCTGCTCTGAGTGAGAGCAGCTTCCCTTCAGGACCACAACAGGATCTGGTGTGCCAATTTGTAAAGAGGGCGCTGACCGCGGGCCACCCTGATGGTTGATGTGCGCGAATCGCTGGCGTGTTGTCCGTCAGGACCAACACGCTTTTGTTGCTGAGGTGAGAAGGAACTGCCTCAAAAGCAAGCCAAACCGCCAGCAACTCTAGGCAATTTATGTGCCACTCGAGCTGGCGGCATAGACCTCTGGAGCAGCGGTCTTCCATTACCGCCGCCCCAGCCTGACAGGGATGCATCTGTCATAAAAGCGCTACTGGCGATGACATATTGACTCTAATGTCGGGCCCTGGGAGAGAAAACCCAGGTTTGCCCCACACCGCTAGTACCCTCAGACACCTGTGGGTGACCTGAATGATGCGGAAGGGTTCCCTCGGGGAAAACCCTTTGGATTTGAGCCACCATTGGAGAGGTCTCATGTGTAGCAGGCCCAGAGGTATGACGCTGGCTATGCCATGAGACCAGTATGTGCTGCCAGTGCAGGACTGTGACTCGTTGATGCAATTTGAGCCCTTTGACGGCTGCCTGAATGGTTTGAATGCGCACATGGGTAAAGGCAGACGCATGACCCTCGAGTCCCATTCTTAGGAAAGTTATTCTCTGAACTGGAGAAAGTGAACTCTTCTTGGCGCTCAGCCAGAACCCCAACTCCTTCATGTGGCGAGAACAACATCTCGATGTTGGACCGCTGAAGGCTTCTGACTCTGCCAATAAAATGGTCTATGTAGTTCAATCGAATGCCCCGGTGAAGCGCTAACGGCTGACAGGGCAGCATCTACACATTTGGTAAAGGTCGCGAGGTGAAAGACATCCCGATTTGGTACATGCTTAGCAAGCGAACCTCAGGACTTCCTGTGCCCGGTAGGATGGAACATGGGAAGTATCGTCTTTCATGTCTATTGTGACAAACCAGTCCGCGAGAACGGATTTTGAGACACAATCTGTCTGAGTGTAAGCATCTTGAACTTCAGCTTCAGGGTGCGCAGATCTAGAATAGGCCGCAAGCCTCCATCCTTTTGGGAACTATGAAGCAGCGGCCGAAGCCCGCTTCTCTCTCTGGGGGAACTACTTCTATGGCCCCTTTGCCAGGAGAGTCTGTACCGTGAGCCATGACCAGAGCTTGGTAACCGTGGTGGGCACCACCCCCTAGGAATTTGGCAGGGCTGCGCCCGAACTATCGTATATCTCTACTATCGCGAGAACCCAACGTGAAATTTTGGCAGAAGTTTCCCACGCCGCCAGTGCAGAGAGGAACCAGCCCTCGGGCTGGTGTCTGGTCGTCATCGTTTCGTGGCTGGCGGAGGTTGGCACGCTCGCCAAGTGAACCACAATGGGAACCAGCCCCACGGGGACTGGTCTGAAGTTGAAGGTTTTGAATGCGTGTGGCAGAGGCTTGTACGCTGCCAAAATCGCTGGAGGAGCCAGCCCCTTGGGGCTGGCATCTGGTTTTAAGTCTTGTATTAAGTCGGCACCCAGAGCTGATATTGCTGGGGTACACTCGAGGAAGGCTCTGGCGCTTACCGTATCCCTGACACCAGTGCGCCAGGGGCAGGAACAACGCTGACACAGGACCGGCCGTATGATGAGGCGTTTCTGCTCCCAGGGCTTTGCAGGGACAGGCTGACGCCAAGGCAGTCAGGTGCCCGCCTCTTGGTCCTCGCCCGTTTAGCCTGAATAACGCCCTCAGGTCCGTTGCCTGGAAGGGCGAGGGCCTAGAGTGCCTTCCAGAGCCCCACTGACGCTGTGGTGGGGGCTCGGGAGGAAACACTCTCCTTCTGCCTACCTCGGTAAGCAGAGGTGGAGGGCTGGGGCTGCTCCAGCCCAGCAGCCTCAGCACCCGATGACGCAGGCAGGGATGCTAGCATCCGGGAACCTGATGGGTTAACCGCTGCCGAACAGGCCCCGAGGGCGGGCATCAAGAGGGACTCGGCTGCTTTGATGCCCGAGGTTCAACCATAAATGCCTCTCCAGCCACCAGGGCAGACATAGACCCGCCCACAGCCTTGGCTGTTTCTGGATGGCACGGAGAGACACATCAGTGGCCCCGCGCAGCTCGCGAATCCGCGTCCGGGTCCACCCTAACCTTCATCATCTCCGCGCAGCAGGTCAGCCTGATAACATGGATATCGTGTGTGTAGGCATGCTCCAGCCTGACCTGCTGCGGAATACCAAAGCCGGTGGTGGTTCTGCACGGCGATGGGAAGGAGACTTTGAGCCTGCACGATGCCGCAACCGGGGACAGATAGCCATAAGCGCCTGTTCTACCACTGGCATTATACCCGTGCTCTGCTGCCCCGCAATGTTGGAATACACAGAGGTATCGGGGGACTGTGAACACGGGCGAATATGAACCCTGATAACTCATTATGAAGGTCGGGAAAGAATGGTAAGCCCCGGTGGTTGGCGCTTTTGGTTTGAGAAAGCGCTCATCCAGCTTGCTGGGCTGGCGGCTTACCACGGCCAGCGGGCCAGTCGAAGTTTTAACTGGGCGACTGCCCGCCACCAAAATTCATACATAGGGGACGCCATTTTCCCATGTTGTCCACACTCTGCAAATCTCCTCCTCAGAGGAAGACAGCAGAAAATGTGGACTCCCCACTGGCAACAGGGACCGCAACAGCCGGGCTTGTTGACCGAGGTGGAGAGGAGAGGACCTGAGAGGGAGGAGAAGGGGGCGGGCCCGTCTCCATCACATCAGCAGTATCTGCGATGCGGTAGCCGCCGACCTGCTCTCGGCAGGACCGGGCGCATGAGAAACGCTTGGGCATGTTTATTTGCACATGCCAGCCAGAGAGCTTAAGAGGCGCGGAGAGGGAGAGCTTCACAATGCCGCAGGTCGGCTCTCAAAAGCGCCGACCGGGCATGATCCACCCCCAAACAAACAACACAAAACTCGTGGAATCCCCACTCGTAATAAAGCTACATGGGGAACACACGGTTTTGAAAGACATTATTTATATATATAATCTTTCACTCTCTCAACAAACACTCAGTTAATGGCGTTTTGAGCGCCTACACATTCAACAAACACACACACACAGCGCAGCTGAAGGCACAAAAGCTGAATGTGTGTGCTGCTTCCACGCCTTTTATAGCTTCCTGGTCCTGGCGTCACCCGCCCGTGACGTTCTGTCCTATCATTGCAATCTTGCACATGCTTCTTAGAACTCGCAAAGGCGCTCCCTATGGCGCTGACGAGCGTTGAGTTCCCTTGAAAGGGAACTTCACTGCTCATTGTTGCTCAGTAGATTTGATGATTGTTTCAGTTATGTTTAATTTAATGTTTCTCCCAAATGAAGATGAACAATTAGGTTGTATTTGTTAACATTTGTAAATGCATTAGCTAACATGAACGATGTGCAATATAGTTTTTAAGCATTTATTAAACTTAAATTAAAATGTTAAAATTAGTTAATGTCCATACAATTGTTCATGTTATTTCACTGCGCATAAACCTCCAGCCCTCTCGCGACCCCAGTAGAGATAAGCGGTATTGTAACGTGCAGTATTAAAAAAACGCGAAACTGGAAAATGCAAAAGTGTTTAATAAATCCAAATGTAAACTTAACCCATGAAACCATAAGTACTAAAAAACACAATAATCGACGACACACACAGAAAATACACGAGCACACCTGACACGCAGAACACAATGGGGCGGGGCTACACAAAACAGGACGTGGCGCCATAAACTAAATACAAAATATGACATTCATAGAGAACAGAAGGATGTGTAGCCATGATAAGTTTGGATAAATTTGATGAGAAATGTTTGAATTTATACTGAAACATTCAATAATGAAACTTTTGTCTGCAGGCTTTTGTATACTGAGCACAGCTTCGAACATTGTTGAGATCTGATTTCCTAAACTCTAGACAAGACATATATAAGATTGCGTAATAGAAAGAGTAATAATGGCACATTCTGTTCCAAACAGCTTTGAATAATACTGAAAAACTTGGACTAAAGATTACATTTCCTGTCCTTACAATGACCTGACTTGCTTGATTAAAAATTTATATATATTTAATGAAGAATATTCAGTTTTGTTAGAAGACAATTTAATTTGACCTTGTATTGACATACAGGAACATTTTGTACTATGACAAAGATTTTGAAGAATTATGGCATAGTCAGCCTGATCTCATGAGAATTTGTATGAACTTATCACAATGTAAAACATTCAAAAACAACATTAGCAAGAATGGCCCAGAAATTCTCTACAAACGTGTTTTAATGGTTTGATGTGCTAGTTTCAATGACAGTTTTAGGTGAATGCAAAGTTTGCTTTGAACTAAATACTAAACTCTTAAATATTTCAGAAAGCTTTTGCGTTGTCCCAAACTGCCCATCTACCTGAGACTGAAACAGCTCCGACTTGGATGATGAAATCCTTTGTAATCTTTCTAAGTCAACATTGCATGCTGTGCTGCCAAAGCACCACCGAAACTTTACATTTGATTTTCACTTCAAATAAGGCATGTACATTTCCCATACCTGTGTCCTCGCAGCTGCTCTTTTGCATTTAAAGAACGTGTCATGAAAATTTAGCAGATCCTGCAGTGACTCAGAATCATGCAGTAAATCCAATGAAAGAATCTTTCAACACTTCAGTCACTCTCAGAATCACTTTGGAATGGGGGATCAGCGTAAATAAATCAAAGTCTGTTAGCAGTGCACGGGTCGCAACCCTTTAGTCGCTTTCTCTCTTGGTCTCTAAATCTCTCTACCTCCTCTATTGTTAGGATGTTGGGAGGCTTCTCTTCATGTGACAATCAGATGAACTGCACTTGGGTTCTGTGACGCCTTCAGCCTGATGAGTTCTGACACCACCTGATGCCCTCACAGCAGTCGAGCGAGAGAAGAGAAAGAACGGGCAAGGGTACTGTGGAAGAGTTTGGCTTTAAAGCTCATGCCTCTGATCTGCTTTCTGGATCAGAGCACAATAAAAACCGATGGAATGGGATTCACACCAAATTAACACAGAGTTCGTGAAGAACACCAGGGAGAAAGATTATAATCCCACTGTGCTTTCGGGCTGTTGCTGTCCATGTTTAAACCTTAATGGATGACCAGTGTGCATTTATTTTTATCTTCCCACTCCAAGGTCTGGATTTATGAATAACATGCAGGGAAGAATTCATAGAGAAGTCTTATTCATTTGCGGAAATAGCTCTGAACCATGCATGTTAAAATGAAATCACTGTTACTCTTTTTCTGCAGAAATACTGTTCCATATACAGTATGATAGAAAATTTAGGCACTAAATAGTGCTTTAAAAATCACTTACAAATTGCATTTGACACTTTTTGGAAGAATGTGTTTGTTTCATTATCTGATTTGCATAATTCTGTCTGTGAATCTGCAGCTAAAATGTATCTGTTGCAGACAGCGAGGTGCTTCACGATGCCATAAAAAAACCATTTTTGCCTGAATGGTTCCATAAAGATCCTTTTTAGTAAAAGATTTTTAGTAATTGTAAAAAGTTCTTTAGACTATTAAAAGGTTAAAAAAAAAGTAGTGGTGAAAAAGGTTCTTTGGAAAACTAAAATGGTTCTTCTATGGGATCACTGTGAATAACCATTTGAACCACCTTTATTTTTAAGATATGAAAATAAAGGCTTTAAACACTGTCAGAGGCCGTGTTTCGCCCTCTGTCCGATTCAAAAGCTGTTTAAGAAATTTGGTCATGAGGTTCAATCAACCAAACGAAAGCTATTTAGAGCTGATCTGTTTTCCGTTTCAAGTATTCTCAGGTGACGAGTAAATCTGCTGTTAGCCATTACGCTGGATAGCAGTGTTATGATGCCTGAGGATTTAAGAGGGACGTTCTGTCAAGTGTAAAGAACGATCCACAAACTTGAGAGGACATGAATGCTTTAGCGTCTAATGAGACCACTGAAAAGGGAAGAAACGGGACCTGCCTAATCTGATTTATGCTTAAAGTCACAATCTGTCTGATCAGATAAATCTGAAGCAGAGTGTTGATTTCGTGCCCTCATGAGCAGAGCTCTGCCCTTTATTTCATCGTTACAAACTTACCTCATCACATTTTCATCATCTACTATAATAATTAAATATATATATATATTGCTATTTGTCTTATTTGTCTTAAAATGTGTAATCTTTGGTTTTAACGCCCACCATGATTTCATTGTTTTGATAAACAAAAGAAAAGGAAATTCCACCAAAACATAACTCACAAAAAAGCCACTAGGAATGAAGGAGTTACACACCACTGCCGTTTTGTGTGGCAGGTAGGCGGGTATTAATGTCAAGCCCTGAGATGAAGAAGATAAAGTCAGGCCTCTGGTGGGTTTAGTAAAAGCAATAGTATCAATTCACACACCGTGAAGCAGGTGTAATTCTTTCTTAGATTGATAGGCCTGTATCATCACTTCATCTTAATTTGCAGTAAGTGGCTGATTCTCCTACCCCTAAGGAGATCTAAAACCTAGTGTAATGACAAAAGGAATGTGAAAGACTAAAAATAATTTGGGCCAAATGTACAATAAGAGATTTTTGCTTTGGAGATGTCCTTGCTGAAAGACAGCTAGGTGTGGAATAGCCAGTTCTTTAGACAGAGAGATGGGAAATTTAATAAATGAAAAAGATGTGAATCGCCTGTTATGTTATTTTCATGATCTGAAAAATATGTATGATCTGAAAATATGTCTGAAGGATTAAAAATAGTTATGTAAAAAAATATAATTGAGCCAACATATTCATTTCTGATCATTCAAATTGTGTTTAAAAATGGTTGTTGAATTGCCACAAGTACGTTTTTGCTCATTTGAAACAGCAATAATTTGAAGATGCTCTGAAGATACTTTATATTTTTTGTAAGTCACATTAGTGCTATTTCATAGTTTTGAAGAGTTTACCATTATTTAAAAAATGTAAAAAACATATGAATTAAGAATGAGTAAACTTTTAAACAGTAGTGAACATATACTTATATCAGTATCCATTTGCATTCTGTGCACTTTTTAGGGTGTAAAAAAGACATTATTTCCCCCCAAAAAATGTAAGAATGAATGGCAACAGACATAATCATGACTTCCGAAGTGGAAAATAAGATAATTCCAATAATAGCATATAAAGGCAGGAGTCTCAACCACAAGGGACCATAATGCAAAGGTCACCAGATGGTACCTGGCAGTGCGGTCATTTTGTTTGAAGATCAAACAACATGGAGAGTTGATATTTCATTAAATTATGAGTGTGAAAGTTACATGGGCTGTAAGTGAGGATTGTGTCTATTCTCTGATCTCTATGACGGTGCGTCTGGATATGTGCTAGACTAGCTACTCTGTGAGGAAGAACTTTTCTGTTTCTTCAGTAGTTATTGTGCAAATGTGAAGAGAAAATCATGAGATGAGAGTGGTAGCTGTATTCTCCGATGATGATGTTGCAACTTGTTGCGCTGCATGATGAACGTCTGTAGCAACGATTGCCCACGGTTACATTGACAGGTGCGAGGGAGGCTGACATTCTGAGTACAGTAAAAAATATTTAAACTGTCTAAAATAATGGGAGGAAAGTTGATATAGTGAGTGTTATATCTGATTTGTTCAGTCTCTGAAAGATCTTGTTAAAGGATGGCATGTGTAATTTAACTATTCTCTATCTCCAATGTGTTTAACGAAAATATTTTTTTGTAAATATAGTAAAATATAGGAAGAGTTCATACATGGGTTAGCTCTAACTAAGTCAAGGGTTTTTACAAAGAATCTTACATTCTTTAAAATTCATCTCACCATCATATCACTGATAACATAAAAGATTTTAGTTTTTGCCTGTAAAATAAGTTCTTTTCTGTCCAAATGTTTGCATCTCTTGTTTACTCTAATTAGTCTTTGCACCTGATAATCATTGTTGAGTAAAACATCATTGAGTAAAAAATCCCTTTTGGATTATTCTCATGCCCATAGATTCATTAAACATCTGATGCAAATTACTTTACACACCTCGGGGTGTTAATATACACACGTTATTATCTGTCTGTATGCAAACAAAGTCGTGTTTGAAAAAAAGTCTTGTTCGTCTAAAAAGTTTTTGCAAAGAACGGTTTGCAATTTTTAATTAAACGTCTGCATGCATGGGAATCTATTGATGATGTCCAATTTCATGTTTAAAATGTTGTTGTAGATGTGAAGCTGCAGAATAAGTGAGAGGTAGAAATATAGTTCAGATTCACCATGTAGAGAACCTGTTAGAAGCCCTTGTGCCTCAACCTTGAGTTTATTTAGTGGAAAAGACATGCAGTCCCAACCCTGCTCATCTTTACCCTGAGCCATCACTGGGAATTTGTCTGCCTTAAGGCAAAACTGGCCTCATAACCACTTTTCACCTTAAAGAACCCTGTGATTTAAACATTAGTGATTTAAAGACCATGGTGCTTATAATAAAAAGTTTGCCACAGATTCATTGTCAGACTGATTCTTATTTTTAATAAATCATTTCATCTTTAAAATATGCAAACGTTAATTCATCTGTAGCATCTGTACCCAAAACAAAAAGGAGAAAGTGTGCACAATTCCATTTCACAGGATAATTTATTTGAACTGCAGAGCTAAATAATGAATGCAAAAATAATTTTAAGATGGTTTCACTGCTCTTAGACTAACTAAATGCTTTGATTTTATTTTACAGAAGGCTTGGGAGAAACATAAACAAGTAGATAATGGTGTGTTATCCATTGAAGTAAGCAGTTTTAAAAAATATAGTGGGTTTTCCCCATTCAGTTGCACTCTGTGTGGTCTTTCTCAAATGCATAACAAGTTTCTGGCATTTCTGCTCCTGGCATAGTCTTATCCCATTATTCTGCAATAAAAATCTCTCTGCCTTATCCTGTGTTCTTTACTGTCACTAAACACATCTCAGAGACCCAGGAAATTAACATGCCAAACATAACAACATAAACAAGACAGAGGTTAATCCACTGCAAAGAGTCACTCAGGAAAAATGAACTGAAGAATGGTTTCAATAGAAATTTAATGTGAATCATTCATTCTTGTTTAAGATGAATCTATTTAAATGGCTGTAGTGCCCCCTTCTGGTAGCTAACGAAATATTGCCGTAAAGATTTTCTAACTCACAAATACCTTTTTCTCCGTTCATATTTTAAATAACCAACTCAGACTGTATTCTGTCATCACTGATTCTCTCTAATGTCATTCAAAACTTGTATTTGACTCTTTCTTCTGTGAACCAAAAAAGAAGATATTTTGAGAAATGTCTCAGTGGTTTTGGGTGCATACAATGGAAGTCAATATAGGACAGTACTGTTTGATTGCCAACGTTCTTTAGAATATCTTCTTTCTAAAGAAGAACACAATGTGCTTAAGTTTCATTTATGTGTGTTTAATTGTGCATGCAGGCTAAGTCTGATATAGTTTTTAAGCAACCCTTTATAAAATCGCCAGACGTTCCCACCAGAGCAAGGAACGGAATTGGAAACCCCAAAGGGGCATTACAGAGAAGTGTTTTGCTGTAGGTTTATTAAACAAAAAGCAAACAAAACATTAAGAGGAAACACATAAAGAATATAAACAAGGAATGAGGGCCAACATTATAGCCTTTAACCAAACAACCAGACAAAAAAACATGACAAACGTTTGAATACACAAATTCATCAGCTGATACCAAAACATGATAACACTGGGAAAGAGGAAAAACAACAGGAAAAGACACAATTAAAACACCAGAAAAGACATGTGACAGGGCCAGGTTTTTTTAAATAAATTGATTGATATTGATTGTATGATTATAATTGTATAATGTCAAAAACATTTGGTTATTTTGCTAAAAGTTTTTTACTGTATTGTCTTTACTGTACTGTATTTTATACTGTATTACTGTTTTTTACTATATTGTCTGAGACCTGAGACCTTACCACATTTTCTATTATGAACTCATATAGCTCACTTCATGCGTAAAATGCCAGCATGTTAAAGATTATTAGACAGGTTTTTAACGTGTCTCCACTGAAATCCATAAAAAACTCTCCTTTTCTTGTCATCTTGCCAGCTTACTGCTGGATTATGCTTTGTTTTGCCAACCTTGGAATTTCTCCCTATGTGGGCCTCCAGTCATGCTGCAATAGGTCGAATTTCTGGGCAATGGGGTGGTGCTGACATGAGCCAGGGCGGGCTATTCCTGGGCTTATTTTTCTTTCATAACATCCCAAATTTTCATGCTTGTACACTTACTCTATTTTTCTATTACATTAAATTAAATCCTCGAAAACAAATACCTGCACTGTGAATTAAAGGCTTGACATTTAACCCTTTTCTACTATTATATGCTAAGCACTACCTGCCTGACCCATTAGCACATAATGTACAGTATGCCCTGCCATTTAACTAAAATGATGAAGAGACACTTGGATGGCAACAAGAGACAGCATATAAACAATGCTCCCACATCCCTTCTACATTCCCGGAGTTTGCCCACTAATGTGGTTGAATGCGTGCCAAATACAACTTTCTCCATGATGTCACCACATCAGAATGCCACAGACCCCTCCCCTTTATCCTAGGATATTTTGTCCACTCCACCCCTATGTTAACTAGTGCCTTCACCCATCTCGTTCTAACAACTAAGTCCAGTGTTTGGAAGCTTGGAAGACTTGGATTAAATGGAAGGAAAAATGGAAGGAGCACGCAGCCATGAAAGCACTTATCTTGCTTGGTCCATCTTCAACACTTTTTGTTGTTGTCTTCCACTTGGAATTGCAGCTATTATATACTCATGCAGAGTAAGTCATCTTTTGTTTGTTTAAATGTCAAATTAACGTCACAAGGTTTTCTTTTCTTTAACTCACATTGTTGTTATTGTAGACAGACAATGCAAATACACTGGGAGATTCCACAAAAGCTCAAGAGTCCTCCAGGACCGCCAAGAACCTGAATATTGCTGCGGTGGTGATCGGGATCCTTTTCCTCATCATTTATATTGTGCTTTATGCGACTGTGAAGCACTAAACAACAGTACCATGTGGTTGTGATGAGCGATTTTTTTTTACTTTGTTAATCAAACAGCTATAAACATCTGTTACTAAACTAGACAAGGATTATGAAAACCAGCTGTGCTCTGAGGCAAGGAACATAATCGCAGCCACACCATGTTGCTTAGATTTGGGCATTTTTGTGTTTCAAGTGGAAAGAAGGAAAATTTCAATATTTTAAAATTTGTTATTTTAAAAAGTTATTTTGCAACTTAAAAAAGCTTGGCATCTGTAGCCTATCATAAAAAAAAATGACAAGTACAGTTTCATAAAAGCCTTCCTGTTTAATTATTTTTTCTTTTCATTTTCACTCAAATGCATTGTTACTCAAGTGCATATATGTAAATCTCTTTTTGATAATTTCTAATATTGTTATAGAATTTGTTGCATAAGATAGAAATGCATGTTGTATGATGCCGTATAATAAATGCAACTAACAAATCCCACACATATGTGTGTGTTTTATGTGTTTTATATCCTTTATGTCTACAAAAGTCATTTTATATAGGCTATGTTAAGAAAGGCAAAAACATTATAACTTGATTCTTTTATTTTATACCTCTGTATTGTACTGCAATGACATTCAATCCTGTATTTTTCTAAGTATGTCATTTTTTTTTAAACTCATCTATTAAACTTGGAAAAGTAACTTTGTCTAATGTTTTCCATCACTTGCTGCAAAGGCATCATGGGTATTTCAGATTCTTCTGTAGTTTTTGTAAATATCAAATTACTGTAGTCATTCATAACAGACAAAGCTCTCATTGTTGCACAAGCTCTGGAATATTATTTCTTTATTGTAAGAGACTAAATGGGAGGAGCACACAAGAAACTGAAATTATTTTCATACTATTTATGCAGTGATCTGAAATGAATACAGATTCTTTTGTAATGTTTAAACTGAAATAGATTACAATATAAAACCACAAATATTTTTTAAGAAGGGAAAGTAATTTCAAATTAGAAGATAAGCGTTAAATGAAATAATGGTTTCAATAAACATCCCACACATACTACAAATTTGATTAGAATGGGGAATGTCTCAACAGGATATTACTTAACTTCTGGTTAAGTAAAAGGTCTGTTTGTGTTAGTGCTACAAAAGTACATTTTAAAGTCTGTGTAAAGCAATATTAGTTATTAACCACACAGTCAAATAATTAATTATTAAATTAATAAAATAAAAAACGCCAAGTAGGCTACATAAAATAAATTATCAAAATCTTGGAAAAATGGGCAGGATTCTCTGCTCTCAAACGCTGGGGGCGTGTCCGCTGGCGCGGCTGAAACCACGCCCACTCGCGGGAAAGCGGCGGGGGCTGTTTACACCAAAAGCGAATTTAATTATTCGCGCAAGTAGATCGCATACAAAGTCAATACAAAGACGCGAATTCGTACTATGTACTATGGCGGCAAATCAATGCCAAAAAGAGCCAAGCGTGCAAAGTGGAAACCGCAAGCAAGTTTAAACCCGCGCGCGCGCATGGCAGATCCCGTGCACGCACCACGCAGAACAACCACAAGTGCCCCCCCCAAAAGCACAAATGGCCCCTGCCTAACATCCCCCAGTTCCTGTGGTATAGAACCGCCACTGCGTTGTTGTTATTACAGTGGTGGGGGCGGGGTCATGCTTGATGGCTCCAGTGTCATCCAGCCATCTTTTCAGCTCCGCCCAAAAATCCTGAACACAGAATTGGAAAAAAACTGTTTAATGATATAACTCCCCAATTCAATACTACACAGTTCACAGTCTTGTTAATGTGTTTCAGCAATACTTTTTCAACATTTATAATGTACTTAGAAACATTTCTCTTTACACAGACTTTAAACTTGCCTTATACTGCATTTAACTGTATGTTAGCATACTGTATGTGCACATCTCTCCTTTTACATTCTTTTCCTAATCACTGTATGATACCTAGTGGGAAGTGCTTGGAAATCAACAGCACTACTCAGAAAGTTTTATTAATATAACACATAGGGGAGTCTAG
Organism: Beaufortia kweichowensis; assembly: GCA_019155185.1. NCBI lineage: Eukaryota > Metazoa > Chordata > Actinopteri > Cypriniformes > Gastromyzontidae > Beaufortia > Beaufortia kweichowensis. The sequence goes on along the minus strand of CM032795.1, from coordinate 4,221,038 downwards.
GTTTCTAGCTCTTCTTAATTAAGCCTTCACTGTAAATACTGCAAACTTTACATTCATATTTATTATCAAGTGCCTTAGTAGCAACCACATTTGCCAGGACAGGAGATTTCACTCTACATATACATCTACTTAGCACAATGTTTCTGCTGCACCCCTCCCCTTGGTCTTTGGTAGATTTTGTCTCTATAGTTCACCTCTCTATTTAGCCAGTACCCCAACCCAACTTGCTCTAAAACTGATTCCAGCTTGGAATTTATTAAACTTGGAAAAATAGAAGAAAAAATGGAAGGAAAACGCGCCAGTGAAAGCACTTATCTTGCATGGTCCATCTTCAACACTTTTTGTTGCTGTTTCCCACTTGGAGTTGCAGCTATTATATACTCATGCAGAGTAAGTCATCTATCATTTGTCTAAACTTCTTAAGAAGCATTATTTATGTTCTCTTTTCTTTAATTTATATTATTGTTATTGTAGACAGACAATACTAACACATTTGGAGATGCTACAAAAGCTCAAGAGTCCTCCAGGACCGCCAAGAGACATCAGCATATAAACAATGCTCCCACATCCCTTCTATATTCCCGGAGTTTGCCCACTAATGTGGTTGAATGCGTGCCAAATCACAGTCTTGTTAATGTGTTTCAGCAATACCTTGTCAACATTTATAATGTACTTAGAAACATTTCTCTTTACACAGACTTTAAACTTGCCTTATACTGCATTTAACTGTATGTTAGCATACTGTATGTGCATATCTCTCCTTTTACATTCTTTTCCTAATCACTGTGTGATACCCAATGGGAAATGCTTGGAAATCAACAGCACTACTCAGAAAGTTTTATTAATATAACACATTCCCCTTTTTTGTGAGAACTTTTTTATTTAACATTTTTTCTTTTATTTACATTTGGCCCATGGTATCAGTTCTCCTTAAGCATATGCTTGAAAACTGCATTCTGCAGGACCCCACAAGCACTTTTTAACCTACAATGCAAACCTCTTATACATGTAACTATATACAGTTTTGATTTTAAGTTTGCAAATAAGTATTAGAGGTACTGTATTTAAGTATTTGTTGTACATTGTGTTAGAATCACCAAGATTTGAAACCAGTTATTAATATATGCATGCACACATTGGTCAGCATCAAAGGTGTTCCCCATGGCTTCCAACCAAGATGCAATGTCTTGTTTCCATTAAACAGGAGCAAAAAAATATGCACTGTTACTCTACTCTATAACTACTAAGATAATTATATTTTTATGTTTTGCAATATGCTTACAAACGACTGTGATATTCAGCAGGCGCAATTGTGGTGTTGCATGTCTTAATTCCTTAACTGTATTATTCAGCATGACATGTTGTACTGATATAAAACAGTGGGCATGTTTTTGCATTTTTTGACATTCAACAAGCTTGTCATTACAACACTGATAATACATTACACAATATAAAACTATAAAAACGTTTCTTACGCAATCCAAACAGAGAAGCCAGTAACTTTTTACTCCAACTCCAAATCTACAGCCTTTTTACTGTCACCATTCCACTATTTCATATTTCATAAAATATCTAATATCTAAAATGTGACAAATTGTATTTCTTATAGTGCATTTTCATGTGTAGATATGTGCAATATGTAGATATCTGTGCTCTTTTATTCCCTCATTACTGTGTGTATATATTCAGCTCCATTGCCCTCTGTCTTTGTCTGATCTTGTTATGTGTGTAAGCTAATGTTCCAGAGATCGGTTGTTATTAAAAGTCTAACTTTCTGTCTCGTTGTCTATTTGCCTGCAGCAACATGTTACAACAGCACAGATAGTTGCAAATCTTATCAGATGCAAGTCTGCTATATGTAATGTAAAACAAAAAGGTTTTCATTATGTAACCATAATATAGTTGCTTGGCATGGCTACAAATTCCAAAACCTACCCCCCACCACCACCCCTAGATACTGTACGGCTGAAGCTGTAGGGGAGTCTAGGTTTCTAGCTCTTCTTAATTAAGCCTTCACTGTAAATACTGCAAACTTTACATTCATATTTTTTATCAAGTGCCTTAGTAGCAACCACATTTGCCAGGACAGGAGATTTCACTCTACATATACATCTACTTAGCACAATGTTTCTGCTGCACCCCTCCCCTTGGTCTTTGGTAGATTTTGTCTCTATAGTTCACCTCTCTATTTAGCCAGTACCCCAACCCAACTTGCTCTAAAAACTGATTCCAGCTTGGAATTTATTAAACTTGGAAAAATAGAAGAAAAAATGGAAGGAAAACGCGCCAGTGAAAGCACTTATCTTGCATGGTCCATCTTCAACACTTTTTGTTGCTGTTTCCCACTTGGAGTTGCAGCTATTATATACTCATGCAGAGTAAGTCATCTATCATTTGTCTAAACTTCTTAAGAAGCATTATTTATGTTCTCTTTTCTTTAATTTATATTATTGTTATTGTAGACAGACAATGCTAACACATTTGGAGATGCTACAAAAGCTCAAGAGTCCTCCAGGACCGCCAAGAACCTGAATATTGCTGCGGTGGTGATCGGGATCCTTTTCCTCATCATTTATATTGTGCTTTATGCCACTCTAAACCACTGAGCATTAGGACCATACGGTTGTGATGGAAGATTTTTTGTTTTTACTTTGTTAATCAAACAGCTATAAACATTGGTTGCTGACCTCCAAGGATTATGAAAACCAGCTGTGCCCCAACTAAAAGAACACAAGTACCATGTTGCTTAGATTTGCATGTTTTTCTCTGATTAATTTAGGTAGAAGGGAAATCTACAAAAATGTACTAAAAATTACATGCAGTATTCGAAATATTTTTAAGAAAGTTGATTTGCAACTGGTAGGCATATAAAAAATGTGTATTTTTCATAAAAGCCTTTTTGTTTATTTTTCATTTTCCTTTTAAGTACATTGTTGCTATATGTAAATCTCTTTTTGATTATGTCAAATATCATAATGCAATTTGCTTAATTGTAATTTAGATACAATTTAGATACAATTTAAGATACAAATGCACATTGCATGATGCAGTACAAACAATGTAATATACTCACACACATATGTAATTTTTTATTATGTAATTTTATATCTGCAAAAGTCTTTCAATACATGCAAAGAACAGAAAAGGCATAACAACTTGATTATTTTATTATATACATCTGTACCATGTACTCTGTCTTACTCCCATGATATTCAATTCTGTATTTTTCTAAATAAAAAATCTTTTAAAACTTTCTAAACTTGAAAAAAGTCATTTTGTTTAAAGTTTTTGTTCCCTTGTTGCAAAGGAATCATGGGTATTTTTTTTATATGACGTAGATCAGATTATTCTGTAGTTCTGGTAAGACTAACAGCCTGTGCACACTGTCAGCGACTTGCTGGGTCAGCCTGGGTGTCGCCAAAGTCCGTTTATGGAAGTTGGTTCACTCCGCCGCCATGTTTGCAACGCCTCCGAACAAGACAACCAAGACAGTCTCAGATACTTGAATAGGAAAAGGCAAATAATTTTACAATCGCTTTCTAAAATCGCAATTCAATAACATATTTCCGACCAACAACTAAAACTGAAATTAACTGACATTATCAAAATAAATTGACAATTAAAAATAAATTGTCCAAAAAAACACCTTTTTGGAGATCGCTTCAGCTGCTGCGCATGTGCACAGGTTGGTTAGCGCCTCCGTAAACAGCCCCTCCCCTAGGGAAATGTCAGTCTTCATCAATTTGAGATTTTTATTGGAGCATGCAGCAACTTTGTTTGAACATTGTTTGAACTCGCTTAGTTTTTTTTTAAAACATCCCACACGTTGTATTATAGATTTCAAGGGAACGGGGAGTGCCTTAAACAGGATATTACTCAACTCCTTAATTCTTTCTTTGTGTTAGTGCCTCAAAATCTTTTATGCTAGATTTTAAACTTGCTTGAAACTGCATTTACTGTAGCTTAAGTGCTCATTTTCATATACAGCATATGTGCAAATCCGTCATTTCACTTGATTGACTGATTATTGAGTAACACCCCAATGGGATTTTTTCAAAATAGCCAATAGGAGACTTTTTATGGAAAAAATTATTTATATAGCTATTTTCCTTTTAGCTTCCAAGTGTGCTTTTTTTACATTTTCAATTTACATTTTCTTTCACATTTGACCCACAAAATTAATTCCATGGGAGTAATTCTCCATTAAGCTTGTGTTCAAAAACTGCCTTTAAATTCTAATCCTGCAGGATTGTACAAGCCTTTATCCCTCTGGTTTCAACTTTTCAACACTTGTACAATGCAAACCTCCTACACATGTAACTGATTGTTTTTTTAGAGTAGTTTTCATCTTCATAACATCACATCATTTGCAGACAATTTTATTTTATTTTATTTATGAATTATACCATTTGTGTACTGTACAATTCACTGATATTGTGAACTCTCTCACTAAAGCAAACTTTGCAAAGAGATTAAATTTTAATTAAGCAGTTGAAAACTTTCTTGATGCGACATGTTTAAGACGAAATTATTTGATTGTGTTTGAAGGAAAGCATAAATAAAGGTGTAGTACACATACAATCAAGACCATTCTTTCTTAATTTGAGCATTTACGTCGAAGTCTTAAAGGGCAAGTGGCCCACAAATAAATTATAGGTAAAGAGAAAAAAGACTTCATGGCCTGTTAATTCAAAGTGTCAGAGAGGGTGGAAAACTAAATTCCACACAAGTAATAAAATGCAGTGGAACCATCTTGCTGTGAAGCAACTGTGATCCCCAAAAACACGTTACCCCAATTTCATTGAGAATACTTTTTTATATTACATAATTAAATATTTGTTTTGGATTAGGAGTTATTCTTCAGCACAGTGTAAGTCAGTCAATTTACAATCATCTTAAGAATATGACATTGCATCTGAATATGCAAGCATCTTCTACCTCAACATTTAATGAATGAAAGCAATTAAAGGGATACATTTCTCAGTCTCAGTAAGCATTATGGCGCCTCCACCCCCAGCTCCATTTGTTTAGATCTGTTTACAAAAACAAGTCTTTATACTGTACACTGACTGTGCACGAATCATCTGTCTGCAGTATGCACATATCTTCATATATTCATGCTAGTTGTCCATGTTTATATTGTCTTTTTGTCTTTTTTTATATTGAAACAGCCATCATTTAGTTTTTTCCTGACCATTTTTCACCTTTTCTCTGACCTTTAGAATAAAACAACATGGCTTGTCAGGTCTAATATATACATTGCACTGCCTTACCCTTCAATACCAGCCTCTGCATAACATGATAACATCTGCATTAAACAATCCAACTAACTGTGTAGCACAAACCATCATCAGACCAAACTGGTCAAGTTATCAATTATTAGACATGTTATTATAAAATATTATTAGACAATATTTTCTGAATTATTGATGTAAAAGAACCAATCCTTACTACTGTTCATTTGAACAGACTGGATACATTCAGTTGCTGAAAGTATCCACAATCATTTCCAGACCTCTGGTAAAAGAGAGGCTTACAGAGTCGACTCGTGAGAGAGAATTTTAAGGGGCGGTGAGGTTCCAGAAAATATATATTTTCCCAACTAGGGTCCCCCCAGTAAATCTCAGCCATTTCCACCACTGGTTACACCTTTTCCTGTTGAAACAGTGGGCTGGATCTCTGCCATATCACCATCACAGTAGCAGGGCTCATATATAAACTCAGAATATCAGAGTTTACTGTATTTCCTGGGCTTATAAGGTCCATGAAAATAGGTGCTATACATGGTTTAAAGTTATAGAATTGCAATGTGGGTGGGACATCTGTTCTGTTATATAAGCTGTGGAATTTTGTCCATATTCTTTATCCCACCATGGGCCTCCTCCCACTTACCCCCCCAATTTAACCCTTTGCTTGTAGAGAGCCCTCAGAGCACAAAATGTCCTTTATATGTTATGATGGTATTGAATCAATGCATTGCGTGGTTTTGTGTTGCATCTAAAAACAACATGCAAATGAAAATTAATTTACCTTTGATTTGGTTTTGTAAATAAGAAGATTGTTAGATTAATGTTTATTTTTGATGTTGTGATTTTAAATTTACAAACATAGAGCTTTACAGTAATTTACAGTAAATGTTTGGTCAAACAGAGGAAAAGTCACACTTTCCTGTCTGGGCATTGAACCAGTAGATATCATTATTTGGTCTTTTCCTGTACTGTATGTTGCAACTGTTAAGCATTGTTTTTTTTAGTAAGTGGGGTTTTTTGCTTTTGTCATTCAAGTGTGTATTTTCACTTATGTACATTGATGTGTTTTTGTTCTCTTGCACAAAGATCAACTCTGCAGGAATGTTGATCGTGTTATCTTAAACTGCCTTCATTATTCCAGTTAGTCTTTGTCTGCAAATTCACTGGTCCTTGATTACAGTCTCTCTCCTGAGATTGATACAATTCACAGCAATTCTTCCCAAAGCTAAGCTTCAGTTTGCACTTCAACTACACAACATGCATACGAAATTGTTAATAAATCTTTAAAAATAATGTTGACGAAAGAATGAAGACATCAGTGTTGGCCACTACTGTGCTTGTAAGATAAGATCATACATTAAGCAGATCTTGGCCTATACTCTGCAGAGGTCTGGTATGTGTTAAACAGAACATAAAACAGAAGTGTTAACTTTGTGTTTTACTGCTTTATCTTCTGAACTAAACCATTGTGTCTGTACTGCTAAACAGCTACTTTATTAAAATGTGTTTTTAATTAATAAAACTTCCCTATGAAGTCACATTAATAAAGCAGTCACATTGGTAAAGGGATAGTTCACCTAAAAAAAAAATCAGGTGATCATTTTTCAAATAACGTGAATGACATTCTTAGACATTAGGGATGTGATCTGAAATCGGGCCTGATCACGTGGTTTCAGACTCTATCGGAATCGGACGTTACCTCCCGATCAGGACTCGGATATATATGTATATATATTCTCATTATTTTTTATAGGAAAGGATGCCAGAGCTGGGATTCGAATTCGCGTCACCAAAGCGCTGTATATATCTGGAGCGCTGTCCACTCAGCCACAGGCTCCGACACATTGTCATTCATTTGAACACATCTATAATTATGCGTTGGCACAGAGTTAGACCTCTTGACTCCACACAGAAACAGCAACGCGTGCGCAGTAAGAGTTAGGAGTGCAGTTCCTAAAAGCACATTACTGGCTTTGCAAACACTGTGCCACTTTTATTTTTTGATTTGTTTACATGCCTGACGGGTATTTTAAGTTGAGGTGCTATTTGTTTTTATATTAGACTTTTTTTATATTTACTGTTGCACTAAAGTCCAAAAGTGAAGAAGTTATGTTATTTATTACTTAATTGTTCAAGCTACCTCACAGAAGTGCTCTGTTTGTTAACAGAGTTGTTGAATGTTAAAATAAGTGAATTAAATAAAAAATAAGGAACATCCTGGATCTGTTTCTTCGCTCTTCTTTATTCTTTTTTTATGTATTATAGAAGTATCGGATCGGGACTCGGTATCAGCAGATACTCAAAATCAAATGACTCGGACTCGAGGGCAAAAAAACCTGATCGGGACATCCCTAATTCTTATATCATTCAAAACTTGTATACAGTATGACTATTTCTTCTGTGGAACAAACAATATTTTAAGAAATGTTGCAGTGGTTTCGTGTCCATACAATAGAAGTCAATGGGACCTTGGCTGCCAACATTCTTTAACATTTCTTCTTTTGTGTTCTGCAGAAGAAAGTCATACAGGAGTAAATGACAAAAGAATTTTAATTGTTGGGTTAACTCTTCTATTAGGTACATTAAGATACAATGTGAACATGCAGCACGTGGAACTAATACCAGAGCATAAAGCACTTGTTTGGTATCAAAATGATTTGACAGGTAAATTAATCATGCTGTGTTATACATGAGAGTAAGATTGTGTAACCGTAAAGATGAAGTAATAGGAATTAGAAGGGTTAGGGATTTGTATATCGGAATTTTGCCATTACTGGGAAGTTTGCTTTATCTTCATTCTCCACCTTGATTTTAATGTAGATTGAAGGAACTGAGAGCCAGGAACGCAAACCTCCCCTTTCTTATCCTCTCCACGTTCTGCAGAAAAACCATTAAGACTGTTCGAAGACCTACCATCCCGTTTAAAAATTGCAACATTTCAAACCTCAAGGCCCTGAGACGCACTGTAGAGAGAGCCATAAAATGTATTGTACAAAACAACACTTTACACAAGGCCTACAGATTGATGATGAACTCCTCCCACTCCTCCCGTAAACTCTTTGTCCCGCTGCCTTTCCAAGAGAAAAAATGTGGGATACAAGCCAAAGTGTGTAGTCGAGCAGGGGCGTAGCAAGCTTTTCAAAAGTGAGGGGGATGGATGTGGTTTGTTTGTTAACAATAAAAATGATGAATACAATGACAGAAGGGTACAAAAGGTATAACATACAAGATACAAAAAGCTTCCCATTTAAATGAGTGATACTAGAAAAGTATAAAAACACACTCGGAACACACAGAAAATAAATCAAAACTCTGTTGTGAAAATACACAACAGTAGACTTGCTAAAGAATCAGAATCAGAAATACTTTAATATTCCCAGGGGGAAATTATTTTTGTTACAAACTCCAGATATACAAACAACATATATTAAGAACAAAACATAAACAGAACATCTTCCCAAACACATATCAAGCTTATTTAAACCTCGAAAGCATAAACACTCATTCAAAGTACCTGGAAAAGGGAGATGTAAATAACCATAACCATAAGTTCCCGCCTCCTCAGCACGAGCTGACCGATAAATCTAACACACCAAGAGAGGCGGGACTTAAGGCTGAACAGCCAATCATCAGCCGGTCACACTCAAAGCCGGTGTCATGTTTGAGAGGGAGGGGAGAGGAGGCAGACACAGAGCGGCCAGAGAAACGGAGGAGCGACTGCTGGAAGGCGTTTGTGCAAAACTGCGGAAAAACTGCAGAAAAAGTGTGGGTAATAGTACAGAGTAATACTGTATTGAGATACTGTATTACAGTGTGTAGTTCTTTATAACTAATGTGTCTGAAATGTTTCTCCAAAGCAAGGTAAAAACAAGCAACAGACTGAAAATTATTCTAGGCATGTTCTTTGTTATGTAACTTATGACAATGATTTTACACTACCAAGCCTTGGACAATCCCTTATATTACCATTTTTAACAGTATTCCACAAGATTACTGAAGTATGAAAAGTTGAGTACAAACAAACAAACAAAAGTATAAGAGTTATGCAGTGATGAAATAAAATTTAACAAAAGCCTATATTAAATGCACAAACGTTATATTTTAGATTTAAATTAGCCACCCTCGGCCTAGCCATAATCCCTGCCAACTTCATGGGGAAAACACATGGAACACATTTTTCAATTACTCTTTGTGTTGCTTTATAGAGACCAAAAATGGTGTTATGTAACTTGTGATGACAGTGATTAGATGCAGACAAAGCGAGTTATACTCTTGCTTTAACTCCAAGCCAGAACAGAAAAGCAAATTCTGTCATCAAATTCAACTACTCACAATGCTCACGCTAAGAGAGAGGACAAACATTTTTTCCCATGGCCAAACATCTACTTCAAAAAAAAAAAAGCATTTCCCTGTACCATTTTGATTATTTTTAGCTTCTCCCATTTTGGACGCCTAACTGATAACCCCTCAAGAGGGCGGTTTATGAAGCCCATAGGAAATGGCTGCTGTCAAACAGCAATTCACTAACAGTTACACACAAAAAAATTGACGACGATGATTCCAATCAGTGGCCAACTAAAGGTTGTTTAATGAAGTTAATACTTCAGAATTTAGAAAGTCATGCAACTGGGACATAAGATCACTTATGAAGAATAAAGAAGAGCAAAAAGTAACAGAATGAATGCACCTAAAAATATTGGAATAAAGCCATTACCGAACATTAAACAATCGTTTCTTGGATAAAAGGAATTCCATGAACAAATGGTCATGTAGCAAATGACACGCAAGTGTAGACTAATACTAGAAATACCACTAGAAATAGAAAGTTATTTTAAAGATTACCATTTCAGATTGTTCAAACAAGCCATTAATTGCGGCTTAATACTTAAACTTGGGTAGAATAACTACCAAAACTCTACCAAACTTCAAACAAAAGCAACCAAAGAAAGAAAGAAAACATGCTGCTTTAGGAAAGCCTTGAAAGTTGAATCAATAGCGTGTCGTTTGCTGCCATCTAGTGAAAGAACCTCACAACTATAGCATTTATTAAAACAGATTTTTTATTTAGAATGTTTCATCCACTCCACAAATAAAGCATTAAAACAAGACTTTAAAAGTGCCTTCATGGCACGTCAAATAATTTATTACTCTTTAAATTAAGTTATATTAAATGACACCAACATATGCCTGCATAGCTGAACAGCAAAAAGGACAATACGTTCTTGTTTAAAGGTTTTTGTTCTAGAGTCTACGAGCGGTTCTTGCTGACCCAGTGATATCGGTCCACCCTTGGACCAGAGAAGGCATAGGACGGCCTGTAACCCTTGAAGCCCTTATTATGAGGTGGGTACGGCCCACCTGAAGAATGCTGCTGGTAGCCCTCATTAGCATAAGGCTTTCTCTTAGGGTACGAGCCCCAGTTCTGCAGGGGTGGGGGTGGTCCAAACTCACTGAACTGAAAACGGTGCAAATTACAAATATATGGGGGTCAAAGAGCTGCTTTGAATTATTATTTGCAGTGAAAGCCTAATTTGGTGCCTTACCTGGTAGACACTATTGGGGTTTGAGACCGTGGGGATGCATTTGGGTTCTGGAACTGAAATATTACTGCTGTTGGTGCTCATGGTGCTGCTCATGGTGCTACTCATGCTGGTGTTGCTTCCTTCCTCATCAGAGGAGGTTCCAGAATGATAGTCCGAGGATGCCCGTTCCACCGCGTTATTTATCCTACGAGAGAATTCGCCATCTTTTTTATGACCCTCCAGCTGGGTCACACAAAATGGGGTTGACTTTTCACCATACCTTTAAGAAACAAATCCATTCACCTAAATTGCATTTGCAGGGATCATCAAGTCAGCATGACTGGGAGGTCATCTTAACCAGAAGGCCTACTGTGTCGTACAGCAAGTCAAAGGTTGAGGCAAGAGTTAGCAAAATGTTTACCGGCATGACACCTCTCCAGGATCAACCCAAATGGTCATTTCTTGCGGTAGTCCAAGATCTTCATAAATAACATTACTTTGGCAGCAGGCACGTTCAATAACCGGGTCCCTCAGTTGAACTTTGTTCATCCTTAGACACCTGAGGAAAAAAAATCTGCATAGACTTCAATTGCTTTGGTACATTTTTCTTCAATTTCAAAACAAACCCACTCACCGAAAAGCTTGCCCTCTGGATGGTTTGTCTGGGTACCAATGGCTTTTGTAGTTTTCAAAGAGCACAGAAGTCAGTTCCACCGCAAATTTCTCCCTGCGAACACGATCCAGTTTGCCATGTTTCTTTGCCAACCTTGCAATGAAAAACACAGTGGCTGCAATCTCTTCTTTCATCTTCAAACAATGAAGGGACTCAACGGGACAAGCTTTTGCTTTGCTTTTTAAAAGAAAACTTTAAAATTACTATAAAACCACAACAGCTATAAAGTAAGCAAAGAAACTTGCTCTTGTATTACTACTTTCTGCTTATTAAATATCACCAAGCTAATTTAAAGTCATATCAAGCCCCAACACTTACAAATTCACCTGCGTTGCAGATCAGTCAGGTTTTTAATGTCTCAAGGCATGCTAATCAGTATCAGTCATTAGCTTAATCAGGTGTTTCTAATTGTGGAAGGAACTGAATGTTGCACAAAATCAACAATCCCACAGGATAATAAAAAGGGAATGATTTCATTTTGTAATGTCTAGTATGAAATCATTCTCTTTTTATTATCCTGTGCGATGTGGTAAGGTGAGCTACCACAAAAGTTAAGAGATGTTATTGATCTGTTAATGATGTAAAATATCACCAATGTAAATTTGTTAATTTGGGAAAAATTGTCAATTTGGAAAAAATTTTGGAAGGCCCTATTTATTGTAATTTATTAGAAGAATCGTGTTTGTTATGCGTAACTATTGACAGAGCTTCTTTTTTATTTAGTTCTTTTTAGTGAAAAAGAAAGTAATGGCATTAAAACTGTGTTTTGCCTACATCCCTTGGGCAAGCCTAGACCTGTCTGTAAATGAATTAAATGGTTTCTCAGGCAACAAAGTCCAGAGAACTATTGTCCACTATAAACATTAGTATGTAACAGTATTGCCTACCAACAGTTAACAACATAGCCACTTTTCAGTGTTGACATAAGGCCTGTTAGATGCGGTTTGCTGTCTCCTAGGCTCGATACCTGTGACTTATTTATCGTAAAAATCGTTTGCGTCAAGTTTCTATGATGCTAAGCAACCATAAACCGCCTGAAGGTAGCCTAATTTGTTTCGATCATTAAGCATATAAGTAACTACTGTAATTATTAAACACTAGTGTCTTTTATTGTTGTTGATTGTGCTCTTATAGATGCTTACACTGAATGCATAAAAGATGCAATCTAATTTTAGGAATTGATTACAGCAGTAAGGCATCAACATAAAACTTAAAAAAAAAAGTACTATTTCATGTTGGGGCAAAATATTCTCCTCACATTTATATTTCTTATAGAAAATGTTATTCATAAAACGTAGTAATTACGAAGTTCATTCTGTTGACCAAACGCATGCACATCTCATTTAACCGCGCGCATCTCTTGAGCCGTCTCCTCAGAGAAATAGCGCCAGTATGTGGTAGTTCGCGCTCATGTGCCTCCCGCCTCAGATGGCGCTGAATTTGAACATACAGCTATAAATACTGATGACTTGTACTGGAATCCGACGCAGAGGGACCTGGAACACCTTAAGAACACACAGAGATCCTGTCTTCAGGTGAGATTCACCCTATGGTTGTTTTTGTCCGTCTGTTTCAAATACATTTATTATTATATAACTTGAATATTGCATTAACTTTAAACCCCACCTGGATATGTGACGTCAGCACGGTCATAACAACTAGAGATGAACACAAACTTTTGAGCGTATTCAGCTTCAGCAAGTCACGTAAAAACGGGGGATATTTATTATTTGTTTGTTTTTACAATTTGTTATTCTGAAGTCAATTTCTATTTACTGCTTTGGTATGTAAATTATACACACTGTAAAACTGTTGCTTCGTGTTTTTTTTTTATTGTCTTTTCAAGTCATTTACTAGGCTATTTAAATCTTGAGTAGCTGTAACTTGCTTAAATTATTTTAATGAGTTAGGGTAAAAACATAATGCCATGTCTTATTAATCACATCATATCTTCTAGTGTAGTTGCCAAATAATATTATAAATACATTGTTTTGTGTGTTATTGTTAGTGTATGTCTTACAAACCAGGATATTAAAACATAAGCATTAAATAGATTTATCTGAGGATGTAATAAGCTGTTGGGGTTGGTTTGTAGGCAGTGTTGTTAGCTGATTGTTTTTTACATATGCTACAATCACTAACCATACTGCCAACACAACGACCTGCAAGGAAACACAATATTAAATGCATTATTAACATGGAGTAAAACTGATTGTTCAGGACAGAAGCTGGTGTGAGAAAATGCTGCGTGGTCACCAGGCAGTGTTGTTAGTTGATTACATTGCTTAGTAATCACTAACCACACTACCAGGTGAAGACCAGTCGTAGAACCATCTATTTTATAGTTGCTTTTATTTACTTGTAATTCCTGTATTTTATATTTGTGTTTTTTGTAAACCTATGTGACATACCAAAATAAAGTTGAATATGTCAAATTTTGTTCATATTTGTCTTGGTTCGATTAGCATATACTTTGACAGTAAATAAAAACAGTTTACTAGATAAAAAAAATGTGTTGCATCTTTCAGCCTTTTAGACGTACCAAGGTTTACATTTGTTGCCATGTTTATTTTCTATTTATTTTTCTAAACATTTTCAGTGGACTGAAATTACCTTATTTTGCATCTTTCTTTTGTTAAAACATTTGTGTGCACTTCCGTTTACTACGCAGCGTTTGGTCGCCTTGACAACCGTAAGACACACGTGGTCGCTTAGCTTTTGGACGGCAGGCACGCAAACTATTATGACTGAAGTAGACGACAACGTTTTAGACTCGCTTTCAGACATCGAAAAATATTACACGATTTTTGATGGATCGTCGCAGGAAGATGTGGCATATGCAAAGGTATTCTGGAGCTCTATCTTCTTACAGCCACCGATAGAGTCTCGTATCGTTTCTGCTGATGTAAGTCAACGCTTGAAAGTGGCTAAGGCCCCGAACTGTAAGTGTGACATGCTCGGTAACATTGCTCAACCTTAGTATGAACTAGATGAAGTGGAAGTTTGAGAACAAACTTTATGTTGGCTTGAGAAAGCCTAGACAGAGAGTCCGAAAGTAGGATATAAAGAAAGAAAGAAGGAAAGAACAAAACAACTGTGAATAACAGATTTAAAGATTGCTAAAAAGAGAGGATCGGATAGAGTGCGACATTTGAGATTTAAAGTGTGCAATAGATACTGTACAGTGAATAGACAGACAGATCAACAGATATTGGGGAACAGTAAGTAGTCCCCACAATTTAAACAGCTTATAAATCATATTTAGTTATGTCTATTTGAAAATGCAGAAAGGTTTGTATTTGTGTGTGTATATATGTGTCTGTGGTTTTGTGCTTGGTGTGTGTTTTTGTTGTGTCTTTGGGAACTTAATTAAAAAAAATACAAAATGATTTTTTTTATAGCCATAAATGCAGCCCGTAAACTGGCAACATGGCCAGGTAAGTGTGCTGTGGTTTTTATTGAGCTGAATAAATATTGTATTGTAGGTATACTGCAGCAGGCTTAATAAATGTAATCTGCTTTGGTACTGTATGTTTGCTTGACAGAGACCAATGATGTTCAACAGAAAGCTTACTTGAAGCAAAAGCAAGAGGAGAGACAGAATTATATGGAGATGGTGAGGTTTAAACTTTTAATTATAGTTTAATGGTTGCAATTCCTTTTCAAGACCAATAAAAAATAATTGTGTGGTAAATTGCATTATGTGATCTCAAAAATGAACATATTTGAGTACATGGGGCAAAAATGTATTTGTTTTGTTGCCATCCTTAATACACTCATTCATATAAAACTAAGTGGAATACAGGCGTTTACCCAATCGATTTGTAGAAAATGCATGCTTTGGATTCATTTATGTTTTTTGTGTTTTATGTGGTTTTACAATAAAAGCATCTGTATGAAAACATTCTAGTCCATAATCACTACGATGTGATAAATAATGGCAACATTCTTAAAATATTGGTTAATATCCACAATATTTCAAAGTACATCATTGCAAAGGGAAAAATGTATATCTGCCCAGCAGTATAACAACAGCTGTATATAGATCTGCCATGTGTTGAAGAAACATAAGGAACTCTTAAAAAATAAAGTTTTCAAAGTATCTCAACTAGAGTTCATCCAAGAGACAGGACAGCAGGCTTTACTACGCTACATATGTGTAAAAATGTTTCAAAGAAAATGCACTTTAAACACATCAGTAGCATTGATTGGAATGGGCCCAGCTTCTATCACTACTTTCCTTTTAATGTGATCTTCATTACGAGACGGTGCATTGCAGCATAAAGAGATAATGAGCCAACCAGTTATAGACTTCTTATGAAAGATTGCTTGGGATGAAAGGGGTTCTGAGTGGATCTGGCAAGCAGGTTTGGCCAGTTTTAGTGTAGTGCTCTGCATGCTGCGTTAGCAAAAGAAGTCTCCAAGGAGCATCACTGATAATTGAAGCTCAACATAAAATGAAACTCTGCTGTATACTGCCATTAAATGGTTCGACAGTTTAAAAATCGCTCTCTTTAGACTGATATATTAGTGGTGCTTAGAAAGACAGCAACAGCGCCACTAACTTATTAGTAAAAAACAGTTCGTACTTTGACAATTTGAAAATTACAGTATTAAATATCCCTCCACTTACATTTCATAGAACTCTCACATTAATCTGTCAAAACCATTTCATTTAAATGACAAACTTATAGTTTCAGATCTCTTAAAAAAATAATAGGCTACAATGTTTCTCCACAATGTGTAAAACATCTGAAATGTTTATGTAATGAAATTATGCTGATTGATTGTCCACTTTCGGTACACACACCTCAATGCTTTCAAACAGAGCTCCCTGATGAGACTGTAGATTTCATTTAAAGGCTTTCGTTGCTGTCTGACTCGTGTAAATTTTCTCACAGAGGAGCCAGTTGTAATGCTATCTCTCTGGCTGGCAAACTTAAGGGCCTTTAGCCTTCCTTAAGTCCTACATTTGTGCAGAGATGAATCTTTCTGCAGGGCTACTTTCTCTTCCATTGCTGCACTAACTACAACTACTAATCGGATTAGCAGGAAATCACTGGTCTTGCAGATCAATTCATCAGAGTATGAGAAAAAGGGACAATTGATTGATCTTTTTGCAGGGCATGGCTGAAGCAAAAACTTAGAAAATCTGATGGCTGTTTCATATTTGATATGTTCATATTCTTGTTTTCTGTAGGTTTATATTGTGCATTTTTAATGTGCATAAATTTTCAGGATTGAAAAAGAATGATCATTAGGCCATTTTAATTCCACAAAGCTTGAAGAGATCATTCACACAAAAATATTAATTTTGTCATCATGTTTTCATCCTCATGTTATTTCAAACATGAAAGAACATATTTTGACGAACATTGGTCCACACTGACTTCAATTGTGACTTCAACATTTCTCAAAATATCTTCTTTTGTTTTAACAAGAAAGAGTCATGTACAGGTTTTGAATGACATAAGGGTGAATAAATAGTGGGAGAATTTTTATTTTTGCGTGAAAAATCCTTTAAATAAAGGCTGTTTGATTGTGTCATCCTATAGTGACATCATTTTTTTCCTGAAATAATAGCATATTCAATACAGTAATACATTTTCATCTGTACTTTGTTACTCCGTCCCCATCACACACAAACTGGGTATGTGCTCCACACATTTTTTCCAGTTATTTATCTGTTTGCTTCTAAAAGCAGCAGTGTGGTCCTACAGGACAGTGGGCAGTGCCCTTTCTGTAATGTTTCTAAATTCCCACTCTGAGTAATCAACCTGGAAACCCCAAGATGGACGGCCCTCTGGAGGACAAATCCATTTTATGAGATTACTCACTGCTAATTAACCTCCCTGTCAAACCTTCTGAATCAGAGACTTGTATGTTGACAGTGTAAGACTATTTTTTAGGAACCATTTGAGATTGAATACAAAAGCCTTGTTCTCTGTTTTTAGATTGTATTGCTCACAACAGTGTGTCAAAATCTAAAACTCCAGCCTGCTGTAATGCAATTTTACCAGTGCGGTTGCCATTTTCTGAACTAAATTTGATTCTGTTTTATGACTTTTAGCAGATTGCAGCATGACAGATGTTTACATATGGTTATAATAATCAACAAAGGCATTACATTACATTATTATAACTGATTAACCTGCCATAAAACGACATTGGCTTGAAATATGGTTACATTGTACAAGCATGTAATGGATTTAATCAAATGCCATTAAGTGCAGCCAGTCCTGAAGCCAGAAACTGTGGGTGCTAAATCAAAATTATGAGGTTTGTTTAGTAAGTGCAGCTGCCTGCCTGTTCAACAGCACTGTTATACTCAACATGTGTAAAAGTATGGAGTCTTTTACAGATGAGCATTGATATAAGTGCCAATAGAGCTGTCCAGCTTTCCACTTCAATAACCGTTATGCAATAACCTGATTGCACATTTATATTTGTTTGTGTTTAGGCCAAGAAACGGAACCAGATTATTGACCTTCTGAAAAGGCAAAGAAATGAGAGAATCAAGGTAAAACCGGTTTTGACCCTGTCACAGTATGTTAAAACAAATAAAAACATTCACTCAGTGGTTTCCAGAATTCAGTTTGTATTACCCTAATTCTCAACTGCAATCTTTCGCTACCACAATCTTTGCATATTTGGATGCGGCAGGATAGGGTTTTTCAGACAGCCAAGTGTTTTATTTCTCTTCTATTCATTAGAGTGCTCTCTCTCCCTTCCTCAGCACTTTTTCCCCAGAGCCTCAGCGTTTCTTAGGGCATCCTCCCCTGTGGAGGTGGGGGGTGAATGAGAGGGTGGGCTTCCTCCACACTTTTATAGCTCTCTAGGGAGCAGCCTGATGATTATGGGGTGGTGGTGCTTTATCCTGCTTCTTCTGAGAGCCTTACAAACCTAGTTTGCTAATACAGGCTACACTGAAGTCTGTTGTTTTATAATGGCCATCTATTGGATGTAAATCTTAAGTCCATTTATTCTGGGGGCTCTGGTTGATGGTGTCATGGGGTTTTCTTGTAGGCTTCTTTAGGCTGTTCACTTGTTTATTTGCATAACATCTACTAAAATGATACATTTCTCTTGTGTAAACTTAAAAAAATTGTGTAGTTGTTGCTCATGATGAAAAAATAAAGATTAATATATAATATTTTAACAGAAGGAGATGATTTCATTCCAACACAGACCAAGAAAATGTAACCCAGTAGAAAGGTATGTGACCATAAAATATGTCATTTCTTAATTTTTTATGGGTACTACGTATAAGTACAAGTGAAATACAGTGAAATAAGTTTGAAATGACTAGTCAATGCTATGTGTAATGCATTATTCAATTCAATGAAGAAATAGTAATTAGGTTCTTAGTAGTAATTTACTGCTATAGACCGTATAAGGGAAGCTGTTTTGCTAATGTTGCAAACTGTAAATCACTTCTGATTTACAGTAAAGAAAAACACATAAAGCCTCAAAAAACAACTTTTATGTACTAGTTACAGGTAAAGAGTTTTATTGTTAGTTGGATGCACAGAAATTGACCAAGTGGAGCAAATGATGATGGCTTAGTGGAAAATCAACTGATTTAAGCTCAGATATTGATCTGAAATGTCTGATCTTTTCTGCGCTGTACGTGCAGTTCAAACCTGCATTGATTAGCTGTCCTATTATCCAAAACAATCCTTTTGCTGACAAATGCTTCATTGCAAAATCCTTTAAGTAATGTCATGTAGGAAGACTTTCATTAGCCTGTGTGGTACAATGGGTTCTAGCAAGTTATTACATTTATGCCAAAACAACATATTTATCTTTACAGTAAATTAACATTTGACTGGATTTTTGCTGCATCTGAACATTGTTTGATTACTGTTTAAAACGTTTTCAGTAAAAAGTTGCCAACTATTCTAAAAAAAAATTGTGTTCTGTTATGTGTTCTGTAGGCTTTCTTTAAAGATGCATCCATCACCTGGAGATGAAGACGAGAAAGAAGTTCAAGAGCTCCAGTAACACAATCTGGATGTTTTAAAAGTAGTCAAAAGAAATGTTATTATGACTAATGATATATTGATATATATTATTATTTGAAGAACTGTGAGCTCTGTATACTGTAAAATATGTGATTTGTACATATCTACAAATAAAAATCTTCTGGCCTGTTAGTTGCGGCCATCTGATGACGTGATATAATCTCCTCTCTGTGTTCAGTCACCCGCCCGTGTCTCATTCTAACCCCTTCTGGATGCGCACAAAGATTGCAGCGGATAGCGGGATAAGTGCTCGGGTTTTCTACTGAACGCAGCCTTTTTTAACACCGGATGATCATTTTGTTGTCTTTGTCTGCTTGAACTTGTTACATTTTTAACCGTGGGAGTTTGAGTAAAAGCGGTATAAATAATGGATTTGATGAAAATCTCTGGTTGCGCTTTGGTGATGCTGAGCGTCTCTGTTTGCGCGTCAAGGCTTCTGGGTGGTGAGTTAGACGTTTCAGAAAGAAAGTGCTGCATTTGACTGCGACAACATATTAAACTATTACAGTAAATATGCTATTTAGAAAACCATAGAATAAGATATGGTGGAGAATTGTTTTTAATGCGACTCGTTTCACATTTTTTTCTTTAGTCTTGAATGCTTTAAAAAACATTTATAATATGAAAATTGCTTTTTATTACAGTGTTTGTGAATTATTATTGCAATTGTAAGTTTTTGTGATCGTTTCCTTCAATGCAGTTTATTTTTATCTGTTTATCTTTAAATCATATTAATCAGTTTCTTTAGATCATACTTTAACATTTTGTCTTCTTTCTTCACTGCGTGTAAACCCGGTGTCTTGTCCACCTTCTGTGTGGTGCAGACATTTACGAGCCCAGAGGTATGTTCTTCCGCAGACAGTAATGGTTATCTCTAAATTAAATAATAGCAACACCTCCCAGATATTCAATTGATCTACAGAATAAAGGCTGGAAAAGGAAAGTAACACAATTCCAACATTTTGCTTTAAATTATTTGTCAAATATTTGTTATTTTACGTATAAAAAATTGACTAAATTCCTATTTACAGTAGAAATTGGTCCATTAGATAAAGAAGCAAATTTTCTGTTGCGTTGTGTTAAGGATTTGTGCATGTAGGGACAAATTTGTTCTCATTTGGTTGATGCTTTGGACTTTTTTATGAGCACAGGCTCTTCTGGAGTTTAAGTGCCTTGCTTAAGAGAACACTTGTGATCAGAGATCATCTGTAATAAATAGAAATTAAGTTAAGCATCATCTCTGGAAGCAAACACAACAATTGGACTGCTGACAAAAATTCAAAGCAAATAAAAAGACTCAAATAGCACATTTTTTATTGGCCTTTAAGTGCTTTCAAAAAGGTTTTGCTGTCTTTGTTCTTCCATAAGATTTTCAAACCGTTGTACCATGGGCTTGCCTTATGCCCTAAATCCCTACATGATACATAATCTGTAGGTCCAGTCTGGCATAATACATATACTTTTAAATATTTGCTCTTCAGAATATGGTATCCGTGTGTATCAAGTGTTTTAAATAGAATAAATGAATTCATGGAATCAATAAATGTATATATTACATTGTCTTTTCTAATCTTGACCCAAGCACCTGTAATATGTCTCTGAAGGTCAACAGATATGCAAGCGTGGCACTGAGAAGCCCTGCTATAAAATCGCATACTTTCAGGATAACCGACGTAAACTCAACTTCGAAGATGCCACCCGCGCGTGCAGGAGTGAGGGTGGAGACCTTCTCAGTATAGAGTCTAAAGCTGAGCAGAAGCTAATACAAGCTTTCATTGAGGAACTGAAAGCATCGGATGGGGACTTTTGGATTGGGCTCCGTAGGGATCAAGGCTATGAGGAAATAAATGGAGACTGTCCATCTCAATACTACTGGATGGATGGAAGCCATGCAACCTTCAGGTGAGAATAAAGAGTCCCATTGGATATTTTTAATTTTTTTAATTTTAGTTGTTGAACTTAGGCTACAGTTCTTCAATTCTACTGTGCACATCTGCATGGATCTTAACCACACTTATTTGGATAGAGTATAATACTCCTGTTTTTGCTTGGTGTGTCTTGGAATATCTGAGTGTGTAAATATGTGTATATGTGACAGAAACTGGCACTCGGATGAGCCTTCTTGCGGATTTGAGGTGTGTGTAGTGATGTACCATCAGCCATCAGCTTCTCCTGGCCAGGGCGGTCCTTACATGTTCCAGTGGAATGATGACAATTGTGAAACCAAGAACAACTTTATCTGCAAGTACACCAAAGGTTGGGAAAACATACTGTATATAAAACATATATTCCCTTAGCATTAAACTCAATCATGTAACCTATTCTGCTGGACATAAATAATACCTCAAATCATGCTTTTTTAGCAATTATGCTTATAAATAAAATAGGTGAGAAAATAGAGATTGAAGAAGAGACTCCATCATATGATCTCATAAGCACAGAACTGCCAAAACTGTTTTGCATATGATAACATGGTCATAATGTGATGTTTCAGATAAACCCCAGGCACCCATTCCTGCAGAAAACAGAACATTTGAAGGTATTCTGCAGATACACTGTTTTGCAAATGAAATCAAAAGTCTATAATGCTATTAAATAATGCTAACTATATTCCCATATATTACAGATGCTCTTCCAACACCCAGAATACCCAGATACCCGTCTGTCACAGTAAAAGATGATGGCATGAGAGGAGTTGTTACTGAACCTGCAGGTGAATCTTTTCAGTTTACAGACCTGAAACTATTAAATTATTAACTAATACAGTGGGGTTCACAGTGAATAGCTGGCATTTTTGTAAAGTTGACCATGCAACATGCTTTACATGCATTGAACCATCAGTCAAATACAGTAAGAGAGAATATCTAGAACAACTAATAGTTAAGATTCTGTATTATTTCTAGGTCAATACATAAATGAATTGTAACATTGACCATATTAACTCCACGTAAAAACGAAAGGTCAGTTTTTATCAGATTTTCATCAGACATGATTCTGTTGAAGCACATAAGGTGCTGCTTGGAAAATTGTTGTGATGCTGGGATAAAATAGATGATCAGGTTCGACCCAAATTTGTAGCATCCATGTCAGCATAAATGAATGATGTCATTCAGTCAGAAGGGGTACATATCATATATTACAACATAAACAAATTGCATTCAATTTGATATGCTGATAATATAGATATAATATTATAAGATTGCATTAAATCTCTCACTGTGGTTCCCACTGTACGGTGAATTATCCACTCTTAAAAATTGTATTAAAAGTCTTTTCTTATTATACAGTGCTTACCATTATTCTATTTTTATATCTTTAGACAATGCTCTCAATATTGCCTACATTGTACTACCCACCATACCTCTTCTACTGCTATTGATTGTGGCAACAGGAGTTTTCTGCTTTAAACTTTTCACAAAAAGGTGTGGTCACTGTTCACTGATCAACATTTCCAATCTGAAAAATCTGATACAATGTAACACCATCATTTTATCTATGTAAGCAGGAAGAAAGAACAGTCTGAGATCAGCTCGAAGGAACCAGGATACTGGGCAGCAGGAGAGAGATGTAACAGCCCGAGCCCTGACGTCTACAACGTCATCCGAAGGCAGCGCGAGTCAGACCTCGCCAACACGCGGCCTGATATCAAGAACACTTCCTTCCTTGGTTCTTCTCCAGACACTCCACCGGGAGATTATGACAACCTGACAGGAAGGGACACGGAAAGTGGTTTTGTGACGCTGGCCAGCACTGAAAGCGACTTTGTGACTACTGAAATGTATGACACAATGCAAGGCCATGGAAGTGGAAGATACTTAAGAGACCACGGCTGGATGGATGAATTATATGAATACTGATATGCAAAAGGAACATTAGTTTGATTCTCATTCTCCCTTTGAGAATAAGCCAATAATAATTGTTGGCATCTCAATTTCTGTAATATTAATGCAGGATGTAAACACTAGGAATTGCTAGAGCTCATAAAAGGGAGTCTTGAACCTTTTCCATCTACCATCAATTCTACAGCCAGAGAATTGAGGTTTAGTGCAAGGACATTTGAAGTTTGAGGTAACATGTGATCAACAGATGTTGCTATACACAACTGTATTATGAGGTTGCTGTTACAGGTTAAAAAAATACAGTGATGATACTTTCAAATGCATCTGTAAGTCTAAGTCTGGCTGCTGTAAGAATGAATTAAGAAACAGAAGAAAAGAAAAAGACAAAAAAGTGGTACAATGTTACATTGATGACATTTGGATGGTTTGCATGACACTGTTATGCTGCTTTTACTGAATGTGCTGTATCAAGCTCAATTATCACTCTGCGAAAATCTCTTGCAGTCTATTTTCCTATGAAATAACAAATAACCAAAAAATGATCTTTCTCATATGCAAAATATTGGAATGTGTATGCCGTCGATGATGTTAATGAAGCCTTATTAAAGAAAAACAAATGATACATTTACAGTTCTGTAAATACATTTTGTAGCGTTATAGTTACAGGTGCATAAATAGCTACAAATGCGCCATTTTGACAGCAGGGGTCGCTGTTGAACAGCATGTTCGAGCGCACACCTGACGTTTACATAAACGTTACATGCAATTTAGTTTTTGCATGCGTAGTCATTATATTGGATTTAATATATACATTAAGATTATATGTTTTTCACAACATCGCTGTGCCTTTTATTAACAAAAAGCTTAGCTTCACAATAACAAATATGAAGCGTTGTAATGATGTCACTGTCAGTGGGACGTGCAGAGCTCGCCTGAGACTTCTTTCGGAATTATTTTGTAGAAACATCAGACAAAATATTTATTCCTTTTAAAAAAAAGACGATCATATCTAAAGCAATTACCTTCCAGCACGTATTAAAAAGCTTATAATAATCAATGCTGTCAAATACATTTTTGCCTGAATAAGAATAATTTATAGCACCCACAGAAATATTTAGAGGTCAAATGTAACCTGCGCAGTCATGAAGACAGAGTTCCCCGTGTTTGCAAAGTAACAGTCCAACTGCAGATTGCAATAGCAGCAGCTGATTGACGTACGCACGCAGTGGATAAGGTTGTCTTGGTGACACGCTGGTCGCGGACATTCAAGCCGCTTTGTGAGATCCGCCCCCTTTATAAAAATCCCTTCTGCGCTGACGTCAATGCATGTCGAGCGCCAGAACATCATTCCTCATGCCGAGCATCAGAGCGGAATGCGCTTTCATTTCACACTCATGTAGAGACTATCTGCAAAAGAAGAAATGTGCGGGAACCCATGGCACCCATGTGCCCCTTCTGCCATTCAGATCTGGCACTAGAAACATAACCGTACCCCGTCACTTGAATTGTTTGTAAAGAACAGGTGAGGGTGCCCAAATCATACACACACCTCTTTATTCCACTAGAAAACTATGGTCATGGCCGCCCAAGAGCAAACGCCGTCGCAACGGGCTCCGGTTCGAGTCGGATTTTATGATATTGAACGCACGCTGGGGAAGGGCAATTTTGCAGTTGTGAAGCTGGCGAGACATCGTATCACCAAATCTGAGGTAAGTAAACAAGCACTTGGTGTTTGAAGTGCTCTCGTCTGTTTACAGCTTACAACTTAACAGCTTTCCTTTCATCCTTGGTGGAAGAAAAATAATATATTGAGTTGATAAACCATTGTAACCCGTATATGAAACATTTGTATATTTTACGCACAAGTTTCGACGTGCATT
The DNA here is from genome assembly GCA_019155185.1 of Beaufortia kweichowensis. NCBI lineage: Eukaryota > Metazoa > Chordata > Actinopteri > Cypriniformes > Gastromyzontidae > Beaufortia > Beaufortia kweichowensis. The sequence continues at coordinate 4,195,851 of CM032795.1, read as the reverse complement.
TTTTTTAATGAACGGTCACCTTTGATCTCGAGGGCATAGTGGCAACTATATCGCAACTAGACACATCGTCGCATGTACAACTTGTTGTGAAGCTGGATCAAGCACTTCCAAATTTTGCATTGCACAATGTAGTGTGTTTATTTAAATAGCTGTCCGTAGTAGTGTGTGCACTTGTGTCAGTGCCATAGTTATATCAGGTAAATTATTACAGTCAACTTACTCCTTAAACTGTTTTTAAAGCGGACAGAGCATGGGTCAAAGATCAATGCAGCGTGATTTCACATTCAGAAGTGAAAGTGTAACAGTTTTAATTACAGTTTCATATTAATTTCATATTCATATGCTTATCATATTAAGCGTTTTGTGAGCCATGTCTTTCAAAAATCATTAAATCATGCACAGTATAAACAAATGTGTATGGTCTTTTTCGAGCTTTGGAAGAGTAGAAATTAACTTTTTTATGTCTTTGACTGCATCTGAGTCTAGTTTCAATCTTTATGTACTAGAGATTAAAAAAGCATCATATACATCATCTGGTCAAATAAACACGGTATTTAAAATGTTACTGTAACTAGCATTCACATCTGAATCGCAGGTGGCTATTAAGATCATAGACAAGACCCAGCTAGATGCTGTGAACCTGGAGAAGATCTACAGGGAGGTAGAAATCATGAAGTTACTGGACCATCCACACATCATCAAGCTTTACCAGGTACAATTTTTTATAATAGCCATATTCATCTTTATCATGTATCCAGTGAGATTATCGTGTGTCTAGAGAATGCAATCATTTGAACCAGAGCCCAATTTCAGTTGTTAAAGCTTTTTAGGGTTAGCCTTGTTGTTATGTAAGATTTTTAGGTCACTCTGGGCCTGAGTGCTGAAAGTATCAACAGCTGCCTGCACTGTTACACAACACAGCAGCAGCAGCAGCAGTTAAATCATGACGTCCTCCAACAGCAGAAGTCATATGATATTTGTCTGTCTGACATCATATATACAGCTTGCTTTTTAAAAAAAGGTCCAGTGAGCGTGAATATTATTCTGGTCATTATTGAGTCTGAAACGTGCCCCTATGAAAAATACTGTGAAATGTACTTGCTATATGCACTTATGTATTTTTTGTTATTGCTGTTGCTATTTTTTGGAATAATTAATTAATGTTATTAAAACTATAACACATTGCCATATGAGAATTGTGATGACCAAAATGAAAAAAAAAACTTTTTTCATTTAAATTATTGCCACCCTATGACCAGATTACAGCTCTGTGCACTTTTTAGGTAACTTCATGGGATGCATTATAGAATGTTTTAAAGCAGTATTAAGTTCACATGTATGCTGAGCCTTTTCTTCACTGTTTGTCTAATTTAATATATTGGCCAATTTGTTTAATTAAAGCTGTTATAGGTTCAATTATAATTACAGAAGTAGTACATTTACATTTGCTCAAAAACTGATTTAATGCTCAATTTAATGTTTAATGTTCAATTTTTTCAAATGTTTCCAAACTTTTGATGGTAGTGCACCTGACATGACCTGAAGATTTAATGACAAACTGACTGTACATTATCCTGCTTATTTCATGGATTTTTATCAAATAAACAAATACATGAATATTAGATTTTGTATGAAATCGTTTTGTAATATAACAGAACTACAGTGGATTATTCATAAAAGAGCATATGCTATGTAGAAAACACAGGTTTCTCAGATGAGCAATCATAGTTGTTATTATGGACCCCATTCATTTTTCAGTGCCATATTTAAATATTCCATCAAGCCAAAGTTTTTGTCCAGAAACAGGGTATTTGTGCCTAGAATTAAGTGTATTATCAATATGGTAACTTGACCAAAAAACATCAGTGTTATATCAGTATTATAATAACAAAACCTACTAAGAACTAGGACAGTCACTGAGAGTAGGGTTGCTAAAATATTACACCACTGCATATAAAAATAATAGTCCTAACATATTATTGAGTCAGTGTGAATCTACCTGTGACAGTTTAATCTCACACACAATAAGATGAAGAATTGTTTTCTCACTTGAAGGCGTGTGAACACTTGTGGCAGGTGAAAGTGCCGTCAATCTGTTGTGCTCTTGTGCTTTCAGGTTCTTTAGTAATTGTGATTTTAATTGCATTGTTATCCTCGCATTAATATCAGGTGATGAAACTTGCATCTTCTCTCTTTCAATAGGTCATGGAGACCAAAAATATGCTCTATCTAGTCACAGAATATGCCAGGAATGGCGAGATATTTGGTGAGTGTGTCTGTTTTCCTGTATTTGCAAAATGTCTGATCAGTATTCACTCACTTTTACCATTCTCATTTAGTATTCACGATGAGGCTGTTACGTGCATAAAAACGGACATTTACACATTTGGCAGATGTTTTTACTGCAAGCAATTCAGTTTGCTTTTTCTTTGGGAACCAAACCTGTGACCTTGGCATTGTTAGTGCAATCTCAAGAAAATATATGTTGGATGATTTGAACAATAAAATGTCATATTATATCATATTTCTGTATGCTTCATCTGTACACCCGTTCAGTCACTTGAATCCCAATAGATAAGCAAAAGATTTGTTTCATAATACATGATCGGCTGTGTCATCTGTAATGGAAAAGGTCTTGGTATTTTATATGAGAGCTACGTGATCAAGGAAACGATCATTCACCCATAACAGGCCTATGCTGTAATGCTAGAGTCATACTTGAAAGACCGTAAATAAGATTTATAGTCTCATTAAGGGGTCACAAAAGGTTGACAAAGCAAGAGAGAATATGAACATTATAGGCAAAGCGAAGAGTTTTACTAGATCTGAACTTTACTAGCTTGTGAACAATCTTGTGTTGCAATGCTGTAGTCTTGAGGGGAGTCAAATGTTTATGTGATTTGCATGATGTGTTTGGCTGAGGATATTACATATTAACTTGGCTTCAGGAAAGAATTGTTTTTAGCTTCTGGATTTAGAAATATAAATTTATGGTGCACTTTACAATAAGGTTGTATAACTATAACATTAGTTACCCTGATAACTGTCACAGAAAATGAGTATACACATGAAAATGAAGCTGAACTGAATTTCTTTATTTTTAAAAAAGTCTTTTAAAAGGTATTTTTAGGTATTTTTGTAAATTACAGTAACAATAACTTTTTTTTATTTGTTTTCTAACATGCACTAATAATGAACAACACTTCTACAGCATTTATTATCTTCATATTAATTCATTTATTGATTTCAGCATTTACTAATATATTTTAAAAATTAAAAGTTGTAACTGTTATGAGTTAATATAGAAGTTAATGAACTAACTTGAACAATTGCTAAAAAAATATAGTGTCCACAGTTAGCCAATGTATGTTAACAAATAAAACAACCTTATTTGCAAGTGTTACCATCATCTATTATTTTTGGGTTAAGGCTCAATATTAAATTTTCACTGTCTGCTAATGTCCACACAACATGGTTTGATTGTCTATTGCTAAAAAATTTGGTGGTTGTTGACTAAACATGTTATTTAACGACGATGGACATTATTTTGTCTTCTGGCTTAAACCAGTTCATCTCAAGTTCTATCTGCAATTGTTTTGCAGCTTCCAACAAAGACTTTCAGATATAAACAATTTCAGATATAAACAATTTGTTTAAGTGATTATAACAATTTAGATTTTTTTATTGCCACATATGGATTCACTTATTACTCATCCCCCACCCTAACAATTATCATATTATATATTTCTGAAAATTCTTGTCATGGGAGGTTTGCTCACAATCACATTTCCTTTCATATTCTCCTCCATTCTGTAGAGTTCCACTTTTTCTCTGTTTTTTAGTTTTATTATGTAAATTAGATGCTTACTCTCCATAATACGTGCTGGGTGCAAATGATGCTTGGTCATATACTTTATCTATGGGTACGTCAAGCCATCTGTCAATTCAGTATCGTACCATCCTACTCATGCTTGCACCACACGGCCTCACAGAGCGTTCGCATGAACAACGCATCCCATGAGATCTCCTACATGTCCCTAACACATGGGCTGCGTGACGCATGCACGCATACGCATGCAGCTGCCATCCCCATGCCCTTGTCAGCTGATTAAGTCGGAGGACTGCTGTTTTATCAGCACTCCACTCGCATCTGAACTGGGCGTGACTGACAGTCGGCTCCTTTTTTGAATGCGTGGTCGGCTGAGGATGACAGGTTGGCCTTTTAGTGTCATGTTTTGAAAGCAATGAATATATTCTGCTTGCTTAGGTTGTTTTTGCTGAATTTCAAATTCATGACGAGCTGGCGATTGCATATTCACCACAGTCTGCCATAGTACTATTAGACAAAGACTATAAATAAATAAGAAAAGTGGTTTGGATAATTTAATGGGCATAAGGAAGACCTGATCTTTGATAACCGATAAATTAGCTGTAATAGCAACTTTACAAGTCCAAAGGGAGAATTTATTGTAATTAAAGTGCTAGAATGATTCATTTTACTTGAACTTCCACAAGACGTCAGACAGATTATACCTTTCTTCATCACTGCATATAAATATAAATAGAATGTTAAGTTGCATTGATTAAAAGTGTTGAAGCACAGCTATTAAACTTCAGATTTAGTTTTCCTGCTTTTTACAACCTTTTACATCGTCTGGACAGAGTCATTATTAATTAGGACTTGTATATAAGATACTGTAAAATAGACAATTTCCTTCCTTCTCCCTGCTCGTTTTCACAACCTGCAAACCACTAAAATTTCATGACTATGACATGTCGCCTGGATGTGCAGATGACGACCCAATAACACCTGATCCCTGTCTGGCAACACAGACTACCTGGCCAGCCGCGGGCGGCTCAGCGAGATGGACGCCAGGAGGAAGTTTTGGCAGATCCTCTCAGCGGTGGAGTTCTGTCACGAGCGCAACATTGTTCACAGGGACCTGAAGGCTGAGAACTTATTACTGGATGCTCACATGAACATCAAGATAGCAGGTAAGAGGAGGTTCATCTTTAAATTGAGTTCTTACAGTCTGACAATTATAATACCTGGAAAAAGCTATCCAAAGTGACTTAAACAGTGCATACAGGCTTTACATTTTATCAGCATGACCGTTTCCTGAAATGCAGTGAAAAAGGTGGTGTCTCCTGTGCATTCCATAAGTCAGATCAGATCATTTTCTCTCACAATAAACACACACACACATACAAAATGCCAGCCAAAGTCTATCATGGGATCACATATTTACTCAGTGGTGTCAGTACAAACTGGATTTAGCTGCACAGTTTATTGATCAAACACACATGTATAAATGTTAGTACAGTTCATTAAGAATAAAATCACTGCTGTAAGAAGGGAGGTATAATTTGTTTGGTATTAGTTGTAATGTGCCTGCTTAACTTATTATAAAATGTAAATTTCAAAATTTAAAGACAGTTCTGTCAAAAGAATAATGAACAGAGTTCTAATATTTTTGGTATGTTCTTGTGTATCATTAGTTGTAATGGGCCTGCTTAACTAATTATAAAATGTAAATTTCAAAATTTAAAGACAGTTCTGTCAAAAGAATAATGAACAGAGTTCTAATATTTTTGGTATGTTCTTGTGTATCATTAGTTGTAATGGGCCTGCTTAACTTATTATAAAATGTAAATTTCAAAATTTAAAGACAGTTCTGTCAAAAGAATAATGAACAGAGTTCTAATATTTTTGGTATGTTCTTGTGTATTATTAGTTGTAATGGGCCTGCTTAACTAATTGTGAAATGTAAATTCCAAATTTTAAAGACAGTCCTGTCAAAAGAATAAAGAATAAAAATAAAAAAATATTTCTGCATTTTGAGCAAAAAAGTTTAAATAATTTAATTGTTGAATTATAAAATTACCTTACAGTTTAGGCTCTTCAAGGACAAATCGGCCACTTTCTATATATTTATTTATCTTGTGCTTAAAATTCCCAAATCGAATCAGGTTACCACAAATGCATAAAATTCATTAAAACCAATGCGTAACAGAAGAACAAAATCACTGAAATACCAGCACCTGATCTGACCTAAATTTACAGATGTTTTCTAAGCTCCCGATGTATCTGTGCAGAAAACAGTCAGTCTTTGTTTGTTACTTTGCAAGAATGTAAATGGATTGTTGTCATGTAAAATAATGACAGTGGTACAAAGACACTAGTTGGAATGACGGGTGACAGAGAGACTTCTAACATGCTGCGTTTTATAAGTACCAGTCACTGAGCGGAGAATTCGAGCTTTGTGCCAGACAGTTTGTCTGTATTTATGTCATAGCAAGCTGTGGGAGAGACTCTGAAGCCGCATTGTGGGGCGTCACCATTGTGTCATTCATGCACACAGATAACAGATGTGAAACTATCACAGCACAGACTTTACAAAGTACATCCTTATATTTTAGAGAGTTTTATTTCTATCATAAAACAGGCATATGTAGTTTCATTTCCAAAGGACAGTTTTATGACAGATGTTGCTCTTAATTGAGTTCTGTTTTTAACTTTCTCTCTTCAAATTCAGCGACAAAAGCTAACAAATGTGACTGTTAAATGATTGGTAAAGAGCTCTGAAATTAATGTCCATAAAAAATTATAAGAATTAAATTTCTTTCTGAGATACAGCTTTAGAAGGTTTTCACCATACTGATAGCTCAGATGTCAATATTTGGTTATTTAAATACCCATGCTTTACATTTTATCAGCATGACCGTTTCCTGAAATGCAGTAAACCCATCACTCAAATTTTTTAAAGCGTTTCTTTCAAGTTTAAAGTATAATTTTTCATAGTCAGGTAAATTAGAATTATCACATCCATAACAGTCCATATTCCCCATCAGTCATCTCTTCTCCGTTTGTTGGGTATGATTGCTTTTTGTTTGTGCATTTAACTTACAGACAAGCGATCTACTGCAATCTTTCAAATGGGTTCTCCACTCTGATCATCCACAATGTTACATTAATGTGATTGATAACTATGCAGGTTAGTCAGTGCGACCTAATCACATCATGCAGTCTGTGAGTTCATTTCACATTCCAGCCCCCAAACAATCGTTCATCTACGTCAGTCCTTGGTGACGCAGATCAATTAATCCACAAATTATATGGTTCACGTTACACAATCGCATTTACGTCATTGCCACTGCTGGTGTATGAGTACAGACTCCGCGTACAGTCAGCCAGTGAAAACCACCTGTTTCAAAAGTGTCACAACATCCAGCGCCGTCTCACTCACCTCCTGCTGCTGACACGCAGCCAGAATCTATTTAGCCATCTGGACAGTTTATATGTACAATTACTTGTGATGTATATGAGTTTGCACCAGTGACCATATATGTCAGATTCGCTGTAATTACTTTCCATATTGAGTACATAACACTGAATGTGATGTTGGCGGTGCTTGCTAAGGCAGCTATTACGCGTTTATCACATTGCTCATAGGGTTAGGCATTTGAATGGCTAACATGAAGGATTCCACTTAAGTGTTCAACTCATCCCACACCGTTGGTGCTATGAACATAATTATAAATTCTGACTTGTTAAGGAGAGAATTGTTTCAGACAATAAATAATGCATAAGTTTACCTTAATCAGAATATTGTAGAGATTTGAGGGGACAGTATTGGGGCTACTAGCTTACAAAATAACAAATTGCTAACAAATACCCAGAACGCCTTTAGAGGGATAGGCAACCCAAAAAGGAAGTTTCTTTCATTATTTACTCACCTTTATTTTATTCCAACCCTGTGCGATGTTTTTTCTTCTTCTACAGAACACAAAAGAAGATATTTTGGAGAATGTTGGTAACCAAACAACATTGGCCCCCATTGACTTCCATTGTAGGACCACAAAACCATTGAGACATTTCTCTAAATATCTTTTTTTGTGTTCCACAGAAGAGAGTCTTTTTTTAATATAAGCTACATATAAAAAGTTACAAAACAAAAAGCTTTTAGTTCAAAATTGTTAAGCCCCCTTTAAAACTATGTTTGTTATTTTTAAGTTGAATGCATTCATCTAAATATGCCAACCAGACAGAATAAATATGATATATCATTAACACATTGTAAAAATCTGGTGCAGATTTTGGCTTTGGTAATTTCTTCCGTCCCGGGGAACCTTTGACCACTTGGTGCGGCAGTCCTCCATATGCGGCTCCAGAAGTATTTGAGGGGCAGCAGTACGAGGGTCCACAACTGGACATCTGGGTAAGAACTTCTAAGAAAATAGATAGGTAGTTAGATGATATAATATTATAAACCACTGTGAACTACCGAATTACCCACAATAGAGTATCATGGTGGTATCATTTGCTAATGAAATGTGAACAGCATCTTTGGCATGTGTTGATTTGTCATCAGTATGTACAGAGGATTGTGTCAACAAGTAATGATTGTTCAATTGATTGAAAACAATTATTTTTCCTGTTTAGTGTGGGGGTGGTCCTGTGTGTGGGTCCTAGGCATAGTTTTATATATTATTATTGATTTTTCTGTGTGCGTGATACAGAGCATGGGGGTGGTTTTGTACGTGTTAGTGTGTGGTGCTCTTCCATTCGACGGCCCCAGTCTTCCTGTCCTCAGACAGAGGGTCCTGGAGGGCCGCTTCCGCATCCCTTATTTCATGAGCGAGGGTGAGCAAATCTTAATAGTGACATTTAAATAAATAGTACCAGTCAAAAGTTTAGACACAATTGACAAAAATGTATCATATGATCTTAAAAATCTGTTATTTTAAGGTGTAAGGACTTTTTTTTATTTTAAGGACTTTTGAAATAAAATTGTGCCAACATATTCATTTTTAAATTACAAAAGTTTTTTAAAACAATATTTTTGAAATAGATTACTTGGACCAGTGATGATTAAAAGTAGCCAATAAGAGTCCAGCATAGATAGAAATTCTAATTTTAAGAATTTTAATAATATTTGATAGAAATTCAATTTTTTTTTAATTTTAATAATATTTGTAAAGATTTGTGGCACAAGTATTTAAAACATTTTTAGACATTAGGGTATTTATTAACACCTTTCTCTGTCGCTGTATGTCAATTTCAGACTGTGAACACCTGATCAGGAAGATGTTAGTTCTAGATCCAGCCAGACGTTTGTCTCTGAGTCAGATCAAAGAGCACCGCTGGATGGTGCAGGAGGTCCCGTCCCAGCGACCTGTGCTATACAGACAGGGTCTAGCCAGCGATTGTAAAACAGGTCTGGGGGAACACAGTGAGCAGGTGCTCAGACTCATGCACAGCCTCGGCATTGACCAGCAGAAGACCATTGAGGTCAGTTGATCGTGGTTTATAAGGTGGATTGTGTGTGTTTGAATTGATGTTGCAAACAAGATGCAGAATGAGAATGAGTTGGAATGACATTTGAATAAATTCATTTAACTGCTGTAAGTATAGTTTTTAATATTTAATATACACATCAGTAAATTCTTTACCTGTCATTTCAATTCCCACTTGAGAATTATAAATTGAGCCCAACCCTGTTTGTGTCCTGGATATTTTGTTTGACTCTAATAATAATTTCTTTCCTTTGAATTGCAAATGTGATTTTCACAGCCTGTCTGAATATTTCCAAACCACATGCTGGTAAAATTTTACATAGCGTTCTTGTTCCCGTTCTGACTCTTGCTCTTCCTGTCACAGTCTCTCCAGAACAAAAGCTATAACCACTTTGCTGCTATCTACTACCTGCTCGTGGAGCGCTTGAAAGCGCATCGCAGCAGTTTCCCCGTGGAACAGCGTTTGCACGCCAGCCAGCGCCGCCCTAGCACCGTCGCTGAGCAGACTGTTGTCAAGGTAACCCCATCTGTGAAGTCTACCCAGACATATTGAAATGGCAATGGTATAAAAATGTAAATATTGGAATCAGGAAAGGACAAAAACTGTAATCCAGCCATTCTTCTTCTTTCAGTTTAACCGCTGTGATCATGCAAGATGCCATTATAACATCTTTGAGATCTTTAATGATCCTTTATTATGGGTGCAACACTTTTAGAAACAGTACTATGGTATTACCATGACATTTTATAGTATTGTTTATAAGATAAAATAAAATTTGAGCCTGTAAATGAAGTTACAAGATTTCTGTTTGCAACATTCTTAGATCTTGCTGGGATAACATGGAACTTTTCAGGTTTCGTTTGTGCACTTTGAGGGCATTTTAAATCTTTTTTTAATCTTTTTTTCTTATTAAATGATAAAACATTTTTAGTGTGAATAGGCTGTAATGCTTTTGTAATGTAAACCTGTTGCTAAATAATTGCCATATTTATACACCTTGACACATGACTACTTGGTACTCTTAAGGTGCTCTACAAAAAATATTTTCCAATAGTACTTCAGTTTTCTTTACAAATATCTTTTTCTTACAGACCAATGCAGTTCCATCCCAAGTAAGCACCCCTCCGCAACCATCACGTCACCTGCGTTCTCCTGTTCTCCTGCAGTCCACCACAGATACATTTACCTTCCCACAAACCCCTGCTTCACCAGACCAGACGCTCACAGAGGAAGATGTGGCCACTCCAAAGGTATATTATATATTTTACTTGAAGTGATAACTAGAGTAACGCTGATTGCGCAGATGGAGATATCTCTTCCTTCAGGGCTTGGGGCTATATTTTATAAGATCAGGCTGCATGTTTTAAATAGCAGCGTTACTCATTGGCGCTGCCGTATGACGACAGTGGAAGCTTTTGTTTGTAGCGTGTGAAGTTCCTCAGCCTGCGTGTCAGCCTGATCTCCTCCTCATTACTCACTGGCAATATCTCAGCAGAGCTCCAGTATCTTAAAATATCACCTACGTAGATATTAAATAAAAAAAACCTCCTTATGATTTCAGCGCACACCACCGGTGCTTTGCGTCAGTGTAGGTATATCTCACACACTTATTGCTACTCGTTCAGAAGTGACTCAGACAGTACCAAGGGAATGTACAGTATATTATGCCGTATGACGCTGAATACTGTGTCACTGTAGATATGTCACAACCCGATAGGGATTTGCTATAGAAAGATGCCACACTGCAGTAGATATATGTGAAAATCCAGGTGAAGTCATTTTTTGTGATTTCTGTTTCCTACATAAAGATATTCTACATTGTGTAAAGAACATTCTGTGAAAATATAACCTACAATATAACCAATTAATACTAATCAATTTTAGCATTATAAGTATTGTATGTTGAAATCTATCATATAATCTATCATTCACAGCAATAAACACAAATTACCTATTTTCTGCATTTTTATGACTATGACTACATTGATGCTCCAAATCTTGTCATTTAGATTTTGTGACTTTAGCCTGGATTTCACATATTTGTGCGGTGTCATTTGGCAGGATTACTCAAATGTGCAGTCATTGGTATGCAAATATTAACTATATCACGACAGCTTCAAATGTGATTAACATCATCAGAATTTAGACTCTGAATTATTTGTTTTCTAATACTAGTTATAGAGTTTTTCATCCTTGGTTTTGAACTCAAGTGTTACAAAAGTGAAGCTTTTTGGATTAATGCCAGATTTATCATCATTTTTAGCAAGTACATAAAAACTGTGTTCAAAAATGTCTGCATACCTCAGGCCAATTCACAACAGTGAACAGCTTATAAATATTATTTGTAATTTGACCATTCATTATTGCATTTCATTTTGACGTCATTTCACATGATATTACTCATACCATGATATAAAACTGTTGTCATACTGCCCACTTCTAATAATTATGAGGTCATTATAATCAACTGTATTTGATTTTGCACATTGCAGTCTGTTGTTACTGTAACAGAAATGCGTCAGGTTCGCAGCTTGTGGTTACACAACACGTTGTCTTTGTAAATCCCGTTGACGTGCCAGTGATCTGCCAACCACGTCATCAGTGCCGGGTGCCACTTCACTATTCGTGTGATGTGCGACTATAACATTTGTCACCTTGACTGTAGCGCAGCAATCCACATAGCCACTGTTTTTTTAAGTGACATGCACATCTTTCTGGGACTTCTAAAGGTCCTTCATGTTCCTCAGCTGGTGGAGCATGTCACTGGCAACATCAGGATCAAGTGTTCAGATCAGTGAAAACTCATACCGATCAAATGTACACCTTGAATGGGCTGTAAGTCACTCTGAACAGGATCTGCCAGATGAATAAATGAATAAAAATCAGTTATGTTAGCCTAATAAAGTGAACAGATGGCAAGCTAAGAACCTTTTCAACCAAGCTGAGGTCATACATTCACAAACGCATTTCATCTGGCTTATTGTAATTCCACTGCTGGTAGCCTGTGGGCAATTGACAGAGCATTACATAATTCCGAAAAATGATGACACAGTCATGGCCTGACAGCCGTACATAGAAAAAAAAGCAGCTTAGCATTATGATGCTGGTGCAAGCTCATTTATTTATGTATTTATTTGTTTAATAACCATTTTTGTCTTTCTCTTGGAGAATGGCATGTAGTGACTTTGAAATACAGATTAGATTTAATTCACCTGTCAGTTCTGGAACAGCAAAAGTGGAATTGCTGAGTTGTTTCAACCCAAAATAGCTCCTTGTGTATTTACATCTCAGGTGAATGGCTACTTGCTGGACCCGCTCCCTCCGATCGTCGCCCGCAAAGTCAGCGGCTCTCTGCCTAGCAACGTTATGGAGACATCCATCGATGAAGGTATTGAAGCGGAGGAGGAGCACGCCGTTCCTCTCGCCGCCGTTCATATTGCTCGCTTTAGTCAGCGACGACATACTCTGTCTGAGGTCACCAATCAACCGGCCGCGCTGCCCATCACAGGTCAGAACTGCTCTTCTGTAACACAATTGAGGTCCGTAAGTGGTCCCACATTTTTTGTACACTGAAGTGAAAGTTATTAGAACAGTTATTGAGTTGTTTTTAGATGGATGCTTGTATTTCTTTGATTTGCTCACACTGTTTGTATGAAGGCCAAGTGCACAACACAAATGAAATAAAATAATAAAAAACTATATTATATTATGTTAGATTCTTCCTGAGAAGATTTTGAAACAGTATAGTAGTAGTTCATATTTATTCTGGCCTTCTAGCTACTTTTTCTATATTATTTAGTCCATGTCATCCATATCAAAAACAGAAAATAAAATGTTTTATCAAAAGTAAATCTATTAAATATATGAACTAACAATGATTAATATACTTCGCCAACATTTATCTTTAGTCAATGTCAATTCAATTGTTCATTCTTGTTCATTGTTAGTTCTGCATTAATGTTACAGATCCAACTTTTGGTTTCAAAATGTGTCAGGATGTATGAACAACCTTATTGTAAAATGTTACCAATAAATTTTAGCTTTGTAAGGAAAGAAACATTTAATATTTAAGGATTTAAGGATATATCTTCAGATAAAACGATTTTAAGATCATGAGAGACATTTTAGTTAAGTGACCATTAACTTACAAATGGCAGTATACATGACATGATTCAGAAATAAAGGGAAAAATGCCTTGCGTGATAAACAAAAGGTCCAATAAGTGCATTTCAAAATTATTTAAGAACATAAACAAAATGTCTGTTTGATTTCAATTCGTTTAAAATTGGAAAAAGTCAATTAAAGTCAAGAAAAAGAGGAAAAAAGATGGAAAGAAAGAACGAACACAGGCAATCCACAGATTGTTTAATCTGGACTGAGTCAATTAAACCATGTTGGAGGTCTTTGAAAACCCTTTTATTACTCCCCACAGATCTCCACCCATCTCTGGGCAGTATGGACTCAGAATACAGCATGGGTTCTACTCACAGCGACTTCAGCTTACCTGAAGAGAATGCTGCTCTGAAAGATGTATTAAACACTACACCTGCCAACTCCACCGCTCCAGTCTTCCTCAGCATGAAGCCTCCTGAACCCACGCTCCAGAACATCAATCCAGAAGGGCGGGATGCTCATAATCATTCCCTTGTTATGTTCAGAGAGGGCCGTCGAGCCTCTGATACGTCTCTTACACAAGGTCAGACAACTAATATACTTCAGATCATTTGCCTTCTCTTATAAACTGACACATAGTCTTTTAAACTTTGTATTGATGATTAAGATTATGCCAAAATGAGAGTTTACATTTGATTTTCAGCCAAAAGATCAATGTGACATTTAGATTTTTGTTATTGATTGATTGATTTCACTGTACAAATTTGTAAAGAGCAAAAAATAAATTCAGCACATTTGCATGCGTATGAATGGAATAAAATATCTAGTGTGACCTGTTTGGTCTGTCCTGGTCTCTGGGAATCTATTTGCATCAGTATATTTAGCAGATCAATCAGTACCACACAAAGCGCTCACTGTGACTGATATCTGACCTTCCGTGAATAATGTCTGCTGAAAAAATCCGAGTGATTCAGTTCTGTACTAATTATAGCAGTAGTCCAAACTATGAGTCAGACCACCTCTGCAGCCGACACAGAAATAACTCCAATAGTTGATCCGTCTCTAAACTCTTGTGTGCATTACACATGTGGTTGTACAGGTTTAAGCACATTCAAGCAGCACCTTCAGAACCTGGCCAGGACCAAAGGCGTCCTGGAGCTGAACAAAGCACAGATAGTGTTAAGAGATGGTGGGGGGAATGCAAACGTCACCATTAATACACAGGAGCTTCTAGAGCCTCATCATCTATACGGTCACCAGGTAACTAAGTGTACTGTAGCTAGGTGTCATAGTACTGAAATGCATTTTTTACTTCTTTAATATGTAAATGTCATTATTTTAATATATTCAGGGAGATGGACGTCAGTGTACAAGTGGAAAAGATACAACTGTGTTCACGGGTAAGATGCACCCGTATCTGCTGTCTAGAAGACAGAGTTTGGAGACGCAGTACCTCGCTCAAAGACTCCAGGTATGACAGAAATGAGCATTACTTAATAAAATATTATTTTAGTTGTCATACTTGTTTAGATTGTAACTTATTACGACTTTTTTAGAGGGCCAGCCAGTTGGCAAGTGGTCTTGGAAGTGGTCAGATGTTTTGTAAAGAGGCTGCACCGCGCACTTTGGAGCAACAACTACAAGAGCACAGGTCAGGAACGGCTGCATTTACCAACTTACAAAATGCTCCCTGAACTGTTCATGGTATCCTGGAGAACAAGTGGTTTGAAGTTCTGACAGATTCCTCTTAATTTATGACCCCACGAGCAGACTGCAGCAGAAAAGACTCCATCTTCAGAAGCAGTCTCAGGTGCAGGCTTATTTCCACCAGATGCAGCTGGCCGAGGATGCTTATCTCCCCCCTCAGGATAGTAGCAGTCCACTCTCCAGCCCTCCTTTCACCAGCACCCAACTCCTAACCCCCTTTCTAGATCCCAACACCTCATCCAACCCATACAACCCCAAGACAGGCCGCTATCCAGACTGCCAAACAAACTACACACCATCTCTGCCCACTGAACCTCTTTACGCGTGGAGTCCCACCCAGCCCGGCCTCCCTCCAGGTAAAGCAGAGTCTCCTTCGGCCCAACCAGCACCCGAGGCCCCTTTCCTGGACTGTGAGATGGAGACCGCAGAGGCCCCGCAAGGCTGTGTACTCGTAAACTAAAGTTTCACTGAAATAAGCCACTCTTGAGGCTGGATCTCAGGCATGGGTCAAACAGGATGGCATGGTTTGGGTCCAGCTATAAACCTACAGACCTTACCATCTCATTCTTTTTCACAGTTCACAGTTATTTGAGATGTGGTGGTGTCTTAAAAATGTGTTCGGTAAGCACAAAAAACAGTGCAGCTACCTTAGAGTTTCGATCAGTATTAAAGCAATATTCCTTTTTCCTATAATACTTTCAAGAGTTTCAGTGTTTTTATAGGTAGTCTATTGTATCATCCCTAAATTATCAGTAGCTACTCAAGTTTTCATTGTTAGTATTGTGTCATTTTAAATAGTATATAATTAACAGTGAAAATGTGTAAATATTAGGGTTTTAAAATACTTATTAGAAATAATGTTACTTCAACAATAAATTACATGTTCACCCAATATTCATTACATAATGTTTTATTTCATAATGTGACAGAATTTTGTTTTTATTGATTTATAATAACTACTTTGGACATTTTGAGAAGAAGAAATCGAAGAGTAGAAGAGAAATAGAAAAGAACTAGGTTGCAACATGGATTGAGCCAATCATGATCTACAAATTTAGGATATTATAGTCATAACCAAGGAGCAGTATTAACTTGTGACTTTTCATAAAGTCTGCACTGGTACTCAGTTCTTTTAGCAAAAATGTAAGTGTTGTGCCTTTAAATTTTTGTTAGTTTTGGACAACGTTTGGTTTTAGTATTTCTTCAAGTTAAACTTCCAGTTTAGAAATACAGTATGAAGCATCACCCACTTTGACAGATATCTTAAACCAAAGTCTCTGTTTAGGTTCTGGTGTCCACTGTGTGGATTTTTTAGAACCATACAGCTACATGGTCCAACAGTATTCACAGTATAGCAATATTTAGAGTTATAGTTATAAAATGGGTGTTGGTAGTGAACGTGTAGTAAACAATTTACAATTTGTAGTCTTTTTTGACTATGGTTGATATTACTTCAAATATTAAAAATGTTTTGTTATGGTTGTTTTTCAGTGCAAATATGTTTCCCAATATGTTGTAATCAAAATCGGTTTTGACATATATTCAGTTAAAATGCTGAGTTCCTTGCACAAAAAGGAAAATAAAGGTCATGCTCGAGTGAAAAGTTTTGCAGAAATGTTGTGTTTCATTTTTAAGGGTCATATTACGTCAGCTATTTTTAAATTAGCTCTGGGCCTAGTTGCATAGTCAATTTTTTCACAGCAGCTTATGGTCTTTTGCATTCGTATGAATGGAAGTCAATAGAATGAAAAGTATAGTACAACCACAGCTCAATTTAACACTTAACAGTGGGTCTCTGTGTCAATCAAAGAGACCCTTTAGTCATCTGTCTTTTATACTGTAAAGAAAAAATATAAAAATTAGAAAGCAGACATTATTTAATAGTAAATGAAGCTCATTTTCCAGAGGACCAGATGGTAAGTTTAAATACAGCATCTTGTTTTGTCTCAATAGCATAAAGACATAACAGCAGAACTGTTGAAGAGGAGTGCTGCATGCCGTTAAGAGCCTGATAATTTCCCCTGATGATTAGACCGAGTTAGAATAGCACCAACACTCAAAAGGTGAGTCGTGACGTTCCAGCTGTTAACTGTTCAACGACAGGCACGACAGTAGCAGCTACACAATTCAGACTCCACAGATAACAGCCTTGTCAGAACAAACGCTCAAAGACGTGACGGCACTCTCACAGGCTATTAGACCTTGCAATTGCAGACTGGTGAAATGTTTCAGTTGTAAAAATAGCAAGGCATTTCAAGCGGAAAGTCTTTTGTGGTGATGACTTAAGTTTGATTTCAATTCTGTTCTCCAAAAAATAAACCTACTTATTTTAACAAATTATAAAAACTACCTGACAAGAGGATTAAAATAATTCTCGATTTGTGCATGAAAACAAAATATACTGTTTAAGAAATCAAAATGTAAGCATGTACTTAACAAAAATGTTTAGCTGGTTAATCATTTAGCTGTAAAAAAAATTATTACTATCTACTCAAGTCTTTTAAATATTAACTAAAACATAAATGACAGAGGTGTGAGTCATACCAGCACATTGCAGTAAAAACAAGTGAGAACTGCCACTGATTCAAAGTTACATTTTAATTACCATTCCTGATTATTTTAGTCTGATCTTTGCAGTTTGTGTGGCACATTTAACACGGACTGTTCTGTGACAGTCGCAACGCAATGTAGCTGTGAAGAGACTGTTCTTGGAGGAAAGTGCCTGACTATTTCAGTCTGACTGCAAACCCATAACCCAGCGAAGAAGCACTAAACTTATTCGTGAGATCAATCTCTGTAGCAAAAACAAAAACAGAAGGTCCACACAGTGAAATCTGGTTATATAATGTTCTTTATTGAGTTTCCCTTCTATCAAGGGAAATGTGATCATATTCATATAAAACCTAAAGCACATTTAATGACACTCGTAACACAGAATATACTACTGTACTGACTGTACTCTGAAGCTGAAGAGGAATAGGACAGTCAACATCACAGGCAAAGCAAATGTGTTAATTGGGAACATGGGAGACTGTTCATAAATGTCTCCCGTAGTCAACAAGGTTAACCACTGTATACCGATTGCCTACATATAACCTGTGTGCAAAAGGCATGCAAATGCGTTCATATAAAGGACACAAGTAAAACCTTTTTTAAAAGAAAAAATAAATTCACAGAAAAGAGTGTAAAATATGGTCAAATGGCACAGAAAGGAAGAACTTGCTTCCAGAAAATAAAAAGGGCCATTTATGAGTGCCTATTCTCTGTTTTAATACAGGAAGGATGTCAAATTTGTCATGGTCCCTTTAATAAGATAAGCATTGTTAAGAATTGGAGAACATATCTGAGCATGCCACTGAATATAGGACATGCGGCTAGTGCTTTCAGCTCTTTTAGTTCAACAACAGTCAGTAAGATATTGAGGTACAGGATACAGATTTACAAGATAGTTGCAGTAGTGATTTTCACCATGCATGGGTCAAAAGCAACACGGCTTAACCCATCAGATTAAACGGACGACTGAAGTTACATCTGATATCTCCACGAATACATCTAATAAAATATCGTCTCTAACTGTTGTAAGCATTACATTGTTACGTGAATAGTAAAATGGCATCTTAGGAGTGTGACCCCAGGCTGATGGTGAGCGAGTGAAAATAGACGGCAATAGGAGCACAGCAGCATTATTGCGGGATACTAACGAAGAGCAAGACTCTATGTGGTAAAATTTCATTCACAGCCGAATAAAACACTGAGAGAAGCCATGTTTCCTGAAGACATTTCTCACTGAGAGGGAACGAAACACATCGATTCTCCATAAGCAGTCCGGTGGATGATTCAGGACATCAATAAATACAATGGAGGTCAGCTTGAGGTGGATCTCACGATTAGCAAGATGACACATTAGGCCAGGGCAAGAACTGTATGAAGGGTACAAAAAGTGTAAGGAAAGGTATTATAAGGTTTAACTGGAGGCAAAGAGTGTAACTTTTGCGTCATTAACAGTATAAAATAGATTTATTGTTTTGTAATATAGAGAATTCCACATTATTTTCAGATCACAATAAGTTTTAAGACTTGTGTATTGTTATAAAGGTAAGCATCACTATTACTATAGCTTAAACTTTAGGTTATACTATAGACAATAGAGTATCAGTAAGTCAAAGATATTTAGAAATGCAGAAGAACTTTAAATCATATATCTTAAAAGTTGAAAGGTGTCAAATGAAGTATAAAATTACATTGTCCTTATTAAATTTAACAACAAGATGCCAAACTCACCACTGATGGCCTCTTGGGCAAAGTATTTGACATCTATGTCCTGATCTGATGCCAATTTCTCTAGCACCGGTTTGACTTCTGTTTGCAAACAGCTGTAATGAAGAAACTCATTAGAAGCATGAATCTACAAACTAAGAGTATTTTTAATAAATGATAATGAGCATTATTAATAAAGAAACAAGTAATACAAGATCACATCGAGGTCAATTCAAATTTTATCCTTAAGCATCTCATTACTTACCTGCTGTCCAAGACGGGTCCGATCTTCTGAAGAGACTTTGCCACATTGAAGCGCACATTGGCCACCTGGTCATTGGACATCTTCAAAACTACAGGAAGCATGTGTTTGGTGGTAATCTCCTGGCCACACACTTCAGACAGAGCCTAAAAATTAAAAGAGGAAGTCAATTTTAACATCAAAACATGTCAAACCAGCCCAATACGTTTCTCTGTGACAACTCACATTGATGCAGAAAAGGGTAGTCATCCTATGCAGGTAGTTTGGGTCATTGGCCATCCCCAGTACTTTGGGTACTATGGTATTCTGTGCCCATTCTGCTCCGAATTTCTCCACCAGCTTCATCAGGTTACATGTGGCCGCCTCTCTGATGGCATACACTGAGGATTACAAAGAGCAATGAAGTACAGAGAGAATGTTAGAATAGTGGTAGAGGGTGAAAAGCGATATTCCACACAGACTTGCAGGTCTGACAGTCCAGATCTGTTTCTAGTACGTTACACAGATATAACATACCATGATCAACGAGCCACGCCATACACAGAGAATTCAGCTTCTCATCGAAGAACTCTACACCCTGAAAGTACCAGAGAAGAAACCTCAGATTGGTTAGATTAGTTTACATGAGTAGCTGCTAAAGCTAATAGGATGAGCAGGTAAAATGCTTTGAGAACGCAGAGACCAATGGAACTGTCCAATCTGTACTTTAGGGTAAAGCCTTCTGGGACATTGAGGGTTGGGACTTACCAGCTGTCCAGCCAGAAGGGGCATGTACTCGATGATGGCCAGTCTCACGCGCCACTTTGCATCCTCAGCCAGCTCAACGATAGCAGGCAGCAGAGACTGGGAGAGCTGGCGGATTCCAATAACCTCGTTCACACAGTCCAAATTGGAGATGATGTTAAGACGAACCTCCGGACACTAAGGGAAAGACAACAACATAATATATACAATAACATTATATTTAATTTTTTCCAACATTTTATTTTAAACATCAGGAAACCAAAAATATGGAACTGATGGAGAGCCAGTAAGAGCCACAGCTGTACGGCTGCGTAAATACTTCTATAATTTCTATTTTTGTGCTTCACTAAAAATACAGCACATTGATTTAAAACGACATTGGAGTGAGCAAATAATTTTCATTTTGAGGTGAATTATTCCTTTAAAACATAGATCAATGTGAGCTGAAGTCCAAGAGCTTGCTTTGTTCTATTTATTTCGTTTAGTTGATGTGACTGACAGATGTTCAAAGACTTCTCGCTAACAGCTTAAAGAAAAGACGGATCACAATACAGACAGCAGAACGCAACAAAAGAGCCACTAAATAAAGACATGAGACGAGAGATGATGTGCTGCACTTGTCCATTCATCTCTCACTTCAATGCTTCCTGCTTTCCACTAAAAGGCTAGCATTAGCAAAGTCTCACCTTGCCAGGATCAAAGTGGTCAGTTGCACAGACGTCTCATCTGTGACTGGAACATGACGCAAATTACCTCGGCCAGACCTGTCACTCTCTCTCACACACACACACACTTATACACAAACACAGCAGGCTTACCTCATCTTTTAGCTGGGCCAGGAACAGAGGAAGCAGATGCTCGATGGTGTTGTCTTTGCCTAAGATGGTGGAAAGACCCATGATGACTGAAGCCAGCGCAGATTTCACATGCTGATTCGTGTCTGAGACAAGTTCCTATAGACAAAAGTGAACATTGTAATGCAATTTTTCAGTTCTTCAAGATAAATACAGGTACTTTAACACCAGATTCGTGATATAAATTTTAATATAAACTAGGGCTACATGCAAAAACAGCATAAACAGTTTTTTCCTCAGTCCAACAGTTACGGTAGATATTAGGAACACCTAAATGCAAAGACCGGTATTGTGGTTGATCAGGGTATAAAACTGAGCTTTAATAATGCCAATATGATACCTTGACACCAAACTGAAACATTCAACTGAATACATCAAGTTCATTCTTCGGTAGTGATTTGGTAGATAAGGTCTTCCCTCAACACTTCACATTCATTTCACACACAACAATTACAATAAGGTTTTAAAACAAACCTTTTCTCACATAAATTCATGCAATAACTTCGCAGACACTACAAGATCTTCTACTAATAGTATTAAGAAGGTTTGAAAATATTTCAGGGTCAGTGACTGCATCAGATCACATCGCTGACCACCTTAAAGTACAAAAATTCATAAATTTTGGCCACAATCTGGAGTTTTTCGTCACATACCTTCTGAAAAACACTTTGGATTGCAAGCTCCAATGTCCCACAAAATGTTGGCCATAGTTTAAGAAACAATATAATATTGCAGATGAACTTGCAAATAAAAAGAAGTATAAGCCAACAGGACCTACTTGGACTCTTACAGATAACAGAAACTGACCCACTGCCACGTCTCAGTATTGCTGCAGTTAGTAGGTCAGGGTAAAAACACAATGACACTTTGCTAATCAGATCTTGTTTAAGTCTTAGTAGGTGTTACAGAACAGCTGCTGAGTTATCAGCCTGTAACTGATCCAGGATTGATACAGCACACCACTTCAACATGACGTGTGCTACAACAATGTGGAACAGAGGAATAAAGCTCAAGAACACAGTCTGAAAAGTGACAGATTGTGGAGATCTGTTGTTATCTGACATGCACAACAACCCTTGACAAAACTGCGTCTTACCTTAACGCAGGGGTAGAATGTGTGTCATGATGATGTTCTCTCTGCTGTCCTCTGGTAAATTCTCACAGAATTCTGATAAGAAAAATAAAAATCAGGGTTGTCGATGCCATAATTGCAATATAATACCAACAGCAATTCTGCCCTGCTTAAAAGTAGAGATGCTCATATACATATATATATATATATTAAGGCTGCTTTAGGGCTTTATCTCACCTTTGACCTTGTTTGCAGCAGCTGCTCGAACCTCAGCCTCACAGTCCTTCAGAAGGTTCTGGAAGGCTGGCACTAGGTCATTCTTAGTGATTTCTGGACCCACTGCCTTTTGCAGCTACAAAATTAGAGACAAGCATGTTATTTCACATTTCCATTTCATTTTCCATTTCAAAGCAACACTGCGGTGTTTTATGTAAACTGCATCACAGAGACAAAGGTTCAAGTTGCACAACAAGCTGTGTGCATCACATAAGAATTACAGATCCCAATAAACTGGTGAAGAAAAAAGTCATATACACTTTGGATAGTATGAATTTTTCATTGAACTTTTCCTTTAAGGTGGGTTAGTAAGACTTAAGCCTAAATAACTTATACCTAAATTATTGATGAACTATGTGAAATATGATGGAAAATGTAATACAGCACAACAAAATTATATTAATAAACAATGTACAGAAACATTAAGCTATTATGATCTTTGTTGTCATAGTCTTACGTGACAAACTGTGCTGTTTTTCTCTTATGACAACACAGTTTATTGTTGGTTATATAACAAGTCATTGATTACACTGACAAAATCTGCAAATAATTAAAGAAAAAACATGATTCTTTTCTTCTTACATCAGAAAATTTGTCAGCAACCATGTAGCGAACTCTCCAGGACTTGTCTTCTGCTGCCTGGCGTAAGGTGGGCATTACCAGAGCTTCCAGATCCTCCTGGGGCAACAGGGTGGCAATGCTGACGCCAGCCTCAACAGCCAGGAGGCGAACAGAGTCCTGCAGCAGGACAAATGCAACAACACATTTAAATTCATGATGTAAATGTTTGCATTCAGATGTCAGCAAAACATACTTGAATATTTATCATACACTTATGCTGTTTCACTGGGTAACATAAACACTAAAGAAAACTGCAGTGGCCATGTCACGCAACATGTGCACATGAGTCTTTAACTGTGCTTTCGGTAATGACGCCATTAATGTGCGTAAGTATTATTAAACCCAGACCTGTTCGTCTGATGCCAGTGCAGTGAAGAGAAATGATGTCACTCTTAACATATTCAAGCTCCAATACTTTGGCAAATTCTCCCAGTTTGGAAGCGGCTGCGCGGCGCACCATGGGAGTGTCATCGGAACACAGGGTGCGGAAGTGCCTGAGGAGAAATGGTACATGTGTTAACATGTTTCCAATTAAAAAGCCTATGAAGTCCTTTTTTCCACTTTTCCCAACATGGTTGGTAACAGATCTGTAATTATATTTGGCCTTAAGACTTATTCAAATGAACGTGCAAATTCACAGTGATGCATCAAAAATCTGTTTTTTATGCATTAAACCATGTTAAATGTGTTACCACATTTGTACAGACAATAAAGCTAATCCAATATGTATAGACAGATTTGCATTCGCATATTAAGTTCTTAAGTTTGTTCCTGTTTGTCTAGGCCACATAATACATACTATCAATGATTTTATTATGTTACGTTGCATAAACATACACTCCTCAAACACATATCAAACAAACTTACTGGCGGATCTCAGCTTTGACAGTGCTGGAAACTCGTGGGTAGCAAACACTGAACAGTCCACAGGCAGAGGTACGTGATGTGAACCAGTCACCGCTGGCCAAACGCTTCACCAGAGGCTCAAAATGAACCTCCAGGTCCACTGGAGAGTGCTCGTGGGAGATCTTTCGCAGAGACTCCACAGCCTTGTCCCGCACAACCGTCTCTTCAACTGTTGCCAAGCTCTCCAATGGAGGCTGCAAACACACAAGACTGTCAGTGACAAGAAGATAAATATCCGTTCTGCCACATCCCTCACCTCCTTTAAGAAACAGCTAAAAACACACCTCTTCCACGAACACTTGACATCATAATAAAATAATTTAAAAACCTCCTAGTACTATTGTTGCTTTTGATGTGTCGCTTCATTGTCTCCTAATATTTGTAAGTCACTTTGGATAAAAGCGTCAGCTATATGCCTAAATGTAAATGTAAATACTAATTTGCTGGGCAATTCCATTGGTATGGATGTGACATTTACAGTCAAAACCTTTAAATTCTCAGAAAAAGTATTCATTACCAATATACTGAAGCTTACCAGGAGACAGTGAACATATTCAGGGCCTCCAACCAGCATGGTGAAGTTTCCCAGCTGTTCAGCAAGGGCAAGCAGAACTTCATCCTCATCATAGATGGTATCTGTTCAAGACAGCACGATAGACTTACATCAAATATGTACCATGATAAGCTATTCAAAGTAATTAACTATTTTAAACAGTAATAAACAAACAACACTTTTCCTGAACTCACCTGTGAGGAAAGGGAGAAGTTCTGTGCGTGTCCTCTCAACACCCAAAGCTAGGGCAATGGTGGACAGTTTCTTAATGCTGTTCAACCGTAACTATAGTAGGAAAAACAATAGGAAGTCACTGACAATTGAACCTGTAGTGGGTCACAGATGAGTTGTTGTGGACTTATGTTGACAGCTTGTCAAGTGGACGCGTCTATTGATGAAGCGTCATTTCTATCAGACAAACTCACGACTACAAACACTTATTTTGTTGCTGTACTAATTCTATAAAATGACTTCACTTATAAGTGACAATAACTAATGAACACTCATATTAAACTTTCTTTTTTTCTATTTAAACCAAAACCGCGTTGTGCTGATATGTTGTCAATGACTTGCAAGGTAAACACAACAGTTAACAAACTCCTCTGCGCATAAACGGCGTCACACCTCATGATATCTCACACACAAGACGAAAACATTTTTCTACTAAACAACATCTTAAATGCGTTAGCTGTCATTAAAATAGAACATACATCGCTTTAGTATGTCGTAATCGCTGAAACACCTTCTCATCTGTACCGGTTAACAGCCAGTTGGCTAATCTAGGACAGGCCCACATTACGGTTTATTTTAACGACGCTAATAACGCTCAAGTCTATTTCTCAGACTTAACGTTTATTTTAAAAAACTTATTATGTTTACCTGCACATCCTCATTCCTTAATTCATCTATTAGTACGGCAATAGGGTAAAGAGAGTCGTCGCTGTCTGCTCCCGCCATCTTGGATGCTAAAGGTTGTTCGGCTAGTAGTTCCTGCTACGGGGTTTCTCCCAGCTGCCTAGAGACTGCGCGCGCGCGAGCGAGCCTGATGCGCGCGCCCTAGTCACCCCAGCAGCACGAATTTGGAGGTGGCAAGATAGTTTAGGAATAAATATGTTTTTGTGTTTGTTGAAAATATAACACATAACTATAATAAAGTATAAATTAAAAGAGTGTAAATTATGACAAATTATGTCTTTAATACTAAACAGTAGTGAAAGGTCATTCTAAAAATCTGTTTAAATGTAAATAAAAATTTGCAATAAAAACCTTTTTATGAATTTATGAAACATAAACACAATAGCATTAGTTAAAGCTTGGAAGAAATAATAATGATACTTATGGGAGAAAAATACTGAATATTTTTTTAAATGTGCTGTATGAATAAATAGACCTGTACCATCTGCTCTTCATTCAATTGCTAATTTATTTTCAATCAAAACACACTGACATCCATTATTCATACTAGGCCTGCTTTTGTTCCTTCATGTTTTGAAAAAAGGATGGTCTTCACATAACCAATGATTGCAGTGATCCAGCATGTCATGTTAAAGTGACTTGAGATCAAGCACATAGTTTCTTTTGTTATGCAGGTAAAGGTGATCAGGATCAGAATAAAAGAATCTATCTGGAGCCCTGTACGTCCATCTACATGAAGCATTTTCAGGCAATATTACAACATAGCATGTTTATTACGCAGACAGTAAAGACATCCATATGCAGTGTCCCATTTAATGCACCACATAAAAACAGACTTACTGTTTTAAAAGACTGGTTAATGCCTGCTTTTGTGTCATCTGCCGACACAAAGTGCCAGGTGGCTGATCCTACCAACACGGAGCAGCAGATAGCAGGACAATACATTTACTACTTACCGACTTTCATCATCTCTGTGACTTTGCATATAGTGGATCATTGACCTGGATGTTGACTTAGCACAGAAAGAGTGGAGCAGATGTTGTGTTTTTTAATGCCAATGTAATCACGGTTACATGAGTCATATACAGGAATGTAGGTAAATTATGCAATTTGCAAAAAGTGATATTTTTATATAGAATGCCTTGCTAACTGTCCATAAATATTAAATGGATATACTGTATCAATATCTGTCTTAATAATAAAAATATCTGAATTATTTTAATATAAATATAAAAATTAAGGTTGTGCATACAGTATTTACTCTGACTACATGCAATTTACAAAAAGGGATATTTTTATATAGAATGCCTTGCTTACTGTCCATAAATATTAAACTGATGTACTGTATCAATATCTGTCTTAATAATAAAAATTAAGGTTGTACATACAGTATTTACATACAGACTACAAGACAATTTGATTCATTAGATAAAAATAAAATTCTTTATGCTTCAATGCATTTTTAAAACTGTTGGATAAAAGCATCAGTAAAATGGTCATTATTTGATTCTGTTTCACTGAAATTATTTTGATCATTTCTAACAAACTTGCAAAACAAGTTTTTATTTTCAGGCCAATATATCAAGATGCAGTTTTACACCCTATAGTAGAAACGCTGCTATCAATATAATGGCTTGAAAATTAAATTTAAAAACAGCAGCAGCCTTCTAAATGTGAGGTTTTAATGCACTAAATCAAAAATGTAAACATTTGTCGTTATGGATTTTTGTTCCACTTAACGCTTAATTACTCTGCAACTAAAACGCAGGGAACACTGCCTGGAAAAGTATGTCTCATCTATGTTTCAAAGGGTTTTCTGCGTCATAGGGTATAGCGTCAATGCCAGGATTTAAAAAGGATCAGAGTTCCCTGTAGTGTTGTGGGGCTTAAGATGTCGTCACTGTAGACAACTTAATAATCCCACAAGCCACACATTCATTGCCCTAAGCATGTTTACATACACCCACCATCTATCAAGCACAGCATACCTATTTTCTCTTCTACACAGTGACACACAGGGGAAATGATGCATCTTTCTAAGTGATGCTATTTCTGAGAGTTTCTATGCAACTTAAGAGTTATCACCTAACTTTAAGAAAATCATAAAAATATAAGAACGTTCTCTCTCAATCCTTTCCTCTAAAGAAAGGACGACTGATATACTGTAAGATCTATTCCAGAAATGAACTCTTTAAAACAGCATACACACTCATTAAATCAGCCTTCTTTTATTTGGTTCAATCACAGTTAACACTGATATGATTTCAATGACAAACATGATTTGGAATGTAAACACTCAATTGTCCCGGTCTGCAACTTGACCTCACAATGTTCACTTTTACAAAACAGAGAACAGGTTTTTTGGTGCATCTTTCATCCTGAGATGCTGCATCTGACCTGGACCAGTAGCCCAAACAGGACAAATAAGAAGAAGTTCATGTCTACTGTCGAACACCGGATGGAAGATGCAAAATGAGATCTGGTTTGGGCCTGCATTCATGGAGTACAGTTCAATGTCCCAGATCAGATAAGAAATTTCAAATGTGAAGTCATAACAAATGATGGACTGTAGTCCTTAAAGGGTCATCTTCTTTTAGAAAGATGCAGAGAAGCCCAAGCAAGCGCTTATGTTTAGCTATGCAGTGTATGGGAATAGAAGGCATGGAATGGAATGAAGCGGAGATGATCAGGTCACTATTGGTAAAATGGATAAGGCATCCATGCTCTGTGCTGGAATAGTCCAGGATGGTCAGCAGTACTGATGTTTACATACAGGTTGACACTGCAACAGCCCACTTGGTCAAAAATTAAAAAATTCTGGCAAAGGTACATTCTTACACACACCAACAAGCACACACATGTACGAACAGACTGAGAAATATTTTGAGACTTTATGATGAAGCACTACAGGGGGAAATGAGATGATGAAGAACAGCAGGAACAGCACATCACAGTTGTGTTCTTTTTCGGCTGTGTTTGGGTCGTCGTGGTTTCATGATGACATATCTGCTGTAGGTGGTGTATTGCTCAGACACAAAGGGGATAAAAAACGCCCTGAAAAATCTGGAGGACCTGTGTGGGAGAAAGACAAAACATGAACTGTACCAGGAACAGAAAATGAACTATACATTAAATATTCCTGCAAACGAGAAAGACCAAGCCTGAAGCTGGTTTAGAAAATCCATACAGAGGTTTATTCTGTATAACTCTGAAGAAAAAGAAGTATTTTTGAGCCATCAGCTTCCTCTGAAATCCACTTCTGGGTTTTTAGAATAAATTGAAAACCACTAATTGTATGAAAATGTTGTATGAAATATGTGTTTATAATTTACAAGCAAAATTACAATTAACGTTCAATGTTAAAAAGTACCACTAACCATAGACCTTTACACATACATTAAAAACAGTATTTTAAAAAGCAAGGGAAAACAGTTAAATTATTCTTGCATAGCAATTTTTCTCGAACAATATATTGACTAGACTGATCATCTATTTTTGTGTATGACTATTTTATATGCATATTATACATAGTAGTAACTGTCCATCATCCACCCTGCTCTTCATATGTTGGTATATATCAGTTAATTCATTAATTAAGACACCAAAGGATCATTACTGAGATTTGAATAAAAAAAGATCAAGGTTAATCTACGTTAGGACGTTTAAAACACTCAGTGTCACAATTTATGATGAGCACTTGCTAACAATGATGTCATAAATATCAACGAAATGACAAGTGGGCCCTCTAGTGGACAAGTACACACCCTACAATTTTAAATGACCCCTTAAAACAACATTTGTGCAAAGAGCCAACCATGTTCATGTTTAAGTTCTTTGCTTTCTGAAATGTCCACACTACAGGTATACTTGCCTGATGGTGTCCAGAAAAGGCTTGTCAGCAATAATGCTCCACTCTTCTTTGTTAGCGGCGTATTTTGGTTCACGAGGGGCTTCTATGTCTGTTGCCAGATCCACCAAATAATGGCACTGCTTTAATTCTACCTGTGAGCCAAAGAACACTGAATATTACATTTTTAAAATGTAAAAAAACAAAAAAATGCATATATAACATTTGGTCCCATACAGCTCTTGCTGATATATTACTATTCTATGCAAAAGCTTTCTGAACAAAATAATTTTACATAGTGTAAAAACATTCTGTGAAAATATAACATTGATATCTCTAACACTGACTAAATAAGCTTATGTTA
This sequence comes from Beaufortia kweichowensis, assembly GCA_019155185.1. Lineage (NCBI taxonomy): Eukaryota > Metazoa > Chordata > Actinopteri > Cypriniformes > Gastromyzontidae > Beaufortia > Beaufortia kweichowensis. Next base: position 4,166,062 of record CM032795.1, on the reverse strand, counting down.
AAATTATTGTGAAATGAATGACTATAATAAACTTTCATGCTCTGTGTCTCATTATTAGATTACGTAAGACTGAATTTCAAAGACAAGGTCACATATAACTTAGTGTGAAATAAAGCCTAATCGTAAAGTTAAAAAAATAAAGACTTCTTCCAAAATCTCTCTAATGAAATTGATTTTTCACTATAAAATTGGCAATGAAGGCCTATCATGACCATTATGTTATGTTAAATGACGATATACAGTATGCTTCAGCAGAAGAATTTAATTTAATTGATTAATTCCTGTTGAAGCACTTCACTCCAATGATCTCGAAGCCAGATTCACCAATAAGACAAGTCACTGTTACCATGGAAACAATGCCAGTAAATTTCAGGCAAGCAGAGATGTGGTGTAATTGCAAGCTGTCGGAAACTAAGGCTGTGTCAAAGATCATCCCCTATACCCTCATTCCCTACATTACTTCACTAATATAGTCCACTTGAAGTAAATGAAAAAAACTTAGTACACTGAAAGGGCTGTGGGTGCCATCTTTGACTTAAAGCAAGATTTTTTTTGGTTGAAAAGTCCAATAAACAACTGAAACAGATTACTGAAAAAGCAGTCACTGTTAAACCTGACACTCACGTATCGTGACGGTTCCTCAAGGTTCTGATCGTTCATGTCTGATGGTAGCATCCAGGTGGCATCAGGACCGCTGGCATATGGCTTCGGCAGCTGGCCTCTGAACTCTGACTGGATAAACTGTAAATGCCAGCTGTTCAAAAGAGCAAAGGCAAAAGAGTGACGCAATGCACAGTTAATATCACATATTTATATAATATTCACGTATTGTGCCTTTGAGTTTTTCACCAGAATGTAACCTTACTTGTTGGGCAACAGGAAACTGCTGGGGAAACGGTACCACTCCTTCCCCACGCAAACATTGACCAGTCTGCCATCTGGAACCGTGTGAATGGTGGGGTCTTTAGCAATGCGGTGAAACTCCGGATACAGATCCAGAGGAGCATGATAGCCTTAAAAGATATAGCAACACCATGTGAGAGAATATAACCCATTTCTGTTGTCTTTTTTTTTTTTAATGTACTGATATTCTCTGAATTGCTTTAACTGGTGGATTGTCTCCATTAGTAATTAAGAACATGAGTGAACATGATTTGTCTACCTCTGAATAGAGCCACAGAACGGGACAGTGAGAGAACTCCAAACAGCAACACGGAGCCGAGAGCCAGCCAGTTAGAAGAGATGGTGTAGTGCTCCAGACGATAGCGCTGGAATATGAAGTGGTAGCACTTCTACATGGATAAACACACACATACACAGACAGAAAACAGTTTTGAAAAAAAAGAAAAAATATTTAAATATGACATTCGAGTTCACTTTTATAATGTTATGCTGCCTTATTTCTATGGTATTACTATCTAAAGCTATTCATGTACCATAGTATTTCCGCAGTACTCTTTTGCATCTACAGCAAGATTATTAATGTTATCTATGTAAGGAATAGCAAGGTTGTTGCATGAATGACATAAACAACAGTTAAGTCCAGTTGACAAGCAATGACAATGGTTTTCATATCTTATCCATTAGGATTTGGGGTATTATAAACTTACATTTAACATATACAATGATAAGGAAAATAAAAACGTATCTCTAATAAGAATATGAAGAATATTATTATTCTTTTCCATTTAAAAAATTTGTGGGTCTCAAAAGAATTATACCTGTCTAGGTGGCCCCTAGAATGAAAACGTTTAGGAACTCAACGTTTGATGTATTGTTGTTGACAGTTGTTGTATGACTCAGAAGGATGATTTGTATGATGATAACTGTACATAATCATGCTAATCACACACCTTCATAAATACTAATTTAAGAACTTGATTTGAAACTATTTCACAAAAGATAATAAAAGGGATTACAGAATGATCAAGATCAAAATTAAGTTTTCCAACTTAACCATGCAATAACTAAGGATCATAGTATATATCAAGTGTCTAACCAGACTCGGCTACAAATTAAAAAAGGAATTCAAACCTGAAGTGAAGAGAGTGCCACAGCCCCGCACAGACAGATGAGGGGATAGATAGGAAACAGAAATCGCTCCTCTTTGTGTGGCCGAGTAAAAAAGACCAGCATCCACAGGTACATTGGTGACAGGGTTAACCAGTATGGCCGGCCGAGGTTCTGTACTGCAATATGTGTCATAAGAAAAACAAGTTGTGATTAGAATATGATATTCATGATATATCATATTAAGAATATGGTATATACACATACTCTACTCATACCATTGAATCTCTGCAGCAGTGCCTCCATAAGCGCAGTGAGAGGAAGAGAAAACAGGGCCAACACAAATACAATGTTGAAATTCAGGAAACCGTTTACAAAGTAATAATGCCACGGCTCTGTGCCTGTAAAAAAACAGAAAAATCTACTAATGAAATGATTTAAGCATTGACTTTCTATAGAAGAATCATAGCTAATGTTTTACATTACAAATAAGAACACATCATTCAAATGAAATTTAAATGAATAAGCCTTTATTGGATTTTTGGGTAAAAGCCCAGACATTTTCTTAACAGAATACATGAGATTTACAAGTAAATGTCAATAGAAAATAGTTGGAAATTTACCATAAAGATCTGGCCCATGAGGGGTGAACACATTGTACAGTATTATATTCAGCGGCGCAATCACCAGCTTGCCATAGTAGTAGCTGTCTACTACAACAATAGGGACCTGCATAAAAACATATAAAACGATCATGAAAAACGCTATTTTTATACTGAATTGACATAAGGGGAATCTAAATGGCTGATCAGATCGACAGAAAAATCTGTGAGTTTTCTAACCAGAAACACTAGCAATGCCACCAGAGTCCATGTGATGAAACTCTTCCACTTTTTCTTCAGCAACAGCAGGTCAAAGGCAATGGGTATACTGTAAAAACATAGAGTCAACAGAGCCCAGATTTGCTGATTGATAATAACTAACCGATCTTAGTACATAAAAACATAAGTGTTTTATGCAATATATTAATTATACTATACAAAACAATAAACTGACAACTGACTTCTCACTTACCCTAGCAGGGCACTAAAGGGCCAGCCCACTATGGCCCCCGCTGCAATACCCAGAACAGCCAGACTGGGGCGCCCCTGAAACCAGCCAGTCATTGCTACCACTGTGCTGTACATACAAAATGTACTGGGCAGGAAAGCTGCATATAAACACATACACAACCGCACACACATAGAGTTAGACTGCAGTATATACCCACAATTATATCAAATAAGAAGAAAGACAACAAGCCATTCTATACTATTTAATGTTTTCTGTGATATAATATTTAAGTTGTACATAAATAATTCTGTATAGATACATTTTATTCATGTTGTTAAAAACGTGGGACATAAAATCACTGTTTTGTAGCTTAACAGACACAATTACTACAAGCTGTAGATGTATACATACATAACAAACATCAGAAATATTAAAGTAGTTTTATATTTGGGGGGATTTTTCCTTGTTCTTATCCAAAGTTTTAATCAACTTACCTGCAGAGGAGCAGAACATTCCTGCACTTAAGACAAGGAACGCCAGCAGAAGACGCCCCACATGCAGGCCAAACTTCTTACACACAGCCCTAAACAAGACCCACAAGATTAAAACTAGGGATGCACCGATACCATTTTTTAAAGACCGAGTACGAGTACCGATATTTTTTTCCTGGTACTTGCTGATACTGATACCTGTTTTTTGGGATCTGCCAGTTTTCCAAGTAATGACACAGTAAGACTAATAATTTTAGGACAGCTTATCTGTAATTATGAACAACTGTAACTCAAACCATTTTTTTTCTGCTTGTCACAAGGTTATCAATGTACAAATAATTTTCACAGTATCTAATAATTTTCATATTAAAGTATTAACACAGGCATAATAAAATATTATTTATTATGCCCTTGGTTTGTTAAAATATTTGGTTTGTTAAAATTATTAAAATATAATTTATTAATACATTCTGACGCTGCTGCCGAAGTCTCTGTACACTGAAAGTTCTGTCGATGATGTCATAGGGTATCGGCCTTAAGTATCGGAGTGTTTTTACAGTACATGAGCCCAGTATCGGGCCCGATACCAGTATCGGTATCGGTGCATCCCTAATTAAAACACACACGTGTAGATGTACATGTATATATTGTGCATGTGACATGCTGCACTTACTTGTAAAAGTAGAGCTCACACACGCAACAGGTAAACGCTAACATGCAGCGCATGAAGTAAAACACAAGGACCTAAAATAGAAGAAAATAAATTCATAACAACATATGAGTGAAGAGACATATAATAAATGTCTAAATATATTTAGTGAAATTTATATCATTATTTTCTTTTACATTTTTGCTTAATGAGACACATTAGTTTTTTGCAATGTAGGAAAAATGTCAAAGAACAAAAAACACAGAAGCAATGTGGCTAATAGTTAATTTACCTTGTTGGTTTGTAATATTTTGGCATGGAAACAGGCAGGTAGTGCATGAAGCCAGAGATATGCGTAGGAACGAATCGCATAGGCTGGAGAATATTCCCATGTCTGCATCCCTGTTCCATACAGCAGGTAGTGAGTCTGGCCAGCAAAAAGAGATACAAAGAGACTTTAAAAATGTCCCAAGGAACATAAAAAGGAACATAACTATCAAAATGTAATGTATAAAATGTTTTCAATTCAGATTTATTTTAAATAATCAAATGAAGTTTTACTCAAACAGGAAGTTTTGGACTTGACATATTGAAGTGCTTGTATGTTTTATGTATATCTGTAAACAATGATATCCCACTTTCTATTGCTAGTTCCAGAAGTTTATGGTTTCAAGAGAAGGAGATACTTATTTTTGAGAAAGTTTCACTATAGGCAAGAATTTGTATACTCTCCTAAATGCAAGACACTGCATATTTTCTATTTACTTCCAAATGCATACAATGTGATTTTCCATTTGTAGGGGTGCAATAGCATATAAATGAACTATAAAACTATAAGACACAGACTCAAGCCATGAAACTGTTTTATATGCTCTTTACACTATTTTACAGACAACACAATTTACATACAGAAGGTATTTAATCAAATGACAACATGATCAATATCTACTTAATACAGAACCACACACAAAAAAACCCAGATTCAGACATATTCTAGTAACTTTGATCATTGTGTATTAGTGTGACACACAAACTGTAAACAGTGAATCATGAAAATGTGCAACTCACTGGCTCCCAGTAATTGTAGGTTTCATCACAGTCAGAGATGTTACTGAGTAGCGCAGCACAGAATCGGGCTGAAACCAGGCACTTGAAGGCTGTGGAGCCCTCAGGAGCCCACACCTGTCCTGCCTTACTGGATGACCTGTAACGGAAAGATGGGGTATAGGGGGTAATGTGCTTACCTGGGAACGAACTAATAAGCAAAGGGGGCAGAGCATAACACAGTCATTGTTTTTTGTTCATTGTAAAATGAATCTGAATTACTGTATATATGCATCATCAATAAAGATTTACAACAAAAGTTCATATATGAAATGACAAACATGTCAGGAGTGTGTCATTTCATTTATCTGGGCACCTGATAAAAACATAATTAGATTATTTAGATTAGATTAGATTGGACATGCGCAATGCCGATCTCAGACTGTTGGTATGTTATAATAGTAGAGTCAGTGATTGTCAATGAGAAATGCATTACTACCTGTGTTACTAAATGAAGTCCGCACCCTCGCTTAACAAAACAGAGACACATGCTGCATGCTTTTTTAAAGGAACAGTAATACTGTATTATCAAAGAAATCACTCTAGTCTATATGTCCCAGATGTGTACTAGGAACTGATACGTCTATTCCTACACACCGGTAAAGCTGCTGTGAACGGATGAATGAAACCGTCGTGTTACAATGTAACGATAGGTTCAACAAAAGCGACTAAAAAGACGGCTGGCTTTATAGTAAAACTAAGTATTCCTAATGCATTTGTGTTATTTGGACGTCCTACGAACATTTTACGTTGTTTTACTCTTTTATCGTACATCCAGACGACCTGGTGTTATCGAGCTAGCAGCGAGCTGTCATCACATGAACTAGCTAAACTTATTGCTGGCTTATGGCTACTTACTCATTTCGTTGGTCACTGGGCTTATTCTCCTCAGTAGATTTGTCGTCTTTTGTTGCTCGGTTGTCAGTGCTAGGTGTGTTGTTCACGTTATTGGCGTCTTGTTTGCTTCCCCGTCTGGTGCGTTGACGGAGTCCCTTCGTCGCCATGTTTCTACTGGCCATGCGTGGCGTCATTACACCGACTGGAAGCAGCGAGGCTCAATGGAGAGCCATAGCGAGACAGTGTTTTTGGAATAAATTATCCTTATATGTTCAACCAATTCAAGTGAAAATTATAATATTGCACATATAGAAAGTAATGTAACGTTGTACATTGATGAAATCAGATGATAATACTTGTATGTTTAGCATTTTTAGATACCATGGCTTTGACAGGTACTACAAAAAGAATACCGCAGTATCATAATAACACCTTTAGAAATGTGGGAGGTTTGGCTCATTTCACTACAAATACCACGGTTAAACTATGCTACTATGGTCCTAACTATGGTTTCTGACATCATAATAAAATTGTGGTTACTATGGAAAAACATGGTTCGTTTTTATTAGGGATGGTAACATAAACATTTTTTTGTTTGGCTCTGTAATATTAACTGTAATATTAAATTAAATTAATGTTTATTTGTGGTAAAATCACAGTAATCCACAGTAATATTTGTTGTGAAACTACGGTAATACAAATTGTAATCAATTAATCAAAAAACGTAATAAAATAATAGTTAAATGGTCTGTCCTCCTACTCCTGTCCTCCTATTCACTGGCCAGTAAAAGAGAAAACACAAAATAAACTGAAGATGAATTTCATTAAAAAAAACATTTCAATTGTTATCGCAGTCTTTTGGCCACGATAACCATGTAGTGCAAATCTTATATCGTGACAGCCCTGATTCAAGGACATGAGGCAAACATTACAATTTACCATTTATGGATTAGGCCTACAACACACATGTATGCCACTTTTATTTTAATTTGATGAGAAAATGTAAACATTTGACATTAAAGAGCCCTGGGATTATATGCACAGCATTCCTAAACAAGTTGTTTCATGATTAAAAGTTTGATCTTGCCATTGTTATAGAGTATACAAGCCTACAATATAAAATATAAAAAGATAATGTCAAAAGAAACATTATGGCTCACAAATGATGTTTAAAGTTCAGTTACAATTTGATTAAATACATAAAGGAATTATTCACCCAAAAGTGAACATTTTGCTGCATGCCCTGGCTAATATTTTTCATACAATTAAAGTGAAAGCAGACAGGACTGTCCATATTTTAGGTCGTTAACCATATGACAGCTTTGTGTTGTAACGAAATCTTGACAATCACTTTTTAATCTTAACAGTTCCACATGTACATTTGCCAACATATATGGAAGTTACAGGTCACAACCTACTATACACAGGATTATTGTACATTCATTCATTAACATTCAAGTCGTATCACAGTAGTAAATGCAGCTTCTGAGTCTGTGTAAACTTACATATGCCTTACATTAAAGGGATAGTTCACCCAAAAAAAGTCATTATTTATTCACCCTTATGTCATTCAAACCCTGTATATGAATATTTTGCAAGCTCTGGTAACCAAACAACACTGGCACCCATTGTACCTTGTGTGCATACTATGAAAGTGAATGGGTATAAGATAAAATGATTGCAATTGTGAATCAAAAATTTCCTCGAAGCAGCAATTGCCTAACATGCAGAATAAACTTACAACTGTATACTAAAAGGCTTTAGGAGAGTACACATTTTTTAATTATAACATTTCCATTTTACTGAATGAGAAAGTGTGTATTACTGAAATTTGTAAACATATCTCTGATACCTCATTAAAACAAATCAATTAATATATATAATTTAAAACTCCTAAAAATGTAATTAGCAATATGTAAACATATGACAGCAATTTAAGCACAACAACAATAGCAGCTACGATAACTTGATATTCTGAATGTTTTATCAAATACTGGCTTTATACACACACTGTATTCACTAAAATAATCATTCACTTTATTTGATTTAGATAAAAACAAATCCCCAGTTAAAATATCCACTCATTTGGTCTGGTTTTATATATTTATAGCTAAACTTTTTTGATATGCTCTGTAAACTCTTTATTTCACCTTAGGGTTACTTGCAGTCGCTGAGGTAGCAGTCTCCGAAGTTGACTCTGTAGTCCCAATACCTGGCTGTGTGAGAGGGCACGATCCGATGACTGATATGTGAGCCTGTAGCAGAGACTTGCATGACCCATATGTGGGTGTCTGAAGCGATCCACTAACTTTACATCTCTAACAGTGCCGCAAGTAACCTCTCGAACAACCGTGTGAAAATCCAGCTCCTCGTAGGTATCGGGATCCATCCAGAAACTGATGTCGTGTATGTAGCTTGGTGGGTAAAGGGAGAAAGGACAGAAAGTTCCAAGTGGATTGAGCATAAAGTGCTGAATAAAACGAGGATCTGCACTCCAAAGCAAGCGCCAGTCAGAGATGCCGAAGATCAGAGTAGCCAAATGGTCCAAGTTAATCGAGACAACGATTAACTGTGTATCTTTAAGATCTGAAGCCAAGGAGGGCAGTGATGTGATGCGTCCAAATTTTGGAAGCATCTCTGAATTCATCCAAACTTGCTGCTCTGGGCCTGTTTGCAGCCTCTTTAAAGGAGACACCGTAAGATGTCAGCAGCGACTCCAAACAATCTTGGAAGCACTTGAGAGGGTGAGACTCTGAAGGAAACATTCCCACCAGTAGAAGCTGGTGAAAGGCAGAAGAACGACTCCGGGAGATAGGAAGTCTCTGAAAGACCAGACCACTGACAGCATAAAGTGTACCAGGGCTAAAGTACTTGTTCTGGGTTATCTCCTGGACGTGAAACAGCAGAGATGGTCGTAATGCATAGCTGCCGGTAAAGCTTTGTTGATCATCCATAGGCTCACTATTTTCGTGTTCGTTTTCACTTTGGTCAAATATATAGGTATCAGTAGGTTTAATCCAGTAGACCTCTGTTTGTGTCAGAGTGGAGTCATATGCCTGAAGCGTTTCTGGTAGGCAGGTTACCAGCTCTGAGAATTCCTCATTTATGGTGCATACGGGCCAAACTGATTTTAACTCTCTAAGTAACTGTTCCTGGACAGTTTTTACTGGATGATGGGACTGCTGTCCAAGGAAATTCCTAGTACAGAGGGAAAGATTAACAAAATACATCAATATACAGCTATCCACTAATTTTGAATTTCTCTGTTAAAGACAAGAGGGTTGATAGATCAGGTAAACAAAACAGATTCTAACATTATTAATACAGTGTAGTTAGATGTTTCAATTATTTTGTCAGACAGCAACAATGTAAAACATACCTGTTTAAATATTCAGATAACTCCGCCGGAATCTCAAAACAAACCGTCTCCTTCCCAATTGTTTTCTCCATTTTTAGTTTCTCTGGCATGGTTAATGGAAGACTCTGTGTAAATATATGGGTCAGACCTCCTTCTACGTGAAAACCTTTGTCTTGACTCCTTAGTAAGGAAATAAATGAACACCATTAGCATTGATTTCTTTCTATCATTAATATAAGGTCTTCCTCTACTTAACTAAAAATGGTGTGGGGAGGAATTACACAAACTTGTTTACCTGTAACCTGTACATCTGTAACCTTGATAATTATTACAGTCAAAAGGACGGATTTCATTCAGAATTAGTCCAGCTTCTGCTGCCATGGCAACCACCTGCCAACTATTGTGCCATTCTCTCATTGGACTGTCACACGGAGTGCCGCCTTGCCCGTTGCACAAGGTGACATGTACTTCCCCACTGTCCTTCAGGACTGCAACAGCACTAGAAAAGAACATGAACCATCCTTCCATAAAAAATAAAAGATGAACTTAACATCAAAAGATCACAAAACTCAAACGAAATTCCCTCAGTATTATCTTTACATAACACTGCAAGTCAAACTTATGTAACACACGCATAGGCCTTGATGCCACATGGGTCTCAAACTTACCTTTGAAAAAATTTCGCTAACAGAACACGATTCTTCTTCACACCACTTTTACGCCCACAGTGAGGGAAATTGAAGATAATGCAGTCATAAAGATGATGCTTAATGGCTTCATACTCTTTCAGGCACGTGCAATCCACCTCAAACAGAACAGCTGATCCTGAGAGCAAGGAGATTATAAATTACAGTATCTGTGGAGTTTGTCTTTATATGAAGACATCTACAGAATCATCATCCTGTTTTCAATGAGGCTTTTAACCCCCCTTGGCCGTTTCATAGCAACCGACTCGTGAACTTGGCTGCAGGCATGCAAATTCAGGGCTATGATACTTGCTGTGTGGGAATAATGGGTATCCTTGAAAATGCTTGTATTAGACACAAAAATAAGCATCTGTTAGTAGATTAAAGGCGAACAAAGAACGTTTGCATAAAACACTACCAGAGACTACCTGGACGAAATCGATGTGATTGTTACCACGAGAACATAAGCATTACATTTTGAGCTGTTTAATTAAAGAAAGACTGACCTCTCTCTCGTATTCGTTGTATGTTTAATGCGGCTCCCTCCTGTCTGCTCGCCTTGTCCTCGCTTTGATAGCAAGTCGCGATCACAGCGACATCGTCGCCTGCGTTCTCGCTCAAGGATGCGGAGAAAGAGAAGTTGCCTTCCCCTACAAGTAAAACTTGGCGTGTCTTGAGCATTTTCACGTAAACAATACAGCTAACAGTCGCATGAAAGAAAAACAAAACTTTTTTACATATTTCAAGTGAGCGTTACGACGTTTAATCCACTAGCGAGCTTGAACCGATCCTGGAGAGCCAGAAGGGACACGATGCACCAAGAGTGGATGTCACCATGACGCCTAAATGACGCTCGGACATCTGTCGCTATAGAGGCTGAGATCTAATTAAAACACGAAAGCTTTTAATGCCCACGAACTAATGCAAACTCGAAGACCAGAGATTGCAAAGAACAGGAATGGCATTGTCTCCCTTTAGCCTTTAGATCCACGGGATTGAGGAAAAGCGGGTCAGTTAATTGCTGCCGTGCAGCTCTAAAGTTTCGTTCTCGGGTGAACGGCACACGCGAATTTTACGCGATTACATTTTTCTACTAACACTATTGAATCATTTGGCAAATTATTTCTTATATAAACAAAATATATCCACCATGCGTTACCCACGTTACTGTTTGTCCCTTTTGCGCACAGTCAGGTCTGTCACATCGGAAAATAAAACTGGCACCACGTTTTGTCGTAGGAGACCTTCTGACCAATAAAATATGTGCAAGTAAAAGAAGGCGGGCCTACAGGGTTTGATTGACACGCCGTGTACATTTCTCACTCGGGTAGGAGACACACAAATAAAAAATATATATTTAATGCATGCACCACCGTTCCAGATGTAAATTATTAGTGTGAAGAAATGTTATAAGATTTTTAATAGTTGTCATTATTGACAGAAAATAACACATACGTTTCTCCTCAAGCAGAACAGGAAGACTGATAACAAAGAAATGAAAGTGAAAGGTTGGTTGATTTCAGAGAAAACACAGCCAAAGAAGAGCGTTTCAGACGGAAGAGTTTCTTGACAATTATTTATATGATTTCTAAGGTATGTGTTGTCGTTATCTTTCGTAGCATTTAGAAAAACGCTGTACTAACATATTTAACTATTTTATTAACATTTTTTACTTTTATTTCGAAAACATTTCACTAACATGTTTTCGTTTTGGTACGAGTGTCTGCGCGCTTCCAAAACCTAAAATAAAATTTACTTAAAGACAACAAAATTCGTTCAATATAGCTGAAAGTAAATAACAGTCAAAAGTATAGACACACACACATATATATAAATATATATATGTGTGTGTGTGTGGACAAAGGTTTGCTGAATTTGTTTCTAATGATCTTACATATGGAGCTTTTAAGCTAAAGGTTTAACAGCCTAAATGTATTGTACATTTGTTACACATAAATTATGCCTACCTATAATTATTTAAAAAAGCAGTGTAATAAAGTTTAAATTAAAAAAAAAATGTATAGAGTAAATTGGCACTGATAGTGAAAGTAAAGCATGATCAGCAAAAAATATGGAAAGTTTTTAAGGGGACAGTTCACCTTAATACATCCTTTTCTTACCATTGTTTTTCTGAACCTGTTTAAATGCCTTATTCGAAAATGGTAATAATAAATAACATTCTACTTGTAATGTAACACAAATATTTACAATATTTAATTGTTCATGCACTTTATCCACAGCATATACCACTTGTAATAAAAAAATGTCATCTATTCAATTTTATGGCTGGGAGGTGCATTACGATGAAGATCATCACCTTCAGGCAGACAAGGAAGCCAAATCAGGCAGTCGTTATACCATGTACCATGGCACCAGAGTCCAAATAGCACGAATGATCATACAAAATGGCTTTAAGCAATCTCCAGATGGAATGCTGGGACCTGGTGTTTATGTGAGCCGTGATCAGAAGAAAGCAGAACGCTATCCTCTGAACAGCTCACTTACTGACAAGGTAGTGCTTAAATTGAGTGTTGACTGTGGAAAAGTCAAACGTATTGATCAGGACAACCATCCACTACAGAAAAGCTGGCACAATGCCGGCTACGACACTGCCTGGGTCCCTCCAAGGTGTGGAATGAAAGCCGTGCCTAGTGGTCTAGAAGAGGATTGTGTCTGGGACCCACAGCGAATTGAGATTATAGATATCGCTCTAGCACCCAACACAGCCATCTTAAATGATCTCAAGCAGCTCATTGCTACCAGCCAAAAACGTTCCTCAAACTTTGGCAACTCAGGCACATGTCAGTATTGTAAGTGGAAACCTGGACCTGCACATACTGTACAGCCTTGCTGGGGTGTGGAGAGACTATATGTTCTCTTATGACCAAACACAAGTGTAATCACTGAGGCTAAGAAACTAATCAGAAAGTAACTATGAATGACACATCATCCAGAAAGATGCCAGGTGTTATGACTGCTTTGGTCTGTCAATACATGTTTTTTACTTAATCAGTTAAAAATGAGTGATAATAGTAAAATTAGTAAATTAGTAAAATTAGATTTTGCTTTCGCCAAATCTCTCAGAAATATAAAACTTGCACAACATAATCTATCCAAGTTTTTTATCAATATCTTTTCCTACTGTGAATTGCCTGCAAGCATCATTATCATGTTTTCACTGCTTTTTTCAGGCTAGTCAAAATGTTAAAACTTTCCTTTGCCATCATTTTACAATCTGTAAATCTTAATGGTTTATACAATATATATCAATATATTATATATGAGACAACAGGGCTTCCAGTTGATGCTGAATTGGATAAAGCTGACTTACTGTTGTTGCACTTTGTGTAGTGGTGTCCTAACATGTTTTATGATCCTTATCTTATGTGTCCAATGTCAATTGTATTCGGTAAAAAAATCCAAGACTTGGACATTACTGAATTACAAATATTGATCTGCTCTGGACTTAATGATTACAAAACTGAATCTCTAGAGGGCAGAAGTCCTCTTCTTTAAAAAAACTGGAATTTTGTACAATTCAAAACAGATCTTGGTGCTGAACAGGTCAAACATACTGTGCGTCAGCTAGTTCACAGCTCACAGTCATCTTAAAGACATTTGTAATGTGGCTTTTTACAGTAAGTACATCAATGTCACAGTACTGTGTAACCTGTGTTACTATGTGTAATGGCATATTGATCAGCAGTATAGACCCCTTGTGAACTTTAATATGAAAAAGGAACAGTAAGGTTTTGCCAAAGAATAATGCATGTAATACTATGTCTAAGCAGGAAAAACAAACGGCAAGAAGCTTTAACTTAGGTTAGTCTGCATCTATACCAAGGCTTTGTGGAAAAGCTTTAGCAGTTTATAATGCACATCTAAGAGACTTGATAATGCAGAAAGCTCTTATTAAAATAGACACATTACACTTTATAAAACTGATTAAAAAAATTAGTGCAAACAATATGGCATTTAGATGCTAGTGGCATATAATAATTTTCCATTGGCAATTTTTATCAGGTTTTTATAAGTCACATACTTTTGAACTGTGCCTTTTAGTGTTTTCAATGCAGTGGCATATTAAACTTTTAAGTTTTATGTTTAAAAGCCTGACAAAAAAGGTATTTCAAAAAATGTGGTATTTAATTATAGTTAATATTTGCAAGGGTTTGGTAGCATTTAGTCAAATTGCACAATTTAAGGAAAGGTTATCTAAGAATTGAAAGTGAAATTTAGTTTACTCTACTTTCTGCTGGAACACCTTTAATAAATTCCAGACCAGAGGTGTCCGGTTTATGCACATTGCATCTTAAACACCTGATTAGATTAAATAATAAAATGCAATCTATTGCACAAACAGTACAATAACTTTGAGATCTTCTCTTTGCTGTGACATCAGACTTAGAGATTAACTGTACAAACAAATCACTTGTCAACTTTAAGATGTTTTTCCAAGCCCATAATTTAAAATGGTCCGAGTCGATATACCAGGCTTTACTGATCAAAAACATATACCATCCATTTAACAGGCAGTATGCAAAACTTGCCAATACTAAAACCAACATGGCTTATAATAGATATCTGTACAAATGTCAAAGGGGAATCTGATGTCCATAGCTTTTGTGAGATTGCAAAACAACAATTTAAAGCAAACTGTTATTCATGTTTGTAGTTACACTGTTAAGACATAGTTAAATGCTAAATCCACTTCCATTTTTAGCTCTTTTGCTGATCTTTATGTTGAATAATGCCTTTTGCGATGAGGTCAGGAATCTCCACTGCAAGCCATGGTCCAAGCTTAAGAAAAACAAAGATAAGTTATTAATATGAGATACAGTGACCAGAATAATTGCATACAAGTGCATAATATTTTGTGCAACTTACCCCCAAAGCCATAAGATGGCCCAACCCAAACTTTGGTACATTTCTTGCCCACAGTGGTTTAAAGTGATCCGTCAAGCAGATTTTGCCACCTCTATGATAAAAAATGGTTTTGAAAGATATGAAAGTTACAGCTTTTTACAAATTTCAGCATAATATAAAATAATGATGAATAACGTAAAAGTAAAGATATCTTTAAATTCATAAATCGCAGCAAACCTGTACATCTTTGCTGTCTTTCCATCTAGCTCAGGAATAGCCACTTCAGGTGCTGTGGCTGGATATGTAACCGGAATCTGGACATTGAGATAAATTCAGTTACTCAAGACAATCATAGACATGTTATTACCTTTTTAAATCATTTTAGTGCCCTCACATGTTAAATTGTTATGTGGTGTGGCAAATTTTTTAAAGGCACAAATATTCCCTTTGAAAGAGTTGGGTAAGTATATATAAATTTATTTTAGACAAATGATCTTGTCATATGATAGGGCAATGCAGTAATAGCTTTAGATTATGTGTTAACTATCCAAAAATCATTGAATTTAAATTGTGTAAAAAGAATATCTTACATCAAACTCCATGTCAAACTCATATTTCAGAAGCTCATGGATATACCAGCATTTTCCAAACCACCTACATAGAAAAGATGCATTAATCCTTAATAATAAACTCCCAAGATACTAACCAAAAACTATATATGTACATACATATATATGCATACAAGAGACAATAGACAAAAACAGGAATAATACTGACCTTGTGCCCTCTTTGTTAGACTCCAGGCGGAACCAGTCATTATCAGCTGCTTTGTTATTTTCAACATACTGGGAAAAAACGACAATAGTAAAACCAACATTTCTTCAATAAGTACACATACTTTAAACATCACATTCACAGACAGATAAATAACAACTATGTAGCGTGTCTGTCTGATCCAGCGATACTGATCTGCTTGATTAAAACATTGTCAGCTGTCTAAAATAATGACACGTATCTTAATTCATTCACATGGCAAACACTTAGTTTTCTGCTAGTTCTTGTAGTCTATAAAAAATATTACTTACTTTTATAAGGGCTAGATATTCTTCTCGAAGTCTCTGAACCCATAGTTCTTTGTCTCTTGGTCCTGAATTTGTTTTTAAAAGCGGTATTTCAGAGACTACTTTCCTAGTGGCTTCATCTGCCATGTTGACGGTACAGGAGGAACACGGAAGTGGCGTCACGGCCGGTTATTTAAGATTGAAATTATAATTCTACAAATTTGTTGTGCTTAGAATCACAAAAATATCCAATGTTAATATTTTAGAAAATACAAACATGATTTATTAGTCATTCAAATGTCTGTTTTCGTGTGTTTCATTGGCGTGTGGAACTATGCACGGCAGTGTATTTCTGAACGGAGTTATTTTTTAGCTGCTCGTACAGAAATCACCGCATTGATCAGCTGCTTCCGGCGCTAAAATGTCCATTGGAGCTGTCATCACATCCCTCAGCATCCTTTTACCCATTTCTTTTTCAGCGGTGTTTTAGTTTAATATTATGACATATTATTTGTATATGAATATAGTAATAGTAATAGCACAGCCTTCATTTATTCAGCGTAAGTAGAAACGATACACTTGCGAAATTGGGAACAAAATGCTTCCAAATATGCATGAAAATATAGACCTTTGTTCAGATGACACTCTTAATCACTGATAAAGCGCTCAAATGTATTTCTAAATATTAATAAGATTATTTAAAATGTTTTCACATTTAGTGAGTCATATATAGAATTTATATTCAATTATTACATGGACTATGCATATAAAATATTTATTTTTGACTGTGTTAATGGATATTTCCTTGATGTGGAATGGGCATTATAATGTTGCATAATCTAATATTGTGCATATTTTATTATAATTATTTGTATGCATGTGCTTTGCTGTTGTCATATACAGTTTAGGAGATCAGGCTGGACGTGTGTGGTCCTCCCTTTTGGTTTGTTGGTTCCCATGGGCAGTGTGCTGGCCTTGTCATCCCGTCCAGGGCGTCAGAATTCACCCTTTCCTCAAGACAGACCCCTATCACGCTGGGACAGGAGAGATGGACGGCTGCCTAACCCAGGAAGCTTTGATGGCCTGCACCGCAACTGTAAAGGTCAGGGTTTCTTTTTTATCTTTATATTTTGTACCTATTTAAAAATTCTGTTGTTTATGTGTATATCACATTGTAATTGCTTTTATCTATCTAGATGTATTTCCACAGCAGATTGAAGGTGTAAAACTAGTGATTAACAAGACTCTCAGCAGCTTTTTCAAGGTGTGTTCTTACATTTTTGAGTTTCCGTTATTAAAAATATTTACGTCTTACATGGTTTCAATATAGTAATGTAATGTTTCTTATTCAGTCTAACGTACAATTGTATTGTCCTGTCTAACAAATTTTGCTAAAATAAAATTTTGACACAATGATTGGCACAATTACACAATGTATATTTTACCAAAGGCTTTACTGCAGTGAGATCTCGAATTTAAAATTCCCCATAAACAAAGTAAACAGAAACATACTTTAATCATGCAGAAAAGTAAGCAATATTGTAGGATTTTTACAAGCGGCTTTGTAACATTTGACCCAACCTTGTATTTGGAATCCACAATACATATGTGGCTTTTTCTGATCTCAGGTCAGCCACACATTTCATCTCAGTGCTGTTGCTCCATCCAGTTATCGCTTTCACGCTGAACACCTGCAATCAGACACTGACAGCAAAGAAACAGTAAGAGTAGACATACTTAACACTGCCTCAATGTTATATGATATATGAATATATTAATGATTAAAGTACATTGTCAGAAAAAATGCTTCTAAATTCCGTACATTTGAGAATTTTATAATGAATTTATTGGTTTCTGATCACTCTGTTCAGGACTCACCCATGCTTATTGGTGAAATCGACTCCTCTGGCAGCCTAAATGCACACTCTTTGTTTCATCTTAGTGAGAAGATAAGAGCTAAAGCAGTATTTCAGGTTAGTATTTTAAGGTACAGGTACATAGAATTATAATATTGTGTGGTCAATGGTAACCGAACATGGATGGACATTATATTCTTTGGTAGACTCAGCAGGCACAGTTTGTCACATGGCAGTTTGAAACGGAATACAGAGGAAGTGACTTCACAGCAGCAGTTACCATGGCCAACCCTGACATTCTGAGAGAATCAGGTATGATCATGTGAATTCTCATTAATCACTGCTAGAATGTGTTATAGTACGATCAAAACAATGACAATGCAGAACAGGTATGGTTGCACTCACATGCCATGTTGATGAAGTGCTTTTTCTGTTCATTACTGACAATGCAGCACATTCAGATTATTAATATAAATATATAGTGCACGAGATGACCTTTTAGACGATCAGGCTTAGTAATTTGTTTGTTGACTTAACAGGCGAAGTATCTCAATAATCATGTCTCCGCCTTTTTCAACACAGTCATCATGGTGGCACACTTTCTTCAAAGCGTATCCCCACAGCTGGTACTGGGGGGAGAGCTGGTGTACCACCGTGGTCGGGCCGAGGAAGGAGGCATACTTACTCTGGCTGGCCAGTACTCAGGTTAGAGGAAATACTGTATCTGCTTTGAGTCCGTGGTTTACAGTGATTGTTTAACCAAAACTGGTTAATCCAGTTTCCTGAAACAGCTTGAAAGATAAACATCAAATCTTTTTTGCCTTAGGGCCAAATTGGGTGGCAACTTTAAATGCTGGTAAAGGAGGCGCACATGCAAGCTACTACCACAGGGCCAATAAACAGGTACAGAATAGTAGAATGAAATGTTCATGCTTGTAATATTTTCAAAGATAGCATGTACTAGTAATTGTAATGCTGCAGTTGTTTAAATAATCTCTATAGATTCAGGTTGGAGTTGAATTTGAGGCCAGCACTAGGACCCAGGAGACGACATTCTCTTTTGGTTATCAAATGGAACTTCCAGAAGCAAAAATGGTTTTTAGAGGTAAGAGGAACAGATGTCAATTCCTGTGTCCTTACTATGCCATATCAGTGCTATACTTGAGCATCATTGGTCCAACAAAAGTCCCAACCCAAATGAGTTAGAGAGCGGCATTTTTTAAGCAGCCAAGTAATAATAAACCCTAAAATGATAATGATGTACAACTGTTGGCAAGTAACATAAGCAGATTGCAACATTAGTACCAAATGTACGGTTTGCAGTGCATCATGGGAAGAGTACTGTACATTCAAATGAATATATACTCTTATACTTTCTCCTCTTTTTAAAAGTCTTTAAAATGTCAATTGTAAAAATAATGAATGACTACTCATTTTTTGTTGTTTTAGGAATGTTGGACAGCCGATGTATCATCGGTGGGGTTCTCGAGAAGCGACTCTGTCCTCTACCTGCAACATTAATCATGGGCGCCTTTGTCAATCACAGAGCAGACAAGCTGCAGGTCGGCCTTGGAGTCAACGTGGGTTAGATATAAACCATAACTCAATAAAGGCTCCAATCAGTAACATCCAAAACCACATTCACAACTGCCCAATCGGTTCACTACAGACTGCGGAGGAAACAGGCTATCTAACCAAAGGCTTGTTTGCTCTACTGGACAGTCACAGTGTTCATGGCAAGCAGGGATGAAGGGTTCTGATTCCAGCCGATTAAGATCGGTCACCCAAAGGCCTCTTAGATTTCCTGGATGTTACACTTTCATCTTGTTTTATTAAGTTTGATGTTTCAGGCATAGATGCTGACAAGCCAATAACCCAAGGAATAATGGGAGATTCTCTCATTTGCGAAAGTAGATGTCGATCATCACCTCTGTACTGTTGGATGAAGTGTGAGTTTACAGATCTCATCCTGCCATAAACTAGTCCTGTTAAAATTTTGGTCCTAGACTTGTGAATATACTGAGATATAAAAGAATTTAAAAACATCAGACTAAGATCAGAGCTGTGACACGATGGGTAGTGCACACACAAAATGCATTAATTCTGTTGGCTTAGAGTTTTTGAATCTTTTTACATTCTCAATAGTTTCATGTCTTTCTCCACTTGAAAAGGCCACTGTACAGTAGGTGATGTAAAAAATCATTATGCAGATAAGTGCAAGAAAGAAGAGCAATACATTATGCAAATATTGTTGACTTCCCCAATGTTAGTTATATTTAGAATGTAAAAATTTCAGGCAGATTTACGGCTTTATGGCATTGTAAAGGGGAAGTTAAAAATGCATTTACATTAAAACTCACTATAGTGACTAGTCATAAAGATAATCTGGCTATGGGCAGGTAGCCAGATTATAAATTAAGAATATTTTATAGTGGTATTATTCGAAGGTTCAAATAAGTATCCTTATTTTCAAAGTGGCAGCTGTTTCTTTTTCATAAGTAGAGAATAAGTAGTACTATGAATGCTATTATTTTCCTCTTGCATACTTTTCTTCTAGGGGAAGTGCATAAGAAAGTAACATCTACTGGAGAAACTTCACTTTTTTGGTTTGGTTTATTAACAAATTATTATATATATGGATAATACCCAGACAGCATGATCATCCATTCCATAATATTTATTTGTTTTGTATGTTTGTTCGATTGTGCTGCTATATTAAAATAAGCTTGTTCAACCAATATTTATTATTTTAATGAAATAAAATTGTTCATATATCGTGCTGTTTCTTTTCACATTTCTTATGGACATACGGTCTAAAATGAATATAGTCATTTTTAGAATACACCCGCTGGGTGGAGATTTGTGAGGTAGAGAGGTGAGATTCCATCTCGGCTGGAAGAACCTGTTTTCCTGTTCTATGTAACAAAAGGCAGGGCTTAAATATAAATATATATATATCAATACTGTAGATCTTTACAGAAGGCTGTATCTGTTTGATAGATTGTCCGTGTAAACCTGATTTGATTTTGCATATTATATAGACCTAAAAGGGTTCTTTTTAGGTATGGAAATAGTTTTCTGACTTACTCACCTTCTCTGTCGTCAAAGAGTGACGCTGTCTATTTTATTTTTGCCTTGAGTCATTTGTTTAAACCTATTGTGAGTACAGTATGACGCTGGTATTTATAATGCTTCAGCTGTCTTTAACAATATTTTATTCATGCACAAGCTGACTGAATCTGTGGGTGAGTATGGTGTATAAATATATTTCTGTTGATATTGTAAGAGTTGTGTATTACAATGTGAAAGTGAAATTGTTCTCTGTACCTTTAAGTGATTTCTATTTATTGTCTTATTTTGGTTCGCTTCCTCAAATCAAATAAATCATACTCTGTATTATGTTTTTCAGGGAAGAGTCAGGAAAAATGAGTGGTTATCTCATTTTAAGAGTTTGACAATGACAATGACCATGACTTGTCTGATAATCTACAGCTTCACATTTCTTCTCATTTGCCTGATGCCGTCTAAAGGTTGCATTACAAATTGAAAGAGATTTTTTGGAATAAAATTTTTTGTTGTATTATTAATTATTTATTTGTTTATTTACAGCAATGCTTTCTCCACCAATGAACCTGACTGTGACAGTGGTGGATTTTATGGCTAGCATTGAATGGCTTCCAGGACCAGGGAACCCTCCTGGCACCAGATATACTTTGGAGTTCATACCTGCACAAAGCATGTACATAAAGAATGTTGTACTTACTAGTAACTTGTGTAGCCTGTACATTAGTTGATTTGAGACTGTCAAACTTTAAAGCGGTTTTAATGGTTGCTTTTTAGTTATGATAGTGTATTATATTCTTAATGTTGATTTGGACTTCTTTTGATAGATCAAGAGGGAAGTGGAATCAGTCTTCAAACTGCTTTAACATAACCATGCTAAAATGTGATCTGACCTTTGACCATCAACAAGAAGAACTCTTTTGGAATTACTTTGTGAGGGTCAAGACCACGTTTAAAGGGACAAGCTCCAACTGGACAACTATTTCCAAATCTTTCCAGCCTTATGGAGATAGTAAGTTCAGAAATACTATACAACTTATTTAACATAAATACAAAAACGTAATGTATACAGAATAAAACCCTTTTCAAATGTACAGTAGAGATGAGTGTTTGACCCTGCATGTACTGTATGTTATTCTGTAGCTCGTCTGAGCTCCCCGGATGTAAAAATCTCGGCTGACCAACAGTCTATTACCATATATTTTAGCCATTGGCTGGAATTAAAACCAGGGATCAAACCCTTGGAATTCCACATATGCCTTTTTGAGGGCGATCCTTTGGGGTCAAAATCAAAGGTAAATGACACATGCCATAGCGTATTTCTGTCATGTACAGTTACAACTAACTATACTTTCCTTTCAAAAGGCATTACTTATATTTCTAATGCTTGTACTTAGAATGATATTCAAAATGAGTTACTGCTAATAATGAATACCCTTTCTCATTTTTTGGAAGTTTGTAGCACTGGTATCAACCTCAAAGACCCCCATATTTTCCCTGATGTGCTATCTGGCAAGAACTACTGTGTCAATGTTTCTGCTAGTCATCAACAGGCCTTGCAAAGAAACAACTTCAATGCAACCAAATGTGTCTGTCTTTCAGGTAGTTGATTTTTTTTCTTATTCATTAAACATTGCAATTTACATTGTTTTAAACTCTCAAAACCTTCATTGTTCTTGCAGATTCTTCTGGAAGCCATTCTGGTGTAATGGTGTGTATTGGGATCATGGTGATTATTGCAGTCGGTGTTGCTTTAACTTGCATATATTTTTACCAAAAGAGGTTTAACATCAGGGATCTCCCCATTCCAGAACCTCTGGTATGTACTTAAGCACCATCGTTCATTAAGATATGTTTATTGTTATATGTTATGATATATTTCTTATATGTACATATGCTACATCTGAATTTATGCTACGCTTTTTAAAACTTTTTTTTCAAGTTAAAGATAGCTTCGCACTAGTACTGGAAGCATATTGGGCATAGCGTAAAATGACGCGTCTCCCTAAACTATTTACCCTAAAGTAATTATTTTTACATTATTTATTTATTTATATTATTTTCGAATTTTAGGTAAATTTGAGGTGTCTGGAATGCAGCAATGGTTACTCAATTCTTTATAGGCCTGCTGTTCCAGACACAGCACAAGATATTAAAATATTGATATTTCCCACCTCAAAACCCCCAAAAATGTCTGGAACGGTTCTCTTTTAATGTTACGAAATACTTTTAATGAATTAAGTATTAAGTCATTAGTAACATTAATGTTTTATGTTTATTACCCACACAGCCAATACAGAAATCTAATACATTGCCATGAACTTGTGTGTTTTAAATATATTGCAGTATATAAGATTTCTATGTTGGACATTATTTCCACGTTTTAGGTGGAAACTATTCTATATCTGAGTTGTAATGATCAAGATAATTATTTGGTGATTAAATGCTAAACAAAAATAATTTATAATAATATAATATTATTAATATTATTGTCATAGGTTGTCAATAGGTTTTTAATTACTTATTGTCGTTTCTAAAAACAGAGGTTTATTTGTCTCTTCCAGCTTGTCATCCCAAGACCTAAAATGCTTCTGAAGATAAGTCTAGAGAACTTCCATGTAATGACATTGACAAGGCCGAATGCAGCTACGAACACAGAGGAGTGTGTTTCTGCATCTGAGGAGGACTATTCACAGTTGTACCATCAGAGGGATTGCATTAAAAATGTGATCATGAACCCATCATCTGTCTGCAGTCAAGCATCTATTGACCAACCAGAGCCTGTTGAGGAGGCTGAACCCCTAAATCAATATTCCTCAAATTACCATTTAGCTACTGATATGGATGAGAGCGAAGAAACTGGAATGTCTGAAAATGACAGTGGCGATACGCATTCAGATGACGCTGTGGCTTTACTTACTTCTACCTCAAATCTTTCACAGTTTAATGTGTCTGAAACACCACAGATAAATACTGTGTGCATATATATGAATAGAGATGCAGAGGAAACAGAGAGTGACTGTGAGACGTGTTCTCAGTCATCTGGCAATCCCTGTGATGAAGAAGACGATGACTCAACGTGGGGTGATGCTTCCCCAGGTGTCGGCTACGAGTCGAGGCCTGATCCATGGATTCTTTAAGTGGAGAGAGAGTCAGGTCAACCCTAGCTTGCCAACATTGCTGTATTTAGCATCAAGACATGAAGTCACACCCATTCACAAAAGTTTAGAGATACTGAAGACACAAGAACTGCTTTTTCAAGAATTCATGACATTATAGATAGCACTCTCTGTAGAGACAGTCTCAGATTCATTTTTGTATACTTGACCTAGCTAGTAGTAAAGTGGAATTGGTTCAGAGTCTCTGACAAAGAGATGGACATGACCCAACATTCAGTATTATACAAGAAAATTCTGCCTCATGCAGAAGTGGGAAGCAACTTTTGATAAATGGATCCACGTTCAGACACTTTAATGACAGACTCTTGGTGCTATGTGAAGCAGTTCAATATTTGACTGACCTGGAAGCTGACCTATGTCTATTTATTTATAAATGCTTCTCATGTTTAATATCATATTTAGATTTCTGGAATGAATCTGTTTGCCCTCATCGTGTGTTTTTGTGTATGTATTTCTGTACACACACCTGTAGGGTAAATTATTAATTGTTGTTAGCGTGTGATAGTCTTTTGTATGCCAATTTTGTTCCCTATGAATATAAAAATGTAAATGTACATACAAGCACTGTAAATGTGAAATTCATGCTAATCTTAAAATCGAATCGAGAGATGCATCAAAGTAGTAATAGCCATAAAATGACAAAAATAGCTAATGCGTGTTTATTGTTGTTAATAATAGTTTATATGGTATATAGAATTTGGTAGATAAATTATTATGGTAGATAAATGATTAACATTTATCTACCATAATAATAATAGTTTATTATTAAATTATTAAATGTATTATTAAAATTTGTATTTATACTAACTACTAATTTATACTAAATTTTTATTTATACTAAAATTAATTATTTTAGTAAAACAATAGAAGTTGGCTTCTTAAACATCAATATTAATCTTTGACATGGCCTGATTCAGTACATTTTAAAGATGTGAATGTTATATATTCTCAGAATCTTCATTACATTATGTAGAATGATTTAATATAGAAAATCACAAAAAAATGACTTTAGCTGGGTTTTCACGGACCGGGTCACATATAATTTCTCTGTAAAGCACTTTGGTTTTAAAAAGCTATGGTAACATTATTATAGCCATTGTCATGGAAAACCAGGTTTCAGTCTGTTACATGTCTGTTTGTCTCCTAATATTTGTAAGTCGCTTTGGATAAAAGCGTCATCTAAATGCCTAAATGTAAATGTAAATGTAAATGTACATGTATGAAATTTGTTAAAAGTTGGTTTCGTGAAGCATTTTAATTTATAGATAAAATATCGTAAGCCTCTTTTATAAAAGTCAAGAGAAACACACATAACTGCCATACATTTATTTTTGTGTATGATTTGAAAGTTTTTGTCAAAAATAAATAGTGGTAAACATAAATGTGCAATAATGCCATAACTAAGTACATTAAATTGATTTCTATTTACACAACTGGTGATTTTGGAAATTATTTACAATGCTGAAACAAAAATACAGAACTTGTACCGTCGTCCTCTCCTTTAACTTTGTTTAGTGTCCTTTGATTATTCTCCCCCAAATAACGAAGAGAAAAAGCTTTTTCTTCCATCTTCCCCACGTACACGAAGAGACCTGGAGGTGCGAGAGTTTCTCTGGAGGCCAGTCCGTTCCTCTTCCTTTTGCCTTTCTCTCTCTTGTTGTTGGAGCTGAACCTGATGGCAGATCACTAGACGCATGTCCTCCTGGAACACAAATTTGCAAGTCAATTTAAGGAAAAGAACAGACCTTTTTTCCAAGATGATGCGAGTGGTGTTTCCCCATGCAAACTAATCAAAACTGGTGGTTGCTAGCGGATTTCAATGTTTTAAAGCATTTTTTATGAAAGATAAAAAGATTTTAAAGATCATAAATAATTATATTAAGTGACCCTAACTTAATACTTCTGACCAATAATAATGTGGGTCAAAACAGCACCAACCTGCCAAGACTCGACTTCCTGAGACAGTGCCACCTTGTGTTTAATGGTGTTCAGAAGCTGCTGGTTAAGCGCATCTCGTTCTTGCCTGGCCAAAATGATCTCCTCCTCCATGGCACTATATTAGTCACAAAGCGAGAAACATTTTGTTTGCAACAATGCCTGTTTGCAACATCGCAGTTCCAGTCTTTTATGCAAAAAGTCCCTCAGTCACCAATCAACAGCTTATCTCCTGTCACTGGCATTCAACACAGAGCACAAAACCACACCTATCATTGAATATGATGAACGTAACAGGTTGCCTCTTGATCCAGTTCTCACCTGTATGTAGGTTTACCAGGACTGTTACGAAATGGCTTGATCTCCTCCCTCAGCTCTTCTAATTCAGTTTCTCTGGACTGTAGCTGGTGATAGAACAAAGTGTTAGATATAGATACACTGTGTGTTTACATGCTATTGTGATGTCACAGCTGATGTCATCACATGATAAGAGGAGGTCTAACCTCTTCCTGCAACCTCTGAATCTCCTCCTCTTTTACTTGTAGAATGGCTGAATGCGCCATGATGGTTTCTTTGGCCTGTTGAAGAATAAAAGAAACAGTGAGTAGAAACTGACAACATTCACGGATGTTTCGTTTTTAATTTTCAGTGGTTGTTTGTCACGACTGGCCAATCAGAATCAAGTATTCCAGAGGGCCGTGTAATAAGGATAAAGAACTGAAAAGTGGAGTGACAACAGTATTTAGCTGCAGTGCGTACATGGCCTTAGTAAGGTAAAAATTAGTGTAAGGTCTAATCTGAAGCAAGCACACCTATGCAAATGAAGCCCTTTTCTGAGCAGCAGCGATTGCCAGCGTACACCGCTAGTAAAGTTAAGCGTAAGAGCTACCTGAGACTGCTGGATCTCGCTTTGAAGTGACAGAGGGAAGCAGGTAGCCTCCCCCAGACTGGCCTCTTCTCCCAAGGCTTCAACTTTTTGCTGCAGGGTACGGTTGAGTGTGCGCAGCTGAAACACTATGCTGTGTTCCTGTTCCAGCTGTGAAAGAGCCAGAGACAGCCAGACTGAAACTCTACAAGTGCTCTCTGTCTAAGGTCTGTGAAGTCTGACCAGCATTCAAAGCTGTGCCACGAAACATGGACTGCATCCCAATTGGCAAACCACAATCTTTTGGCAAAGTTATCGATCTTAAATAGTGTGCAAGATTAGAATCAGACGTGTTTCACACATTCGGTATCTGCAGCATGTGAGTGAAGCTGTAGCATAACTGTGCGTAAAGCTTTTAAACACAACTGCGGCTCAGTATAGAAAATAAAGAGTTAAATTCATGGAGTAAATTAAAGGAATAGTTCACCCAAATAATAATTTACCCACTTCCATCTCAGATGGATATGACTTCCTTTTTCCAGATGAACACAAACACCTATTTTTAATATTAAAATACATGTTATTTTATATGGGACTCAAAATAGTTAAGCTCCAAATACACATAAATCTGTCAAGGAATCCAAATGACAAACAACAAATGTCTTTTACAGCAATACAATACATTTCTGATTGAAAACGACTAATATTTTAAGCTTATTTAGCGACTCGTACATCACGTATCCGTGGTAACAAACTGATCGGTGCGCTAAGTTGAAATATGGTGGCATGTTGGCATCTCTTGTGAGTAAACACGAATATGATGACTAGACGACAATTTCTACTCAACTGAAGAAAGGAAATCATTTACATCTAGTATGGCATGAGAGTGAATACACTTTCATAATTTGGTGAACTACTCCTTTAAGTACTTCCTGTGATTGTAATGATTCATTTTAATATTATAAGGGTTATTGTTAGTATACAGGAAATTTAAGGGAGTGAAGGCCGGCCTCGAACCTGTGTCCCCAAGAGAATGTGCACAACCCACCGTGCCACATCTCACAGTAGTAAGCAATAGTAATGTAAGCTTAAATAATCATTATTCAACCAGCATGCAATAAGAACAGCATGCAAGCAAAGGCTTTGATTTGTTTAATGCCAATTTACTAATTCCATGCATGTTCCAAAATTGACTTACTCTCTAACATATCACATCACTAGCAAAGTACATCACTTAAGCGTTAAGTAGAATTGTGCAGATTGGGACGCAGCCCTGGTGCAGCTTTACACTCCAAAAGTCTCATTTTTTGTTGAATGTATAGTGTTAATTTAAAATGTAAGTGGAATCTGCATGTCACATATATCCCACCCTATATATCCCATCTTCTTCCCCAGTCCCATAAACAGAAAATCACCTCTGTGTCTTTATCCTTTAGGCTGGTCTGTAGTTCCATCACTCTCTCTCTCAATCCATCCCTCTCAGACCTCAGACGATCATTGTCTTCCTGAGCTGATTGTAGCTGTTTATCCATATGAGCACAGCGCTCTTTCAGAACCTTGTTCTGGGGATAATAATGAAAGCAACACCAAACAATAACATCTGTTATATTTAACATGTTTCACCACAAATGTCTGGCTGATATTGCTGATATTTAAGAATTAGAGGTACTGATATATAGCACATGAAAAATCTGGATTATTCTCTATTTACAGTATACCTTTGTGAGTTTTTTCACTCACTTTATATTGTTACAATGTCTGCAAATATGCAGATGGAATTATTTGGAATTATTTAGACTTTTCAACCCAAGTATTTAATATTAGCCAATAAGATGTAGATGCAATTGCTGATTTTATATATATTTATATATATATAAATATATATAAAATCAATGAATCTCATATTATTATATATGTCATCTTGGGTTGAAAAGTCTAAATAATTCCATCTGCCATTCATTGTCTATATATATATATATATATATATATATATATATATATATATATATATATATATATATATATATATATATATGATGCGTTTTGCATCATTCAAAATATTTAAAACATATATTTGCAGACATTGTAACAATATAAAGTGAGTGTAAAAACTCACAAAGGTATACTGTAAATAGAGAATAAATAAATAAATAAATAAATAAATAAATAAATAAATAAATAAATAAATAAATAAATATATATATATATATTATTTTTATTTTTTGGATATTTAAATATTTCCCAAACACCTATAATTGGCTTGCTAAATGTATTGATCTTTTTGTCAACTTAAACCTGTCAGGAGCATTACGTGTACATTTTTTACCTCTGCTTGCAGACTGTCCAGTCTAGCGGAGCTTAGAGATTTGCTAAAACTTGTATCCTCCATTTCTTCTCTTACAGAACGAAGTTCAGTCCGTAACGTGTGTTCTAAAGCCACCGCCTGCAAGAGAAAGTTTAGACAAATCAAGCATCTTTTCTGTGACTGCTTGACACAATGGTGTTTTTCTCAAAACAGATACTTAAAACTTGCTCTTCTGCATTCCAACCCTGTATTTTAACTTCATCACGTCACTAGACACATTTACCCAGTGAAGCTTGATGCTTCTAAAAAGATTTTCAAAACTGGGTGCAAACATATATTTTTGAGAAATTAACCCTTTGTTCTGATTGGTCACCTCTGCTAGTTGTTCCACAAGTTTTTGATTGTGATTGGACAGTTGAGTCAGCTGTTCGCTCTCCTCGCGGCGCCGACCGCGACTCTGAAGGTGGTTCTGTTCTAGTTGCTCGCGCAACGCTGTGATGTCAGTCTGCAATTCTGCTTCTCGCTGACTTGCCTCGAGGTCCCTCACATCCAGGCGTCGCTGCAGCGTGTGTTTCTCCTGCTGCATAGCCTGTTATACAAACACACACACACACTTTGTTTTTTGCTAAATAAGAGATAAGAGTCAAATTTAAGATTTCCTTATCGCTGTTTTGAATATTCATTTAGGTCCATCAAATCGTGGAAAGAAAGGTCAGGTGTCTCTATGATAAATGTAAGCTTAATGTATCTACAAAAGTTTCTATAATGATATAAATAGCTCGTTTTAGAACCATATCTACTGTCTCTACATATTTGCATGACTTGCTAATGTGGTAGTATTAGTGCTGCTTTTCAATAAATAGAAAACATGCATTTATCCTAAAATACATCACTTTGTTAAGCATGTAGGATAGACAATATAAAAACTCAAAAATCAACTGCATTGGAAGTCCTAGTAGCCAGTAAATTTGATCAGTTTTAGAAATCCTTTTACCCACATTAATTATAAAGAGGTTATGAATATTTTGAATACTGTAAAGTAGTGCTAATATTTTCTGATATAAACTGATATTGTGGGAGTTAAATATTATTATTTTAACTGATACATTTTAGATAGATAACAAATATATAGATATATGTTATAGAAGCACATGCTGATTCCTTTTTTAAATAGATTGTATTATACCATTTTTTTATTGTTTATTTATGAATTATTATAAGGTTGTTGTTTTTTTTACTGTTCTGGTATTTTACCATGTGTTTTATTTGATTATGATGTTGCTGTCTCTTTCCCATATGTTCACTGTGACATATGACAATTCCATAAGACAAGTTTTTGTTGAAAACAATTCAGCTAACCAAAATAATAATCAGACAAAATTGACAGCATCCTTTCCTATAAACATAAATTCAGTAGATCCACATCAGGTGACTTCAACCACTTAAATCTAAATTCATACCTCCATGTCCTTCTCCATCTGCTGCAGTTGGGCAGCCAGCTCCTCATTTTTCTCCAGTAAAGCTTGGCCCACCTCTGCAGCCAGAATCAGGTCCTTCTCCAGTAGTGTAGGGCTACGGTCATCCTGAGGTGAGGCAAGAAGATCATCCGCCGGAGCCATGAGCCGGTGATTGGATGTTTGAGATGAGAACGGAAAGAAAGATTCCTCTAGGATGGGAGAGGGAAGGTTCTCCTTCTTGGATGAATACATTGGGTCTTCTCACAGATGATCAGCTCTTCCAATGACCTCCCTGATCTTAGATGCTTTGCCACTGTCAAAACTTGCTAACCTGCATCTTAGGTTACTTTTATTAGAAAAAAAATAATGTAAATATCTGGGTTAGAAAACGGTGAAGAAACGCAGAAACTGACAGTTGATAATGATCCCTTTCTTGCGCCCAGCTGGCTCTGAAAATCCTTTACAACTGATCAACCCAAAGAGTGTGTCACAAGTAGGGTGGAA
This sequence comes from Beaufortia kweichowensis, assembly GCA_019155185.1. Lineage (NCBI taxonomy): Eukaryota > Metazoa > Chordata > Actinopteri > Cypriniformes > Gastromyzontidae > Beaufortia > Beaufortia kweichowensis. The sequence goes on along the minus strand of CM032795.1, from coordinate 4,134,783 downwards.
CTTGAGGCGTGAGGTTTAAACTTCTTCCAAGGGTGGAATCCTCAATCCCTATTGTCTGATTTATCTCGGACCTCTGTTGTAAATTTTCCTGCGGACAAAAACAGGTTGGAACAGGCAAAAATTGTGTTGGCACTTTGCCTCAGAATTAATGGCACAGAACAGGTGGGTGTATTCATTCACAATATCCATCTCCCTTGAGCTTACATTTCCTCTATATACACGTCCTACAAACAATGGCAGAGATCTTGGTGCGACACTGTATCAAGTATTGCCTTGAAGCCTTGTTATTGTTGTCCATAAGCTTCTTTTGTGTACATGACCAACATAACAAAGTTTCACTGTTTCTCTCACATTACATTCCAGTAGTCATTCAAGACTCCTCCGTGACCCAGTGACTACACCCCTTACAATGGCTAAACTGGTTTTAAAGTGCAAAGATAGGCAAGTAAGGCAGAGGTGGCTCTGACCAACACTACAATGTTAAAGTTATGTTGTTACATTTAACATATATAAAACGTTGTTGTGTTTTCCTGAAATAATAACAGTCTGCTTCCCTGTATGGGGCTCTGGATGCAGGAAACAGGCATAGGGTGACATAAACTGACGTCATGTAAACAGCACCTCTCCTTAACGTGTTCATTTTAAGCAATTCACAGGTTATTCTCATGTAACATGATCATAAAACTGTTATTAAACTGTTGAAACGTGTTAACGTTTACGTAAACACCAAACAAGCCAAACAGAGCGTATGTACAAGACTCAATTCAAAGACTTAAGAACTCAAATTTGTAATAATTGAAAACCTATATCTCGTAATTCGATCAAAAAGGCGCTCAGTAATAGCATAAATGTCCCAAATGTTTAACTTAGTAAAGATAACCCTTTGTATTTCTCACCTGGTAAGTTCCTGATCCAAACTTGGCAGGCAGGGTGACAGGGAGGTACTACTGGTCGCCGTGGAAGCGCTGCTGTCTCCGGCTGTACGGCTAATTATGCCACACCTTCCCGAAACGTCATCAGCTCAGTGGGAGGAGCAGGAGGTGGCAGGTGACGCTGACGTCAGACGTCCAGGTGAAATTTGGTAGCAATTATTTTTGTTTTTACTATTTTTTTTGCTATTTTATATTTACCAACACACTAAATGTAACCAAAAGCCTATATTTAGAATTTGTAGTTTTAAAAACAAGAATTAGGCAGAATACTTCTGCCCGATTGCATGGCAAGTATTTTAGTAATTGTTTTTCTACTGTGCCGATCTTTTATATTTATATTACTGATGCTGTTATACCTGCTGTTTTATATTCTCATGTACTTTATGTCTTTGGACTTTGTGTTACAACAAAAGACATTGGACAGTTGTGAAGTCTTGGATCTTTATCCAATTTACTTCATCTAATTTTTGTATTTTAAAACCCTTGCACATATAGTTATTTATAGTTATATATGTATATATTTTTCTTATTTTATCTTTACCTACTTTTACAATATGTATACGACAAAAAGACAGTGTGCTGTTACAAAGCTTTGGATCTCTATCCAGTTTACATATTTTAAAATTATTGCAAAATCTTTATCGTAATACACATACAGTTATTTATAATGATATATTCAGTTATTTTTCTCTTTGCAGCTTCGCATTTTATCTTCCACAGCATTTACAGTATATATTATTTTACAATCTCAAAGAATGATCAAGGACAGGGATTGTGTCGTGCTTCTTATTTAAGATCCTGTTTTTATTATCATATTATATATTGCACAAGAACGGTTTTATAATAATTAGCAATTAGTTGAATAGTTGAAAACCTACAGTTAGTTGAATTGCCTGCAGCTTTAATTGAATGTAGTTAGGAAAGTCAAATATTTTTCATGTGGTGAGATGTACTGTTGACTCAATAAATAAAAGAACCCATTCATTGGATGTTAGGTAACCTGCTTACTGTTGCCTCTCTGTGGTAAAGTAATTCACCTACATTCTCTAGGAAGAGAACCACTTTGTATATACTTTTAAGAAATCAGCTTCCTTCAAGTGTTTTAAAGAAATTAATACTTTATTTGATATGCAACTAGACAAAAATCTTTTGTTGCATTGATTCAACATATTCCAACTAAGGGAGAGACCCTTGAACCAAGGGGAGTTTGTTCCTTTTTTTAACTGTTCTGAAAGGACGGCTTGTTCAACTAATGGCAACATCGCTTGTTTTTGTACCTGAGTGCTATGGGACCTGGGATCTGGATACATCTCTCACCACAGCAACATTGAATTGAGTGTGTATTTATGGGAATAGTAATAAACAACAACACAACAAGACTCTGTGCAACCCAGTATTTGTAAACCCAGTATTTCCTGTTTTCTGAACTTTATAATTTTTTACATACCATGAATAGAGCTAGTATCTGCAATACACCCTGACCTGGTTTGTATTCCACATCTAAAAATAAGGTTTCTGTAACAGAGGTTCACTTTAATTATTGTGAATCAAACACCAGATTAAATTACAGTTTGTTTGCAACACAGTTTTGCATAAACTTTTAATAAACTTTTAATAAAAAAATATGTTGCAAACAAATAATATTTTCTTGTGTATTATATGAGAAGATAGATTATTTTATTTGAATATTATGTAGTATTTCTCTATTTTCTGACAGTGGGAGGAGCTTGGTATCAACTTGACCCCTCCCATTTGGTCTTTAGTCTACTATTCAGACAAACTAAGAATCATACACACAGATGGAGGGACACTGTACTCACCGGATTCTGTTCCTGGTACTGTGCTGCCTACTGCCACTGGCAACTCAAGCTGGCAGGCAGATGCCAAACCTTTCAGACAATAAGCTATGCGCTGATTCAGAATGCAGCAGTGAGTAATGCAACTTTCATCACATATTTTGCGGAAATATTTTTTTCAAGACATTTTCTGTTTAAACATATAGTAACTTTGCTATAAAATATAATGTAATGGAATATTATGAAATTGCATGCATAAAAATTATAAAAGAAAAATAGTTTTAATATTAAAATTTCAAATATAGCATGCTACACTGCCGGCCAAACCTGTCTATACTCTAACTTTTTATGTCAGTTTTCTCTTTTAAATTCTGTGGTTGTGTGTACACAGATCCCATTCTCATTGCTAGAGCTCTACAGGATTATTATCCACAAGACTGCCGCTTCATTCCAATCCACCGAGGCCAGTCTGTCTATGTGTATGCAATGCTGAAAGACCGTGGGAATCTTTTCTGGGCTGGTAGTGTAAGTAAATTTCAAATCAATGCTTATCTTGTCTATACAAAGTGAGATGAACAAATGCCTTTACTTGTAAAACTGCAAGTATTACAGAAGAAAACTTCTTTCTGAAGGTTCAAGGGTCATATTATGGAGCTCAGGAGGCTCGTCTTGGATATTTCCCAAGCAGTGTTGTTGAAGAAACACATGCGCTAATGCCTGCTGAGGTTGAGGTCAAGACTGACGTGCGTATCTAATTCATTTGCTTGTGATAAACATTAATCAGATTGAACCTTAAAGCTGTTTAAGATTAATTATCCTTCTTTTCTTTTCAGAAATGGGACTTCTACTGTTATTAGGGTTGTGTGATTCTCCCAGGACCTGGCTTACTGGAATTATAACACAATCCTTGGTTCCACTCTGCACTTTACAAAGTTAGTCTATATTAGGGGTGTCACAATATACCAATATTGACAATAACTGTGATATTAATAACCATAATTGTTGATTTTTTTTTTTGATACTACACAAAAAGTAATATCATAAATAATTCAGCACCAGTACCTGACACTCCAACACCTTTTAACAATGGTTACAAATTCATATAATAAATGTGATTAGTTCATCAAAAAAAGTGAAAACACAAAATTAAGGATTATTTTCACTGATAGTTTTGGAAAACAAATTAACAAACAATATATATTGCGATGATAATAATGTCATCATGAATTCCTTTGCCCACAATAATCACATAATGAAAATCTGATATTGTGACATCCCTAGTCTATTGACATGTATTGTAGTATGCAACTCCATAGGACTGTGCAAAAGAATTGTTTGCTTGATTGATTGTAAATGCATGGTCTCTTGCAGTAGTTTAAATAAAAAATGAGCTGCTGCTATTAGCTGCTTCTCTTGTTGGTCTGGAATCATTGATAATGAGAATCATGTGATGTTTTGGTAACAAATGTCAAGAACAAGAGAAAATCTATAGCTACTCAAGCAAGGAATGATTGCATCTGCCCTTCATTATCATGGTGCAACTTTAGCAGGCATTTGGCTTCTAAAGTTGCGTCATGTGTGTTTCCATGGAGACCAATGGCAGCTCAGGAAAGCTGTATTAAATGGCGTGACTGTTTCAAGGTGAGTGCGTTTAAATGGCACGCTTTCCAAAAATAACATATATTTCTGTCTTTTAATGATAGTATAGTTTTACTGGGTTTTAAGTTCAAGTTTAAGTTCTTTTTTAACCATTCCATGCCTTAACTTAAACAGAAACCAAACTGCAAAAATGTAATTCTGCACTGCATAGTTAAAAACAAAATCAATTTTAAATAGACCAAATAGATCAAATTTAAAAATAATATACAATATATAATATAAAATTATATAGCTTATTGCATCTATTATGATTAGGTTTAAACTAAATTTAAAAATAACTTTGTTAATTAAAGTATGCTGCATGAATTACACTAATTTACAATTCACGATTTTCAAATTGTATATTATAGAATAGATTCAAATGTTTTTAACATGTGTATTTGAAATTTGCTGCCTGCTGACAGTTTAGGCAGCAGTGACATTACAAATTAAATGTCTTCACCAAAACCATACTCTAATCAAAACTGCTAAAATGATTTATTATTTGTATTATTTATTTAAAAAATATTTTTTGTTTAATTCTATATTTTTATCTATTATTTTTATTAGCTTAAAAGTAAGTTGAAGATGTCAAAGGAATTTTCAAATACAAAATACTGCCCTCCTTTTCATCACATGCTTCGAGCATCTGGGCAGAGTGAGGTCTGGTATGATTTCACTGATGACGAGAAATTTCGCCGGTATGGTTGGCGTTCCTCAACTAATGAAGACCTGTACTCAAATAACACCCTCATTGGCAACTGGTCAGAAGAGAGATTTGACACTGGTCATACTGTGGCGTTACGACGCCCCCTGCCGCATCAGGTTGGTATTACTCTGTAACATTCAGAGACCTCCCCAAAAATCTATCTTTTCTGTATCTTTTGTGCTCCATAATCTAATATTTTACATTTGTTTCCTATATAGTTCTCTCACTATTTTGAGACCACATATCATTCTAGCTTTAACAAAGACGATTGTCGACCAATTTACAAAAGTAAGTGTTCATTACCAATTAATTTGTATTTAGTGCTGTAGAAAACCATTATTCTTTGCTTAAAATACTGTCGTTTCTATTTTATTAGCACCCAAAAAGGAGTCCAGAATCTTCCCTAGCCACCAACCAGAACTGGACCCTTCACATATTAAATGTGTGCCAAATTCCTGCTACAGACTTGATTTTAAAGAACCTCAACACAGAGATGTAAAGAAGACGTCAGTGCTGAGAAAATCTCCCTCCATGTTTTTACGCTAAAAAATGAAATAAAAAAGAAGTCACTTTCAGTATTTTAATTTACAGCTGCAAGAAGAAGGTTTGTTAGCCCTAAATCTGAATAAAATAAAAAAGTATAACTATTGTGTTTGTTTATAATTGTGTTTTAAATTGGTGTATTTTACACCTCAATTATATAGCGTATTAAACTCTGGATTCACCTTTTTGTGTCTGGTGTACATCAATATTTCATAATATGTGCTCAACCAAGTCTATATTTATATGAGTAAAGGAAAAAATCTATTTTTATATATTGTATATATGTTTAAATATTAATTAATATACACTTTTTTGCACACAGTATCCCATTGTAAAAAAAATTCACTATGACTACAAGAAAAAATCCTGCTCACACTGGTTCTGAATGACTATAGAATTTATTAATAATTATTTCATGACATCAATAAGTTAATTGAATGCTTAAAGCTGTGATTTGTAAGGAATGTAAAAGCAGCGGACAGTGAAAAATGTTATGAAATCCTCCTAGTTGTTAAAATGCAGCAGTTTCCACAGGCCTTTTTTGGTATAAAAATGAGGAAATAAATGTTTTTTTCAAAGCCCTTTTAGATTAGTTCCCTTATCACAAAATGACTGATACAGTTTGGTATTAGCAGCTTTACTGTTTTTGAATAAGTGAGCCATTACTGAGATACTGAATAGTCTCATTGTAAACAATGTGAATTTTTGGCGCTTATTCACACACACACACACTCAAACATACACACACACACACACACACACACACACATTTTTATAGATCTCATTCTCAATAATAACATTCAGAAGCCCTTTTGACTCTTTGTTAAGCAATGTTTTTCAAATAAGGTGTTACAGTAGCCTGCTCCTCCGTGTGTTTTGTTAACCTTGAACATACCAGTTTAAAAGTATACAGTATCAAATCTCTGCAGTGCTACAATGTACCAGCAGGTTGTTAAGCAACAGACAACCAATCAGAATCCACCTCAAAACCACCAATTCAGCATGAAACACAATTACATACAGTACCATCAAAACAGTGAGACCACTTTTCCGTTATCCATCTTCTTCTTTCTACGTCCTCTGGTCTCAAAATCCACCATTAAACAAAAAAATAACTTGCATCTTTACCCCTTCAAACCACAGAAGAATAACCGTACTAATGTTTGGAGTATGAAAATAAAACAGCCAACATTTCTTAACTGAGCTCCTTAAAAAAGCATGCTTTTGCTTTTTTTACATTGTTCCTAATAGCTTCCAATGAAAAATCCCCCCACCCTTGACCTTGAATACTTGCAATCATCTGCGGATGTTAAAATGTCTCTTTGTTTGGTGGCAGAGTCACGTCCTACTGCAGCATAAACAGCAGAGACAATACTTTATTGTCACAACTTATTTCCATAAAAGTGGTTTAGATCACAATCATTTGGAGGTTGTCACCTTTGCAATATTAACTGGTGTACTTTCAACCCAATTTCTTCCTAAACTTCTACAGCAAAGATGAGCTTATCTGTAACAAGGGGAAGTGAATTCATGTAGCCCCTGTGGAAATACTGAGCAGTGGAGGATAGATTTAGCAGAAGCACAGTGGTAAAAACAAGGAAAGACAAGGAACATAAAGTTGCAACTTTGGAAGTCTGGCAGCTTTACTTCTTCGACTTCTCAGACTTGTCATCGTGGGTGATGGGAATGGTGCGTTCGGGGGTGTCAGACTGCTTGCGTGGTGCCATCACTGTCAGAACACCATCAGAGGACAAGGAGGAAGTGACAGAGGTCGGATCCACATCAGAAGGAAGGCGATATTTCCTTATAAACTCTCGTGAGACGAAACCATGATCATCCTACAGGAGAGATACAAGCTATAAGCAGATGATAACATGATCCATGCATCAATCACCCTGCTAAACACGAGGTCAGGTTTGTTTGTTTGTTTAAACAATAAAGACCGTCACATATGTACCTACCGGACGATCCTCATGTTTAGCATGAATTTCAACATAATCTCTGTTGATTTTCACAGACAGTTCTTCTGGTTTGAAGTGTTTGACATCCAGATTTACAGAGAAATGATCCTTTTCCATTTTCATCTAAAGGAAACAAAATTGGATAAATGAACATAACAGGTTGTACTGTGTCTACTCATTAAATTTACAGAATCCGTTTACAAATGTAAAATCAAATTATCTTTCTACTGTAAATTATGATTAATTTTATACTGTATTGTATTGTTCATAAAAATTATTATGTAAAATTTTTTGGGTGAAATATAAGTCAAAATGACTTATGTACCATACCACATGATATGTATATTTAACAAAAAAGTAGCTTCTTCAGTGTGAGCTCTTAAAGGGATAGTTCATCCAAAAATAAAACCTTTGTCATCATTTATTTATTTATTTAAAACATATGACTCTTTCTTCTGTGGAACAGAAAAGAAGATATTTTAAGTGAGATATTATTATAAGTAATTTTGTACAATTGAAGTCAATAGGGGCTAATGTTGTTTGATTACCAACATCCTTAAAATGATCTTCGTTTGTGTTTTGCAGAAGCATGAAAGTCATACAGATTTGAAATGACATGAGGGCGAGTAAATTATAAAAACAAATCATTTTATTTTTGGGTGAACTATCCCATTAAACAATTTCCTTAATAAACATCACTCATACTAACTTTGTAACTTGTTCTAATAATACAAAAATACTGAAATATATTCAAAAGAATCAAGCATTTAACAAAATGCAGTATATGACAGCTCACCTCAGACAGGCCGCTCTCCAACCAGCTTGGCCAGCGCAGGAAAGAAGACCGATGGTACAGTGAAGGAATCAAATCACTCTCAGAGATGTGTTCCCCAAAATGCTGATCAAAGATCCGGCTTGGAAAGAAGGATGGCCAGAAGGAGCGTCGAAACCAGGGATGCTGGATGGCGATGTCCATTTTGTCTCTGTCTCCTCTCAGAAAACCTGCTGCTTCCTCTGTCTGCGCACTTAAATACACCAACGTCCCCTGCCCGACCAGCCAGCTGTGGATCTTTCTGGAATAATGATGTAAACTGTCTGCTTGCCTCTCTTTCACTCCGTCCCTCCCACTGTCATCCGCTGTCATGTGCCCACTTCCAACTATCACTCTCTGTATTTATCTAGAAGCCGAACCGGTTTCAATTCACTCGGATACCAACAGGATTACACGGCAAGGCCTCAATAGTGCTGATGGTCTTATGTGCTCATTGAACTGGAAACTTTGCTGTCTGGCCCGGTGGATGGGACATGCCAATGTTAAGCAAAGTCTCTTGGCATTTTGGTTCACCCAACTGGTTCATTTGATGCCAACAAAGATTAGGATGTCTGTGCCCTGATGTGTCAGTGCATATTTAGGTTCTGAACCTCTTTAGAGGTTTTGTCTGTGAATGCAGCTAAAATAACTGTGCAGGGCTAAGCACCATACAGAGTCAATCCCCATGAACAACTACCGGGCTTACTTACACCAGCACACTGATCAGACATCAGAATTTTAGTGAGGTAAGCAGTCTTAACAGTTCCTGTGTTGTCAATGAACTGTATCCCAACAAAGGCGAAGGATCATGCTTTGATTATCATCTGCATAAATATAATTTTATTTGTTTTTCGATGCCATTCTCAGGATGTATTTAGTCCCTATGACTTACAATGATATGCTGTTTTTAACAGGAATATCAAAGATACATAATAAAAATTTTTAATAGCTTTAACCTGTTAACTGCCACCTTTCCTCAGGAGGAAGACCTATGTTATTTCCTTATTATCTTTAATATTTTATTGTTGAATTGTATTCTAATCACGACAAACGGATTGATTGATTGATAGGTATAAGACTTAAGATGAAATATTTTACAAATGTTCATAACAATAAACATAAAAAAATAATAATAATACATTTGAATGTTACTGTAATTTATAAAAAATACCTCAAATGAATTTTTTTAAATTTTTTTAATATTTTTTTAAATATCTAAAAATGAAAAAATTTAGTTTGGCAGTGCATTCTCATGTGTAAACTTTATCAGGTTAAAGTTTTATCAGGTTAACTTCTTTTAACCTTAAAATTCATTAAAATAATTAATTTGTGTTTCGTTTTTTGTGTTTTTGTTCATTAGTTTACATTTATTAATATTACATTTGATTCCCTTTTATTTGATTTATTTATTTATCTACTTTTTTCAAAAATGCATATTCTACCTTGTCAATAATGTCTTTAATGTTTTTTAAAACTATTTTGATATAATTCCTTACAGGCATACTATTGTTTATCTGTTATTTTACTGTGAAATAATAATTATGAACCTGAGAAAATATTGTTTTTAAAATAACAGCAGTAAATTAATAATTAATAAATAATTAAATAATTAAAATAAGATACAGGTTGATAATTTAGTGCAAAAACCTGCATCTTATTTATCTATAAATCAGTAAAAAAATCTGTAAAAAACTGTAAGAAATCTTAGGTTGAGAAACCTTTGTTGGGAAAACAATTACTGCACATTTTTAGCCCTTTCTCATGCCAATTCATAAGTGTAGATTGCAAGTATAGAGCAATTTGCCATTTTGTTAAAGTCTACTGCAGTCAAGACGACCAACAACAGAATATGGTTAGTATATTTGGAGCATATTGGATCCATCTGTGTTTACTCTCATTGGGGCTACTGTATGTAGCTCCAGGAAGTTTACTACAAGCTATTTGTAGCACATATCTGTGTCCGAAGCTCAAGTGCGCAATCTCTCTTTGCTTTCCCCGGCTGCCCCCACTTTCCCTTTATATCCTTGTGCTTCTCCCACACCCTTAAATCTGATGTGTAATTGAAATCTGTCAATACAGACAGCTCACTAATCTCTAGTTATCTTGGCAACCTGTTACAGAAGTCAAAATGGCGGATCGTACCGTTCCTCATGCTTACCCAATGAGTATGGATTATGAGATGTGTACCCCTCCTCGAATCTATGATCAGAACTTTGCGGAGGGTAAGTGATACTCAACAGCCAAAATAGGTAGTAACAGATTTAGATGTCAAAGATTTTCGATGTTTACTCTGTTTTATGTCTTTGTATTGTTTAACATGTTGGTAGTTTTTGTCCAACATGCTTTGGGCATCTTGTTGACACTTGCTTAATTTGTTTGGAGATAAGTGTCCATAAATGTGAATGTAATTTAAACAGCTTTTGATGACATTAGAACAGATTTTAACCCCTGACATACAGTATAGGTCTAAAGTTTACACTTAAAGCCAATACATGTACATTAAATAGAACACCCTATATTTTAAATGTTCATATTGTCACCCACTATGGCAGCATTCCATTTATAATGACGCCTAGCCAGTCACTTCAACACGTGACACAGAGTCCAATAGACAAAAATAACCTCCTATCATCACTGATTATGAATTGACTTCCGTATGGACGAATCACAACCCAAGTTCAAAGTCAAAGACACCACCCACTGCTATATATAACAGAATGCATAGAGATGTCAAAAAACAGACTAAAATAGAAACCAAAGTAAAACCTGACTCCTATCCTGACATCACCGGATCTTCCAGAGGGCAGAATTTGCTAGAACATTCTCAGAATTAAGCTGTTAAAATGGCACACAATACAAAGACTAAAAATATCAATGCAACTTTCATGAAGTAAAATCACTAAATGTCTTTATCCGCTGGAAAAAATAGTCCTTGATTGATTGCAAAAACACACAGAATCGTCATAGCTTTGCTTTATCATGAAACACAGCTTTCATTGCTTACTTTTACAATTGTTTTACTAACAGTTGCGATCACTCGTGGCGTTTCTATATTTACTGAGCTTGAATGTATTTTCTCATTTATTTACCAGCACTGACTCCCAAGGACCTCTTGGCCCCCGTCCTGTATCACGGATACTACATCCGTCCCCGCATCAACAAACAGCTCGAGAGAGGTTTCTCCCAGGTAGACAGTGAAAGTGACTGGTATCGAGTACGGTTGGATGTATGCCAGTTTACACCGGATGAGATAAATGTGCGAACAGTGGACAACTTGTTGGAAGTATCTGGGCGGCACTCTCAGAGAATGGACGAGCATGGCTTCGTCAGCCGAGAGTTTACCCGCACATACATCTTGCCAATGGGTGTAGATCCTCTGCTGTTGCAGGTCACTCTCTCTCATGACGGGATACTGTGTATCCAGGCACCGCGGAAAACAGAGGACCTGGAGCCTAAGATTAACAAGCTTAAGATTAAAGTGGACAGGAAGGAAAGCAAGAGTTCCTGAATTGGACTGAGATGTTATGGTTGGGGTTTATTTTTTTCATCACAAGCTGTTAAACTGTACCTAATACTTGGTTTTCTCAGAAGACACCATATCCACTAACAGTTGTAGTGTGAATAATTAAAAAACACAGATTTTAAAAGTAAAAATATTAACCAATAGGCATGCCATGTTATGTATATATTTTGCCCTGATATATCACCATTTTGCTTTTGAGCATGTAAGACATTAAGTTCCTATAAGTTGGGGCTAGACTTTAATTGAGGAATAAAAGGGTCATATGTCAAAAGCTTTTGTAAAGTATGAGAACTGGATGAAAAAATGTTTATAAATAAATATTTTTTAATAAATAAATCTGTATTTTTGGGGAGATTCTGTTATCAGTTACATAATTTATGGCATTTAAAACCTATTTATGACTCTATGTCTTCTCTGGAACACAAAAGAAGACAATAGGACCAGTGTTGTTTGGTTAATAAAGTTCTTCAAAATGTCTTATTTTGTGTTCTGCAAAAGACAGAAAACTAAAAAAGTTTGGAATGACATGAGGGTGAGTAAATGATGAATGATTTTTCATTTTTGGGTGAACTATCCTTTTAAACTCCTAAAAAAACAAGCTCCTCCATGTTATCTGTCAACTTTCCAAACCAATATTAAGTTGTGCAGACACAAGCAAATGTACTTTCATTCTGGTTACGAATGAATGACAAACAGACTACAAAGGCTATACTAACATTACCAGCATAAAAGATATGCTATAGTTAAACATTCACGACTACAAGGGTAGGCTCAGCGGGTAGGCGTGTTTCTGAATGAGGTACAAAGGTGGCTTTCTTTTAGAGGAGCACCTGCATGACTCCAGTTACAGAGAAACAAGGAAACAGAATATGAGGAAATGTTTAACAGCAGGCTAACTGAGGATTAAGAAAAAGGACTGCAATGGGGAGCAATGTGACTAAAACAATAGACAAGTGAGTATCTCAACGTTTGTGTCTTCTAATATGATTAATCATACTGAACATACTGAATCGAACAAACTGGACACAGTATACAGTGTTTGAATTACAGGACTGTACAATGAGTGGCTGTTTTGATGTGCAGAGAATTTTTTGAATAATGAACATGAATAATTTGTATTGTTAAATGTTTGTCCACCATTTAACATGCAATTAAAAATGCAATATTATGTAATGTTTTTAGAAAAACTGATCCATAATGTTATTTTATTTCTATACACTAACAAAAGTTATAGTAACAGTGTAGTTGTAATGCAAACTTAACAAATGCAAGCTGTTAAAAATAATATTTAAGGCTAAAATAGACATAACACATAAAATAATGTTGGTATTACGCATATAGGAACAAATAAGGAAGTTAAAAATTCAACATCATATAGGTCTGTTAATGATCAACCATGTATAATTTAGTATAATTCACTCCAGAACAAATTTTTCTTTTAATAGATGGGGACTAAATCCAGGAAAATTTTCACTACAGCGAACGAAAAGGAAAGGTATCAAAACAAGCTGTTGGATAAAAATGTTACAGTCAAAACAATGTTTATAACTGTAGATATCTTGATACTTCAATAATCTTACATTTTTGCTTTAGGTCCAACCACAGCTCCCCCTCAACAGGTTGGTTTAACTTGTTTTTAAAAAGTAAACATTAAAAGCAACTCCATGAAAATGATCAAAGTTTGTGTTTTTGTAACAAGAAAGTTTTTTTCATCCCAGGTTCCTGTATACTACCCTCATGTAAATGACTCTGTGAAAGCTGAACCACAGTATGCCCAGGTGAATAAAAGACAAAAGCATGATGACCATGGTGATGGCCATGATGGTTTACACTACGCAGACATTCAAGTCCTGCAGTCCAGAAGTTCAACCAGCAGAAAAAAACAGCCTCTCAACAATCAAAGCACCACAGAGTATGCAACTATAGACTTTAACACACCTGTGAATACACACACCCCAGCTAAACCTGCAGATCTGTTTATCCCTCCTGGAGAACTAAAGAGACCAAATATGAGGTCTTCTCGTAAGTAGAAAGTCTACTTACTGTGAGCAATTGTGTGAACAGCAATAATACTTTTTTAAACTTGCATTGGTTTTAAATATTTTAACTTAAGCTATTTATATTTTATGCTCTGTCCCAATTGTGCCCTTAAGCAAGGCACTGCTAATGTACAATCTATATCCTGTAAGTAATATTGAATAAAACGTAACTGTCATTTAACGAGTAAATTCACATTTACAAGCAGGTGCAATAAAAGGTGGATTTTTAAAACGTTTATTACTTTTTTGATAGGGTGTGCATGCATTTACAGCCAATTGGTTCATTAATAGACAGTGTTGTGGTATTTTGTGCTACTTGAGTGGTGCCTGGTTTGATCTTGCCAAAAAGCATATTGTCCTTCATACTTCAAGTGTGTTTAGCATAAAGTTGCTGTGTACATTTTGCAATTCATGGCTACGTATCACCCACTTATACATGAAGGGATTGTCTGACTGCTGGGTAAATTAGCCTACTATTAGAAACTTTTGTGTTTTGACATTAATAATTACACTGAAGAATAAATAAATATCTTTCTTAAAAAATTACAAAACAGTCTTTAAGAAAGGTTGAAAAGACCACTAAAAAAGTAGAATATATGTGTACATTGTCCATGCAAAAGCAATAAGTAGCCTACTTGTTATTTCACAAAATACTCAAATATATGATTTAATATATTATATACAACTTAATATATATATGATTCTGCTCTCTATGACATCCTGTTTATCTGCTGCTTTTCTGTGCAACACAAAAGCTTTTACCTTTTAAAGATTTCATTTACTTTTTACCAAATCTAGACATTATTCAGTTCTTCCCAAGAACCTGTATGAAATATGTATAAAGAATGTCCTGAGAATCATTCACAATTATAGTGTTGTTTTATTCTGTCCATGTTTACACTTTTACAGAAATATTTCTTGACTCCAAACCAATAATTTTAAAAATCCGTAGAAATATATTTATAACATGTTATATATTGTGTTTGTATATATATGATATATAAATAAACCATATAAACAAAAACCCTTAAAGGACAACAAAGGTGTTTAGGTGTAGGTGTTTATTATACTTAAAGTATAAAATGGGACTTCATGCAGTTTACACGTTTGTACTGTAGATGGTAGTAGAGTGCTTTTTAAAGCAATGGATCTCAACGATTTGACGTGAATTTAAGATCCCTCCACTCACAATTTCTACCCAATAAATATTCCAGAGCTTCAAAGATGTATATTCGCTATAAACAGAATAAAAAAAAACATACACCAATATTTCCAAGCTTTCAGGTTGTTTTAGCTTATTTTTAAGCTTGTTTTGTCTTATTTTAAATAGTTTTAAGTCATCTTGTCGCCTCTTAAAAGTTCGTTGACCCCTCCAGTAGTCCACAAGGTTAAGAAACACTACTTTAAAATATTATTGGAAACACTAAGCACTAAAAGTTTATTTTTTCTTTGTTTTAAATTGATCATCTTGAACATAAATCCATGCTTTGTGGTCTACAAAGTACTACAAGTATTTTTAATAACTTTTTTTAGAAGTTACAAAATGACTAACATTAATTAATCAGTAAATTTTTACTAATTAATACAAACTTTCAAATCACATTAAAAATTTCGCTGTTAAAATAGTCCAATAGAAATGCTGAGCGATATCTGCAGTAGCCAATGGCAGCAGAACACAGGGCGGAAGTCGCGCTACATGTGTAGTTGTCGTCACTTCTCGTCGATCGCAAATATTCCGGTGATTTATGCGCCTAATGTTTTAAATGTGCGACATATCTAAGTCAGCAACTCATCTAAAATAAGGTCGGTTTGTGTACGATTAAACCCTGAAAATCGATGCGCGTCATTCTGAGTATAAGTCTGGAGGTTCACCGGAAATCACTTTTACTGGCTTAAAGGAATCACATCCGACCTGTAAATGAGCAGGATGCCTCAGCAAGTATTTGTGATATAAGAACGAACTCTCACTACCCGAGACATTGTTTCACTGAGGACTGACAGCTGTTGACGAAAAACAGCAGAGGTACAGTCATTTTAAACAACTGTGAAATGCTTTTGATTTATTTACATCCAGTTTGGGGGCCTTCAGAAGCGTGCATGCGGGCAGCCCGTTTGACGTATTAGACCTTGTTCCACATCATTAAATTTCAGATTTAGATGAAAGCTAATTCTAAAACAAATTGTACATAATGTCTGCTATGTTAGAAATATCTTTGTTTAATTGATGTGATGTTCATACCAGTTAGTTTCATTTATGTAGGTTTTGCTATAGCAGATTTAAAAAGGCACAGTTTATCCATTTGGTTCATTAGTGACGTAAACACCAGAGAATATTGAAATACTAACCATTCAAAACAACGTTACTATCTTATAATATATTACCGTTTTAGATGCGTATATAATACCTTGGTAAAATTAATTGGTAATTATTCCTTTTCTGTTACTTTCACTTCATCGTTATTTGTAATATGTTTATGTTGACCATTTTATCTGTGTAATTTCTTGTTTGAACAGTCCCTTAAATGATGTTGTCCAATCCTCCGGCTGACCAAAAAGAGACAGAGCAGGTGCCTGCATCTGCTGCTGGTCCATGCCAACGTTCTCCTCAATCCTCACTTTATCAGGAGGAGTGGACCATGGGATGCAAAGAAATCAACAGGGAGGAGATTGAATCTGATGACAGGGATCTGTCCGCAGACTTTGAGAAAGGTATAGTGAATGTTAATTTAAGGTTGAAAGGGCCAGAAATACTGTAGATCTGAAAGCCTTTCCTTTAGAGTCATTATCCAACCTATCCAACCTTATACCTTATCCAACTGATTAATAATAAGATTTAATAAGTTCTAGTAAGTCACACTACAAATATATTATATTAATAGTCACTATCTGGTTATATTATTATTTATTCTATTACATGTATATTCTACTACCTTTTATTTATTTATTTTATCTATCTATCTATATATATTCATATTCTTTAGCCATATTCTATTTTATTGCATATTCTATTTTATTTTCTTCTTTGTATTTCAAGGAACAGTCATGCAATACATTTCACTGCATGTCGTACTGTGTATGATTGTGACAAATAAAGTTTGAATTTCAAGAGTCAGTTAATTTTTTTGTGTTTATTCATACCTGGGAATGTATGG
This sequence comes from Beaufortia kweichowensis, assembly GCA_019155185.1. Lineage (NCBI taxonomy): Eukaryota > Metazoa > Chordata > Actinopteri > Cypriniformes > Gastromyzontidae > Beaufortia > Beaufortia kweichowensis. The sequence continues at coordinate 4,117,679 of CM032795.1, read as the reverse complement.
ATGTGTGGTTAGATATGCAATGTTTCTTATTTTTGTTCTTATTCTGCAAAACATTCACACATAATTTATTTATTGGTTTATCATGTTTTTGATCTGGAAAATTATTTTTTTGTGTGTGGGGAATTTACATCAGATGTGCAGATATGTTATAAGATATGTTTGTATATATGTTTATAGAAGATATGTTATATCTAAAATAATTAGTTTTAGTTTTAATTTAAAATAATTAGTAAAAGTATTATGTTGTATTGTTGTTGTTTGAAACTTAACAGTCACATTCTATCCAAGATGCACTGGTGATTTAGCAGGTTAGTAGAAGTAGAACACTCCATGTGTGTTTCAAGCACTGCTTATAACAATCAACATCTTTACATTTTTTTCTTTTATCCTGTATCACAGAGGGCAAGTTCAGAGATCCACAAACTTGCACATCTGGCACAGTTTCTCCAACTGGCCCATCAGGAGAGCAACTCGGAGTTCTTGAACAACTTCTCGTGTCCCATCAGACTGAGATGAAACGTTTACTGACAGATACTCTCGGCTCTCTGACTCAGCGTCTGGAGGCAGTGGAGAAGAGGATGGACCAGCTGTGTTCACAAAGCAGTACACATACTCGCAGTTTGGCTCAGCTTCACAGTAAAGTTGGCCAGCTGGGCAAAGACTTGTCATCTGGCTTTCAAAGTGTCTCACCTGCGTGCAGTCTTGGTAAATGTTTACATTTGCAAGTTATTAGTTTTATTATATATGTAATAAAAAAAAATATATATATATATATATATATATCAATGCTTTTTAAATTTGTATGTTGCATTGCATAATTGTTATTAAATAATTGTTATGTACTTGCAGAAGACTCAAAAGTGCTAAAGGACAACAAAGGAATCATCTTAAATGTCTCTTCCTCAAGGTCATGTTCTCTCCTTAGTGGACTGACCCCAGAAGTAAAAAAGGACCCTGTGTGTTCATGGCCAATGTCAACTCCGTCCCAAAGCATGCAAAGTCCAGTCCATAAGCCCGAGGAACCAAGCTGTCAGAAACTTCCTGGGAATTGCAGTTCTTCCACGTTTGCGATGCTGAAATCTTGCTCCTCAGGACAGAATGAGAATCGTTTGCAGGGTAACTACTCACCTGTGTCAGACTTTGATGACCTAGAGATGGAACTGGAAGCCGAGAAGGACCGAGTCGCTTTAAGCTCATTGGTTGATTCTGTGTCCAGCAGCCCAGATGAGAATGACAACCAGGCTCTACCTTATAAACATGAAGTACAGTCCTCTGATAATGATAAATCCAGTCAGGAAGCAGAAACTACCAAAAATATTCACTGTTTACACTTACCGGAACAGTCCAAGGTGCCTTCCTTCAGCACTCAGATTCTCCGATATTCAACAACTAATGGCTTAAAATCAGATACAATTATGGATTCTCTTTATTCATTTTCAAAAGAATGAAATCAAAGACATCTGAGAAATCAGATTCTAGTAAAGTCAAGGGTGACGAAAGCCAACAGTTTAGTCAAATTACCTTCAATTTCCCATCTAAGCTGATTGGAATGCAGCCCTGCCTTTCCTTAGCTAATTTTCATTCTTGTTATAAGATAACAGAAGAAAGCAGGGAAAAGGACAAAGAGAAGTCGTACTTGACAAGTGTTTTCACTACCTCATCCACAGTCTTGGATAGCATCAAAAATGGTAGAGATTCTGCAGAGAGCACTAAGAAGGGAAGTAAGGGACAAAGTAAGCAAGTCAGGGAGGGGAAAAACACTACACACTCAAACGACAGCCCATTGAAACTCCAATCTTCAATCCTGCCATATTGTGAACAAGCTTTACCAAACCAGTTGGTAAAACATGTAGGTGATCAGACGTCAATGGGGTCACTTTTGACATTTCATCAACCATACTCGACTTCCCAACTATCCGGCCCAAGAAATGGATCTTCAAAACCACTAAATTTTGAACTTAAGTCTGACCATGATACTAACAAACTCTTAAATCAGCTGTCTGACACTGCTCATCGCTTAGTGTCTAGCCATTGCTCCAGAAATGATTCGGTATTGCAAAACAAATGGACTGCTTACAATAGAAATGTTTCGAAGGTCAAACACTACAGCGGTAAGAGTCATCACCTTCCCCGATTTAATTCTTATAAAGTGGATGAAACCCATTCCCTGCCTTTATATGAGCTGGAAGAGACCTCAAATCAGTGTCAGACGATTCTTAAGAACTCAATAGTCCTTGTCTCTCCTCTGTTAACAGGCACTTTAGCTAATTCTCACGCATTACCTTCCAACGCATTGCTGGATAAAGATTCTGCATTTTGCCCTAGCTTATCTCAACTGTTTCAGCCCACCACTCCGCAGCCCATGTCTGCTTTAAGCAAAGGAAGCTTTTCTGGGGCAGGTGTTAGCACCATCCTGGCTTTATCTTCTCCGATGTCCTTCAGACTCTGGTTTCGGCACAGACGGCTCAACGTCCCCCTCATGCAGTTGTCATTCCCAGGTGTCCATGCGGTTGTCAGTAGGATTTTGGGTCAGTGCAAGTGTCATCCTTTTCGACCTCTGGTTGACCACACGGCTCCGCCGAGTTTGGACAACGATCACGAGTAAGTTCAACTTTATATAATCTATATAATCAGATCTAAAATTGGTTTTCTTTGCAAATTCTTACTTGCATGTTGCCTGCAAGTGCAATTCGATGCATTTTGATTTGCATCTTTTCATTGATAGCTATTCACGACGATCCAGTCAAGAAGCTTCAACCAGCAGGAAAAGAGCTTCGGCACGGTGGGCATATCCCCCTGCAGCACAGTAGTCTAATCCATACTCTAGCAACCCCTGCCATACAATTTATCAGTTTCTACCATGTTATTTTGGTTGAAGTGTGATGACTGTTGCTATCATGCCATCTGTTATTCTTTTTCCCTTTTGTCTTTTTGTAAGGTTATAACTTACCTGTGTATCAATCATTGTGAATTGATTCATTAATCATCACATACAAAAGTTATGCATTTGGCATATGCTGTCATCCAAAGCAACCTGTGGGACATTCAATATTCAGTGCATTCTTTTACTATAGCTATAACTGTTCAAACTTTAATTCATCCCGCACCTCTTGTGCTACAGATTATGTAATCGCATGATTTTTCTTATGAAAATGTCTTTTTTTTTTCTAACTGGTCAAACGTACAGTTTCTCTGACAGTTTAACTGGCTATCTTATTCATTATTTACATGAAGAGCACTAAGCCATATCTTAATTAAATAATTACACTTTTAACACAATTAAACTTTTCTGTAAATTCAAGGTTTAATCTGAATACTGGAAATGTAGAATCATGCAATTATACCATTGCCAGGATGTACGTTTACAAAATGTATAATGATAGGGATGGGCTTTAAGGATATTATCAACATTATTAAAATGTAAGACATCAATTTTTATCAGCGTCACAGGTCATGCAAAACACTGTGTGTTTTCACTATTATCCCTCAGGGCTAAAAATACATTTAGTAAAATATGGATTTATTATTCTAATACGTCCAATTCAATTTCTTTTGAGGGATTATCGTTTGTTTTTATTTAAATTTTTTATCCAACATGAGCTGATATGTGCATGAAACATCAAAAATGCGCTAATTAAAGCCAGAGGGTACCATAGTACTATAGCAAAGAAACATTACACATCTAAGGATTACGTCTATAAAGTAGTTTAAATAGTAAAGTTTTCCTGCTTTATTCCTACATCATATTCCTTGTTCATTTTCTATTATTCCCCTTCATCTGCCTAAATTATAATCTATATGACTATTTAAACATGTAATTGCATATGAACCTATATCACCTGGCATTTTCTAAATAACAACTTTATTCCTTTGATCCGTGTAGGAAAGCCATATCGTATTCATCTGTGTGTCACCTTTCAAAACCTCACCTCACGCCAGAAAGAAGTGTGGATCACTCCTCTCAGCACAGCATCAGCCCCAAGACTGTGCGTCTGGAGGTTACTCCACCTGAATCTCCACCCAGTTTTGCTATTGTCAGCGCAAATGTCAAATATCCTGGTTTGCATAGTCGAGGGGCATCTAGAAAAATCAACCAGGTATCAAATCTACTTTCCTATTCAGCATTTGAGATGTGTGGTTTTTATGTGCAAGCTTGGGCTGGGTGCTGCTGAATTGAACGATTTTAGGCGTCCATGAAGGGTGAAATTAATCTTTGTTTTAGGTCGATCTCTTTGATGCTAATGACGGGTCTCAAGCAGGCCAGCGGTCCAAAAAGGTCTCCCAAATTCGAATTCGCAAGACTGTTCCCAAACCAGATACCAACCTTACTCCAATGGGTCTCCCGAAACCAAAGAGGTGAGCCTTTTCTCTTATATCATCTGGGATTTATAATAAATTTTGTTGTATGTAGTGGGATTCTCACAGTATTACTGAATTATTATTTTTTTACAAATTTACCAAAAAATTACAATGTTTTACATTTACAAATTGTCTGTTTACATAACTCTGCAGAATATGATTTACCAAGTAGCCCATTTTACTGCTTGTTTTTCTTTTTTTAACATCTCTCGTTTGTAAATTATCTCCCCTTAATGGATTTGTATCCCACAAGGTTAAAGAAAAAGGAATTCAGCTTAGAAGAAATTTACACCAACAAGAATTACAAGTCTCCAACTCCTAACAGGTTTGTGCTCACTGTATGTTTTGTCTTTTTTAATGCTTTTACATTTAAATTGATCATTACGTTTTTGTACACAGAAGCCTGGAGACAATATTTGAGGAGCCAAAAGAAAAGAATGGGGCTCTGGTGTGCATTGGTCATCAGAAACGGAAACGAGTTCTCTTCTTCCCAGATTTTACACTGCCACGGAAGCGCAAGGCTAAAACGAACCTCGGGCCCCTACGTGTAAAGGGCCCACGGGGAAGAGCTCGCAGGGGGAAACATGATGATGCCGACCTTGACATAATGCTGATTGAGAGGCTAACAGAACTGGAAGACTACTTTACTCGCCAAGGACTGGAGGTTTAATCACAACTTGCTCTTGATTCTCATTTCTTGTGAAGTTATAGGATATTAACATCATGCAATGCATCTTCACACTTTAGAACATTTAGCAATAGAAGGAATATTTTCCTGTAGCATTTACAGTGAGACTTCAAATTTATGAAGTGCATTTGAGCAGTGTGGGTGTGTAAATAATACAAGCACATTATAGTTGACCTGAGCACTTTGTTTCCTCACAATGTGATTGTTGCAGTCTGGCCATGTTTCTATTGTATTCACTACTACACATTGCTGACAAACATGTTCCTCTTTCAGCCAAACAATGAGTTCGTGTTTTAACACAGATTTAGACTCGACGTGCTGATTTTTGATGTTTAAGTTCATGCCCTTCTGGATATCAAAAACAAGATGAAAGCAAGACTACTAATGTACATTTGCAGCCTGAATTGTGTTATTACCAGCTTTTTATCTGTGAATCTGTAATTGCAATTGTTTAATTATTTTGAATAAATTAAGGCATCGTGCAGTATTTGCTATCTGTGAGTTGTTTTAAAATTCTTAATATATTTTACCCTACGTTGGAACGTTTGTTGGTTTTGAAGGGCTGTCATAAAAAGAAACAATTCAAATCTTCTTATTCTTGGTCTTTCAGTTTTTCAACCTTACTACCTTTTAGTTTCTACACCATTACATTGAATTGTTCTTTGTTAACTGCTTTACTGTTTGCATTACTTATATTAAATCAAATGCCATAGTTATATCGCAAGCCAAAATAAGACAACTTTGCTTGTTAGGAGAATGCTTCTGTTTATCACAAAATTAAAGGGCAGATTTCTTTTGTTAAGTTTTGATGACTAAAATGTTTGCAGTGAATCTGTGGTTATTTTCAGGCTTTGTATAACATATTTTTAATGCAGCTAATGAAGTGATAAACTAGTTAGTTAAACTATAGTTGTATAATTCCATTGTACTGTATACTGCCAGGACCTCTTATTGTTTGAGGAAAATATTTTTATGTGATGTGATGTGTCATGTTTTCAGTGTGTTTAAGGAAACAAGTTATAATGTAGCATTGGTCCTCCCAATAGCTTTTAAAGTTTGCTGTGTGCACATCACCCCCAAAGAGTCTGAGCCTTTACCTTAAGAGAATCTTTGTGATAAATAGATATGACTTTAACTCAAATTGGAGACATTTATTGTCTGTTTATCTCTGAACTGTTTGAATGGTACACACAGGCCCTAATTTTAAAAAGGGTTTTGAATGTTTACACAGGTATACAGTGGAACTGGCTGTTTATATGATGGAAAATTTCCATTTGTATTGTTTTTTTTTTATTTCCCTATCACACCTACACAGTGTTAGACAATGCTGCTGCTGTTTGAGTCAACCAACAGACCAACACTAAGTGTTGCTTAAATGCTGTCAATCAATGTGATTTTATATATATTTTATGAATAAAATAGTGTTGAAGATTTTGTCACTTTTGGCTTATTGATCCTGTTAGTCTGTATCACTAATTTTAGAACAATATGATAAAATTATTATAAAAAAATAATAAGAAAATGTAAAGAATGATGACACTAAATGCAGATGTTTTTACAACGAACTAAAGTCTAACAAAAAGTATTACACCATTATAAAAAAATTCTACTTTGTTATATTTGTCTTTATATTGAGCACATTTTTTTCTCATATGAAAAAAATACTGTAATATACTTTATTTACTATACTGTAAAATATCAAGCAGTCAAGGCAGCATATGTTTTTGCATTGCTTTAACTTCGCCAAAATAAGTTGGCAAACTTAAAAGCAAACTTTTTTTAAAAAATTTTTTTTAATGAGTTAATTTTTTTTAAAGATTTATAAAACGAGATTTTTTTACAGGATTCAAGTTGAAAAGAAGACCATTTAAGTTTAAAGATTTAGGACAGAAACCTTTTTTACTGTGTAAATTCTTAGATACTATGGTGTTTTGAAAATGTACCATTGTGAACATGAAAGTACTACAGTTTCTATATCACCTTACTATATGTAATAGTACAGAATACTATAGTATACATTTATAACAAGTGTAGTAATCACTGTACTACAGTATATTAAACTGTAGTATTTTTATGTGGGTAGTCGTAAACGTCATTACTCCATTTCACTAGATGGCGCCAGTGCGTTCTTTGAGGGACAAGAACAGCTGTAGAAATTTAGCCGCATTCAAGCAGCATGGCAGCGCTCTCGAATAGAGTGGTTCTTCCTCATCTGAAAGCTACCAGAAAGAGCAGGTAAATGTGTCATATTCTTTTATTCTCTTAATGTTAAAACACTTAAATTAGACCACAGTCTGAATATGTGGTTTATTATTATCCCATAACTCTGGCGAACCCCTCAAACAGTGTAAAGTGACAGCCAGGTAAATCTTGAGTGTAGACACAGCTGATCTCTTCCTATCACACATAAACCTCAGGGTCAGCTAGACACAGATATGGCTGACAGCTTCAGCTTGTGAAAGGTCATGCACGGATATTTGTTTGTGGAAAAATATGTCTAGATGGATCATTGTCTTCATTGTAAATGAATGATGTCATGATGCAAATAAATAGTCCAGCTTTGCTCCAGCTCTAAAAAGTCATTTAAATGTTTCATTTAAATTTATATATCTGGAGTATTGTTCAAACATTTGTGTAAAATTCATATTTTTTTTATGCAGTTTTCTGCTACACAGTTTCAGATGGAGTCCACAGAGGTCATTCTCGAAAGGTCAGTGTTTTGCACATAAAATACATTTTCAGTATACACATTCGTTTCTTTAGGTGTAGGTACCAATTCCCAATTTCACCAACCCTTCCACTGGAAAGACCTTATTGAGAATTAGTGCAGTTTCTTATAAAGGCCATGAGATGTCACTGTTTAATCACTGTCGTAATACATCTGCCTTCAAAATGCGTCTTTCATCATTAAGGCTATTGAGAAGTAGCCATGTATTGTGATGAAATATAATTTTACATTTTATTTTAAATGTTTTAGTTTTTACCTTTCAAAGATTAATTTTACCATGAAAATAATTTTTACCAAAGGTAAACATACTGACCATACTTTCTCATATGAGGTCTCTTTTTGTTTTTAAAGCATAATTGTTCATAGTGAGGTAAAGTGCTGTTTTCAGAATTGTCACATCCATAACAGTCCATATTCCTTATAAATGGGCACATGAAAATTAAAATAAAAAATATGTTTTTTGAAGACTCATCTCTTCTCCATATTTCCATTTTTAAGATATATTATTTGTGCATAGACTAATATTTTTGGACTCTATCAACAGGGATTTAAAAATATATAAACAGATTATTTAATTTATTGGTAACAAATGCATTCTGTGAGAATTTCTGTTTCAGGTTTTGACAAAAAATATCACATCCATATATAACGCTGAAATTACCCAGTTGCTTTTGGGAAATTTGAGATGTGTTCTTGTCATGCCATGAGTGTTACCTGAGTCGTTTTTATAGAGTAAACAGGCACATTGTATGCTTTCAATGCATTTAAAATATCTTAATACCTTAATTTGAGTGTAATCTTGAAGAATTTATGAATAAGTTTTGCATTGTCATCTTAGGCTTTCCAGGACTGCAGGCCCGTGTACGGCCTCTTCCTCTCCTCATAGCTACAGGCGGGGGATATTTGGGGTACGACCAGTATGGACAATATAAAGATCGACAGCTGGAGAAGCTTGGCATTGAAGTGCCGCCACGGGTTGCCAATGAAGTTCAGGTAAGGTCAACTTTTAGTGATCTGAGCTAAATAGGTGCTTAACCCTGGTTTCATGGGTTATATTTCTGCAACCTAGCACATAATTTCATTTATGTTAAATCCAGGCACAGACTGTATAACACTTAAAAGAAACTGTTGCAAAACTTAACCGTTGCAGATGGTTTGTCTGCCATATTCACAACCCTTTCCCCACATTCTAATTTTAGCCCAGAAGGCTATGTACTGTAAACTTTATGCAATGCTTTTGAGCTTAGTTAGGACACTGATGGTATCACTGTGTTAAATGTCCTTGATGTCTCTGGATACTGAAGTATTTTGTGGAGCTCATGCTCAAAAAAGTTTGTGTGTGTGTATGCAGTATTAATCTAAGTAAGGATGGCTTTAAGAGTGTTATAATGGACATAATATGGTTATAATGGTTATAATTCCATTTATCTCACCTAAAGTATTTAGCCACATGCTGTTTGTAAGTTAACCTGTAAAGCTGTCTTTAAATTTTGCCTTTAAAATGTTGTGGGTAATAGTGCAATAGTGGGTGCAGTAGTTAAAATGTGACCCTCCCTGTAAAAAAAACAGCTAGTTATTTTTGTGATTTACAGTTTTCTATGTCAAATCATTCTACTTAATGTGAAGAACATTCTTTTGAAAAAACGTTGATATTTAGTTAAATATTACTAAAGCCAGAGATTTAAAGCAATGTTTAGAAAGCCAGCTTCCAGTATTTTCTGAGCAAAATAACAAAAAGTAGTATCATTAATTTTAATAATATAAGTGAAATTTTGACTAAGGTATCTTGAAATCTGTTATATAATCTGTCATTTTTTGGCTATGACTACTTTATAATGAATATGATGCTTCTAATCTTAAAATTAGATTTTTGAAACTTCAGCCTGAATTATGTAATATATGTATTAGTTAATACATTTATTGAACCTTGTTTGTGTTTATTTCTACATACACATTTACCAATTTTCAAGTTGATTTGTATAATGTGTAAATTGATGTGTGTGTACTATAAATGAAAATTAATTTCCAGTGATTAAAAGTATTGCTTTAAATGAACATTAACCTTTGAACAAACTGTATTACAGTTGTATTACAATTATCGTTATTATTTAAGTAGAAATATACAAATAAGGTGTGTAGTTTTGTATAATTTTCTTTTAGAATATGTATTTATATGCAGTGGTGTGTCATTCATGCTTTGTTAAAGTTTTCACATTCTGATGGGTTTTTGGTCAAATACAGGGAATGCAGACATTCAAACCTTCATGTGTCAATGTGACACTGTTTTAGGATTGTCAGCAAAGAACCTGTGATGCAAATATCAAGGTTTTGTTTGAAAATCCCGAAAGGGGATGTTTGAGTGCCCGAATCACCTGAGCATGAGCTGAGATTCTTTTATGATGCCACCACTGTCTGATTGGCTGGTTTCGCCTAGAGAATTTTCATGGAGGGTTGTGGTTCTTTATTATGCCAAGAGATTAAGATATACCTCCAACGTGGAGCTGCTGTCTGATGGTCACACAGTATGACCGATGTATGACCTGTGTCACCGGGCAGTCATATTTACACAAGTTATTTAATGCGGTTAAGTCAGGTGTTAGGACCTTAGGAACTTGAACTTTGTGACTTCTGTAACAGCATCACATAATGGCATGATTAAACCAGTAACCAAATCACTTATGTAATGATACTCATTTATGTAATGAGATGCATTGATTAAGCATTTCAGGGAGGCAGACTTTGAGCAACGTTTTGTAGAAACAGTAGTAACCGGTAGTAAAATCCTAGTAACCATTCATTTATTATGGTCTCAGCACAACCCATATGTAAATCTGATATATTAAAATGGATATGAAAAAACGAACAGGTTTTGAAATGACAATATATGCCAAAAAATACTTTTTCTACGCTTTTACTATAATAAAACCACGATTAATTCTGTGCATTTACGTCAAACACATTGGGCTGAATTAGTGTGTATATTTGTCGAGTAGTTCAAAGAGTTTGTGCAGTAAATGAAAAAGTCTCGCTGCTTGAGATGGCCGCACGCGCGCTTTGTGTGGGTGTTCCCTGTTTCCAGAATGTTCTGACAGACACATAAAACCGCCTTTGTTATATTGACCAGCTATAAATCAGTGCTATAAAAATCAGTGAAGTACTTAAATCTTTTTCTCTCTCTTCCTCCATGCCGTAACGTCAAATATAGCGGTACATTTCATTCTCACAGGTTTATTACAGCACCGTTATGTAGCGCATTGTTTCGCAATGAACATTTCCTCACTTTCATTTTCTTTGTTCAACTGGTTGCCGGGTTGAACAACACTATTACAAAATATTCCCCAAAGATGAATTATGATGGATTAAGTCACAGCAGACCAGACAACAGTAATCGGTCACAGTATGTTGTAACACTTGTCGCAATCACAATAGGACAACACTTTTGAGAAGTACAGCGTTTAAGCGAGAAGCGGTTTCCATCGCACCCGTTTCCTTCCGTCTTTTATACTTTCTTAGTGTGTAATACACACACACACCCGGTAACTGTCACTCCGTTTGCTATGCACTGTTAGCTTCCTTGTGTGTATGTACAGGGAGTGGAACAGGCACGTTGAAGGCTACACATGTTCAATAGGAAGTTAAACGTTTTACTCATCGGCCTGGCTAATGTTTAATAGTGACGTCACGCCGTGTTAAAACGGTTTCCTTCTTTGAGTAAACCTCAGTGAAGAGACCGCGAGCCTCCCATTGTGTCTCTCTTTACGAGTAAGTAAATTTTTATCTTTTATGAATATTGTTTACATTTGAGTATGAATGTAGTACGAGCATGTAAATTATAGCTGTTTCTATCATCAGATCGCTAATTCTACTAATGGTACATATTAAGAAGAAGAAAAGTGTTCAAATTATGAACTTTTCATTGTAAGTGTTGTTTTTAATGACAGGAATTTTATTTGTACAGATAGAAAAATAAATAAAGACAGGAAGATTCACTTCCTTCCTGTATATTAGTAAGTATTGTTGTTCTGTGAAGTTCATGTGATTTCTAGACTGTCACTGATGCACATGCTGTTTTCGTTTCTCTTAAAATTATTTTTTAAAACCAGAACATATTTAACTATTGATGGAAAGGAGGTAGTTTTGGATTTACTCTTCGTTTGAAATAGGGATAAAGGGGGATGGGAGCAGAGAGCAAGCGGACAATTCTGAATCTACTGAACACATGCTGACAGAATTGTCTGTTTATAAACTCCTCCCTCTCACCCTTAATATCGTCGCCTTCCCAGCAGCACCAGGACTTGAATTCAGCAACAGCGTAGAGAAGAAGGTGGTCCCATCCACAAGCCAGCCAATCACAGTTCAGCGGCCTGCACGTGACAAGCGCGGGGGGGGCTAGTCTTTGAGCTTTGCAGCGGAAAACCACCGGGCCGACCGCAAGAAGAGAGAGCGCGAGAGAGGGCTAAAGCTTGATGCGCATTAATCCCCCCACAGTGATCATGTGTCAGGGAAATCTGAGCCAGCAGCAGCGGCCGGCACGGAGCGTTGCGGGGAAATGGTGAGATGCTGCAGGTCTTTGCACAGCTCTCCTTCTTGCTACAATCTCCACAGAGTCAGGGTTGATGTGCGGCGTTTCCGCCAGCTGGGCTCCTCGGCAGGAGCAACAGGGGAGCCCGCAAACGGCGCCATCGCCGGCACGGGAGGCCCTGGAGCCCCGGGGGGCCCTTCTCAGCTCAGTCACCGGAGCCGATTCAGGTACCGGCAGAGAGTGATTGCGTGGTGGTAGGACTTAGGCTGAGAATTTGTGTTGATCATAGGTGAATGGAGAGTGCGATGGATATGGGACAATTGTGGATAGTGCTCTCACAGAGGGCAATTGAGGATCAGCAGGGCTGAAAGGTGGGCGAGGGTTAGAGAAAGGGCGGGCGAAAGGGGATTAAGGAGACCTCGTGTGAACCGTGGGGCTTGAAGAGATTTGTTTCTTGATGATTGGATGTCTTTTTTGCCACCCAGCAGAAGCATGGATACAGAGTACTAAGTTTGTGCGACTGTGTGATTGTCCCACAAAGCTGTGCGACTGTAGATTTATTGCAAGTAAGCCGGTTTGGATGCAGTGATCTGTATTGCTTTTTGTCCAAAACAGGCTGCAAACCCTGGCAGAGCTATACTCGGAGCAGATGCTATTTCTCTCGAGTAAGAAACGAAGAGCTAATGTTAAGGGAGCCAGTGATTGGCCAATGTGTGCCTGCAATGAAAAAACAAGGGGGGCTGTATTGGAGAGAGAGAGAAAGAGAGAGAGAAAGAGATAAAAGACGGAAAAAAATGATAACGCTAGGAATCTGAATCTGAAGGCTTTTCTTTTTTACTGGATGTAATTGTCATTGCTCAAATGTCCATTACAGTTTGTGTACGACACTGAATCGCAGTTAAACTGCTCTATTCATCTGCGCTGGACGGGCTGGGGGAGGGGAGGGAACGCTTTAAATTGTATTGAATAATATCCTGACAACTGAAAGCTGTCGTAAAGACCAGTGTTTGTTGTGTCAAACCATTTAAATGCAGTAGACACACTCTAGAATGATTACTGTATTTCCCAACCATTAGAATGGGGTTGCATAATACAGTGTTTTGGATTGTGAAAGGTTATACCGGATATAATCACAGTTCTTTTGCAAATATATGTAATTAATAGATTAATAGAATTAATAAATAGATTCCTGTGTTGCATTATTTAAACAGTATTGCTGGTTCTGCTAACCTTAAAAAATATTAAAATCATATTCTATGTAAGACAGTGATAGGGTTTGTACGTAGATGTAAGTGGGGTTGCTAAGGTGCTCTGCTTTTTTGCATTTGTGACCCTGTCTGTGAAATCTCAAAATGTAATTATGAGATAATGAGCATCAAAACAGTCTAAGCAAAAAATTACAAATTAGGTAATATGTTTATTACTTTAAATTATAAAATAAATGATAGTACTTAAATTCATAATGTTGAAATTTATGATGTTATTGTCACTGTTTTATTATTTTGCGCAAAACAATACTGAAACTTCCTAAACATGGATTTCGATGTTTGACATCGTCTTTCTCAGTCAATTTTAAAAATAACAAGAATGTACTTTACATTCTGTAAAATGATTTTATCTAGAAAACAGTAAATCACAAAAAAATGGGTTTTCATAGTCAGGGTTACATTTTGCTTTCTAGTTATTGCTCTGGTCTCTTCTTTAAAATAAAAATTCACATCTAAGATCTAAGTTATCTGCTGAATTTTTCAAATGTTTCAGTCTTCTAAGTATTAGCAATGAGAGAATACTATAATTAAAGTTTGCAAATTTGCATAAGATGGTCAGAGATAATGTTTAGTGTAGTTTGCGTATGTATAGTAACAGCAATAAAACGTTGGTACAATGATGCCCAATTGATCAATGTTCCTAGGGATTATAAAGATAAAAATTATGTTGCCCTAGCGACTGTAGATGTCAAACTTTACCCACTACGCATGTACTGGCCTGATGTTGAATTCACACTGCCATATCTTTTAACTTTATTACACTGTGCGGTAGGGGTTTAACGATACACACGGCTCATAATATGATAAGGTGCATGATAGTAGATGACGGTTATGATTGTATCAGAATATTTAATGTGTAAAACATTTAAATGATACAGTAAATGATGGATTATTTCCCCAAACATTAACATCCCCCTACTGTGCCATGACTTGGCATTTAAGGGCATTCCGGCAATTCAATTGACTCACTTAAGCTACATTGCAGCAGACATTAAATGCTTTCCTTTCTATTATAAGAATACAGGTTTGAATGGGGTTAAATCAAGATGTTCTCTAGTTCCATTGTAAATATGTCTGACAGGTCAGGTGACTCATTGAGTGTTTTCGTCAGACCATCCAGGGCTAAGTCCTCCCTGTCCACAGGTCATTGCAGGGTTTCATCCAGATTAGGGTGGACACAGTATTATATTCTATAGATAGACCTTTATAGCTGTCACCCTGGATGCTTTCTCTCAACCTCGGTGGTGCTGTGTCATCACTTTTAGGGCCAAATATGACCCAGTTTACTGACACACTAAAGCTCATCTCTCTTTAGCCAGAAGCACTAGCTCTTAGTGTCATTCTTAATAAAACGGGTCCAGTTTGGAAATGCAGTCAAACAAGGTGACACATCTGTTGATTCCATCAGCATTTACAGAATAGAGGTGTGACTTTTTTTCATCTGTTCTGTTTCCCGAAAGAAATGTTGTTTTGATTCGGAATGGTCTCGCCCCTCACAGGTGCTTAAAATAGCTCAGTGTTCATAAAAATAAAAAGATGATGCCGAATATCCCTCATGGGTGCAGTATTTCTGTTTAAGCTTCGTGACTCACTTGATCGACATGATGGTAGACGGAAAGCATTTTTTAAAAAAAATTAGATTAAAAAAACTTTTTTAGATATTGCAGATACATTATAAATCTCTCTCCAGCCCCTTAGTTAACAAATCATTTCTAAAGCAAGTTTATCAGGAAGGTGACACTAAACCTTAAATGAGACTTAAGGTGTTAAGCAGGTGAAAGCAGCTCTTGCGAAGAGAAATAATGAAAACGGACGTGCTGAACGGAAGGAATCAGAAATCAGGGCATGAATATCAGACAGTAGGATGTAGATGGTGTAGTTCAGACAGTGTCAGCGACCCTGAGGTTAAGTTTACTGTGGAGAACTGCTGTTCTTGACTTTATCCTTTCTTATACATCTTCTGCTGTTTAAAACATCTTCTTCTGTTTTTTCTGTCTTATCATTTTCTCTGTGGGTGGCTTTGTGTTTGGTCTTTGGAATGAGTGAGTGGGCTGTGTGTATGTTTTATGAACTTTCCTTCCTACTTTCTTCTGTTTTAACAATGTAGTCTTGTTCTGTTACTACTATAGGTTGAATCTCTCAAAAACATGCACAGGTCATACTTCACCTCAAAACAAAGAGTTAAACCATTAGTTGGACAAACATATTGTCCTGGCACAAACTCTCACCATTGATTAAACCATTGTTGCTATGTTGGGATGTACAAACAAATGAAGCATTGTGTGAAAGTACCACAGAGTTCAACCAGATTTTAATCAAGCTACTTAACGTCTTATTGTAAATGTAATATTATTACATTTTCATTTTATGGCGAGTTATGACCTGCATCCGTCTTCACTGCGTTTGTGAGATTTATCCTATAGCAAAAGCATCTGAACATACATATTTTTATATGTGACTAGCTGGGTATTTCATGCACCGTTGTGCATAATGGCTGTGTTGTACAGGTTGCAGTTCCCACAACTGGCCTTGCGGAGACGTCTAGGCCAGCTGAGCTGCATGTCCAGGCCCACCACCCGCCTTCGGTCATGGCCTCTGTCCTTCCTGTACTACATCTTGCCCTTCGGAGCGCTCAAACCTCTTGCCAAATTGGGCTGGAGACCCACAAGCAGAGTAAGTACAGGTGGAAATGTCACAGAGTCTGAATACTTCTTTCAATGTGTGCTTGTGTGCAATATCTCAATATCCAGAGACATCAGTATCCATCAGTGTATAATGGCCAACTAGCTTTTCAATTCATCATACTTGCTTGGTTTTGCTTGATGGTGTGACAGTAATGTTGGTGTTGATGGGAAAGTAATTGCAAACGTTAATATAACGTTCCAGATAACCTCATATCTAGCTTCAGCTTCCTCACTTCATGTCTAGCCACAAAACTGATCTGAGCTCAGCAGAAAAAGCCTGCTGCTATCTGCAGATGGCTGCTCGCACATGGACTCACTGAATTCGCTGATGTGAAAAGAGCCATTGTCCCATGGAGCTCTACTGAACTGAGGAATACTTTGTGTCCAGACCCACCAGGGCACAGTGCCACAGTGGTTCTGACACCACTATTGTTCAGTTCTAGCGGAAAATCGCCAGTCAGCCCATGCTGATGCTCAACCAGATATATCTCGTATCTCCATTGAAAGTCAGGAAGCTGAAGCAGAGAAAACAAACCGATATAATGTATACCTTGAATGCACCATATGTAAATGATTTCCTGCTTGTAAAACCCATAACTGCATCTACAACCCACCACCCTATAAGAGTTTCCACATTTAGCCTCCTTTCTGTCAGATGAGATTGACACTGACTACAGTAATCCACTTACACTGAACACTCAGGCTAGTTCCTGTCCTCTACCTTAGCCATAGGATCACTCAGTGCCCACATCAGTAATGATCAGCAGGCTAAACTAATCTAAACACTTCAGAAAAAAACAGATGCTGGAAACAGGAATTTCTTTAAGATCACCTGGTATTTGTTATTAGAAAAGATTGGAGATGCAATAACAATTTTTTGAAGTTTAGTACTTTGGCTTATCAAAAATTTCTAAGTGATTGTTTATCCATTTACTGTATTATATTCACGTCCCACTAAAGCGTACTGATGCTTAATGATCAGGTTGCTTATATAATAGGCCACACATCCTCCAAAGTGAAGCATCAGATACACTAGCCCATGGCTTGTCAGCAACAATAATTGATTACTCTTTTTTTGGTGCAGGTTACAATCTATAAATCCATACCCACAAGATTGCTCTCTAGAGCCTGGGGTCGGTTAAACCAGGTCGACCTGCCTACCTGGTTAAGAAAACCTATCTACAGACTGTATATATGGACGTTTGGAGTCAACATGAAAGAAGCGGCTGTGGAAGATCTACAGCACTACAGAAACCTGGGAGAGTTTTTTAGACGAAAACTCAAACCTCAGGTCCGACCAGTTTGCGACTCGCACTGCGTGGTGAGTCTGGGTCAGAAAGCCATTTCTATGAAATCACAGATCCATATTACACTTTTTTTTATGTTGGTGATCCAAAGTTCAGATTTGTTGAATTCTTACCCTTGGATTTGAAGAGTGAATAAATGTTACGTTTGTTACTCCATAGATCAGCCCAGCTGATGGCAAGATCCTTCATTTTGGTCATGTAAAGAACTGTGAGGTGGAGCAGGTGAAGGGTGTGACCTATTCCCTGGAGACATTCCTCGGGCCACACACCTGGAACGAAAGTCTCATTAATAATAAAAGTGAGTCTTTTAAAACTAGCCAACCTTACTCTTGTACTAATGGGGACGTTTTTTTTTAACTGTGCACAGACGACAACATTGTCGAATGTATTATGCATGCCAGGCCGGTAGTTGGCGATGTCACTTTGTTACTAATTGTTGACACTGAGCTATTTTTTCTTGCTGGTGAATGGTTAATAAACTTTCAAAGCAACTAAACAGCACAAACGCAGGCCTGTAGTGCGCCATTGTTATTTCGGTTCAATAGACTGAACACACATTACGCATGCAGTTTTCGCAAATTCACATTTTTGTAGTTAACAGTATCGTTATTTAAAAACGTTTCAATTTGAAACGTTGTTGTGTAAACACACAGCAAAAAAAGTTTTACGTTTATAGTTAAAAACGCTGTTGAGTCAACATCTTCTTATAGTTACTGTTTAACACATCTGCCTGCAAACCTTCATTTGTTTAGGGTTGGACCTTTACAGTGTGTTTGTTAAAGGTTGGACCCATATTAAACTATGATCTAAACCATTGGCGCCATTATCGGCACCAAACACCAATAAATAAAATGGCAATTGTTATTTAACAGGCTCTTCAAACACTCCCTATCTGTCATTGGTGCATAACTCACACCATTGGTTAACCCAATGTTGCATTTGAACCAACAAAGCAACATGCTAATGATAGTGCCATTGAGTCGCTTTGTTTTTTAGAAGAATCAAAATGTACTTATATTCCTTGTGTCCTGTTAAGATGAGGATGACCGTGGCACATTCCAGGACTCCCTGGTCACTAAAGAGGGGAATGAGTTGTTTCACTGTGTGGTATATCTGGCTCCAGGAGACTACCATTGCTTCCATTCACCTACAGACTGGAGAGTAGCACACAGACGACACTTCCCAGGTCAGTGTCTCTATACACGTGTCATTTTGCTTGGCTTAAATAGATTCATCACCCAGGTCTTGTATGCTTAGCTTGTAAGCGTCTTTTCTAATCTGATGCAACTGTGACTAAGCAGTGGATGATACTATCAGTGCACGGTTACATAATTAAGTGACGTGTGAGGTCTGATATGTATGTTTGTGTTGCAGGTTCTCTGATGTCAGTGAACCCAGGAGTTGCACGGTGGATTAAGGAACTTTTTTGCCATAATGAGCGCGTGGTCTTGAGTGGAGAGTGGACGCATGGCTTCTTTTCACTTACAGCTGTAGGGGCCACAAATGTGGGATCTATACGCATATACTTTGACAAGGTTAGAAATCTTTTTTACAATCCTGTCAATAGTATTTTTAATAAGCTTTCATAAAGCGATAAGGGATTAAGATCTGTTTTTAACACATTTTGCAGAGGTATAAGTTACTATTTTTTTGTTTTGCACACATAAGCAGAACAGTGCTGCAGAAACATCACAGAGCAGTTTTAGCTCTGTGTCTATTTTTGCTGCGTGTCAGGCTTACCTCGGCATTATCAGCACAATCTTTTACAATATGGGCTTTTGAGAAACAATAAATAATGGAGTGAACTTACCCATTGTTTAAAAACAGATTACTTTTGGGTTCAAGCTACATTTAGCCTCATTCATAATTAGAGATGGGAAGTTAACAGAGCGCTAGATGGTATTAGGGGTTGTGTAACAATGTGGGTTAATAGGTGAGGTGACTGCACAAATGGATTGAGTGGATTGGCGGTCGTCACCTGTTTATTGTGTAGTGATTTACATTTATAACACACTCTTCTATATACATGAATGAGGAAAGGTCAAAATATCCAAAACATTTTTGTCTCGATTGTACACCAAGTACACCATCATGAATTGTGCTTTTTCCACTTAACTTGTGGTGCCAAGGTTCTTGTAACAGTAAGGCGAAAATATCAGAAAATTAGATTAAGTGCATCAGCATTAACAATACTTCTCCCCCTTTAGGAATTACGTACCAACAATCCTCGCTACAACAAAGGATCCTACAACGACTTCAGCTACGTAACAAACTACAACCAAGAAGGCATTTCCATGAGGAAAGGAGAACACCTGGGCGAGTTCAACCTGGGCTCCACTATCGTGCTGTTATTCGAAGCACCACGAAATTTTACCTTTAATCTGCAAGCGGGTCAGAAGATCCGCTTCGGAGAACCTCTCGGGACAATGTAACATTGAGGAGAGGGTATCGAAAGTTGATGGACACGCTAATCTGCGTGCAGATGCTTTCAGGGTCTCAAAAACTAATATACTTACATTTGCAGAGGTGTGCTCTGTTTATACTGAGATACATGTGTGCTCATATGTACTCACTCAAACCTGTTGCATTGTTGCCATTGGGATCTCCCAGTTGTCTTGTTAGTGGTTATACGCTCGTTTTTGTTGTTTTATTATAAAATATTTTTTTATGGCAAAGCTTAAGTAAATTTGTTTGCCTTGAAACATCATCCATCTTTTTTGTGTTAGGCTAAATTATTTTTGTATTTTTTTTAAGTGAATGGTTGTTTAGTTTTTTCTTGTTTGCCCATATTGCCTTTGGCTGAAGTCATCCCGTGTAGACGGATTTACCCAGCCGACAAACACTGGGACGCGTCTTTCGCGTGTAAAAAGAGGGAATGTACAAGAGTCTGTGGCTCTTTGGTTTATCAAACCTTCACTTTTTTTAACAGGCGCTCGTCTCTATCTTTAATACAGTTCTTTCCGTCCAACATGACGGCGAGCAGTTTTCAGAAAATCATCACCACTTTTATTCACCGAGAGAGTTCTGGAACAGTCGAGACAACAATCATCACTGCCATTGCTCTCTGCTCTATGCCTTTGCTTGTTTGTCTAGCGATTAATTGGGAGATTAATGTTGAGTGTTGTTATGCCACTACTGTTTTTATCTCTATTTGATTAGTGCCAAAATACTCGAGGTATATTTTTACTAACATGTTTGCCCTTTTGATATGAATTACAATTCTCTTGTGATCTATGGGCTTATTCATTTAGTTCTTGGAGATTTTGTTTCATTCCTTTTGTTTAAGTAACAAACATTAGGAAAGTTTAACTTTGACCCTACTTTAGGATAAAGAAACTCCTAATACTCCTGGACCACACATGTGAAGGACCAGAGTTTGGGACCTCTGGACTAATTTCTTTTTGAATATGTTGAAAACCAAACACTTGGCTTTTATTGTGCACCTGTCCACACATTTTTCTTAAAAAGATAAAGAATTAAACTCTTGTGGGAAAACAGTGTTGTTATTAAATTAATTAAACTTAGACAATAACCCACCCTAGTACAAAGTGCAGGAAACATTGTTAATAAATTTTGAAGATTATTTCAAACATTGTGGTTTTAATTTCTTTGTTGCTGAGAACTACACTGCTTCTGTGGTAAAGATGTAGCTTATTGGACATCATCGTAAGTACCCTGGATTACCATGTAAATGGATCTGTACAGCACTTTTTTGGTAAGAGTTGTATTTTTGATCAGGAAAATTCATGTGACCTGTTTGGACAGATTTTGTAACTGTTATAGTAAAAAAGTCACTGATATGTTAATAACACATTTTTGGTGGATTTATACTAGAATAAGCTTCACATATCTGTTGCGTATTTATACGCTGGGGGCGGAGTTTAGACGTTCACCGTTATGTAAGGCTGATTAATAATGAACAAAATCACAGTGGAATTTGGATCAAAATGTCAAAGGTACTTTAAAAGGAATGTATCAAAAGCAAAGCTGTTTGGTGGGGGCAACCAGAAATGTCCTGGGCTCTTTTACGCGAGTGAGCACGCTAATGTCCTCTATGGCTTTCATTTGTGGCTGGGAGACGGGGGACCCAACAATAAAGATTGGCCCATGTGTCCCTTTTGGGATATATGTAAAATGATGGACATTTTTATTCCAAAAACTTTAAAAAGGGGAGTTACATACATCTGGCATGACATAATTAAATTTTGTGAGAATTGCCACAAAAGTCCTAAAGTAATATATTGTAAAAATACAATAGTAGTAGTTCATTTAGTAGTAAAAAGTACCCTTTCTTTCTGGTTATGCATATATTTTAATGACCCCACATTAGTGAAGATAAACGTAGTATTTGAGCGTTTAAAAACATTTGGCACATCGCCGAGATGCAAATAAAACCCGCCCACCCGCGGCCCCTCCTCACATACAGCTGATGCTCATTCCAGAATCTTCTCCATCCTTCTCTTCATTCTCCAATCGCAGTCGGTAGAAATATACATCAGTGCTAAACGGTTCCATATTATTGTGATAAAAATGTTTGTTTGTTATCGTTAGTATCACTGTGGATTTAACTACATATAGGCTACCATAGTTACACTACAGAGACCACAGTAAAAATGGGGTTATTATTGTTATACTACAAATAAAACCCATAAACTATGATTACTATAGCTAAAAAATTGGGTTAATGTTTAATTTACTAGTGTGGTAACATGAGTGAAAAGTAGCCTATAACATCAACAAACGTGTTGTGATACATAAATGTCGCAATAATTTGGTGCCATTGTATATACCAAAATACCATAATATTACCTTTCATAACATTAATATACATATAATGACCTCTAATAATGTCATATCACGTGATGTATTATAGTACCGTACTTCTTTCTTTTGAGGGAAACTGCTGGTGATCTGAAGGTAAGTGATGTTTCTACACAATCTCTCCCCCTTCTGGTGATCATGGCACTCTGCAGCCTATACACAATCAATTCAAAGACTATGAAAATGTAAATATTTTTTGTTGCTTGTAGTAAGTAAATGCTAATTTAGGGTGATGTGGTTAAGGTCGTTAAAAAATAACTACAGCAATGGCAGGCTAATTAGATTCATTATCTGGATTTTTTCTTTGTGAGCCTCGCCTGCTCATTTTTTTAACGTCAGTGACTATACTCATGATTAAGATAAAGCTTCTAATCAAGTTTTCCTTGATTTTAATTGTTAACCACAGTGACAACAAATAATAAGAGTGTAGGTTTCGGTAATTCTGTAAGTTTCCCATACAGACATCTGATATATTGAGTATATAGAGTATTATATATGTGGAAAGCATTTACTTAACGTTGTTATGTCATTTTTGATGGAGGTGGCTTTTAGAAACTTTGCATCTGAACTCTTCATATATTGCAATATATCAGATTTCAGTGTGGGTTATATGTGCAAATTATCTGAAGGTGACAAAACAGCAGATATAGATAAATTCTTCAGCATTTTATTATTCTGGTTCACATTTTTAACTTTAACAGTTATCATTTTTCTCTGATTTGTCATATTTTCCATGAAACAGAAAGAACACCTTTCTTGTTATAACTTGGCATAAAAAATATCTCTTCTTTTGTGTGTATTTAACACAGTGACACCAGGAGAAAAATGTATTTCACGCATACTCTCTGTGTACATACAAACATACATATGTTAAAAACTTATGTTTTAATGTAAATACTGCACAGTAAATGTACAGGAGGACATACTTTAGTTCTGCAGGACTGTGCTGTAGATTCCAGCTGACACACATTTCATTACACATTTAAACCGGCTGGTCTAGCCTCAGTGTGTATTGTTCTGTGTTATTCCAGGAAGTACAGTGAGCTTTATTAAAGAGTCTCAAACCGGTTCAGCCGCTGCTATCATAAGGCAGTCTGCACTTACTCAGGTAAAAAGAATTTGTTGTCACCAACACAGGACTGAGTCACCTTGATGAAAACTAGGCGTCGGACTACTTACTTTAAGTACAATGTGATGATGACGGTGGTTAACAGAGACAAAGGGAACTTTAAGTATCTAAAAATATATTAATTTAAAAAATTTACTCATGCCTCACATCTACTCACAATCCACATATCATCACATTCCCAAAACTGTGTATATGCGTTAATTTAATTTAAAAAAGTAACCTGTACAAGTAACCTGTATAATATTGTTTATCATGAAATGGTATCAGTACTAAAATTTTATTTTTAATGTAAAGATCAAATTAAGTAGACTTTCTGGTTGTTGTGTATGAGCTATAAAAACAACCAGAAAAGCTTGTTCAATAGAAACTTAAATGGCACAGTCATTCTTCTGGAAAGTTGAAAGTGTCCCTTTGTGTTTCTCTTTTGTAAAGCAATAAGGGTACTTCCTCAAGTTTCATTAACACCGCGTGGTGGGGTGTGTTCCATGTCCTGATCACTCTGATCAATAGACCCTTGGAGGGGCCAACATAGATAAAATGTAAAATGAATACAGCTGACCTCAAGAATGTATGGTATGCTGTTAAAATCAGGTTGAGCAGAGTCACTGTAATCTATTGGACCCTCAGCCACTCAACATATTCAGTTCAAAAGTAACAACAAAAGTTTAAACTGGACTTGTGAACTAGTGTACCGTGTCATTTTGTTTGATGAGTGACGTAGTAAAGCTCAAGGGGCAAGCATTCCATGGATTGTTTGCTTTTGCTCACAAAATATCAGAGCTATTGTATCAGGCACACAAAGGCAAGGCTAGTTAGGTGGTTCAAAAAAAGAAACACAACTGAATGTAACTGTATCAATTTAACAAAAGCAATGTTTCACAATAATTCCAAATGTACATATTTAACATAACAGGTTTCGGTGCGATTACAGGAAGTCAGCTCTTTTTTCCCCATCCTTAAGAACACTTCATAGCAGTAGATTCATAGTCCTATAATCCAGTCATTTTGGCACTGTAATGTTTGGCTTTTAAAAAGCAGTGGTGTTTCATGATTAATTACTTCCATTTTCTCCCATTTCTTTGGCATTTTGCAAACCCATCATTTTTTTGCACCGGAGGGCACATCTCATTTCCTCCTTCGACAACGGCAGCGGTAGCAACAGGAGTAGCAGCATCCCACCTGCTCTGTATCTTCCTTTATGGTGTAAGGAGGGGGGTTCTGAATCCCGTTTTTGGGCTCTCCATAAACCGGGACGTTTGAGGGGTTGTTCTCGCCCGGCGTTTTGAAACTGCCATAAGGATTCGTGGAATTGGAACGGTTGTAGGAGCTTTCTAAGGCCATGGGATTCATGATGACGGTGCTGGAGTCACCCCGTAGTTTTGCACGGGGGATGGTGACGTCACCATATGGGTTTTCCAGAGAGATATTCATGGTGTTGGGCTTGGGGTATGAGGATAACTCCAGGTATGGACCAGGTACAGGTTTGTTTTCAAGTCAGTAATGCTGCGTTTGAAGCATTACTAATCCAAACAAATTATGTTTCTTGAATATCCCTAAAAAAGTGAGAAAAAACATTATCATCATGCATCACAAAGAAGATATACTTAAAGGTGCATTTTATATTTTACTTCTATTACTTATTTATATAACATTAGAGTAAAATAGTAACATTTTTACATTGACAATAAAACCCATTTACTCACTCTTTATGATTACATCTTTCCGAACTTTAGAAATTAGTATTAAATACATCACATAAAAACTATAAAATCACACAGATTGACGTAAAAGGCCAAAAATGTTAAATGTTAAACAAATAAATGTTATAGGTTCTTAAAAGTAGCCACTTTAGCTATGCACACTATGCAGTAGGCACATTCTCTTTACCTGTTTGAGAAATTAAATTGTTTTACCACCTTTAAAAACTCTAAATAAGGTAATGTGGCACACTTAAATTGTTTTTGTAGGTAACACATTTTAGTGCATTTCCTGATCAAATTATTTCTTATTCGGTTACTTTAAAAGTGGTCATTGAATAAGTGAAAAATACAACAAAAAACACGCGTGCGCACACAATAAACTTTTTCTTGCGCTCGCGAGCCTCATTTACACATAAAGCGCTTACCAGGCGGTGATATTTTCCTTGAGAAACCGCTTTCAGTCCTTGAAAAAGCTGCACACTCCTGCGTTCTGATCTTCCGTGTATCTAAATGAAGGTGAAACAGCCTGGAGCCTTCAGTTTGGAAGGAGGAGCCGATCGACCGTGAGTCTTATTTAAATATGTCAGTCAATAAATAGGCGGGCTTGATTTTATGCGGCATGAAGTATCGCGCAAGTGACTCGAAACATGTGGTTTCGTCTCGGTCTCGCGATACATCGATGTCATACGCTGATCGGTCTGCGCAGCGCCTAGTGAAAATGATAATGCAACTCCAGGAGTTTAGTTTCATTATACTTCAATACTTATACAATACTTCACAATAAACATACTTAAGAAAGATACTTTTTGCCAATTGAAAATTTAAAACACTTTAAAACTAATACTAGGGATATACTTTAATATACTTCTTTTAACAAACATTACAAACATTCCATCCCTCTGAAGTTGCTTCAGTTGAATTGTTTACGTCAGTTAAACATTAACGGGCATTGCTACAAATAAGACTGTATTTAAAATGGGTGGAAGTACATGGTAGGTCTAATTATATTAAGGGAGTCAGAGAACCAAGTACTATTTTGGGCTTTGTTGTTGTTGAATCTTTTCTGTTACCTTTACGTCATCAAATACCAGAGTTCTCAGTCGTTGCATAGTTGAGAACATGCTCGGCTAATATATATGTTTTGTTCAGCAATTAAACACAGTATCACAAAAGTTAAGGAGTGGTTCCCATGACATTTTAAGGAGCAGCATAATGTACTTTATCTACTATTTTAATAATACTTGATGTAATCACTTTTAAAAATACTTG
Source organism: Beaufortia kweichowensis (assembly GCA_019155185.1). Lineage (NCBI taxonomy): Eukaryota > Metazoa > Chordata > Actinopteri > Cypriniformes > Gastromyzontidae > Beaufortia > Beaufortia kweichowensis. The sequence continues at coordinate 4,091,204 of CM032795.1, read as the reverse complement.
TTTATTTGATCATGCATGTAATTTTAGTAACTTTTTTACCATTAAAAAGTTGTTAAATCATTTTTTCTTTTCTAATTGTCACATCTGTAACAGTCTATATTCTTAATAAATGGGCAACTATTTTATGTTCTTTGAAGAGCCATCCCCTTCTCAGTTTGTTGGGTATTATTGATTCTAATTTGTGCATTTTAATTTAACTTAAGTCCTACACAGTATGTTGCCTCTCAAAAACGTGTGTTCTTTTTGTCACATCCATTACACATGTATATTTTTTTATAAAATAGATATCTTGTGTATAGACTAATATTTTGTTGATGTCTGGACTCTATCAGCATGGCTTTAGTAAAATATAAACAAATGGTTTGATATATTGGTAATAAGTAAATGTAAAAATTGATATTTTAGGCTTTAAATGAAAATGTCACGTCCATAACTCTGGAATTGAATTGCCCAATTACACTTACAATACAGTGGTCTTCATTTTGCTTGTTATTATTTAATACAATCTTTTTCTTACAAGTAAATTGCCAGCACAACAGCAGCACAATAGTGTGGCTAATACATTTTTTAAAATTGATTTCAGAATTTATTAATATTTGGTTTGTCGCCGTTTCAATTTATTAAACTACAGCTGGCATGTACTATACAGATTTGTACAAAACACATTATCACAAATTAAAAGTAATGAGAAAATATAGCAAATATATTTAAATAAATCGAAGGGGTTGATGCCACACAGTACTTTATCAGGGTTTACAGACATTCATGTTATCTCAGCATGGTTTGGAAAGGTTCAAACTTTTGTGTGCTTTTAAGAAAGCTAGGAAATGTAATTTATTAGAATATTTTTCATTTAACAGCACTCTTTTGACATCAAAACTGCACACATGTAGTTTTAAATACACCTGCAGCTGCATATGTAAATACTCTTTCACCATACGAGTTCCAGTTTAGTCAGAATTTATATGCATGCAGTTATTGTCCTCCTGGAATGATGTGAGACTAAAGCACTCGCTGACAAAACACACGTATCTAAGCACACATACAGGTTCAAACACATTCTTCTTGAGTCAGGAGAATGTGGCCATTGCTGACTAGCAATATCAAAAGGATGTTGCTGTGAGCAAAAAAGTTTCTAGATACTTAGACACATACAAACTAATTTCAAATCCACCCACATATTTGTTGTCTTCCTCTTTTGTTTTTTGCATATAGATAACTGAAATTATACAGACAGGGCTCTGTATGACTGTGTTCTGTTTTCAGAGGTGAAGAAGGTTAAAAAAGGTTTGAGGGGCACTTCACTTATTTTCAATCAAAGGTAGCCCTAGTAACAGCATATGCAAACAAGAGTAACAAAAGACTAAGAGTGGTTAGGCTCAGCAAAACAATATGATCAAAAGCTTCCTCCATTAATGGTGTGTTTGAACGTGTATATATGAAACCTTATTCAGCAGTTAACATAAGGTTATTGTCTAAAGAGAATATATAAATAATAAGCGAAAACACTTTTTGTCAGAAATTGCAGGAACAAAGTGTGCGTGAGTTGCCTGCAAATGTAGATATTATATCTATATGTATATATATTTTTTAAACATTTTACTTTATGGTTGCTTACTTTGTGCTTACTTATGTGAAGAGTCCATCCCCGAGTCTTAATATTAGTCATCTCCCTAGATATGATTTCGAATCTATAAGCTTTTTGTCCATCAGGTAAAAAAATACATTTTAAGTGTACCCTAAATATCCAACCCTAAATATGAGCAATACCACACCTTTATTTTAATTCACACCTTTAGTTCAAGATCATCAAAAGTCACATCTCAGGTGAGCCATAAAATCACGTGACTGTGTGGAAACTGTCGTGGTATTGTGATGCGATTCAAATCATGTGGTCATGACCCAAAAAGGCTGACATCAACTTACCACAGACTTTATATTCAGACATTCAAGTGTCTCTCTCTCTCTCTCTCTCTCTCTCTATCTCTCTCTCTCTCTCTCTCTCTCTCTCTCTCTCTCTCTCTCTCTCTCTCTCTCTCTCTCTCTCTCTCTCTCTCTCTCTCTCTCTCTCTCTCTCTCTCTCTCTCTCTCTCTCTCTCTCTCTCTCTCTCTCTCTCTCTCTCTCTCTTTCTCTCTCTCTCTCTCCTCTTGAGTGGGTTTTAGTTGTTTGGGTGTAACCATTTAGCAAACAGCTGTTGGTAATAAAGTTAATTTGAAATCTTGGACAATGTGATAACACTAGTAAAAACATTAAAACAAACCCACAAAAATGAACTAAACACAAATTAAATCAACAAGGAAACATCACAATGGAACCCTTACTGACACTCTGAGTCACATCTTATAAGCAAAAACAAGTTCTTTAGCACACTGTATTACATAATGTTTTTATGTTATGACTCAATATACAACATTACTCATCTAGTGAAAATAGAGATGGAGAAATAAAGAAACCTTTTCTTTTTAACTCTTATAGAGTTTACAGAACAGAACAGATTTGTTTATTTTGATTTCAGCATCTGAACTATCCTAAATACAGTTCTTAGAAAAAGTTAAGCCAGTAGCTATTGAATAGAACTATTCACTACACCTGACTGATAAAAGCTTGTATCTCAATTGCCTGAGACAATTAAATAAGATAAGATTAGACATAAACAAAATGTATGGCTACTTAATGACTAAAGTGTTTATTAGACTAAGAAAAATTATTTTCAGTAACACCTTACAATAAGGTTGTATTTATTAACATTAGTAAATGCATGAGCAATATACAACATTTAAAAATCTAAATTCATGTTAATTCTAGCATTTACTAATACATTTTTAAAATGAATAGCTGTAACTGTTAACATTTGTTAATGCACAATGAACTAACAAAAAAATTTGTATTGACATTAATTAACATAATATAGATTAATAAATGATGAAAAACTATATTGTTAATTTTTAGTTCATGTCAACTAATGCATTTACTAATGTGAACAACCTTATTGTAAAGTGCTTTACCAAATTCTCTTGGGATGTGTGGGATATCTTTTATTTATTTTAGACACAAAATTGACTGAAACACTATATAAATGAGCAGCAGTATGAGAGCTGAATCTGCCAATGGGATTGCAGACAGCATGGGACCCGCCTCCTGATAAGATTAAATACAACAGTGGAATAGAAACGCCTATTGGCAAGCAGCAGGACAGTAACATGGCGACCTCCAGTGAATAAATCCATGTCTCTGACGTGGTTGCTTCTAATAAAAAAAAGAAAGAAACTGTTTTCTCCAAATGCTTTTCAACCCGTCTTTTAGTAGTGATTGTTCCTGTTCATATGAGTTCATTAAAAACAACAATAACTACATTACAAAGTAAATATTTGGAGTAGCCAAAGGCCCCTGAGGACAGGGTGGAGACATAAGCATTCTGAATTGAGTTTCAATTACTGCTGATTACTTTGTGCACAATTTCCTCATTTTCAAAGAGTCTTTTATTCTCTTTTTAAAAAGACAGACAATCCTCCAGATCCAAGCTGTAGGGATACCACAAATTAAATAACCCAAAGAAATTTACAAAGCAGGTTATCATATTTCCGTGTTTACAATGTCGTGGGATTGACATGCGTCATCATTTTTTATGTCAACACAAACGTGCAAATGTGAGAGATAAACATCAAGAGTGCTTGGGAAAATTGAGATACTGGCTCGGTGTCCTCCAAAGTAAGTCCCTATGTATGGAGAAAACGCACAAAATACAACATGCACAAACACTAAACATTGGCTTGCTAGGACCAATGACGTCTGGTCGCCCTCATTTTGCCAGCAGCAGGACGCTGTGAACTAGAAATTAATTTTCTATACTGCCAACGTGTGAAATCAGAGAGGAACAAATATGCTGTTGTCAACTAAATATTTTACTCAATCAGTTTCTGTCGTGGTACCAATACGAGTTTACTATCGTTGTGTGATTGTACAATAGCATATGCAGTAGCTTTATAATTTAAGCAGACAGTAAAGCAAAGAACATTTTTGTGAATTATTATTTCTAACTAATAACTGCATATACAAATAATGCACGAAAATCTACTCTTTGCTACCATCTAGTGGTAAAAAAATGCTTGGTTTGCAGCGATATACAGTGGCAGTGGTTTAAAGTTGTCTACGTTGTTTTTCATTCAAAATATGTAAAATTAAAAAATTTAAAACATAGTTGGCCTCTAGGTAGCTAGATTTATTCAGGTATTGTATATTTTTGAACAGAGGTTGTGCTTAGAAAACTAATAGTTTGTATCTGTATCTAGTGTATTGGTGACATTTGTATTATGTTTGTGGAAGTGTGAATAGTGTTGATAAGATACTTTGCATTATTTATTACTAATTAGTTCTTAAAATAATATAATCTATATATTTGCTAACATGGAATAATTTTGCCATTTACGCATTGTTTTTTAAAATGTCTTTCAAAATCCAAAAATATAAACAAAATTATAAACAGCCTTAACAATAAGAGCTTCTAAAAAGCAACTCCTGACTCAATAAGTCAGAATAAAACTGCTCTACTGAATGTAATAATTTGACAAGTATCCCTTTTTATAGTCAACAAAGATAAATACTTTAAAAAAAATATATATATATATATATATATAATAAAAATGAAAGATAATCCCTTACTTTACTTTTCCTAAAGAAAAAGTAGTTTAAGTACAGTAATAAGTTACTTAGTAATCCATTACACTAGTCAAATAAATGCACAATAAAAAAAATTATGATATGTTAACTGCATAATTTAACCAATTAATATATTTATATATTAAGTATATTGGTATGTAACTGCAGCTATTGATGTGTCCTAGGCTCATATAACCAGGAGGATCCGAATGTTCATGTGTTTACAGAAATTTTTTTTCACATGGCATTCTTCTTTTCTCTCATACATTTTTACTTCATTTTAGCACATCTGGAAAAGTGTATTGACTCTTCAACAACTGTTTAGTACAGTAAGCAACACTGCAAATTACAATATATTTTAATGCATTTCATGTGTTGTATTTTGATCGATTTTAATACTTTTACCAATAATTCAACCATTTCGATAAACTTTAACACAAAGACATTTTAAAATGCTAAATTAACTAAGTGATGAGTTGTGGTTGCATACAAAAGCATTGTAAATGACTTTTAGTGTGATATAATGGACTCTAACAATAATGGCAATATCTAACGATATAATTTTGGCCAGTAATAATAATACTTATCCACTGTAGTGAATCTGCAGTGTGGGGGGTGATTTGGCAAAGATACATGGATGACAGATGTCTGTGCGTGACTATAGGCTTAGGTTTCATGGCTCTACTTTTGGAACTGCAAAGCATTAGGTCACTTCAGTCTTTTATTCAAAATATTTTCACCTTTAACTTGTCTGATGTGTTTCTTTACATGTTTTTGAACTAAACAAAAATCTATTCACAAGCCATGCCCATGGTCCATCCCTTATACTGTATTCAATTATCTTTAATCCTTTTGTCATTCATTAATGTCATTCAGCTTATAGGGGAACTGGTCAGAGCAGATCATGGAATAGTGAATGCCACGAGAGCAGAGAGATTTGTAATACACACAGAGGTCTGCAGTAATGCAACTCATTTACAACTCCCTCCCACAATCACATTTGTTTTTAGGAGGGTGAACGTGCATGGTGTGTGTGAGGCACAGGTTCACAGCGTCAGGGAGTACTTAAATATTAAACACTTTGGAGAGGTACACCATTGTTTGCCCTCCATTTTAGAGAGGCAGTTGTGGTTGGTTGGGAAGGAATGGCAAGGCAGAGCCAGTTTTGCTGGGAGTTGCAAGCAGAACTTCAGAGAGAGAGAGAGAGAGAGAGAGAGAGAGAGAGAGAGAGAGAGAGAGAGAGAGAGAGAGAGAGAGAGAGTGCACTCAGGTGTAAAAGCATTTGACAAAAGACGTGAACCATGGCAAAACCGAGACACAACTGACTGTAAAATGTTAACCGAAGTTGGACTTTTGGTACATTAAAATGGACGAAACTGTGAGTGGGACATCAGAAGCTCAAGAGACCGAGGATCAACAAAATAAACCTGGCGAGGAAGAAGACAGGTAGAAGTTCTTCATGGAAATGTTCATTATTTTTCAAATGTTACAGGAAATTGCTGATATAATATTAATTAAAACATGAAGATTTATTATGATGCATGTGTTCAAATAAATGAGAAATCCCAAATGTTTTTAAAATGTTGGTGTAATAAATGCATTTTTGAATTCTTTTGATATGATTTTCTACAAATATATTTATTCCTATTTCCTATAATTATTGCGTATATGTGGTTATTAATGAATTCCATTAAATAAACAATATTCTAATGTTCTCATCATAAACAATAAAATCATTTTATTCAAATATTTCTCATAAGCTCATTAAGCTGTTTTTATAGTCATGGTTGTACGTGTTGTGATAGCTGGTTGTGAATATGAAGAGAGATGATAAAAAGCTATTAGGATCTTTTACTATAGCCTTACTCGCATATAAATTCAGCTCTGTCCCTAATGGTAAACAGATACAACCAGCTCAGCTTACATATTGGCTTGCACTAGCTGACCTTGCATGTAACCAGTTGAGTAAAATGAAAAACAATGAAATGAACAAAAAGTAAATGTCCCAATGCTGTCCGAATAAAGTATGTGGACACTTTACTTGTTAACTGTCACTGTTCCACAGGTTATTTCACTTTAATATTTCATAGTTCTAATCTAATCATGGCAAACTGTATATTGATGGATATTTGACAAATTTTCAAGAATAAATATTGTAAATATTGTTTCATTACAATAAACATAAAGTTAAAAAATATTAATCAATATTGTTATTTTTTGTAAAATACCCAAAAGTTTTAAAATTTAAAAAATGATATAAAACATTTTTGTTTAGATTTTCATGTGTATGCTCAATATATGCAGTGACAGTTATCAAGTTAAGTCACACTTAAGCGTACGAATAACATATTACTCATTCCAAAACTAGAAGTAACTAAAGCTAACTTCACTTTTCTAGCACAATTTAGTGGATGTATGAAGTTAGTTCTTTACAGGTGTAGTTCATTATATTAACAATAGACACTGTGCCGAGCAGGAAGTGTGTAATATTGTTTTGTTTTCATCTCAGACAATACATAGAGATGCTTGTATCATGTTGAGCTCATTGTTTAGGGTCTCGGATGTTGTCGTGTCTGAAGCTCCAGTGGAGAAGGATGTGGAGACTGGACAGCAGAACTCCAGGGACAGTCGGAAACTGGACTGCATCATCTGCTACAGTGTGTATAACTTGGGAGAAAGGCTCCCACGGAAACTCTACTGTGGTCACACGTTTTGCCAGGCTTGTCTAAAGCGACTGGACACTGTCATCAATGAACAGGTGCGGCCAGCATTACCTGTACAATTCATCACCAATATCTGCCACAAATATTTGGTTGACCTATTAAATGTGGATGTTTAAGTGTTGAAATGTTTGCTTAGCTTTGTTGCTTTATGCTACAATTCAAGACTTGTATCAAAATGCTGTTAGATATCTCTGATATGCAGGAAACTGTAGAGGTTCTTATCTAGAGAATCCATGGAAATGTTTGTTAACAATTTTTTATATTTTTAGCATGATAAAACATTTTTTGGCCTTGTAATCTTTGAATAAAATGTGAAAATGTACATTTTACAGGTTTGTACCACTCTGATATGGCGATCATTGTCTGACGATGTCAATTAGACAACTTGGGCAGGACATCTTTTAACACCTCCCCTCCAACATCACTCCTCTGCGAGTTATGTTTCTGAATTAAACGCTTACTTTTGTAGATTCAAAAGTAGATTTTTCACAAAACAAGTAACATCCTCAATTTTTAGCATTAGATATTTAGTTTCACTCAGAAATACCACTGAAAAACCACAATATGGAAGTAAAAAAAGATTTAAGATGGGGATTTTAAAAGGAAGTAGCTGTTCTTCCAGCCTGACCAGCTAAAAAGAGTAAAAACGTTTGTGAAAAACTATCACAATCCAATAGGACAAAGGTGTTATAAAATAAAATGTTGACCATTGTAAGATGTCAGGAGCATAAACATGACTGGAGTGGCATCAGTGAATGTGGAATCTATGTATACATATTATATTTTTTATGTGCCCAGCCATTGTAGGTTGATCTTACTGTAGAGTGAATTTAACATTGCTGTTTGTTTGAATAACCTAAACCACTGGCTCAACCAGTATTTTTGGCCAATCCAATGGCCAATCTGGATGGGGCAGAAGAGAGAATAAAGAGTTTTGGAACCTGTTTGGAAACAGGAAACACACTGGTAGTTTATAACAAATCCCTAATCCCAAGCATTAAAATTTATAGCACACCCTGTCCTAAGTTTAATTCTTTTGAAACAAATCTATCAGCGAAGATCTATATTTTACCAAAAAACATATTTATTCATTATTCACAATATAACAGGAAAAGTTAACGTCACTGAAAAACCATGATGACATAACAACTAATGCTTCTCAATGTGTTAATATACTGCATGATAACATTTCTGAACATGATTCTTCCATGATTTTAGATGTGGATCCCGTGTCCACAGTGCAGGCAGAACACTCCTCTTCCTCGTGGGGGCGCCACTGGACTTGACCTCGACCTGGCAGCATTTCTGGGTGTTAAAGCTGAGGTGGAAAACCAGCGAACCTACAGTCAGAAAGCACCCCTGGAGACGAAGAATTCTTTTAAACAGCCAATCACAGATCAGCCTCCTTCAGCCTGGGCCAACGTGGCGACGACTGATCGCCGGTTCCATAGGAGCCCGTGTTGCAAGCACTGCCTGCTCTGCTGCTGGTGGTGCTGATGTTCAAACACCTGCTGAAAGCTTGTGGACATCATTTTACCTCACAAGGGGAGAGACTGAATGCCTCTTACTGTCAGACATTGTAAAAAAAATGGCTTTGCAGGAACATTTGAGCAGAAACATCCATCTAATAATAATGGATGTTGCACTGTTTTTAAAGTCTCCTTCACGCACATGCCTGGGACAACAAAACTGACTTTATCTGGGTATCCAAATGCATCGCCGATGCGGCAGATTTTGGAAAGGAAGTAGTACTTTATTCTTCTGCATGTCTGAATAGACTTTAAATGGTATGTTTTCAGAAAATTTCATGATCATTTCATCCCCCTTACAACACTACTAAAACTACAGAGAACGTATGATTGTTCATGCTTTTAATTGAAGCAAACTGTCAAAGACAATTGAACAACATGCCAGCATAAAAAAATCTAACATACAGATCTTAAAAAAAAAAAAAAAAAATTAAAAGAAACAATGTAAAGTTAAAAATGAAAATATGATTTACGCCGTCATAGATTGTAACATCCAAAGCGTTGGTAAAAAAAATACAAACTCGAGTACTGAAAATAAAGACAGCACAGCTCACACTCCCACGGAAGAAGACAGAATGATCTTATTCCGACACCCAGAGTTTAAAGGTTCGATCATAGGAGCAGGTTGCAATGAGCTGTCCGTCGGGTGAAAGGTCAAGCCCCATAACTTTGCCCTCATGCCCTGCCAGAGTCTTCAGAGGAGACCAGCCTGGATGGGTCCACACCTTGGCTGTGTTGTCATACGCACCGGTCAGCAAGAAATGCCCATCTGATGCTAAAAAAAAAAGATTCTGTTATGTTAACACTATGCAAAAATTTTACAAATTTGACATTTGATTAAAAAAAATTATAATAACAGTCAAGGTGAAATAATACTGCCTTCAATGTCGGAATGATCTGGTTTACAACCGAGTACAGATGAAAGCCATCCGCTTTGTAATTATCAGTGGGATCCAATGAATTTATACAAGACTAAACTTTGAGTTGAAGGCATGTCAATTTACAAAAATTTATATTGTAATCGTGACTGTTGAAGGTACAATTTAGTTTGTATGTGTTTTCTGTCATGCTGATAAATAAACAGTTGAGCAACGGATAAAGTCAACAACTGCTAATGGCATTAAATCAGCTTTAATCGTCAACACTTACGCTGGAATTTGACGGATGACAACAGGTTCTGATGGGCGGGAATCGTGTACATACACCTCCTCTGCCGGAGGTCCCACACTTTACAAGTGTGATCTCCACTTCCTGTTGCCACATGGTAGCTACACAAAGAAGATTGCAGAGTTAATAACAAAGAAAGATGAAATGAAACATTTAAGCAAATCTTTCAAATATCAAGCTCTTTATTACCCGTTTGGTGAGAAGTTGATGCTGTAAATCTCTTTAAGATGACCCTCCATGAACATCACACAACGACCGGTTCGCAGGTCCCAGACACGAGCAAATGAATCCAGACCGCTGTGCGTGGAACGTAACAAAAGCATGTTATGAATATGAATTGATTCCATTTTTTATTTAAGCTAAATACTGATCGTTGCTGATCATGCACAATTTTGTAATGCTGTCTTGACATAGTGACTATAGAGAAAACAGTGCTGTGACCATTTCTTTACAGAACATTAGAGTTTAAGCATGAGACTCTCACCCAGTTCCTGCAAGCGAACCATCTGGGTGGAAGTGCAGGTCATGGACTCCTTTACTGTGACCCTCCTGATGCAGAATCTCTTCTTGAACTTCAAGATCCCAGAGTCGCCATGAGTTATCGTAGCTAGATCAAGAATCGAGGTATTGAAAATCAAGGATTTACACACCAATAAGATTTGTTTAGATGCATTTACTAATTAATTTAGAAAGAGGTTTGGTAGGTTAACATCAGGGGATTTTAAGAGCTTTTGATGTAAATCCCATTTCTGTAAAGCCTGCTACATATTTTATTATGTCACTTAAATTACTAAAACAGCACATTGTGTCCAAAATTACACTAATGCTCATACTACGATTGTGTTAGATTTCTCTTTAGCTACAATATGTGAAAACACACAACCCACAGCATATTTTATATTATAATATTTCTTAAAGAAATAAAAGTTGTCATGTTTCATTTTCTTTTTTATGTCTGATTGATTTAGAATCACCTATATGTATAAAAAACTATATTCTTACCAGGTTGTGCCCAAAAACCGCCCAGACGGGTGCCACGCCACTCTTGCGACCCTCATGGAGTGCCCTTCAATGTCTGCTACAGGCTCGTCGCTACAGATTACAGACACATGAACATTACAATCTTTCACTTCAAAGACTAAGACAGAAAAATCACATGACACATACAAACCTGTCTAAACTCCACAGCTTCACAGAGCCGTCCGCAGCACAGGAGGCCATATTAACATCAGACTCCTCCAGGGTCAATGTGGCTTGAGGGTGAAAGCAAATCGCTCCTACATTGGTATTGTGACCTGAAGATGAAGAGGTCAATTTATGTAAAGGTTTATTTTAGAATAAACACAATAGATGAACAACCATAAAAAAGGTGAAGTAACTAGAAACTGGGAAATATTTACCTCTTAATGTGCGAACGGGTGTACAGTCTGGGACTTTCCACAATTTACACAAACCACTCCTACAACAGAAAACAGGGAATACTTATTCATAATGTACAGGGAGAGAATAAATTACACTACACTTTATGTAATCATACATCAAAAAAACATAATAAATAAAAAAAAGAAATAATAAACAACTGACCAAGATGCAGTCACCAGTAGCTTAGAATTGGGACTAAACTGGCAGTAGGATATTGGACGGTCATCGCCAATCTGGCTGCAGAAGTTATTCAGATTCTGTATAAAATAAAATAACAATCATTTACAAACAATAAAAAACATAAACACATAGACTTTCTATATTCTGGACATGTGTTCATACCCGGAGGCTCTTGTGTAGCTCTTGCTGTCGGACTGTTCGTGTAGATTCTGGAATTTCTCTGTGGGCTCTTGCGGCATCTAACCTCTGCACTGCTCTGGAACAAATAAAAAACAATTCCAGCTTTTTAAACATGCAAAAAAAATCAAATTAAGCTTCATTTTAAGAAAACGAAGGCGTATGAAAGATGTTTATGGCATTCAATAAGAACTAATTGTGAATACCTGGGCAGTGAATACTTGGCCAACCACACACGTGCTTCTTTCAGAGAGGTAGGGCCTTCATGGTACCACGTCTGCTGATACTGACCAAAACACATGCACAAGCATTAACATGTAATTTTGCATTTACATGAGTTTTTCAATTCATTAGTGTATGGTAAAAAAGTAAATTAAAACTGGGAGATGACCAATGCAAAAAGATGTTCTTACTTCATCTTGACTGCGTTTTGATCTTTCATCTTCTTTCTTTGATTTCTTCAAAGCGTCAGGACCGATTACAGAAAGAACGTTTCTTAATCTGTGGAAGAAATTAGAAATGGATATGCAAATATTTATTGTAAATGAATGCAGTTCCTATTGGCAAAACTTTCAGAAGATAATGTGCATCTTCTGTTTCATTTTAAAATAACTTTTTATAAAAATTCTGCATAATAGACTTGCCTGACTATAGAAAAACATGCTTTAAAAATAAAATGCACTTTCAAAGTCATAGTCAAGTTTTTAAGAGAGACCTTAAATGAGCATTTAAACCACAAAAATACTGAAAACCTTCATTTTGTAACTTTATATAAAAGTGCAAAATCTGGCTCTACCAGATTAAGCGAGCACCCACCTCTCCCGTCTGTCTGCAGGCCCCTCCCCAAATAGCGTGATTGGCTCGCCAAGAGCTCTGAGGCAGGCCTTGACCTCAACATCATCGGTGGAGACAGTGATTTGTCTGGCTCGCTTTCTGCGCTCAAACTCTGCCAACACTTCAGCCTGTCGCTCACTCACACGGTCCTCCATTTCCATAACTTCACCTGAGGAAAAAGCAATCAATTTACTGTCACAGATGCTGAGTGACCATCCTACAAAATTATATTTGACCTCTTTATTTTAATAAAGTCATTAAAAAGTAGTTCAATTGTAACTCACCACTGGAGATATTAATATTTCCAGACTCAATGCCAGCCTTAACGGCATCTGAAGCTTTGGAGGTTGTTCCTTCATGGCTGAGACGCTCCTTCTCCTTTTCTTCAAGACTTCCATAGAAGATCCTGGCCTTTTTCACAACTGGAGCTTCGTCTTCGTCCGACATCTTTTCAAGAGCAAACTGTCCACCAAAGTAATTATTTTATAAGCAAGCAACTCAAGACCATTTCATGGTTAATTTACAGATCAGATTTCAACAATAATAGTACATCATAATCTTACACTAATCAGTCAATCCCATAATAAAAGTGCATTTAAATCACACACAAACTTAATATATGTCTGAATATTTGACATTTTGCCAATTGTGTAATTGTGACAACATATTGATTTCCCTTATTACAAAGCAAAAAAACTTAAAATGCATAATTTAGACCAAGTAATAAAAAGCAGCCAATACGTGCCCTGGATATACTTCCTGCTAAAAAAGCTGCTTTATAAAACACATTTTTGCAAATTCTAGGCAAAGGCTGATTACACTGAAGATGGTAAAACATAACACTTTATTTTATCATGGATTTCTAGTAACAACATAATTGTCATTATCATTGTCACCCTAATCTTTTCAACGGTAGTGTATATCAGTGTCTTCATACCATAGTACATAAATACGGTCACTATATAGTATGGTAAAGTACAATTTGATACCATGGCACTGCTACAGTGCTTTTTGACAGGAAATTAAGCTAACGAGAACTGCAAACGTGACATTAACGCTCATCTTAATAAACTGTTTACTCACCCTTTATCGCCTTGCTCGGAAATAAATACTTTTCCTTACAAACAGTATGCTTATTTGAAAACTAAAGTGCACTACAAACACGACAGTCCACACAACGCGGGCACACGGCGCACAATATGTCGTCACATCCGCTCGCTTTACGCTTCATTACAAATAGCGACATCTAGTGGCTAAAGTATGGAATAATAAAATGCTATTTTTTAACTTCCAGATTTCAATACAAGTAGGAAAACAATACACAACAAACAAAAACAATTACAAAAAATGTACAATTTACTGAAACCTTGTTCCTAAATACGGGATGTTTTCAAATGTAAGGATTTCGAAGAAGTGATAATAAGCATGCGGATCGGTGCAGTATGTATCGCGAGAGCGCTACATGCACTGCTTTCGAATCTCTCGCGATCCCCTGATGTCATATGCCGATAGGTCTGCGCAGCGCCACATTAAGTCGAACATACAAAGCTTGTGTGTGCGAATCAAGAGCAGCCAAGCAATGGAAGTTAGCGGAATGTCTTAAATGCCAAATGCACACTTTAACGCGTGTAAAGTTGTTAAAAATATCCATTTTAGACATCGACCACGCCCTCATTACCGAGACGCTGAGGGGAAAGAGATCACGTGACACAGAGAGTGAGCGAGCCAGTGAGCGGAAACGTTGAGTGTGCGGTAGAGGTGTCCGTATCCATCCGAGTCAAATCCACTCTGTATTCTCTTTCATGTGGATGTAAACACAGTGTCTGGCAGCAAGGGTAAGTTTGATCATCACATCTGTGCACTTGTGCATGTGTGTTTCGTGATGCGTCTCGTGCTTCCTGTCTAAAGAAACAGAAAAGGCTAAATATCTGATGATCAGGAAGGAACTTGTATGTGCCGAGAAAACATCTGTGGCCTTGCATACATTATGCACAGCTCTGATTTGCAAGTCAAGCAGCTACAATTGTAAGAGAAATGCTGGTAGATGTGTTTGCATGGACTGCTGTTGACACAGTCTTTCGCGCAGTTTTATTTTGGATCAAGTAGATGATGGGCTTTGCCTCTGACGTGGCGCTCTTTTAAAGTAAATTTAAAAGCTGATGCACCACAGTCACATTCGTTTCAAAAATGATAAAGTATAGAGAATATGTATAGAGAATGAACAGTATGTACGTCACAAAGACTATATACTTTTATTTGATTTGAGCAGCACGCTATTACAAAAAGTATTGTGCTGATACCATAGTTCAGTTATGCTAATACCAGATAATACCATAATATTAGTCAGGGCAATTACGGTTCTAAGTGTATGAACACGATGCATGCATGCCAAAAAACAGCGTTACTGCCCTTTAAAGAGACAGTACACTAAAATGTGCTGTTAATTTACTCACCATCAGGTTATCATCGTAGAACAAAGGATGCAGAAGAATTAGTTGAATAAAGAAGATTTTAGCAGTATTCTGGTACTCTGTAATTCATAAAATGCAAGACCACGGGTGAAATTTTTATCAGTATGTCTGTTGTCTGATAATCTTGCAGTGCATAATTGGTCCAGATGGCTATGAAGATTATGGTGAAAAATCCCTCTAGTTACTGTATGAGTCTGTTGTCAGGGAAACACAATGATATTATAAAATAAGAGCAATCACATAATCTGCAAAGAGTTTGAGAGTTATTTTCTAGTTGATGGCACAGGTTGCAAGTGTAGGTAATAATTATTTTTTCAAATTTTAAAATGAAACTTCAATTAAAATATCATCAGAATTTAGTTTAAGATGTTTAAATTGACACCTGTTCACATTTAAATATATTTTAACAAATTTGTTTTTAACTAGAAATGTGTGATGAAAGCCAGTCCTAAAGAAAGGCAAAGCTAATCAGGTGTGTTATAAATCAATTTCTGCCATCTATGCAATATATCATATATAGACTCATATGTAGGTCTTTTTCTTTGTGACTGTATCAGATGATAATAATATGATGTTAAATAATTTGCAATGTTCATATACTATGGTATTAACACAGTACTCCATTATTCTGCAAAGAACACCATGTAAACATACCATTACTATTGTATTATGTCTACTTTACATAAGTAATATAAGGTAATATAATCCTTGATTCTTTACAGTTACTATGAGCAGCGAGCTCAATGTGCCAATGGGCTCTCCAGCTCCTGGAGGCTCAGACAGGCTGCAGGATGGTGGTGGAATGGACTACAGAGACTGGGTTCGCCGTAGTTATCTGGAGCTGGTCACATCCAACCATCACTCTGTCCAGGCGCTTTCATGGAGAAAACTCTACCTCAGCAGAGCCAAGCTCAAAGCATCCAGCCGAACCTCAGCCTTACTGTCTGGCTTTGCAATGGTCAGTAATAGTGTAGGACTAACCCATGATATGTTACATATTTAATTGTGTATATACAGTGCTGGAAATGGGGGAGCTAATTATGTAAATTTCATTCATGAATATAGTTGGATGGTTTGCAAGAAAAATGCAAAAAAAATGCACTCTTAAAGACTGGTGTTCAAGTTTATTAAATTCATATATCTCTATTACAGTGAATCTCGTAACTTTTCTGTTCAATTTTACTTCTATGTTATAAAGGTAAAGGAAATGCTCTCAAAATCATGTCTATGGCAAATATTGCTTCAAAATCAAAATGATTTCATTTTATTCCATAGGAATTTCCAAAATTCTGTGGTTAAGAGTACAAAGCCATGAACTAAATCAACCAACTCTAAAATAGCATTTGACAGATTTTTTTTGCTTCTTGATTTAAAAAGTTTTTAACAATATAAGAAATGACGAAGATGTTGTCAAAGCTGTTTTCAATTTTAAATCTGTTTCTAACAACCTCCTTCCAATTCTGACCAGGTGGCCATGGTGGAGGTGCAGCTGGAGATGCAGTACAACTACCCACGATTCCTCCTCATTGCTTTCAGCGTTTGTACCACAGTACTGGTGGCCGTCCATCTCTTCGCTCTCCTCATCAGTACCTGTATCCTGCCCAACGTTGAAGCCGTCAGCAACATCCACAATCTCAACTCCGTCTCTGAATCTCCTCACGAAAGGATGCACCACTATATTGAGCTCGCCTGGGGCTTTTCCACCGCATTGGGAATTTTGTTGTTCTTGGCGGAGGTGGTGCTTCTCTGCTGGATCAAATTCTTGCCGGTTGACTCTGGGGCGCAGTCCACCTCGGTTGTCGCAGCCCTGAAGCAGAACTGTAGCGCACCTGCGGCGGTTCAGCCGGGGCACAGCGGGTGGCAGGCGGCCTTGGCCTCCACCATCATCATGGTGCCTGTCGGATTGATCTTTGTGGTGTTCACCATCCACTTCTACCGCTCGCTGGTGCGCCACAAAACTGAGCGGCACCATCAAGAGATCGAGGAACTGCACAAGATCAAGGTGCAACTGGATGGCCATGAGCGAGGCTTGCAAGCAGTGTGAGATCCAGAGATGCGTTCCATTGCTTGACACTTTAAGCTTTCAAGCACATCAAAATTCTTCTCCTATTTTCTATTTTACAGCTGAGCAGACGTGTTTTTGCCTGGTGGAAGGATATCTCTTTAAAAACTGAGAAAGCATTACAGCAAAAAAGTTTACAAGATGTCAATAGCAAAGGGCTATTTATTTATATTTCTTTAGGTTAAAGGTCATTTGGATGTCTTCTTCATGTGTCATTTTCTGTTTCTCTGCCTTTACTAAGATAAAAGAATGTCGTATGGTTGCTTTAACATCTTTGACCTGTTTTGTCTTTACATGAGTTTTGCAATGCAAACCTGGATCGATAGTGTGCCAAATAAGACCAAACGGGGTGGTCTTGGTTCCATTATGGATCAGAATTTCAAGAGTCACTGCCAGACCATCCGACTAAAATATATATACATGCCTGCACCACTTACAATTCTTTGTCTGTGTTTAACAGTGGTTCTTCGATTCAGTAATCTTTGCAGAATATATTTTCCTCAAAATCTATAAAATATCTTTTTAAAGGCTACATACTAGTCTTACATGTAGTGCTATATTTTTGGCTCGGTCGTGAAATCTAGATGCTTCAGCCAGCACAGTGCACACTTCAGTGCTATGTTTAACATATCTTCAATGCATGTATAACGTAATCCCACCGTCACTTGTCAAGCACAAAAGAGTTGTCTGTATTTTACAGAAAGCCTAATGAATGTTATTCCTGTGTGCTACTGTTTGCACTGTTAATGGCAATAACAAAGATCAATGATTACTCGCTTTAAGATATGTAAAGAATGGGCACAATTATAAAATACTTGAATGAAGTAAAAGAACTTGCATTACCAAGCTAAAACTGTGTAACACAGCACGAGTTGGACGTCTCAAAATAAAGTCTTTTAGGTCAAATTGAGGAAAACATTCCAGTAGGACAAGAAGTTGGACCAATTTCTGCCTGCCTTAAATAAATGAATTGACAAAACTTTGAAGTGCACTTGTAGTATAGTTCACGATTTGTTCTGTTTGCTTTTCTATATAGGTATTTCACAACGTGATGTTACTGACTCTGGTGCTTCGTTGTAAGCCTTATGACAAACACCATGTGAAATGCATTGTTTTTATTTAATAGAGAGTTAGTGTTGACTGTGTAAAGAAGCATTGTGAAGCACTATTTCTGTTACAACTGCACATGCAATGCGTGAACGCTCAAATAAGGAAACTTTTACCATATTTACTATTGTACTCTTGTGCTTGTGGGCTTTTTTAAAAGCACTTTGCTCTTGCTGTGTATGTGCAAATACATACTTTGGTCACTTTTGATACTTCTGTTGCATTGTGCCACACGGTCAGTAGAGTTCAGCAATGCATATGCAGTTTGAAAGCTGACGTTTTTACATGTAGCCAAGCCAACTATTATAGAAATGTTTTGTTGAAGCATGTTATGTCACACCTGTCTGTACCTGTATGTTAATTTATGTCAAATAAACGCAACTTATTTTGTTTACTTCCAAAAACATTTGTGTATGTTGTTATTATTGATAAAATCACTTTTAGATTTTTGTGATTTTTTTTATGACTTTTATTATTTTTTACGTTTTTCTGGGCTGTCATTGTATCCTTTAAAATTAATAAGGATTTAGATTTTAAGGTTTTAAGACAGACAACTTAGTCTATGAGGGTAAATCTCATCAAACAAGCCAAAAACATATCTGCCCTTACAGAAAAACTCAAAGAATTTTAAATGTTTTAATGTTTTAATTTTAAAGGATTTACACGAAAATGTTCCAAAACACATGTATTTTTAAACATGAAATTGATGTGTCTTTTCTGTAAGGGGGGACAGGTTTTAGCACAATAAGCAAAGTCATTTTCTGCAATCATTTCAAATTTCAAATATCATTGTTACAAACTTTGTTATAAAAATATGACTAAAACATGTTTTTGGTCAAACTAACCCAGTAATGCACTTGTTAACAAGGCCACGGTGGTTTGCTGGAAACGTGTGAATGGTTGGGTTTCACAGCTGTGACTGGCAGGCACACATGAACTGAGACTGCAGCTGGGAATACATTGACAGCCAGTGTGAAAGGCCATTTCAAAAGGTATTTACTATTTACTGTTTTGGTATTTACTATTTTATTGCTCTAATCTGAGTGATATTAAGTAGGTTATATAAAATGCAGGCATGTTAAATAAATATTAAATTTGAGAGTTTATATAAAATCATAAAACTTAATATATTTTACATCACTATCCTTCATCTAAGAATTTACAGTCACAACAAAATGTTTGTGGAGATTTTTTGTCATTATAATCCATACAAATTTTATAATGGCTCCATGCTGAGTAAACAATATACTTTTAGTTTACTCTAATAGAACAGCATCAGCAAGATCAAATATATTGTACTGACTACCAATTTCAGTCCTGGAGGACATTTAAAATAAAAAAAACATTTATCTCGGGTATAAATGTTCAGAAACACTGCTCTTCCTTGTGATGTGTTGCAAGCTTGTGCACAGAATGAATAAGCACTTCTACAGTTTGAGGACTGCATATTAAAACCCACTTTGACCTCAGTGGCATGAATTAGTTCTTTCAATTACCAGTGATCCCTAGGGCATGATTACAGATTCAGGTGAAGTTGCCTCAGACACGGGCTAATGATGATAAAGTGTGAACAGGTGTGCACTAGACTAAGAGTGCTGCTGGATGCTGATAAACTACAAAGGCTTTGAAGAGAACTGTTTTCCTGCTCAGCCAGCCATAGGCTGAGTTCAAGATTAAGAACAAATTTATGGTGCATAACAATGTGAATAGAAAATATTTTAATGACTTTTTAAAATGGTTGTTAGTAGAAACAGATAAGTTGGAGGAAAACATGCTTTTGTCTCCAGGATTTGGACATTGTTTGTTTTAGACTTCATTGGCAAGTCTTTCTGAAAGCTTTTTTTTTTTAATAAGTACTGTGACGTAGTAATTATATTTGCAGCAATGATGAGTAAAAGAACATAACTGACTTGGTATTGTTGTCTTGTGGCATCATTGACCAAGATTTGATTAAGTTTAATCTTCTCTCTGAGCTGCTAATATTTTAGGTGTTTGTTTTCTGATGCACCTGAGCTCTATATTCACCAGGAAAGAAATAAAAATGTTTTTGCAGTCCTTTACAAATGAAACTTTCTCCCAGTGCCTTTTAACTGCCAGTAGTAACAAACTTGAGAATGTTTTTCTTTCAGGAAGTTTTCTGTGTGTAACAAAGATATGGTCTCATGGGGTTCATGAGTCTGGGAAAATTCCCTGACCCTATTTTTAGCTGGGGAGTATGGGGTCTGGCTGTGTTGCTTACTGTATGTTTTTGGAGATGGGTTGCCTCGTGGTTAAGAACAGCTTGCAGGATAAGTATCAGTGTTTTGCAGCAAGTTATATTGATGAAATATATTGTCAAATTGACCTCCTTTTAAGAGGGAATTTTGCAACCTTGTAATGTAGTGCTGCTTATGTGGTGTAGTTGTTTTGTTGTTTCACTGATGTTATCTCTACTTCAAGACTTCCTCATCTTATCAGCAAACAAATGCCTCCCAATGCCAACCCAGAAAGTCTGTATTATTATTTTTTTTTAATATAAATTAATTGCATTTTAATTTGAATGAAAAATTGCACCACCTAAGCTAGACAAAACATTTGTCTAAAAATTTGCTTATGGGTTGATCTGTGCTCAGGTTAGCTGTAAAAGGGTAGACATTGTTAATCTTCTGTACACTTTCACTAAGCTGCATTTCTGTAGTTTAAATTGAATAGATTTAAATGAAAATAAGTTTGCACTGTTAAAGCTAAGTTAAATAAGTTAAAGCACGAGTACCAATTACATGCATTGAATGGGACTTTCAAAAGTGTTTGGGTTAAAACATCCCAGGTGATGTGTGTCTCTTGATATAGATGTGCTTATTTCAATGGTCTGGTGCCAAGAATATAAAATCATTTTTAGGAGAGTTTAATTTTTTTAAAAATAATTTTTAAAATCCATTAATGTAACTCGTTTTATCTGCATAATTTCCAAATGTTCTTGGAAATGACTGTTGCATACCAGACAAGAAGCATCACTCTCCCACATTAAGCAGCTTTTAAAGTCACAGGTTGGTGTTGGCACATTTATAGAAAACAATGCTTTCCAATTTTAAACCACAGTGTTGCATGCCAAACAAACTGCACGATCATCAAAGACTTTTTAAGAATGTTTTGAGAGACAAAACACAACCCAAGAAATTCCAGATGTTTTTTTTAAAAGGAGGATGGCAAAATGTCACTTAAACAGTCCTATTACGCCTATTGACAGTCTAATTAAATATGCACATTTCACAAATTCAAATTCCAGTGAGCATTTTATCTTCATTAGAATAAAAACCAGCAATAAAATTGGTGTATCTGAACCATGCACTGACATAAAACACAACTTTGTCTTCTACATAAACAGCAGTTTATCCATCAGGTGTGTATATTTTAATGAGATGTTGCAGTTCAGAAGGGTAGCCAGTGAGGGGACATCTGTGGTTGGCTTTGACATAAACGTATATACACTTATAACAAAACACAAAGCCTGAAGTGGCAAGGGCAGTGTCATTGGTGCGCACCTTCCTGCAGAGCGGACAGACTTTGATGTGTGTGGGTGAAGTCTCCTGGTTTTGAAGATGGAGAGGTGGTGGAGGTGTTGGAAGGGAGGTTAAGGACTTAACAGTGCTTTGGTTCTCTGATGAATACCACCACTCAAGAAACTGCAGAAAAAACACTCCAATCGAGAGGCTGGTTGAAAGTGATACAGCAACCCCACCAACCATTGTAGAGACGAGATGATGGAATTTTTCTCCAATGCTGAAAAAGAAATGGCATTTTTAACTGTTAATATATGGAAATGTTGCTTTTTACTGCATTACAGTAATAATTTAGGGTAAAAATTAAGTTGGCATGTAAAAACAATTTCATCTAATTGATTTTCTTGGGTAGCATATTACTCAAATATACACAAATATTTTACTATTAGTAAAGACTTACAACTGTGATAAACTTACCCTTGACTGGGGCTTAATGCTGGGCCTCCTGGCTTGAGATCCAGTGTCCTGATGTCATCAGCAGTTAGATATGACAGTTTAACCCCTGCAAGCCACAAAAGGGGAGAATGTGTCCTTGCTTTGCCAAAGACATACAAAAGCTGTTGGCAAAAGACCCAGCCATCCCAGGCCATGCACACAAAGGGGTACGCAGCCAAAAAAGCCCTGTACATCTTCTGCATTAAAGACTGTGGCAAACGGATGGAAAAATCGTCCTCATCTCTTTGTCGAGCCAAGACTTTTTCCAGTTTTGTGTGCAGGTAAGGCAGAAGGGCCAGCAGGAGCAAAGAGCGCCAGTGTTGTCTACGTAAGAGCCCAAAGTGAGCAGGACGTGTGCTGTCTGTTCCCACACGCTTTAGACCGTAGAAGTTCTCTGAAAACGACGCGCTGGTATGGGATAGAAAATGATGCTGCAATAGTACATCTAGGATGGCGTAAATCTCATCAAACCTCCTCCAAAGAACTCCATAGCGAGCAGGGTCGGAAGTGGCAAGGATCTGTGGAAAATGGCAGCGTTTACATCTGTTTGATCTATTGATTTATGCAAACTTTGTACTTTTTGCTGTAAACGTACTACTGTACAGCAAGTAGCATTAAACTCTCCACTTGGAAATACATACTTTTTACGGTTATTTGACAAAAACAGACATTATGATGTTACATAATTTCAGTTCTGGAATAACTATATTCCACCTATGAAATAAAACATGTAATAGTAGGTGTGGCAAGAGTGCAGAGTAGTACTTTTCGAAATACATATTTTTGCATAAATAAAATCTCTGCACTACATATATAACAAGTATGCAGTACACTATAAGCATATTCTTGTGTTCCAAGGCCTATAGAAATTATATACAGGTGCACAGTAGGAACCTAAAACTCCAGAAACATGATTAATTCATATTAAATCACAAAAGTGTCAATCATTGTAAAACAGATATTAAATCAGTGAATGTAACAGTGTAACAGTAAAAATCATTTAGGTGTCACCACGTGTCAAGTGTCGTTTAAGACGTATGGATGAATAGGAGTGAGAATACCTTCACAGCATGATGTAAAGCGGGTTTGACAGCACTCATCAAAGAGTCCTGTGATAAAACTTCAAATATTGATGGTCTATCTTCAGCTGGAGCAGCTGTTGTTAAATGTGCACCCCTCTCCGCCATCACAGCTGGATCGATGAAGGTGTTTCGCAAACAGCAAAAAATACAATACTGAAGACTCTGACAGTTAAGGAAACACTAATGCGTTCTTAATACTCTTTTAACTGTCTTGGGAAACTTTTAACAATATTCATTTTTATTTTTCACAAACTATACAACATTTTATAAAAATAAAAAAACCTTTATTCCAAGAGCAGTTACAACCTGTCGCAATATTTTTTCTTATTACTGTCGTTCATGTCCGGTGTAACATTTTTGGTGCCTCCGATGTTCCGCATTTTCCCAGCGTGTTCGTTCCGCTCTTCATTTTGTTTTTCCGGGTCCGCTCCATCTTCCAGCGCCGACCAATCTGTGTCTGAACCGCATCTTCCATCTCCCCGCTGGGAAGTGCTGCATTAACACCATATTCGTGTATTTCTCGTCAGTTCTTACATCGCCGGTAGGTTTTCATTGTTTTGTGATTCGTGTCTGCGCTGTTATTCGTTGAGGACAGACGGCTGTGTGTAACCTTACAGTCGATAATTTTCCTGTTTCCAGGGTTTCCACTAGCTTAGCATAGCTGGGTCATTTTTGGGTCACGCCCAATTAATATACTTTATATCCATACAACATGTCAAGAGCAGCTACAAGCATTACATGCGATTTCTATTTATTGCTTATGTGATCTTCAGTTCAGAATGAATTCTTCAGTATGAATTCATGGATGTTTCTCTATTGTTGTGTAGCATTAGTACATACTCATGTAGCAGATAACTGTAAATTCGGTGTTTTTTAGTATTTTATTTTAAAAGGGTCATATTTTTGTCTCTTTCAGTTTTATGTTTTATAAATAAAATGTGTGAAAAATGTGTTTTGTAAAGTAGATCTTGTAAATGTGCTTTAAGTGATTTTCTTTTCTTTAGATTTGAGAAACTTTCAGAATGACCGACTCCAAGTACTTCACCACGAACAAAAAAGGCAAGACAATTAATATTTTTCTTATCTATTCTTTATGTCCAGTTTAGGTCTATCAATTATTTTTTGTCATAATTATGATCTTTGTACAGGCAAATAGTGAGTTAATATTTAATTATTATTATTATCTAATATACTGTAATAAAAGTAATCAAATGTAATTGAATGTAAATATAATAATATGTACATGCTTAGACGAGTTATTCCATAATCTGAAAACAACCATGCCAATAGATTGTAAACATTTTCTGTTTTTTTATTTTGAGTAAATACACTTATATTTTTCTGTAATTTTATAATATGTATACAGTGGCATCAAAAATGTTTAGACACCTTTTGGCCCTTTAGGCACACCAAATATCATACCATAGATGAAAATAGACCTGGTGGCATCTGCAAGCTAGATTTTGTCCTTTAACTTTATAATAAACTTTATATTTCATCTTTATTTTACATGAAATGTAAATGTAATGTATGGGCCTTCTAGCATCCTGCTCTCAAAACATAACTTTCAGCATTGGCCATTAAAAACCTGTATCAGTGACCACTAATCATTACTGTGCATTGTTTTAGGTGAGATCTTTGAGCTAAAGGCTGAGCTGAACAATGAGAAGAAGGAGAAGAGGAAAGAGGCGGTGAAGAAAGTCATTGCGGCCATGACAGTGGGCAAGGATGTCAGGTATGTCAGTTTGATTCACAAAAGTAGTACATCCTTTCAATTAAAGTGTCTTCCCTCATTATTATAAAAAACTATATTGAATAAAATATGTTTGTTTTCGCTTCTTTAGTTCCTTATTTCCAGATGTGGTGAACTGCATGCAGACTGATAACCTAGAGCTAAAGAAACTGGTTTACCTGTATCTTATGAACTATGCCAAGAGCCAACCTGACATGGCCATCATGGCTGTTAACAGCTTTGTCAAGGTAAGATCTACTGTTAGTAACATAAGTCACATTTGAATTAATTCAGTCAGAAATCGATGTCCTAATCAGTGATGGTGGTAGGTCAGTGTTGATTTTCTAAAACTCCACCAGGATGTCTGAAGTTTTTCAATTTTTCAGGACTGTGAGGATCCAAACCCTCTGATCCGAGCTTTGGCTGTGCGCACAATGGGTTGCATCCGTGTTGATAAGATCACTGAGTATTTGTGCGAGCCTTTACGGAAGTGTCTGAAGGATGAAGACCCTTACGTGAGGAAGACAGCAGCGGTGTGTGTGGCCAAACTGCATGACATCAACGCCCAGATGGTGGAGGACCAGGGCTTCCTGGATTCTCTCAGGGATCTGATCGCTGACTCCAACCCAATGGTAAGACATCCTGGATTCAATTCATTGAGTCAACAATAGTTATAATAGTTTTTATGAGTTTTAAGTTTGCATTGTTTTGCTACCACCTTTTTGATCTTGCTCTTCACATCAACGTTATGATGATTTGACTACTGTTTGAATTCTTAACAGGTTGTGGCAAACGCAGTTGCTGCTCTGTCTGAGATCAGCGAGTCTCACCCCAACAGCAACCTTCTGGACCTGAATCCTCAGAACATTAATAAACTCCTGACAGCCCTCAACGAGTGCACTGAGTGGGGTCAGATCTTCATCCTGGACTGCCTTTCCAACTATAACCCCAAAGATGAACGTGAGGCTCAGAGGTGAGGGGCAATACTTCTCATATAGTCACTGTTTTCTCCATATCTGCACTTGGTGTTTAGCTGTTTTGCTAAAATACTGAACCAGATGTGTGGAATAAATGTGTTTGTACAAGAAAGATTTTACAGTATAGTGTGTTTGTATCCTGTAAAAGTCTGACTTTTTTATATAACAGACAAGTTGATCTTCTGTTTCTATAAATTTGCATACAAATGAATTGTGATGGCTGCCCTGACAGGTTTTGCTTCTCCTATTTTCCGACTTGTAAATGTTAACATGTTGCGTTTTAAGAAAAGCTTCATGGATTTAAGGTTTTATGGAAAGATCAAACAGGGAAAATTAAAATCTGGGTCAAAGTTCGTTTGGTTACAAATGCAGAATTTGTGTTTTAATCACACCAAGATATTTCAAACAAAACACACATTCATTTCTGAACTTTGGCCCATATAGAAAGAAACTATTTTTGTACTACTTTTTATATTTGAATGCAAGTGTTGTCTGTGAATAGTAGATACCACTGATACAGCTGATGGTAGTAAGCGATGCAGTAAAGTTGCAATTGTGTATGAGCAGTAAGAAAATAAAAAATTACATGCATACTCTCCAGCATGGGACCTAGGTCAACATCTTTAGGGTATTTTCATTTATATCTATTTTAACCATTTATTAGTTAAACCAGTTAATTAGTTTTTGATGAGTAATGTTATAATCAAATCAACCATGCATTATATTAGGCAGATGCATAAATGTATCCAAAGAGACTTATAATGCATTCAGTCTGTACATGTCTTTTTTCAGTTTGTGTTCTTGAGATTGAACCCACAACCTTTGCATGGCTAATGCAGTGCCACTTAATCATTAGCTTAAATTTAATGTTGATACAGACAAAAAAAAGATGTATTCAGTAAAAAAATAACATCACCCTTCATTTGGACTTTTTCAGTATCTGTGAGCGTGTGACCCCTCGGCTGTCTCATGCTAACTCGGCCGTGGTGCTGTCTGCAGTGAAGGTACTGATGAAGTTTCTGGAGCTCCTGCCCAAAGACTCGGACTACTACAACACTCTGCTGAAGAAGCTGTCTCCTCCTCTGGTCACACTGCTGTCAGGCGAGCCTGAGGTCCAGTATGTGGCTCTTAGGAACATCAACCTCATCGTGCAGAAACGGTTAGACCACTCTACTCATTATTTCTGTATGATCTGTCTATATGATGTTTTTTACAATACTAGTTTTTCTGTAATTTGTGTGGGATGCTGGCAGTCTTTCTGTGGCTCTTAGGACAACAAATGTTGTTTGAGAGTTTGCTGTAGCTTAATTACAGTTTGGATGTAATCTATAATCAGATTAAATTTATCAAACACAGTTTACACCTGCAGTAGCACTGCCTACTTGTGCTTAGATAGATGGATATAAAGTGTGATTCAGTCGTATGTTATACTGTCACTAGATGGCAATATTTCCTAGTTCTTCTTTCCGAAATGATTTGACTAAAACAGTGTTTTGATCAGTAACCTTTTTCTTCTCTTGACTTGCAGGCCTGAGATTTTAAAACAGGAGATTAAGGTGTTCTTCGTCAAATACAATGACCCCATCTATGTCAAACTGGAGAAACTGGACATCATGATCCGCCTGGCCTCTCATGCCAACATTGCCCAGGTACTCCAAAAGATGTTTCACTCTCATCTGTTAATTAAATTCATCATGAAACTGTGTTCTCAACCTATTTTACCTGCTTAATGTGACATATTTCTGAGTGTTACAGGGTATTCTAACAAAATGTAGGTGGTATTTTAACAATTGATTAGATTATGAAAACAAGTACTTTATTTGTTGTGACATGCACTGCTGAATCATAAGCTGTAAGACCAGAAATATGTGTTGGGGAAAGTAAAAAGGTGAGTCTGGGTTTTATGTTGACTTTAAAAATAGTACTAAGGTACTGTAGATGACTCAGAGTCTGCAATAAAAAATACATCTCATAGCTTGATTCTGCATTTAAGATACTTTACGTTCAATTATTTTTCATCTGTCCTGTATTAAGTGTTGTTAATTAGTAGAAAGGGAGAACTAGGTTGTACAGGTCTTTTAAAACTGATTCATTTCCACATTTAATTCATGCTGAAGTGATAACATCGTTCATGTTTTTTTACTTTGTATACAAATACACAAATTACATGCTCCTGTGGTGCTGCGAAAAAAAACACAAATGACATTGGCAACAGCTCTCCTGAGATTTACATTTGTTAAAAGGAAAATCTAATTCATTTCAACTGATAATTAAATGTTGCATGGCATTATAACATTAAACCATGTCAGGGCTGTCAACGTTAATCCAACGTTTAAAAAAAAAATGTTTAACTCTGTTAATGTTTTTTTTGTCCCTGAAATGGATTTATTAAATTTTTCAGTTAGTTTCATTCGATTCTGTGTGAACTCCAAGAACTGTTTGGGATGGTCCATAGAGAATCACACATTTCTTAGTAAATGGAGAAAGACATTATTTATGGGTAATTTATTTCCTAATCAAACCCAGACAGGACACTTAACAGAAGTAAAGTAATTTGGATTCTTTGTATGATGAAATTGAATCATCACCGAAGCTCAACAAGTGAAATGTCAGCCGGGAGCAAAATGCTCATATAAATGTTAATGCATAAGCCAGCAGAGGACTGCATCCTTAACAGAGATGAGAAAATGTTTCATTTTTAAATTATTGCAGATTTGGATATATCGACTCTGGATAGGAGCACAGAGCTTTGTTGAAGGAATCTGCCTTTGCATAAATATACACAGTCTGTTTCCCCTTTGAGTTTTTGTTTCTTTTAGTAAAATATAGACATGTGTATGAACTATGGTGTCACATTTTCATATGTGCAAATATCAAAAAAAGTTCATTTTCAGTAGAGCATAATAGATTTTTCCATTTCTAATCTATTGCTGTCAGTATTGTGCCTGCTCTTACATCTTCTGTTCAGTGGCTGAGCTGCCTGATTGTAAAAACAACATCTGTGGTGCTTCTGTCAACAGATTGTTTTGCTCATTTTCAATGTAATTCAGTCCATAATTTATTTTTAATTACTGTTATGAATTTTTTTATTTACTCTAGAGTTGGTGACCTTGTAAGAGTCTGTTCTGTCTGTCGTATAGGAGATTGATGTAGGAATGCATTTAAACGGCTTTCTCCTGTTTACAGGTGCTGGCCGAACTGAAGGAATATGCCACTGAGGTGGACGTAGACTTTGTCCGGAAAGCGGTGCGTGCCATTGGCCGTTGTGCTATCAAAGTGGAGGTAAGACATGCCCCTTTAATCAGTCCTAAGTATTTAGCATTAAGGATCGTTCACACAAACAATGATAACTAGATCTATAAAAATAGCAGACTTTTAGTACACTTTAGAAAAATGTCTGGTTTGGTAAATCTGAGCTTTGTAACTTTAAAGTGCATATAATAAATTATTTTTAAGTTGTTGCATGTTATGATCAAAATGCTTTACGTTTATTAAATTCATGATCAATTTTCCCTTGGATCCCTGTTAGAGTTTTCTCTTGTGTCTTTATGTGTGCAGCAATCGGCTGAGCGTTGTGTTAGCACCCTGCTGGACCTCATCCAGACCAAAGTCAACTACGTGGTGCAAGAGGCTATTGTGGTCATCAGAGACATCTTCCGCAAATACCCCAACAAGTCAGTCTATATCTGTTTTTTCACCTTAAAAACGTTGAAAAAAACGTTGAATCTTGTTTTGTTTTTTAAGAAAAATTGATTTAATTGATTTATTGTAAACGTGCCCACACATTTGCACACTAATGGGTGCTTTACCACGTTCTCTCATCTGCGCAGGTATGAGAGCATAATTGCCACTCTGTGTGAAAACCTGGACTCTCTGGATGAGCCTGACGCTCGAGCGGCCATGATCTGGATTGTGGGTGAATACGCAGAGCGCATCGACAATGCCGACGAGCTCCTGGAGAGCTTCCTCGAGGGCTTCCATGATGAAAGCACTCAGGTTTGATATTTTTTATTTGTTTAAAGCAGGCCCTGGTTTTGTTTACTTGTTGCTTTCAAGCTCAAATATGTGCTGTACCTGATTTTTTTTACACTGTATTTCCTTCAGGTCCAGCTGACTCTACTAACAGCCATAGTGAAGCTGTTCCTGAAGAAGCCCTCAGAGACTCAAGAGCTGGTTCAGCAAGTACTCAGTCTCGCCACTCAGGTAAGATAAACAATTAACAAGTGTTAAGCAGCAATCTGATAAATAAAATGTCTTCTAATATGTTAACTGTCACCGTTCCACAGGTGGAACACTATTTCACTATTCACTTAGATTTTTTTATATAGTTGAATTCTAATCTAATCATGACAAACTATTTATTGATGGAAAGGTATAAGATTCAAGAATAAATGTGATCAAAGGAAAAGACTGTACAACATTATAATATATTAACAATAAATACTTTCTACTGTAATGTCTTTGCAGCACATTAACTTGATAACTGTCACAGCACATATTGAGCACACAAATGAAAATGTGTCTAAATCCGATATAAAAAAAGACATTTTTTATTTTAGATATGTTAATTAAAAAAAAAATAAATCTTGTTTTAGTTTTATTAATTTTAGGTATTTTAAAAAACAACATTAATATTAATATTTGTATTAATTTAATTAATATAAAATTATTTTTTATATAAAATTATAATATTTTTTGTTTATGTTTATTTTTATGAAAATTTGTCAAAATATATTATATTGCAAATTCAGCTACATCACATTTTATTCCTGAACAGCTTTGCTGTCAAACCACTGGCAGCAACCGCTCTCAGACATTACTCACATTATTACACAATCACAATGAATACTTCACACAAGCCTCTACTGCTTATTCATGAGTTCATATTATAGTCACCATCTGGTTTCTTATTAATTTATTCAAACATTTTTAGCAACATTGTTTGTCTGTCATTTTTTTTTTACAATGTCACAGTCACATAGTCACTGTCTTAAGCAAATGTGTCTGACTCTGACTGTCTCCTTTCTTTCTCTTTCAACATCCTCTCAGGATTCCGATAACCCTGATCTGCGCGATCGTGGCTACATCTACTGGCGTCTGCTGTCCACAGACCCTGTGACCGCTAAAGAGGTGGTGCTGTCTGAGAAGCCTCTCATATCAGAGGAGACGGACCTGATTGAGCCCACCCTGTTGGACGAGCTCATCTGCCACATCGGCTCGCTGGCTTCTGTCTACCACAAACCCCCTAATGCTTTTGTGGAAGGAAGCCACGGCATACACCGCAAACATCTGCCTACCCAGCATGGCAGGTAATGATACAATAGTTTTGTCAAACACATAAAGGGATAGTTTACCCAAAAATAAAAATGTTATTCTGTAAAATGGTTTGTTGTTTCCAAGTCTAAATTGTCTCCAGTCCAGTAATACAATGGGGTCTTCATCGAAACTAGTGGCACACACAACCTGTGTTGTTGTTCTTGATCAGAACAAAGCTGGGCTTATCACTTCTATCCATTGTTCAGTTATACTCACTGTCACCCATCTCTGTGTAGTATCGACACTGGAGAGAGTCCAGTCAGTGCCGGCCCGACTGCTTCCATCGATCAGCCGCAAGTCATTCCATCTCAGGGTGACCTCCTGGGAGACCTGCTTAATCTGGACCTCGGTCCACCTGTCAACGTACCCCAGGTGTCTTCCATGCAGATGGGAGCAGTGGATCTTCTTGGAGGTGGTCTTGACAGTCTGGTGCGTAGTTGTTTGTCTTGTCTTGTTTTTATTTTTTATTTGTTCCTCCTCTAACAACTATATGGTTTCCCAAGTTGAACCTGTATGTGACTCTTTTTTTCTGTGGAACACAAAAGAAAATATTTTGAGAAATGTCTATACAATTGTTTATACAATTGTATAAAGTCAATAGGTGCCAATACTCTTTGGTTACCAACATTCTTTAAAATATCTTCTTTTGTGTTCTGCAGAAGAAAAAGTCATTTCAAGGTTTCTGGTTGCATTGTATCAAAAGTGAGCTCAAATATTTAATGCAGCAACAGTTATCATAGTAATCATGTTCTCAGAGATACCCATGCACCTGTTCACCTGTCAGAGTGACTAGTGTTTATACCCGTTCATGTGTTCTCGTGGGCTTCTGTTGCGTTCAGTGTCTGTGGTGCAGGTGTGGTTAAGGGCTTTGAGGGCACTCCATAAACGTGACACGATTACAGCAGTATATTTGAAACCTGAGAGATATCCACACTCGTTACCATGGCCACCGCATCTTGCATGCTTGTGGCTGATGAAAGTGAACAGCGGTGTGAAGATTTAGAGATAGAAACAGCACTAGGGTTGAGAATAACATACCTTGGAATGTCACGACTGGCCAATCAGAATCAAGTATTCCACAGCACCATGTAATAATATTGCATATTTAAATGCAAAACAAGTTGAAAATGAGGAACATTGAAGACTGGATCGAATCAATCTTTGCAGTTTTTAATTGGCCATATCGTGAAAATAAAGACTTCCATTTCTCTTTGATTATTATCAAAATGATCAAACTTTAGTTATTATCAAACAGTTCTTTTAGATTTAGATTAAAATATTGTGTATGCTACGATCCTTACATATTCATCATCCACAGTCTATTCTTTGTCCTGGAGCCACCGAAACTCTCCTCAGCGATGTCTGTTTTTCTCCTCCTTGAGAATAATTGGATTTGTCAAGTAGGCGTCTTGCTGCAGGAGTGTGTTCCTCCACCAGGGCTCATGTGAAGCATTTGTATCAGGTGTTTCTTCTTACCGCAATCTCTTTTACAAATTGACAGTTAGTGAGAGATTGCACTGACGCTCCGAATAAACCACAATACATGATACACAAGATGCTATTGTAGGTGAGGCCATGTTGTGATCCTTTCCCTAGACTTTTGTTATGCCCATCATTGAGGTAACAGCTCAAGGATGCACCTGATGATACAGCTTAGGTCATTGCTTACAATTTCAGACTTGGACAAAGCTTTATATTCAATACTGAATATAAAAACTCTCCGCGCAGGCCAAATGAGTCATTCTGAAAGAATACCTAACATGTTCGTTATCTCTCTCTGCTTTGTTCATATTATAATACTGTCAAGGAGAAATGGTCACAGCTGAGGAATGTTAAACATTGAATAGTGTGCTGAGGGTCGTTGGCGTATTTCAAAGAGACAAACTCAACACCCTGAGGGATGCATTTTAATAATGTACAGTCTCGACACACTTTTTAGATTTACTGACAGTCAGCAGGTCTATGCTACTAAGGATATCCAATCTGAATCGCATTTTAAATCACAATATGTTACAAAAATCTTTTATTGAGTTGATAAAGAAATACCATGTTACAAATATTTGCAGCGTTCTGTAATTTGACAAACATAATGAGAAATAAATGTGCTTAGTGAACGTGACATTAAACTTCACGCATTCACATTCATAGCCTTACTGTGTGCTTTGCAAAAAAGTCATTCTTTATCCAGATGTAATAACTTACTCTGACTGTGAAACAGTTTTCATTTTCAGGTCATGTCACCAAGCCCTCTTACTTTTATTGAACCCTCCCTGCAACCAAAAGCTTATAATAATCTAGTCCATTTGAATAACCTACATTTTTTATTTTTCATTAATGCCTGTTTTGTGTAACCAAAAAATGTACTCACCCTCATGCCATCCCAGGTGTATATGACTTCCTTTCTTTAGCTAAACACAAGCACATTTTTTAAGAAAAATATGCATCACTTAAAGTACACGGACCAAAGTGGTGAAGCTCCAAAAAGGACAATTTTAAAATGATCCAAATGACCCCAACGAATTTATAAATGTTATAAATGAAGCCAGATGATGGGTTAGTGTAAGAAAGCATCTATATTTCAAACCTATTTATATTACAAACATTGGCTTCTAACCAATGGTCGTACACACATTTACAAGAGAGTAAAGTTTCAATGGATATGTTTTTTTTATATGTTTTTATACAAGTCAAGACATATAGATTACAAAGAAAGCTTCAAATGTATTGTAAGCATAAGAATGTGTTGTTTTACTGCATTAGACATAAACCCACTGAAGTCATATAAAGTTATTAGTTTGAAAAAAGAAAGTCATATACATCTAGAATGGCATTAGGAATGAGTAAACTATGAGATAATTTCATATTTTAGTGAACTATTCCTTTAATTTCCTTAACATTTAAAAACTCATGCTTGGATTAGATGGATTTTGCTAAACAACGAGAGCATAGTTGAACTTAATTCACTGTTGGTCTGTGAAATATTACTTCATTTCTAACCAACCATTACTGCATTAAATAGTTTTATCTCGAAACTCGATTGAACTCTTCCTTCCTGCAGGGCACCTCATTCAGGGACCAAACAAAGATCAAAATTAGTTAATCTTTAAAGAGAACACTTGTGATTTATGACATCACTTCCTGTGGTAAGCAGGAAATAATTCTGTGTGTTGTTAATGAAACCGTGATGTCTCTAAATCACTTACTTTCTCTCATGTTGTTTTTGGGCCTGGAAATGGGTCTTTTGTTCTCTTTTGTAGCTCGGGGGAGATCTGGGAGGAGGCGTTGGTGGCAGTCCTGCAGTAAGTGAACTCCTCTCTCTCCGCACGTAACCGTCTGTCAGCATGCTGTGCATTAAGAGTCACTACACAGCCGTGTGCTGCTTGTGTTCTGCTTTGTTTTCGTCTGTAGAAAAGCGGAAAAACATCTGATTCGTTTGCAGATGTATGTCTTGTTTTTGTTCCCGTTATGCCTTTAGTGCCTTGTATCGAGTACTGTTCCTTCTGCTTACGTTCAGCTATGTTGACATCACTTTCTTTTGTGTCTTTTTCCTCACATTTTGCATCAATGGTGTCGCCTACATGAGAAATGCCTGTTGCTTTAAGAAAGTTTGTGGATGCTTTGTAGTCTTATAGTCTGTGTGTGTGTGCCACAGGTGGGCCAGAACTTCATCCCATCATCAGTGCCCAACACTTTCGCTCCATCTCCTACACCTGCTACTCTCAGTAGTGGGCTTAATGACCTGTTTGAGTTGTCCTCAGGAATGTCCATCGCTACAGGAGGTTACATTGCAGCAAAAACCGTGAGTGCCGCTCTCTACTTAACTTTTAAAGCTGTTGTTTCTGATCTTATACTTTGATTACTTTGTGAATAATCAACAATACCTCAACAAATGTGCTGTTTACAGGCTTTTGCATTCAAGATGTGGGAAGAACAAAAGAGTCGTTTCTAGATTAGTTTTTGTTTATAGTCTACTCTGATCCTAATGGTAGTATTTAGTAGTGTTGTAGTACTTAAGACTGATCTTAAGACCATTTTTTCAAGGTGTTTGTCTAGACTACATTTGTACTACAGTCTTATTTGTGTGTCAGACTAAGAGTACTGCATTGACTGATGTATTCGTTAATATACAATTAATGTGATTGCATTCTTTAAATGATCAATCATTTATGTAGTAATTACTAATAATAATTGGTTTCTTTTGTTAAAAATCTTAGTAAAATAATACAAATGCCTTCAAAATGCAGAATATTATTGCAAAAAAAGTACTTGTATGAGATCTTGTTTATTTTTATTATAACATCTGAAATAGTTAAGCAATATTACAAGAGCAAGAGAGCTATTTTCCCAGATATGAACACAACTGCAAATTATATTGATTTTTATACAAATGGGTTAGTTTTTTCTCAATTTTAGTAGTAAAAATAGTATTGTATTTGTATGCTTCCTGCACATAAAATTCATGGAAGATCTTTATTATAATTATTTATTTAGACCTATTAGGGTTATATGGATCTGTCTAATAAATTTGATGGCTGCTGGACTGGTTTTGGTCTTAACACACTCTGGTCTTGGTCTTGATTTGGTCCAAATTTAGGTGGTTTTGACTACATAACTAGTGTTTAGTATTTAGAGAAACATGCCGTTTTTTCATGTGTCATTTAAATTCAAAGAACCACTACTTTTAAGTAATTTTGCCTTTATAATCCAGACAGAATAGAACCCCTATATGAAGAAACATGGCACTTTGTTTCTTACATTGCGTGTTAATACGTCATAGGATGCAGGATTTGTCTAAATAGACAGCTAAATTTTGCTGCCTCGTACAAAATCTCATTATGGCTAAATTCTAAGGCAGTGTTGTATATATCATTTGCTAAGAAGGCAATCCCACGATGCATTGTGACAACGACCAAAATAAGACGAGCGGCATTGAAAGTTAGGGTCCTTCTATGAATACCAAATTGAATGTTCAGTCTGTTAACTTTTTGAGCATTAATACAAATATCGAGAACAGTTCCCTAGGGAAAGTAGTAAATAGAAAAGAAAAATAGAAAGTAGGCCAGTAGATTAGAACAGAGAGCAATTAGTCCCGCTATTATAGTTTAGAATTGACCTTGTAGAATGCCACTTATATATGCGTTTACCTCTTTTGTGAATATGTTTTTTATTTTGGACGCCAGCTCAGTTCTTGTAAGCTACAATGCTTGGGTGAGTCAGCGTGGGAGAATGTCATACTCCTTTGACCTTCTTATTAAAATGACTCTAGTTAGCCTTATAAATAGACTTGTAGCCTGACTAACTAGATGAATTGTAAAATGAGGGCATGATAAATATTTATTGTTGTGTTTTTGAAAGGTATGGTTACCGGCTGTGAAGGCTAAGGGGCTGGAGATATCTGGAACCTTCTCTCGACGTCAAGGGCACATGTACATGGACATGACCTTCACAAACAAAGCCCTGCAGCACATGACTGACTTCGCCATCCAGTTCAACAAAAACAGGTCTGTTTTGTGTTGTTGATATTTACAGGAGTTATAATAGTCAGATTAGCATATAATATTGCTACCAGGGTATTTAATTAGCTTGTTGCTAATTTTAAATTACATTTTATTCTTAAAAAATTCAAATGGATTCCTTGGACCAAATATTAAATAAAAAATATTAAATTTTAAAAAATTAAATAAAACATTTGTGCTATGACACACACATTAACTTTTGATAAATGAGGCTTTCTCTTTTGCCTTTCTTTTTTCCTTGTAAAGTTTTGGAGTGATTCCCACTACACCTCTCCCCGTTCACACTCCACTGATGCCCAGTCAGAGCATCGATATCTCCCTCCCTCTCAACACCATCGGGCCTGTAATGAAAATGGACCCACTCAACAACCTGCAGGTACGATCCGCTTCAGCTCTTTGCCTCCTGCTCTCTCGCCCCCAGTCGCTCCTACGCACGTTTCGTCCTTTCAATTAATCCTCCCACAGGAAATGACACGTTACAAATATGCGGTCATTGTTCGAATTACATCCTGAGTCTGAGCATCCAAACCTCATAGTTCTGCACACCCAGCAGGAACGTTTGTCCCTCTGATTATTGCAGTCGGCTGAGCACCCACATGCCTAATTAGCCATTGAGATTGAGAGTTCATTTGTATGAACAGCGGTTTCAAAACATTCAATTTAATGCTTTTAAAACACTTGAGATAATGAGTCGTTGCCTGCGGCATCTAGTCTGCTAATATTGTTAATCACGTACAAATGCCATTATGAATCATTATCGTTTGTTGTGATTCATATTAACATTTTCCTGCCCCAGCAGTTTTACCACAGCATCAGTTCCCGCATCAGTTCTCTCTGGATGGGCGTCCAGCAGGATTACTTTGACTGAGTTTACAATACAATGGTCCATAATTTTTTTTCCCAATTTCCTGTTGGTTTGCTGTTTTACTATGCCTATTTATCAGCCACTTTTAATCTTTTTCATTGTTGGGTTTAAGGGTTAAGAATAGCAGAGGTGAAGCATCCGGCTGTGCGGTAAATGGCACTGCCCGCTGAGTGTTTACTGCTGAAGTGTCAATGAGTTCAGCTTTCTTATAAACTGAAGACTCATGGCAGGAGAGTCTGACCTGACTGTGTCCCCCAATTGTGAATCGGCTTAAGCACTGCATTCAAGTTAAGATGCTGTGTTTTATTAAAAGAGATAGTTACCCATTTTTTTTATCGTTTACTTATCTTCCAAAATTGCATTGCAGTCCAAAATTACATGCTTTTATTCTGTGAAACAAAAAAGCAGAAATTTTGTAGAATATACTGGCCACACTTTTCCATTTAATTAAGTAAATGAGGATGTCCATACTGTAAAAATTCATACTGTGTATCTTTTGCAGTGTATTTCAAGTCTTTCAATATTCCAATATTCCCAAAAATTCACAGGTGTACATGACTTTTTTGCTGAAAATGTGGTCTTTGGTGATTAGTAAAATGCAAGTCTACAGGTGTCGTTTTTTAAAAGTCAAAAAAGCAGATACAAGGAATTAATACCTGGGAATTAATGCTTCTGGTGATATATTAAGGTCTTATGAAGCAAAAGCTGAACATTATTTACATTGGGCCTGATCACTTTTACGTGAGCATGGTTTTATACATAGCCTAAAATTTCATTTTATATACAGTAGCTGAACATTAAATGTGTTTAGATTGACTGTGATTGTGTTACTTGGTTTTGCTTTTGGTTTGGTTTAAATAGAAATATTCCTTGAAAGCTTATTACCATAATGTGTAGTTCAGATATTATGTCACAAATATACTTTGAAAGGCTAATTTCATATCTGCCAGGATGCAAAGAAAACAAAATTAGCATTTCATTGTAAACATAAAGAACTAGCACTGTGTAAATCAAGACAAAAGTGGTTTTAATCCAGATGTCATGGAGTTTAGACATCCAGTAGACATGAAAAGATATTTATTTGAACATCATCAACATAATCCAATGTGTGTCCCAACAAATAAAATCCATATGACAAATCTAGTCAAATAATTCCCACAGCGTGCAGACAGATTTTACCCCCAAATTAGGAAATGCTAAACAGTCTGCAGCTTCTGTCTGAGCCTGTCTAAGACTAATTAGGGTTGTGAATGATCTCCCTTCCCAAAAAAAATCAATAAACAGTCTGGCTGTGTAAAAATAAGCTCATTTGTGGCTTTTTTTCATTCATTGGATGTCTATAGATATTTCAGTTTGCAATGCAATAATATTTGCATAGTGTGAAATCTGAAAGATCTTATTAGAACAGTCAGGTCATTGATTTCTAATTTCCCTCTCATCTATTGTTGCGTGGTAAACATGCTTTCTCTTTTGCTTTTTTATGGTGATGAAAGCTCTTCCTTTGAATAAAAATAATAGCAATAGCTGCAGAGGCCTCAACCCCTAAAATGGTAGAATGCCATAGAGTGTTTTTAAATGATTGTCCACTCAACCCTTCTCATTGCAGGTGGCTGTGAAAAACAGTATTGATGTTTTCTACTTCAGCACGCTGATCCCTCTTAGCGTCTTCTTTGTGGAGGACGGCAAAATGGGTACGAGCACTCCACATACACATGCGCTTGCCTTTACATCCAGACTGATATATCCATTGTGGTTGAGCTTCGGTTTAACAGATGAGTACAGATCCTAGAGAACTTTTTTGTGGTTTGAACTTTTTTACCTTTACAGAGCGTCAGGTGTTCCTGGCCACATGGAAGGACATCCCTAATGAAAATGAACTGCAATACCAGATCAAAGACTGCCACTTAAATGCAGGTGAGATAAAGAGAGTGATTCATGACACAAGACTTGCTTTTCTAGCTTGAGGTGTTTTGCCTTGAAGAATGAGTCAGTGGTATTGTGAATTATGAAAAGCTGTTTTAAATGGTTTATAAAGTCTCTCAGAAGACTTTCTCATTGAACACACTATGATTTTATGTACGTTAGGTTCCTGAATAAGTTAAATTCCTGACAGGGTTCAAACCGTCACAGAAAACCTAAATATCAGGGAATTGTAGCATGGAAAAGGTACCAAAATAATAAATCCTTAAAAGTAATTGAGAATCTCATAAATTATTTTGTGGTTAAATATTTTATTGTGTAATATGAGTATCAACAGACATTTTGAGTGTAATTTTCTGTAATTTTTTAATAAAATTTTAAATAACATGTTATTAAAATAATTTTTTTAATTAATTAATAACTATAAAGTCAAAGTCTGTTGGTCTACAGATGTAAGGACGCTGCTATTTATTTTAAAATAGGGGTTTAAATATGTTCTGTACTATGTTATGTGTTGCATCATAAAATCTAAAAGTTGGTTTGATCTGATTATTTTGGTATCAATAATAATTGTACCATATTCGTTTATAACTAAATGCATAATACATTAGATTTAATTATACAGTAGTAATTATAATTGATTCTTTTTATTGATGTGTGAAAAAATGTAGACATCCCTGGTTGATTTGACAGTAACAAGTGGTAAAACAGTATTGAGAATACCATTGCAGTTTGAAGTCGAGCTAAAAGGCTTTTGACAATGAAAATAAAATTTCTCTCCATTTCTCTATTATTCTTAGTTCATTACTGTCTGTTGGCAATGTAAAAGGCTGTTAAAACACAGACTGAACTGGTTTATTTCAAAGCTTATCAGCTTGCTATTTGTATTCATCAACCTGAAGGCAATCTTATCGTACAGCAGCAGACAGAAACGGTGGGTGTGGGTAGAGTAAAGGGCTTCAAACACAGAGACCAGAATGAAGAGCCTGTTTCACTCTCTAGAATTACTGATTAGACACCTAGACGTCAGATGGTCTTATGCTTTCATTGTTCTCATTTTTGCAAGCACACTCTTTGCAGACTTGCGCAAGATATTGTAAAGCTAATGCATGCTGGTTGTAACATCTAAAAAAACAGGTTGCGTTCAGTACGGGTTTTGAAATTGTCAATACAGTAGCTTGTTTTTGTAGGAGATGGCATGGAGTATGAGCGTGTAGAGATTAATCGACTGCTGTTGGGAGATGCTGATTGGCTCTTACTTGCCATGACTTGCATAACAATGATTTTAAAATGAGTTAATGTAATAGTGCACACAAGCACAGGCAAGCTGTAATCAAATTTCTGTCTACACCCTGTCTGTTGTTATTATTATTTGTAAATTACAAAATGTTTTTTCATAGAATTGAGTTAGTGGAAAGTTGTTTTGTGTTCTTCATCAGGATGCAGAACAGCGTTTTTCTTCATATAGTTTTGAGAGAAGTAGATCGGAAAAATCTCATGCCTGGAGGTCGACAGATTCTTAATGATGATTCATTGTAGTGCTTTATTCCGCAGAAAATAAACATCAGTAATTAGTTTTTAGCATTAATGTTTTACAGCTTATTTAATCAGCAAATGAGCTTCATTATCATGCAGAGTAATGCTGCTTGTGTAGAAATAACTGAGAAAAAACTGAGACCGCCTAGCAACCACATAGCAACGTGCTAACAACTGCTTGGAAACATCCTAGCAACGCTCTGACAACCACTCAAACACTAATTTTTATTCCTGATATGAGTTTTGTCTCTCCCCTTTCCCTATTATCAGGATCCTTTATGTTTGTACTTTATATTTAAGGACAGATTCACAGGAATGACAGCAGTATAATGTGTGTGCATCCACTGTGAACTGAAGCTTTTTAGCTAGTCAAGCACAACACTGTCACGTGGGTGACACTAGCTGTCATCGCCTCATTCTGTGTCTTATATAATCACTGGTTGTCCTTCTGCCTGTATACAAATGTCTTCTTGGTCCGTCACCTTTTATGGCTTTTTATTTTCTCAATCCATCATCCCTGTCTTCAGACACTTTATTGTGTTTTATTGTATCCCTTTACTTATCTTTTCATTGTCTGGTCCCTGTCCTTTCATTTATATGCTTGCCAGGGATTTCATCATTCTCTCTCTTTCTCTGCTGTCTGACGCTCCCACGGTGTAGTGATAAAGTCTGGGAATGCCTGACTCCAGAATGATAGCTTTTTATAGTGATGATGTGTAAAAGAAACAGTAAGACATTTAGATACATGCAATGATTTCTCGTAGTGTAGCGCTCTAGAATAGAATGCTGTCAAGATTTTGGTTCGTTAGTAACACTTCACAATAAGGTTATGTTTGTTAATTAGTAAATGCCTTAGCTAACATGAGCTAACAATTAGTAATATAGTTTTTTAGCATTTATTTATCTTAGTAAATGCTGAAATTATCATAAAAAGATTTATAAATGCTGTAGCATTAGCTATTTTAGATTTTAGGTATTTTTTATAAATATCATTAACATTTTATAGATTTTTTGTTAATGTTTATTGTTATGAAAATTAGTCAAACATTTGTTCCTAAGTAGACCTTTCCATCAAAATATAGTTTGTCATGATTAGATTAGAATTCAACTATGAAATATTGAAGTGAATAGAAAAATAACATGGGTGGGAGTTAACAGGTTAACCAATGTTAACAAATACAACCTTACTGTAAAGTGTAACCCGTTCGTATATATATATCTTGGTGCATTAATGCTTATACAAGTCTGCTTTTTGACACGCTGTTAAAAAACTTAATTGAATCAGTAGTTTCCCCCTTAAACTGGTGTTCTGGGACATTTCTGTCTTGGAACGTTGCAACTGGCCAATCAGAATCAAGTGTTCCAGAGCACCTTATAATAAGAAACCATAAATATACCTTTCAGTTATTTATGGTTAAATGGTCAATTAAATGAATTACAATTTAATTTCGAACAATTATGGCTGTTACAAAAAATCTACAACAAATGTCAAGGTAGCTTGGGACATAGCTGGTCCTTGCAGTATGTTAGATTATATAGTTATCTACTAAGGCTAAAGGCTAACTATTGCCTATTTTGATTGAAAACATGTCAAGTGCTCATCTGTTTCACGATCTTTTAAAATTTATGGATAGCCTCACCTTCCTCCTGATTACTAGGGTTTGGTGAGGAGTACAGTACAGAGAATAACCATGTGTCTGTGGTATTGACAGATACGGTGTCAGGCAAACTGCAGAACAACAACGTCTACACCATCGCCAAGAGGAATGTGGAAGGCCAGGACATGCTGTACCAGTCACTCAAACTCACCAACGGGATCTGGATCCTCGCTGAACTCCGCATACAACCTGGCAATCCTAATTATACGGTAATCACTCACAGCGCAAACCTTCGGCAATTGTGTATTCAACGAAGTCTGACTCAACAGAAACATGTCAGTTTAATGCAAAAGAGGACAACAAATCTTGTCCCCTGACAAACCGAAAGTTGACCTTGTCGAGAGCATATTCAAATACACTCTTTATCCCAACAGGTTACATAAAATCTGATTTATTTAGATTTCTTCTTTATATACACGCCACGCCACTTCAAGGTTTCAGCAGATTGTGGTGTAATTCGATGGTGTAGGTCGTCATAGAGCTCTGAAGATCATTCTCTTACAGCAGCGTGATAAATGGATGACCCTGAATGCAATGCTTTCTGCTTCAGTTCTCCAACACGTGAAATGAACAGAAGACATGCTTAAAAAAGATTTGTCGCAGTACAGCATTATTGGTTTCAGCTTCCCGAGTTTCACATCGATTTGGGGGCTTTCTCATTTTTTTTGATTAGCAAATAATTATAAATGCATGTGTATTGGCCTAAATTAAAACAATGCCGTGACACTATGACTAATAGCATTCACTTTATAAGCAGATGATGAATTTAACAATGCCATGGTTGTGGGAGAGTGCACAAGAGAGTGCACAAACTGATAAAATGAATAGTCAAATAAATGTCAACTGCTTAAAACAAGACAAAATCGCTCTTGCAGGTTTGACAAATTATGATATCAAATTTTGTTCTGTTTTTGAAGTTTAAAGATGTATGGCAATAAGCATTCATCATTTGCTTGTGATTTTACTATTCGCATGAAGGCAAACCGCATCAGTCTGCTCTCTGCATGATGCCTGTTGAATTGAAATGCTCAGTAAGTCACAGATCACAGGTGGAGTGCCTGCGGTGAACATTTCCTTCACTGATAAACTCCAGCTGAACATTTGATGGAGTTTTGGTATAATCATACAGGTTGAGTGTGAGACCAAACACAATATCACATTCAACAGAAATGCTCATTAGGCTAACATGATGTCTAATTTTTTAATCTTCATGATGTTACTGTTGTGGAGGCAGAAGGGCTGGGTGATATTAAATGTGTACGAAATATTGATTATTAGTTAGCCAGTACTGTGAATATTGCAATGGCATGGTTTTATTTGACATTTTCTAAGCCTTGGGGCAGGATGCTAGTTTTTTTATATTATGACTCAGAAGAGTGTTTGTTTGTTTATTTAGAAGCATCTCTGTATTTTATCTGTTATTGTTGGCAAGTGTTATTGA
Organism: Beaufortia kweichowensis; assembly: GCA_019155185.1. Taxonomy (NCBI): domain Eukaryota; kingdom Metazoa; phylum Chordata; class Actinopteri; order Cypriniformes; family Gastromyzontidae; genus Beaufortia; species Beaufortia kweichowensis. Next base: position 4,046,858 of record CM032795.1, on the reverse strand, counting down.
TTGCTGTGAATCAGCTGTTTTTAAGCTGTCAGTAAATTAATTAGAAACGCTGATACACAGCAACCAAACACTCACAAAAGTCATTTGCGTCTTCACTTAAGAATGTTCACAGAAATTCCTGCATGGCGTATTGCTTTAATATGGTATTTAAAATACTCCGGTAACACTTGGCTGTATTTGTTATAATTAGTAAATTAATTAGCTAACATAAACTAACAATAAGTACTTATAGCAATACTATAGACATTTATTCACCTTTGTTAAAGTTAGTTGATGCCAATACAGTTGTTCATGTTGTTCATTGTGCATTAGCTAATGTTAACAGTAACAATATTTAATTTAGAAAATGTATTAACATGAACTAAGATTAATAAATGCTGTAAAAGTATCGTTTAATAATAATAATATTTAGTGGCTTGAAAACATTTCATGCATTGAACTATTGAGAGGTTAAAAGTATAGAGAGTATTTTCAGAATATAATAAATAATTCATTATTTTTAGCAATATTCTTCAGCCCTAGCTTGTGTACATGTACAAGAGTAAGTTTATACAGCACAGTAATGTATTACAACTTTCAGTTGTAAAGTTGGTGGCCGAATTAGTATGCCGTTAAATAGATTAACCTGTTGATTAGCAATGGACCCTTCTTATTTATTCTGAAGGCATCTGTTCAAGCACATCCGCAGAGCTTTATTATCTGTGTCCTCCTGAGGCCAGGTCAGGAAACACTACCTGATCCCACACAATTGATTTTTAATGAGGCTTTAGCCCTCAATATTCTGGTGCAGCTGGCTCTGATCTGAACAGATGATAATCGAAATCCTTCGAGTCAGCAGGGTTTGACCTAATAAGCAGTGATAGAGCGCTTCTGTCTGCCTAAAGCCAAGACCTATGAAAGCGCATTTCTCTGGTAAAGGTAACCAGTACAAGCCCTGCTGCACGATTGTGTTCTGGTGGTCTGAGATTTCAATCAATTGCAGAAAAATCACTGCTAAAGATTATCTTTGGTCAGTCAGAATATAATAACATTTAAAGGTAAGCGTAGATGTCTTTGTGGGTGTGTTATAATGTAACTACTATAGTTGGTCTCTTTGATTGGACAAGTTGCAGATGATGTAATGATGTATGTTTTATCCGTCTCTTTCAGCTCTCTCTGAAATGCAGGGCTCCAGAAGTCTCTCAGTATGTGTTCCAGATGTACGATGGCATTCTGAAAAACTAGACGTCTCCAGTCTCCCCATACCCGTATACCCCATACCCTGCCAGCCACCACCATTCCTTCGGCACAAAATCTGCGATTTTCCATGTCTTCTGCCATTGTTCCAAACTCAGCGTGCCCTCGATGAGCGAATCATATGTTGTTCTTGATAAAGTGTTAAAGAGGAATTTTAGAGTATGGTTTCCATGTGATTATACATTATCAATTTTTCACCTGTGATTGCACATGTATTTGCCGTATGTAACTATTACAGTGAGAGGAAATGGGTGTTTGAGTTATATCGATCTATAGGGAGCGTCAAGCCAACATGCCTTCAGGGTGAATAAGAACGTAAGGGATGCAGGTGTCTGATATACAGGCACTTTCACAAATGTGTTGTGGGTGTTATTTTGGATATTGAACTGTTTTAATAGCAACCACTCAAATGCCACTATATTCTGTATAAATAATTGACACCTGCTGTTTTGCATTCTGGCATCATTTGCTTTCGTTTGTGTTGTATAATTGCAGATATAAAAACTATGTGGTATTTATTTGCCAGCGATTTGAAATTAGATTTGCATGCTTTGACCAACGTAAACAGCACATTCCTTACAACATTTTGTGTAAGATGTTCAGCGTCACCCTTTGAATTAACTTGCAGACACTCCATCTATGTCTTAAATCGTTTAAACGGCTATAAATCAACTTAATGTGATTACAAAAAAGACCCAAAACATGTTTTCTATCAATTCTATAAAAGTGGGTCATCTAATACTCATTCCCTGAATCCATCCATATGTGACTGTGCTTGTGAAAGTGAGTTGATTTTTTTTACCAGAAGTGTTGTGCAGTAGTGTTGTTTCATACATCATAGATTTTGGTCTTGGGATATTATTACTAACATTACTGAAATATTGTACAACTTAAGTCTTGATGCTACCTAGTACTTAAAAGGAATACAGTAATATGGGGTTGCAATAAATTAATTACCAATAAAGGCTGAACGATATTAGGACCAATATCTCTAAACTGTTTAGTATAGCGTTTTCAGCTTGGTTTATATGAAAAAACGTCATGATTAATCTTTACGGTGGTGGTGAAATTTTTTTGTTGCCATAGATGCTATTGTGCCTGTTAACCTGCATGTAAGCAGTGTCCAATAAACATTTGCCAGTAGAAACCTTCATGTGTACGAAGCAGAAATATTAACCCTCCTATACATTTAACCTTTATATGTAAAAGTGTTATTTTGCATAATTGGTGTTGTTTATGTGATTACAGCATATGTGGCATACATATACTGCAAAAATATAATGATTAAAATATAATCATTTCTTCGTTTTATGGATTCTTGTAATTCAAAATAAAATTGGTCTACCGAATTTGAGTGTTTCTGTCACACATACTTAATCTCTATCCTCGTTATGTTTTATTAACACTACTTGGACACCAGTTTGACGGTGGAGGTGACGCAAGCGGTGCGTAGTATCGTCGTCACTCACTCAGGTCTACGACAGCCCCCGTGCTGAATACTGATCGAATAGCTTTCGTATTACGCCACAGTCCTATCCTGTTTCTTGTCGTCTGTCCGCACTACTTTTCTTTATAGTGTCTCGAGTTCAGTGAAGTCACTTCGTAGATGGTTTAAACGCACCTGCTGAACCCTGCGTTCCAGACAACTCGGATTTAGGATGTTTCCTATCTCAACCTAGAAATAATATCTGGCTCGACGTACGCTCCTTAATTTCAAATAAAACTTTAGGTATTTAAATTATACTATCAGCAATAATATTGTTTTCAGGTTACTAAATACGTTCAGTGTTACTAACTGCAAACGTTTTTTCCGAGTTCGAGGTGAGAAATATGCTAAATTCGAGTTGCCTGAAACGCGTCTGTCTCTCTGGATATGCTTATTACTTGTTAAATACGGTACCACGTACCTTACATTTGTAATTCAGTTTATTTAATTCAATTTAAATGTATTTTCACAATTACAGAAAAATACATAATTGGTAAGACGTTAAAGAACAGTAAAGAAATAAAAAATGAAATATATAGGCTATTGAATGCATAGTATCAAATACCGTTTTATAAGATGCTAATTTTAGGGAAAAAACTTTTCTAGGTAGATTTTTTCTAGGTAGAACTTTAATTAAAAAAGCTTTATAGTTCATTTATAGAAAACTTTTCCTTTGTGGTATTCATAAATACAATTCTTTGTGTAGTTTTTTTAAGGGGTATGAAGGAAGCAATTAGCCGGACTTACTGAAATTAATTATTAACCATAAGCCTAAGATACAAAACTGCAGTCCAGTCACACCTGAATACATATGGCCATATACTGTATAAGTGACGTGTAGCGCACAGGTAAAAACCACGTGGTTACTTAGCAACAGAAGAAAAAGGTTTGGTTGCTAAGAGACAGCCGCGGTACATGCAGTCGGTTGATACACAGTGTATACATTTTTATATAATAATGAAATGGATAATCATCAATGGTTAACAAACGGCGACCATGGAACATGTACCCGGTAGAATAAATATATGAGTTGTAATGCAATGTCTAATGTATCATGCACCATGTCAATGATTAATTTTCCCAGCCCACATGCTCTTTAAACGCGTGCTCGTATTTACTCTCGTTTACGCTCGTCTGACTGACGTGCCGCGTATTTACGCACCGGAGAGGAAACGCGCGGGCTACTGCTGACACTCCACTGCGCTCCAGAGCGGACGTCTCGGCTTTTTCACATTTAATTAACCTGTGATGCCGACCCGGTGATGCGCAAGGTCTCGACGCGGTCATCTACACCGCTTTTACGCGCAGGCGTTGATGTATGTGTCAGTTAACCCCAGACGAACATGCGCGCACCGTGCCGCGCGCTAGGTCTTCCCGACGTGAAAGACAGGATCGTTCAGGACAGTTTCAACGGTACTTCTTCACCTGAATTCCTTCAGAGAGTGAGTAATCGATGATAAAGATCGTGCAGGTGTTCAGCAGCACACACAAAATCAAGAATGGAACTTCTTACCTGGGAATAAGGTAAGTGACTGGAGTCATTTCTGTGCCCGTTGTACATTCGCACCGATGGCTGCGCGCTTCCAAACATGAAGCTTTACAAAATAATTAACTATCATGCGTTCTTGATATTATTTTGTAAGGGTGTGGCGTTTAAAACCATATTAATCCGGGTGAGTGGATCTGTCTTACATACCCAAATATCTGTAAATGCACAACATACGATTTGCGTCTTCAGAATTCAGAATGTGCAGTATATGCATTGTGGCACACTCTTGGCCTGTCACTTAAAACTAAGGATACACATTTGAAAGAAATTAGCAGTGTATTCTTCCACCTGCAGCTCTATAAGAGTAGGTCACACACGTAGAGAGGTGCTGTTATGTCAAACATGTTTGGCTACGTGTGGCAATTTCTATAAATATCTTTGCTCCATTTAGTCCGACCCAGTTTAAGTGCTTTATATTAAAAGAACAATGTGGTGCTATATGATGTGATTAACAGACCATAATGCAAAAAACATAACTACAAAATATACAGATGTACTGTAAAATGAAAGCCATATTCATCAGTGCTCTGCTAAAATAAATGATGTGCCAGCCTGGAACTAAATTAGATTAATTTTAAAAAAATCCTATATTTTCATAGCAGTTTTGTATTAATCCCATATAGTCAAACGTTTGCATTTATTATAACTACATTCAAGTTTTTACCAAAGGTCGTCATACTCATAGCTCAGATGTCAATATTGGATGGTTTAAATACCCATATGAGAACTCTCTCAAAGTTTTTAAAGCATTTCGTGATATTCATAATAGTCTATTTCCTATAAATGCAGAATTTTTATTCAAAAATTATTTTAAAATAAAAATAAATATTTTATGTTGTCCAAAGTCCTTTCTGGTTTGTGCATTTTAATTTACAGAAATCTTACAGTATGTTGCCTCTCAAAAATGTATGTGCTTTTTGTCACATCCATAACACATGTATATATTTTCCCTTCTTTTAAACAGAAACTGTGTAAAGACTGATATCGGTAAAAAATACATTATCTGAGAATTTATAATTTTGACTGAAAAAAGTTGTGGATTCTGTTTTAACGTCTTTAAACACATTATTGTTAAAGGTGAAGTCTTGATTTGAGTCACTTTCTTCTGTTGTTTTTCTAGAGGTCTATGAATGGGACTGTGCTGTGGCCATCACGGCTCTCTGGGATCCGGTCAGGACTATGTGCTGCCCGCGCGCCCCTCTGAATGCACTGGTCAACAGTTTGCGAGAGCAGGGAGGGTGGGGCGGCCCACCGGGGACGAGCCGGAAGCAGGGCAACACCGTCTCCTTTTCGAATCGCGGTGCTGGGGGCCAAAGGGGTGGGCAAGACAGCGATCGTGGAGCGCTTTCTTCACGATGACTACAGTAATGTGGCAGTGTCCAGTAAGACAAGAAGGGTGCACGTTTCTGCTGCAGTGCTCAACGGTCATGTGCATGACCTCCAGATCACAGATTATCCGGCCATCAGCAGCTTCCCTGTCAGCACTCTGCAGGTACAGTGACAAACAAACCAGAACAACGTAGAGAAATGGAATCATGTAGGGCACTGACACTGACTGTGTCAGGACAAGGTTTATCACACGGAGGAAACTTGTTCTTCAACAGGTTACTCTCACGGTGATCAAGTTCCCAAAAAACAGATACTGCTGAATTGAGAGTAGGTCAGTAAGGAGACCTAAATTTGCTTCAGAGTTAAATTATGTTATTGTCTTAATAATAATAAATTTACTTTTTAATTAAGGCCACAGCAGTGGTGAAAATGTTTAAATGCTGTTATTTCCACCTACTGTACTATCAAATGGAACTACCTGTACCTTTTTCAACTGAATGGAGTAAACATTTATCTCAATCACAATATGCAGCTAAGATCTTGTTTCTAGAAGTGTGCTCTGTGCCTGCACAGGAATGGTCAGACGTTTGCTGTCGAGGCATTCGAAGCGCTCATGTCTACATCCTGGTTTATGACATCTGCTGTTTCGACAGCTTCGAGTACGTCAAGACCATGCGCCAGCAGATCTTGGAGACCCGGTACGTGAAGAGATCGATTGCTTATGTTGTTCATTCGCATCTTTTTGCCTGCTTTTTCATATTCTTTTAACTTTCATCTTTCATGTCCTGTCAATGTGTGATGCTGGCTGTAATTAGTAAAGCAGACTCCTCTGTAATCACAGGCTGGGTCAGTCCTGTATCACTTAAGATTTAAAATCAACAGTAATGTCTTCACTTCTTTTCTGATTGCAAAGAGCATTTTATATCATCATCATCAAGCAGAAAGTTCAAACAATTTAGCCAAGAGTTTGCTTTGTGACTGACCAGATTTGATGATAATAATGTGTAATCGCAGGTGTTTAGCTTCAATTACAACTTTGTTTCCTTGATATGTCTTGATGTCATTCACCGTTGGACTTGATATGCATATATCAACACTTTTGCTTAGGTGCTCTTTGAATTATTTACCACAGAATGTGAAGGAATACTTCTTTTTGCTTTGCTGAAGTCGATAAGCTGGCGTTTTTATACTTTAACTAAGTAATTTAGAAAAGATAATTTAATAAAAATTATAAAATTATGTAAAAATATAATATGTAATATATAATAAAACAGTGCAAGGTGTTTGAAGAGAGAAAGCACTTTTGTGTGGCAGTGTAATAGAAACTGTGATAGTGACGCTTCATCAGCGATTGCTTGAACGGTCAGTGTGGGCGTGAGTGCTGAGACTGTCACTCAGAGATAGATTTATTGTAATCAATGGCGTCAGCAGTCATGCTTTGCTTGCGTCAAGACCCGTGGAGTGAAGCAGACAGATCTGCTGACAAACATTCATGTTTTATCGATCCACAACACAATTAAGTCACCTTGGACCGACAGTACCTCACAGAAGAGTAAAGCGATTTCATTCACCGATCCAGTCTGCTTATAAAATCAATAGAAATGAGCGATCCTGGTGGTCAATCTGTCTGTGATTGCACAGATCCTGTTAGAGCGAAGACTCACAAGAGCCACAGTTAATTAATCTCTAACAGGACAATAGCCACCTGTCCTGTCAGTTCATGTTGTGATCTCAGCTGAATGTTAGTGGATCTGTTCACATCTGTTGCTAAGTCTGTAGCTCTGTTCCAATATCCAAAAGCTTCCTAACTAGGTAGCATTAAATGCATCATAAGTATGTTTCTAAAGCAGATGCTGTTCTAGCTGTTTAGGATACCACCTTTTGGTAAAATAATAAGACAAGAAATTATTAAGAATAAATAAATAAATATGCTTATAATTCAATTGAAACGAAAACATGAAGTGGAAGCTGGATCTATATGCAGTTGAAAATTTGTGTATTTTAATCCATAAGTACAAAATGTACAAATGTGAACCATAACCCTAAATTTTGTGTTGTAATCTTACTAACACATTGAAACACACTAAGCACAGAAGCGTAGTGATAGACTGATATACTGATGTGCCGATACATCGGCCAATATTGAGAATTTTTTAATTAACACATTGTTTGATAAATCTTTACATTCGGCCAATAAATCTTGTTTGGATGCCACGCAATGCAATACGATTAAGTTCCTTAAAAAAGCCACTCAGATGTAAATCCAAAATCTGATAGACAGTAAAATGACCAATCATCATTTGTTTCATTTGTTGATATCAGCATCGGCAATTAAAAAAACAGCATCGATTAAATATTTCTTAACACCCCTGGAGATCATGGTCTGTCTTGAAAGAATTATAGCCTAGATATTCTCTAGAAATCAAACTTTCTATAGACCATTTCACAAGATGTAAACAGCACTGGTCCAGAAGCACTTCCTGTCTCAGTTTTTTAACACTACATAAATGTCAGAACAAAATACAATCAACAGAACATTTACAACTGACTTGTTTAACAAACATCTTTAAGATTTAATTTAATTTACATATGTGTAATACAAAAAACAGGAAGTGCTTCTGGACCAGTGTTGTTTACATCTTGTGAAATGGTCTATAAAGAAAATGAAGGTGATTTTTGTTGTTTTGCTACATTTACTCTGTTGTATTTGAGGTTCAAGTGAGGATATATGGAATCAGGGGCTCGAGGCTTGACAGGACATGACTGATAGACAGTCAATTCAATACCCACAATCACCCTCTGACTGACAGCATAGGGTCTAGAGAGGTTTGGGACTAATTATGTTTCCAACTCAATCTTCTTATCAGTACAGTCACGCATCAAACACATTCTCTCAGGTTTACCTCAGAATACCCATATTTGTTAGGAATCGCAATGCATTTGCGCACACAAAACTTTGGTTATTCATTTGCTGAACATTCTAAAGAAAAGGACCATTTTTAGCTTTGATTCACAGCTTGGTCCAGTTGTAAAAAGCATGTTTCTGACTCAGCGATGTGAAACAACTGGAAATCTATTAGTCTTTTTTAGAGCTGTCAGAGACGGTGGTCATCTCAGGCACAGATAAGGGAAGAGACATAAGCTGCTTTCTGGGATCTCGCTCCTCTTTTGGAAACAGAAGGAGAGGCTGATAACACAGCTCAGCTGCCTGTACATATCACACTCTCTTCCTGATGGCTGTCACTGCAGGACGCTCATCATAGTGATACCTCAAAGACTGACTCTCTAACCAGCAGTACTATAATTAACATGATATCAAATAGATCGTATTCTATTGCCTGTTAATAGCAGTAGAATTTGTGTGGTTTTTAACATTGGAATAAAGGATAATGAATATTTTGCAATTGGTCTTTTTTCCAATTTTATACAAAAAATAAAATTACAATAAAATGCTTTATTTATTTATTTACTATTTTATGGTAAATGTATAATATTTATTTTGGGTTGCAGTTAATCATCAGAAACAGGATATTTATATGCATTTTTAAAATTATAGTCTAAAACATAGGGCAAAATGTACTATATTAATATGAAAAATGTAATGAAATTTAAATTAATGAAACCCATATTGATTTTTTTTATTTTTGCACTGCGTTGAGTTTTAGGATAAACAAAAATGTCTGTAAAATTAATGGATAATGTAATGGCAGAAAATTACAAAAATATTTTCAGTTTTTTTATATTTTTAAAAGGTACATATATTCTGTGTTTTAAATATAAAATGACATATTTCAACACATAATACAAATATATATATTAAAACAATATGAAATTAAAACATGAAATTAGTTAAGGCAATGTGTTACACCGTCGTGTTACACCATCAGGAAGCACCACCAAAACATTTTAAAGTTATTCCCCCAACTTGTTTTAGTTATTCCAACTTTACACAACTTTGAATTAAATTTAACAAATTGAAATTTTGAGTAATAGTCTTTTTAAACCTTTATACAAGTATACTGCTATACCAAATGAATGATATTTGAATCATATTAAAAGTTTCCTTATTTTTACTTTCACAATACGAAACATTTCTACATGGTGTTTGTAATTAAAACTTTTTTAACAACAGTTTTCAACATCAGGCCAAGTTTCACAAAGTAGCATTTAGTACATTGTTTCCCATCTTCCAGTTTTCTTTGAAAGTATTGCATATTACATTTCATTACATTTCAGAGGGTGGGACCAAATATCAACCCTTTTAATGTCTACAGTGGTTTTGGCATTCGTTTATAATGTGTGTGTGTGTGTTTATATTTTAACAGGGTCATGGGCTCCGGAGACACTCCTATTCTGATTGTGGGCAACAAGCGTGATCTGCAGCGAGGTCGCGTCATCCCCCGGCACAGCGTGTCTGACTTAGTCCGAAAGAGCTGGAAGTGTGGATATGTGGAGTGCTCTGCAAAGTTTAACTGGCATATTCTGCTGGTGTTTGGAGAGGCTCTCCGCAGTGTGGGATGTGCACGGTGCAAACACATCCACGCCACCATCCGTTTCCAACGAGCGCTCAGGAGAGAGCGCTGTGTCCTGATGTGAGGCTCTCTTCTGTAACACTCATTTTACGCCAGACATGGGATTTACCAGGTTATGGACGTTCTGTGATTTTTCTGGTCATATTTGAGAGTTGCAGTTGCCAAGGAACATCACATATTGGATTTTAATAGTAAAATGAGAAACATGCTCGAAAACCTGAACCTTCAAACTGATGTCTCCAGATTTAGCGTGGAAGAACTAAACCAACATCTCTGCCTCATTCCCTGGAAATCCAAACTGATAAATAATGTTCTGTCATTGCTCATGTTCATGCCAGGACTCACCTATGCTTATGCTGAGCCAATGCTAAAGGGTCTTCCAGCACCTGTTAGCAAAGAGTCCCAGAATCACGTGCCCAAAACTGGCATCATAAGCAGGCGCTTATTCTGCAATACTCCTGCGAACACAAACTAGACACTAGACTTCATTATTATGAACATACTTCTTAATACTGTGTCTTATCCCAAAAATGTACTTTATGCCAAGGTATGTGTCACATTTTGAAATTGTTGTCCGTTGTACGTTCATACAATATGATCTCACATCGTAAAACCCACATATTTTAGGCAGACGTTTGGACAATGTTAAAGCTAGACAAGTAAAAATGTATTTAATGGCTTTACCAAGACATGATGAACCACATTCTGCTAAACAGCCACTGTTTGAACAAATACATGTTCAATACAAATGTCAACGTCTAGGACAGTAGAGGACAGTAGTCTAATAAATGGATAGACACTGGAAACACATCCTCTGTGCGATGCTTGGTGAAAGTATAAAATCAATACCCAAATCAATATCTCAGTATAATGTGAACTGTCCTACTGTATCTATGATGCACTACATTTATTCCATAATAAAAAGGTGATTCATAGCTGGTACAGTATAAATCAATGAGGCAGAACACAATGTAGCTGAATGAGGATCATAAGAAGGGACATTTTATGGAACAGTTGCCATTTGATAAGGTGATTTCAGGTCAATTTTAAACACTTTTTAAAAATGTTAATAAAATACTTTGCTCCATTTAAAGCTAAAATGACAAAGTAGTAGTTTAATGTGACAATACTAGTTCTGACATTTGTACAAATATAATGAACTGTTTAGTATACTGTACAAAAACATAGTAACAGGGTAGATATTTTAAAATGACCTCCACTGTCAAATAAAACAACACAAAACCCAGATAAAGCAGTTATCAAAATAAATAGGTCAAAATAATAGGCATGCAAGTCCATTTAAGAACCAATTAGGTGAGATGAAACATGAATATACACTAGCAATCAAATGTTTATGTTATTTTTCTACTAAAAATATTAATTAATATTTAAAATTAATATTTTTATTTAATTCAAATAATTAAATAACATATGTATATATTTAATTTTTGATAATATTATTACTCTTTTTATTTGCTTGTTTTTTATATAATATATTTATATAAATTAATATTTTATTTTGTATTATTTATTATTTAGCTATATTATTCAGACATCCATTTAAAAAACATAATGAAGAAAAAAAGGTTTATAGATATTTCTTAAAAACATAAGAAAAAATACATATACAAAAACAAAAGTTAGCCAACAACTTTTTTCAGTTAAGAAGTTGAGATTGTGTTCATATTTCTATCTCTGACTACCATTCTAAATAATTGCATTAGATTCATTCTTTAAATCATCACAGAGCACATTTTCATCCTTTGATGATCTAAATTCCACAAAACTGAGACTGTCACGATATGGCTTTTTAGTGTTCCCCTCTCCTGACACGAGTCTAGGAATATTCAGAAGAGGATGAAAGGGCCGGTGAGCAAGGAGAAAGTTACAAGCGAGCCCAGCTGCTGTAGTGACAGACTGCAGTTCTGACAAAGCTATTAATAGCACCAGACTTATGCCAGTAGTTATTTATAAAACCAGCAGCCAAACACACTGAAGTACAAGGTGACTTGGAAATTCCAGAGAAAAAATGCCAGAGAGATGCTGACGTGCGTCGTGTGAACGAACAGCAAAGTCAGCAAGTCGTAATGTAGGTACAAACTTCCACCTCGTTTTAAAATCTAACAACGACAAAAAATATCAAATGCAAACTGAATGTCTCTGTGTGCAAACCCATGTGTGGTTATGAATTTTGATGTGGCAAACACCCACGTAGCTCAGATGTCAGCTTGTTATTTTTTCCTGTTTGTGTTGTTTATAGCCCACAGCTATAAAACACCTTGTATGAAAGAATAACATATAATTCACCACATGTCTGCAGGTTGTTGTTTTGAGTCTGTGACATTAATAGGAACACTAATAATAACAAATCAGAAAATACATTAAACTATATTTATATATTTATTTACAAAGACTGATAAAACTGAAAAAAATAAACACATAGTGCATACACTGTAAAAAAATCCAACTTACAATTTTCCTGTGACTTTTGTTGCATCAAAATTTTCAGTTGGCTTAATTAAAGTTCTGTACATGTAAAGAATGCCACAAGTAATAATTGACATTCAGCAAAAGGGTTGCAAAGGGCTGGAAATTTCTCATGCCTTTGCAACCTTATGCAACAAGTCGCTAAGAAGTTTTGACTTAAGGAGGTTTACATTTTTTACAGCTATATGGTTAACATATCCTGAATTACACTCCAGCCATCTTGATTTTGCCAAGTAAGAGACATTCTTGTGTCAACATGATTGCTAACCCTGGGACAACATTTACTCAACACAACATTTAATGTTGGGTTAATTTCTTCCCATAGCCATAGTTGGGTCAAAAAGGTGCAAACACAACCATTGGGTTATAAGTTATGCTGGATTGTTTTAGCCCAAAATTCACCCATATTTTTGCTACAGAAACATTGTTTACTTGGCAAAATCAAGTCGAGCTTAGACTCCAGAGAGCACTGGAACCCTTATGATATTTATCAAAAACAACATAAATAACAGGACTGAAACTATTCTTGTCTAAAAACGTTATAAATAAAAATGCTACCCATGATAAAAATAATGTGTGTAAACAATCAAACTATCAAGAATATATCAAGAAGACTTTCTTCTGACTTTTCAATAGTATGCAAAATAGTCCCTGACCATCCATGGCTTGGCAAAACTGGCACTAAACATTTTACGATATGCCAAAAAACACAAAAGTGTGAATTTAGCTGTGAATTAAACCCATGATTCCAGATCTCCCTCCTGGTTTGTCCTTTGGCAGTTTTTTGCACTCTGTACTGGGACATTACATTTCGGTTTAGTCCAAGTGTTTCCGTGAGAATTCCTTGAGCTTAAAGTCCCACATGAGAAATCGTTTTCTCTCTGACTGTGAGAATTTCCATCTTTGTGGCTTATTTTTTTGTAGAAAACTGGTTTTGGAATCTTTGAGGGTTTCCGATCAGATCTATGATCACGTCTAGGTTGCACACAGGGTCTTAGTTTCAGCTTGTAGATGGACGGCACTCTCTCTGGCTTCTTTAAAGATCTCCTCTGCTTCAACGAAGAACTCCTCTGCTTTTTTGGATGTTCAGTTCCTACGCCTGATACTTTACCACAGGTCATTCTTCTTTCTAGATTCTGTCTGTCCACAAGTTCTTCAGTCTCTTTTGAATCCATACTGGACCCCAAAGAGGACCTGGAACTGGATGTTGGAGGTTTAGAGACCTTAAGGTGAGATGAGGAGGTGAGACCGCGGGGAAGAGTATTTACCCACTTTTCAATTGACATCTTCTCCATTTTTCGTTGTGTAATAGAGAGCTCAGCAATGACTGCATCAAAACCAACCCCACGACCATTGTTGAGTGTTCCGAATGAATCTATCTGAGCATGACTTCTTGACTTTAGGAGAGAAGAAACTTCACAGTAGTCAGATGAGACCTCTCCAGATTTCTGAGGAATCTCACCAAGGTTTTCATCTGAGCTACTGTTGGTATCTGAGTCGATGCTTAGCTGTTGCAGATTGGACAAGATTTCCTCTTCTAGGCTCTTGTAGAGAATGGCTTCCTGAGCAGGGCTGAGCGGAGAAGGAGTATAAAGACAACCAATCTCTTTCCCTCCCTCTTCAACTCCAGAATCCGTTTTGGATTTCAGAGAATTACTTGAGATGTGAGGGGATGGCACCATGTTCGGCAACGGTAGGGTCAGGCTCTGTACCTTGTCATTGACTGCTCTGTTTCCTCTATTCTTAGGTTGGGATTTCTCATTTGCATCTGGGGTTTTTCTAGTTGGTGTTCTAGACCTGGTATGTTGTGCCTCTGAAATGACACCTATTACCATTTTGGAGGGAGAAAATGTGCGAATGAACCCTGGACTTCTGTCAAGACCTCCACCATCCTCTGGTTCTTGAATGGTGATGTTTGGAGGTTTGGAACTTGACTTTGTATCACTTGTAGGACTCTGGAAAATCCTTCCTAGGCTTGCATATTCTTTCCCGTTTGTTCTGTCGTGGGAGTCTCGTCCTTTTACTCCAGCAGTGGAATTTTGTCTCAGTTTGGAAACAAAGTGGGATTTGGTCCAGGTTTGACCCAGATTCTTCTCAGGGCCTTCTTGTTGCTGAATCTGATTGTGGTTCTTCTGAAGAACCAGAGGAGTTTGAGGACGCTGTATGTCAGGTTGTGATGTGGCAGGACAGTAGGAAGCACGTGGGAGACTGCTAGTGAGGCGTGGCGTTGGAGACGACCTTGTTGGCTCTCTCCCTTTCCTACTGGAGGAGTTTGTTATCCAGATGTCTTTGCTGTCAGTGCCAGTATGCAAATTAGATGGCGTACTTGGTCTCTCTCTTAATCTGGAAAAACACCCACAGACAGCTTTGTCAATGTCTGAGTCTGCACTTTGTCAACAGCTGTTAACAGTATTATGTATTTAGAGATGCACATTTTGATGATTAAGCAACTGTGTGGCAGGTTTTAAACTCAAGTGCATGTTTTTATATATCAGAAGGGATTAGACAAATTGACACTTCATGGACATTTCGTATGTCTTTTGTGTTCCACAGAAGAAAGAGTGATATTCAACATGAAGAGGAAAGATTATGACAGATTTTTTATTTTTTAGTGAACTATCCCTTTAATAAAGTACTATAAAGTGAAGTTTGCTTCATGAAATTAATGCAAAAAAATGTTTTTATTATGATAATGAAAATATACTGTTTATGTCATCTGTAGGTATCATTGTCCTTGTCTGAAATGCTAAAAGTCACCTTCTCTAAAACCTTTTCTGTCATTAGAACACATAAACAGACACATTCACACAATAGGACATTTAAGCCTTGTTTATCTTGGGTGTCGTTGAGCATTGTCAGGGTTTTAAATTGTTTGACACAAGAAATCTATCTGTGAAAACCCAAGGATTTATGTGGATTTCTAGCATCCTGTTTTCCAGATCTATGACTGATAGAAAGATTTTGAGTTCTGATTCAACAATGGATACTGACGTTGTTCATTGAAGACATGAAAACAAACAAAAACGTATAGTAAATGTCTCAAAAATACCATCACTGCAGTTTAATCTCACACTTTTGTTTCTGATTTTCTACAAAAGCATGGCACTTACTTGTTAGGAGAGGGGCTGTTTCTCCGATGGGTGGTCTGATGTTCAGGGTCTGGGGAGTAGGATGAGCGTGATGGTGAGGGTCCTGCTCTTTGGCTTCTGTAGGGGGATGAAGGGGACCAAACAACTGGCTGATGGGGGGACTGAGAACGACTCAGCAGAAGGGTCTGAGAACCACACTGAGCATCAGGCTGGGGTGCAGTTAACCTCTCCTTGATCTCATGGACTGGAGTGACTGGACGTTGAGTGAATTTATGGACTGAAGTGTGTATATATGTCCGAGAAATAAAAAAGAGACAGCGGTAAGTCGCTGTGGATAAAAGCATCTGCCAAATGAATACATGTCAAATATTCATTTTCTAAAAATCACAGCAAAAATTGGTAATACTTTTATAGTATGTATCATTCGTACCTGAATCCAAACTGATAAAACACACCAGTATAGATACTGTTTTGCCTTTAACAATGTATTTTTGGTCTTTATTGAAAAATTAAATATTAAAGTTGTACATCCTAAAATTCATAATAAACTACCACAAACTACAAAATTTCTGATGCAAGTTCAGTCTGTCTGTGTGCTTGTCTATATACGTACTGAGAGAATTGCAGCGACAGGGATCATGTTTGTCAAGATAATGCTCCAGGGTGTCCCATCCTCCACCAACTCTCACCATAACATGATTCCTCAAGATCTAAACACACACACGTCTCAGTCAAGATTTATGAGCAAATACCATCTGCAGTTTATTGCTGATTCAGTCTGCCCATAAACTAATTTTATCATATAACCATATCCACAAAACAGATTGTGTTTGACAAAGCATCACGGACAGTAAAAGACATATTTCAATAAACATGATAGATCAATGTGCTTTGCAGCTTATACCTGCAGAAAGAAAAGAAAGAAAAGAAATGTGAAAATGACAGTAAGATTGAGAATCAGGTGTTGATATATACCCGCACAAATATGAGAGTGTTGGAGTCTCCGACCCTGTATTTGCCCTCGGATACTTTCACCATGGGGAACTGTGAAGGGCAGGTGCATCGGCTTATCAGAAAGTGCACCTGCAGCCAGACAAACACAGAAATGTTATTGAAATTCAGATGTAACCTGTCATTTAAATACCTTAAATTGCTTAGATAAAGACTCACAAATTCAATCCAACTTATGAAAAAAATTATGAATTTTGTGTGTTCATTTCCTCCTTAACATTTTTTTTTGCTTTGCAATATTATTTATTATGTATGACATGTAAGCACACTCCCCTCCAATTCTTGCAAAAAAATAATAATAACTTGTTAGTAATAAAATATTATATAATAATATCGATATTATTTAATTTTGAGATACAGTCATAAAAATGAGTGCTTACAGGAATAGTTTCCCTCAAAATAAAAATGTTATCATTCACCCTCATGTAGTTCAAAACCTGTATATGACTCTGTCCTTTTGTTGAACACAACAAAAGATATTTTGACAAATGTCTCAGTGGTTTTGTGTCCATACAATGGAAGTCAGTGGGGGCCAGAGTTTTGGGTACCAACATTCTTCAAAATATCTTTTGTGTTCTGCTGAAGAAATTTTTTTTTGGAATGACACAAGGGGGAGTAAATGATTACAGAATTTTCATTTTGTGTGAACTATCTCTTTAAATTGTATTGTCGTGTATAATCTTGGATTTGCACCATCTCATCCAGGTTCTGGCTGTTTATCAAACGCCTCTGAGGTTTTGGCTGGATGGTCTCCTCCATCTCTTCACGAATCTCTTCCTCTATCTCCTGCTCCAGCTGAATAAGGACCGGGGAAGCCATGCCAAACCGAGATGCCCGTCTGGCCACCTCCAGAAGACACAGCACAAAATTCTTCTCATTCTTACGGAGGACAAGGTCATCTGTCTCAAACATCAGGACGTCTGTGATGTAAAATTTTAACAGATAAATGGACTAAGTACAAGAACATAATTAAACTCTTCTGACTCTATAGTATTTTGAACTTATGGCGCCATCTAGTGGTACAGATAGGATCTGCAAGCAAGTACTTTTCTATCCAACATTTTTGTTATTTATTTGACAAATACAAACTAAATACAATTTAAGAAATACCTGGAATGCCCATCTCTTTTCGACACCAGTTGATGAAATTGCTCACATTATCTCTAGCCAGGAAAGTTGTTGGATGGGCAGAGCTGACAAAAGTGACTCCAGAAACGGGCAGCTGCATCTCAGTGGCTCCGACCGTCTTCTGAAACTCATCCGCCACGCGTGTCACGTTATTGGCGTGCGCGCAAAGCAGTGCACCCGTCTCCAACACCCCCAAAATATTATTCACGCGAATGTCAGTGTTGTATAATTCTCCCAACCATTCTGCCAAGTCTTCCTTCATGGCATAGAGATATTCTTCGCTTGATTTAAAAGGCTTGATGCTTTGGTTGGATGCATGCTCAATTCCAGACATGGTTTACGTCAAATCAGTTGACTCAAAAAAGTTACGTTATCGGCTTAGATATTGTAACTGACAACAAAACGTCACTAGATTAAAGAAAACATTTTCCTCTTAGTTTAAACATAAATTTGTGATGAAACTGCATCGGTATGATAGTGCAGTTGTGCATTGCAAAGCTTCTGTGATTTTTAATGTTGTCAGGGTGTAGCGCGAGCTGATCGTCCTTGGATACCAGATAGCGTCTTTCCAAACACTTCAGTTAACCATTTACTGCCCACGTGTTACACCATAAACAACAAAGTGCTCAGATTATACACAAACATGTCTACGAATAAAATGGTTAAAAAAGCTTCACTTAGTTCTGCAGTATGAATATATTTATACACAAAAACATATTGCATGTAGTTCCGCAGCACGTAGTATTGTGTTATTAGTATACTTCTTATAAACTAACTTAGTGTATGAAGCTACACGCCAAAAGTTAGTTCCAAGTAAAATAGTGCATTTACAAAATACTAGTTACTACAAAATTAAGCTTATATATACTTGAAATTAAGTTTATGTTGTGTGAGGGTAGTTTTAAATGAAGTATACAGTACCAGTAAAAAGTTTGGAAACACCCACTACTGTTTAGATTTTTATTCCACATTTTAGAATAGTAGTAAACTCATCAAAACCATAAAATAACACAATTGTAACTGTGGGAATTATGTTGTGAGTAAAAGCATCTAAAATAAATGAACACTTTGTTATATTTCAGCATCTTTAAAAGAAGTCATCCTTTGTTTTCTCATAAAAAAAAATAATACTGTTGGTACAATTTTATTTTGGTCTAAAAACGTTTCGAACATTGTGTCTAAACTTTTGACTGGTACTGTATGTGACACTGGATGATTCTGCTGCTAACATGTTATTTTCACTACCCAGTGCTCATGTGGAGTCTTCTTCTGGTGTTTGAGAGAGAAGCAACCCTTGCAACAAAGAAATGTTTTTAATAAAACAAATTAGATATTTTTTATAGCTTGTGGATATACAAAGAAAATACAGCTTGTAGCCTTAAATATGCAAATTACATTTCACTGAAATTTTTTGGGCAATCACATGATATTGTCTATTAGGTGATTTTAAACAATAAATAATAATAATTACGTCTAGTCTAATTTTTTTGTCATATTCTCACGTGCTACATTTAATCATATTCTCTTTACTTGCCTTTTTGAAATCCATTTCAAGTAAACAAACAAAATCTCTAATTCCTTTTCTTCTTCTTTCCTGTGTATTCTCGTCTTCTCTTTTTGTACTGATTACTGCCTCCTCCCTCACTGCGACTTGTAAATCTGGGCATTGGGGGCTCAATTTCTCCAGGACGCCCCCCTCTGTCTGGTACACTCCCCATTAACACCTATGAAGGAAATACACAATTTAAAAAACATGCTAATTTTCTTATACAGCAGTTTCTCTAGGCTGCAAATCTGATCGGACAAATTTGGACAAACTTGCTTGCGCCTGTGTTTACTACACATCCATCTCTAGTTTAATGCTGTCTCATTATATTATCATGGGAAACAATTACCATAAAAGTTTGTAATTAGTACTGGGAATTTTCTTATTGTTACTATTAGAAGCAAAACTTGTGGCACCTTGTGAACGTCTGTTGAAGGTCCTGCTTTAACTGGTGAAATGCGAGACAGGTCCTCTCGGGCTGCCAACAGCATAGCAATAGAAACAGAGGACTTCAGAGAGGCTGTAAAGGGTTGCATTGAAGAAACAACAGCTTTCCGTTCCTTAGAAAACAAACAGAAGGCAGAATTTGCTATGCAAATACAAATTGCAATACACGATTATACGGTTTCTAGCAAGACCATCCCAGTACCTGCCCCCTTTCTCCCCAGGTAAAGGACTGAAGTGTGACATGGAAACGCCTGGTCATCATTTGGCGCCGGCACTCATAATCCTTACAGAGAGCTTTGGCAATCTCATGAATCTTTTTCTGTGAGTGAAACAATAATTGTTAAAAACATTTAGTTTAAAAGGAGAACTTCATCACATTTCAAGTTATGGAACGGGTGAAATGTGAGAGTTTGTGATACATACCCATTGCTCAGAGTTTAAATCGGTCTTTAGTAACGCATCTGGAACTTCACCATCTGGAAAAGCAGCCAGACGTGATTCCACCTGAATGAAAGATGCTTACATTATACTACAGACAAAAGATTATGATATACAGTAATAATTATGGACAGGTAACATTTGTAGTGATCTGTGTCTCACCTCAGCACAGGCATCACTCATCTCCGAGGACTTCTTCAACCCAAGATTTTTAAACAGCTCTACCAGCTCCTTCTTCACCTCTTTCCAATTAGTTTCATCCTCTGCTTGACTGATATTTTTATGCGCACCCTCATTGTCCACAGTAAAATCTTTCTCTTTTCTTTGCTCTTTGACTTTTGATTCACCATTTTCCTCTGCACCTTCTGGACGACTCTCTCTATACATCAGCATTTGGGCTGCCATTAACTCTGACACCAAGAACTCTGGAAATTGAGAAACAACCACAGAGATAAATATGTACATACAGCGAAAATAAAACAAAAAATTGCACACACTGGTGTCATCATCTACTTTCCTACCTTACCGGTCACTCTGTGCAGCAAAGGTGGGCTAAGATTCTCTGATGTAACTGCCTTTTGTGGACAGGACATCTCCTTTAGCACCTCCCTCAACTCTCCGGCCAGAATAGCTCCACCAATGCTCTGTGCTAAAAATTATTCACATTTTTTGTAGATTACAACAGAAATAAGATGGAAAAGCAGAAACACACTGTCAGGAAAAAGTCAGAAATCGTTTTACAAAATACAAATGTAATTTTAAACATTAACATACACACCACCAGATTAAAGGATTTTTAAGATCATGAGGAATTTAGTCAATGGGAGTAGGATCATTCATTTTCTCGTTTAGGTTACCTGGCACATCAGGGCAACATGCTCTTACTTCCGAGACCAACCAGGTGAGTAATGGGCAAGGTAACTCGTCACATTTACATTTCCTCAAGCACTCATTGCTCTTATACCTGTACAACGTTAAAACAATTTAGATTATAAATAAATAGCTTTCAAAAAATATCTTGAGATGTTTTAAACATTTTACAATTAGAAGTGTTATACATTATCTGGTTATTGGATGGCAACTCACCCAAGAGATTTAATTACAGAAATTATGTCAGCATCTCTCTCCATAGTAAAAGTTACACGTTTTTTATTTGTAAATGAACATCGGTTGTACTATTTCTGTACTTCCTCTTTCCGTACTTCCTCTTTCACTCAACTGAGATCGACGAATCGAAAATGTGAATAACCTTTTAAGTCAAGCTCTACAGATAACCGATCACAAGGCAAAACTAATCGATCGAAATTTATACAAAGTTAAATGCTTTAATCAGTAAACTGGCCAAGTGGCCAGATTCTTTTGATGTGTCAGGGTTCACTGTCAAATGTGTGACTCGAGTGTTATGAAAATATGTATAGAAAACCAGACTCAAACAGGTTTTTGTTGATCTCCAGTCGGAGAATTTTCTGTCGAGTCAACCATTTTGCGATATCTTTAAAGATATCGTCTGTCTGGATTATTGATCAACCTCAAAAAATCCTCAAAAACGAACCAAATCGATTTATGACTAATATTATTGGCTCGGTTAGTATAAGACTGACAGCTGCTCCAGCCAATGAGCAAGCAGAAACTGTAGGCACTCATGTCGTCACGAGCGGAGGAAGTAGTCAGCCACAGTCACCCTCCATTTTCGATACCGACGTTACGATAATTTGCTTGAGGGGGAAACTGACAAAAAGGGTAAATATTTTGATTTCTGCAAATTTAATGTATTTTTTTATGTTTAATAAATGGTTTACATTCATATTAGATGCCTTTTGTGTACGCATATGAGTCTGGTGCATTTTGCGCGTCCATTGCTTGGCTCCATAGTTTGCTAGTTATCGCTAATGCTAATTCTGCCGTTAGTTCTTATGAAACATATCAGAGAATTGTTTACATCATGAAGGTTGGACGTGGGGTTTGCATGCACATTTTTTGTGCTAACGTCTAAGCAATCCTAATATCTCTTAAATCGTTTACATATCTGCAGAAAACCCGGCTTTAGCTAGCTAGCTAGGTTGCGGGCTAAAATTAGCGAGCGTGAAGATGATCCACTGAGCGCGTACAGCAACCAATCAATGACTCGCGTTTGTTTACATTGGTTTTACAGGAACACCGTTGGGATTAAACTGCAATTGGAGGTGCATGAATCATGAGTGGGCTCAATGTTAAAAAGCTCAAGGTAAATGAGCTGAAAGACGAGCTTCAGCGTCGAGGCCTGGACACTCGCGGGTTGAAGGCGGACCTGGTGGACCGATTGCAGGCGGCGCTGGAAGCCGAGGCCGCTGGATCGGAGGCAGCCGGCGAGCAAGACTTTGAGTCAGAGGGTGACAACGAGTATCAGGGCGAAGGTAAAACGTGCATTTAAACATTTTGACTGCATTGGTTACATAATGTCAGTTTTGAAGTGGCAAAACACGTTGTGTCATTGAAGGTTTGCTACGAAGGGATTACAAGAGATTATTTTTTTAACAGGCAACGTGTTTGACCACCATAAGGTGGTCCCTCCCTTGTCAATAGAGAACATAAATATCTTCTAAATCTGTTTATGCCCAGCCTTAAAAACTCAATATGTTAAATTGTTAATTGAATGATCACAAATCACTGGATAACTATTAAGTCAAATGAATCTCTTTTATGTTCTTACTGCAATAATGCAAGAAAACATTTCAATTGTGCTCTATTTCAACGCAGGCGAGCAAGATTATGGAGAAGAGGCAAAGGCACAGTTTGATGATGAAAACAGCACAGACAACTTCCAGGGTGACTGCGATGATCAGGGAAACGAGAATAGCAAAGACAACGAGGACAGTACCGAGACCCCTATCCCTGGTTTTGGAACAAGTGATGTGGCAGATGTTAGTCAGAGCTATGAACAGGATGAATATCAGGAGCCTGAAGCCAAGCAGCCATATCTTGAAAAACCAGGCATGGAACAGGAGGAGTATGAGGAGGATGAAATAAACCAGGGATATGAAGAGACTGCTCCAAAACAGGAGCCTCAAACGGAACAGAAGTTTGAGGATCCAGCTTCACAGCAGATGCCAGAGGGAGACACGAGTCAACATAACCAGCAGGAAGCATCAGGTGAGGTCAAGTGCCAGAAAGAAATAGAAATGTGTTGGCATTAATGTGCCATTGCCTTACTTGCGCCATTAAAATAATTGGCTCCAACATACAACAACATACAGTTGATAAAAATGGCATTGGGGTCGTGGTTTATTACATTTTCCCCATAGCGTGTTCTAAGGTGTTCTAGTTTTATTCTGTGCCAGGCAAATATGAGACTCACCCTAAATTTATCAAGCTGTGCCAGTCAAAATATGTGCAAAAATATATTTGATGTTGATTTGTACACTTATCAAAATCTTTTCAGAGCGTTCCGAGATAAAGACAGAAGAGAATGATCCACAGCAGGCTGAACAAGCTAATGAATGGGGTGCAGCAGATGCACAAGTCAAAACAGAGGATGACAAGTACACATCGTACAATCGAAAGAGACCATACGATGACAACAGAGGATATGGTTACTACGAGCATCGTGATGACAGAAGGTAAATTATGCTGCTTCTGATTTCTTTATTTTGCATTCATTGCTCAATCTCATAGTTTTCTTTGTTTGATATTTTAGGGGGAGATCACCACAGCCTCCAGCCGAAGAAGAGGAAGAAGAAATTGATGATAAGCTTGTGGTCATTGATACCTGTGAGTAAATTAAAGGAGATAACAGAGTCGCCTGTATTTACAGTTTCTTTATTTGTGTTCTTTATTTTAATTAATACTAGAACACTCAGTGCCCCTACTGAAAGTCTCTTGTTTGTTTGTCTTCAGATAATTGTGATCTGCACTTCAAGGTGGCTCGTGACAGATACAGTGGCTATCCTCTGACCATTGAGGGTTTCGCCTTCCTGTGGGCAGGGGCTCGAGCCACCTATGGTGTCGTCACAGGCCGTGTGTGCTTTGAATTGAAGGTAATGGAGAAGATCACCTGATCTGATTTCTGGAAGGCATTGTTATTCGTTTGCCTCAAATGTGTGTGCGCTGTGTCTTTCTTAGATAAATGAGGAAATTTCAGTAAAACACCTTCCCTCCAGCGAGCCTGATCCTCACGTGGTGAGAATAGGATGGTCCTTGGATTCATGCAACACTCAGCTAGGTAAGTAACCAGACTTTTGATACATTGATGTTGCAATTTCAATGTAATCTGACAGCTACTCATTTCATATTACAGGAGAAGAACCATTTTCTTTTGGTTACGGAGGAACTGGCAAGAAATCCGCCAACTGTAAATTTGAGGACTATGGGGAAAAGTTTGGTGAAAATGATGTCCTTGGGTGCTATATTGTAAATATTTTCTTGTTCTGCACTGTTATAATACATTACACACAGCATCTCATATGAAGAGCCTGAAAACTAGTATTAACAAAAGAATATTTTTAATTTTTTCTTAGGACTTTGAAAGCAGTGACGTGGAGGTAGACATTGCATTCTCCAAGAATGGCAAGTGGCTGGACTCCTGTTTCCGTGTCTCTCGAGAAGAGCTTGATGGACGTCCTCTGTTCCCACACGTATTGGTAAAGAACTGTGCTGTGGAATTCAACTTTGGACAGAAGGAGGAGCCCTTCTTCCCCCAGCCAGAGGGCTTCACCTTCCTTCATGATGTTCAGCTGACAGACAGAGTCAGAGGCACTGTGGGTCCTGCCACTAAAGCTGATTGCGAGGTTGGTGCAGCAGTCTACTATTAAGATAATTGTGTACCATGCTTTTTTATTTGTGGGTGATTATTGAAGTGTTTGTACAATAATATTAGCTTAAAATTACAAAGACGTTTGCTGGCAAATAAAGTCATGTTACAAAACATTTTATTGTTTCCAAATATGTCACTAGCTATTCTCTCTATTTAATTAGTAGATCTTTGTCAGTCATTTACATCGTGTTTACGTCAGCAGAACTTGAAAAACAATACATAATATAAATATAAAGTTTGCAAAGCAAAAAATACATCCCAGTGATCCCAGTTTGGTAAGGTGTAATTTTATTCCTAGATCCTGATGATGGTTGGTCTGCCTGGAAGTGGAAAAACCACCTGGGCCTTGAAATATGCAGAAGAGAACCCAGAAAAGAAATACAACATCCTGGGCACAAATGCCATCATGGATAAGATGAAGGTATATTTCCTTACGATTATGGCATGAGCGTGTATCCTCTATGTGTCTCCAAGTTTAATGTCTGATTTGCTGTATTTTTATCAGGTCATGGGACTCCGTCGGCAGCGTAACTACGCAGGACGATGGGACGTACTTATTCAACAATCCACTCAGTGTCTCAACAGACTCATCCAGATCGCTGCCCGAAAGAAGCGCAACTACATCCTGGACCAGGTACTGCTATACTTGCCTGCCTCTGTGCTCTTCTCGAAGCTAAAACCCTTCCCTGTCCTCCTCAACCCAACCCCCAAATCCACTGCTGCTCACTGATGCACATGTTCATTAATGTACTTCTGTTGTTTCTGTAGCCTAGCCCAAAGCATTGGTTAGCCTATTGTGCTCATGAAGACTTGTTTTATCCCAGTCCTTATTTCTTTGTCCTGAACATGTTGCTAAATTATGTTTTGTTTTGCTTTTAAACCCTCCAAAAGCAAACAGGGAAAGAATGCAGTATAGTATGTTGTCGTAATGAATATTTTTGACAATGTATGCTCTGTTGTAAAGAGATCTTTGCCACACTGTACAAGTAGTCCATGTCATTAGTAAGATGTTGAAAAACAAGTAATCACTGCCTGGTGAGTAAGAAAACACCTTCTGTTGCTATGGTAATCGTAAAGAAAACGAGAACTTTTACTTAGATTAACTTGGAACTTTACTTGAATGTTGTGTTTAAAAATGAATGGCAGGTAAGTGGAAAAACTAACCTGCTTGAAGTTTCCAGGCAGACTGTTTCGAGAGGTTGTAAGGTAAGTAAGGTCAGAGGACATGCTAATGGTTCAATAAAGGAGATCGTGAGTATGCACAGGTGGGTACTATGTGTTTGTCTGTGTCGGCAGGATGGACGCTTGAACACTGGGTAAGTCAAGGTAAGGAAGTGGACCCAGGGAGAGTAGGAAAAAGCTTAATACACGTGTTTGAAATGTGCTAAACTAATTCAGAGTACATAGCAGTGCATACCATCATTCTCAGTCGATGTGGTATGGACAACCAAGAAAGTGTTTATGCAGTAAAATTTACACTCGGAACCTGACAAGCGTTTATGTAAAGTACTGATCAGTGGTTAGTTTAAGAGAACCCAGTGGACTGTTAAAATGTAAAGATGTTAAATTGCAGTGTAATTTCATATAAAAATTCAAACGATTTTTCTAAATATTAAAAAAAGATGGTTTTAAGACTGCAATCTGTAATTTTTGCCTTTATGTAACCATCTCGTTTGAAACATAAAATTTCAGGTTAATTGACGTACTTATCTGTAGATGGGTTGAAGTCGAATGACGTTAAAGTGACATCTTGCAAAATCTGACATGACAGCTTAATTTATAAATCATTATTATAAGCCTAAAGTTGAATCAGGATATGGTTCTTAAGACCTATTATTATGTATTTCCTGTTATTATGTAAAGCTGATTTTTAGTTTTTACCAAAATAAGTTACAAGCTTTACTTTGGAAGACATTAAAAAAGAGCTTTGGAAAGTTAAATCGAGTAGCCTGATGAAGTACAAGGGTCCCCTACATAATGTCAGTCATGCGTAAACCCGTATCTGTCTGTCTTCTGAATTTACGGTAAGTCAGTTGGGGGTTGTGAGAGACAACCGCTAGTTATTCCAGAGCAGTAACTATAGACATGAAAAAAAAATTCTCTCACTTTCATCGTTGCAGGAATCCAATTCCCCTCCTACGGAACGCAAAGCCGTAACAAAAGCAAATAATGAACAGCTTCTACTTCTTTCTTGTCACCATTGCTAGACAAATGTATATGGATCAGCCCAGAGACGAAAAATGCGTCCTTTTGAAGGTTTTCAACGCAAGGCTATTGTAATTTGTCCCACGGATGAGGATTTAAAAGAGCGAACATTAAAGCGAACTGATGAGGAAGGGAAGGATGTTCCCGATCATGCTGTGTTAGAAATGAAAGGTAGGAATGTCATGGATAACCAAAACAAATGTTCAAAAACTACACACCAGATCTGCTTTTGCTGTTTTTTGTTTTTTTTATTTAAGACTTGGAAGAACCCACCCGTCCCTCCTTCTGTTAAAATCTTTTTGCCAGAATAAAGAGCCCCTCTTTTTCTCCTCCCTCTGCCCTGTTAACCCCATTTTCTTGCATTGTCTCTCATGCCATTTCCCACAACTGAACCAGCTCAGATAATCAGGACTGGGGAAGAGATTGGCTCGTGCCCTTTAATTCGCTTCAGGCAACCAAGCAGTTTGTATTGGGCGTACTATTAAACGTTGAATAAATTATTGGACGGCTGTCCTCAGTTAAGTACTTCTTTAATTTGAAGGAACATATTTTATCATAACACTCTTTTTCTGGCAACTGTTTTTAGTTTAGTTTTCATTCCCTGTGACTCCTCCGTACATTGTCTACATATTCTGACTCTGAGACAAGTGTTCCCTTACACACCTAAGGCAATGTTTGTCCTAGAGCATGTTAACTTAATCACCACATGCTCCAATATTCTCTCTGTCCCCCTGTTCTGTCCTTCCCCTGTATATTTTCCATCAACATTGTACGTTGCTGATGATTATTCTCTTTGTCTTTTGCTGCCACGGCTGTTCTGTCCCTCATTGCGTGCCTCTGCTCCTGTAGCAAACTTTGTGCTGCCCGACGCCGGCGAGTTCCTGGACGAGGTGAGGTTCGTTGAGCTGCAACAGGAAGAAGCAGACACTCTCGTCAAGCAGTACAACGAAGAAGGCCGCAAGGCTGGCCCTCCGCCGGAGAAACGCTTCGACAACCGCTCCGGTGGTTTCCGCGGCCGCGGTAGCTTCCAGCGCTACGACAATCGCGGCGGATCTCAGGGTGGTCGAGGTGGCTATCAGAGCCGGGGCGGCCAGGGAGGCGGAGGCTTCAGAGGAGGTAAGGAGGATTTTGAATTTCACATTGTGTCTTGATTGGTATTAATTTAATTAGTTTAAATTTGAGTCAATATCAGTTTAAACAATATTTCATGTAAAATTTTTATTTTGCTTTTATAGAATGCACATTCTTATATAAATGCTGGTAACTGAAACCTTCAGTTTATTAAATTAAAGAAGACAAATCAATCAGAAAAAGAAAGTTTTTGCCTATTTTGGACTTGTCAACCTTGGAGACCTTGGTTATAGCAAAGAATATTTCCCTATAATATTGCCTGCTAGATGCTTCCTTTTAGCATTATTCATTGAAAATGGGTCTCTCGAACTCATTCATTAGGATATAATCGTGGAGGCTACAACCAGAATCGCTGGGGAAATAACTACAGAGATGGTGGCTCAGGCGGCCGTGGTGGATACAACCGCAACCAGCAATCTGGAGGCAACTACTCCCACAGCCGCCAAGGTTCCTATAACAAGAGTGGTTCTGGAGGCAACGGAGGCTACAGCCAGTCACAGGTATGGAGACATAAATGTCTGATACACCAGTCACAAAGTCTTGTCTTATAGATCCTCTATGTTGTTCATGTCTATTAATTTCCTTTATTTTGTTTTGTAGCCTCAGTCCTATAATCAAGGTTACAACCAAGGCTATAACCAGGGTAATTATAACCAAGGGTACAACTACGGAAGCTACAGTCAGTATCCAGGATACAACCAGAGTTACAGTCAACCGCAAGCATCCACAGCACAGACTTACAACCAGCAGCAGCAGCAACAACAACAACAGCAGCAGCAGCAGCAGAGTTATAATCAACAGTACCAACAGGTGAGTTAATTAGTCCTCTGATATTTAAAACATTTTATAGATCAATAACAACATTTTAAAGATGGAATGATACAAGTATTCTTTGATGGAAAATAAAGAAGACTTACGTTTTCTTCATAGTATAAAGATGCAGTTATCTAGGCACTTTCTACAATGTGTTATTGATGTTCGGTATATTTTTTAGTATGCTCAGCAGTGGCAGCAATACTACCAGAACCAGAGCCAGTGGAACCAGTACTACAATCAATATGGCAACTACGGCAGCTACAACCAGCAGAACACCCAAGGCAGTCAGGGCGCCCAGGGAACGCAGCAGTAGCATTGCAGCCGCTTCAAACGGCCCCTTTTGGCCCAATTCTCTAAGCAGCATTCCTCATCCTGTTCTGCCTTTTTTGTGGTCCCTCACCTCTTACCTAGTCTTCCCCTTTTCTCCCGTAAAAGTTTGCTCTCTCCCCCCGTTTATGCCAACCTTAAAGGTATCCACCTCTCCGGTGCTCTATTTGAGTTCTGGTGGCAAGTATCCAGTTTTTGCTTCTTTACTAAATATTTGTTTACATGCAGCTTGATCTTTGACATTTTTTCTCTGTGTACATGTAGATGAGAAGTTTGGCATTTGAAGTTAGCAACATGTGGTGTAATCCACTCCAAGTTGCCCACATGCTATGTAGTGCTTCAATAGGAGCAGGATAAATATTTTGATCAGGCTGTGCACGCTTCGATTCACATCTGATGTATAGAGACGGGGTGTTTCTGTGTTCCAGTAGTTTTACCACTGATTTTATTTTTCTATTCTATTAAGATTAAAGAACCACATTTTGGGGTAGATGGTTATGGCTATTGTTCTATACGATCATACTCCTGTATTTACTCATCCATGTAAAGACCACATAACATTTTTTGTCTACGTAAATCATACTGGAAATTTTAATAGCCTAACAAATCTTGATCGTTGAATATCACAGATCTCAAACCTGTGAAGGTTATTGTATTTTCCTTTTTTATACCATTTTAAAATGACTCTGATTGGTCTGATTCACATTTATTCCTATGTTGCAGATTAGTAATGATCAAAAATAGTTCCTTGTGTGGATATATGTTTTTACCTTGTGTCATGTTTGTAAAGCAGTGTCTGCATATGGTTTTGTCAAATCAAAACTCATTATTTTGTATTTGAGAATATAATCTGAAGAACAAATTGTGTGTTGGTGTTTTTTATATATAAACGGTTTTTAGTAATCCAATATAAGTGTTATCTAAATATTTTATCAGTATTTTTAAATAGGCTAAATGTGGGTATTTCTGTTCTAGCGATAAACTGGTTGTTCAGAAGTACTGACACCTTCCTGTAAGTTTGTCTGACTATTCTCCAACCTCAACACAATCTTGCAAAGCATCAAAACCACATTCAGGTGTAGGAGAGAGGAAATAAGTCTATAAAAAGTAGTTTATATTAAGTAATTTACATTTCAGACACAGCATGGATATTTTTCTTCAACATCTGTTACATACAGATGTACAAATGATACATATAACAATGAAAAGTGCTACAAACAGTGAGGCATCCCAGTGCTGTTACAATAAAAAAAAAAAATCACTCGGGGGGGGGGGGGGTGTACAAAACTTGTACACCTCATTCCTTGTAATATCCAATTCAAAAATTGAATTCAATGACATCAAGAAGTATATTTTAACAACACAAACTTTTAGTTCATGTTTATGAGTATCAGTTTCTTCATTCTAATAACTAATTTTCTCTGTTCATTAGAGACAGTTCTTAAACATACAGTGTTTGTTGTCTCAACTGAAGTTGCCCGTTCATCTTTTAGCCATCAGGTCTGCCACAAGTTGTGGTTCATTTTGCTTAAGCAAAGTAAAGAACCTTTGTGTAAATGCAGGTTGAGCATCTAAAAAGCTATAGATGGCCCTCGTTTTTTCCTGGGGTATTGTCATGGCTCTGATTTTATTTAGTTGTTCTGGGTGAATAACGACAGCAAGACCATCCAAAATGGCATCCGTGGTTACCACGCTTTGGATGATCTCACATCGGTTGTTTTTCAGAAAGGCTGTAGATGACAATACAATGTAGTCAACAACAATCACACTGATTTATTGTGAAGTATATTTATGTCTGTGAGATGGAGAAAATTATGTCAAGGTTAACAGAGATTAAATGTTGTATTCCTCCACAATTAAGTCAGACCAACTGAAAAGAAAACTTAAATTGTATGCTTACACTGCTCATCTGTTGATGAACTGACAGATTTGTTTAATACATAATCTGTAAGATAAAAACATGGTTAATTTCCTCTCTACATTTAACTCTGTTAACATTTTGTTGAAAGATTACTGTAGTAAAATTCAATGCAAATTATAGTGATTTGTTTGATAATTTTAGCTTATACTTTACATAGTATATTCTTTGCATGTGCATGTAAGCCAGAAAAGGAGGTTAGTTTATATATATATATATATATATAATGTCTGTGATAAAATCATCTGCCTGTGATTATTATTAAACTTGTATAGCAATGATTGACATCATAAATCTTTTCAGAATTTAAACTATTAATATTTACCTTTGAGGTGTATTTCACAGTGCCACACAACTTTGACTTTCTCTGGATCTGGCTTTTCTTTTTTGAGGGATAACCTTACATTCATCACATCATTCGGCAGGAATATTTCAAATGTTGGAAAGTAGTGATTTATCTCCTGAAAAGCGCAGCAGAATTTCTTGTGCTAAAAAAGTAAGATAATATGGGAAGTTATGAAAAAATCAGGTTAAAGTGCATGATAATAACAAAAGTAAAATTTAACATTCTACAATTATTGGAAAACAAAAAATGAACTATTTTAAGGTTTTTAAGAGGATAATGAGCATCTTACCAGTCTTTCAACATTTCAGATATTGTAAATAATAATAATAACTGTTGTTAATAATATTTTAAATAACGTTTTGTTATTTATAATAATAATTGTAGTAAAATTTTTGCCCATCTGTTTGTGTTGAAATTATACATACTGACCTGTGGCTGTATCTTTATTTCTGACATCATTGATGGTCCATTTCCCTCTGCAGGATCACAGGACATGCTGTATGTACGGTTATATTTAAGAGTGCATTCACAAATCGTTTGGATTAATTTATAATTTGGGTCACAATCAGCTACCTGAAAGCACAGTAATGACAAAATAATAATAGCAAGTGTATATAAGAATACTGCTGTAAGAATACACATTAACCCAAGTCTTAAAGATTTACTTTTTTGGGATCCACATTGTTTGGTTGGAGAAACACGTGCAGTTTTTGTGTTGGTTGAAGGTAGCAGAGCACCACTTGTCCGAAGATCTTTTCTTTAAACCAGTTAATTGCATTGGTAATCCTGAATCTTGATGTTCCAGGTACACTTACGGTCACGTGTGTGCTTGTGATATTCTGAGGTTTCAGAACCTCAACGTCACCAGAATAATGTATAACTGACATGGAATCCATGCCATCCTCTGTCAGGAAAAAATACATTTGATGGAATTTGACGTGTCTAATGTGAAATGTTCTATTATTTGAAATTTATCTAAAGCAACTTGCATGGCATGGCTAGTGTCATGCTTTCCTACTTGTGCTAAATTCAGTTTGATATTCTTTTGATCATTAACTCACCAATGGAGCTCTCACTATGAGGCAGTTTGAGTTGACAGATCTCACCCTGAACACATCTGATATCATACAGAGGTCCTGCTGGGTAACAGTTGGTGGGAACTGGAACGCTGTTTTCCTGAAGAATGGTACTGTACACCACCTCTCCTTCATGCTTCATGTTAAAACCAAGCTTTGTAAACTTACAATGGAACCAGCCTGCACGGCTGCATGACACCCTGGTAGATTTTAAAGAAAATAATATATGAACCAAAATATAATATACTATTTTATATACTCGTACAGCCTCCACAATCAGTCTCTCAACACAATACCTGTATACAGTTTGACCATCCTGAAGAATTATCTTGGGAGTGACCAAATTATAATTTTGTATGTCTGTCCCCTGGGAAGAAAAGATATAGTTTGAAAACCATAAACCAATATCTTTATCTAAACAAATGATCATAAAAGCAACACAAAAAGGACTATTAGGACCTCTGAGAGATACTGGGCATCTCCATCTGAAACCTCCGGTAACAGCAGATGCATTGAATTGTTGCTCTGAATCATCTCCTGAATCTTCTTTGACAGCTCTCCCATCTCTGCGGTATGTGACGGACTGCCAGAGATATAATATCTCCTTCCACATTTTTCTAGAATCCACTTTAACACTTTTCCTTGAGTTCCATGGTATTCATTCATACTGCTGTCTCCCTCTGTAAACACCACCATGACATGATTCCAAAATTTCTCTCCAAGAAACTCTAAATCCTCCAGAATGTCTTTAGTCTTGTCTGTGAATTCCTCTTGATCCAGCGGAAAGGCAAGTATAACTGCATGAGGTCCAGGATTGAGAGTCGGTTGTTCCCATCTAAAAATGCTTTTGACATTGCTAATGTCAATCTCAAACAGGTTGACAATGTTCTTTCCCATTGTACCTTTGACAGTCTTTAGCCCACCACCACCATCTAGTCCTTCCTCATAACTCCCTTGATCAAATATCAGCTTTAGAACAGATTTTCCTGCTTCTTGGGAGCTCATTAGCCAAATCCTCATCTCAGCAAGTAAAGAGATTTCACCTATTAGTAGAATAAACAATGTTACTGACCAAGCCTAAATATGATATAATAATAACTTATAACAATAATGTTGATAATAATATTAATAATATGAAAAAATATGATAAATAATTGTATTTACCATCAGCAACCCCATGTGTGAGAGCTCTCTCATAGAGTTCAGCGGCTTGTAGTTTTTCCCCTTTCACTTCACTAATAAATCCAAATATTCCACTCGCTTTACTGTCATGTGGGTTTTGCAGCCTTTGAATCCGATCTTCAGCGATCTTTCTCAGGTTAATCTCGCACAGCTTGCCCTCTGATGATTTAGGCTGTAGCCTCAGACCCTGCGTGAAATTATAAATGGCTTTTTCCTCAGATCGCCGATACCAGAGCTGGTACTGGCCAAATAAACAGTAAACAATTGGCAGATGGTCCTTTTTGTTGGTTGCCAATTTAAATGCTTCATCAAACCTTCTCTCAGCTTCTGAGAAAAGACCTTGTCGTCCATACTGCAGAGCCAATTCTGCCACAGCATGAATGAAGTGGGGCTTTAATGCTATTGCCTTTTCCAGATGATAGACACACCTGCTCAGATACATTTCATTACACTCTGCATTTGTCTTCTCCAGTGTTTCGTTTTTCTTGGTATAACACTCAGCCAACTTATGGTGTAAAAATGCTGAGTCTGGGCTATCCTGCAATGCTTCTTCTAGTAGACTAATGGCGTGATCCACTGATCCTATCTGGCTGATGAACTGTGCTGTATATCTTATGACATAGGGATTTGTAGGAGACTTCAACAGCGCAGAAATCGCCAACTTCACTGCAGAATATGTTTTTTTATCATCTTTGATCTGCATCATTCTCAGGGCCAACAGTACCAGTAGAACAGCATCATCTGGATTAAGCCTTTATAGCTTTTGGAGTTGTTTTATTGTTGGTGAGTCGTGAGATTCAGAGGTCCCAGCTTTGCGATATAATGCAATAGCATAGCCTCTGTTTAAATCACTGTCATCTGGGTTTATTTCAAGGGCTTGTCTGAAGCATTCCTTTGCACCATTATAGTATTTCCAAGAGAATTTGAGAAACGCCCAACCCTTTTCTCGGAGCACCTCGAGAGGGACTGTATGGATGTATTCTTCAGAAAATGTTTCATTGATCCTCACCAACAATCTCAAGTAGTCTTCACATGTAGAGAATTCCTTCATATAATAGTGTAACCAAGCAAGGTCTCCATAGGTAACAATAAGAACTTCACCACTTTTATCTTTGTAATATTCCTTTGCGAGCTGAACAGATCTCTGCAGATTTTTGAGAGCTTCCTGCAGGTTACCATGAAGGTAATGAACAAATCCTAAACTGCTGTAAAGCCGTGTTACTCTTGCCTCACCAGACTCCACCTGAATCTGTTCATCTAGACGATTCAGTAAATCAGAGACAGCAAAGTCTTTTTCTCTTAAAGACCATGTAAAGTGACACTCCTGCTGGAGCAGTCTGGTTTTTAAGGAATCTTCGTAACTTTAATATAAAAAAAGGAAACGCTAAGTCTTGACATTTTTACACATACAAAATGTAATTACAATTTTGACAAAATGTTAAATGCTTTGAAATCTTTCACTGAATATAATTATTATTCTACAACCTATTTTTACCAGAGACATTTTTTCTATTTTTTCGTTAATTCATGTAAAACTACTTGCAAATGCTACTGTTTAACTATTATAGAACGTATATTTTTCAATAACCTTTCCATAACAATAACTTCAATTAGCTCCATAGACAATTTAAAAACTAATATGACAAACATGTTTTTTGTAAATACGTATGCCCTGCTCTCGCGATACTTGATGCCATACGCCGATCGGTCTGCGCAGCACCTTACTGCGTCAAACATAGCTAGCATCTTGCTAATGCATTCATGTGCAATTTTTAATATTATGGAAAACAGCACATTAAACACACTAAACCTAATCAACATGATTCAAATGAATTTACTTTCACTTTCGAATCATGATGTGCGAAACTTGGCTTACGTGTTTCTAAATTATGACATTAACGCTTGATAACTTGTATAAACAATATTTTCTAATGACAATGGTATTAATAATACCATTAAATGAACATTAAGACATATGATAAATAAACAAATAAAACCCACCTCATCATTATATATAT
This sequence comes from Beaufortia kweichowensis, assembly GCA_019155185.1. Lineage (NCBI taxonomy): Eukaryota > Metazoa > Chordata > Actinopteri > Cypriniformes > Gastromyzontidae > Beaufortia > Beaufortia kweichowensis. The sequence goes on along the minus strand of CM032795.1, from coordinate 4,010,772 downwards.
ATATACATATATATATATATATATGTTGTTAATGTTCAGGAAACACAGAATTACTCGCTGAAGCACATTACAGGTGACACGATCAGGTCAAGGTTCAGCCCACAGGTGACACACCGGCTTGGCCGACACCACGGCTGTGACCGTCCTGTACCAGCAGGTGTCACTATCTGTATTCATTATTCAAAGACCAGGTATGGAAACCTCTACTTCACAATTAAAACAAAAAAATCATAGAAGAATTTCACCCATAAAACCTTTTTATTTTAAAAATACATAAATTATATCTTATAACATAAGGGTTAACATAAGGCACAAATCACTATCTGCATTGAAAATAATGTTTTTAAATTGTCTATGATTCGCAACATTCTTATACCTACAAACACTAAAAGTGAGAAAAGTAACAAGTTTATAAATCTGCTGTACATGGGTATGGGAGCATCCTCTCTCATTAGAAAAGTTTTGTGATTTTAGCATGTAAACAAAGCGTTGTGGTGCACTCTGAGAAGTAGGCTAAATTAAGTGACCAGATTTGCTTTCAAGTAAGAAAAACAGTTATTATACTTGAACTTCATGGCACAAATCATTTCTTTCTTTTAAAAGCTTTCTTTTTTTGCTTGGTGCCGTGTCTTTTCACTACAGCACTTGAAGATGGCTGGCAGTCAAACCTCTTCAAATACTGTTTCATCTCACGCAGAGACACGGGGGAGTTTTCAAAAACTGTAAATCCAGCATAGAGAGGTTGAGTGAATGTTGTGATGAATGTGTGTATATGCGTGCGTGTGTCTCGGTTCAAGATGATGTAGAAGGACAAAGTGCCGGCAGACCAGTCCACATATACTCCAACTCTTTTACTACTGCCTGGTAAGTAAGATATGGTTGGTTCTTTCTTATTATTATGACAGGCGTAGAACATTAGATCATAGTACTCCAGACTCCATGATAGTCTATTGGATCCAAACACATTGTCATGACTTGTTCCTTTCCTGCTCATCATTTCATATGCCACTGATATAATAGCCCTGTCATTAAATTCAGCCTCCCAGTAACAGCGTCCAGTCAGACTCTTTCTACACAAAACCTGATGAACCTTGTCAAATCTGCCTGGATGATCAGGATACGGCTGCTCCTTGTCCACATATGTGACTTTTCTGTTCTCCTTAGATAACACGAGACAAGGGTGCGCTGTGTTTGGATCCAATGTGAGATCACAGGCATCTAAACACATGAAGAGACAGTAATAACAGTGTGTGTGTGTGCGTGTGTGTGCGTGCAGTGTGAATGAACTTACACTTGTATAGTCCTCGTATCATTCTGAACTCTCCGCCATGATCCACACTAAACAAATTTAAAAAAAATTTTAACAATATTTTTAGAGATCATCACATCAATAAACATTATTTAGTATGTTTAATGTTTAGAATGTACTGACACCTGTACACACATAGATGCACGCACACACAGTAGAGCATACTTGAGTACATACTTGAGTGAATTGAGTGTGCAGTTTGTATCATTGAGTCTATGAGAGAGCAGCCTAATTCCTAAGTGTTCTGGATGATTGTAGCTCATATCCAGCTCTCTGAGGTGTGATGGGTTAGAATTCAGAGCTGAAGCCAAATAACCACAACCTTCAGCTGTCACCATACAACCTGACAAACTACAAACACATCAACAGGCTGATAATCTACAGGCACGCACACATATCAACAGACAGATTACTTTGTGAAATCAGTATATAGAGATAAATACCTCAGTATCTCTAGTTTACAGTTTGGGTTCTGGAGAGCATCAGAGATCAGCTTCACTCCTGAATCCATCAGATCATTGTTACTCATGTCCAGCTCTCTCAAAGGACAGTTTGAGGATTGTAGAGCTGAAGCCACAATTTCACAAGACTGACCATTCAGATTACAGTTGTTAAATCTGTCAAAACAAATATTTATCTAGATTATAATATTAGATTCCAATGTTTAGTCACAGTTTTACCTTCACTAAGAAAAAAAGTGTGACTTTTACAGTATATTGTGTCATGCTATAACACAAACTGAATGTACAATAAAGTTACCCACAGGGCTCTTCTGCAATAACTCACAGCTGGAACAAGTTTGTTCTCATATCCAAAGCTTATCATGTATTCCCTTATGTTGAACTCATCCAGCACTTTCTCTGACATGTGCAGTACACAAATCATCAATGTGCACATCGAAGGTGAGGAGAATCCTCCTAAATTTATAATAGCTCTATGTAGGAATTTATGAATAGTCTCATATAAAGACTGATCCTTTAGCTCCAGTAAGCAGTAAAACAGATTGACTGAAACTTCATCTGAGAAGTCGCCATATAGAAAATCTTTAATCCATTCAGTAGTTTTTTCCAAGGTGTCTGTGGTGTCTTCAGTACGTGTAAGCAGACCTTTGAGCAGCTTCTGACTAGATTCCAGTGAAATGCCCATCAGAAACCGTAAAAACAGATCCAGATGTCCTTTTTTACTTCTTATAGCTGTATTAATGGCGCTCTTTAGAATGTCATGCAAAGCAATATTTCTGCCTGGCTCAGGTGTGAAGAAAAACTCAAGCTCCTTCATGTTGTTGTTCATGTAGCAGATGAAGACATGCAGTGCGGCGAGGAACTCTTGAACACTCAGATGAATAAAGCTGAAGATCTTTGTCTCGTGAAGTCCAGATTCCTTCTTAAAGATCTCAGCAATCATTCCAGTGTACTCTGAATCTTTGCTCACATCAATACCACACTCCTGTAGATCTTCCTCATCGAAGATGATGTTTTCCTTCTTCAGCTGTTCAAACGCAAGCTTGGCCAACTTCAAAACGATTGTTTTATTGGATTCTAGGAGCTTTTTACATTCTCGTACGTTTTTTCCATCATACTTCTGATTCTTTATGCTGACCTGAATCAGTAGAAAGTGAATGTACATTTCCGTGAGTGTTAGGTCAATGTTTTCGTCATTGTTCTGGATGAGAATATCATGAAGCACTGTGGCCGTGATCCAACAGAAAACAGGAATGTGGCACATGATGAAGAGACTACGAGATTTTTTAATGTGGTTGATCATTTTATTGGCTTGGTTTTCATCTTTAATTCTCTTTTTGAAGTATTCCTCCTTCTGCTGGTCATTGAATCCTCGCACCTCTGTAAACAAACCTACAAACTCAGGTGGGATTTGATTGGCTGCTGCTGGTCTTGATGTGATCCAAATGAAAGCTGATGGAAGCAGATCTCCTTTAACCAGATTTATAAACAGTTCGTCTACAGATGACCTTTCCTCAACATTCGTCAGCTTTCTGCTTTCAAAATTCAAAAGCAAGCGACTTTCATCAAGACCATCAAAGATAAACACCACATTATATTTCTCTATTAACTTTGTTACATTTGTTTTTTCCATTCTTTTCAATTCAGGATAAAATTCCAGTAGAAACTTGTGGAAACTGATGTGTTTATCTTTAATCAGGTTAATCTGTCTAAATGGAAACAGAAACATGGCATCTATGTTCTGATTGGCTGTTCCTTCAGCCCAATCCAGAATGAACTTCTGCACAGAGACTGTTTTTCCAATTCCAGCAATGCCTTTAGTCAGAATAATCTTCTTCTTGTCTCTCAGTGAATGAAATATTTCATTGCATTTAATGGGTCTGTCCTGTGATTTCCTGCTCTTGAAGACATCATCAATTTTCAGAATCTCATGTTCACTGTTGACTTCTTTCATATCTCCCTCTGTGATAAACAGTTCTGTGTAAACGTCCTTCAGATCGACTTCAATTTCCTTCTTACCCTCAAAAATATATTCTGCTTTCACCTTCATGCTGATCTTGTGACTTTGAAAAAATTCTTGCAGCTTTAAAACCTCTGTAAATATAAATGAAGAGGATAAAAGTAAAAATATTAAACACAAACATGATAAATGTTATTTACATCAGCATGTTCATCTCTATTAAGACATTTAAATTTATAACGGAGAGTTTAACAGACAAAAGAAACAACATCTCATGAAACAGTTAAACACATGAAATGTTGCAAATAATGAACAGAAGAATAAAGAACATTGAGTATAAACAAATTAAAAGAACATTAGATGTATTTATGCTAAATGAAAAGTGACAAAGCATAAGCCATATTGAAAAATCATTAAACATAAAGTGTCATGTTCACCTGTCACAAAAATGACATTGTTTTTGATTTGATGTGTGTGTTTAAGTTGATGACTGTTGGACATTCATTCTTTGAAAGAAAGGAAATTTCTTCTTTCATGTTAGTTTATGTTTAAACTTTACATTTTACATTTAGGCATTTAGCTGACGCTTTAATCCAAAGCGACTTACAAATATTAGGAGACAAATATATATATATATATATATATATGATATCTCCCGTTTTGTGTGTGTGTGTGTGTGTGTGTGTGTGTGTGTGTGTGTGTGTGTGTGTGTATATATATATATATATATATATATATATATATATATATATATATATATATATTATCTCCCGTTTTGTGTGTGCAGAATCTTTGTGTTTATAGCCCATAAATGTTATACATTTGTCTTTGTATTTCTCTCATCTCATGAGCTGTAATGTAAAATGTAATCAGCCAATCATCTGTCAGTAACTCAACACATGTTTGATCATAATGCGTTATAGGGGTGGGAATCTTTAGGTACTACGTGATCCGATCCGATTCCGATTCTGGGACTCACGATTCCAAAACGATTCTTCATATAATTTTTGCAAATATGATAAATTTGCATTTTAAATAAATAAAGAGTTTTTATGCTTTTTGTTTATAGTTAGAATCTCTTTGACAGTATTCCCATCTTGAAGTTTAATTTTATTGCTTTTATTTTAACAAAGTTATATTCAGGATGAACAAGTTCTGACATAGAATCGATTCTGAATCTTTGAGAATCGATTCAGAATCGTTAGAGAAAGAATCCCGATGCATCGATTCATCGATTTTTTCTCCCACCCTTAATGCGTTACTGTACTTCAGTTCTGTCTGATGTTTAATGTTGATTCACCTTTCTCTTGTGTGTGTTTCTTTGTCGTCTCTGAGAAGTTTTCTTGCTCTGTGATAAAAGACAAATAAAATTTCACATTGTTAAATAATGTTAAAGCATGTGTGTTTTATTACATTAACAATGAGTTCATCATAATCAGAAAGCAGTGTGTCTTGATGTCCTGACTTACAGATTACTAGTTTTTATGAAGTTACAGTAATTTTAGCCAAATAAGATGTACTGGTTTGAGTGACTTTAACTTACAACTATTAAGTAGACTGTAAGAAAGGATTCGTGTCTTTAGATTAAACCAGGGATTCCAAAAGTGTGGTAGTGCTGCCACCAGAGAGGAAAAATGTAATGGCGGTCTGTTTTTTTAAGTGGGATTTTTCCATACAATAAAAAAACATGAACAGTAAACATTTCCTTTGTAATTGCTTTTATTTTAAATAAAAAACTATAATTTATTAGTTTTTGATAGAAACGTAGAAGAAGACAGTTGCCGTCTTCTTCTACCTAGCCTATTGCTGCAATGTTTCTTTTACGCGGCTGAAAATAACCGTGCTTTCTGTTACTGAGCCTGTGTCTGTCACTCGTCCTCTTAAGTGGAAGCTTGTGCGTAGCTTTGTTGCATTATATTGAAACTTTGTTGATGTTGTTATTGTCATGTGTGTTCTGGTTATTTGTGCATGATTAAACATGAGTCTTTATATGGCGATAAAACAAAGCTTTGTTGCGGGTTTTTTAAAGTGGGGATTGGGGGTGCGCCAACCCGGTTGGGACATAGAAGGGGGTGCGCAGGAAAAAAAGTTTGGGAACCGCTGGATTAAACAAATTCACAAATTAAACAAATTCACAAACCATTGCCATCTTCACTTATTACAAACCACTTTGACTCACTGATTCAGATAAACACATGCATTCTGGGAGTCATGAATGAGTTTGTATTATGCTGATACCCAGCAGGCATTGCAGCATGAAACGTTTTTGTTGATTGTCATAATTGTTGTTTAGCAAAACTGTGACAATCACCCACTGTCAGCCATTTTGTTTAAGTTCTTAGTGTTTTACTTTTTACACAAAGCAGTGCGATTTAGGTCTTACTAAAGACAACCATGAGCTTTTATGCATTGCACAAACAGTGTTTCTTCAGGAGTTCAGTTAATCAAACTAATTTGCAGACAAAGTCTTAGGCCGTTTATGCAGAAGTTTCAAATTTTACCCCTGCACTATGCTGCACAATTTGCAAGTAATGTACACTCAGACTTGCATGTGTCCACCTTTGACATTTTTTTGCATTTTTGAGCTGTCTTGACTGAAAACAGCTTGCTCTGACATACAGTATCTTAAAATATATCTGTGCCATTGCCTTTGTCTTAAGATTCACACCAGTTATGTTTTTTTGCAAACACTACTTAATTGTCCTAAATTAACTAGGAGCTATTTCTGGATTAATCTAACCCTGTCCTGGAAACCGCCCCTTTGTGTTTTACCTTCTTTGTGTTTGTTCTCTAGCCGTTCAGCCAGATCATTCTTGTTCATCTTCCTCAGGATCTTCAATGTGACCTCCACAGCTCCTTCTGGTCCATGACGGTTCACCATCTTATCTATTGTGTTTAAGACATCTGCATTCTCCAGTTCAGCAGCTGAAAAACCATGATGCTTCAGACGCCACTGAAACAGTTTCAGTTCTTCATTTATCAGCTCATTCAGTGAGTTCAGGAGGAGCTCTTCAACAATTTCCATCATTCAGCACTGACTCGATTTCTGCAGGACGATGACAATGAATGGTCAAGTATACGTTGTCTTAGAGAAATCTCATTTAAACTCATTTGTGATTTATTCTTTTTTAATACTGAAAATGTAAATGACAAGGTCGCGATTTTCAATCTGCTAAAGCTGTTTGTTTCTTTTACTTTAAATCTTAAATTATCAGTAATTATTAATAAAATTGGACGTATAACTACTAAACACTTTAGTAGCTAAACAACACACGTTAACACGCGCACTGGCAACAAGATCAGTGGGTCTTGTTTCGTTAGGTAATCGTTTTAGTTCAACGACAGACACTATATTCAGACAGAAATACAGATGCAGTGAGAGTTAAAACTCAGCAAAAGTTTGCAGTTTGCAGAACTTACATTTCAATAGCTTAGACGTTAGCGTAAATGCTAATATTAATAAGCTTGGCAGCAGTTTGACAAGGAGTGACGTTAGTATGCTAAAATTTTCACACCTTTTTTCACATACAAAAGTAGTGGACATACACCGTGTCCTCAAAAGATTTCTAGATTTCAAGTGAGAATTTTTCCATCCTTAACAACTCGGGAATGTTTTATCACCAAAAAAACATTTAAAATAAAAATAAATAAAAAGTAAATAAAACCTACCACAATATAAAGCTGTCTTTGATGGGAAACAGAATTACAAGCAGAAACGCAGTTTACGATCAGGTGAAGGTTCAGCTATTACCACCACCTCCCAGGTAAAGAAACAACATTACCTACTTCCTTTTCTCATGGTGGCAGCTGAGCTTGCTGCGTACCTCGAAGGAATTTCCCACCTCAACTCGGGAATAAAGTCTGCAACTGCGCTCTTTCAATGGTACTAAATTCTTTAAATGCTTTATCATTAGAAACATGTTTTAATGTTACTAAATACTTTATTAAAAGTTACTAAAAGCAAGACGTTACTTCCCGGTTTAATCACGTGAGTAATATCCTAAATCCGAATTGACTGCAACATATATCGCCATTAAATATTTCTTATTTTAAAATAAAATTTGAAGCTGTACAGGTAGCACTGTCTTATTCATCATTCAAGGAGGGGAATACCGGAAACCTAATTTGCAAAAGTTAAAACAGTTTTTATTTTATAATACATAATTGAGTTTCAGAGATAATGTGTGGAACAAAATGTTGCAATTCAGGATGCCTCTATATGTGTGTGTGCGTGTCAGGGGCGTAGCCATCATTTCAAAAGTGGGGGGACGGAATGTCAAGTGTTATACCTGTTTTTTCAGTTAACTCTTGTCTAATTGACAGGTTTTATTTTTAATCATACCTTTTTGCTTAATATGCTTTTTATGATTATAAAACTGAAAGAAAGAAAGAAAGAAAGAAAGAAAGAAAGAAAGAAAGAAAGAAAGAAAGAAAGATTCTGAACTGTATATTGCATGTTACACGTTTGTCCGGGCAGCTAATTTTTTCCCATATAATTTCCATCAAAACTTGCTAATTATTCAACAAGAGCAATAGGCAGAGTTACTCAACATTGTGCGACACAATTCGGATACCACATGCCAACTCACACTGCTTGACTTTTTCATAAAAAAGGAGTGAAGAGTTTTCTGCCGCTTTGAACTCATCGCGACCTCTATGAATGTTGGATACAGTCAGCGCGGGTGGTGCGAGCTATAGGGCGTGTCGTGACGCGACAAGTGAGTGACTGATTGCCATGGAAACATGAACGTCATGTATAGACTATCTTGTCTCTTTGAATTTAAATCATTCTGCGTTTATATACATTGCTCCATTAAAACCCCAACATGTCGTGAACACAACTGTCCAGTGAAAAAGTGCGGGGGACGAATTTACTTTTTTATAAAAGTGAGGGGGACAAGTCCCCCGCGTATTCTACGACCCTGGGGTCTCATTTATAAAGCGTGCGTACGCACAAAACGGGGCTGGAAACGTGCGTACGCCAGTTCCCACGCAAAGGTTGTGATCTATAAAAAACAAACTTGACGGGAGAATGTGCGCACCTTTAAGCAAACTTTGAGCCGTGCGTACGCACATTCTGTAGACAAAGGAAATTGGCGACTCAGATGGTGAGGTCGTGAATTGAAGTTAGATTGTAGAAAATAAATGTGAGAAGAACGATTATAAGAATTGATGACTCCCCCTCTGTCGTTTGACGACTTATGCGCGTCCTCACTTTTTTAAACAAACTGTGACACCTCTTATGTGAGTATGCGCCCATCTAAAATATGACGCTTCCTACAGTCATGTGCAGAGATTGCACAAACTGGCCTTGTTTGTTTGTATTTTTATTTAAAAAAAACGATAGCCATTGAATTGCATCATACGAATGAAAGGACTACGGTTTTAGCTAAACTTCTTTGCTGTTCTTCTAAAGAAAAAAGTCGCCTACATCACAGATGGCCTGAAGGCAACAGCAAATTATCATTAGTATTAGTAAATTATCATTATAACTTTTTGGTGAACTATCCCTTCTAAAATGTTGTAATACCCTTTTTATATAAATGGAGAAATAGATGTTTGTATATTTTTGGTTACAACACAATTTATGTTTTTTTATGTACCAATTAGCCTATATTGAGACAAGAGATGGAATCCACTGTATTTAATCAAATTTAGCCTAAATGATGTCTTGAAGTGCCGTCACATTTTTAGACTTCTTTAGACATGTTTTAATTGATAGGAATATCATATTTAGATTAATGATTAGTGTTGCTCTTATAAGAAAAAGGTTTTCTCATTCTGATGATTTTTTTAATGTTATTTATGAATTATTTAAATGCATAATGATATCTAATATTGAATGCTAAGAAGATGAACATTATTGTGAGAAGTAAAATGAGTGTCCCAGCTATGTTCACTCATTTAGGAAATACACAAAGACACAAATCCTATAGCAGGCCTTTATGCAGACAGTGCATGTACAGTTGTGCTTATGATGTTTCTCTTTATTTTTTAGTAATTGCTTAATTTTAACTTAATTTAGGGCAAAGCTTTAAACTACATTTGGGGCAAACTTTTGATCTCCAAGGTGATATGATAAAATGGACTGTGACAACGTGATGTTATTAACATGTGTGTATGATGTTACACATTATCATGAAGATTAAATCCAACAGTGTTATTTGTGCCGATTGTTTTATATACATCTAGTAAAATCCAAACTTAAATCAAAATTTATTTTTTTAAAAATTAGCGCTGCCTTACAGTCACATTGTCCACTACGGGATCGCAGGAGGAGATGGCGCGACTATATGTGATACAGAATAGCATGAAATACACTTTTATTAGAGAACTGCAGAACACAGTGTAAAAACGAAATATTTTCCTTAAATAATGTAGGCTACATATATCAGAAAATGTAAAAGTCTGCAAATACAGCCATTAAGCTGTCGCACAATCGTAACTCATCATCGGTCCTAACTATTGTGGTGTTCATAACAAAACCGTCATGAAACATGTGTTCACTATAACATTTTCGTCTTAAATTTGCTGTCCACTGATTTGAGATCAGCTGTGCTTGGGCCCCCACCAGTTGCAGCCACGCTCTGGCGGTGGGAGGACAGTTTTCTCTTTGCCTCCACCTTGAATGAATGAGAATCTATTTAACATATTTTACTGTAAGCACATGTAAATAAAACTTTTTGAAATGCAATATTGCCATTTATATATATAATAAAACACAAATCTAATATGTTGGTAAAAAATTAGTATACCTTCAGGTCGGACCATTTTTTCTTTAATTCTGCGTCCGTTCTGTCCCACTGACACAATTGACGGCAGCAGCAACACTTTGCCACTCGCACTGCTTCTTTTTATTAGTGACCCCACTGCTGTGGCCACCAAATAACACCGTTTTCCGAGCCTCCACCTCCTCTACAAGTGTTTCAATCTCAGTGTCTGAGAAATTACGTTTTTTTGCTCTTTTCTCACCTGTCGCCATTATTCAAAGTAACACAAATACACGTTTTCACTTTCTTCGATGAATTAATTGGCGGGTCGCATGCCAGTTTTCCAGGTATATATGGGATTCCAGTCTCAATTACATGCCGAACAGCAGTCATGAGGTGATTTGCATTGACTATTTATGGTTAAAAATGGGCGTGTACAGGACGGGATATGAGGCTGGTTCACGTACGCACATCTGCGGAGTGATCTGTGATTTATAAAGGGAACATTGCTTACAGGTGTGCGTCGCACAGGGGCGTCGCACCCGTGGGGGATGTGGGTGTTTGCACAAACGCCTTCCAGCAGTCGCTCCTCCGTTTCTCTGGCCGCTCTGTGTCTGCCTCCTCTCCCCTCCCTCTCGAACATGACACCGGCTTTGAGTGTGACCGGCTGATGATTGGCTGTTCTGCCTTAAGTCCCGCCTCTCTTGGTGTGTTAGATTTATCGGTCAGCTCGCGCTGAGGAGGCGGGAACTTATGGTTATGGTTATTTACATCTCCCTTTTCCAGGTACTTTGAATGAGTGTTTATGCTTTCGAGGTTTAAATAAGCTTGATATGTGTTTGGGAAGATGTTCTGTTTATGTTTTGTTCTTAATATATGTTGTTTGTATATCTGGAGTTTGTAACAAAAATAATTTCCCCCTGGGATTATTAAAGTATTTCTGATTCTGATTCTTTAGCAAGTCTACTGTTGTGTATTTTCACAACAGAGTTTTGACTTATTTTCTGTGTGTTCCGAGTGTGTTTTTATACTTTTCTAGTATCACTCATTTAAATGGGAAGCTTTTTATATCTTGTATGTTATACCTTTTGTACCCTTCTGTCATTGTATTCATCGTTTTTATTGTTAACAAACAAACCACATCCATCCCCCGCACTTTTGAAAAGCTTGCTACGCCCCTGCGTACGCACGGTTTTATAAATCGGAATATTTTTTGGCGTACGCCATTTTAGGCTTTTGGGCGCACGTATACTTTTAGTAGGGATCCTACGGACAGTTTTATAAATGAGACCCCCTGGTGCGTGCGTGTCGGTGGGTTCGTGCGTGCGAGCGCGAGAGAGAGATTATTTAATAAATGTTTTAACTTTAACAAACTTTCAAAACCAGGGACAAACCAGTGTTGGGGATTCGCGTGTAAGTGGCAGCTACTTCCTGTTGTTAGCTGCCAGGTTTTCACTGAATAATTCTAAGCTACTTCCTGCAGCCATTGCTGATTTTCTGCTGAACTTGCTCTCTAGTGCGCAATTCAGTCGTATAGATTAGTGGTTAAAATTCTATTTTCTGCATGTTAAAGACAGAATCATAATGAGGTGGGTTTTTTGTATGTGTACGTGTTGTATGTTGATGAAATGTTTTAGGAATGTTATGCACTATTAAAAAGTAACACAAACACTGGGTGCTTACAAAGATCATTTTTTTTACCCTATGCTTGAATAGGCTACTGTATAATTTACGGACAAATTAATTGTTAATGTTATAAATTAATTGTTAATAATTAACTTTTAATAACAAATACAATTATGAATCTAATGTGTTAATGTCTTCATTTTCTGTGAAACGCTTAGTCATGATTTAGAAAGCGAAACTTAATTCATTTGATTGATATTTTGTGGTGCAATTTACAGAAATCGTAGAAACACTTTAAGAAAATTTGTTTTGTGGTTTCCTGGAGATTTTACTTTTTTCTAGATTTTTTACTTGACTTCTTTTGTGATTATGTTTTTATACAAAACAACCTCCTCTTATTACTTTTTTCCACACACAAATTGTGTTAATCAGTATTAAAAAAGGTTTTAATGTTAATTAAATATTTTTGTATCTTCATACAATTTATAACCTGAGATTTAAGGCAATTTGCTTAAGTAAAAATTGAGAATAAACACCTAACCACTGTTAAACTGAATTGTTAAGGATTACAGGAATAAAATTTCAGAAGCGTGTCATTGTGAGCATATGCGCAAAGCAAAGGATTTTAAGGATTTTATGGTTTTAACATTTCATTTAAATGTCTTTTTCCATTTTGTCTAAGCATTTTCTTTTCATATTTCAGTTACGAAGATTCCTTAAAAACCAGACTGCTCCAGCAGGAGTGCCACTTTACATGGTCACTCAATGAAAGATACTTTTCTGTCTCTGATTTACTGAATCGTCTAAATGAACAGATTCATTTGGAGTCTGGTGAGGCAAGAATAACACGTGCTTACAGCAGTTTAGGATTTGTTCATTATCTTCATGGTAACCTGCAGGAAGCTCTCAAAAATCTCCAGAAATCTGTTCAGCTCGCAAAGGAATATTATAAAGAAAAAAGTGGTGAAGTTCTTATTGTTACCTACGGAGACCTTGGTTGGTTACACTATTATATGAAGGAATTCTCTACATGTGAAGACTACTTGAGATTGTTGGTGAGGATCAATGAAACATTTTCTGAAGAATACATCTATACAGTCCCTCTCGAGGTGCTCAGAGAAAAGGGTTGGGCGTTTCTCAAATTCTCTTGGAAATACTATAATGGTGCAAAGGAATGCTTCAGACAAGCCCTTGAAATAAACCCAGATGACAGTGACCTAAATGCAGGTTATGCTATTGCATTGTATCGCACAACTTGGACCTCTGACTCTCAGGATTCATCATTAATAAATCAACTCCAAAAAGCTATAAGGCTTAATCCAGATGATGCTGTTCTACTGGTACTGTTGGCCCTGAGAATGGTCCAAATCAAAGATGATAAAAAAGCATCTCAAACTGCAGTGCAATTGTCAATTTCTGCGCTGTCTTCTGAAAACCCTCATGTTCTGAGATACGCAGCACAGCTCTTCTGCCGAATTGGGATCAGTGGATGAGGCCATTCGTCTACTAGAAATAGCATTGCAGGATACCCCAGACTCAGCATTTTTACACCACCAACTGGCTAAGTGTTACAGCAAGAAAAATCAGAAGCTGAGTAAAAGAAGTGAAATGAGCAGGTGTGTCTATCATCTGGAAAAGGCAATAGCATTAAAGCCCACCTTCATTATTGCTGTGGCAGAACTGGCTCTGCAGTATGGACGACAAGGTCTTTTCTCAAAAGCTGAGAGAAGGTTTGAGGATGCATTTAAAATGGCCAATATTGAAAAAGAGCATCTGCAGATGGTTTATCATTTATACGGCCAGTACCAGCTCTGGCATCAGCAATCTGTGGAAAAAGCCATTTATTATTTCATGCAGGGTCTGAGACTGCAGCCCAAATCATCGGAGGGCAAGCTGTGTGAGATTAACCTGAGAAAGATCGCTGAAGATCGGATTCAAAGGCTGCAAAACCCACATGACAGTAAGGCGAGTGGAATATTTGGATATATTCATGAAGTGAAAGGGGAAAAACTACAAGCCAGCTGAACACTATGAGAGAGCTCTGACAAATAAGCTCACTATAGGTAAATACAATTGAGTTTGAAAAGTTGATGAAAATGAAAAGTTCATGGGAAAATTAAAATTCTCTCATAATTTACTCATCCTAGGTGTACAGTATATGACTTACTTTCTGTAGCCATACGCAGTCATTATAAAATAATTTACTAGCTCTTCCTAGCTTTAAAATGCTATTTAAAAGGGTCTGAGTTCATATATGGCGGCACGTCGATAACAACAAATATCACAGGTTCATTGTCTCATGACTGCATCACAACAAAACATGCATATGACAACTAGTCCTATATTTAAACTTGTATTGCTGGTATTGTTTTTTACATTTAAACGCAACGCAATGATCGCTAAATAAGTTAAAATTATGAATCATTTTCTCTCACAAATGTTTTTGATTTATTAATTTATAAGAGTAGTGTGGATTACTTTTATGGTGGATATTATGACTTTTTGGAAACTCATTCAAAGGGAGGGTGAGTATATTATGGGACTCCATTAAGCCCACATAAAGGATATAATCAAGTTCTCAAATTCAAATAAAAATTTTCAAATAAAAAGTTTTAGACTTTTTTAACAGATGGACGTACATGTCTGGCAATTATTTGCATACAAATGTGCACTTTTTCAGGTTTTATTAAAGAGTATTCCATACATTTTAATTACAACATGTATAAATTACAACACCTTCAATACATGGTAAAATTTTTAACTGAAAGTAAGAATAAATATATCATACACACTGCAACAAGCAGACTGTCATGAACAGGTAAAACACAAGAGCAAAAGGCAAGATTAATGTGTTGTCAAACTATAGAGGCATAAAGAAACTTTGTAACGTTGTTTCTCTTCTAACAGGTGAAAGCTCTTTGCTCACAGATATGAGGATTTGGCTCATAAGTTTCAAAGAAGCAGGAAAATCTGTTCTAAAGCTGATATTTGATCAAGGGAGTTATGAGGAAGGACTATTTGGTGGTGGTGGGCTAAAGACAGTCAAAGGCACGATGGCCAAGAAAACTGTAAACCTGTTTGAGATTGACATTAGCAATGTCAAGAGAATTTTTAGATGGGAACAACCATCTCTCAATCCTGGACCTCATGCAGTTATACTTGCCTTTCCGCTGGATCAAGAGGAATTCACAGACAAGACTAAAGACATTCTGGAGGATTTAGAGTTTCTTGGAAAGAGATTTTGGAATCATGTCATGGTGGTGTTTACAGAGGGAGACAGCAGTATGAATGAATACCATGAAACTCAAGGAAAGGTGTTAGAGTGGCTTCTAGAAAAATGTGGAAGGAGATATTATATCTCTGGCAGTCCGTCACATACCGCAGAGATGGGAGAGATGTCAAAGAAGATTCAGGAGATGATTCAGAGCAACAATTCAATGCATCTGCTGTTACCGGAGGTTTCAGATGGAGATGCCCAGTATCTCTCAGAGGTCCTAATAGTCCTTTTTGTGTTGCTTTTATGATCATTTGTTTAGATAAAGATATTGGTTTATGGTTTTCAAACTATATCTTTTCTTCCCAGGGGACAGACATACAAAATTATGATTTGGTCACTCCCAAGATAATTCTTCAGGATGGTCAAACTGTATATAGGTATTGTGTTGAGAGACTGATTGTGGAGGCTATATGAGTATATACATTTTGGTTCATATTTTATTTTTCTTTTAAATCTACCAGGGTGTCATGCAGCCGTGCAGGCTGGTTCCATTGTAAGTTTACAAAGCTTGGTTTTAACATGAAGCGTGAAGGAGAGGTGGTGTACAGTACCATTCTTCAGGAAAACAGCGTTCCAGTTCCCACCAACTGTTACCCAGCAGGACCTCTGTATGATATCAGATGTGTTCAGGGTGAGATCTGTCAACTCAAACTGCCTCATTGTGAGACCTCCATTGGTGAGTTGATATTGAATTTAAATTCCTGTAGCACAAGTTGTAAAGCATGACACTAGCCGAGGCTGTAAGTTGCATCATTGCACTTATAATAATAGAAGATTTCACATCAGACATGTTAAAAATCCATCAAATGTTTATTTTCCTGACAGAGGATGGCATGCATTCCATGTCAGTTATACATTATTCTGGTGACATTGTTGAGTTTCTGAAACCTCAGAATATCACAAGCACACACGTGACCGTAAGTGTACCTGGAACATCAAGATTTTGGATTACCAAGTTAATTAACTGGTTTAAAGAAAAGATCTTTGGACAAGTGGTGCTCTGCTACCTTCAACCAACACACACACTGCATGTGTTTCTACAACCAAACAATGTGGATCCCAGAATAGTAAGCCTTTAAGACTTTGTTTTCAGTAAATGTGGTTTAAGCAGCAGTATTTTTACATTTTGTCTGATTTTTATACACATTTTTGCTTTCAGGTAGCTGATTGTGACCCAAATTATAAATTAATCCAAACGATTTGTGAATGCACTCTTAAATATAACCGTACATACAGCATGTCCTGTGATCCTGCAGAGGGAAATGGACCATCAGTGATGTCAGAAATAAAGATACAGCCACAGGTCAGTAATAAGCAGAAGATATACAGTATATTTTAAGATTTGACATAAAATGCATGACAAATTGATGTGTGATTTTTTTTTTTTCAGACCAACTATTTTTGTGAATTATTATGACAAATAATTCATTTTTTGATTTTAATTAACAATATTACATTGTACATTTGTAATTATTTCCCTTAATACTTTTTACTCAAAAGATAACAAGATCATATATTTTCTTCTTCATTTTAAAGAATAAAACATTCTGCTGCACTTTTAAAAAGAGAAAACATTACTTTCCAACATTTGAAATCTTCCTGCCAAAAGCTGTGATGAATGTGAGGTTATCCCTCAAAAAGGAAAAGCAAAATCCAGAAAACGTCAAGGTTGTGTGGGACTGTGAAATACACCTCAAAGGTAAACATTATTTACTTTAATTTAGCAACGCTGACTATGTTAAATAATTATCATGGGAACACAGACACTGAATATTAAACTTTAATTTTTACTAATGAACCAATGCACAGTTCATCATCAACCATGGCTAAACATTATACTTTTCCAGAACAACCACAAACATTTGAAACACTGAAACTTTGAATGAGGTGTCTGACTTGGCATTGTTGTCCAACACCATAGTAGATGTGAATGAGTACACTCATTCAATCACGTAATGCACCAAAATAACAAGTAAATCTCATGTAGTCTGAATTGTGCATAATTTCTGGATCACTATTTTATTTATTTATTTATTATTGCTGATGCAGTTTTATAAATGTTTTATGTAAGCACATTATGGACAAGAACGTGATTCAAAAGACAAGTAGCTGGATGCCCTGGAAATAATAAAAAAGGCCCTTATGTTGGCCAGTATGACCATGCAAACAGTTCACAGTGTAAATTAGGCTCAAACTAATCAAACAATTAAAAAATACACTTTTACTTTAGTGATTTTTATTGTCGCTAACAAAATGTTCAATATTTCTTTCAGATCATGTAACAAACAAATTAGTCAGTTCGTCAGCAGATGAGAAGTGTAAGCACATACATTATATAATTTTATTTGAGGCACTTTGACCTAAAGGCATATTTTAGTACTCTGGAGGAACAAATCATTAACATCTCATTTACCTTTGACATTGTTTTCTCAATGTTTCCATCTCAAAAACATGAATATACTATGCAATGACTAAACTTTGTTGTCCTCTACAGATATTTCCTTTCTAAAAGACAACAGAGATGAGCTCATTCAAAGAGTGGTAAATGCTGATGCCATTTTGGATGGCCTTGCTGATGTTATAAACTTAGAACAACGAAGTAAGATTAAAGCAAAGGCAATATCTCAGGAAAAAACAAGGGCCATCTATGATACTGTAGATGTCAAGCCTGCATTAAAGCAAAGGTTTTTCACTTTGCTTCAGAAATATGAAAAAGACCTTGTGGAGGAACTGATGATGATAGTTGCTATCAGCTGAATACTGAATACTTTTTTAACTACGTCAGATTTAACAAGTGGATAGCCAGTCAGTATTGGTGCTTTAGATGACTTAAGTTTGAGGATGCTGAGATCAGCTCCAGACCTCCTGTGACCCTACAGAGGACCAAGCTGGTTCAGAGAATAGATGGATGATTTTTGTATAAATATTCCATTTTTTTTTACTTCACATCACTTGACCTTTGACATGTTTTTGGTTTTTTATCTAACTGGTATGTTAATGTTTTTATATAGTGTAATTGCACTGGGATGCTGTTAATATTACTCCACTTGTCTGCCCTTATTACATAGAATACCAGTTCTGTGGATTACAACTTAAAAGAAGTGATTTTATTGTTGAAATTTATGCAAAATAATTTACTGTCGAAAATGTTAGTAATTATGAACTACTTGTTGTTGTAATAAAGCTGTGTTATACTTCATTGTTACAATCAATCCGGCTGCCTGATATTCTTTACAACAGCAGTTTAGCTCATTTACTATTCATTATTCTTGTTACTGTATGAATAAGATATAAAATATATAAAAAGCATGTAAAAGATGAGCTGCATATTTTTTATATGATAGGTGAACAAAGATGATTTCAATCTTTGACATGTCATTACTCAGTCAATACTAAAGATATCAAGGTTATATTTTGACAGAATGTTCTTAACATTATTCAGTTTTTGTAGAAAACAGTAAATCACAAAAAAATGACTTTAGCTGGGTTTTTACAGGCAGGGTCACATATAATAACACCATTCCACACAGGTACAAAATGACATGAATTGCAGAATTGTGTTACCTGCAGGAAATGAATGTGATCGTCTGTGTGTAAAAGCTTCTCTAGATCAGTGACTCTCCTTCTTAGATCATCAATCTCCTGCTTCAGTTGCTCTAAGACTTCTTCTGCTCGACTCACTGCAGTCTTTTCTTGATCTCTGATCAGCTGTGTCACCTCAGAGCGCCACTGCTCAATGCAGCGCATCATCTCAGTAAAGATCCTCTCAGTGTCATCCACTGCTGTCTGTGCAGAATGCTGTTACACGCACAGAGAGAAGAACATTAGCAGCATGTAAAACACAATGGGCTTCAGTGGGACTAAAAGATCTCCAGCATTAGAATATAGTCATAATTGATCAAACTGCCCCTTTCTGCTGCATGTAGATGTTCTTCTGCTCAAAACTCACTTTATGAGACTATCAGCTCCTGAAGCTCCTTCTCTCTCTCCTGGATTCTCTGCTGGAATTTCCTCTGTGTCTCTTCCAAAAGTCCCTTTAGGAAAAGATCAAAAATTAATAAATAAAACTACATGTAGAAAGATTTTGTTAACTTACTCCCAGTATACATTTATTTTTGTAACAACTTTTGATTGAGAGACCGTCAGGAAACAAGTAAATTAACTGTGATTCATAAAATCCAAAACGCTGTATTATATCTGTTTCATCAGCAGTTTAAGATCAAACTTTCTTCATTTATTTCTTAAAAGGAACAAATACTATGCAAATCTAACAGCTTAAAGAATATTTTTTTAATGGTTGATGTTTCACAATACTTTACTACACATAATTACTGTGGTTTTGCATCATTGTGTACTATATACTAGGAAGCAACTTCCTGGTTAGTGGCCTTGTTACAACCTGAAAAACTTGCTCAAGCCTCAATCTTTGCATTTCTTATTAGTTTGTGTACTGTTCTTTGATTGGATAACAGAAGCTGTTTATACCAGAATTACCAGTATAAAGACAGAGAACACAAGATTAGTACATAAGCTAGAGCAGAGATAAAGTGCAGAATAGAGCAGACATTAGTGCATTACAGTTTCTTTTACCTGTTTCTCTGTCCTTTCATCTACAGCTGCAACATCATGGTTTTTATGTTTGTCCATTGTACACAAATAACAAATGCACTGCTGGTCAGTGAGGCAGTAGATTTCCAGAGGCAGAGTTTTGTCTTCTTCAGTTTGTCCACCACTTAAGCAAACATCACATTCTTACATAAAGCAGGTCTTGGTGTGAAGGTTTGTCTGCACTGAGGGCAGCTGTAGGCTGATTCCAGCAGTCTGTAATACAGCTCATGCAATAACTGTGTCCACAAGGAATAGTCACTGGATCCTTTAGTAGATCCAGACACACAGGACAGCTGAACTGGTCCTGAAAAATACTGGCTTCTGCCATTTTACTGTGACAACAGAGACAACAGCTCAACAACATGTAAGTTTCAGTTTCTCTTTCATTTCATTTGCTTTAAAACAGGAGTGGCCTGTACAGGATTTTCGTCACAATAAAATAGTCCACAAGATGTCAGTCTCTGACTTTGGGAATGAATGAACAATAAACTTTAAACATGACAATGATTTCCTTTCAACTGCTTTTACTTCCAGCAAACGTAATTTGTAGATACTTGTATGAACATAAAAAATAACTAAAATAACTTGAGACATAAAGTGAAGTTTCACAGACATGACAGACATAATTTGAATTAGCTAACCATTAAAGATCTTTCACGTTTATACCAAAATATTCCATAAATAAAGTATTGTTCAAACTTTTTGTGTAATAATTTACAATGTGTTTCAATTTCAGTTCAAATTTAAGCGTTACATGATAATTGCACAGTTATCCTTCAGTTTAACAAAGTGACTGCTGTGGAACAAAAACATTACACATGATGATTAAAGATATAGAAAAAAAACAAAGCACTATTGTCTTAACACTTCCTTAAGTATTAAAATAGCTTTATAGAAGTTGACACTTAATCAAACATTGTTGCGTGTGCTGTAAAGACACGCACGGAATAAAACTATTCCTATGACGCTCGTTTAACCCCGGAAGTAAACTCTTCTCCTCTTATCATGGCGCACATGAAAAACTGTCCGAACTATTGTATATCCTAAAACAGTTTTCTAAAATGTACCATTTGGGTATATAATTCGTACGTAGGAGATAAAATCAAGACCGAGTAAGTAAAAATATTATTTGTGCTCCATCCTTAAAGGTTGCTTATTAGCTTAAATGCTAACCGGCCTGTTTCAAGGGAATTAGCCTAAGTTTAATTTTTCCAGTTCCTTATATTTAAAAATACATCCCTTGTATATGTTTTAAGTTCTGTTTTCTGTAATACTGTTTATTTACTGTAGTTAGTCATAAACCGCGCTTTGTGAATTTACTTGTAAATGTGGTGTCTAATCATTGTAGTCTATGATGTGGTTTGCTCTCCTGTATTCATATTTTTATTAGCAAAATGGACAGTGTTTTTCTGCCTCATTTTCTATACCCCCTATTAGCGTATTTCACATTGACTGTGTTGTGATACTACAGTCGTCAGACATGATGTTCATCTTCTGTGCAAAGGAAATGGTCCCATTTAAAGCCTTTGTTATATTTGTAAGAATATTTTGACAGTTAACTTGACGGGTTTCTTCAAGTATCCAGCATTCTCCTTATGGTTTTGAGAAAAGATGATATTTTTGTCACGTCTTTAGTCTTGTTTGTATTCAACAAATATTTAAGTAATACTTCAAGACTACGCATATTTTTGCCATATTTTTCTTTTCTTCCTTTAGGACTTTTTGAGATGGCGTCAGGTATAGGGGAACAGTCCTCTGAGTTGAGGAATGAGGAAGATAAAGCCATTGATATGACCACCAGCGAAAAGGTAAAGACCCTAACTATGTTTTTTAATATAATTTCTATTTTATTATATGTAGCTTTACATATTACTGTCACTTTAGTAATAGCAGCTATGATATTACATTAAAATATTTCTAAATTATAGATTTATATTAAGTATATTAGTATTTTTTGTACTTCTTGGTAGTTAATGTGTTTCATATTTCAATTGTGACATCTGACAATTTGTATTACACACAGGTTGTGGAACTGCTAAACCAGGCTTCCCTCATTTCCACGGAAGAAAAACTAATCGTTCTCAAACAGGTTTTCCCTTCCTTTTCCATATTTTGTATTATATAAATCTTTTGTTGTATAGAAATTATATTTGTGCTTACTATTTTTTTAGGTGCAAGAGTTAATTATCAACAAAGACCCTTCACTGCTTGATAACTTTCTGGATGTAAGTGTAACACAATCTTTAGTGGCTTGTGTAAGAAGATGACCTGACATAATAACTAATTACTTTTTGTTCTTTTCCATCCTCATCAGGAACTAATCGCATTTCAGACAGACAAGTCTATTGAGGTGCGCAAGTTTGTTATTGGCTTCATGGAAGAGGCATGGTGAGTTTTGTCTGGTCCTACATAATCCATCCTGCATCTAATACATTATATAATGTGTTGTGTCCAGATCCTAAAAAGCAGTTTTTTTCATCTTGTTTATGTAGTAAAAGAGATAATGAGCTGCTTCTGCGACTGATTGCGAATCTGAATATGTTAATGAGAGATGAGAGTGTGAACGTGGTGAAAAAGGCAATTCTAACGCTCACTCATCTGTATAAAGTGGCTTTACAGGTACGAGTCTTTATTTGCACTGATTCTTGTCTGTATTCTTTGATTGGTTGAGTTGTATTAAATGTTATTTATGAATTGTCATAGTGGCTGGTGCGCACCAAGAGTGTCTCAGAGATGCAGGAGGCATGCTGGGATATGGTGACCCAGATGAAAGATGATGTCCTGGCGTTGCTAGATTCAGATAACGATGGAGTCCGCACTCACGCCATCAAATTCACAGAGTCCCTTATTATTACTCTGTCACCACGGACACCCGACTCTGACACTCCTAAGAAGCACGAAGGCGACATCAGCCTGGACAAAATTCCCAAAGATCACACTTACATTCGTTATGGTGAGTGGAGAAGAACGTTTTAAAATCGGAACATCTCTTTTTATTTAAGTGTATCTGTGCCTATTTTCATCCTTTTTCTTCCTTTACCTTAACTTCCTGACCTAAGACACCTTAAGTGACGAGGGCAAGTCTGCTCTGGAGCAGCTGTTGAAGTTCATGGTTCATCCTGCCATCTCCAGCATTAATCTGACCACCGCACTGGGATCACTGGCCACATTGGCGAGACAGCGGCCAATGTTCATGTCTGAGGTGGTGCAGGCCTACGAAACACTACACGGTAAGTTGTTGCACGTACTTTTTTAGTATAAAAAATTAGCATGTAACCCCTTACCTCAAATATTAAACTTTGGCCAAAAAAGAAACCATCAAGCACATCCTAGCTACTGGATAGCAACACTGTAAAACACTCCTTACCAAAAACACCACCGCAACGCGGTAACTTTGATTGTGAATTTTGCTTATATTAACATATTTCATTATCATTTCAATCATTATCATATCAATATGCAGTATTGTTTAATATATGTAATAAACATCTAACATGTATTATTCTGTATCTTGTAATGATATCTCTAAGTTTGTTTTTCTTGAAAGGATGTAATTTGTTCAAAAAATCCTATAGGATTCTAAGTTCACTACAGTTGACTTTGAATAAAAAGCGTGTGCCAAATGTATAAATGTAAATGGTTGGGGTGTACTGATATATCAATACATTGCTTATCATGAAACCGAATGTTTAAGATATATATTGTAGAGCAATGGCAATATGACGTTTAATCCTATTGGTGACCTTCACCAACATATTTAATGTTTAGTTTTTTTGTCTTTCTTAATTAATTTTTTTGATTTTAATTTTGCTTTATAATTCACTTTTTTTCAGTGACAGATCTGTTTGTGTATTTTATTACATAAAGAAGATTGTTCAATTGTCAGTTGTTCTCCTTTTTTTTCAATTTTTTCATGTTTTGGAAATATAAATGTTTAATTTTGTTCAAAATGTTGTGATACAGTCTTGTGTGATATTGTATTGTCAGTGTATCGTTACACCCCATGAATGATTTGTGGTGTATTTACAAAATGCTGCATTGACATTATCAGATGTAGCTGAATGCCACATCTAAATCTGTTTCCTTTGTTTAAAAACTGTTTGACCGTGTTCTCCAGCTAACCTTCCCCCAACTCTGGCCAAGTCTCAAGTGAGCAGCGTGCGCAAGAACCTAAAGCTGCACCTGATCTCTGTGCTGAAGCACCCCAGCAGTGTGGACTTCCAGGGCCAGATTTCCACTCTGCTGCTGGATCTCGGCATGTCTCAGAACGACATCACCCGCTGCATCCCCGCCGCTGCGCAGCCCCGCAAAAGACTTCACCATGAGCCCTACGTTGAGGGCAAGAGGATCAAGATGGGTGAGTGGCTGTTTTATGAAGCAGGTTGGGTCATTACACAGGTGTGAAATCAAAGACCATGTTTGTTAACTTGTATGTATGGGTTCTTATGTTATGTTAATGTTTGCATTTAATCTGAACTGACAGTGAATAATTGTACGTTCTGGTTGCAGAGCCTGCTCTAGCAGAGGATGATGAGGATAAGGAAGAACCAGCTCCAGTCATCACCCCAAAACCCTCCTCCTCCGTTGGCACCCAATCAGCCATAGATCTCACAGCCGAGTTCCTGCGTCCCCTCCTTTCCCCAGAGAACGTTGCCAATCTGGTACATGCTGTGGATAATTCAATCCTACCAACATCTTAATCAGTGTATTCTGAATGCCTTCAAATTGTAAACTAAAGTATATTATTTCCTAAAAAGTAGTGCTGGTTTGGCTTCAGATCTTCCAATGTACATTTAAAAGGGTCCTAAATGGGTTGTGTTTGGTGTTTGTATAGTGAAAAAACGTGTGTAACATATAATATATTGTCTGTTTCGTTTCATGCAGGTACTCATCAGTATGGTTTACCTGCCTGAGGTGATGCCAGCCTCCTTCCAGGCCACGTACACGCCAGTTGAGTCTGCTGGCACTGAAGCCCAGATCAAACATTTAGCCAGGCTGATCGCCTCACAGATGACTGCGGCTGGCCTGGGACCAGGTAAGGAGATTTAGATGGAATAGATTATGTGAACATAGAGATAAATAAATACTAAAAAGTATATCAAAAGTCAAAGATTATTTGTTGAATATGCAACAACGCAGTATCCAATTTACCTATTAAAGAAGATTTAGATCTATAAGCATAATAGTTAGTAAGGAAAAAAACAAAACAAAATGAAAATATTCTTGAAGGTGTACCAATTTTAGGTGTAAAATGGATCAGGGGTATAACGAGACACTAATGTCACAATATGATATGATAATACAACATTGGGTTCACGATTATGTATGTTGAAGTAGTTTGCTGCTTATTTTGCCTTTGTATAAAGTTGTGTGTTAAAAGTTGTATTAAAGTTGTAATAAGTTAAATGACCGCTAAACTCAAAGGTAAATTTAGTATTTCTATGGAAGATGAAAAGTGGGAAGTCATTCTCCTTCAGTTTTTGTCAGCACTGCTGGAAAGACAGTGGAATATGACACAGTGTGGTACTTATTGCACCGGATGTGATGTGTCATAAATGATGCTTAATCCACTTTCACTCTTTTCCAACGCTGCACAGGATTAGAGCTGTGTAAGGCTCGGGATGAGGAGGCAAAGGCAGAAGAAAGACCGAGTGAAATCGGCACCAAAGACCCTCTCATTGTCCGCAAGTTCTCTACTGGTCAGGCCATCTCAGTGGTTGGGACATACCAGGCCCCTGTTACTGAAGAGACACCTCAAGTCAAGAAACTTCCTGAGCCTATACTACCCACAACACAACCAAAGTAAGAGTTCCCCCATCGCACAACATCATCTTACTTTAAAACACTGTTTTAATTATCTGGTTTAATGTCATTCAGAGTTCCCGGCACCAGCGGCAGAAAGAAGGTCTTCAAACTGGCAGATGTGGTGCAGCCATTCTCAGATGCTCAGGTTGAGAAACTAATAAACTTGTCTATCAGCCGGATCCTCCAATCAGAAAAGGCCATTGCGCAGAGCGGGATGTCTCATGTGGGTCTGCTCAGACACTTTTTATTCACACTGCCCTTCGCTTTTATGAGTTCTAGTTTCCATGTTTTCCATTTCTTTCTTCCAGGTTCGGATGAAGCTGCTTGCTCGGTTGGTGACACAGTTTGAGGGAGGGATGAAAAACGACTTGCTACAGTTTATCTTGGATGATATGCGGAGCAGATGCGAACTGGCCTTTTCCCTTCTATACCACGAGTACAATGAATATCTGAGTCAGCTTCCCTCTGGCTCTTTGGACAGCTATGAGCACTGTCTGTTTACGCTTTTGACCGGCCTGCAGGAAAAACCTGAGCAGAGAGATGGGTGAGCAATGCTTACATGGGCAATTCCAGTGTTATGAATGTGACATTTTCAGTCAAACCTTAAAATATACATTTCTGACAGAATGTTTTTATTACCAATATATTGAAACCATATGTTTTTATTTTACTAAACTCCTTTGGAGGTATTCCAAAAAAATCAGTCTATGCATAAGTGATCTATTTTAAAAATGGACATGTGTGTTATAAATGTGACAAAAAAAGAACATAAATTTTTGAAAGGCAACATACTTCTGTAAATTAAAATGCTCAGATGTCAGTATTTTGAAATGGAATGATATATTTTATTTATTACAGGCTTTTCACCAAGCTTGTGCTAGAGGCTCCGGTCATTACAGACTCGGCGCTGGAGGTGATTCAACGCTACTGTGAAGACGAGGTCAGACAAACTGCTATTTTTGCCAGATTATTATCACTTTCACATACATTTATACACATGATCACCATGTCAAAGTCTTTAATACACCTAGTTTGTGTTACAGTCGCGTGTATACCTGGGCATCTCCACTTTAAAGGAACTCATTCTAAAACGCCCGTCCAGGCAGTACCAGTACCTCAATGTTCTTCTGAACCTTAGCTCTCATGAGAAAGAAAAGGTTACCTTCTTTTTTAATCTCAAATCATTTAGCTCCTTTACAGTCCGTGCAAGCATGATGTAATCTCGATGCTGTTTCAGGTGCGAACCACCGCCCTCAGCTTCATCAAGCGCATGTATGAGAAGGAACATCTGAAGGACTGTATTGAGAAGTTTGCTCTCACATACATGCAGTTCCTGGTTCATCCGAATCCACCCTCTCTTCTGTTTGGAGCAAGTGAAGACACAGGTGCCAAAGACTTTTTCTGCCTCTCTGTACATCCCACTTTAGCAAATGAAAATGTCTCAGCTGATATGATTTTTCAACTGTTGTATCTTCAGAGGTGGCAGCTCCTTGGACGGAGGAAACTGTGCGGCAGTGTCTGTATCTGTATCTGTCTTTGTTGCCCCTCAACCATCGTCTGGTTCATGAGCTGGCTGCTGTCTACACCGAGGCCATCGCTGACATCAAACGGAGTGTGCTGAGGGTCATTGAACAGCCTGTAAGATGTTCTTTGAGTCATTGAAACGATAATGATGGTCAGATGTGTAATGCATCAGAATGTTTTAATGCATTTTGCTTTCTGTAGATACGAGGAATGGGAATGAGCTCTCCTGACCTGCTGCTCCTGGTGGAGAACTGTCCTAAAGGAGCAGAGACGCTGGTCACTCGCTGTCTGCATATACTCACTGATAAAGGTACAGTTTGCTCATGTTTTTTGTGTGATAGGAAATGATTTTGCAATTGGCACACTTTCATTGTCCGATTTTTCATCATAGTGCCTCCATCCCCTGAGTTGGTGGAGCGGGTTAGAGACCTTTATCATAAACGAGTCCCTGATGTTCGCTTTCTCATTCCGGTCATCAACGGCCTGGAGAAGGTACGTCTCTATGACCGTTTGTTATTTTACTGTGGTAAGGGTTTGTGTTGGACCAACTACCTAATTTTAGAGCCAGAACTAAAGGCAGATTAAATATTTGTTGTTATAATAACATCTGTATTATGTCGCGCAGAGTGAGGTGATACAGGCTCTTCCTAAACTCATCAAGCTCAATCCCATCGTGGTCAAGGAGGTGTTTAACCGACTGCTGGGCACTCAACACAGTAATATCTGCTTATTCTCTTACACATACAACAAATTATTATCTTTTAATAAGTATTAGCATAAATGTTTCTTTAAATGTAATCTTAGTATTTGATTTTATTGTTTAGAGTTTTTTTTGTTTTGTATTGATTCCATATAAATGTGTTGATATATGACTTTATTTTGCAGGTGAAGGCAGTTCTTCCATGTCTCCTCTCACTCCTGCGGAGCTCCTCATCGCTTTACATAACGTTGACTCTTCCAAGTGTGATATGAAGTCAATCATAAAAGGTACCTTAAACACGTCTCCTTTCCACACTTTTATTTTTAAATCAGATATGTTAAACTTATTTCAACTTAAGGGTCTGCTCAGGCAATCCTCACTTTGTTAAATCTGTGAGTGCAGAACTCGCAGTTCACCTTTTAGATTTCCCTGCACAAAATAAATTTGAATTTTCCACAGTAACAAAAATATTCGTTCTTCCTGTAGCTACTAACCTGTGCTTTGGAGAGAAGAACGTGTACACGTCAGAAGTTCTGGCGGTGGTGATGCAGCAGCTGATGGAGCAGACACCTCTCCCCATACTGCTGATGCGTACAGTCATCCAGTCCCTCACCATGTACCCTCGCCTGGCCGGTTTCGTCATGAACATCTTGGCTCGGCTTATCCTCAAACAAGTCAGTGGGCACATTCCTTTATACTACTCACAAGTGTCAGACTGTACAGACACAAAGCCATCAGTCTGTTATAATGTAGAATGTAGGTTCCTTTATGATATAATTATTGGCCAGTGGTGCAGATAGTATTTCTGCTAGAAGTGTAATCGTTATATGGTTGATTTTTACAGGTGTGGAAATATCCCAAGGTGTGGGAGGGCTTTGTAAAATGTTGCCAGCGGACCAAACCCCAGTCCTACAATGTGCTCCTCCAGCTGCCTCCTCCACAGCTGGCTAGTGTGTTTGAGAGATGCCCGGAGATGAGAGAGCCCCTCCTGCAGCATGTGCACGCCTTCACCCCTCACCAAGTGTGTAGAAACTCTTTCCATTGCTTTTCAGCATTAAGATTCTTTTGAGATTTGGCTTGTCCAATAATGAGCTTTTTAAGAAGAGACAAACAAGTTAGTTGTTATTTTTTGCACCATTTGAAAGCTAGTCAAAAGTCAACCTGTTATATTTAACTAATTTAAATATATTTAATTAAAACATGTTTTCTTGCTTGTCTCAATTGTTTCTGTAGCAAGCCCACATTCCATCCTCTATAATGGCCGTTCTGGAAGCCAACATCAGGAAGCACGAGCCAGAACCAGAACCAGAACCTCAACATCTAGAAGCAATGGACGAGAGACGGGTACAAATTGGGTTATTTGTGTGTATTGTGTATACAGTGTATTGTGTATTGTATTCATTAACATCATGTCCTAAAATAACACTGAAAGTGAAAATACAGCTCTACTAGGATCAATTCTATTGTTTTTCATATTGTAACTTGATGGATTTGTTAAATATACAGCTGGTTTCTCCTTAGTCATGTTTGATGTGTAATATAAAGTACATTTGATATTGGTCCAGTGGGTTTTAGTGTGGGCTGGACTGCTTATTACAGCACTGCAAACATTGAAACCCTGTGGCTGTCCAAGTGCAGTATAGCTTATTCCGCTTAAAATGAACAAAAATGTATTATTATATGAAACAAAAACTGATTACCACAGAAAACATTAAATTTTAGTTCAAATTTATTTCTGTAGCACTTTTCACAACTTTGCATTGTTGTTAAGCAGCATTACAAATAACACATTGTTGAATAAACAGTAGAGACTTAAGAAAAACAGTATGTACATATAGGAAAAATGAATGATAGAACACAGAACATTTATGAAATGCATGACATTATAGAATAAATGATATTATTGCAAATCTTTCATAAATACATTAGCAAGACACTATCTGTATAAATATTTGTCTGTTTATCATTTATAATCCAAAACGAAATCTATTTCTTTTTCGCCCATATTTTAATAGACGCAAATACCAAAGCATGTCCCAGTTCCAATACAACATGAAGAACCTCCAGCACCAGTATCTTATATGGAACCAGTGCCAGAACACATCCCATCCAGGAGGGAAGAAGAACAACCCATGGAGCAGGAAGAGACATCACATGCTCTTCAGGAGGTCACGGCTGAACCAGTTTCACAGGTATTTTTCAGTGTCTATTATAATCATAATTTGGCAGTCATGCAGAACAGTATTGGTTGACTGATGTCCTTATACAAACCTTTAGCAGATGGAGGTGTCTGAAGATGCAACTCAGTCCAGCACTGTCACAGAAGAGACAGAAGAACCAATGGAAGAGTCGACTGTAAGATCTGTTGATGTGTCTGACCAACCCCAAGCTGTGTGTGAGGGTGTGAACACAGAACCTGAACCAGCAACAAGCAATGATGAGTGATGTCATCTGAAATGAGACTGAAGAATCCACTGACTGCGTGTAGATGGCATTGATCAATCTTGTGTTTAATTTCATACTGCTTTGTTTCAATATACTGTGTTTCAACAAGCAAATGTGATGTTAGTTGCAGTAAATCTGGAGCGAATGTATTATTTAGTTATATTTCATCGACTTTGTTTGAAAAGAATTGATTTTGTATGTGTCTGTTTGCATTAATAAATAATAAAAGTGTTCTTTGAAATGAATGAGAAATAAATGCCTACGTCATTTGTATTTGACCAATCAGCGTAGAGACACGAAACCAGGCAACAAGTTTGTTTTAGTTACCGATCTGCTTCCTTGTTAACGGAAGTGTGCTGCGGCAGTCCGTTGACGTTTTATGTTAATGGAGAATTGCTGTAAATTATAAGACTATTTATCGGAGTATGTGCAAATTTGCATAGTTTGCATAGGTTTTTCACTAGTTAGTGGAGGTTAAGAATTTTTGCTAAAATGGAGGAAGACAATGAGAGGGAGCTGGCTGTGGCGTCCTTTAAAGCTTTCATGATGAAAAACAGTAACAAAACAAACTTAAATCTGTAAGTATATCAATCTAGCATCAGTACGTTAAAGCACCATTTCAATCTTGTTGTTTGTTTTGGACTGTAAAGACGCTATACCGAAAACGTCAGTCGGAAGCACATTTTATAATAATGTCTCATTTGTTAACGTTATTTAATGTGTTAGCTAACATGAACAAACAATAAACAATATTTGTTTTCAGTGTTTGTTCATCTTTGTTAATGCTAGTTAATACAAATGCAAGTGTTTATTGTTCGTTCGGGGTAAGTTGTCACAACGGAAACCTGTCGATTATTATCACCTATCTATAAAGAATGTAATTAAAACAAAAAGATATGTCTTATAGGGTATTAACTGACTTTTCTCCAACATATACATATATATAAACAATAACTATTAAACAAATTCGAACATAGAAAATACATACAAATAACAGTTTGGCTGAATTTATCTGTAATTAATTACATAAAATTACAGCATATACTTATATGTCAGTTTGGCACAGCTTTAGATTTATAAAAAAAGTGTCCTGTTTATAAAAAAAACCCTTAGTATATACCAGTGTGGTTTTATTGTGTTCACTTGTTTACCACAAAGCTTTTAATACAGTTTTAGTAGCCTACTTTAGTTTGGAGAGCAGAAATCATAACATTATCCTCCTAGATTTTTTATTGTTAACACCTTGTTTCAAAGTCACTGTGTTTATATAAAGAATATATTAAGTTTATATAAACAAAATTCCACACAATGTTACAGTGAAAAATGATGTATCCTGACAAATAATTGTATTCCTCATAAACATGCCAAAATATTGTTTTAATTTGTGGGTGTTTTTGGAACAATAACAAACACTAGGAAGTTTTGCAATTGGACTTTTACTACCTGGCCCGGTTTCCCTTACACAAACATACACACGTTCAAATTTGAACAGGCTGTACTCCAGCCACAGTATATTATACTAATATTGACTATTCAATTGTCATTTAATTAAATACAGATAATTATTTAAGTAATTAAAAAAGATAAACAGTTAATTGTTAGAAAAGAATCTGACAGGCAGTAAGTACACTATGGCAGATATTGCATAAGATTACTGATGCTGATGGAGCACAAAAATGATTCCTTTAAACTTTTCCAGTTATGACCATCTCGTACAATTGCTGACCAAAGTTATGGAGGAACGTCCAGAAAATGCAGTCGATGTAATAGAGGACATGAGTCTTGATCTTAAAAGAAGCAGTCTTCAGGAGAAACAGGACACTTTGCGTGACAGTCCGTCCTCATCTGCAGCTCTGTTATTAGCCGAGCAACAGAAATCTCTGTTCTCGCACAGAGGTGTTGACGATGGTGATCATGATGAAGACTTGGTAAGTGAACAGTGTAGTTCTGAATTATATAATGTTGACCCTATTGAGAGTTCAACATCACTGGTACTGTTATACAGTTTTGTTCAAAATAATAGCAGTACAATGTGACTAACCAGAATAATCAAGGTTTTTAGTATATTTTTTATTGCTACGTGGCAAACAAGTTACCAGTAGGTGCAGAAAACAAACAAGACCCAGCATTCATGATATGCACGTCTTAAGGCTGTGCAATTGGGCAAATTAGTTGAATTTAGTTGAAAGGGTGTGTTCAAAAAGTAGCAGTGTGGCATTCAATCACTGAGGTCATCAATTTTGTGAAGAAACAGGTGTGAAGATCAGGTGGCCCCTATTTAAGGATGAAGCCAGCACTTGCTAAACATGCCTTAAAATGGAGAGCAAATCCAGAGAAACGTGAAAGAAACGAAGACAACCCATCAAAATGGATCAAGAATAAATTAGAATGGCAAGGCTCAGCCAATGATCACCTCCAGGATGATCAAAGACAGTCTGGAGTTACCTGTAAGTACTGTGACAGTTAGAAGACGCCTGTGTGAAGCTAATCTATTTTCAAGAATCCCCAGCAAAGTCCCTCTGTTAAAAAGCCTGCATGTGCAGAAGAGGTTACAATTTGCACAAAGAACACATCAACTGGCCTAAAGAGAAATGGAGGAACATTTTGTGGACTGATGAGAGTAAAATTGTTCTTTGGGTCCATAGGCCACAGGCAGTTTGTGAGATGACCCCAAACTCTGAATTCAAGCCACAGTACACAGTGTGAAGACAGACTGAAGATGAATCACAGCTGACATCATGATATGGGCATGTTTCCCTACCATGGTGTTGGGCCTATTTATCGCATACCAGGGATCATGGATCATTTGTTTATGTTAAATAATTTGAAGAGCATCATGTTGCCTTATGCTGAGCAGGACATGCCCTTTAAAATGGTTGTTTCCAACAAAGACAATGACCCCAAACACACTAGTAAACGAAAGCAAAGTCTTGGTTCCAAAACCAACAAAATTAATGTTATGGAGTTTACAGCCCAATCTCTGGACCTTAATCCAATCGAGAACTTGTGGGTTGATATCAAAAATGCTGTTTCTGAAAATAAAACCAAGAAATGTGACGAGAATTGTGGAATGTTGTTAAAGAATCATGGAGTGGAATAACAGCTGAGAGTTGCCACAAGTTGGTTGACTCCATGCCACACAGATGTGAAGCAGTTTTAAAAACTGTGGTCATACAACTAAATATTAGTTTAGTGATTCACAGGATTGCCAAATCCTAGAAACAAAAACGTTTGTACAAAATAGTTTTGAGTTTGTACAGTCAAAGGCAGACACTGCTATTTTTTGAACACACCCTATTTTCAACTAAATTGCACAGCCTTAAGAGCGTGCATATCATGAATGCTGGGTCTTGTTTGTTTTCTGAGAATCTACTGCACCTACTGGTAACTTGTTTGCCACGTAGCAATAAAAAATATACTAAAAACCTTGATTATTCTGGTTAGTCACATTGTACTGCTATTATTTTTAACAATACTGTACATCCATATTTTTAGGCGGATTCACCTCTGCCGAATGTTGCAGAACTTGCCTTCTTCTTTGAGCAAGCTGGTGTGGGATTGGGAAGAGAGGAGACGCAGAGAGTCTTTCTGGCCTTGAAACAGCTGGTGAACACACATCGTGTCCACCGCTGTCGATTCTGGGGAAAGATCCTGGGCATACAGAGCAACTACATTGTGGCTGAGGTGGAATTCAAAGACGGGGATGAGGAGGAAGAGCAGGGTGCAGAAGAGACACATGAGGATGAGGAGAAGGAGGATGAAGCTGAGGTTGAAGAAGCTGTAAGTCTGAAATAAATTATGCTAAAGAACTTACATACGTTATCATTTAAGAGTAGATTGATTGTGTAAAAGAAATAATTCATTTTACTTGCAGGCTGATCCACCACCCAAATCAATGTACAAGCCAACTCCACCAGTACCAACGGAAGAAAATCACACGGGTGTGAACAAATTCACTTATTTTGTGTGTCAGGAGCCTGGCATGCCCTGGGTCAGACTGCCGTCAGTCACACCGCTCAGATCACGACGGCTCGGCAAATTCGCAAGCTTTTTACAGGCAGGCTCGATGCTCCTGTTGTGAGTTATCCCCCCTTTCCTGGAAACGAAGCAAACTACCTGCGTGCCCAGATCGCACGAATCACAGCCGGCACCCATGTCAGTCCTCTGGGATTCTACCAGTTTGAAGAGGATGAAAGTGAAGATGAGGGACTGCGAGACACATTTGAGGAGAATCCTGAATTTGAGAGCATCAATGTGAATGATATGGCTGAGTCGCTCAATTTTTGGGTCCATCATGTACAGCATATACTTACACAGGTAATGAAGAAGAATGCTGTTGTGAATTAGCCTGGAATTTTTATTGACATGATTGTTTTTAGATACACTTTGATTTTGCAATGTTGATGTTTTGCTTCCTTGATGTTTTTATTGCTGAATGGCAATAAAAATTTAACATTTGACGCAGGTGGAAATCAACAACTTGTATTATTAAGTGCTACAGTTGTAATAGTATTGATATTAACAGTATAGACTTTTTGGAGTATTTGTATGTGTGTGTACTATAAATAACACATGGCAAATTTCAGATGAATTGGAAGAATGGTTTAAAACTAAACAGTTTAAGAAAAAAATGTAAAAATTATAATTAAAATATATTTTGACCTGTAGATTATTTAAAATAAAATAAAAAAATAAAAAATAGTCTCTAATAGAAAGTATTTGCCTTGTAGATATGGATGCCAGACAAAACCATATTTCAAAGTTTTTTATGTATATTAAAGGTGTTGTACATGTATTGTACATGTACATAATTTTTAGTACATCGCTCTTATCTTGCAATAACACTTTAATATCAAGCATGATATCACCTTTTACATTTCTAGATCGTTGAAAAATCAGAACAAATATGACATAAATGTGACTTTCAGTTTTAGAAATGTTGTATCTTTTTCATAAAAAAGAAAATAATAAAACTATATGTATTCATATTAGGGGCGCTGTGTGTGGATAAACCTAAATAAGAAATCAGTGGAAGACTTGGATGAGGATGCTGAGGAGGAAGAGCAGGAGGAGAAATCTGATGAGCCAGATCCTGAGTTTGGACCTCCTCTTCTGACACCTCTGTCTGAGGATGCAAGTCAGTCAAAATGCATAATATTTATACACACAGAATACAGTTTACTTTGCTATTCTTTAAATGTAAAGAAGCATATTTGGATATATTGTATTGTCCACAGTGATTAATGACACACCGCCTTGGAGCTCCATGATATCCTCTAAACTCATTCCTCAGTTTTCCATTGCTGTGCTTCGCTCTAACCTCTGGCCGGGAGCTTATGCTTATTCTAACGGAAAGTAAGGAACCCTGCTTTTCAAATATCTTCTGCTTGTATTAGAAAAATTGAGAAAAAGCATGTTCTCGTTTCCTCATAGAAAATTTGGAAACATATACATTGGTTGGGGGTCGAAATATCTTGGAACGGCCTACACTCCACCCATGCCTCCCCAGCCCCAGAGCGAGTACCCCAGTGGACCTGAAATCACAGAAGCCCTGGACCCAACTGTGGAGGAAGAACAGGCTTTAAAAGCCGCTCTGGAGGAGGAAAATGCTAATCTGGAGGATACAGAGGAACTGGAAGATGATGAGGAAGATGAAGATTAAAATGGAAAGGAGTGGCATGATCTCAGAGAATGTACTGTAATACCCTTACTGATACTGGTACGGTCATGATTGTAATGGTACAAAGAGAAAATATTAAAAGAAACAAAAACAAATTTAGGGGCATATAATTTATTAGCTATTTAAATAACAGCTTTGGTAAAGAAATACAAGCCATTATAAAATAATAATTTTTTTAACAGTATCGTAACGTTATTATTATCTTGGTGCCAATGGAGCAAAGCATTTAACTTTGTGGGTTACATTAAGCACTGTCATGCTATTTTTTTCATGCTGATCAGTACATTTCAAAAACACATACATTTGCAGATGAAATTTTCTGAAGGTAAAGCTAGATGCTGCTAGATGCAAGATTTAGCAAAATTATCAAAACAAAAAGTGCCTATGATTTATTGTATTTAAAGGATGTATTGCTTCCAAAATATATCTAACCAGTATGTCCTGTATTTTTATCCTGTTTCTTATGAACATGCATTCTGCATAGAAAGAAAAGTGGTACTGTGACTTTTTCCAAGTCCTGTTATAATATATAAATAAATAAATAAAAATCAAATCATCTTAAGACCTAAAATGTAATTTCCTCATGCAGAATCACTCTTATATGTAGTGTCACAAAATCCAGAATAATACAATTTATGTTTAGAATAGTTCTTAAATTAGATTGTTAACAATCTAATTTAAGACGATGAGTTCTTGGCAATTTCCTCCATAGAGGAAAACAAGAAAACAGCATTTAGTACTGTTTCACTTACAACAGATAATACAGAATTTAGCTAATACATTATTATTAACAATAAATGTTTAACTGTACTTGAGGCCAGATGTAACTGTGACAAATTACAAGATCCAACTTATTTTATAACTTAATAAAACAATAAGAAATAAATATTGACACTACACATAATATTTATGATGTTGTTAGTGACGCATTAAGACTCACAAAGTTAAGGTAAAAAGCCTGTTAACTAAAGACAGACATTACAGTATTCTTTAGCATTAAAAAAGGATCATTTCTTTGAACACATTATGATTTAGGAAAAAAGGAAAGTGTAAGTTGAATAAATAATAAATATGGCAAGTTAAAGGAATGATATAATGGATGGTCCGTTTAGCATCATGACTTCACATTAGCGAAGGTCATTCTCCTCATCTTGAATGGTCTTCTTGATTCTGAGTAACATAGTGGTCTGCCATTGATCAAGCCTTGTGATCGAGTCGAATTCCTTGATCTAACAAAAACAAAAATTTAGTATTTTGCATGAATTATTTTTAAAAACTTACTGCTTTGGAGAACTTACTGCCTCAGTATATGCATCAATGTTCTGTTCTTCATGTGCATCGAGAAGCTTCTGTTTAATATAAAATGAAGTTCTGTATAAAACAAGTTGTCTGCATATTTCAAAAATAATGAGAACAATTCATAAACAAAAACAGAAACTAATAATTTGGAGAAAGAGTGATTTAAAGTTTAACTCTGGACAGCAACTAAAATCACAATCCTACTGAAATAAACTACAATATACAAACAATGCTTAGAAAGAGAAATCAAACCTTAAGAAGTTTGCACTCTCTAGCATCTGAAAATGCAGGAAACATGTTCTCATACTTCTGTACAGCCAGCTGTGGAAGAAAATGATCGAGAGAAAGCAGTGAGTTCATTATCAGAATCACTGTAAATATATTAGTGAATGTTCTCATGCACTGTGAAAAGTAATCACCTTGCAGTTCAGCATGTCCACACAGAAGTGACAGAGGGCCGCTTTAAAGAAATGGTCCTTTGCTCCATACTTCAACAGTGTAGTATCCATGCAATAGGTTCCAATCTACATATTTGAACAGAGACAGTCGATAAACATAATTGGTAAATAAATCCGATTAGGATACGATTTTACATCAAGCTGCACACACCTGCTCAAATATTTCAGTGGCTTTCTGGTACTGTTCCATCTGCGCTGCATAAGTCGCCACTTTGAGCAGGCACTTGTTGGCTGCGCTAACAAGAAAAAGAACAAAACAATGATTGTGTTCGGACTTCTGTGTCTGGAATGCTTTTAATTAAAAATTACCATATAGAGGACACATAAAATGTATTGCAGTATACCTAGTGGACTCCTCCCCTTTGAAATAATCTGCTGCCTGTTCATAATGAGCAACAGCCTGCAAACAAACAATTCAATTTGGGTCAAATAAAAGCAATTTGTTGAATTGAATTTAAATGTAAATTTGATAGATTCTTTATATTAATAGAAGCTGTCTTGGATCAGCACATTTTTCAATATTATTGACCTAATGCTAATAGTTACAGAACACAATAATTTGATGAAGAAGTGGATTTAAGATGCAACACTGAAGAGCAAATGAAATCCTAATCAAATAAACTACACAATTTCTGCTTTATGCAGATTACAAGGAGTCACAGGCATTTAATACTATTACATGTATTTTCATATAAGCAAACAACTTAAACTTACTTTGTCTATGTCCAATAACTCAGATTCGTAGATTTCTGCTATAGATATGTGGTGTTTTGCTGCAATGTTGAAACGTCCCTGTGGAAACAGTTTAAAGGACAGATGAAATCCCCCTGTAACATGTCATCATGTTATTTATAAGGTTTTATTGTTTTTAATGCTCTCACCATATCCGTGTAGATGTCAGTGGCCTGACAGAAACAACTTATGGCCTCTGTATAGAGATGTAGGAGGAGAAATGTAATACAAACGAAACAGAAACATTACATGCAGAAAACATACATGAGAAGCTGGAGAACTGTACCTTGAGGATCGGCCTTCTTGTAAGCATTGCCAGCATCAATGAAATGCACAGCTGCATTGTGCTTACTCTGCACTCGCAAATGCAGATGTGCAGCTTTGCAGAAAGCATCTCCTGCAGCTTGGATCAAAGAATAAAGCCAAAGTGCATTAGACACACGTTATCAAGGCCTTTACAAATTTAGTGCAAAAGTTGCCATGTTACATACCACTCCAGTTCTTTGCCATCTTGAACATATTGCCTGCTTTAACATACATGTCACAGGCGTCTTCGATCTTGGAGGAACTCCTACAAAGAACAAAAAGGAGAGGGGAAGTTCATACAGTCACAGAAAAGAGGAGAAAGTGCAGCCGCTAGGCGGCGCCGTTTGCAGCTGTCGACTCCACTCGCAACGTGTTTTCAGACTTGATATGGACAACATGAAGAAAGAGGAGCTGGGAAACGGAGTGAAAGTCCAGGCCCGACATTTCTCGGTAGCCTGGAAGTACTACATTAAAAACGAGAACAATGGCACCGTTTATTGCAAGTTGTGCAAGTCGACTTTTAAGTTCTCTTCGAATACAGCTAACATGATCAAACACCTGAGAATAAAACATCGACTCAACATCCCTTCTGTCGTCAGCGGTGGAGAAAGACTATGTGCGGAGGAACCAGGGCAGACCAGCTCCGGTAAGTTTGCGGAGTGTTTCGATAAGAGCCAAAAGACAGCGAAGTGCCCATTATTTGAGAGCAGTCGAATGAATGAAAGTAAATAGGAAACGCTAGATTTACTACGCACAGCTCTATTTATGAATGCCACGTGAGGCTACTTGGCTAGCTGACTTGATTTATATAAAACAAAATGTTTTAAAAAATGTTTTTAAAACAAAATGTTTTATATAAATAGTTTACAAGGGAAACAAACCTTTTAAAACACAGTTTAACATAGTAAAATTGGTGATAGATTTTTCATAGCAAAATACGAATAACAGATTTCAATAGGGTTGCAAATATTTAAAATTAACATTAATCGTTGCAAACAGTAACATTTGTTATATTTATTTATACAATGTTAGCAGTCATTAAAGCAGAACAACAAATGTACGACGCCAATTTGTGGATTTACCCAAAAAACGATCCAAACAGCGAATGCGATGTTTTCATCTTTTTGTCTGCCTCAGCCATGATGGCCATAGCTTCCTTTTCTTTCCCAGAATAATCCATTTTTGACAGGTCTGATTCCTACTGGACTGTGTGTGGATGGTATGCGAGCAATATCCCGTTAACACGTTATATGTTTTATTGACACATCATGCGGAAATCGGAAGTAAATTCGCTAAGACGTTAGGGACCGTGGTAAAATAGCGGTTTTGTGCATACCGGTCAAACCAGTCTTATTACTTACGAACTATAACTTTTAGCGACTAACTTACGTCATTAATTCGTTTAGTAATTCACATGTTCATATTTACGAGCAATGGATTTTAATAATTAGTTATAAACTCTAACAGTGGAGATGTTTCGCTTCTGTAGCTGGACAGTATTTACCCTCGTTCCCCGGCGAATACCTAGTTAGCATATCCCGTTTGTAGGTCGCAGGCGCGAGGAGGAGGATGTACAGGTATTCAGAGGTCTTTTACATGTCACACATAAGGTATTGTTTATTTTCGGCCACAGTCTAACAGTGCAGTTATGCTTCTGCATTTTAATGTCAGTATTGCATTCTTCAGCGATAGTGGTTGGTAAAACAAGGTCTGGAAGTTGATGAAACGCTCGTGGCCATTATGCTTGCCCGGAAGAAATTGTTTCAGTGATGCTGGGACGCTGGATATATGAAATAAATATGTTAAATTGCATGGTTATTATTTCACGGCTTAACGGTTTGCGTGTGAAACAGAAGAGCTTTTGATAATGAACATTTTAATGGAAAGTCATTATTTTTCTAAATGTTTAAAGTAAGCACATAGTGTTTTTTTTTATTTCAAGCGATGTACTGCAGTGTGAAACGCTATGGTTCATTTGAAAACGTTTGGAACGCCATGTTCTCGTATTAATTTTTACTACACATGGAGTCTAAATTTACATCATAGTAACTTTAAGACTACATGGTAGTAATATTTGTGCTTTAAAAATGCATTTGATATATAAAGACTAAGTTAATTGCACAAAAGTTAAAAGCGAGTGAATGTGGTGAAAAACGTCCTGTAGGTATTTAAACAAATTTACATAACTAACTTTAAAGAAATAAAGAAATAATATGCTTAATACATGCTTAGTTATAAATTAAAAAAATATACATTTAAATATATTTATAATGTATTTTGTTAACCATTTTGCAATGTTGTATTTTGGTTCCAGGTAATGTTGCAGTGAATAGTTTGAAAACATTCTCTTTACACACCTGAAGAACAAGAAAAAACAAATAATAAAACCATGATATGACACACATCAGCTTCAAATAAAACTATAAATATGAAATAAAAAACTGTGTTTGTATCAAAACTTTGCTGATAGGTGTGTATAGCAACATACTTTATGGAAAAAACTAAATTAGAACGAACTGTAACATTTGTGGGGTGTTTTACTCTGTTTGAAAAACAGTTCACCAGATTTTTTACTCAAAATAAGTTAAAACTACAGCAAAAAACTGGTGGCAATAAAACACTTACTTCATAAAATTATAATTTAGATAATTCCAGAAATTATATCAGTATTTTTTAAACATGCATCTAGAAAAGAAGGTATGGAAAAATGTATGCCATAATATTGAGGTGTCGGTTGCCAACAGTTAAGTCCAGTCAAAAAAACGTTGTATAGAACTTTTATTATTTGTTGCTTTTCCAAACAGTTTTTTTAAAACATTTTGTTGGCATTTGGTGAAGGAAAACAGAAAACATAACTGGGCACATTTATAGAATATTCCTCTATAGGCAGAAATGTACTAAAAAGTAATTGTATAAATGCATTTTATAAATGTATTTATTATTACATGAAGACCCCATATTATGGATGTAGAGAAGAAAGCAAAATGATTTATTTAAATGTAATTTTGCTTCTGTTTTCTATTTCACCACAGACATGGATCTCCCACCTCAAAGGTATCCTGGAAATCTCGGTACACCAAACTTGAGGAGGAGAATGGAGCGTTTTCTCCCTTTTTCTGATCGTCGCACATCAAAAGTGTGGAACCACTACACCCAACTGAGCCTGCATCGTGTTGAATGCAACCATTGCAAAAGGCAGCTTTCCTTTCACAACAGCACCACTTCCATGAGAGAACACTTAGGACGGAAACACAGTATTCGGGACGGAGCTGTCCCGCCTCACAACACAGCAGACATCTCCACCCCTGCTGCATTACATCCTCACACAAGTCAGGGCAGTTTACATGGCAGCAGGTTAACAGCATGTAGCAGCGCAGGCAATGCTCAGACTGCTGGGTTTCAGCCAGTGCTACCCGTTGCTGTTAAAGAGGAGCAGCAAGAGGTACTCCTACCCGAGATGGGAGACACCAAGCCTGCTCGGACCACATGTGCCCCTGATTGTGCGGGTGGAGGCAGCAGCTCAACTTCTAATGCCCTTCCCCACCAAGATACAGATATGAACTGCCTAATGTATAATTTTCCTTCAGGGGAAATGAACAGCACTACCGGAACCAGCGGCAACCGCAGTGGCACAAGAGGCTGCAGTAACAAGCGAGCAGAGGTGTTAACTGATCTCATCTTGGAGATGGTATTTAGAGATCTTCAACCATTGTCTGTGGTGGAAGAGAAAGGATTTAGACTCTTACTGAGTTGCTTGGAGCCGAACTATCCTGTGCCTTCCCCTTCACTGCTTGGCAGCCTACTTTGGCATCGCTACCATATTCTCAAACAAATTCTTCAGCGGCATCTTCAGACTAGTCTAGCTTCTCACTGTCTCACCCTCTGCATCGAGCATTGGCGTTCTGTAGAAGGATGTGGGGTCGGAGGGGATGGCCGGTTCTACGTTACGGTCAGCGCACATTTTGTAGACTCTCACTGGCGCCTGGCACGTTGTGTGCTCGAGACCCGGCCAATACCAGAATTCAAAGAAAACACATCTCAAGGAGGCCATGCAAGGTTTGCAGACACTTTAAGGGCAGTTCTGTCTGAGTTCCAGCTTCCAGAGAACTTTGTCTTCTGTGTTGTGCATGACACTCCCTCTGGAACCGAGTCCAGGGTGCAAGAAAGTATAACCATTGATTCGGAATATCGACAGGAATTTCCCGGGCCCAGCCATCCAACTCCCAATAGTCTTCCGGAAGGATGGACACCTCTACTTTGTGCAGGACAAGCCCTGAAACTCTGTGTCCAGGAAGGACTTTGTGTTGAGACCGTCAGACAAGCTCT
Organism: Beaufortia kweichowensis; assembly: GCA_019155185.1. Taxonomy (NCBI): domain Eukaryota; kingdom Metazoa; phylum Chordata; class Actinopteri; order Cypriniformes; family Gastromyzontidae; genus Beaufortia; species Beaufortia kweichowensis. The sequence goes on along the minus strand of CM032795.1, from coordinate 3,967,546 downwards.
TGCAGATGCCCGTGCCATCGTTTTGCATTTTCAGCATAATGTAAATGCTGCAACAGCACTGAGCCAGAAAGCAGAGGCTGTTAATAAAGAATCAGCATGTCTGGTGTTGAACGACCCAGGGCGTTGGACCACTGCCATTGAGATGTGTGAAAGTCTACTGGAGCTCAAATGGGTTATAAGCTCAGTATTAGAGGAGCAAAAAGTGGCATCAAACTTGGCAGATCATCAGTGGCGTCTCATCCATGAACTGGTCCCAGTGCTTAAAACCGTTCGTATCGCGGCATCTTTTTTGAGCGAGGATATCAACGGCCCCATTTCTGCCCTTATGCCATGTCTTCAAGGAGTGTCCCGGCTCCTTGGACAAAAAATTGCTGAGTCTAGCTGTCCCGTGGTGAGAGGAGTTATGGAGAGAATTCGTGCTGGTATGGACAAATGCTGGAGTTTGAGTGATGAAGATGCTCTTTTGGATAGCCCTGCTGTACTGTCTTCATTCCTGGACCCACGTTTCAAAGAATTGCGGTTTCTCAGCCCACATGCCCGCAGCAAGCTACATGACAAGGTGAAGGAGCTGCTGTCTGTTCAAGCTTACACAAGCGAAGAAGGTGTGAATGAGGAGAGGATCCAAAACGTAGATATGGAGGAACCTGTGGATGAACGAGGAGAACCTGCAGATTTTGGATTAGACGATCCCTTGCCAATGCCTTCTTTTGATTCTCCTGAATCCTGCGGCTCCGCAGAGGAGGGTGACAGCTTTGAGCTGCAGCCAAGCGAGCCTTCTGTTGCCGTATCATCTCCAGAGCAGGTCAACGACGGTGCGCTTGAGCTTGGCTCACCCTTCAAAAACATCAATGGGCGTAAAAGGCCTAGGGTGACATCCCCATTAAGAGAAGATTTACAGCTTGCTTCTCGTATACGTATAAGTCCTCTCCCGCAGAGTATGTATGACATTCTTCTAGGGGAGGACCCAACAGAACGAATGCCCGAGATTCACCAGCAGCTGGAGAATTACATTGCCGAGCCCCTCTGCAGACGCAGCCTCTCGCCTTTGCAATGGTGGCGCAACAAGGAACACCGCTTCCCTGCTGTGGCCAGACTGGCACGAAAATATCTTTCCATACCAGCAACTGCGGTTTCAGCCAATAAGGCCTTTGCCCCTAGGGAATCTCCAGTGACCCAAAGAAGGGCCACCTTGGGTTCTAAACACCTTGATCATATTCTATTTCTCCATCAAAACACTGATTATTTGGATCAGATAAAAGTCGGCCACTCTGGACGAGAAACGGACCAGAGGAACAGTGGGAATCAAAGCAGAGACAATCTTTATCAGACACTTGTGTCGTATGAAAGTAAGGTTCGTGTGTCTGAGGAGGAGTCGTGATCACTGTTTATGTACATATGTGCAAAATCATACTGTGTGAAATGCACAAAGGTATAATTTTAATGACATAATAATCCAAAATAACTGATGGACATCTGGTCCATTAGTACTTTATTCTGACCTACGGTTATGATAGTTGTTTAATTAATGAAGTTGTAACTGATCATTATTTGATTAACTAAACACAAATATACCGCACTGATGTACAAACAATTTGCAACACTAACATTTAATATAGTCATTTAATATAGTCTCTACGAGGTCTATTTTGTATAGTCATTGTTATGTGACTAATGTAGATACTGTTTTATTAAATCATTAGTTCTTAACTCCCTGTAAAGTATTACATAATTGATATAATTGTTATGTATTGATCAGAGTTAAATTCTGCATGTAATGTTATTGTCACTATACAGTGTTGTAACTTTACATGGGATGCATCGTCAACCTCCCGCATGCATTTCAACATTATCGCCCAGTAGTTGTACTTCCTACTTCAGTGTACACTGTTGGTAGCATGTTTAGACAAGTGTTTTATTAAATATTCATGAGTCTTGAAACTGGAAAACAGTGTTTTATGGTTGCTTAAACATACAATAAAATACTTGTTTTTAGTTAAATTTTGTTGTGTATGCTTAGCTGATTTATCAGTCTTCATTAAAGACATGATAGAAAAACAGAATAATAACTTGTATGGATAACATGCAATAACAACAGGAAAAATCAGTTTATGTGTATTCTTCACAAGCATATTCTGAACCAAGTCCTTATATCTTTATATTAGGCAAGACTTAAGAACAAACCAAATAGAACACACAAAAAAGCAAATAATACAAACTAGTATAAAAAACAGAAGTTTTGTAATGAATTACTGAGACTGACAGTTCAACTGTTACATCAATCTCAAGTGAAAACAGAAATGTAATTAGAACATATTAGAAATATTAGAGTTACATTACAAATAAGAATAAAAGAAAACAAATACTTTTTATGAAACCATTGTACATGGTAAAGGCGAAACTTTTATTTCAGGGTCTATATAAATTCCTGGTCGTGTCTTTGTGTCCTGAAGGCAGCCAGTCTTTGTCCTTATTGAGATGGAGCTGCGACTGATCACATGGACATCTCTGGTTAAAAGGTGAAATATTTTATGTTTATTATTTTTTAATCCTATATTGAAAATTACTGATGGTCATTCAGAATGAAACAATAGAAGGAATTGGCAGTAGATTAGCAAAAAAGTTTTGGGATCTTGACTCCCAAGTATCTCTTCAGAACATTTTTTATATTTAATATACAGACTAAAATATATTTATTTGTAAATGCTATTTTTGCCATTTACTTTATAGCATAATAGAAAGAAAAAAAAAGTGTAGCTTCTTTATTCTACTATGCCAATGTATTCAAGACACAAGTCTCTAAAACGTTATGTCTTTAACCTTGCGCACTCCTGACCCCCTAGTGCTCCTCTTTCTCATGTTCACTTTCTTCCGCTCAGGCTGGGTCACTTGGGAGCCTCTGGACACCTTTTGAAAAATCAATAAATATGATCTATAGACAAACACCACTTGTAATGATATTCTGATATTTTGTCCATGTTATGAAATGAGAAACATACCAAGGTCGCTCCACAATCTTTTTCCTCCGCAGCTTGAACACGTTGCTTGAACTTTTTTAAACACTTCATAATGTAGTAATATTCCACACACTGGGCTACTGATTTTGTTTGCAACTACAAAACAAACAATAGTTTAAAAATTGCTGGAAAACAAAGGCATCACAATTGCTACTCTATCTGTAAAATACAGGTGAAAGTCTTACAATCTAATTATAGATAGTCATAGCCAGAAAAATGAAAAAAATAGGTAATGTGTGTTTACTGCTGTAAATGACAGATTATATAATAGATTATGAGATGGAGTAATTAGTTTATTGACACGTACTGATACGTTTTATTATTTAGCACAAAAATATAAGAAGTTGGCTTCCTAATAATCTTACTCTTTCAATATTAAAGATATCAAGCTTATATTGTCACAGAATGTTTTTTACATTATGTAGAATAATTTAATCCTGAAAACAATAGATGAAAATGAGTTAGCTGGGTTTCCACAGACTGGTCACAATTATTAATGCTTATTTAAAGTGCCTATTCACACCAGGGACAAAATATGTATTTCAAGTAATGCATTTAAAGTGCATAATTTGTCCAGCACCAATTTATACTATGGAGTTAATAATACTGCAAACCGCAGAGCTCAACAATACCCCGAACAGCACTCAGTACATGTATATTAAGGAACTGTTTTCATACCACATTATGAATATTATAAAAGTCCTTGCCATGGTCCTCCAAAGCCTTCCTGAACAGTCTCATCTCGTGATCTGTCCAGTGATCTGACCCTGTTGATCAAAAAGCGCAACATCAAATTAATAAGAAACATCACTTTCTTATAAGCTTCTATTGTACCTGTGTAATGGTAATCGTTCAGAGGGTGCCCGGAGGTCCGAAAGTCTTCTCTCATTAACAGTAAATCCAGTGCTGCCTGAAGAGTGAATAACAGAGCTGTATCAAACAAACCTCTTTAAACAAAAGACTCGGTGGGACCATTGAGCTCACCGGTATATTTCCTTGTACTTCATGAAGGGAGTGGAGAGCAAGTTCAATGTTGGTGCCCCCTCCTGTTAGAACACTGGAACAGCACATGTCTAACAGCTCTGTGACTAATGCACAAACAGAAAAATACACACAGTAGATCAAAAATTATATTGATATTAATGTGTGAGGTCAGGTTTAGGGATAATGTGACATTACTGTTGAAGCAATCAAGTTTAAACTATTCCTTTAACATCAGATAATTGCTTTTTGTTTGCTGACTTCCTATGAACAATCATAATTAAACGGTAAACTGTTTATTGTTACATAGTTTTATTAATAAATATTTCTGTAATGCTGTTTTGCAGGTACATGTGTGTTGGTGTTCATACCCTTTTTCTGTGTCTTTCTGTTGGTAGTGAGATCTTTCCAAGGAGACCAGACGAGATGAGCGGGATGTTCTTCATACAACATGTAGAACGTATCACGGAGTGGAGGGATTTCTGCCTGATAACGTGAACCGACATTAATTCTCCTAAAGGACAAAGAACAGTAAAGAAACAACGAACAACGGCTAGTCATTCAGCCTCACTCACTATAAACCAAAGGAAAATGTTTTTTGTTGGGATATTTATATAATTGGGTTGAATCAAGGACCAGTGTAGAGTTACTCACGGCTTTATGTTGACAGTTGTATTGTCCACTGTTACATCATCTATGGAAAGTTATAAATCATTTTGAAAGGTAAGTAGTAAATTTTTTTTAAACACATTTTATACCCGTTTAACTAACTTGCTCATTGTTCAGTAATCAGTGAAACTGGTGTTGCCTGGGATGATGCGTTTAGCGCTTACCAAGGCTGGCATTGTAAGTGATGGATGGATACTGAAGCAGGGTGTTAAAGTAGAGTCTGGCCCCGGGACGGTGAGGGCTCAGCATGGGTGGAGGGGTGTAGGGTGGTGGATAAAATCTTGGGCTCGTGCGGTGGTCTGCTATGATAGTGGGCGAGCGAAGCTGGCTGGGGTGACCACCTGTGGAACAGCGTCTTTGCGAACTCTGGGTTTGCCAGTCATTGGTGCGTTGTGGGGAGGACATGCATGGTTTAAGTGGGCTGGAGATGGTCAACGGGGTGAGACGATGAGACCTCGTAAACAGACCTTTACGGGTCTGTGACTTCTCTCCCTGGGGGGAAAATGACTTTAACTAATTTCAATAAACACACCTTTGTTGATAACTAGTAATCATTGGTTATAATATATGAATGTTATTAATAGCGGGTCATTACTGGATGTGGGGATGATTTGAAGTCCAAAGCCTTCGTTGGTGAGACTGGAACAGAGACAGAAATTATCAGAGGGGATGAGTTTTTGTCTTTGTGCTTTTGTCTAGGAGCCTCCTTTTGTCCTTTATCCTGTGACAGAAAAAAATATTTTATTTTCAATCTTCTCCTAACTATACACCTGATATGTAACAAATCTAAATTTCACCTTTAGTGTTGAGAAACATGGCTGTAAGGGATGTTCCTCCATTTCTTTAAAGGAGCCACAAGGTCCTTGAGTTCCACATACAGCCGGACGTCTTGTATAAGTTCTGTAAAAAAAAACAACCCAGAGTAAACTCTTAGTCAAATCACCTGCTTGTTCAGAATACCATGACATTTGTGAGAAGTTGTAACTGAATATCGGTAACACTAGAGTAAGTTGTAATTGTAACTGTTAACATTACATAAGGCATTAGCTAACATAAACTAACAATACTTCTATAGCATAATACTTCTTATTAATAAAGAAAACTATTGCTCATTGACTATTTTATTAAAATTTTTTTGGGGCGGCTTTGGTTTTTATGGCATTCTTTTTAGAAGCATGACAACCAAAGGGCACTATGTGTTCCCATTAAAAAGAGCAATATGAACTTAAAAACTGTTACAATGTTACATTTGTTTATTTAGCTTTTATCCAAAGCAACTTACAAACAAGAGACATTCAACATTTTGTCAATACAAATGTCTCATTTTGTATTCCACAGAAGTGGAACAATATATCAGGGTAATTTTGTTTATGAATGAACTGTTCTTTTAAGTATTGTATTCCTCATGTGTACATAGCTTTGGATAAATGTGTCTGCTAAAAGAATAAATGTAAATGTAGTATTTCAGTTGAAGAATCCAATAAGTCTCAATATTCCTCCATTTTCAAACCTGTTAGAAATCTTCGGTTCTTGTCCTGCTGGCCTCACTGTAGACTCCTGTGTAATAAAATGCAAATGTTCAAATATCTTTTTGAAAGCTCACCAATGTTCCTTTTGTATATAAAAATATAAATAAGTATGATTCTTTATACCTTTGTGAAAAACTGTTTGCGTGGGGATGTGCTGAAAGATTCCAATGCCACCTGACTAGGTGACACCAGATAGGGAGAACGTGTTCGTGAACGTTTAGGACTAGGCTGAAGAACAGGTAGAGGAGAGTCAGGACCATCAGACAAGACTTCATCAAAATCCTTAGAGTTGTATTTCCTTTTACTGCTTTCAGGCAATGGTAAAGGAGAAGCGGTACGAATGACAGGGTCAGGAAGGTCACTACCAAAACCACTCTTTGGTTTAGGGTGTAATAAAGGTGTATGATTTAACATGGGGGACAGGCGCTTTCGCTTGTTCTGAGGTTTCAAAATGTTTTTTAGCATGATGGACAAATGCTCCTTGGAGTAGACGGCTTCAGATGCAGCAGATGGCTTTAACGGGAAACTCACACTGGACGTAGCTGCCACATCGCTCGGCTGAAATGACGACATCCTTCTGGGGTAAGGGGGTTCAGGGAAATCAGAAACGCTTTTATAACCCTGGGCATTTAATAGCATTACCTCATCGACCTGTGAAACCACAGGATTTCCCTCAACAGTATGAGATACTGACGTGCTGGTTTGCATGTTTCTCTCTTCGACTTCATGAGATTTACTTGCTGTTGCCAAAGTTTTAAGTCTTTTTGCAGGTTTTACCTGAGGGAGATGAATGTCTTCTGTATTACTGGAAAAGTTTGGCACATGAGGTGAAGCAGGCTTTCGTGGTGGGTTGAAGAGGCCGGGCAATTCTGTTGTGTATGATTGTTGCTTTGGCACTGCATGGTTATTCACTGGCTCGGGTGGATGGTCAAAGGAAGGAGATGTGATGTGAACTCCATGTCGCAAGGCACAGTGATGTTTTAGGGTTTTTCGGTCATTGTAGGTTTTATGGCAGCCAGAATAAGTACAGCGATAAGTCTTCCTATGGTGGGTCAACATGTGGGACATGCTAAAGAGAAACAGAAAGGTAATTGTTTTTGTTAAAAGATCTTATAAATGTTGTTATAACAAGCATTTTTTTTTTTTTTGCTGTTTATATTTTCATAAACCCCTGCTGATGGAGTCCAGACAGTCCTGACAAAAATATCAGTCCATACACATATTTTCCATTCAAGAGAAGGGAAGTGAACATGCATTATGGATGTGACAAAAAACAGAAGCAGTAATACCCAACAAATGGAGATGGGATGACTCTTCAATGAACATAAAAATATTATAATTTATTTTAAACTGAATAACTGAGATGGCAACACTGTGATACTCACAGCTGATGTTGTTTAATCTCTCTCTGACAAACGTCACAGGTATGAAGCTTCTCCTGCTGATGGATCAACAGATGCATATCAAGTGCACGTGTGCTTGTGAATTCTTTCCCACAAATCTGACACTGTTTCATAGAGACTCCTTTGCTCTTCCTTAAGCCTGTGGGTGTCAAAAACTCCTCTGGATTAGGGTGAACAGAGGCTGTCACATGGGTAATAAAATGAGAAGCATTCATTAGTGTACAAACCTTTAAAGCATTAACAACAAAAATTACAGTATACTTTATATAAAATAAATATACTGTAAATACTGTAATACTGTATATTGTATAAACAAATATACTATGTTTATTACGAGAAAAAGTAAGATAATTAGTGAAATTATATCTACAGTATTTTGAAAATGGTGCAAATGAACTGTCCCCTACCCTGGGAACTTTTCTATTCAAATAAATATTGATATGTTATATACAAATATTGTAAATTATAATGTCATATGTAACCACTTTTAAATAGTATAGGTTAATCAGCAGTTTTGTTGTAAATGGGCAGTTCCAGCGTTATGGACGTGACATTTTCAGTCAAAACGTGAAATACAAATTCTCACCACATTTATAAAAATATCTCTTTTGCTTACTTGGATCAGATTTTGTGTTCACCAACACTTCTCTGGTTGGCGGGTCTGATAGAAGTGACACGATGTATGTTGCATCACTGGACACGTGTTCCCTTTCATCCCACATCTCCTCGAGCTCTGTGGGATTCCTGTTACACAGGTAAGATATGCAATTCACTTATTTACAATATGTAACACGATTCGATCAGACACAAAAATACTGCTGAGAAATTACCTACACGTAAACAGCGTTATATTTTAAACTAAAAGAAAAAGAAAATATCGAATCCAAAACTTATCTACTGAATCTAAAAAAAAGACTACACGTCGCACGTGACCTGTCTTAAAGTAAAACAAATCTTACGTGCAAAATGTACTATCTAGTTTACGCAAAGTACCCTAGTTTACAGATACAAATACATATTTACATTTTAACAAACTGTTTAGGTGTTCCGTTACGAGTTTGCTGATTATTTGAACGCTATTGGCGCGCAAAGTGCTGTGGTGGTGGCGCAGTAGATTGCAGTAGAGGTGATTCAATTCTTCGAACGTGCTCGGTTTAATGAACCGATTTCGCGAACCGATTCGCTGATTCAATTAGACGCAGAAGTTCCTTTTTCCGCGTTTTAAAATATATCAAAATAAATAAATGGCGTTTTAGTTATTAAGATTGTTTTACCTGTTAAGGACGTTTGTTGACTAAAAAGTGACTAATGTAAGGACTATGTTTAACGTCGTTTTTTATCTATAACTTGGTCTAGTAGTGTAAGACTACATTACATAGCCTATACTGATCAACAAAAAAAGTGTACTGTAATCATGCACAAAACAATTTAAGTGAACAAATATGATCAGTCTGTAGAATATTTGATTTGTATTTGTTGATTTTTATTTAAAATGGGTTTGATCTAAGTCATAATATTAAATGAAAGCATACATGAGATCAATTGCAGGAATTCATTGTAATGATTTTAAAAGTTTGCTCAGTCCTTTTCCCCACCCTTCTTGTAACATTAGAAGAGGAAGAAGCTAAAGAGATGATTTACAGATGCAGTGCTAAATAGGAATGGTACAGTATAAGGTTAATGATACTGACAGCGTTGCAACTTTTAACTATTAAGGAAAAGATTTGTTTTTATTCTTACAGAGCTGGATCTATATAAACTATATTAGGATTTGATTACCATAAACCTCTTAAAACTGCAAAAATCCAACATTATAAAGACAAGGATTAAATGCTTCATTTTTTTATTGTGCAGTCTGAAGAAGAAAAAAGGGAAAAATATTGACTGGTTTTGCAGGTGAGAGCTTCAATATGATATTCAGTTTAGGATTTGTTAAAGTGCATATATTTATTGAAGGCAATAAGTCTACCATTGCAAAATAAATACAATTTATACTCATTCCAATGGTTTCTAAGCATTGTAGTTACTGCTTGTTTATGCAAGTTTTGGTGCTTTTGCAGGCTTATTGCATTGATTTCAAATGTATTAACATCACATTATATTATATATATTAACATGTAAAACATTGTAAACTATTACTGTGTACCTCTCTGTTATACAATTATACAAATAAATCCCTTGTCTTTTCCCTCTCTCAATAATTTCATGTTTTATTCATGGGCTGCAGGTTCCCACATTCAGCACATATTACAGCACATGTTTTTTAATCTCCAGACACCAAAAAAGTATATCTCCACCCTATTGGACCTCTGCCTTTTCTCATCAGGCAAATCTGACAGAACCCAAAAGAACAGTGGTCTACTCCCTTCTGTTCCTCACATGGTCCTGGGATAACAAATAAAAGAACATCTGTTTGCTCTGCAGAACAGTAAGTGAATCCAGTTACATGACTTTCTGACTAATAAACATAATCTGTGAAAAGTAGTGAAATGCCAGTGCAGCTGCGATTTTTCTTAAATCAAAAATCATAATAGATCAAAATTAAACAGCTTTATGACAAAAATGTTAGATTTGTTTGATATGTTTACCAAATGTCACACAGATGCATATAATGAATGTGCTTGGCTTAAAAAGGGTTCAAGTATTTGGCTTATTTGAATCAAGCTGCACTGTATGTGTAGTTTTTGTTTAAACACACTTTATGATTTTTTTCCTTCCTCATGGTACTGTAAAATGAGGCACCTGCAAGTTATTTACTAAGAAAGACAACATTTTTAATTTTTGCATTTACAAATAAAAATCAACTACCTCAACAGACATGACATGCAAGGGACTTTAAATTAGTGATGAAATTGTTTTTTCTGAATCAATAGATACAATATTTGGTATATAAATGAATTGGGAAAATGATGTCTCCTCTAATTTCCAGTGGAGGATATTCCGATCATTTTGTGATAATATCTGCTATCTGTATGTATATGCATTTAAAAACGTATAGGGAAAGCCTATAACAACCTCATGGCTGATATGGATGAAAAAGAAGAACGGAACGTTGAAAAGAAGAGTGGTAAACGTCAGAAGGAGGTTCGTACTGTGGCTGAAGCTTTAAAGACTCTGTATCGGCAAAAATTGCTCCCACTGGAAAAGTATTATGGCTTCTCTGACTTCCATTCAACAAACCTTGAAGATGCAGACTTTAACAACAAGCCCATGATTCTGGTGCTGGGTCAGTGTTCAACAGGCAAGACCACTTTTATCAGGTAAACTGTAATTGAGAGTAATTTAAGTATGTCTTACTGTTTCTGTATTACAATATTAATAATGTTTTTTAAGTATTATTTGACATAAAAATAATGTCTTAATTTTTTTATACCAAATACAATATTGTTTTTTTAATTTTAGGGTGAAACCCGCTAGTTTAAGCAATGTGTTTTATGTCTTTGTGTGCATGTGTGTGGCAGATATCTTTTGGAGCAAGACTATCCAGGAAGCCGAATAGGCCCGGAACCCACTACAGACAGTTTCACTGCTATAATGCATGGAGAGATTGAAGGAATTATTCATGGAAATGCTTTAACTGTAGATCCTAATAAGCCCTTCCGCAAACTGAGCGCGTTTGGAACTGCCTTCCTCAATCGGTAAGTGAAACGTACACAATAATGCAATATAAAGGTTAAGTAATGCAAAAGAGGAAACTGTAAAATTTGGACTGCACCACATTAAAAAGCAACGATCAATCTTTAGAGAAAGGGTGGATGTAGCCTGGAGAGACTTATATTAGCAAATGCATCATTATTTGGCACAGATGAGCAGATCCCATAGAGAGGACATGTTTTTCCTAGATGGATTTCTCTGCATTTTAAAGATGTTGGACTAAAGTTGCATTGTAAATATATTAAAATGAAGTTTAAATAATGTTTACCTCTGCTGTTACAGATTTCAGTGTGCACATATTCCCAACCGAGTTCTTGAGAGTATCAGCATTATTGACACACCAGGGATGCTGTCTGTGGCTCAACAAAAAATGAGCAGAGGTGGGTGAAGAATATACAGTTGTAAGCAATTGGTCAGTGAAAAGAAATGCTCAACCTTTCAAAAATGTCGACTGTCAAATTCAGATGGTCAAACTCTATATATTAAAGCAGCAATAACCCCTAGGTTTATATAAAAAACCTTTGCCTTTTGGCCACCATCTCTGTATAAAACATACAATTGCAGGTTACTTTAGATACATTAGGCTGACACTTTTATACAAAGTGTTTTACAGTGCATTTATGGTATACAGTAGAAATTAAATACAGTAACTATTATTAGCTTTTAAAATTTAAATATAATTTTATTTTAATTGCATTTTTCAGGCCAATTTAATCTAATTTGTCTTTTTTGATTATCATCTATAAAAATGAATATTATATATTATAATCAAAACTAAATAGACAAAAGAGCAAGCCACTTTTCATTCTAATTAAAAGTAATTCATTTGAATTATTTTATGTTCTGTGTGAGTTTATTCACAATATTAACAACAAAAAACATTGTACACAAAGCAGACTAAGTGCTGTAGATTTTGTTATAAAAAGTTTATAAACAACGATTTAACCCACTAAAGAAAAAACTAAACAACTGAATCACATTGTTCAGGACTTCTTTTACAGGCCATATGCATGTCATTTACAGAGGTGGAGTTGAATTTCTTGACACTGATGTGTTCCTCAGAGCCCATACATTATATGAATAGGGTGAGGTCTCTTATAAACGCTCAACATTTCTTTCTTTTTTTAAGGGTATGAGTTTCCAGCTGTTATTCGCTGGTTTGCGGAGCACGTCGATCGCATAATCCTCTTATGTGATGCACATAAACTTGAGATCTCGGATGAGTTCTCGCGCACTGTGATGGCATTGCGAGGCAACGAGGACAAACTCCGAGTGGTGCTCAACAAGGCCGACATGGTGGATTCCCAGCAGCTGATGCGAGTGTATGGCGCCCTCATGTGGTCACTCGGAAAAGTCTTCTGCACTCCGGAGGTTCTTAGGGTTTACATCGGGTCCTTCTGGTCCTCTCAAATGCGTGTGACAGACAACAGAAGACTGTTTGAGCAGGAGGAGGAGGATCTCTTTGCAGATATTCAGAATCTGCCACGCAATGCAGCATTGAGGAAACTCAATGATCTGGTGAAACGAGCACGGCTTGTGAGGGTGGGGATTCCTCATTTTTTCAGAAAAAAATAAACAACTATTTCGATTATTTTAATCTTGTTTGGTCCACTATGAGATGCCATGAAATGAAAATAGATCTTTAATGTGGATTCTCTCATTTCTTTTCATCACCCACAGGCACACGCTTACATCATTAGCTCTCTGAAAGAAGAGATGCCTTTGATTTTCTGCAAAGAGAAGAAGAAGAGAGATCTTATCTGTGACCTTCCCATTATCTTTTCCAGGGTGCAACAAAGACACCAGATTTCACCTGGAGATTTTCCAGACTGTGCAAAAATGCAGGTGCTTAACCGTGTAATTATTTTCATTCAACATAACATACAATCCGTTATAAAACACGTTTTTTCCGTATATATATATTCTGTCAATGTAATGCACATTTTCCTTCACACATATTTGCATACAGGAGCGACTCATGAGTCAAGACTTTAACAAGTTTAAAGCCCTCAAGCCTAAATTCTTAGCTGGTTTGGATGAGCTCCTAAACACTGACATTGCCAAGCTAATGCCTCTTCTACACCAAGAAGAACAGGAAGCCGCTGACCAACTCGCTGTCCAAGGGGGACCTTTTCTACGTACCAACTGGGGCCCTTTTATAGTGGGGAACCCTTTTAACCATTATGGAGCAAACAGAGAGAGTGATCATGTCTCAGAAGATGAAGAATGGGTGGTCTTAAGAGATAAATCAAAGTATGATGAGATCTTTTACAACCTTTGTCCCCGTGAGGGCAGGCTTAGCGGGACAAAAGTGAAGGACTGGATGATAAGCACCCACCTGCCCAGTTCAGTCCTGGCACGAATCTGGAGGCTGTCAGATGTGGACTGCGATGGCATGTTGGATGATGAAGAGTTTGCTTTGGCCAGCCATCTCATTGAGGTGAAGTTGGAGGGTTTTGGGCTTCCTCGTGCGTTGCCTGCACATCTGGTACCACCTTCTAAAAGAAGGCGCAAAAGCTTGATCAATGAATAGGGTCCTTATAGGGGTTTTATTGTGACTGTGTTTAAGGGAATGAGATGCAATTGGCTGTTTATTTTTCAATATGTATGTAGGAAAAATACTAAACTACTAAAATTATTATGTCAAACCACTTGTAGCCATTAAGATATCTAAATTCTCCATATACCAGTAGTATCTCAAAAGACATGTTGTTTTTCTGGTTCACATTACCTAAGGGATAGACCTAGGGTTTGTTCTGTTCCAATGAGATTCCAATGAGACTGTTGCTATGGAACATAAAAATTTAATTTTTCATTTACTTAATTTCTCTTACTTAATCTTTAAAACAGTGTCTCAAACTATAGCTTTACAGTCTGCTTGGTTTTATTTTTAAAATTACAGTCTTGTAATAAATAATTCAACTAGGATGAGACCTAGCTGCACTTGTTGATATCTGAGCTGCAACCAGAGATGTTTCATCTGCAACAATATATAACAAATACAGCATAACACTCTTACTTATTACACAAAACATATGTTTTCTATTAAATGACAGAATAATAAAATTATGCACTTAATACATTTCTACATGCTTTCTTTTTTGTTGTTTAATTTGTATTTAGTTCAAACATAACAGTCAAATATGGTAAAAAAACAGATGCAAAGTATTATTGTATTTATAACAACAACAAAAATACGAAAATAACATATATAATAAAATATAAACAAATTATAAAAATACTAAACAGTGTTCTGGTAGTTAGACACCATTTGCAAAACTTAAGAATGTTTTCATGATTTTGAGTTTTTTTAATGGTATTCTTATCTTGTGAATGTTAAACTGCAAAAATATTGAAATAGATTAATGACGCAATTTTTATTTATCAGAAAATGTTTTGTAAGTGAAATGTCATACGGTTCTAAATTAAAAGTTTCAAAATGTTACAGTTTTAATGGCCAAATCTTTACATTCTCCACATGACCTATATTAATATATCCTTAGTTGGAAAACGTCGGCTGTACCGGAAGTACATGAAGTGAAGGGGTTGGGCTCATGCGCCACATGCTCCTCCTCAAATCTTTCGTAACAGCTGTATATATCGAAGGGTTAAGCGTTTCCTATCAGTGCAGAGACTGATCTCACGATAGCAACTATTGTTTAATCCAGAACTGCAACAAAGAGTCAGGATGGTTGTTAAAGTTCATGTAATTTACTGGTAGGTCGTTGTTCTATTTATGCTGCTAATGATTTGGACCTTATCTAAATGGCTTTGTCTTTGTGACACATTTATTTGTATTTATTATTAATAATAGTGATGATATATATATATATATATATATATATATATATATACACTCGTTCAGGCAATGGTTGGTGCAGATCTTATTTAAACGCATTTTATTTGCTCACTGTATTAGTCATGTTGATGGTCTCTAGGTGTGTTTACATGTTCAGCAGTGTAGTCAAAATAATTGCTTGGACACCTGCCAAGATCACTTTACATAAACCAGCAGAACGTGTTCGTTATGAAGACAATAAAATCATAAAAAGCAGATCACACGTTAACATTTAATTTGTGCATCAGCTGCCTTTTACCAAACGTTATTTTTACATTGTGAAATAATTCCAGAACAAATTTACATTACGCAATTTTATGTTCAAACGATGCGGGAAGTGCCATCTAAAATGTTGTTGTTGTTTTGTCATCTCCTAGTGGTGGATGAGGGTACAGGCCCAGGGTAAGTTGTTTTTGTACAGCATAGCTTACTTTTAAATATTATGACATCTAAAATATATGTAATGAATAATTCATAATATGCATTAGTTGAAAAATATTGTTTTGTCTATACCTGCATAAGCTTTTTCTCTGTTTATTCCTTTTTTTTTTAAAGTTCACCAAACTCAAGACGTTGCTTGAGGATGAATTCCCAGGCGAACTTGAGATTGTAAGTAATGTATACATTACATATGCACAATAAATAATGTCTTGTGATCTTCGTAGTTTCCGCATTTCTCACTTATCTGCTCATCCCACTTTATTGTTATTTTCCATCCGCAGACCAGCGAGGGCACACCCTCCACCACAGGGTGGTTTGAGGTGGAAGTAAATGGAAAGTTGGTGCACTCAAAGAAGGTTAGATTTTATATATCAAATGTTATTCATGCCTTCATATGCTGCCTTTCTTAAATGTGATTGTGCTGTATGCATTTGTACTGTTTCACTGTACACTTACAAGTGCTCTTAAAACTGCACTGGTCCGATTTGCATGAATGGAAATCATATTTTACATAGAAGTGCATAATTTTTATTGATTTTCTGCTTTGCTGCACTTCATAGTTACAAGTATGGGACAGCAAGGCTTTAATTATTTTTTCTTTAACAGAATGGAAATGGGTTTGTTGACGATGCAAAACTGAAAGCAATCGTGAGTGCCATTGAGAAGGCCATGGGAAAATAAGCATGTGCTGATCGTAGAGGTGAGAACATGATATATACCACTATACAGCCTTCATCATTTTTGGTTGTTCCACATGTTAACCCCTTTTCATATTTTTTTCTCTTTATGTGTTTCTTTCTTTTTGTCTCTTCTTTATTTATTCCACCTGCAGTTTTTCTTCTCTGTTTGTTGATCTCTTAGGCAGTGCAACAATGATGGTGACCTCCAAAGTGTTTTCTGCACGGATGTTGCCTGATGCTATCTGCTCTGCCCTGGGAGAAGACTTACAAAGCGGGAAACTCTATGTTAAACTGCTTTAAACAGCAGCTTTATTGGTTGGATAAAATAAGGGAAACTGTCAAATTAAATAAAGCAAATTGAGGTTTTTTGTTTGCATGTCTGCTTCTGTCATAACGCACAAGATTAAGAATTATTTTGGCATTGTTCTTAAGGTTTTTATGCAATAAAATTTTATGGTATAATTATTTGTCTCTCATTCTTTAATTTTTTATTCAAACAATTAACTTTGTTGTTTTAAATTCTTTTGTGAATGCAGCATTAAACTAATGTTTTCACAATCTTTCGTAAAATGTTTATTCCATGAGCAAAAATGTCGGGAAAACCGTACTATTAGTACGAAGACAATAGTCTTTGTACTATTGTTGCCTCTTTTGATGTGTCGCTTCATTGTCTCCTAATATTTGTAAGTCGCTTTGGATAAAAGTGTCAGCTAAATGTAAATGTGAAATGTGAAAATGAGGCTTTACCAAGATGAAGTGAAAAGTATTAAGTCCATTGAGGAGTAAATGTGAAAATATTACAATGTTATGAAAGCATTATAGGTGCAAATATTACAGCATTTACAATATGTACAATAATAATGCCAGCACAGGTTTTGTTTCCAGACTTTTAAGTGATGAAATTAATACAATTTTATCTTAAACAAAACCTTTAAATGACACAATAGGAATAGATGATTTTTTAAATTATATTATATAATATAATCAAATTAAATGTAATCTATAATATAAAAATAAAACGATATTATATAATATAATAATATTTACGTAGTAACGAAAAGCTGTTGTATCTGTTTTCATTATATTTATTTATTTTTTGCTTTGTGCCGTTTGCCAATATATAATCATGTATTTAAAATGAAACTTAGGTTAATATGAGACAGCATGTAGACTGTAACAATTATTATTCAATAATTAAATTAGAAAAATATTGTTTTAGAAGGAGGAAACGGAACACTGTGCTGTCACTGTCTAAAATATCCACCAACCTTCCACCCAAGTACTTCATATTTCTAGTATTTATGTAAAAGTTTATTATTAAATCGCTCCAGTCGACCCGAATAACCGTTTGATGTGTATGGGAATGAAGTCTTTTCATTTGTCAGGTCTTTTCCCATAATTCCATCAGAAGCCGCCGCCGTGCCGCAGACACTCCGGAAGTGAGGCGTTTATTGACAATATGGCGAGCGGGCCAGTTAAGATGGCACTGGACGTTTTTCGCTTTTGCCAGTGAATTCACATGTTGATGATAATAGCGAAAGCTGCGAGCGGTAGCTTGTTATGAATGAAGGGAGACGGGAGATCGCGGGATGTTGTCTCTGAGCTGATCAGGCGTTTACAGCTTCACATTCATCATGTCGTTCTTCAGGCGGAAAGGTAAGGAACTGTCCTGCTCGATGCTGAAGGGATGATCGCTGGACACTGTGGGCTTTTTGGACCGAACTCATTTCCACGTGAATGTGCGGTTCAAAACTATCTTATTTTGTGGTGATGGACGTAACATTTCTCCTGTGCGTCGCTATTTGCGTTGGATCAGTTGGAGCTAGCTGGTGAAGAGAGATCGGATATCACTGTGTGGATATCAAATGCATACAGTTTATTGTTTAAATCACATTGCATAGATTATTAAACCAATTTCAACAATTACACGTTGCGGTGTCTCTTGAGATAAAAATGAATTGGGTTCAATAAATAACACATCTGACAGTTGTCACACATGCAAGAAAATTCTCAAGTTGCAATTTTACCTCATTTTGGAACCAGTTCAAATTGAGTGAAACAAGATTTTTCTTTAAATTATTACAAAATCCTCAAATTAAAATAAAGTAAATGTCTTTTAGATAAGTTTCACATTATGACATCATTAGCATTTTTGAGGATAAGAAATGAATGGATTGTCCATCAACAGTCTGGTTTAGTAAATGACTGTTTTACATTAAAGCTTTCAATCCATTCATCCGCGTCTTTAGTTGATACAAACCTACTAATAAACCACTATAAAAATTGACCTGAAGGATTTGGCTAAATTACATAACATGACCCATCTTTCCCAAAATGCTATCAACAAAGACCATATACATGTAGCATGTGACCTCACAGTCTTCCTGTAGGGGAAGGAAGGATGCCCTGTGAACCCATGTCCTATTGTAAAGGAACCTTATTTCTCTTTGTTCTCAGTGACATGGGTGTTGTCTCATTATAATACACTGTCTCCTCTTCCCTTATGTGTGTTAATATGTTATGAACACCCTAGAGGATTAGGGAACAATATTATGTATTCATAACGTATGGGCAACTGGATAAAAAACTTGTCAGTATCGAGATGAATTAAACATGGGAAGTTTTGTGCTCTGTGAGGCTAATCTGTGTGCAATTTCTGTTTTTGTAGACAAACGACAGCAAGGCCTCGCCTCATGCAAATTAACCAACCAACAAAACATAGGAAAAGTTTAGAAATAAACGTTTTTCTCAATCTACCTACTCATATGCTTTTCATTGCATTTTTTCATCTATAGATAGAAAACCTGATATTCCCAGACAAATCATTTTCATATGTCAATTGTGCCAAATATAATAGGTATTAACAAGATCTTTCGGTGCTATTACTACGAAAGAGAGGCAATGTAACACTCAATACGTCCACTTGAGTGATGGAAGTTCCGCTTCCAGTAAAACGAGCCAATGTTCAATTAATAAAGACTGATATTCTCTTAGGGAGGTGGTTCTATACGTTTTTGTGAGGTGCTTGCCAACCTGTGCCCATGCACGGTAGATAAAGCGACCTCGAAAAAGGATGTTTTAAGTGCAATTTGAGCAATGTCATGTTAACTGTCGAGGTGCTACAACTTCCCTAAAAGGACTTTGTTTGTGCTAATAGATGCTGATTAAGTGAGGCTTTGTGACTTCGTAAAATATATTTTTTATGTTCTTTCACTAACAGCTAAAGGAAAGGAACCAGAACGACCAGCAGATCCCAAAGCCAGCAAAGGTGAGCGCACTAGCCTGTTTATCTGTGTTTATGTCTCGCTGTTTATTGGCAGGTAATGCAAATAAAGTTCTTTTTTTTATAGTGGTGAAGTTTTAACAAAATTATGTCTGTCACATTTGTGATGCAAGACCTTTGGGTACATTTATTCAATTTAAAAAAAAGTTTTTTTAAAAGAATGTCTGAAATGGATTATTTGGACCAATTAATGAATAAAAAGCAGTCCAGCATAGATAGAAATTGCCTCAGTGCTGTTTAAAAAGCTTTTTAGGTTGAGATCTCAGAAGCTGGATGATAATGTCAAATTCTAGACATAGGATGACTACTTTTGAAGATGCTCAAATATAACATGGTGTTCATTTATTTTGGGTGCTTTTAGTCACAACATAATTCCCAGTTGTGTTATTTCATGATTTTGATGAATTTACTACTATTTAAAATGGGGGGAATCTAAACAGCAGTGAGTAAGTGTTTCCAAACTTTCAACTGGTACTATAGATGGATTTCATATTCTGTTGCCATTATATTGTTTCTTCTCTCCAGCCCCAGTGTCACCTCACTCCCCGTCCCTCAGCGGCCGTAATCATCATGCTATATTGGACGCAGCGGGGCCCAGCCATGTGGCTATCAATGCTATCTCAGCCAACATGGACTCCTTCGCCCGTGGCCGCACGGCCATCCTCAAGAAACAGCCCAGTCACATGGAGGCAGCACACTTCGGAGACCTAGGTATACAAATCATGGATTCGTATTGTTATTGACTAGTAGAAAACATACGGAAAAGCATCTTTTAAATATCTTGGTATGCTAGTATCAGGCTGCACAGGTCACCTTGATTTAATATAGCTTGTATTTGTGATCTACTGAGTGCTAATTAAGCTGGAGCTGTGATCTGTGACTTTGTTTTGTGCTGAGCATTAAACTTGAATATGCTAACTCAGCTGCCTAAACGTGACGTGCGTGGCCCTGGAATTATCACGTTAACTGGGTTTTTATGACGGCAGGGAGCTTTCTGGAGAGTTACTCAAATGGCTTTTGCAGCGTGCTGGATTTGCAGTGCTGTAATCTCTTATTCTTTTTATAGCCGTGTGATTGGTGGAAACCTTCACAGACTGACTCCTCTACTTCAGCACGACTTAAATGTCTGCTGTCATATGAAGTCTTTGTAAAATATGTCTAATATTCATATTTTATCCCAAAATAAACAACAGTGTTAGGAAAATGACACTAGTAATAAACTATTAATTGTACTATTAAACATTTCAAACAGAGATGTCAGATTGCAAACAGATTTTATCTCATTATGCATCCAGTCACTTGTTGTTTGTCTGAATCTCCCTGCATGAATCTCATCACACATATAGAGGGGGTGCATGTGTCATCGGATATAAAACCTGCTGTTTTTCCAGCATGGTCTCTTTAGCTGCAGTTCACATTAATTATGAACTTGGATAATTTCATGTGTGACCTACTTTTCTCTGTGTCAAAGCTTGTGTTATGTGATCTGTTCTAGAAGTGCTTTCTGTAAGTTTTTAGCCAAGATGTTTAACCTATTTTCTCTTTTAGCCTAAAACCAAAAATGACATTTTATAGGAATAGGTTTTACAAATATGAAAATTCTCTCACAATTTACTCACCATCATGTCGTCCCAGATGTATATGACTTCCTTTCTTTAGTAAAACACAAACGATACATTTGTAAAAAAAATAAAAAAATTTTTAGCATTGGATGAGTTGTGTTTCCATGTAAACATAGAATTCCCATGGATACTCAAGATATTGATAGCTAAATAAGCTCAAATTATTAACCGTTTTCTATATATTTCAATATATTGTTTTGCTTCAGAAGCCATTTATTAACCCACTGGAGTCATTTGGATACTTTTATGATGAATGTATACACTTTTCAGAGCTTTGCCAGTGTAAGAGGTTAAACATGACAGCATTTTAATCTAAAATAGTTTGTGTTTACCTGAAGAACGATAAGTCACATCTGGGATGGCATGAGGGTGAATACATTTTCATGAGAGAATTTTTATATTTAGATGAATTTGTATTATTTTCTGACCAAAAATTGACTAGAAGTTTTGTGTCTCTATCTGTATCTGTTACGTTACATTTGTTTGATGTCATTTTAAATTGAAAAAATAAAACATGCAATTTAATTTTTATTTAATTAAATATTAAAATTAAAAGAATATTACCATTAAGAATAGAGCTGTTCATTTATGACATTAATTTATAGGCTGACCTATTAATCTTGGGGTTTTACAATAGTGGTTTTTGTTTTAGATGTAAAATATAATTAAAATGATTGTTGTAGAATGTCCGTTGTTGTGGGGTGTTGTATTTAGGAACTTGTTAATGTACAAGGGTTTCTCTTTTTTTAATCTAAAATAGACCTAGGAATTCTGTGTTATATACAAATCTATTGGTGTTTGCATTTATTTATATTTATTGACGTAAGCATTTATTTATTGACTTAATACACATTTGCTGGTAGTAGTCATGCATATAGTTTATGGGTTTGGTCTTCATGCTTGGTATAAATGTCATCTTAAATTGATCATCTCAGCCCTCTGAAAGAATGTGTTCACTTTGTTTTAATGTCCTCCATTGCAACAACAGTAAAAGAAATGGAACATTGAAACGTATGTGCTGACAAACCAGTGTTGCAACATGGATCCCGAGAGAATGCTGCAAGGTGACTTCAATATGGACAATGGTTTCTAACGTCAAAAACTCTGTTACACAAAGAAAATAGTTGTTTTGCTCATAACGGCTCATAACATAGTTCTCGACCCACCTTTGCATTCTGATACTGGTTTTCTCAGACTTCAGGTCCTGGTGTCCTGTGGTGTTGAAAGAGCAAGGTGTGGCTTTTAGATCTATTCAAAAGAGGTCATGGCTCTATGAGACTTTTGTGTTTATTTATAGAACAATGACTGTATCGCTGGTGTGTATTGCTATAAGTAAAGGTGTGGTTTTGTTGATATACAGTATGCTTCATAGAAGGTAGCACAAATGGTAAGTAAAATGTAATGTAATGACCCACTCCAAATACCCTGCATGCCTGATAGCAGCAACCAAAACCATCCAGAACCCCTTAGAATTGTGCCAGCAAGCTTTGCACGCACGTATTCATTATTATCTTCGCAGTAAAGGCATGTATGTTTTGTAGCAGTTGGAATTAAAAAACTATTTGTTTTTTAGGTCGCTCCAGTGTCAACTACCAGATTCAGGAGACTCGCTCTCGGCTTTCCAAAACCGTAGACCAGATCTTGCGGGACAATGTGGCCTTGCCCTACTTCATACAGTTTATGGAGACCCGCTCGGCTGAGCACTTGGTCCGCTTCTGGCTTGAAGCTGAGAGCTTTCGTTCCACCAGCTGGTCCAGGGTCAGAGCGCATAGCCTCAACTCAGTCAAGCACAGCACCTTAGCTGAGCCTGCAACTGCTCTGGGATCCCCCGACTCTCCAGACTCCCCCTACGACCCCGACCGAACCTCGGCTTTGGACGAGGATGTAGGCGAGGACCCTTTTCCCTCCCGGACTTCCTCCAGACCTCACACCCCCAGCCCCCAGGACATTAACTCTCATGGCGCGGTTGTGATAGGCCACCGAAACTCTGTAAGCTCAGAGGGGGGGGCTCGGCCTGGTACCCCCCAGCTGCAGGCCACGTTACGGTCAGACACACCCACCAGACAGTCTGCCTCCAGGACAGGCACTCCAGTTAAAGGCCAGACAACTGGTGGACTACGTGAGGTGTCTGACAAGCTTATGAAAAGTAAGTACTGATCAATACAGTAATGTCACAATTGTATTTTTGCTTATGCTCCTGCACTACATCGTTTTTATTTATAGTACTTGATTTATAGGGTTACTATCTAAAAATTACGTCTGTCAAATGATTAATTGCGATTAGTCGGACCCTGGTTTGTGTTTACATAATATATGTCTGTGTACTGTGCGTATACATTTTGTATTTATAAACACAAAAACACACATAAATGTATATATATTTTTAGAAAATATTTGGATGTATTTATTTATATTTACAAATAATCAAATTTATATATAAACATGTATTAATTTTTAATTTTATATTTTTCTAAAATATATGTATATATGTGTATGTGTTTATAAATACAAAATTAATATATACAGTGCACAGACATATATTATGTAAACGCAAACTTTTATTCTGGATGCGATTAATCACGATTAATCGTTTGACAGCCCTACTATAAATCATTAGAATCGTTAAGAAAAATAACTGCTACAGCTCTAGATATACTGCTGTATAGGGTTAAAATGTTACTTGGGTTTATCCATTACTAGTTCTATTGCTATAGTGGAAAAAATTGTAAATGTATGTAAAAGGTGTTACACTGTGTGCATGATGTGTTTATAGCAATGCAAAGCAGATTATGCTTCTCTTATTCTTTTAACTTTAGATGTAAACAGAACATTCCTTAACATCCATAAGAACATTCTGTACTTACTTAACTACAATGGGTTTTTATGGTTCATGACTTTCTACCATTATACATGCTGGGCAACATATTCCTTTTGCATCAGACAATGACTTCTAATATCTACGCAACATTGGTTTTATTGAGCGCGCTTGGTAAACGATCCCATTTACAATCCTGGCTGTGGACTACAATGAACAGAAGGCTCTGCATTACCTATAAAGTCAAGAGCTGAGTGTTCATCAATGGCTCATATGGAGAAGCTCCTGGCTGTAAAGGCAGTGAATGGAAACAGTCGGTTGAGTCGAAAGGCATCAAATCGGCTCAGAAGGAGAATGAGATCGTATCACCCTGTGGCTTCAGCGCTCAGAGCTTTCGGTGCTTTTTGTGTTTTAAAAGAAAGCAGCCTTTGTCCATTTTATTGTGTTTTATAAAAGCTGCTCTGCACCTCTCATGAAACTTATTTAATAGATTTTATAAAAACGTCTTAAACATTTGAAGGTCTTTATTCCATAGACCCCCATTAAATTTTAAAACCCATCCAACATACTTTTTAAACCCAGACACTTACTGCTTATGGCCTAATTTTGGACTCTGCTTAAGGCTTATTTGTGGAAATCACCAGGGCTCTCTTTTGTATATCAGTTATGTAATTGTTGACAGTGGATTTATTAACCAATGAATTGTCATTTCATCCCGCAATATTGATATTGATATTGATTATTAATTATATTATTAAATATAATAACATTTGTTATAATAGTAATACAAAATAAAGATATTATTTAAATTATTACATAATATTATTTTTAGTTTTATATTGTTAATTAATTATAATATAATGAATATTAATTATATTAATAATTATTTTAATAATAATTATTAATAAGGGCTTCCCAGAGGAAAATAGACTATCTGTGCCTTCTTAATTTTGTGAAGTATCAGTTTAATATGAACTAATAACAAGGTTTAGATGAAGATTTATTCCACAGGCATTTGCTTAAACTCTTACAGTCTTTGCTATGATTACTAGTGACACTTCTTTGTGTCTGAAGCTTTAATAAAAAACTGTGACTGAAAGATATATATAGTTCTGCTTATTACAGTTTTAGTTACTACTTTAGTTTATTCTTTAGAGGTGAGGTGATGTTTAATTTGATAAACACGTGCCTTCATTTGCTCTCGCTCTCTGTGTTTCTTTTTTCCTGTTTGTAGGTATAGAGAGAGATGCAGTTAACATTTTCACTAAGTACATATCCCCAGATGCTGCTAGGCCAATTCCAATCACTGAACAGATACGCAATGACATTGTGGGTAAGAAAATCACATGACCTCTGTATTGAAGGACGTTGATTTTATGCAGTGCTAATTATAATATAATGCTTTCATAGATTGGCCTAATTTACTTGTTTTTTATTGGTCAGCGAAAATCTGCGGTGAGGACGGACAGGTGGACCCAAATTGCTTTGTCATTGCGCAATCTGTCGTGTTCTCTGTCATTGATCAACAGTGAGTAAATTTGCTCTCAACAACTCTCATACCTGGAGAAGTGTGAATCGAACTGTTTTTATATCTTACATATTATTAACATAACTACAAGAAAAATAAGAGCTTAAATGAGAGCTTCTGTGTGTGGAAGTGTAATAATGGACATGTGTGTTTAATGATCTGTTTCGCAGGCACTTTAGTGAGTTCTTGCGCAGCCATTATTTCTGTAAATATCAGATTGAGGTGCTGACCAGCGGCTCTGTGTTCCTGGCAGACATGCTGTACAGTGAATCTGCCCTCTTTTACTTCTCTGAGGTGACTACATTTATACTATATTACTTTTTTATATTTATGTGAATATATGATATTTATACACATTAGGTGTGTTAATGCTTTAATTGTGTTTTCTGTTATAAGGTGACACTTTATAACAGAAAATCACACAGTGCATGTCAGTGAAGCCTCAACTATACATTCTAAAGACACTTTCTAATGTCTAACCATTACAATTACCATTTTAAATGTAATTTAATTTGAATTTGAATTATTAATTTTTTTCTGTTCTGTAGTGCTTTTGACAATTTTGCATTATTGCAAAGCAGCTTTACAGTAAATACATTGTACAGCAATCAGTACATGTGGGAACAAATAGTATAAAAATAATACAAAACAGGAATATGAAATATATCAAATTAATTAACCTGTAATGCAGTTAATAACAGTGATTTGAAGGCATAAATATGTGACCCTGTCTGTAATAATCAGGCAAGTCTTAAAGTCATATTATGAGATAACAAGCATCAATGTTTCATTTAACCTATTGATATCACTATTATTTAAATCTTTGACAAGTCATTAATAAAGATTTTAAGGCTATATTTTTCCATTATGTAGAATGGTTTTATGCAGAAAACAGTAAATCACAAAAAAAATACTTTAGCTGGATTTTCACAGGCAGGGGCACATATTTGCATATTACATTTTCTGTATATTTCTTAAACTAGGCGAAATGTTTTAGCATTTCATTAGCATTTAGCATTTCATATTTACATTTACATTTAGGCATTTAGCTGACGCTTTTATCCAAAGCGACTTACAAAAGTTCATATATGTGTAGCCTGTTAGAATTGGAGCTTTAGAGGTGAATTTATGCATGACGCTGTATAAGCAAATAAAACATGCTGACTTTCAGAATCTGCCCATAACCTTTTGAAATGGCAATGTGTTTTCAAAAATGCAAGTGTGTGTACAAACTGATTGAATTTTGGCCCTACTTTGAAAAGCACCAAGATATTATAAAGTGGGATTGAAACTTAATTCAAATTGTGTGTGTGTGTGTGTGTGTAGTACATGGAAAAGGAAGATGCAATGAACGTGCTGCAGTTCTGGATGGCTGCAGAAAACTTTCAAGATCAGTTGGCTGCCAAGAAAGGCCAGTATGACGGACAAGAGGCCCAGAATGATGCCATGATCCTTTATGACAAGTATGATGTTCCTCAATATCAAACTGCTCTGTTTTGACATAAAGTATTACTTGGCTTTACAGTCTTAAGTTTTACAAATGTAATCATATAGAGAGAGAAATGTTTTATGAGATCTGTGTGGTCTAGGTATTTTTCACTCCAAGCTACAAATCCTTTGGGTTTCGGTGACTCTGTACGGATGGAGATTGAATCCAATATCTGTCGAGAGGGTGGACCTCTCCCAGACTGCTTCAACACTCCTTTAAGACAAGCCTGGACCACCATGGAGACGGTAGGTTAGGTTGGCTTAAAACTTAGAAAGTGTGTACTTGATTGTGTAAGATAAATTCTGGTTTATGTTATAAATCTCTTTATGTTATCTCAATCTCAGGTTTACATGCCAGGATTTCTGTCCAGCAACCTTTACTACAAGTATTTGAGCGACCTTATTAACTCTGTGCGGGTGGATGAGTTTGTCGGAGGAAACGCCAACACTCCAAACCAGGGCTGGACCCAGGAAAGCGACCGCAACTCAGGTGTCACGGAGGGGTCACAAGCCCAGGTAATTACTCGCCGCTTATGTAATGAGCTCTTCAAATTATTATTTGCTGATCCAAACTTGCTTTTTAATTTTTTTATGTTAATACATTTTTATACAAGTGTTGCATACATTTTCTAATACTTTATGCAACAAAATAACTGAGGGGATAATAATTTTTAATAATAATAATAATAATAATTATTATTATTAATACAATAATTTTTTCCTTGCTTTTAAACACTTTCAGTTTTGTAGTAATGTGTTTTTCTTTTAAAGTGGCACCTGTTAGTCTATCTGACAGGTGGCACTACTATCGAGGGGATAATAATTATTTAATTATTAACAATAATAATAACAATAATTATTTTAAAAAAATTCACTTCCTTCTAAACACTGCATGCCTAAAGTGCTATTGCTTTACTTCTAGTTGCAACAAGGTACTAAAAAAGCAGCGATTAAGATCCTGAAGAACTTTGATGAGGCGATAACGGTGGACATTGCCAGTCTGGATCCAGAATCTCTCTACCAGAGACCATACGCTGGGTGAGTTTGTACTACTTTTCCATCCCATCCACCATAAGCATACCACAAGCACATCGCTCAGTTCTGGTGGAGTTTCATGTGGGTTGTGTTTCTTTTCAGAAGAATGACCTTTGGAAAAGTAAATGAACTGGGACAGTTTATCAGAGAGGCTGAGCCAGAACCAGATGTGAAGAAGTCCAAGGGTAGGACAAAATCCAACAATTGAAACGCGCTAAATGTCATTTTCTCCCAAAGACCTTCTAGTTCGTTTCTTTGACACACTCAAATGCACTAGTACATGTTGTGGATTTTGTCAATTGGCTTCTTAGTTGTAACTTGTGCTGAAGAGTTTGAGAGCAGAGAGTGTTGCTATGGCGATAAGTGGCAGGTGATGTGGGGTGATTGTGGTGAAGAGAGCAGTGGGATGCAGGATTCACAGCTTTGTCCAGCTCAATAAATCTCTTTCTTTGATTCTTTCCTGACAGGTTCTATGTTTTCACAAGCAATGAAGAAATGGGTGCAGGGCAACTCAGATGAGGTGCAAGTTTGTTTCATTCTGATTACAAGTATGGTCTGTATAGTGTGTTGCCGTGTACACAGTAAAGCAATTGTTAAGAGCATATTTGTTGTTGTTTGTATACTAGGCTCAAGAGGAAATGGCATGGAAGATCGCAAAGATGATCGTCAATGATGTCATGCAACAAGGACAACATGGCAGTCCTGAAGTAAAGTCAACAAAAGTAAATATTATTTTGATTATTTGTTTATTTCTATATAAAGTATAATTATGTAAACTCAATGGCAAGTTTCATTATATTTTCAGTAACTGCTTTTAAAAATCGCCACACTTTTTATGTTGCGTTTTTGAATTATGTAGTGTTGTTTATAAGGTTGTTAACATCACTGAAGGCATTAGCTAACATGAATTAACAATGAACATTACTTCTCCATTTATTGATCTTAGTTCATGCTTATTTCAGCATTTACTAATACATTTTTCAAAATCAAAAGTTAACAAACACTTTATTGTAAAGTTTTAGTAAAAAAAATTTTTTTTAGTTTTTAGTTGTTTATGTGAGCTCTTCCATTATAAACGCATATTTTTCAAAAGTATTTATTTACTTAGATTTCTATCCAAAATAATTTCTTTTAGAAAGTGTCAGGAACCTAATATCTTTTATTTTTATCAGCTATGACCCTCTTCTTCTCGACCTAATGGCTGCAAACAGAAAAGGACCTGGAGATCAACACTGATTTTAACCACGTTAACGCATCAGTGATGAGATCAAAAGACATTCCGTGACTTCCTGCATGTGTTTGTGTGTGTGTAAGAGTGTGGATGTTTGGGATATGCACACTAATAGCCAAAATGCTATCACGTGATCCGCCCCATCATTTCTAAGCTCTGAAGGACTATTTAAAGAAGAGCGAAACGAGCTGAACCACATAGTTAACCAAACCAGTAAATAAACTCAGACCGACAGATTGAACTTTGAACACGACTGGAAGAATACCGACACAAGCTGAAGAATTTCATAACCGCATCGCAATTGTGTCCTGTTGTTACAATGGCGAGCAACAGGAAGTGCACAGGAGCCCAAAACCATTCTGAAGCTCTTATTATCTTCGTTCTTATCCTTTTATCCTTCTTTTCATTCATTCCTTTTTTAAAGAACAGCTATGAAGTAATAAGGTCTTTTTAGTACAAAGAAAATGCAGAACAGAAACCCAAAATTGCTGTGTACAGTTTTATTTACAGATTAACTGTATGCCATAGTGGATATGAGTTAGTCAGTAAGACTGTCTCTATCTCTCTCATGGTGATATTAAAATTAAAACGGAAATGGGAACTAATAGATGGCAAATGTTCCCCGATTGACCCTGTGAATCCATCTAGACCCCTCTCTCGATCTGATTCTAGATCAGTGCAGACTGTAGAAATACTCCACGGAAACTGAAGCGCTAGAATAATGTTTATCTCCTGTATAAATGTGGATTCCTGGTTTACCACCATATATTAATGTTAGTTATTTTTATGGTGATTGTCTTTTTTGTTTTTCTTTTTGTATGAAATGTCAAACTCTGTCAGAGCAGATCTCAATGATGACCGTTCCTTTTCAAACGTGTACCTGTCGAACGTGTTGAAGTTATTGCGTTGGACCTCATTGAGATGTGGCCAAGAAACAGGCTAAGACTTTTGGTACTATGTACCACTAATATGTTTTCTGACATATATGTGTACTTAATCTATAATATATTTAAATGTGTTTGATTTAAATACATATATTGTTGAAACGTCTGTGGATGCGGTCTTTGTCATTTATTTTAGATTTTATTTTACATTGCAGTATATAGTACCTGTTGTATGATACTACTGATGGACATCTATTGGATTGTGAACATATTATACAGTACCAGTCAAAGGTTTGGAAACACTTACTCACAGTTGTTTAGATTTTTCAAAAATAACTGAACACTATGTTATATTTGAGCATCTTTAAAAGTGGTCGCCCTTTGTGTAGAATTTCTAAAATCATACTTTTGACATTTTATTATTCAGCTTCTTGAGGTCTCAACCTGGAAAGCTGTTTAAGCAGCACTGCATGTATTCTGGACTCTTATTAGCTGCTTTTTATACATTGTTTGTTCCAAGTACTCCATTAAAAATATTTTTAAATACAATTTTAGTTTAAATTCATTTGTTGGCACAATTATATTTCTGTCTAGTAAAGTAATTTCAAAATGAAAATAAAAAAAAAATATTCTTGGCAGTTGTGTCTAAACTTTTGACTGGTACTGTAGAGAAAAAATAATCTGGGGAATTTAAACTTGAAACCTTTAGATCATTTTTCAATATATTCAATATTTCTATTAGAAGTATATGTACTGCAAATTAAAATCACCACCAGAGGGCAATGTTGACACTTTTTTAACACTTTTTGTTTATAAATAATTTAGATTCCTATTACGAGATAAAGTATAAATTGTTGCTTGTTTAAATTGTTATTTGCTTTTGTTTAAAACGTAAGAATTTTTGTAGTAGAGTTCATGTTAAACGTATGTGCGTTATTTAGTGTAAATCAAATTTAGTCTGCGTTTATGCTCGAGTAGTGAAACGAAACGATAGTAGTATTGCAATAGAAATATTTTTTAAAACCTTTAAGTTTATTGGCAGATAAAAACGTTTACATTTTTATGAATCAAAAACACCTTCGCAGTGGAGGTGACGCCCACATCTATGTGACACGCGCGGCAACTTTCTGCTCTCGCGCACGCGAGCTGCGTATAGACAGGACGTCAGTCACTTCAATGCAAAACAAACGAAGATGATGATGTTAGCAGAGGAAAGCAGAGAGGTTTCTTCTCTTATCTGAAGAGCACCTGCTCGTGACAGCCCAGCTTTCCGTGAGTGCTCGTGCTTTTGGGTGTGACGGTCTTTTGTCCTCCACCTGCTTTCTCCTCTTCCATTTAAATAAACTGGAATATCCTCTGTATGGATTTGGATTTTACTGGAATTTAACGAAAAAGTTACGCTTGCATATGCTGACGAGTTGTTGCGCACTAGTTAACTGCTGAGTATTCTTCTCTCAAAGGATTAGTTACCCACGTGAGATTTATGGAGCTCGTCTAATGTAACGTTTGCGAAGGTTACGTTGTGTTATTTTCACAGTGAGCGCACTCCAAATGCACGCGCTGTTTGAGCGCAACTGGAAAGGGCTGGGAATCGATCTGTCTCCGGTCTCGCTGCCCCACGCCGTGAGGATGTTCAGCTGTGTCGGGTGTTTTTGGGTGCTCCTGTCCTCCGCCCTGGTCGCTATTTGCAGTTTCAGCTTTATTTCACCTGCGTGGATTGTGAAGGACCACCTGAAAAACAAGGACTCCGTGAGTTTCGGGCTGCTCTGGCACTGCTCCGAGTCTCTGGATCATATGTACAGATGCTACACCTTCGGCGGGCTGGGCAAATTTCAAGAAATTCCTTCAAGCTCTTGGCAGGTAAGCTGAAGCTATGCTATCAGAATACTATAAAATGGACAAATAGTGAAGAATAAAAAACAGCCTTTTTTACTGGGTAAAAGAATAATTACAACTTTTGAATGAAACTGTGCACGAGCATCATGCTGATGTGCATCAGGCTCACGTGCACGCGTGTGAATCACAAACCAGCACACAATAACCACACGGCATAGATTCACTTTCTGTGTAACGGCTAAGAAAAAAGACAAGGTTGTCGATTTGACGTACAGAATATGTCTGTTCTTAGCAACAATGTGCACCAGACTTGTCAATAATTTAAAGTAGCTCGAGTAAAAATGGATCATCCCAGTGAACGCTTTTCAGTCCCACTGTTAGCTTGTATAAAACATACCGACTTCATTTTCTTCCGTTCAGAAAACTGTGACTCAAATGAACAAAGCATGTGTTTATCAATATCAGTTTATGTATCATGTAAACAGCTGATTTGTCTTTGGGGAACTTTAGTCTCTTTCAACAAGTGTCTATTCAATGTTGCAACAGCACTCATATACTATAATATTGCTGTTATTTATATTCTATGTTTTTATTTGATATCTCTTGCTTTACATCAATATAATTAACTGTGAAGAAGTAGCAAAATAAGACAGATTTTATTATAAACTTAAAGACTCTTTTAAGACTTGATGATCTGTTTTTTTTTACTGTACGTAAACAATTGTTTTGTTTATATGTTGACATTATTTTTACATTTTGTAATGCAAAGTATCGAAGCATGTACACCCTGCCTCTGTCAGTATTTCATGCGCCCACAAAGCCTCTGAGATATGTTGTTCTGTTCCTTTTTTCTTTTCACATCATTCAAGACGCTTTTCTCTTGTTCTCTTAAAGGGATAGTTCACCCAAAAATATATATATATATTTATTATTATTTACTCACCCTCATGTCTTGTCAAAACAGTATGACTTTCTTGCTTCAGCTGTACACAGAAGAAGATACTTTGCAAAACACTGGTTACCGGCACCCATTTACTTTCATAGTATGGACACAAGGTACAATAGAAGTCAATGGGTGCCGGTAACCAGCATTTAGCAAAATATCTTCTTGTGCATTTAGCAAAATATCATCTTTTGTGTTCCACAAAAGAAAGAATCATATACAGAGTTTGAATGACATAAGGATGAAAAATTATGACATAATTTTTATTTTTGGCTGAAATCTCTCTCTCTCTCTCTCTCTCTCTCTCTCTCTCTCTCTCTCTCTCTCTCTCTCTCTCTCTCTCTCTCTCTCTCTCTCTCTCTCTCTCTCTCTCTCTCTCTCTCTCTCTCTCTCTCTCTCTCTCTCTCTCTCTCTCTCTCTCTCTCTCTCTCTCTCTCTCTCTCTCTCTCTCCTGATCACTCTGTGGTACCTCTGCAGCACAAGCCGCCTTGTTTCTTGATTTATTTATGGATAAAAAATTAGCATTTGAAAACAGATACTAATAAATTGCATTACTGTGATTCGTAGAGGAATTTTAAGGTTGGATGAAAAAGATGCTTTGCTCATTCTCAAGGCTTTGAAACGGGATGACTTTAGGAAAGATGTTTGGCAGTGTTGTGTGCACTGCTTCTGCTAAAAGCCTCAGTACATAACAGAGTATACAGAACACGCTCTGTTCAGATGCTGCCTAATCATTTATTTATAAGAATTGTACCCACTGCCAACCATGTTGTTTGGAGGTGAAGTGTTTGATAATGTTACTGAGTAAACTGTAAAATGCTAATGTGTGTAATTTCTATAATGTTGAAATGCTATTTTGTATCTCAGTTTAATGGGCAACTATAACTATAAGAAAGACATTTTCAGATTGACTTCCCAAAGAGTGTTAATACTGTGGCACTTTTAAAATTACTTTGTGTGTTCAATTTCGAGCTATATATATTCGGTCAATATATTAAAGATAAGAGAGGTTATGTTTTCACAAAATGTTCTTTACATTATGTAGGATGATTTTATGTAGAAAACAGTAAATCACAAAAAAATGACTTTTTTGAGCTGGGTTTTCACAGGTAGGGTCACATATGCAGAAAGCAGCGAAAATTATTTTGACGTCTTATCTAAGAGAGAAGCATAAATGGCACAACTGTCGTGTGAAAAATGATCGTTTTCTGTTCTGTGTTCGTTTAAAATTAATTCTGTGATTTTCATGCCCTCTTATATAACAGAGCTCATAGGTGACATGATAGATGTCAGGCTATACCTAGCTGTACTTTGTCATCATCGAGTTAAGATGTCTTGATGCCTTTAAGTGAAAAGACCCATAATCACTAATAGAGCTTGTGCAGTCAGTGTCCTAGTTTCCCATGGGCACGAGTGTACTGTTGACAGGCTAAGTTATTAGTTCTTGTTCCTCAAGTCGTTCTGCCCTGGGCTGCTGTGCTTGGACAGCGATGAATGAGGCTGGAGGATGTGATGTTTGACTCAAATTGTTGAGAGCCCACGTGGTTGTGAAGAAACTGTTGCCATTGAATGCTGGCCTTATATTGGTGCTGTACTGTATATTACTGTACTGTAGGGCAATTTCAGTATTATGGATGAAACATTTGCAGTTAAAACTTGAAATAAATTCTCAGAAAATCTATTTTATATTTAGCCATCTTCTTATATTTTCATAAACCCCTGTTTGACGAAGTCCAGATATGTTATGTTATGGATGGTCTGTTATGGATGTGACAAAAAAGTTTTTGAGAGGCAATATACTTAGAGTTAGAATTTCTGTAAATGAAAATGCACAAACCAGAAGCAATAATACCCAACAAATGGAGAAAGGGATGACTCTTCAAAGAACATTTAATAGTTGATTTATTTTCATTTTCATGTGCCCATTTATGAGGATTATGGACTGTTATGGATGTGACAATTTCAAAAAGCAGCACTTTACCTGGTTATGAAAAATCATGCTTTAAACATAAAAACAACTTTGAGAGACCTCACCTGTGTATTTAAACCACCAAAAATGGACATCTGAGCAAATAAGTATGATGAAATCTTAATATCCTGCAGTAATTTCCTGCGTGTGAACCTGTTAAGGGTTCTCAGGCTGCGGAACCAAACCATCGAAGATGTGAGTTTTATCATGGCCGCCACATTGCTGTCTAATGAAATGATGGATGAGGCCTAGTTTCTCTCTCTGAACGCATGGAAGAGAGGGAGGCAAGGCGTGTCCCTGTAGAGAGAACCCACATATTAAACTGGCACAGGGGCCAATGGATCAGCTGTCAGACTGAGAGATATACAACACCAGAACCCTGTGCATTTATACAGAAAGCAGACTGAGGTTTTCTCACTGCTGTTTTACATGACGTTGCCTTCCGACTTGTTTTAATGATCTTGTCAGGACATCCGGTGAATAAACTTTAGGCCTGGATTGTTTTATATTTAAATGGCATCATGTTATCTTTTTATGGCCCTCAAAATGGCAAAGTTTCCTAAAGCAAAGTATGACCCCAGGTGCTTAATAAATGTCTTTTGAAGTGAAACTGCATTTGTGTGAGAAAAGGTTGAAAATGTAGACCCTGCTGAAAAAGCAATAGAAACCATCAGAAAATTCTAATGGATTTAATTGTTATAATGGGAATTCAATTTGTTTTAATGGAAACTGTTGGGTTCTGTTGGTGGGATGTTATCTGGCTAATGGAAACCACCATTAAATCCTACTGGAATGAGTCCCAGAACACACTTCATTAACTAATTTTGTAATGATTTAATGGTATGCAGATGATTATGGTTCCAAATGGTGTTTGTAATGGAAACCATTAGAAGTTTTGTTGTTTTTTCAGCAGGAGAGATATGATCCGACATGTTTAACCTGTTAACTGTCACTGTTCCACAGGTTATTTCACTACTCACTTTAATATTTCATAGTTTAATTGTAATCTAATCATGACAAACTATATTTTGATAGAAATGTCTAAGACTTAAGAATAAATATTTGAGCAATTTTCATAACAATAAACATAAACTAAAACTAATAAAACATGTTAATGTTTTTTGTATGTTTTTTTAATGTTTCTTAAATGTTAATGTATTTATAAAAATTCCTAAAATTAAAAAAAGTTTAAAAATGTTTAAAACGACATCTAATATCTAAAATTATTAACATTTTAGTTGGTATAGTACAGGTTAAATACATCAATAATGTCAAATCTTTTTGATTCTTAAGTCTTCAAACTACTTGTCATTGTGACTAGTTGGCGTGTTTCATCACTAGACCTGCAAGAGCCAATGAGATTTGAAGATTATTCATTGGATGGTTGATACGTCCATTGATCAATGCCGACTTGGATAGCAGATACACATAACACGCATTAAAAATAATCAGCATTAAAAATAAAGAAGTAAATATGACGATAATAAGAATTAGGGCCATTTGACCGCTTATCGGTCAGAGCGCTTTTCTCTACGAGCTGCACTTACGTCTCACCCTTGCTATCTCAAGACTTTGTTCCCTCAGGAAATACAAACAAGAGGCTCTAATTGAAGTTAGAGGTTCTGAATGCAATAGGAGGCAACAGAACGTGTGACATTGTGAGTTTAGCGTTTGATAGGATTTAATCTGGCTGTGGTTTATTGATAATACAAGGCGCATATTAAAATGGTTTTTGACTCCTTTGGGAACAGCAGTGAGAGGATTGTAAATGCGAGAGCTCAGCGTCAGCATCTGTGGCAGAGATATGGTGACAGTTCGGATTGGATGTCGCACTGGCACGACAGATAGCAGTAAATAACAGAGATTGTGTGTCCACAATAGAGTTAGAGAGTATGATCAGAGTCCTGGTTGACCTGTAAAATCATTTTAAACATGAAAAAAGGGCCTGAAAAGTCAGCCCGGTATCAAATAATTTTCTTAAAAATTGAAGAAAAAACAAAGATTAAAAACATACAATACATCAATAATGTCAAATCTTTTTGATTCTTAAGTCTTCAAACTACTTGTCATTGTGACTAGTTGGCGTGTTTCATCACTAGACCTGCAAGAGCCAATGAGATTTGAAGATTATTCATTGGATGGTAATTTTTAATACATTTGTGAAGAATATTGACTTAACTACCATTTAGGTATTGTTGTAAAATTATTAACAAGCAAGTATTCAATTTAATATTATTCTAATATTCAAGTCATGTCAACTGATTGTATGACCTTACAGTCAAAAATCATTTTTCATCCAGATTGAAAGATTATAACCTGCTCTGTCCAAATGCTAACCATATGTGAGAATCTGCAGAACTGATAAAAAACTGATTTAAATGTGCAGAAATATCTAATCAGAGCCCGTCTGTTTGGTTCTTTTGGGGCTCAGGGCTAATCACAGTTGTGCCTGTCTGGTTTGGTACAGTCTAGCAGGCAGACTAGCCTGAAAGCAATTTGGCTTTGCATACAGAAGTTTCTGTATTTGTCACAGAGGCTAAATTCATTGTGCTTGGGATTTTAGATTTGTCTTGTCTGGCTTTGAGCAAGTGTTACAGAATTATGGCCAACCATTTGAACAAACAGCTGCTTGGACTGTAGAGTTCTGATGGATTGAATTGGCAGTCTGGGACTGGATTTACAGAGATTGACTACTTTAGCAGTGCATGGAACAAGAGGGAATTATTGGTCATAGTTAGTCATTCATTTTGATTAATTATATTACTGTATATAAATGTTATACTAGTTATTTCACTATATTTTTAATATAATTCGTATTTTTTTTTATAGTATTACTTGCAGAATATAGTTGTTACCTTATTGCCTAGGACTAGGGCTGCATGATATTGAAAACGCAATGTGCAATAACTTGCAAAATATTGCAATTTATGATGTATGAAATATAATGATGCTTTAAATCAATTTAAAGTTTCATTTTTAGAGGAAAAGTACATACTTAGATCTGGACATACATAATTTACAGAAGGAAAGAAGAAAAAAATATATAAATACACACTCTAAAAAAGGATGTGTTATTTTTTAACACATTTTTTGTGTTATGCTGTTTAACACATGTGTCATTTTGTGTTAAATACATAAAAGGGACAACACATGTTGAGTTAAAAGTAACACAAAATGTGTTGTTTTTAAAAGATCTGTGTGTTGTCCCTAACTAGACTCGTCTTGTGTTATTTTAACACATCTGTTTTTAGAGTGTATATATATATTTAAATATTTTTTTATAATGAACATACAATGACAAAATAGCTTATAGGATTTACTTGAAAAAATCCTCATAACAATTTGTGCTAACATTTAAAAAAATAAATTATACTGCTATTTTATCAAGTAAAACTTAAATAAGACTTGTTAGTATCAAGTAAAAGTACTTTACTGTACTTTTAATAAAAATAAGTAAATATTAATTATTTTCAATGTAGACATTTTATTCACATTATTTAGGTGGATTGAACATAATTAAATTAATTGGATTCACTCAATAACTTTTTCACTTACAGTTGAAAAATTAATCTTAACAACAAAAAATAGTCGATTGAATTCCCAGGATTTTTTACATTACTTTATATAATTGGTTTAAAAACATTCCATTTCATATATTTTACTCAGAATTATTTTTACAGTGTACATGTTTATATTCTTTATTGGAACAAATAATAAAAACAAATCTGACAATATTAGTGCAAACCATTGCAATATGCATAATGTAATATTGTGACATTTCAATAATTTTCATTATATCGTGCAGCTCTATGTAAGTCACTTTAAATAAATATCAGCACAGCTTACCCCACTTCTCTATTTACAAATAAGGGCCAGGACAAAAACTTTTGTTCTTCTTTCAGAACTCTCTTGGCTTGCAGTGTTAAGTAGAATCTGCTCCTGATTGATTTTTCCGACCATTGTGACATTTAAGATCCTGTTAGCAGTGCTGCCCGCCTGTTTGCAAGGAAAATGATGTCTGACTTCTTAAAAATGGATTAAGAAGGAGAAACATAACTGCAGTCCATTTTGGTGTTTAAAATAACCAACAGAGTAAAAATAAAAGTATTGGCTAAAAAAGCAGCTACAGAAGGAGAAATTAAACAAAGAGTAGGTGATACTGCCGGACTAAAACAATTAAGGACCGGGCAGAAAAACACACACATTTACACTGTCTTAGTAGAGGACAGAATGCTGAGTCAGAGTTTTCACATCACATGATCTCATTTACTTCGACAGCCTGTCTACTCCATAGGAGAACTAACCGTAGGCCCTGAACCATTTTTTAGCGTAAATGATTGTTCGCTTGGCCTGATGTGTGGGGTACATGCCCTGCTGTGTGCCGGTTCCCATCGGCAGGCATTTGTACAGCGCACGAGGAGACGTATCACTGACCACACAACATTGTATAAATCTAGGTTCTCATAAATGTTTGTTTTTGTGGAGTTTTCCCAACTCTGGGGACATTTAAAAAGTAGCATGTCATTGAAAATGAAGATCTATGTAGACACTGTTGGACCTTAAAGCTCCCTCTCCTTGCAGGCCATTTACTGCAATGAAACTGTGTGTAGAATGGGTAAAAAATATATTTTGATGTTTTTATAATTTATAACTTAACAAACACATAACAAATATGTGACTATGCAGGAATAGCAAAACATTTAAGTGATGTAATGGTCTCATAGCCCACAGCAACCCCAAACTAGTCATTTTTAATTACCGATTGCTCAACAGTTCGATAAATTTGTGATTTGATAAATTTGGATATTGAGTTGTTTTTGCACTCTTGCATCACTTTTAATGAATGTCTGACTGCAGAGCGGTCAGTACTGGTCAGCATGCATGTGACAGACTTTTAAGTGAGCAAGTGAGCTCTTCTGAGGGAGTAAATTATTTTACATTCAGGCTGATGCAACTTTTGCTTCTTGGTTTGTAATTCACTCCATTGTATCATTCGAAAGTGAATGCCCACAGACATGCAGTTTTTTAAATTCTTTGTTGTGACCTATTGTTTATTATTACCTGCAGTTTGTTTTGTGCTTCAACTTAATTAAATTAAAATGTTTTTAAATGCATAGAAAATGAGTACGATTGTGACCTTTGTCTAATGTTGATGGTTTCAGGTTGTAAATAAGCAAACGCATGGGAAGTTATTAGCATAATACATGCCAAAACCATCTGCATATAAAATATTTCTGCATAACCTTTTCTACACAGTTATTCATTACTCTCTGCACACATGTATACTGTATTTGCTCTTTAAGGGTGTGTACTGATGATACTAATGATACTGTACATTACAAGACACTAATGTCATACACAAAGTGAACAAGACTTAAAAGTCAAAGACAAAGAGTCTGCTGTCTGTATTGATTAGTGTTGGTGGTGCTTTATAAAATTGTGTTGAATTTTCAGATGACAACATCCTCAACATCTGTAGTGAGCAGTGCAGTTACTGTATGTTTGAGACAGCACAGGGGAACGGTGACAGACAGGAGCGCTCATGCATAAATGCAGGAGAGAGAGAGTGCACAGAGAGGGTTTAT
This sequence comes from Beaufortia kweichowensis, assembly GCA_019155185.1. Taxonomy (NCBI): domain Eukaryota; kingdom Metazoa; phylum Chordata; class Actinopteri; order Cypriniformes; family Gastromyzontidae; genus Beaufortia; species Beaufortia kweichowensis. The sequence continues at coordinate 3,927,118 of CM032795.1, read as the reverse complement.
AGAAAGTGCGTGAGGTACTCAAGGACAACTTCCACACAATCCCTTTTCTAATCTTTCAACTCTCAGACGAATGTTACATTCCATCTTTTCAATAAAAGATGATTTGTATTGTTAATATTGTTTTATGAAATAAAGAAATGTAAGCTGATTATCGTTCCGTTCAATTCAGCAGCTTTAGTTATTTTGTGCTTTTTGTTAATTTAATTAAGTGTCTTGTAGAGGAAACTTTGAGGAAGTAGTGCTTGAAGAAAAAAACATAGTAGTTTGGGAAGGGAATTAGATTGTTGTTTAGTTTTAGGCTGTATATTAGCTTGCTGTACAGTATAAAAAAGTTGTTTTAACTGTGAAACATTACAATATGCAATATAAAAAATCGAACATGTTTTTTTTAGTAAAACATTGTTACAGTCACATCACCACCCATTGTCCACCTACTAATTTAAAATGTAGGTGTGAAAATCTGCTAGATGTTGTATTACATTTTCATTTTGCCCTGCCCTGTATACCTTCAAATGAAACAGTTTTAATTAAGATCTTATTTCACTGAGAATTGTTTGAGATTCGGATGTTGATTCCCTGAAACTAAATAGCATGATTCATTAGGAACCTAAAGATTCTCTTGTAATGAGTATTTTTTCTTATACTATAAGATCTAAATGTACAAAAAAGGCAGCTGATTAATAACCCTGAATCATTACACAATGCTTGTAAACATGTTTGTTAATGTGCGTAAGTGCTGAATCTCTCACAGTGATGTCATGTGTTTGTTTATCCTCCACCAGATGGATCTTGAGCAAGCTCACCATCCTAACTCAAATATTTTCTCCCTAGCCTTAGCACTGGAGCATCATTAGTAAATGCCTCCACTCCCTCAAACGCTCTCATCTTGATGTATTATTTACATCCCTGCCGAAGGGCTGGAGCACCGCACAAGAGAAGGTCTGAAAACAGGGAGGGAGTGTGTTTTATTTTTTCTCTTGTTTTTGCCCTATACTCAAAAACCCCTGCAGGATGTTAACGTTCATTGACATGGTCTTTATGTCTAGTGTACATGCAGAGTGGGCTAATGGGGTTGGAGCTCAGGGGCTTTTGGAGATTCAGACTCTGTCCTGCATTACTTTTCTATTGCTACTGAAGTTTGTTGCTTTTTGTTGTCTGTTTTTTTGGGCTGCAATATTTTACTATTTGGTATAGAGTATAGTCAGTGTTATATGGCTCTCAGGAATACTTGATTGTGATTTGTCAGATATGAAATTCTGCAGTCCAATATTTTTGTATAATGACTGCTAAACTGAATTAATGATCGTTGATCGTACGTGCTCGTTTCATATGTCTCAAATCACTCTGCGGTCTCGTTCTTCCAACTTAATCCAATTATTTAAACCCAAATCACTTTTTATGCTTCATTTATTTATTTATTTGGTAAGTGGCTATGTAATATGTGAGTTGATGTTAGAAAATCTATATCGGTCTGATGCTCTTAGTTATTTGCAGTATTCAATACTTGCTGTAGAAATGGAATTATTCAGAAAACTAGCTTACAGCTTACTAATTATTGTACAGTAAACTGTATTCACAACACATTAAATGTATTGTTAAATATAAAACAATAATAATATATGTTTATTTATATGTGCAGTAATATGCTACACTATTGTTTCATAACTTAATTTCATTGCAATGCTCAATACAGTAAGTGAATTTTTTTTATTTTTCTTACTTATATACTTAATTTTTTCTGTTGTTTGTAAAGTGACAAAATCGTGCACAACTCAAGGCAGTGAAGTCATTTTTAGTATTAGATTCATTTGATCTGTGTAGGTTGTCAATGGTATAAGCTTTTACATATATTAGAGTATAACTCTACCTAAAATGTCAAATTAAAATAGTTTTTTATTTTTGAAGTCTATTTGTTTTATAGTGCTGTAAACTTATAAACAATAATGTTTGTTCTAATGACAGACCTTTTCAGATGTTTTTAAAATGTTTTGATTTCAAGGTAACACAAATGTGACCTGCTTACTGTGATTTTTACTGGGGTTTATTTCCCATGTTTAGGAGTTTTCAAAGTGTTTCAGAGTGTTATTCCTGAAATAAATCCATGCTTTTTTCCTAAAGAATGCTTAAAAATAGCTCTTCTGAATGTTCACCCGGGTACTTCTGCAGGCTGTGTTGATATTCTTCCCTCTTCAGAGATTGCATAACAGCTTTCTTGAGTCCACCTCCATCAGTGGTGTGTGCTCAGATCCCACATCCACCCACAGCGGTTTTTGTGAATACCCAGCATGCACTGGGGCTAGAGTGCCTTACGGGTCAGACTGAAGTGCACCGGATGAGTCCATAATAGAAGTTTTTCATGCTGGGATTAATGAAGCCTAAATGCTACTGAAGTATTTTAAGCAGACAAGTGCATTTTATAAATTGTCGCAGTAGCTTTTTTTATTTCAGGTAGGGTGATGAGACACTGGTATGTTGGCCCAGTGTTTTGTTGTTTGTTTTCTAACAGTTTATAAGAGTTCACTGATGGGCAGATTGTAGGATAACTGTGAAATGTTAAAAGGTGGTGTACTGTCCTGCATGCCATGTCTACATATCCAAAAATATTCTCTTTTCCGGCAGTCAAAGGACACACTTTAGGATTCATAGAGAGAGCATTAGGGATGGAGTTTATAGAACAGATGCATGAACCAGAACTTGGCTGTTGGTTTTTGGCTGGACCCGGCTCAGATCCATTTAACACAACACCATGTGGTGCTCGGGTCTGCTGTGCACAATGTCTGTGGCGCTCAGATGGCTGTCTATACAAGTGTGAGAACACAGAATGGAAAAAGTCAAGCTCTGTGGTGCCCTTTGGGTTCTTATTTTAGGCTTTCTACACTAATCCGGATACAATTTTCATTTAAAAACGCTCTTGTATTGCATGAGAGTAAAATGTAAGATGCTTCGACATGCGTCATTTTGAAAATGTGAGATTGATAATTTAACAAATTGGATGGACAAATTGATATTATTTATAAATACATCAAAACTTACAACACAATAAATTGTGGACTAACCAAATCTCTTTTATTAAAATTTTAGAAAGAAAAGAGATTTGTACAAATGTGCAATTTATATTTTGCCTAGAAAACTATTTTTTGGAAAGGTTTTTAAAATTATTAAAAACATAATTGTAGTTTATCTGTAGTATAGTTGCAGAATGATTGCTATACATTTTGTTTTTACACGGTAGTATTGGATGCTTCAAAAGAATAATTTTTTTCTTACAGTTATGATTGGATTGAACTGGGATTGAATACAGGTTAAAAGGAAACAAGAAAGAGCAAAGAAGAGTAAATATATAAATAAAGTAAACGTTTATGTGAAAGTGAAACTCTACATTAGCAGTAAGTATGAAAAATGAGACTTTGCCTTTGTGGGTTCCTGAGTTGTTTTGATCAAACGCGTCACATTTCACTCACATTATAAAGGGATGGAGCTTTCCAGCACATCCTTTTAGCATGACAAAACATTGGCATTTTTCCCCAACAAAGGATCAGGCTAAAATTACCTTTTGACTTTCACTGAATAGGAAGAGTTTTCCTAATCGGGAATGTTATGGGAAACTTCAGGCTGCTGTGCCGCCCCACACAGGCAAGGAAACCAGATTCCCTGATTTGCATTCCAATCTGATACAGGCATCAAAGAAAAAACTATTATTTAGTCACAGTATCGGTTAGAGGAGAAAAGAGCTTCATTAATTATAGATCACAGTTCTTCATTATTCCTTCCCTTCCTTTTAACTGCCAAAACCTTTTGACTTTGTTGGTAATTATCTGGCATTTATCATAGAAAGACTACAAACATTTGGGGTTGTTTCAGGGTAATTTGAATAGATTCTCTCAAACATCTCCTGATGTTTGTTCATTTTTAAATGATCAAAAGTGTAATGTCAGCAATAATAGGTTTTATATGCAAACTTCTCAGCATCTCCTAATCTTTGTACATTTTCATTTGTGTTTTTTTTTTTACAAAATATTAATTGCAGAAGCAAGCTGTATTTGTGTTATGACTGTATGTATTGGTTAAAAGGCCCATTAAACATAATTCAAGGGATAGAAAATTATTTTAACATTTATTCACTCGCATTACATTGCAAACCTGCATTTCTTTCATTTGCAGAACACAAAAGAAGGTATTTTGAAGGATGTTGGTAAGGAACCCCCATTGACTTTCATTAAATGGACACAAAACCACTCAAAATCATTCTCGAAATATCTTCTTTTGTGTCTCACAGATGAAAGAGACATATATAGTTTCTGAATGACATGAGGGTGAATAAATGATGACAGAATATTTTTTTTTTTGGAGAACTATTCCTTTATTCGCCTTTTATTTGTGTTTAGTCTTATAAACATTTTAATTCTCTTGAGTAAAGCACTGATGCTCACATTTGATTTAAAGTCCGATTACATCAAAATGGAAGTTTTTTCATTTTTTGACCTCAGATTGTGCTAAAAAAATGCATCACACAAAATTGAGTATTAAGTTATAATGTCTTTACACTTAAAGACTTTATAACTCAATGTTGTGTAAAGACTTAAACGTACATACAGTACTTTCTAGGAGGAGAGAGAGAGAAAGTAGAGCAAGGGTGTCAAGTGTTGCTGAGTCCACAGAAGAAGAAAGATTGGAGGTGGATGGAAGTGTGCCACAGTCTCTGATGATGAATGTTTATGAAGGTGTTATGGCACTAATGCTTCCTTTTGATGAGTCTCTACAGGGGGAGCTGGAGTTTTGACATGTCAGCGACAGACTCTTACACTGATTGGTGTGGCTATTACTCGTCTGTACAGGAGATGAGCGAGTGCTGAAATAAAGTGGATGACGTGCTTCTCCGCATGCCTGATGAAACACTGATGAAACGACTTAAGCCATGCCGGTCAGGACACTTTAATACTGCATATAGTACAGTACTTTGCTGAGGTAATGCCTTTTTGTGGCGCACTTAGCATGCACTTTCATTAGTTGCATTTAGTTTCTTTTCAAGCTAATAAGGGATCGTTTGCCATGTGCTAAAGGGGTCGTATCATGAGGAATGAAATTTTCCTTGATTTTTTTGAGATAAAAGGACTTGGTGGACTGCCAAGCACTAGCCGTCATTTCATATATATGCTGTATATGTTGATACATACAGTATAGTCCATTATTGTTTGTTTTATATACTACACTAAATTATCGTTTTAAATTATTTAATAAATTATTATTAAATATTGAATATTACATAAAATAAGATGTTGACACAAAAAATATATAGGTAGTATTAGGACAGTATTGCACAAAAGGCTGTGATATATTCATATATATTCATTTACATCTGGTATCGGGTCAGGCGAAACACATTTCATTACAATGTCTCCTGTGGATTTTGAGGGGAGGGTCTCTATCATTTCTTTACTGCTTATATTAATCACTATGTCACTGTTAATGCATGTTGAAAATGAGCATAAAAACATCTGCACAATGAACATGGAAAACAGCAACATGCTTTTGTATTGCAAAAAAATCAGTTCAATTTGAGATAATACCCAATGGCCCAGTGTATTGTGTGTAGTTCATCCTTTGGGACTGAAGTATCGAGTTCTGACAGTGTGACCAAATGTTGGAATAGATTTTTTTTGCTCTGCCAACTGTGGATTTGATCGGTATGCACTTTGTGACTGCTAGCTTTCAGTCTTTTTAAATAGATGTCTCTAAATGTTTAGTTTAATGGATAATACATATAATAATTATGAAGCGAGTATAGAGTTGTAGTGGGTTTATTTCTGTTTTATCTTAATATGTTTTCTAGTCTGAGCTGTGACACTCCTCCCTGTTAATTGGCATTGTCCACTTTGCCTCTTAACTACAGCTAAGCCAGCTTTGGACCTGATCCACACATACATACAGACAGTGTTCAGATATATGAGAAAATACTTCACCATGGCAACAAGACAGCTTCGACCTTGATTTTCAGTCTGTATGTCTTGTAACTCAAGTGCAAATTCCTCTGAATGTAAAACCTTTTAGAATAATAAGCCGGATCCTTTTGCTAGTGCAGCTGCTGTAATACACTGACAAGTAAAGGTGATGTTAGAGGCATTTGAGCGAGTCTTAGGAATAGATTTGACAGTTGGATGAACCATTCTAGTTATTTTTTTATCATTTTCCACATTTTAAAGAGACAGTTCACAGGGAGTGAATCCATACTGCTCTGAATTAGCATCATTGATATTTTTCAATTCAGATTTGCTTCTATAGTGCTTTCGGGCAATCCCATGCAAATGTCAACCTTACCATGAAAAAAGTTTCAAAGGTTTTCATCATACTGATAGCTCATATGTGAAGTGTGTCTCAAAGTTTTTAAAGCATTTTTTATGTTTAAAGCATAATTTTTCATAGTCAGGTAAAGTGCTGTTTTTAGAATTGTCACATCCACACATTGTCACATGCTTGGAATTATTGCTTCTGGTTTGTGCATTTTAATTCACAGAAATCATACGAAGTAAAAATGTCTCAAAAATGTGCGTCCTGTTTTTTCACGTCTCATGCATGGAAATGCATGGAAATTTTGATTTTTACATATCTATAGATATATATAGAATAGATATCTTGTCTATATACGTACATTTTTTTGTCTGTACTCTATAAACAGAAGTTTAGTAAGATATATAATCAGATGGTTGAATATATTGGTTATAATATAATAATATATACACATTCTGTGAGAATTTAAATAGTTGGTTTTGATTGAAAATGTCACGTCCATAATGCTGAAATTGCCCAATTTTGCAACGCAGCTTCACATAAAATACATTTTAGCAGTAGAGACATAAGAAAAATAGTATAAAAATACTAAAAAACAGAAAATTATAATATACATAGTATTGAAAAACATCCTATTACATCAGAGCTGTTGTGATCAGTATGTGCGATTTGTCAGATAGAAGGGGTTAGTGTTCCTAATAGCAAAATGTCTAAACTACCCTGCACAATTTCTTAGACAATGAATCATATAAGAGCTTGTTGGTTTGGTGATTCACAGCCTGAAACTATCTACTGAAGAATTTTAGCTCAATATAAATTGAAAATACATTTTAAGAATATGAAATAATGCAGTGTGATTTAAAAAAAAAACTTTTACTGTGTGCTGCAGCTGACTGGTTCTTCCTTGTGTTCAAGCGTGTAACAGCACTTATAGATGTATAGATTCTTGTCATGTAGTATTTCTCCTAGTAATTCTTATAGGAATAACACCCAATTTTTCAGTCCTTAGTAAGGTATAGTAAAACATTGAACTGTGAAGCTGAAATATAATTTCTTTTATTCTGATCTTTTTTATCTAGTTACACAAAAGTTATTTTCTATTATTACACTGGACTCTGGAATACTGGAATACAAAAATGGTCAGTGGGTACTGCGAGTCAACTTAACCTTAAATTACTTACAAATAATTCAGATAAAAATATGTCTAATTAATAACATATATGAGATTAAAAGTGTTTAAATCAAATGTGTTTGTATCGTTTGTCGTGTCTAAAGCCGATAGGAAACTTTTTGCCTCATGAAAGGTTTGAATTCAGTACAAATAAGCTAATAAAGTTAATATTTTATGTCCAATAATTTACTTATGTGCCGTAATAAGTGGAATAGCTGGTTGTTATCGCAAAATGAACTCTTGTTACTTATACGATGATGTCATGTCTTCACAGTGTACTTCCTCTGCAGTCTGTTTGTGATGCGTATAAAGGCAAATCATTTCCATCTATTTATAAAGCTGCTGTCTGAAACGGGCGGCTTTGTTAGGAGCCAATTTTTCACGTGGATGAACGGCAGCTGGAACAGGTTTCTGTGTGATTACAAATTGTATATATTTTTCAGGTTTGCGTTTTTGTGTATTATAAGCATGAGCAAAATATGTGGTTTCAGAAATAACACACTGCGATTTTGGATTTATAAAGATGTAAGTGTATTCGTGTCAGAACAGCAGAGTGACTTTAATTATTGCCCTCAAGAGTTTTGGAAAAGTCAGGCCTGAAATGTCAAACTAATTAAGAATATTGAATTCTGGGTAGTGTGTTGATACAATAAGGTCTTTGAGGATGTACAAATTAGAGTACAGGCCTGATCATTCATGCATGCACAAATCATGAAATAGTTTGTACTAAATATTGTACAACTTGAAATGATTAGTAAAAAGATAATTAATAAGTAAGAACTGGTTGATTTTTAATTGAATATCTATTAAAATTTCACTGCCCACCAAGCGAGCCAAATCAACTTTATAGCACACAATAGTAAACTATATGAGTAATAATGATGCTCACTATTTAGTGCTGACCTCAAGAAAGACCTCATTTCCTAGTCATGTATGGACTATATACTGTACATTAGGTATAAAATATGCAAACTGCTTGTTTAACATCTGAGCATCATCATCATTTCTGTCATCGACTGCTTATTTATGAGTTTCCAAAGTACCGTTTACAGTTTAGATCTGATGCAGCACTCATACAGTATGTCTCTATTAGTTGTAATGAAACACAATAATATTTGACAGCACCGTGGAGCAAAAGCTCGTTTCATGTAAAGTCTTCAAGGAATGTGAGATCAAGAGATGGTGTTTAGAAAACTAGACATATCTATGAATATATGAATATCATCTAAAGGGGAATGAGTTCTATGTGAGGAAAAAACGCTTAGCCGACCGTGTCTGCAATGTTCCGCTTCCTTGTGTGTTTTTTTATGTTATTAGATTAGTTTCTCTTTTCCAGTGGGGGCATGTCATTATTGTGAAGGATGGCAGAATGTTGTCATCAACACAAACAGTGTCATAATTACTACATACATTATCATTACCATTAGAAACATTGCAGTTTCAGACGTCAACTATAAATCTGACTTCATGTCTTCATTAGCCCTTCACATTTTCTTCACCATTAGAATCACAAGGAACAGGAAAATTGCGAGATTTGTGGCAATTGTGTTATGGGCTGTTATTTCATGCATATGATTTTTTGATAGCCACTTTTTTGGTTATGCTGAATAGATGTTTTTCTTCTTATTTACAAACATTTTTAAAGGGTGACGTTCAGAAAAGAACTATACAGTTTAGTATGTGGAAACTGTATTTCACAGCTCCGGTTGACTTAATGAGGATTATACTAATTAATCTAAAAAAATCTTATTTGTAAGGATCTATGCAGTAATTATTACATATAATTTAACCATGCATATTATATTTTTTACATTCATGTGCCCTCGTAATCTTTAATCAGAAAGTTAACTTCCTCTCCCAACAAAACAACATCTTTTTTGTTGATGATGTACGTCTCGGCCAGAGGACTGTTGACTGTCTAATAACCAAGCTTCCAACGATCCTGTTAGTTCCTAAAGGATGAAATCATGTCCCCTCTTACATTTAACTAATTCGCTAAATTACATTTTAACATTTCATAGTTCACTAAAAAAAAATTCATTTCCACCAGATGTGTCAAAAAAGGGAAGAAAACATCACTGCGTCATCTAATTCATGCCGACTTTAAAAATAAAAAATAAACTGACAACTGGTAATATCGACTGGCAGACATAATGTAACCGGTAACATCACACGGCTCTCTTACCTGATCCTAACTGTTTAATATCTAATATATTAAATCATTGTGAATGTAATTTTACGTTGATACTGTGTATTTTTCACTTGCATTAGATTGAAAATTGTTATGATGTTTGAATGTAAGAATTATCGCAAAACCTGAGAAGCATGTCCAAAATTCCAGTTTCTACTCAAGCTGTGTGTGTGTGTGTGTGTATACAGTACATACAGTATAAATAATGAATGATCTTGGTGTATCCTCCCTCACAGGCTAATACGGATTACATCAGAGTAAGATCAATAACCTCTGACTTTGATAAACACTCTGCCCGCTTTGTTTCAGTCATTGTAAAACATGTGCCATAGACTTTAACAAAGACATGCCAACATCTGCTGCCAGAGGCAAAAACCATCTGACTCCAAAAATCCCCAATGAGACACATGGGAAATCTTTATCCATACTGGCCTGATAATCTACAGTATATGGGTTTGGTCTCTGTGTGTGTTTTTGATCAGACTTGTATGTATTCGTGTAGTTGAGCTCTGGTGAACTGATGAAGCGTTTGATATGACAAGAGTGCCGGATTAGAGGATCACAACCTGCTGTTTTACTAAACTGATCCCGCTAAGTAAGTGCTTAGGAAAAATTGATCGATTTTACACCTTATAGTTCTGCTTAAACAACCCACAGGTGTACGAGTGTGTGAGAATGTTTGTGTACTGTCTTAAACCTCCGGGAATCGGGAGCCCTCTGATGTTTTCGAGTGTATTAGTGCATCTTTTATTTATGAGCAGTTTGACTTCATCTGTTAAATCCATATTTGACTAGATTAAATATTGTTTTAAACACTTTTGGTTTACATTTTCTTGGAATATGGCACATATTGTCTTTTGGGTTGAGAAAAACATTTAGAAACCTCACAAATGTCTTCAATAGTTCGAGAAGAAGGCCTTAAAATTGTCACAAACTAAGCTCTGAGTTGTCAAGTCTGCAATCAAAAGTGCATATTATTTTATCTGTACAATCTACATTAATTTTACATCTATATACTGTTAATGTATTATGTATAACAATGTCTTATTTGTTTCTGTTTCTATTTTTCTAAAGCAATTTCAGGAGAAACTTGATATTTCAGTTTACATGTTTAAAACTGAACTTTTTTTTCTATTTTGTATAACAAAATATTGTGAATAATTGATGTCCTATTACTTTTGTTGATTAGCATTTTATATAACATGCTCCATATTGCACATTGCATGTTACCATAAGATGTGCTCCAGGTGATAGCTATATAATATAAATATAATAAAACTGAAAAAAGAAAATATAATATAAACATAAATACCATATAACTAATGTATATGTAATGAGCTGTGCTTTTGTCTTGCTACATTCACGTATGATTTCCCATCTGTACTAACATTGCGAATCATCCTAGACTGTAAAAGTTGTGCAATTTTGTTTGTTGCAGACCAGTGCTGTGCTGTGTGCGGGTGGATGTGCTCTGTTAGCCGTCAGCTCCCTTCTGGCCATCATCACCATCTTCCTGCCCAGTGGAGCCTGTGAGAGAAGAATCTGCACGCTGGCTGGATACATGCAGATGGCTGCAGGTTAGTTCCTGGTTTACTATCTGACCTCTGATCAGTTCTCACACAACAGACTTTTCCACCCTAAGGAGCGCAACACTGCTCAGACCAGTAAAATGCTGAATGTAAAGAGGGAAGATGATGACTATAGTCAAAAGTTTGGAAACACTTACTTACTTTTGTTTAGATTTTTTCCACATTGTAGAATAGTAGTAAACTCATCAAAACCATAAAAAACAATTGTAACTGAGGGAATTATGCTGTGACTAAAAGCATCCAACACAGCAGAGTTTTCATAGCTCCTGCACCCACTCTCACATCTCTCTGATATCATGTGATAAACACCAGAGCTTTGCTGACTGCTCTGGGCGTCCCATTTGAATTCTACTGTGTCGTCTAATGTCATATTTGAAGCGTTTTGATCTCATTTTTGGTCGAGCTGGGAAGAAATAATATGATTTGATATGACGTGATATGAAGCGCTGGAGGCAGAATTGAGGTGATGCATCATCATAGTAAACGCAAAGACTCATGTTACATCATCAAATCACACACGTGTTTTTGAAGTGTTTTTCAATCTCGACTTGTATCTTCACTTCAGGCACTGTACTGTGTCATTTGAGTCGATTCCTGGTAGAAAAAGCAGGTCGCACCGTCTTAAAAAAAAATTGTTGACCCAGATATAAAAATTAGGGATGATTGTGCCAAAACATGCATATAACAAATAGTTCGAAGACTCGAAGTTATTGACATTCTGCCATATTTGCATTTAGCATGTTCATCGTTTTGCTTTTATAGATATGTGGCATATTCATTGCTCATTAAGCTCAATTGACAGTATTGATCATTTTACGTATAATTAGGTATAATATTTTGCTTCAGAACCCGCTCGAGTCATTTGTATTATTTTATTGATGACCTTTTTGAAAGCTTCCCATATTAAAATACCATATAAAATGATGGCATTTTAATATAAAAATATTTCAAAAAAGGAATTTAAATACATCTGGGATTGAATGAGGATTTTAGCGAATCTTTAAATACAGTATTTTAAGATGGTCAAGCTGGCTTTTGTAACATTGTAGCTGGTTTTCTTTCGGTCAGAGACGGTCTACCAGTTCGACTTAATCTCCAACAGTTAATAATTCAGCCCGTCTTGACCAGTTTGAGTCAGCTATAAATGACCATCTGCAGTAGAAAATATGTAAAAATCAGCATGGCAGGAGAATGTGATACAAAATTTTGGTTACTTGTTCACTGATATTTCCTAACACCCCGTGCCATAATTCTGCATATATATTCTGAACATGGAGAATTTTCAGACTCCACTGGCCATCCATCTGTAAGCACACTGTTGCAAAGTGCATCCATCACAATAGCTAAATTAATAAATAAAGGAACAAGTGTTTGCACTTGGTGGCGGTTGCTAGGCAACATCCATCGCCAGAGTGATGTGATGGCACAGTTAGGGCTCTCAGAGATTTAGTGGCCACGGTAAAAAGACAATTACAGCTCCTTAACACAGGTCACCGGTTCACGGTGCCGTATGAACGACCGGCCTTTATTCAACAGGCAATCGCTTCATAAACAGCACATCTGTGCATTTTATTAATACTCAAGCACTCATGCTGAAAGCTTCATAAACATTATGTTTATATGCCAGATAAACGGCAAAGGGACATTGATTTTAAGTGTGTCCTTGATGTTTTTGAGAGCTTGAAAAGAGGTTTTATTGGCAATATTGTACTTTGTTTAATTTAGTCTTTAGGCTATCCATTGATGATTATAGAGAAACCTTAAATAAATTTAACAGCAGAGAGTAAGTGCCTCATGCCTGATTGTTTCTTGTTCTAATTAGAAAGTAATGATATTTCCATAAAACAATTGTAATAGGGGAACGAAAAAAAACACAGACTATAACAGACTGCATTAGTATTCTCTGTGTATTCAAAGAGGAATATTTTCATGCGTAAAGAAGACACTTGTAATCAACCTCAGACTAGCAGCAAGATAGTGTAAACAAGCTTTCTAGAAGAAATATTCCCTGCCAAAAAATGGGCTGTCTCTTTTAGAAACATTTCATACTGAATATTTAAATAACCATTCTTAAAGAAAGTTTTCATTTTTTGCTGGAGCAGGACGAACTTCGGAAACTAATAAGCCTGTAAAGTTGCAGCGTGTTTGCTTGAGGCTAAAAGACATTTTAAGTTCGAGTTTAAATATTTTATGTGCTGTTTACTGAAAAAAGTTTTAATCTTTGCTTTGAATAAGTATGAGCATATATTATTTTGTGCCAGACTGTCAGATTGAAGTAAACCGCATGAAATAATATAATTTAAAACTGTAAGATGGAGCGTTGCAGTCTAAAGAAATGCTTTCTTGTAGAAAGCGAGAGTTCACCTATAAATAAAAATTGTGATGTCGTTCAAAACCTGTACATGACTTACTTCTGTGAAACAAAATGGAAAAGATATTTTGAGAAGCGTCTCAGTGGTTTTGTGTCCATACAATGAAAATCAATGGCGGTTACTATACATCTTCAGGATAACAAAACTGAATTCTGAAATCTCAGATCGATAAAGACTGACATTTCTCTAGGGGAGGGTCTGTTTACGGAGGCTCGTGAGGCGCTAGCCAAACTCTGCACATGTGCCGTAGCAAACCATAACAAAGGTTATGGTACAGTTAATGTCAAAAAATGTTATTGAATTAAAATATTTTAGATGGGACTGTTGTCTTGATTGTCTTGTTTGGAGGCATTGCAAACATGGTGGCGGAGTAAACCGACTTCTGTTGAACGGACTTTGATTCTAATCTAATTATGACAATACATATATTGATGGAAAAGTTTAAGACTGGAAAATAAAATATTTGATACATTTTCAAAACAATAAACTAAAACAATAATAAAAATGTTATTTTTCAAAAACATTCCTAAAATAAAAAATAGATTAAAGAAAAGATTTAAAAAGATTAAAATATCAAACATCTGAAAAGTTTTTGTTTGGATATAGCATTTTTCCGGTTAATCAACAGGTTGTTGTTTTTTTGGGTGTGTAGACGTTTTTACATTTTGACATTAAAGTCGCAAAACTTAAACTTGACCTAATCTTGACTTTTATTGCTGATGTGCTTTATATAAAATCACCAGTGCTGATGCTGCAGCACTTACATTATAAACCATCTCATAAGCATCTCAGAATTATCAAAGTGTTTGGCACTCGGTCCACATTATGTCCACATTAGGAAAATTGGTTTCTCTCTGGTTTGCAGACTCAATGTAATTTTAGTGATGCATACACAGTAAGACAACGCTGTTGCTTTGTCCTTTATATCTTATTTTATTTCTAAAATATGGATGTGAATATCACAGGAGGGAGTGTTTGTTTGTTGATGTGAAATGTGGGAACTAAAGGATAATGGCCTTGTGAAAATAATGAAGGTATTATGTAAAGGAAATAATAGCGGAGTTGCATTAAATGCAATGATGGCAACTTTCACACTTATTCACAACAAACAACAGGACCTTATGCCAGGCACTGATTCATCAGCATGTGTGTGTGATTGTTAGTTTAATGATACACATCGCATATGGACATGACAGAAGTAATTTGCTAAAGAGCAAAACTGAATTTAGAAGTGAGCAGAGAGAAAATTGAACAAGGCAGTGACCTTTCTTTCGCTTTTTGTTGAGTCATTGGTCAAATTTATGGTCTTTCTGATGCTGAACTTGTACAAGGTCTGTACGAATTCACCTTGACTGAAAACTAAAAGGAAAAGAAGAAACGAAAGAAATGATAAATGATGTAAGATGTTTTCAGTGTCTCGCTGGCCGTGATGGACAGATTGAATTGCGTGATCTGTTTTCCTCAGGATGTTATTTGTGGTTTACGAGTCGTCTAGTGGGTGTCTATCTGCTCTCCTGTGCAAAATAAAATACACGGCCAAAGAGCTAAAAACCAGTGTGAACTAGTGGAACATACTTTTGATTATACATTATAATCAATGTAAACAATATAAACAATTATAATGATGTATATCAGATGTATATGCTTCAGCTGACAGTAATTGTCACAGACAAGTAAGGAAAGTAATTAATATTTTTAGTAATAACTATTAATATGTTGGTTAGCACTTTACCTTCAATTACATTAGTCTGTGAGAATGTCAGAATGCATCTTCTCTGTTCTTTATAGATGAGAGTACAGGCGCTCAAACTCCTAGCTGTAAAGTCTCCTGGGGTGTATTTAGCACTGAAGATGAAAGAAGGTTTGATTTTACAGACAGAATGTTTAAAATCTCTTTTCTTGAAGCCCTGACAATCTGATGCTAGTGGTATCTTTCCATCCTTTATTACAGACAATAGTATCCACTATAACCTCTTAAAGGGGTAGTTCTCCCAAAACTAATTAAAGTAAACTGCTATTTTGGGGTGAATTTTTTTATTTTATATACTAGTGATGCGCATATTGCGGTTATATTGGCGGATGCTGTAAATATTGTGTGGGTCAGGCTGGTCAAGTAATAGAAAACAATATTCTGATTAATTGCAGGTGGGTCACGAGTGGATGAGATAAATCATTAATGATGGAAATATTATTAACTACTTTCAAAAAAATGTTAAAAATTTCAGGTGCAGATCGGGGTACGGATATCAAAATAAAAAAAAAATCATGGGTTCGGGTGGGTGGATGATTTAGTATTTATTTTTACCAGCGGATTTAGGCGACATTAGACCACATCCTCATATCTTTATAATATGCATAACCACGCTATGTGCTTGACCATTTAGTGCATACGTTTTAAAAGAACATGAATGTTGCAAACTAAACACGTAATGTTTAGCATACTAACAATCCCTTCTGCAATGTAGGGAATGTCCAGTTTTAATTCATTTGAAATGTAGAGCAAAATCGTAGTGCACTACATTGACACATTTTTCTGTGCGAATACACTACTTACTTGCATTATTTATACTGCAAAATCATGTTGAATAGTGCATAAGTATGCGAATTAGCAAAACATTGCTACATAAAAACAAAAGATGATGAAGTAAGCGTTTGGGATTGAAAACGTTGACCTTTTTTTGTGATTACGATTAGTATTTTGCGCAGAAATTGCAAACAGCAGCTTTAAAATATCAGCACTGTTGTTGTTTTTATCCACAATCATAACAATCACATCGAATTAAGCCTCTTTGCAATAACTTCTGTAAGCGTATTAACACTAATCCTCCAGCGTTAGCACACTGCGATACACTGTTTGTAGTCCTGCACATTCCCATTACGTGAATCTGTGGGCTGTGATTGGCCTTATTAGTGGTGATTGCTTCCTTTCCTACACTAATAATTTACAGTCTTGATGCTAAAACACATCTCATAGTCTCTCTTTTGGCTCGCTCTCTCGCTCTCTCCTGAAATATTCCTCTCTCGCTGTATTTGTTCCTCCCACTCACTTTTTCCCCACTCCTGTTGATCTTCCTCCTTTGATTCGTTTCGCTGAAGGAAAAACAACAAAGAGAATTTCTGCTCGTTCTGCCTGGCTTCCCGTCCCATCACTCTTAAAAGAGTTTGTAGCGGTGCTGAGACGACTGTAGCCTGCTGTGTCAGCTCTCCCCTGGGCCAATGAGAACGCACAGCTACACGAACGCACGACCAGTTATGACTTTCATCGCCACAGGACCGAGTTCGGCGCTTGAGGGCTGATTTGATCCCATCCTTTATTTGAAACGATACACATTTTAGTCAGATCATAATAAACATTTTATGTCATACAATCAGACATTTGTGACATCACAGTCATATATCAAAGACGCCGTGGCCACCAGAGTGATGCGGCCTCTTTCGAATATCTCAGACAAAGGTAATGAAGGTCATGTGATATTTATAATGAGATGTTCATTGAGTTTGCTCCTGCTGTGCACAGTATAGCGAGAGAAAAGAGAGGAAATGTGATGGCTCGCTTTTCTGTGACACGCACTCATAAACATTATGAGCCTCGCCACCTACACCTCTTTGAAAGTCTTGAGCTATGGATGTAATTTGTTTCTCATTTGTGGTTCGGCAGTTGCAGGTATGTTTCGTCATGCACACGGATGTCTTGACTGCACAGCATTAGAGTACTGCATACGCAGTAATACACTTTGAGAAACGTGAGGATCACGGCTTTGTAGTGGCCCGTGTGAATTGTAGCTGTTTGGATCCATTAGCTTCCTCAGCTCATGTTTTTCCACCACTGGACGACTAATTGGCTTGTGTGAACGTGTGCAGGGAAACAGGGAAAGGCAGATGAGAGCGGCGTGTGAGTTATGATATGCATTGCTCTTCTTTGACTTTAATATATTCAGTCACATCTCACTTCGGGTGCCTGGAGCTCGCCGGCATTGGGAGCCAAGAGACAATCTCTCTCGCTGTTTCTCTCTGAGCGTAATTTTTTTTAACCATCACGCTTTTTTCTTCTCGTTTTTAAATAAATCTTTTGTTGGGAAGCTGTCCAAAACAGTGTCTTTTGTTTCTTTGAAAGTGTCCTCAGATTTTTTGCTCATTATTCTGAATCATCCTGTCTGTTCTGTTTTTGTTGTTTTGTTTACTCTCTCCTGTTCCAAAAATGCCTGTTTTTCCTCTTTCTTGCGTTGAGGAGAGACAGCCGTCGCTCTGAACATCTGTGTTGTGTCTGCAGCATCTTTCTGTACATGTTTATGAATGAGAACATGGCATTGATAGAAGGATTTCATCTTCAACCACAAAACAAAATGCAAACAAATGTGTCCCCACTTTAATTCCTCTGTATTCAAAATAAATATTGCAGGCCGTGATACGCTTTGATCCATGATCTGTACATTTATCTGCTGACCTATAAAATCCCAAAACCTGACCGCGGGAGATGCATGAAGTTAAATTTAATGTCACAAGTTAATCTTAGTACTTGAATTGGCCGGAAAAAATGATTGCTTTTTTAAATCACTGTGTAATGAGGATTTAAATCGACCAAAATAGACACAACCAGCACATTTGCTTCCTCAACATCTTCAAATCTACTATCCACATAAAAAGTCTTTATAAAATATTAACTGATTGACTGCCTTTTACTTTATTAAGTAGAGTTAATTTGTTTTTATCTTTCTATCTCTATTTTGTAATGTTTTTATCATTACAAAATTTCAAATCATATAAATTACAGTTAAAGCTGCAAAA
The DNA here is from genome assembly GCA_019155185.1 of Beaufortia kweichowensis. Taxonomy (NCBI): domain Eukaryota; kingdom Metazoa; phylum Chordata; class Actinopteri; order Cypriniformes; family Gastromyzontidae; genus Beaufortia; species Beaufortia kweichowensis. Next base: position 3,908,725 of record CM032795.1, on the reverse strand, counting down.
TCTGTTTGAACTTTTTTGGTTCAAAATAAACTAAAATGGTTTAATAATAAGCTTATCATCAGTAAGCTTATATTGATTTTTAATATGAGCTATTGTGTACGATAAGTCTGATGTAATTTGACTTGAAATAAAAATAAGTTCGTAAAATAACCTGCAGTTTTTCAAATGTTTCTAACAGAGATGGTGATAGAGACGGACAAAAGTTACGAATGAAGTACAACTTAAAAACTATTTTGTAAAAATAAATAGGATATATGCAAAATGCACAAAAAATATCTGAAAACAGTTAATCATGATCTTTAATGTATAGTTGGCTAATAAAAACAGTTCAAAGATCAAAGCATTGCATATAACAATACAACCAAAAAAGTGAAGGTGTTTATCGTTATGGCAATTGCTTCACAATTTTTAACATGTTTTTTTTTTGTTAAAATTCAGTTTTATTTTTTTAGTTAATCATTAAATGTTGCCAATTCCTTATTTTTTAATAACATTAGTTAAAATTATGTAGCATCACATTGCCATCATCTATGTAGAAGTATGCAATTCAGGTGTCTGTACAGGCTTTAGTTCCTTTCTGAGGAAATGCTGAAAGTGTTTGTAGTGCCGGCCGGCTCAGCAGTGACTTTCATGTACCTCGCCGCTGTCTCTCTTCAGCAGGAGTGTCAGCCATGCTGCCAGTACTAACTTCTAATGGCAGTGCTGGAGTGATGAGGATGCTGAAGCTGACCGTGTATGAGCACACAGCTCGATAAATAACAGCCTGTGAGTTCTTCACTACCGCACATCTCTAAATCTTTCATGCTCTGAGGGACTCAGCAGAAATTCATGCACCTCAGATGCTGCGGCTCGTCTTTTTCTCATTTCTGCACCGGTTATTTTATGGCTGCCACATGACGAGTTTTGGAGAGAGAAGCCATTTTAAGTGCTTGTGTTGTCCTTTGGGTCTCTTTGTAGTATTAAAGATATCTGCTCAAATATTACTTACAATGTGCTTTTTAAGAAACAACAAAGCCCCTTTGAGGTAGAAAAGGTACTTTTTGTTGTATGACCTGGGGATGTTAACAAATTATTGATGATGGTTTAATTGATCTGCTATTAAACTTATCAATATTGTATTTTTAGGAAATGTTAGCTTAGAGTTTCAGGTCGAGTCCATTCTTAAAGGATAACTAGTATAATGATTCCCTCAAAATGAACAAAATCAATACTGTGGGAGAAAAAACAGACTTGCCAAGTAGCTTTCTTTCTTTTTAATGGGACACCTACATTTGTCTGTCTAATAACAATAACAGAAAAACCTGGTCTAATTTATAAATGAAATCCTGGTGGACTATTTAACAGCGTTGTCTTTGTGTGGTGAAATTGATTCTTTAATTGAAATATGAAAAAAGCATGTATTAATATGATCAGACATCATTTACTGTATAGTTTATGTGACTCATCCACACAAAAAGTATGATATACACGCCTGCGCTTAGAATTATAATTTCTGTTTTTCCAAATATTTAACACAGCTAAATCCATATCTAAACAAATTAAAATGAAAATGTGACCAGTGAGCATTTATCTGTATTATTTCTGTACAAATGACAGCTTTGGTTATTATGAAGGCAAAATGACATGTGACCGTTATTTACAATATACCAGACATAATTGTGACTGACAGCTAGTGTTTACAGCTAGAATAACACTACAGGAGGTCTAAACAGCTCATTTATTCATTATAAATCACACTTTTCCAATGACACTGTTTTGCACTTATTAAATTAACCATGCTGAAAAGATTAACCTCGAACAGCTTTAGTTTATGTGATGGTCCAAACAAGTCCGAACTATTGCTACTTGTATTTTCAGGTCTGGCAGGTGGTCAACATAGTTTTTTAGGTAACAAAGAACCACTTGCAGGTCAAGTTATTTCAACAGGAGCAGTTCAACAAAAAAATGATCTGTGTGACTTGTGCATTATATTCCAACTATATTCTGAAGTCCTTCTGTATAATAGCTTTATGTTTCCTGATAGAGTCCTGATATAGTTTCATGAAGAGAAAAAATAAACATGTGCATTCAGTATCAGGTTAAAATAAAATGTAAAATGTATGAAAAAAGGTACAACAGTACCTTTAGCACTCAGCATTAGTAACCGAATCCCCATCTAGCATCTCTGAAAAACATACGCTGTTTGAAAGGGGCTAGAATGTTCAAAAACACACACTCACATACAGTGACAAGTGAATGATTCATGTGTCAGTTGCAGTTGGGTTTTATTATGATGTTGCGAGGTGTGTTAAAAGCTTGCTCTCCAATGCTGCATTCAACACCTCTCATACTGAGTATGATAGACAGCCCTTCAGACACCTGTCTTTAACAAATGGACGTGACTGAAACAGATCAAAGAAACATCATGTTCTTCTTTCATCATCAGCCTCTATAAAGATGATAATATTATGGGGTGACTTCAACCCCTGCTGGAAAAAAACAGCTCAAATATTCTCTTAGAAGAATAAATTTGGTCTTATGTTTTTTGTGACCCCGCCTGTGAAATCCAAGCTGATTTCTGTACTGTATGAGATTTGGAACATCAAGCTGTAAATGATAATGATAAATTATATGATTATATGATGAATTATATGATGATTTCAGTTATAATACTGAAATTAATGATTTCAACATGTTTATTATTTTTAATCTTTAAACATGATCTCACTCAACATTAAAGATATCAAGTCAATATTAAAGATATTAAGGTTACTGTATATTTTTACTGAATGGTTTTTAGAATGATTTTATGTACAAAACAGTAAATCACAACATTAAGTCACAGTAAGTCACATTTACATAAGCACCAAATTTTAGCTTCAGACATTTATAGCAATTATATTTCCCTCGGAGAAAAAGCACTTTTAGAAAAACTTCTTAAAAAACCAGCCTGAGGTGTTTTTTTTATCTGGTTTAGAACTAAATTGTATTTTTTAAGGAACTTATTTTTTAAGCTGGTTTAGCTGGTCTCCCACAAATATTTTTACTGGATGACTGACATTGACTAGTCTTACATCCTTGGCCAGGTTAGGAGACCAGCTTTCCTCTGGTTCAGACTGCTTACATCAACAAGAAGTGAACTTTTCAACATAATGGTGTTCCCCTCAACTTCACTTTTGACTTGTAATCAAATCATCTGAAAGCTATCAGGTAGATGTACATCATAACAGTTGGTATATTTAGACATTTTGGCACAGGAATAGACGGCGAGAGTCTTCTCTGACAGGAAGAGACAACATTAATTTTGTTTTTAGTGTCTGAGAGAAGAGACAGACTCTTGGGAGTCTGTTTTACCTTTCTGAAAGAAGTCTGAGAGGTGGCTAATGGAGGTTGCAGATATGGTAAGAGCATTTTGTGCGTGTTGGTCTGTCTGTATTTTCATATTATTAGTATTAAAAGCTCTGGCAGTGTGCCTCATTTGTATTTCATCTGATCTCTCAGCATGGATCAGAGAAGAACAAAGTATTTTTGTAATGTCTAGTATTTTTAAAGCTTGTACATAACACATACAGATGAAATTGTTTGTGTGTGTGTGTATGTGTAAGAGCAAGTCTGAAAAGAGCAAGTCTGTGACCTGGACCAGCAGGTGATTTGTAAACAGGAGAGATGATTTTATTAGTGTGTTCAACAAAGTGTGAAGTGATTTCTAGGTGCGAAAAGAAATCTCTTTCTCTCTCTCTCTCTCTCTCTCTCTCTCTCACACACACACACACACACACACACAAAGCAGGTTAAGGCCACAAAATAAAAAGTCTTAATCCACTGATTCAAAGTCTATATCCTTGCTATCAGAACAGTGGGTGGACTGTGCCTTTCATTTATGCTGAGAAGGGAATATGTGTATGTCGACTTTTTGCCGTACAATCATATTTGGCTCTGGGATTGTTTAGTCTGAGCTGGTATTTACAGATACAGATATTGATATTTTCTATTCCTTCTGGCACTATCCTAAAAGAAAGGGGTTGTGCGGATGTCACAGACGTTTAAAAGTAAATGTGGGAGTAAAATTCAGATATCCATTATTTGCTCTTATGCCAAACACATACAGTAAGAGAAACACAATATATGATGTTAGGTGGAATATCCAACCTACAGTACTCACAGCTCTGGAATACTTGATTCTGATTGGCCAGATCTAAAAATGGTATTTTATTCCCTGATAACATTGGCTCGAAACTAATAACACAGGCTCCGGGTACTGCGAGTCAACTTGACCTTGAAATAATTTACTTAGGAATAATTTAGACATAAATATGACGAAGAATTCACCAGCTCATTGCTGTGAAATATATACTGTACAGCCTGACCTACATACAGCACACATATAGGCTTTCTGGTCTGTACAGCATGAAAGCTTCTTCAGTGAGATCTGAGCATGACTCTCCTATGCATTTATAACCAATTTGTTGGAAATGTGTGAAGGATACCTGTAATCCACATACCAGCTTTTACCAACTCTGCTTAAGGACCCAAAATAGAGAAAAAGAGATGTATTAGATTGAAATAATAAAAAAAACTTCTCATGTTTTTTTTTTTTTACTTTATATTCCCTCGCTCCCCTTTATATGTTCTGATAGTTTCAATGGAAAGGATCAACAAGGGTCAACATGTGACTTCTGTTAGACTCACTGTGATTGATTGCTGATGCCATGGCAACAGCATCCCAGCATCCTCTTGCTTCTTTTTTTAAATTGTTTGTGGGTTCAGGCAGGAGATACTTAAGATTTACAAATTCGGAAAAATACAGATGAAGTTTATAGACTGTAATACAAATAAAGATTACAGTTGATATTGCTTTTGTTCATCATCACACTTTTGTTTTGAGCCCATTGCATTATGACATTTTAGCAAATGTCCAGTCTTCCATGAATACAAACTTTGCATACACACTATACATATACATGTTTAGCCAACAAGTGATCTTTCTTTCCTTACCAAAGCTTGCTTGATTAACACAATGGTACTTTATAATTCTTAGGTACAGACAAAAGATTTTTATGATTCTTATGTATAGAAAAAATATTTTTTGCAATCGAACACTTTGTCTTTCCAGTATCAGATGTGTCATTTTCTCTGAAACTGTTTAGATAGTATATTTACATTTACATTTATGCATTTGATCACCATTTTCATCCAAAGCAATTTACAGAGCATTTAAGCTATTATTAAGCGTATTTTTTATTGTAAAAGTAAAATAGAGATGTTTGTTATTTTAAACACATCCATACTCGCGCACTACGCACATCCTTATACCCAAATATCCTTGTGTGAAGATTACACATATTACTCATGTGCTTGTATCTCACCTACGTACATATCCATCCCACCCTCTCCTGTCATCCTCTGTCACCATCCAAATATTAGCTGGCCCCACTTCAAAGAGGGCTCTCATTAAACCTCTCCCACACACGTTAGCCACTCATCAGCAAACAACAAGCTATGACATACACAACCATCTGCTAATGTTAACACATACTGTACGTACTTGTTGACTACACTCTCATTCTGCGCTCACCCTAGCACTTTACTCGCCAACTTGCTCAAATCATACGCTTTGTGGAAGCTTTATGTGTCATTTTCTCTTTAGATATGGCCAAATGTTTTCACAGCTATTGTAAGGGTTTCATCATATCTGGAAATCCCTCAATCAGCTGTTGCATGCACACACACAAACATGTGTATTGTCATAGCGGATCTATCATTGAAATTGTGTGAGCTTAATAATGTGTTATGTAATGATAATTCCTAATAATAATTTTATTCTAAAATGGCATTGTGTTTTCTGTTTATATGGGACTCAAAATGTTGAAGCTTTAAAAAACACATACAGTATTTTACAGTACATCAATTATAAAAGTAATTCAAATGACTCCAGTGGCTTAATAAATGTCCTCTGAACGATTGGTGTGTGACAGAAAACAACCTATATTTTGAGCAAATTTAGCAAAATTTAAATCAAAAATGAAAAACATCAGAAATGTGGTGGAACATTGGTAACTTGAAAAAATGAGCTTTTTGCCATTTGGTCTCATTTGGTCTTGCCATCGGTTGTAAAATATGTTTTGCAGTTGTTATAGTGCCCTAACATTTCTTGCTTTTCTCTCATCAGTCTATTGTTCTCTTGAGATATGAAGGCATGCTTCAATGCTTTATATTACTGAGAGAAGAAAGCAAACTCAGTTTACATTAAACGCAAGAGATAAGACTTGATAGTTGGCTTTCTAGACAGTTTCAGAGAAAATTACACATTTGATACTGGAAAGACAAAGTGTTTGATTGTAAAAAATATTTTTTCTATACATAAGAATCATAAAGATCTTTTGTCTATACCTAAGAATTATAAAGTACCATTGTGTTAATCAAGCATAGTTTTATGAAAGTATCAATATTACCACCATTTGATCTCCAGGATTTGATCTCCAGGATTTTGTCTCCTACTATTTGTAAGTCGCTTTGGATAAAAGCGTCAGCTAAATGTAAATATAAATTTGATAAGGAAAGAAAGATCACTTGTTGGCTAGTCTGGCAACTGACAAAATACAGGTCAATTTCACCAGCCTAAAAAATGAGACATTAGTGGCTAACTACTGTATGTAAATCCTTTAAGAATTACAGTGCTGATCTAAAACATACCAGAATTTCTGTGTTGCTTTCTCTCCCATCATTTGTTCTCAACACACCAACTCTTTACTGTACAGTCTTTCAGAGATCTATTAGTTTCCTGTATTGACTGCTGTTTTGCAGTGAGATAAAAGCATAAGGTCTGTTGTATATCTGAGTGTATGTGTGATATTTTTAAACTCTCGCTGTAGTCTCACCGGTAACCTGCGGCTGTTCTCGCTGGTGCACTTTGATGATGAAATCAATTTTCCCACCCTTCCACTATCTCTTTGTGAAGGGCAGAACATCCAAACAGACCCAAAACTCCTAGAATATGTCATGACAGACCTATATGCTTTTGTAGGCGTTGTTAAACCGTAAAGACACACATCATGTCGTAATGTCTGACACAACACCAGTGTGCAAAAAATGCTTTCCGGTTATTTTTACACTAAAGATTAAACTATTCATTCTAAATTTTGAGATCTTTGATATACAAGGACATCAGTCTATTGTTTCTATTAAAGGATTTTAAGAAACCTCATCAATGTATTACCAATGACTATGATTGGCCCATGTTGAGCAGCGATGAGAAAAGTAACATACCAAACGATTGCAATCAACAATTGCTGTCTTTGTGTGACTTCAGCAATGGCATGAACAATAATTGAAACGAAAACATCTTATATTTGATTTTCTATCTCCATTTATTTTTTTTCAATTGCTGATCTTTTATTTCTGAATGTTTTTTGGAGCTCGAGCTTTGAGAAAGTGTTGAAATACACAGTCAGTCTTTCCTAAGCAATGAGAGAGGATTGAATTCTGGTTGAGGCAGAAGATCTGCTGCTTTAATCTTGACAAATCCTTGCTAATGTAATGTGCGTTTGGAGTGAGGAGTTGGTGGTTAATCCTCTCTGGTGACAGTCAACTGTACTGCAGATGTAATTTAGGTTGTGCCGGTCATCACTCAAATCTGTATGCCAATTAGTTGAAGATTAATGGTCCGAAAGGCCGGATTTCAGAAGCTTCCCTAATATAGCCTACTGTTAATTTGTGACTCTAGACTAGAGATGCACTGGTAATGATTATTCACTGGTATTATGATTGATTTTATGTTATGGGTGATATTATAAAGTTGTGCCAACATAAAATTTCATTTAGAATTAACCAAACTTTATAAGATCATAAACCAAAAAAGTTGAAATTTCTTTATTTAAAATGAATAAAAATAAACAGCACTAATATTATCTGCTTCCATTATCAACCAAATCTGATAATTGATAAACTGATAATGTATTAATATATACAACAATAATAATAACAACAACAATATAAAAATAATTATTATTTTATTAATAATAATAATAATAATAATATTTAAAAAAGGTATATCAGCATTTTTTTGTCTTTTAATTGTGTCTGTAATTTAAGTAATTTGTCAACTTAGAAATTAAAAGCCAGATAAAATAGTACATTTTACATGTACAATAGTACATTTTCCTAACTTATGGATGTTTGCAGATGCTAGGTAACATATTATATTATACATATTATAGATAAAATGTTATATTTAGGTGTTCAACTGACTGATCCAATCAGGGAGTACAGGGTCAAAACAATCCGTTTTCTACTGAGAAACCATACCACAAAAATCTAGCGCAGATCTAACCTCAAAAAATGATGACCTTGCTAGAAAGCGAGCTGGTCGCTCATCTTTTCAAGAAGCCCCAGGTCGATATAACCGTAAAATCATGCATTTCACACCAGTAAATCGATGTGACCCAGTCGGGCGAGTCTTCAGCCGCGCTGCAGCCTGTGGCCCGTCACCTGTTTCGCTTTTACCTCACGCACTGCAGCTTTCGAGTTGTCGGCACTGTGGGAGATTCTTTCACAACAGTGGTACAGCTTTCAAGAGCTCGAGCTGTCACAGCAGACACCTGCATGAAAGTGTGAGGCCAGAAGGAACCGTTCTGTCTGAAAGCTCCACACCAGCAGGCCGCCCTCTTTCTTCACTGCCACGATTGAGAAGAGAAAACTGCAACCAGCACTGCAATTACCTCAATAAATGTGTGCGTGGCTATAGAGGAGAGAGGTCAGGAGAAATTGATGGGAAGGGTATTTCTAAATCTCTTTCGTCCATCACACTACAATATTTTTTTGGGTTTGCCCTGACGCCAGACGCACCACTTGTTAGTGCTGGTGTTCTTGTAATGGACTTCTGATTTACAGAATCACACGCCATGTTTCTACCTGCCCCGTTATGTTGTAAACATCCAGCCGGAGTTATCTGATCACAAGTGGTTAGCTAAGACAGATGGCCGTTTATACCTGGTATTAACGCACGGCGTGTCTCTAGAGACCACTTATGATTGGATTTCATCGAGAGAAGAGGCTTCAATTTCATGACTCCATACATCAGTGTGTAACTGCATGTGATGTCAACAATACCAAAAATGCTTAAATCTGTGTTAATAATCTGTGCTAATTTTAAAATTTTTGACCTTTTTAACATTTTTTTAAATGTTTTTTACACTTTCTTTTAAAGGCCCATTCACATCAAGAACGATAAATACAGTATAAAAATAACTAAAACATTTTCAGAATTCAAGAGAATAGTGGCGTCCACACCAGAATATTGTTAATGATAATGATACAAAAGGACAATATTGTTGCTATGACTTTCAAGATTATCAACAATAAAACATTGACAGCCAATCAATGTCCATTTTAATTTCAATAGACTTGGGCATACTGTATTCAGTAAAATATGACATGGCATGAAGGCTTAGAATAAACATTTTTGTACGTAGTTATTATTATAGTCATTTTCATTGTTATTCTGTATAATTTTTGTTGGTGTTAACAGGTCTTAAAACTGTAATTTGTAAACTGTGTTTGTACAATCTCATTTGTACATTTTAGTACGATTTATCGTCTCTCCAGTTTTTTCTAATAATTGTATGCTTGGATCATCTTCATACAAATTAGCCACCTCGTAAAATACGTACAAAATCTTGTGAGATCAGGTTGGATCATCTTTGTTCAAATTTGGCCTGTAAAGTCTTCACATAAAGTAACAAAATAATGGACCATATTGTCAGTGTGTCCAAACTGTAAGTTACTTAATATTACTGGTTTCTTAAACCGTTATCACAACAGCAAAAGTGCAGTTGTACTAAATATTAGTGCATCTGATTAGTCTGTGATGATAAACAGCACTTTTGCTCTTGTGATGTCAGTTGTATAACGGTTTTCATTAGTGTTTATCTCATAATGGCAAAGTCTGATTACAGCAGAGGTGCAGGGACTGAGAGTCGCCTTGCAAAATTACTCATTAAGACCGTAATTGCTTAACAAATGGCCATATCCTAGTAAATGCCACAGCACTTCCTCTAATGGGAAAGTAATAAAAATGTTTTAAATGTTTTCTGTAACAAGTGAAGGCAGTCCAGTTAAAGATGCAAACGTTTAAATATTTCTGACCTTACCGGGTTCATTAGGTTTGATAGTCGAACAATTAAAATAAAAAGTTTCATTATTTTATTATTTTCTTGTATTTTGTATGTCCCTCTTTTGCTCTCATGACAGTTTCCTCGAGCTGGCATGGACCATTATTTTCTTATTATGGACATTGTTGTTGCCACCTCTTGTGCTGGAGTTTAGCGCACACACAGTGTTTGTGTTGAGGGATCTGGTAAAGAGACAGCCTCTCTCTCAGCATTTGACTGCCCTCGCAGTGAGCTGTTGTCTTTCTCTCTCTCTCTCTCTCTCTCTCTCTCTCTCTCTCTCTCCTCTCTCTCTCTCTCTCTCTCTCTCTCTCTCTCTCTCTCTCTCTCTCTCTCTCTCTCTCTCTCTCTCTCTCGTTTTATGATAAATTGGGTTTTATATCAAATATCCACATTGCTGTGGGCAGACACCACTGCACTGAAAGATCCATAGAGGCTGATATTAGTCTCTCAGTGTTTATGTGTATGTGTGTGTGTGTGTGTGTGTGTGTGTGTGTGTGTGTGTGTGTGTGTGTACACAACAGCATATTATATATCATTACCTCTTTACTTCTTATTGTCATCATCTACAGTAAGACCACTGATATCATCGTATTTTTTAATCAAATCATGGCAGAGGTAGGCACTGTCATCTGAACTGAAGTTGTGTTACCTTTCACAATTTATTTCTATAGTGCTTTTTCCTGGTCATCATTCCACAGATGGATTATTTCATTATTCTCTTTAATATTTCATAGTAAAATTCTAATCTAATCATGACAAACTACATATTGATGGAAATGTCTAAGACTAGGTTTGACTTTGTCTAACTTGACAAAGTTTAATAACAATAAACATAAACTAAAAAAAGAATTATAAAAACACAAAAGCCAATTGTTTCCAAGAATGGTCATATGCACACACATAACATTGGAATATTTAACTACTTACCAGGCGGTTAAGCTCACAAGTTAAAGCTCACCATTGGTTTTGATGGATCTTGGTGGTGTGTGTACAGTATATTATATATGTACATAAACAAGGATGTGTATCCGTCTGTATTCAGATAAACAAACATGTCATAGTTTACACTGTGTCATACCGCTCTGACAGAGAAAAAGAGAACGATTTTCATTCTTCTGCAGGAATCCTCTCTGTCATAGTCCTTTTAATGACATTGTTGCTATTTTTACAGCTCTGTGCGTGACACATCCTGACTTCAGTCTGACAAAGATAAGAAAGAGAAAGATTCTGGTATCATATCATGTAGATAAGAGCCAGCGAGAGCATCTACAGCACATAAATAGATAAGAAAGTAGAAAAGCATTGGAGGAAAGATGAAGATTGTTCTGCATAAGAAACACAAAGGACCAAACAAATAAGAGGCTGAAAAGTGAGCCTAACAATGCTGCGGTGTATTGAGCGATGACGTGCAATAAATCAATTAAAATGAACGCTGGTTCTCCGTGCAACACAACTGTTCCTGCAGTAAATCATACCATCCATTGCCACAATTGCACTACTTACAGTGTGTGTGTTGCCATATCAATAATTAATCAACAAAAAGCATTTTAAATGCCTCACATGTGCACTCAACATATTCACTAGTTCACAAAATACTGTCAAATACTCATTTATGTAATTGCATATGTGTTGTGCCCTACAAACCTTCTGGCCATGTGTTTTGTAGAGTCTCTGGCTGTCGGTCATTATGTGTGTGACAGATTAGAGGGTGTTAACAGAAAACAACACAAGCAAAACACTGGAGCACATCATGCGTAACATACATACATATGAGACATTTCTTATGGAAAATACATTTAGAGAAGCAAATCTCACTCGGCTAATCTCTGAGACGTGGGATCCACTGGTATTTGTATTCGCTTTGCTCAGATGATTGATTCTTTGGAAGTGAGTTTTGTTTACGGAATGCAAAATTCGTAAGAAACTATGAGCATTTATTCAGGTGTCACAAACATTTCTCTATAGTAATTATTTTGTGATGCCTGTGTTTCTTGGGTTTTTGATTCCTGGTGGTATTCATGTGATTTGGGTTTATTTTTATGCCAAATCTGTGAAAAAGTACTTATTGAATTTGAAGAAGTAAACGTTTTGAATCTTACTATAGTAAATATTGAAGTATACTGTAGTATTTACTACTGAATATAGTTCAGTGTTTCTCGCTAGGGATCATCTACACATTTCAAAAGATGACTTTAAAATAGGACAGCGTATGTTTGGTAATTTTATATTGAATATCCTTTCTTAAAGTTATTTCAGGTTCAGGATAATATTTTATTTGGAAGAAATTGTGAGTGGGATGGCCCTTTAAATATTGATGCGGACACTGGGAGGGGCCTTCAAGTAAAAAAAAATTAAATCACTACTGAAGAATACAGAAAACTACAGTACAGTACAGTAATCCCAATTGAGCTTAGGCCTTTATCATTTTCAACACAATTAAACCAAACAACAACCCTAGCAAAGAAATATGACTTTAATGTTTCGTGTTACTTCTCTGGAATGGTTTTAATACTGCGGCGTGTAAAACATATTTGATCACGGGTTACAGTAAGTAATGGGCTGGTGTGGTACTGGGAGGATCTGGTGTTCAATTCTGACTGAACCAATAATTCACACGGGTTAACTACTGCTTCAGGCTTTATGTGCTACTAAATCTATCTCTGTATCCGTGATCTGACTTCTGTTCCTGCTTGACCATAAAATGGACTGCATGATTGGAGCACTTTCATCCCTTAGCTCTCATTCTTTGTTTTCCCTTGTATGGTTCAGGAACGGGTCACAATTGACTAGGCGATTAGTGTGGTTGACTAGTTTTGCAATGTGTACACAAGAACACATATTTTCTAAAGCCCTCTTAAAAACACTGAATTGGAGTCAGGTAAACTCAAAACAATATTTTTTGTACTATTTTTTATGTTAGATGAGTTACTGTAACTACTTTATTTTGGAAATAAGTACTTTTGTACATTTTTACTACTGTTGGCATTTGCAATAGGGACTGCAGAGATAAAACAAGCACATTATGAAGTATTTGAAGGCTAGACTGATCTAAAAAAGAATATGGTAATACAGCTCATTGCACTTCATGACCTTTTCAATTCACAAACCACAAATTAATCCAATACACAATTTACTCAATACTGACTCTGCAGGTACAATTGTGCAGAAATATCTTACACTACCAAATAATGCCAGCAGAGGAGATTTAGATTATTCACGCTAAGGGTAAGTTAACACAGCGTTTCTTATGTGTTGTTTTTGAAACGTTTTGCATACAACATGATACAAAATGATCCCTAGTCAGACGGATCCGCAAAAAAACTAATAACACTGTATTATGCGGTAGTCGGCATACCACTTCGTAAAGAAACACTATTCACATATTGATTCTCACGCACACCTAAAGACTGCATATGCATGAGATCACTGGTTTGACAAAAATAAAAACACTTGTTTTTACATGGTCACAAAAACAGTACTGTTTCCAAAATATTTTGAAACCTATTAAAAGTTTGTGTTTTCATCCAAAACGCTTAAATTTTTCAGCTTTTAGTTGAAAACATTGTTGTCTATATTCCCTCTAATAATGAAAAGGGTCATTAAATCCTTTTCTCAACGGAACAAAAGCGACAGACAGACCCTACAGTCCAATTCAACCCTGAGAAAAGTCTTATCAGCCAGTAGTAACACATATTTGTCAGACACCATCTTTTATAGACTAAATAGAAATTCTCAATCTCATACACACTGAGAAACACAAAAAGACAGACAAAAATATCAGACTATGCAACAGACGTTAAAATGATCATTATTACCTTTTTTATGCGTTTAATGGGAGTGTGATGTTTATTACTGCTTTGGCATTGCAAAACTTTATAATGCCAGTAATTCTGTTTTAAACAATGAATACTGGAAAAGAAACAGAGGTAATTGATTCGAGTGATACCACGGCAGCACCTGGCGATGTCTTACCTACAGCCTGTTAGTATGGGAGTGATGGTTGTGATGTGTATCTCTGATCCTCCTCCACAGGCTGATGTTATCTCTGTCTGTTTTACTTTATATCACAGCGATAGTCACACCGAAAGCAAAGTGCAAGAGAAAGATAAAAGGTGGAAAAACAGACTTTAATTTTTAATAACAGCATCAGTCAGTGAAGTGATGGAAGTGGGTGGTGTGTACGTGTGTGTGTTGGGATAAACAAAGGACCTATGGAACATCTGGACTGTGGTGATAGCCTTAATCACATCTTTGGCATACAGTAAAAATTCAGGCAAATTGTTAAGCAGAACTGTGTTTGCTCTAAAATACTAAACTATATGAAATCAAACCGCCTTGGGTAAATTACCTCTGCTTTAACACATCACACCATCATACACATGCACAATCCTTAATGTTAATATCTAGGTATTGAGTATTGATTTCACACGTCCTGCGAGTCAGACTGACGTGATTTAAAACATCATGTAAAGTGTTGAGGCGAGACCGCTCATTGATTCCTCAAGAGGTCAAGACTGAAGTCACATGTATCATTTACTGTAGTGTAAAGTCCTGCTCATATTCATTTCTCTATAGCCCTGACATGAATGAATCTTTTCATGTGATAAATTTTGAGGCTGCATGCTTTAATTCATAAGTCTGTCACACAATATTGAAAGTCGATCTTGAAAGGGAATTCGTGATGGAGTCAGAGAAGCAGAGGTTGGAGAACTGACTCTTCCTCTACTCCCAAATCTCATTTAGCTTTTATTCGTCAAGTGTTGTGTTTTTATAATTCGGGAGGTATGTTAAAGATATGTTTTTTTTATGTTTTTTAGATGTTTTACTATAGAATGTAGATTCGAAAGTGTGCTTTTGTCAGTCTGTACGAATGATAAATGATATAACATCAATACAGTAATGAGACAGAATTAACTCCCCACCCATGGTCACAAACCCGGCAGACATCCAGTTGGAGAGAGTGCATAATTGAGAAGGATAAACAGAAGGATAGGGCTTCATTTATCTACCTGAAGACAAAAAGAAGTAGCATGAGAAGATGAAAAAGAGATCAGAGTTTCATTTATCAGAAATACAATACAAATCAAAGTATTCCTTTAAAATCAACTCTCAACCCTTCATGATGCATGTCGTGAAGTCCATTTCTTGAGACATGAGGCGTGAATTAGCCTTAGTATATAAAGATTTCCTTAACACGCTTAATGATGTTTCCAGATGTTCTTCAGAAGTTCAAAGCTGCTGTGATCAGATGTAATTGAGCCACATTGCTCAGTGTCATTATGTTAATGGAGACCTTGTTAAAGCTGACAAGAGCTGTGATGGATAAGCATCTATCAGAAACATTCATCACTGATTCATCTTACTGCCCAAACCTGACATTTCCACTCTTAAGCTTATGATCATAAACCTTGTGTTATGAAACAGGCACATATAAAGTCTTATTAAAAACCAATCTCTCACTGGCAAAGCAATATTTTTATAAGGAAGAATTTGTTTCATAGAGCTGCAGTATGAGAAACACTGGGTTAGGGTTGTTTAGTACTGAAGTCATATGGCTATTGATCCTAAACATTGACAAAAACTTTTATGCATTTAGTCTCAAATGAACCAAAGAAGATGTATCACTATCTTGCAGCACTGATATACAAATGTTAATGAAATAAAATGCTTACTATACTCAGTATGTTCTCTCTTTATAGTAGAAGTTCACCAAAAATACAAATTGTCATTATTAATTCCCCTTTTTTCATGATTTTTTGTATTTCTTGAAATAACAAAAGCAAACATTTTAACTAATAGTTGAGGAAAAGATTTAAAAATTCTGTGCATTTTTGTAACTCTTATTTCCTGATATGCTGAAGTATGTTTTTTGGTTATTAGTATTTTGTCCATTGTATTGTACCATACATATTTTGTACCTCATATTTTAATGGTTTAATTGAACCTGAGGGGTATTTAAAAGCAAATATATTGTATAGATATACGTTGCGTTTCTCATCAGGACATTAGACATTGACTTAGATACAGTCTGCACGCTCCATTTCCGGCATGTTTTGCAGGTGTGAGAAATGCACAATTAAATGCAATGTGCATGCATTTCTTTCATCCATGATACAAGCTGTCAAGTATAGTTTTGCTTGGCAATGACAAAAACATCATTTGACGTTCCAACTACTATAGGCTATTAGAAAAATGAAGACACGCTCTTTGATATCTTTAAACTGCGGAACTGTCTCGCAACAGCCTCATTCTATAAAGCTAATAAATCAAAAAGAGGCACAGTAAAACCAGCTGCCCTCTCCAAAACGTTTGCCCCCAGCAAGTCTCTGATAAGCAATTAACTAAGCCAATTAAACAGCTGCTTTCTCCATTGCCTTGACTCTTTCCATCAGGCTCCTCGATCTGTTCACGTCCCAGTCACATAGGCAGCTCATGCTGAAATGTTCAAGTGCTTGCTGTCAGATGGTGTGACATTTAAATTCCTGCACTTCAATCACTGAACCAAAGATTTCAACCACAACTTTCCAAATTGAGTGCTGCACACGGACTGGTTAAGGTTTACAAATGAATTACTGCTGTAATACAGCACATAACATCACTAGTAAATTCGGCCAATGGAGTAAGCAAAACTGACTTAAAAATAGCATAAATATCTAATGACTAATAAATGCTACTGATTCAAAAATGCTTAAAACTGGGCAGTTTTCACCTTTTTATAAGCAGTGAATAGTAAGTAATTTTTGGTGAAGATTGATATAAAACAGATTCTAAAGATTCTTAAAATTAGAATAGCGTTTGAGTTTTAAATTAGCACAACAATCTAACTAAACATGCACAAAAACATAAAATTTTTAACTGTCGCTTGTTTCTAGTAAAATCTTGCAAAATGGGTTAATATTTACTTGCTTAGGCCAAAGAAAAACACATTTCTTATATTAAGATTTAGTCTAGTGTGCATGTATTTTCTTTTATTTTATAGGATTTTTTTCTCATGACAAAAAACAAGACATATTTTCTAGAAATAAGCTTTTACTTTCTTAGATTTCAGTTTTTGCAGTGAAGGAGAGGGATCACATTCAGACTCAGATTTAGTAAGCATTTAGCACACACTTAAGACCAAATAGCAACAAAAACAACTCGGAACAACCTAACATTGTGTCGGCAGGTTTTGCACAACAATTACTCATGTCAGAAAATATAAAAATCTGATGTGTGCTTTCTCAGCAGCTGGTCTGGCCTCATTATGAAGGATGTTTGAGCGCTGTTGCTGTGTTTATTATAAGCGTGTGTCAACATGAGAGACCTGCAGCTGAAGACATGAACCCCCTTCATGTGTCTGTGGGGGAGCAGCCCACCGAGATTTCACACAGTTCATCCTCCTTAACATGTGTGTGTGTGTGTGTGTGTGTGTGTGTGTCTGTGCATGTGTGAGAGAGACGACAGCATATCTCATTCATCTGTAATAATGAAGGGAGCAAGGGTGTGTAACAATGGTTGTCCAACTGACTAGTCATTTACAAGTCTAGTTAACTTTTTTTCAAATGTATTTATCTGCTAAAGATCAATTTGGTCAACTTTTAGGGGCACACATCTGTAATTTTGACATTATTTTACTGTGAAAGTATAATCTTCTTGAATATTATACAGATTGTTAATTTAAACCATTTACTTTCGAAAATTGTATATTTTGCATTATTTTACAGTATAATTAAATTTAATCAGTTAACAGGCCTTTACTGTAGCAGTTTTACAGTATTTTTCTGTGAAAATTACAGACATTTTTATAGTGCACAGTAATCATTCAGTGAAAATCTGATGTTGCGACAGACCTAGTTTCAGGTTTCTTATACTAAAGCTTTTTTTTCAACCATTTAAGAGTCATTGTAACTGATGATATTAATATTTTTTAATACCATAAAACCGTGAAACATGTAAATACTGCGGAAGTCTCCTGGTTTAAACCCTAATAATGACACAGACATATGTGGCCATTGTGGTAGAAATTAAGATTTCCTTTTAAGTATTTTTGACCTTGTCAAATTAAACAAGATTTTGCTTCATTCGGGTTGTGCTCCATCTACTGTTTGTAACAAACCAGGAATGTTCCTGAAATAAGTGAACATCCTTTAGGGAATATGTGTTTTACTGTATTAGTAAGTTAGTAAGTTAAACAGAAAGCAGACTAGACTAGTTATACAGAGGTTTTTAAAACTGATTAGTCATTCAGTTGTTCAGGCCGCTCACTAGTACTAGTCAATTTTGAAAATAAGTACAGAAGCTTTGCATTAGGAGGGGGGACTATCTCTCTCTCCCTCTCTGTTTCTCTCTCAGGTGTCTCTTTCTTTGTCCTTTCAGATGTGCAACATTAATTCCACAGCTGCTCCCCAATTTATGTTCACTGTCACAGTGTGTACACACATATCCACTGACAGAAACGTGCATGTGGGCGTACACGCATATGGAGATGCGTAGCCTTCCAGACCTCTTGTACGCTGTATGTGTGATATCCAGACACGTTGTTGTTGTTTAAGCATCTGTCCATCTGTGGTCTCATGTACATGTGACAGTCCAGCTGTTTACCCCGTGTTACATCTCGACTGCAGATGATGAGCTGTCAGGCATCTCTCACACCTGATGTTAACATCAGCATCAACTCTATAAGACCTGTTTTTATATTCTCAACGTTTCCTGGAGCAAAAAAGTGTTTTATAAAACTGTTAGACCTGTTACTTGACTTTAATTGATATTATAAAACTGGTACAACTACATTTCTGAATTCTAAATGGATAAGCCATTGAAAATACGCTACGTACACATACCTGCGACCACATATTGAATAAAGAAAGTTGTTTTATAAGTTTTATAATGCAATATTACAAACTTCTTTTGGTAAAAACTTTTTCCTTGGTTTCATGTTTTCTAATGTAGTGATAATTATACAATTGTGTGACTTATACAATTACACAATTGTGTGTCCAAGTACATATTGTATATTCCTGTATATTACATAATGCTGAAGACTACTCAAGTGATTTTTCTTTGCAAGAGAGAGAAAGAATTTAGATGTTGTGTCTGACATCATTATCACATGACATACATATGTGCTTAATTTAATTTTTCGACATAGTTGTTTTTCAATGTAAAGTGAGGTAGAGTACAAGCTAAACACTTCAGACATATGAATCTTGAAAGGATTTTGTCAATGCTGTGGTGAGATTTCATTGATACTGTCTTAATAAACATTTCAAACAAAATCATTATAATAAACGCAGTTACATGTGAATCTAATCAAATACTCATGCGTAAATGTTCCTTATTATACCTCTGTTTATTTCCACTGCGTGTAATGATACAGTTCCATTTGAGATATGTGACCACCTAAATTATATTTATGCGCTTCTCATTAACCAGCTGTTGAATATTTTGGTGGGGTCTCTCTCTCTCTCTCTCTCTCTCTCTCTCTCTCTCTCTCTCTCTCTCTCTCTCTCTCTCTCTCTCTCTCTCTCTCTCTCTCTCTCTCTCGCTCGCTCACTCATTCTCTTTGGATTTCTGATGAAGTGTATGTGAAGGTCGTAGTTGCGCTCAATGCTTAACTTAATGAAAACTGAGAAACAATCTGGCACAGGAGGTAAACAGCCTCACGTGTGTGTGTGTGTGTGTGTGTCTGTGTCTGTGTGTGTGCATGGTAACTGAATTAGTGTTGGCACGGCTTCCTGCAGCTGTATTAAGATGGATGAGCCAGGATGCCACATGGTAGCTCATATAATGACATGCATGT
Source organism: Beaufortia kweichowensis (assembly GCA_019155185.1). NCBI lineage: Eukaryota > Metazoa > Chordata > Actinopteri > Cypriniformes > Gastromyzontidae > Beaufortia > Beaufortia kweichowensis. The sequence continues at coordinate 3,888,799 of CM032795.1, read as the reverse complement.
TTCCACAATTACTCTAATTGATCTGGAATAGGGAAATTAATCTAAAATATTAAAAAAAGATGATAAGGATTAACAGACGACATCCAGGCTTTCTGGATGCTTTTTGTGTCATTTTCATGCATTGAGGGAGTGTGGAGAAATGCCCATCCTTTGAGAAAAAGCAGGATAATACACATAAAGTACAGTTTAAAAAAGAGAGTTCCCTTTCGATACTTCACTCGTACTGCGTCGAAGACGCTATGGGGAAAAACTTCTTTTTTCCTCTGAGACTGAACAACTTTTTAATCACGCAGTTTACTGCATAGCCGCGTAGCTATTAGCCATTAGCTTGCTCGGCGCCATGAGACCAATGGCTCGGCAATGGCGCCGTGCTAACCAATGGCTCGCCAGCGATGCTGCGCGCGAACCTATGGCGAAGCAGCATGCAAATTTCTCGAAAAGCAGACTGAAGGCTTCTGGCTATATAAGCCGCCGTTTCGCCATAGGAAATCAGATCTTTTTGCTTCAGCGACGACAACACATCTTCGCTACTCGAGACAACAACGCTCTCTCTTAGACGCCTCGCCGTTGAACAGCCATCGCGAGCGATTGGATCTCGTGGCTGCTTTCGCCGGGCGGCAACGACGGTCCCGCTTCCCCTGCCGCTATCCGGATAATATTAAAAAGAGCAATTTCCTAAGAGCAATTTCCTAGAGCATATTTCCTCGGCGTTGATACAAATGCCGCGACGGTCTTGCCGCCCGTGTAGCGCCCCGCTACACGCCGCTGACAAGCACCGTGGAGCGTGCGTGCGGCTTAGCCGCCATGCCGGGCGGGCGGCCAAAGAGACGGAATGTCCTCATTGCGAGGACATGAGTCTCGCTTCTCGCGCCGCGGATAGCGTTCTTTTCAGAGCGACCCGCTGACCCTCCGCCGCCTTCCGCGACAGGAGCCTGTGAGGAAGAGGCAGCGGGCAGAGGATCACGGCGCCGGCAGAGAGTGCGCCACGCCGGTTGAGCCCCCGCCAAGTACTCTCCACTCAGAGAAGCCTCTCCGGTTCTCTTCACTCACCCAGACCAGCGTCCTTCTCGCGGCTGCGAAGCGACATGGTCTGCTTCGGCGGAAGCGAGGGTGAGATTCCAGAGGAGAACATGTCTTCGGCTGCTTCCGACGACGAGGAGCTGTCGGGCTCGGCTCACGACCCGGCCCCCTTGCCGTCGACGGGACCCAGCGCTGCTAGTGGGGGCATGGACGCCGAAGCCCGCCGTCATGACCATAGCGGTCGAGGAGCTGGGTCTGGAATGGTCTTCTCCTGAGGAGCCTTCACGCAGCCGTCTGGACGAGTGGTTTCTGCCGGGGCGCCGTCAGGCCCCTCTCCAGAGATCTTCCCCGTTTTTTCCTGAGGTCCACGACCAGATCACAAAGTCGTGGCGCGCCCCCTACTCAGCCCGCCTTCGCTTTCCTTTCCTCTGCGCTCTTTCAGTGGATGGCGCGAAGAGAAGGGTTATGATACGCTGCCTCCATTGGATGAGTCCGTGGCCGCGCATCTCTGCCCGCCCACTGCCATCGGCTGGAAATCCAAGGCAGCTCATCCCTCCAAGCCTTGCAGGACGACGTCTACGCTAGCTGGGCGTGCTTACTCCTCGGCTGGACAGGCGGCTTCGGCGCTTCACTCTATGGCGGTCCTCCAGGTCTTCCAGGCCAAACTACTGCGCTCGTTGGATGAATCTGGACCGACCCCGCTCGCTTAAGGATTTACGCAGCGCAACTGATCCTGGCTCTCCAGCTACAAAGATGACAGCGCAGGCGATCGGCAGATCCATGGCCAGCCTGGTGGTGCTGGAGCGCCACTTATGGCTAAATCTTACAGAGATCAAGGATGCAGAAAAGGTACATTTCCTCGATGCTCCAGTTTCTCCTTCTGGCCTCTTCGGACCTGCTGTAGAGGGATTTGGGAACGCTTCACGCCTCTCGCGCAGAAATCTTCGCGAGGCCATGAAGCATTTCCTGCCCAAGCGCTTCCAGCTCTGGCGGCCGCCACGAAGTCAGCCTAAAGCGGGCGCCGACTCGCGTCCAGCAAAGCCTGCTCCCCTGAGCCTCGCAGAGCCAAGGAGCAAGACCAGAGCCTCGCCACCGCCTCCCGCCAGCCAGGCGCCACCCTTTCCCCAGCGCCAGGGACCTCAACCAAAGATCTCTTTGGACCCTGCGCCCTCCGTCTCCTGAGTTACAGGACAGGAAGAGGAGGGGATCAGGTCCCGCCAAGACCGGACCTCCCCAAGCTGCCGCGACTAGATCCTTGCTCACCCCGCTCTGTTCCGGTGCCAAGGGTGTCGTGTTTGTGAAAAGTTCAGTGTCCAGGGCCTTCTCACAAAGCGCCAAGACAAACAGCCGCTTTTACGGCCACAAGAGATCACAAACAGAGCAAATTTCTCTTCTTATAACCCAGAGCAACGATCCTTCCACAAACGCGATCAGCTGCTCATCCAACCCCTCACACGCTGGCAAAGGCCTGGCAGGCCATTCCCGAGTGTCAGACTGGGTCTTGGGGATAATAAATCAAGGCTACACCCTTCAGTTCGCCGTCCCTCCGCTTCAGTGGAGTGATATTCACCTTTGTTCGAAGCACAAACGCAATGTTTCTGCGTTCCGAGGTGAAAACTCTGCTGGCCAAGGGAGCCATAGAAATGGTTCCCCCGGCACAGAGCGAATCGGGTCTATACAGCCGCTATTTCCTGGTTCCCAAGAAAGATGGGGGACTAAGGCCCATCCTCGATCTCAGACGCCTGAACAAGGCCCTCATGAGACGCTCATTCAGGATGGTAACTACAAAACAGATCCTCTCGCAGATCCGCCCGGGGGACTGGTTCTGTTCTGTGGATCTGAAGGACGCATACTTTCATATCCAAATTGCCCCCCACCACAGGCAATTTTGAGATTCGCCGAGGGTGTGGCTTATCAGTACACGGTCCTTCCCTTCGGGCTGTCCCTGGCTCCTCGCACGTTTACGAAGTGCATGGACGCGGCTCTCTCTCCTCTGAGACGGATGGGGATCCGCATCCTGAATTACCTCGACGACTGGCTCATTCTAGCCCAGTCGAAGGACGAGCTGGTGCATCACAGATCCCTTCTCCTCAGTCATTTACAATGTCTAGGACTTCGGGTCAACTTCGACAAAAGTACGCTGTCTCCCAGCCAACGGATATCGTTCCTGGGCACAGTTCTAGACTCCACTCGAATGAGAGCGGTGGTCTCGCCGGACAGAGCACTGGTCATTCGGCGGCTCGCGCATCATTCATTTAATGGGGCCTCGTCCCCTCAAGGCCTTTCCAGAGGATGCTGGGCCTAATGGCCTCAGCATCAGCAGTTCTTCAGCTGGGCCTGCTGCGTATGCGGCCACTCCAGTTCTGGCTGAAACGAAGGGTTCCGTCCGACGCATGGCATCACGGACGTTTTCAAGTCAGGGTAAACCGAGCCTGCATAACAGCCCTCGCCCCCTGGACGAACAAGCTTTGGATGGAGCAAGGTGTTCCCCTAGCTTTGGTACACAGACGGAAGGTTGTCTCGACAGATGCCTCCAACTCAGGTTGGGGAGCGCTGTGCGACGGCAGACCTGCCTTCGGCCACTGGTCGGAGTCTCAGGGCCTCCTACACATCAACTGCTTGGAGATGCTAGCAGTTTGTCTAGGCCTTCGTTCCTTCCTGTCGGAACTGAAAGGACACCACGCCTTAGTCCGCCGACAACATGACGGTAGTGTCTTACATCAATCACCAAGGAGGTCTTTCCTCAAGTCGCCTCTTCCTATTGGCGAAAGACCTCTTGGAATGGGCTCACGTCAACCTGCGCTCCATCAGAGCAACGCATGTACCAGGCAAACTGAACCTCGGTGCAGACAGACTGTCTCGGAGCAACGTCCCCTCGGACGAGTGGATGCTCCACCCGCAATCGGTTCAGAAAATCTGGAACGTCTTCGGCAAGGCAGAAGTAGATCTTTTCGCCTCAGAAGACAATCATCATTGCCCAATCTACTTTTCGAAGGCTCAGGACGCGCTGTCCCACGATTGGCCCAACGCCCTGCTGTATGCCTTCCCCCCGATCGCTCTGATCCCTCAAGTTATCAGGCGAATCAGGGAACAGAGACTCAAGGTTCTGCTAGTGGCCCCGCTCTGGAGGAACCAGCATTGGTTTGCAGATTCTTAATGAGGCTGCTTTCGCAGCCCCATGGCCAATTCCCCTGAGACGGGACCTCCTCTCTCAGGCTTAACAGAACGATTTGGCACTCCACGGCCAGAGCTGTGGGCTCTGCATCTATGGCCTCTCGACGGGAACCCCCCGGCCTCTCCGAGAGTGTCCTAAATACCATTTCTCAGGCAAGAGCCTCGTCCACGAGACGAAGCTATAGCCTCAAGTGGTCTGTCTTTGCGGCCTGGTGCTCGCCCGCAACGCAGACCCGTATCCTGTGACATATCACTGATATTGTCTTTTCTTCAAGAGCTACTGGATAAGGGCCGCGTGTCCCTTCCACTCTTAAGGTCTATGTAGCAGCTATAGCAGCCTCAAGCACGCTCCTATAGCAGGCCAGTCAGTGGGGAGGAACGACTTGGTTGTTCGCTTTCTTGGGGGATCCAGCGAGACTCAACCCGCTCCTCCCCCCTACAGTCCCCTCTTGGGACCTACCCCTCGTGCTAAGGGCCCTAAGGAGCCCTCCCTTTGAGCCGCTACAGTCTATTGACTTGCTTCATTGACGCTAAAGACTGCTCTGCTTCTGGCACTAGCATCGGTAAAACGTATGGGTGACTTGCAGGCTCTGTCCGTAAGTCCCTCCTGTCTTGAATTCAGGCCCAACGACACTAATGTCGCCCTGAAACCAAGACACGGTTACGCACTCCAAGGTACTTTCAACCTCGTTTAGATCACAGATCATTACTCTCCTCGCTCTTCCTCCCTCAGAGCAAGATCAGGACCTCAACCTTCTCTGCCCTGTAAGGGCATTAAGGTGCTATGTGATCGATCGCCCACGTTCAGACAGTCGGAACAACTCTTCGTTTGCTTCGTGACCGCACTAAAGGGCATCCGGTCACTAAAACAAAGATTGTCCAAATGGATAGTCGGCTATCTCGCTGGCTTACACATCCTCGGACCTTCCGTGTCCCATGGGGATAAGAGCCCATTCGAATTAGAGGCGTGGCCTCGCCTTGGGCATGGGCTGGCGGGTGTCCATGACGGAGATTTTGTGCGGCGGCAGGCTGGGCCTTTCCGTCCACATTTACCAGATTTTATAATCTGGAGGTTCCGCCTTACAGTCCAGGATCCTCTCCGCTTAATATATGGACTGTTCCAGTATGATTCACGATGCGCTCTTAGACCTCTATCGAAGCTCGAGGCCGCGACCGAGCCTATGGGCGGACACTCTATTTTTAACATCACCTCTAGGTGATAGCTAAAATAGTATCGTTTGCCACACCACGCGACGGGCGGATTGTACTGGTTCCCCATAAGCGTCTTCGACGCAGTAACGAAGTGAAGTATCGAAGGGGAACGTGATCGGTTACTCACGTGAACCTCGGTTCCCTGAGATACGGAACGAGTACTGCGTTGCTAGCCGTGCGATGGTGCTGCCAACCAGGTCGTCGCTTCATCAATAGACCTGATTTCCTATGGCGAAACGGCGGCTTATATAGCCAGAAGCCTTCAGTCTGCTTTTCGAGAAATTTGCATGCTGCTTCGCCATAGGTTAGGTTCGCAGAGCATCGCTGGCGAAGCCATTGGTTGGCACGGCGCCATTGCCGAGCCATTGGTCTACGGTAAGCGCCGAGCAAGCTAATGGCTAATAGCTAACGGCTATGCAGTAAACTGCGTGATTAAAAAGTTGTTCAGTCTCAGAGGAAAAAAGAAGTTTTTCCCCATAGCGTCTTCGACGCAGTACTCGTTCCGTATCTCAGGGAACCGAGGTTACGTGAGTAACCGAGTACGTTTTTTAACATTTATATTCACAATCAAACCTCACATTCCAGGTAGAGTGGACAATAATGTGGTAATTCAAATGCATCTTGACTTGCAAGGTTGAAGCCACTTTAATATAAATGCTTAAACGTTTCAACACTTCTTTTTCAGGTGTATTTGCAAGTAATATTTTTTTTCAATTAAGAAAAGCAGCAACAACAAAGATTTAAACAATCCGTGCCAAACTTGCAAGGAGATATCCTGAGGGAGAATTAGAGAAACCAAATGGATTAGAATGAATAATTCATCTAGGGAAATATTGCCAAATAGGCCAGTTGTGAACTGAAGCACAAGGATTTCTTCTGCAATATATTTAGATTATGATGTCTTATTATTTGTTTGTTAACAGTTTATTGTCAGTATAACCTCTGGCAGTATGGAGAAAATGGAAAAGAAAATGGCAGGGATTTTGAGAAAGGCAAATGTCCAGAAACAAACTACAGTTGCAAAAGTGGAAAATAGTTGTTTAAATTACAGATTGACATGCTAATCTGGGGATTAAGTTAAAGCAGCAACCATCAGTGATGCTGCGCTAATGCACCTCATACAGATTCTGCATAAATGTGTTTGTGTGTGTGTGGCTATGCTCTTTTGTCTAAGGGTTTGATACCCCACTTTTTTGTGTGTCCTGGTTTTACCTCCATCAGCCACCCAACATGACCTCTCTCTTGTGTTCTGACCACACCCTTGTGACCTCTGCCTCCATGGCAACACAACACTGTTTACCATCCAAGGTTGGGAGTATTTGCACATTTCTTATACCACAACCCTAACATGGGATATTTTCTGTGGATATTGTTGTGCTAATAGGGCAACTTTACAAGTACAAACTTCATTTAAATTGCTGTAAATCATTTCTTCAAGTCTTACGTGGACAATTCTTGTTAAATACATTGTCACCATACTGTATATAAACGTTTTTGTAACATTTCAAAACATTTCTACCATGCAGGCATCAGTATTTCCTTTGAAAACCTACATCTATTATTTTAAAGGCCTTTTTTATTTAAATGTCTTTTATAAGAAAGTTTAAGATGACCTTCATGAAGACCTTCATTCTCAGCAAAACAATGACAGCAACTCCTTTTTCCTTTGTGTTTCTTCAAACATCCATCTTATCCTATTCTGCATGTAATTATTGTTCACAGAAAGATTTTTTGTCCACTTTTTTCACATCTGACCATAAAGACTTTCTTCTTTCTGTTGAACTCTCATTGTTTGCTCTTTCATTTTATTATTTTGTTACCCTTTGTTCTCATGCTGCATTTGACTGCCCTCGCAGTGAGCTGTTGTCTCTCTCTCTCTCTCTCTCTCTCTCTCTCTCTCTCTCTCTCTCTCTCTCTCTCTCTCTCTCTCTCTCTCTCTCTCTCTCTCTCTCTCTCTCTCTCTCTCTCTCTCTCTCTCTCTCTCTCTCTCTCTCTCTCTCTCTCTCTCTCTCTCTCTCTCTCTCTCTCTCTCTCTCTCTCTCTCTCTCTCTCTCTCTCTCTCTCTCTCTCTCTCTCCCTCTCTCTCTCTGTCTTTATTGTCATCTGGTCTGTTGTTTTATAAATGTGCCAAATATTTATTTATTCAGCAGTACTATATCAGAGGAGTCTGGAAGGAAGGAGCTGTGTAATTGGTTTTGAAATAAACACACACACTCGCACATTGTCAAAGCGAGTTGCTGTTTTACTGCCTCTCTCATTTAGCAGTGCTGTGAGGGGCCACACACTCCCACAGGACCCTCAGTGCTTTGTTATAGTGAGATGTGGATGCCTAAGCTTCAGCAAATGTTAATCATATTAGTGTGTTCACCTCAGATCTTGTTGTTATACAGTAGATCTGTGCACTTCGGACCTATTTTGAGACCAGGTTTGCAGTTTATTATATACAGGTGAACTACAAAGGAGTGTTGTGAATGCACTGAGAGAACTTTTGAGGGTTTGCATCTTCACAATCACCACAGTTCCAGTTATATAGGGATGTCAGTCGTAAAATTTCATTCTGAATCGTTTATTAGTTTAAATGATATTAAACACATTTGTGACTAGTTGTGCATTACTGTTTAATTGATTTTTAAAAAAATAAGCTGCAAATCACAGTAAGTGTCCATGGCAATTAAAAGAATGCCACAGATACTGCTCAAACCCTAAACATTTATTACATTTATTTATTCCACAGCTCTTTAAAATACATGATTCTGATTGGCCAGTTGTGACATTCCAAGATACGTTATTCCCAGATAACAATCACTCAATATTAATATTAAAAATTAGATAAAAATATGACTAATTATTAACATACATGAGATTATATTACAAATGAATAAACATTCTTGTCATTCTTAACAGTCGTGTCTAAAGCAGATAGGAAATATTTTTCCCTTGCTGAAGGTTTTTATTTGTTACAAATAAACAATAAAATATTTTAAATCAATATTTCATGTCCAATGATTTACTCATGTGACAAGCCGTCTAATAAATGTATGGTAATAAATGTACGCAAAATACATAAAGGAATATTAAAATATTAAAGGAACAGGCCTTTTTGATCATTATTTAATTAATACTTTTATTATTTTTATTTTATCAAGTTAGCATAATGAATAATCTGAGAAGCAACAGTGTGTTGTGTTTATTTATTGAAAGCTGACAACAGGGCAAAGTTTACTTTTATTAAGTAAAATTATCTAAATATAAATCAAAATATTAAGATGTCTTTCTTATTTCATTTCTTATTCTCCAGCCATTATTCTAAACCATCAGTTTCTTCTGTATTCTCTTTTTCCTGTGAAGGTACATGTACATTCCTCCAGACACAGGTCATTCAGAAATCCCATCATGAAGTAAATTCCCCAGAAAGCCTATTTACCAACATCAGACAATGACGGTCTGGGTAGAGGCCGCTTTTGACTTTTTATCCCCCCGCCGGATTTGGCAGTTTGGGAGAGCCACCTCCCGTTTTGCATTGCAATAGTTACGGTATCCAGGCAGAGTGAAGTCATGGGTCTAGTGACCCATCAAACGGCCTAAATGTGAGGAGGACAGACACAAACGCTCCATAGCTAATTGTGTTTAAAGGTGAATGCAGATGCCTGTCTATTCTCTGCTGTTTAAATCCAAACATTGAAGGCATTCAGCACTGGGTAGAGCGCTGCATGAATGGACGAGGAGTGAGCCGAAGATAGAATAAAAGAAAAGGAAAGAAGCAGAGCCTTTTGTCCATCCCTTTCTTCTTCGAAGGGTGTTTTGCATTGCCAAACATTTGCTGGAAATAGTTTCATTGAATCTTTTGTCCTGTGACCCTGTACAAATTAGGGTTCCCACAACGTTTCTTTATGCAGTATCAGGCTAGTCGGTGGGGGATATTTGGAAACGTGGCAGTGTTGTCGTAAACGTGTTAATAGACAATTATTTAGTTACTTAATAGTCTCAGAATTGCTCTGTTTGCTGTTTATATATAGTCTGAAATCATATTATGTCAAAACAAGACTAAATGTATGTGGTTTACTTTAGCTGAAAGGGTTTCCTGAAAGAATGCATTACATTTTTATTAAGATTTATGTAGTAATTTTTAAAGCAAACACATAAAAAATCTGAGTTCAAATCTGTCTCCTTACAACAGCAAGCTTGAAATAATGGTTTGTAAGTTGAGCTGTTGGGTAAAAATTTTCAGAAAATGTTATTTTACTTCAACACAGTATGTACAAAGTATGTTAGTTAACCTGCAAGTTTACGCCTCAAACAGATATGGCAATATAGATGCCTTTATCCATGTCTTTATGTATAGCAAACCCAGTATAAAATAACCAGTCTTACAATGTTAGTTAATCCAGGGTCATTCTTAACCCCCAAATCAATGTAATCTTAGGTCTTTAGGCTGATTACACACTGTTTATTTCTTAACCCACGGGGTTACCATTGTATTTGCATAGTAGCGATTGAATGTGACGTACTAGTGTATAGTATACTTGCGTGATGGGAAGGTATTTTAAACAGAAATATTTAAAAACAAATTAAATTTAGAGAAATTTTGAAATTTTTACAAAATAAATATGTTAGGATTCGACCATTAACCTAATAACTGTCACAGCAGAAATCTGAATATCTGAACTGTATTTTTTAATATTTTTAGATATAATAAATTATTAAAAATAGGTATTTTTATAAATTACAGCAACATAAAAAAAAAATTATAATTTTTTTTGTTTATGTTTATTGTTAAGAAAATGATTTGATCCTGAGTCTTTTACCTTTGCATCAATTTATAGTTTGTCATGATTAGACTAAAATTAAACAATAAAATATTAAAGTGGATAGGAAAATAACATTTTCAGTTTCGGTGACAGTTAGGTTAACAGATTAAGAATGTTCCTAATAACACAATCAAAAACAGAGTCAATAAATAAATATTATAAATAATACAGTATTTTTCACTCTTGCTAGACTGACCCTGGGGATTATGGGTAATTTCATATAAGAATATGATAAAGAATACACATGTCAGGAGTACTCAAATGGTTCTACTCCTTTGAAGTCGTCCTCCTAATGCATCTCCTGCTTCCTCAGCACTGGCTTCTTGACCTCTGGTGTCAGCTTATATAGGCGTGGAGATGTTCTTTATGTTCTGACTATGCTTTTAAACATGTTCTGCTTCGACTAGAGTACACAGCCACCATCCATCTCTGCCGCCACCTGAATGCGGCAATAAGGGAATAATTGTATTTCAGTGGTATTAAACAGCCGAAAGCCGCTCATCATTGGCTGTGCAGTGAGTAACAAGGTGAAGGATGTAGCCACACATTTATCAGCTGTCAGGCAGGACACTGGATACGTATCTTGGGATGCAGTTGTTTATGGACTTCTGTATATGAGAGCGATATGGAGCTGATTCAGTTCTTTCTTTCATTGCTCACTGTTTTTTCCTGCACCATCAAAATGTCACTCAGGAAAAGTTTTTACATTTTGTCAGAGATTCTTTAATCCTTCATTACACCATCATATATCATGTGTTTGAGTGACACAGTCATATTTTACAATGAGAAAGAATACGGTAAAAAAGATGTTGGTATATGATGACTTACTGTATGACAGTACTGTATGGATTATTACATTTGTGTGATAGTTCATCTCATAAATCCACAGCAACTTTAATATTAGTAAACTGCAACTTTTCATGGCTGTATGTGACAAACAAATAATAATGTAAAATGCTTTAAAATGTATTTTTTTAGACTGAAAACATTTTTGCTACGTTGTTGTGTCTTAGCTTTGGTTTGCTGATTTATTTGGCCTTGTTAAAAAGCAGTCCAGGACTTTTCAATTCAAACCCTTGCTGCTAAATTATGAGAGCTACACTGAGTCAATCATGCTTTCTCACTTGTACAAAAACCACATTCACATAAAAACATCTAGAGACATAATTATTCAGATGCCAAGATAAATCTCTCTCCGCCTTTGTGTCCTACTTTGATTGTACCATCAGATGTGTGTATGGTGAACACACTGCTGTTCATCCTCATATAAAAGCTTATGCCTGTGAATGAGCATCCCCCACTTAAAACACAAGTATCTGATGTTGAAGTAATGTTTTTCTGAACATCCTCCTCCCCTTTCTGCTCTTGGTTTTGATACCAAGCCTGACATCAGGCAAATTAGAAACAAAAGGAGAGAGAGTCTGACAGGTGCATGTACGCCGGCTTTAGATTGTGATCGGTAATCATTTCATACAGAAAAATGAGTCGTCTCATCAATCAAACGTTGTTCGCCAAAGGTTAGAGCTCTCCCCGAAAGCCAGGCCTGTTTTTGTCTGTGCGAACGAATAAAAAAGTAATTATCCTAAATCATCAGGCAAAAGAGATCTGCCATAATTGCTTTCTCGTTCTCAAGATGATTGTCGGCTTCCTGTCCCTCAGGATTAAAAGTACAACGGCAATAATCTTCGTTTAATTTATCAACATCTTGAGACAAAAAGCTAGGACGGACAGGATGACAGAGACCATTGTAAGCTTGCATACATTTATGGATGAGTTACATAAACACATCTGCCCAAGCTGTGTTAAAAGAGTTTGGAGCTGATAGCAGACAGCTCGTGAATTGAAATGACGTGTCTGTCCTTCATCAGTATTCAGCTGTGCGTCTGAACGCCATCACCACCAAACAGTCCAAACCTCCGCCGGACTGCTAAACACATCACGCCTCACTTTATTTAGTTCCAAACACAATAAACCTCTGTCATACCACCAAACACGTCAAACCTAATTCTCTCGGATGACTAAACACGCCAAACTAGATTCTCAAATGCACCCTCAGATTAGCAAATAAAGTAAGCTGTTGACCAAACAATTACACTGGCCTTAACGATAAGGCCAGAACATACTATTTTTGAGTATGCAGAGTCTGCAGACACAAATTATTTCTGTTCTTGTGGCTTAGTTTGCAAAGCATTTGCAATGCCAAGGTCATGTGTTTAATTTCCCAGGAATGCGTGGTTTGCTCCAAGGTATAGAACCTTGAATTCACAAGTTATAACTTGGATAAATGTCATTTTCAATAAAGTCGAAAAGTCGAAAATTGTCTTAAGTCGCAGATTGCCAGTCGACCTTACTAAGATATTTTAAAACTTTTTTTAATGTTTGCAACTGGCAAATATTGGCAACTTTTTAAAATATTTTGCAACTGGTAACACAAATTATGATAAAGTGACATAATTTGTGCCATTAAACCAAATATATTATCAGCTAACTATAAATATGTCACTAATTTATTTTACTAGTTAATTTACTAATCTCTTCAAAATGTTGTTTAAGAGTGGCAGTGTTTGACCTTAAAGAGAAAATAGACATTTTAATTAACATGGCAACAACTAAATCCACAAATATACTGTATGTCTTCAGCAATTTACAATTCATCAAATGATTCGTATCACATAGAAATTGTCAAATTTTTTAGATTAATCTTTTATATTGTGGTATTTGGAGGTCATTTTGAGTAATTAATTAACCTGTTGAATATGTAAAATATGAAGCATGATAACTTTACATTTAGCCATGTTTAAATTGACCCTGGATTAACAATTTCAAGTGTAAAGCAAACAACCAGCTTGTTTACTCATCCACAGGTGTTCTGTCTCTTTTGTGTATTTTTCTTATAAGGAATCCCAAGCTTTTTAGGTCAGTGCAAATATGTATGTCTTGCATACGTTGATAAAGCTATTGTATGGTCAAAGTGTGCTCCTCACAGGTTAAAGCTGTTCTGCAGAACTGGATTTAAACAGGGAGACTTTCTGGAATAAACTCATGAAAGGTCGAACGGTGAAGAGGTCACAGCAGCCCACAGTGCTTAAATCTGACCTTACACTTCAGAAGTTTAAGTTTAATCTGAGAGAGTTCTTACAGTGTTGATGGATTTCATGAAGCACATAACCTGGAGTGTGTTATCTTTACTTCTCTGTAATTACTTTCAGACTTTTACAGTACAACTTAAGTATGCTGTCTCTCTCTCTCTCTCTCTCTCTCTCAATCCGTCTGACGATTATTCTCTCAGTTTAATTGAGTCTATTCTAGTATCTCTTGCCCTTTCTCCTCATCACACACTTTTGGGGTTTAGAATATCTATTTTCTTTATCTCACAGGGTTTTTGCTGGTCTCTTTCTTTTAGATTTTCTCTCTCAACCTTTTAATTCATTTCAGCTCAGTGCTTTCTCTACAGTTTCTCTTGTTAATTCTGAAGCCAGTGGAGCCAGGTTCATGTCATATTTCACTTCAGAATCAGAATGGAGAAATAGGAAATCCTGTTTTGGATTATTATCCTATCAGGCCATTCAGATTTGCATAGTGACAACATGTTTTGTTAAATAAGAATCCCCCTAAAATTCTCATTACTCTTATGAAAAAATGTACTGTATGTAAAGATGTATATTTTTAACACTATAGAGTATTTTCCTGTTTTTAATTGGTTCAATTAAAGTTCTGTAAATTTATGTAACAGACTGTTGCCACAGTTAGTAAAGAAAAAGAAGTCAAGACTTTCATCAAATAATGCATTATATTTTAGTGCTTACTGCAAACAAACCTGGTTGTTTGCCTTCAGGCCACTTTAAATATATGGCACAAGTCACATGGAGTTATAATATGAAGATTTTGTTTAGTTTTTTGAAGCATAAGAAGAGCCCCAACCAACTTTCATTGTAAACAGAAAACTAAAAAAATCTCAGTTTTGCTTCCTACTACACTTTTATTTTTAGGAGAACTAACCCTTTAATCTAATAAGAATGTAATGGAAATCATTTTGAGGTGAAATGTGACCAGGACGTGTCTTTGTAAGATAAACCCCTGAAGACTATATGTATGTGTGTGTGTTCACTGCACATGGTGAAGTAAGATGGAATCAATTCTCAGATCTCTCAGAGTAAAGTGCTCAAAGCAGAGGTAGAGATTAGCCCAGCGAGCCGATGAGAGAGAAATAATAAGAGTCTAATGCACAAAAACAGCTTCCACTCATTCCTCTGTTAAACACGGCAAAATGATCCCTGTCACTTCTGCTGGATCTCACCGAGATGTGTGATTAGTATCTTTGACCTTTAGCGGGACAGAAGACGATGAGCCTGTGGGGATTTTGTGTCTGATTTATAGATGTCAGACCTCCGCTAGGACAAGAAACATTGATTAAAATCACTGCGTGATGCATTGTAACGGATAATAAAAGCAATCATTTATGCCTATTACAGGGCTCGGTGAAATACTTTTGATTGGTCAATCTCAACATTCTTGAGTCATATTTTTGTGTTATGACTGCTAAACCACATCACTGAGCAACTGAATTGTTTTATGTATCTGTATATTGGTTTGTCATACTGTTGTTTGACTTGTCAGCCCCATTGAGGGTTCAGTTCTTTATCTTTTGTGTCTCCAGGGCTTCCTAGTTCCTCAGTCATAATGGATTCATTACATGCACAAATTACACCAAGACATTGTGCTGGTTTTGTCAATTACTTCTTAATTGTTCAGATATAGCAAGGTGCTGGCCTCATTGTTGAAGGATCCTCTGCTACATTTAAAGTTGTTTGGCTTGCTCTGTTTATCTGGTTAAATGCTGTTGAAATCTATTTTTAAGAAGTTTGGGCTAATTTAGAGGAATATTTGATGCTGTGCATGAGCGTACCCCATATTCTTTCTGCGCAAATATTTTTGTGTTATACTTTCTTACCAATGCATTTGTTTAGCTTTGTTTTAAGACCAAGTGTGCTACCTTGGTATATGTCAAAAAATGCTCTTTTCACTTACATGTGAGCAATTCCATGCAAATGCCATGCAAATTGTCTCTCAAAAACATGTTATTTTTGACACATCCATAATGCATGTGTATTTCCTTAATCGGATATAGAAAGTATGTGGATTCTGGTTTATGAAAATTGTCCAAGTGCCTTCGAAGGCAGCAGCATCCTAACTGACAGAAACAACAAAGTGATGGAGCATCAATGCATGTCTCATTCCAGTATTTCATACAGAAAGACAGACAAAAAAGCATGTTTAGAGTAAGGCCATTAGTCATATTGTGTGTCTGTGTGTGTGTTCTCAGAAGGCTGTGGACAGATGTGAAGATTGAAATAATTCATGGCTTGTTAATGGGATTTGTGCTGAGGTTTCTCAGCTGCTGAGAGGCTGGATACTGAATTATTAAACAGCCATGACCTAAAACCCTTAGTGATTTTAAGGGCTACAAGAAGGACAAATGCAAGAGTGAGAAAGATTTTCTTCCTTATTGTGATATATTTAAAGATACAGTATAACATATTTACCTACATTATACTGTATGCATACTGTAAAAACATTTTACCACCATTATAAATTTTAACATGTATGCCATTATAGGTTGCAGTTTATCTTTGTTTAAGCAATATGTTTTGTTTAAAAATGGATGACTGTTACATAAATTGTGAAAAAGCTGACCACTCGATGACCACTTATTAAAAGTGTATTAATAAAAAAAACGAAATGTTGGTGTATTCTCACCTCAACCCACCCCAGAACCCGCGTGTTAAAACCCAGCTGGTTATCATTTAATCTCCCACTGATACAAGATTAAAAACCCCATTTGCATCTTTTGTCTTATTACTTTACAAGCCATTATTCACTGAGCACACTGGGACATGGCAGTTTCTTAAGAGAGAGATGAAGAGATCGAGCAAAGAGACACGTGAAGAGAGAAAATCAATTCTGTGTATCGTTTAGAGAACTGTTTTGTCTGCATATATCTGCATGCAGTTATGTCTGGCATCGGCCACAGATGTGTGTGTGGAAGCATAGACACACTGTCAGGTCTCTGTGCTTGATGTGATTGGCTATATTGGTAAATCAATGTGTCTTACCCTTGGAAGCAAAATCTGTTAAATGTAATAGAATTTGTCAGCAATCGATCAAATACTGTACAAATAGTCTTAAACCTTCTCAGTCTCTATCCTACACAAAGTCCACATTTTACGTGAGTAATATACTGTCAAAATGGAGTTATACAGACAAAACTTATAGAGACTTACAAGGTGAGCACACATGAACGCCACAACAATTTTAGAATTAGCAGTGGTGTCAATTAAAAAAGATAATGGCAGAAGTTAATAAATATAATTGGTCATAATTAAGTTTCAATTGATGTGTTGTGTGCACTGCTGATACACCCCAAGTACAGCCAAAAAGCTTGCTAGAAAATACTACTTGTAAGCCCTTTACTAAGATGAAAAGCTTGCACAACAAAACATTTCCCATCATCCTCTCTGATAACACAAGAATGGGCCGTTTTGATTCAAGACACCTGATGCGTATTTTATTGCCTTCAGTGTGTTTGTATAGTGTAAAATCCATCAGATACAATTGCAAACACAATTTCACAATGTGATTTAGACATCTAAACTTTAACCTCATCAACTGTGTGAGAGATGCACTCGCACATGTTGTTTATTCAGGATAAAGCTTCCACACAAACATGGAGGCGGTCAATGGAAATATTTGAACTGTTGGAGGGGCAAAGGCTAATGAAGCAGTGGGATATTTACTGATCGCCTTCCAAACACACAGACTGAGGATGCCGTGACCTTACACGCACCTCACATGTGTACACAGATGCACGCGAACCCCATGATGCATTGCAAGTTATGGATTTGAGGCGCTGGCTAAATGTTTTTCTCTTGGAGGGGAATTTGAGCGCCGCGCTGGAGGTAATTTATACCACAGATGTGCAGTGTCACACACACACTGATGCACGACTGTCATGTTTTAATTACTAATGCATTAGAGATGAGAGAGGCAGCGTGGGGTGGCGGCTGTGTAGAACAAGACATGTGGCTCTCTCTACACTAGGTCATTTAATGAGGGCTTTTTGTGTGTGTGTGTGTGTGTGTGTGTGTGTGTGTGTGTGTGTGTAAAGGCCTATCAATATGCTTAATGGGTTGATTTCATTTTAATGATGCCAAGTGACAGTTCAAACAGTGTAATCTAATCTCTTCACTGCAGACATAGATTATCATTATAGTCCACAGTGCTGTGGCAGCCTCTTTAGAGGAACTTGGGTGCTCAATAACCCTCTCTAAACACACACACAAAACTATCACGTCTTTGTTCATTCCTTTTTTCTATTAGCCCTGTCCCTAGCTAAAACACACTCAATAAAGTCTACCGTAAAAATCCTCTTAAATAACTGTCACAGCAGAAATTGTGTATACACATGAAAATGCAAAAGATATTTAATATTTAGATATTTGATGTTTTTTCAAGCATTTTTAAGTATTTAAAAAAATGTTTTAGGTATTTTTATAAATTACAGTAACATATACGTTTTTTTGTGTATGTTTATTGTTAAGAAGATTTGTTAAAATATTCAATATTGAGTCTTATACCTGTCTATCAATATATAGTTTGTCATGATTAGATTAAAATTAATGTGAATGCTAACTGAATAAATGTAAATGTAAAGTAAATAGGGAAGTAACAAGTGAATAGGGTGTTTCTCCTGAAGAACAGTGACAGTTATTAATATTAATTTAGATATTAGTAACAAAAGTAAATTTAAAAGGTACAGTATATAATTAGTGATGCTCTGATTATGATGACAAGAAATCAGTCTCATATGTTATATTTCTACTCTTTTAAAGCCTACACTCTAAAAAAGGATGTGTTGTTTTTAACAATTTTTTTGTGTTATGCTGTTTAACACATAATGTGTCATTTTGTGTTAAATACATAAAAGGGACAACACATGTTGAGTTGAAAGTAACACAAGTTGAGTTAAAAGTAACACAAGTTGAGTTAAAAGTAACACAAGTTGAGTTGAAAGTAACACAAGTTGAGTTAAAAGTAACAAAATGTGTTGTTTTTAAATTAACACAAAGATGTGTCTAGTTAGGGACAACACATCTGTGTGTTGTCCCTAACTAGACACATCTTGTGTTATTTTTAACACATCTGTTTTTAGAGTGTAATAATAATAATAATCTTACATTATAAGATTATATTGAATCTAAATTTTCGAATTCGTATTTTTATATCGTTTCTTTTCCTTCTTGCCTCTTTTTGGGTGTAGAGTGCATTGTATACAAATGATTGCATATTGCACTTAAGATGTTTAAGACATTTCCATTTCATACTAAATTATGTTTATGTGAAAATTAGGTCTGTGTGAGGGTTCCTCTGATAGCTTGACCCTAGAGAGACAGAAAATAACTGATAAATAAAGGTTTTGCTTTTTATCTCATACTGCCTCAAAATAGACAGCTGTACTCAGGTCAGGCTAGTAAATCTAAACTGAGCGGTGAGTCATTATAGTTAGCAGTAGTTGTGAAAAAAGACTGTGTAGGCACGTTTCAGACATGCACTTCTTTCAACACAGTTTTTCAAAGTGGTTTGTCTTTTCTGTCTTCAGTTTGACAGGGTCACAGTCTTTGGTTTGCCTGCGCAGTCTATAAATCTGTTCAGAAGAACTACGGTGACATCCACAAGACCTGTGGGCGTGTAGCGTAAGGCTCCGTGTGTGTTCATAAACATCTTTATGTATGTGTTTTGTAATTTTCAAACCTATGAATGCTATAATTTCTCCACCAGCGGCTCTCCCGAGAGCCCACTTGAGCTCGCACGCACACCTGGCTGACAGATAAAAGCTCCATTAGATCTGCCCTACCGCTCTGTGCTGATAGCTTCTAATGGCGTCGGGCCGCAAAGAGCGTGACTTCAATACACGCCAGTAGGCACACAGCTGTCGGTTACGCACACGCGCTAAATAAAGTTGTAATGAAGGTTGGAAGGAATGTGATTGGGCAATCCAATCTCTCTCTCTCTCTCTCTCTCTCTCTCTCTCTCTCTCTCTCTCTCTCTCTCTCTCTCTCTCTCTCTCATCTCTCTCTCTATAGATGTCTCATTAGTGGATGTTTATATGGGCTGCCCTATGCAAGTTGTCTGACGAAGCAGTGTTGCCAAGTCATCGTTATTCTGTGGAGTTGGGCTTCTTTTTAAATGTTGTTTTGGCATGATTATAGGTTAAAGTTGCATTTTTTTTCATCAGCTGTCGATCTTAAGACAGCTCTGGTATTTAACATAGTGTCACCCTTTGGTTGGTTTTGTAGCGGAGATCTGGCAACCCTGTCACTAGAGAGCCTGTTGATGGTGCGTCTGTACACATAGTTGTACGTATGTATGAATGTTACATGCTGTTGTATAGGACCAAAGATTCTAATTGCTCAACTAACACAACAAATGTGTTAGCTAACACAACATTAAAAAGTTATAATTGTTAAAACACCTGTAACATTGAGTTGGTACATGTGCATACTTGAGGCATCTATGTATATATACTGTATTATATCTATGAATTTCATTGATTAAAATAACGTTTGGGGAATTCTGTTTTATACCGAAACAGACATTCTACAATATTACATTAAAATAATCATAGATATATGCCATAATCATGATTTATGGCAATGAATGTCTTTAATTTCCCATATCACACGATGTAACAAGTTAAATATTTCACCGTCTTTGACAACTAATAACAATATTTAACTGAAAATCCAGAGCGTAGGCATTCATCACACTATGCAATATTTTAAATGAGAGGATGTTTTGTATTGTAAATATAGTCATTTTATTCAAAAACATAGTCCTTGACGGATGAGTTACACATGGCCTATCCAATAATATACACAGTAGAAATAGTAGGTGAACAAATAAACAGGTGTTTTGAAAGGATTTTGTATGACATCACATCTAAATCAAATCAGTTTATGTTGACATTGAGCCAATACAGTGTAAACCGTAAACCACAGTGACTCGGTTGAAGGATTAGAGACTGTAGTGTACATTGTCCTCCTCACCCGCTGTGTGTGTGTGTGTGTGTGTGTGTGTAAGACCATGTCACCACCTCTCATCTCCCTCACAGACCCATACGTGACCCCTCTCTGTACACCCATCATTTTGTTCCTTGTGTTCCTTCATGGTTGAAATCACCTCATCTTAACATCATAGCCATGAGATGACAGGAAATTACACCCTGTCACCCTCTGATACACACACAAAGAACATCAGAGACAATGTGGATCAAAAATATCATGGAGTGAACATGCTGAAAAAAATGTGTAAATTTGGCTCCTTTTATATCAGATATTTTATTTGAGGTGAACATATTCATATTTAAAATATAGCAAGCATAAACTGAGAAACAAACAAGGAAAATCAATTAGTTTCTCATAAATATTGCGGTTATTCTTGTTTCAGCTTGTCCTTGTTCTGTAATGATGTTTACATGATGTGCTGTCCTGAGGGATAAACAAGGAAGAAAGATGGAAAGAAAGAGTATTTTTAATCCCTGAAAGCTGCTCATTTTATCTTTACCATGTAAAGATTACCAGTTATTACGCAGGGGATGAATGCTGTAACATCTAATAAAAGCAGTTTTTAACGCACATAAAAATAGGTGTGTGCGTGTGGAGGTATGTCCTACTTAGATGTGTGTTGGCTTGCATACAAAGCATGGTGTTTTTAACTGAAAACTAATATAAAGGGTCATATAATAGGCATTTAGGAATGGCCGTGAGGCCAGTAGATTTAAACATCATGTGTAGTCCAAAACAACAGTTTAACAAACTTTACTACTGTACACCTATTTGTGATCAAAGGGCAAAGCAAAGTTGTTTGGGTCATGTTTTACCTTTGTTGTGAGGACCAAACGTCCCCAGATATCTAGCAGCTCTAGTAAAAGCAGATTTATTATTAATGTTTTAATTATTATCTTAAAATGCAAAAGGTTTTCTGTGGTAGTTAGGGAATAGAAAGTCCCTTTTAAGATACAAAAACAATCATGTATTTGTCTGTGTAAGTTATAACGATTAAAATGCTTTGTGTGCAGAATATAGCCGCGATCAGACAGATGTAGAGCTCGGTGTGTTGTGTCAGTCTGTGGTTTGGGCTCAGGATGGTCATATTGTCTCTCTGAAGTGTTCATTAGCAGAAGACTTTAACAGGGAGATCAGACCACAGACAGGAGCAGCTCAGGGGAATTGTGGGTGTTGGCAGACAGGTGGGGTTACAATGAACAATGAAGACTGTGAGGAAGAATCAAAACTATTTGGGTCATTCAACATGGCAATAAATCATATAGTATATCAACAATTCTGTTCTCTGCAAATTTGGAAATAATAGTTTAAAAAAACATCGACCCAAATTAAGTAAAAGCAATTAAGCTTTATTAGGCTATTGATGTGACTCTCTAGATGACTGTACATTTATAAAACAACTGGTCTCATTATCATATCTTAAAATATTAATTTGTCAACAATATAAAAACTCACTATTTGGTCAGTGGTTGTCCACAAGTTTTAATCCAAAATAAGCCAGCCTGAAATTCATGCTAAACTGCACTTTTCATTTCACAATCAGAGCATGTAAACGATTTTTTTTCAGTTTAACAGATTGTCATTTAGATGGACAGAGATTGTCAGTGCAGACTGTGTTTGTGAATGTTGTGTTCAGTGAGCTGCGTTGATTAGATATCCACACCGTCTGAACAGGTAAACGACTCGTCCAGAGGATCGGCAGTGAACTGAATCCTTCTCTGCGTTCTGCTAGGTTTTATAAGGTGTATTCGGTGTGCTGTGATGGCTGAGCATGACTGAACATTCACTGTTGTGCAACATGTTATATCTGTTCAGCAAAGACAAATGCTTTCACAGAGAGAAATGTTTTTTCAACACCAGCAGATTCGGTCTGGGATTAACAGTCTGGGAAGATACTTGTGTTTTGTATTTAGTATAAATATGCGGTATGGTCAATTTCCAACAAATGTACTATTTTTATTGTTTTTTTAGTATCAACTTTATTCTTGAAGGCCATTTACACAATACCGTTTTTAACTAAAAGCTAAACTTTTCACATATTTGTGGCACTTGTTTACATGATAACAAAACATAATGTTTTGGGGCCTGAATATCCAAACATTTGAAAAGAGTGAAATGGTTAAAGTGGTTAAAACTTGTTAATTTTGTGAAATTAGGTCTTTTCTATGATTGTGTCCATACAAACCCTGATGATCAACACAAATCTGATCTTCTGTACAAAGACGGGCACATGTTCAATGTCACAAATTAGCACATTTCACTAGTGACCTAGAAAAAGTCTGAAATCTAAATACTTCAGTATTATTTTGCATCATAATATTGAACCCTACTGTACATATAAATGTTTTTGTGCTCTCACGCACTCTCTTGCTCTCAGATCTATCAGATATGACTTCTCATCGTCCTGTCTAGCAGTTCTTTACCTCCCATGTGTGTCTCTCATTCGGGCAGCTGTCGACCCTGTTGGTCCCCTGCTGGTCTTAAAGCAGGAGATGGGAATGGTTTTTATCTCATCTTAATTCCGGTGGGGCCGCAGACATGACAGACCCCGGCTTTATCACCGCAGCTCTGCAGGAACTCTGTCTGCTCCTTATGAAATTCATTACCATTCAAACCACCTCATACACACACACACACACACACACACACACACTAGAAATACTAGATATGTGCAGACACCCATATTTTAAAATTCATATGTACGTTAACTTAAACAGTCCAGATGTCAGTATATATATAGAGATGTGTATAAACGGGTATGCCTATGTGATTGAATTTAAACTGAGATTGAAAAATAACTATTTCATATATTCATATATATATATATATATATATATATATATATATATATATATATATATATATATATATATATATATATGCATTAAAGTATAGCAAAATATCCAGACACACACACTCCCAGACATATTAATAGTAGCTCAGTGCTCAGGTGTGTGTCTTTTGTCTTACTGACAGACTATATTCTCTTGAGATGAACCATCTGCACATACACACACACACATTGAATGTGGTAGATGTAGGTTAAACTGGGCTTTCTCAAGTTGAGTTAGTCTGTGTAAAAAACATGTTCATTCACAGACAGACACGTCTGGCTTTAGCTCTAATTTAATCATTACACCTGGCCGAATTCTTTCGTATATAGTGTATCTACCTGCATAAGCAACAGAGCGTGATACATGTGCGCACACACAAATACACACAGATTTGCTTATCGTTTGGAAATCAATGTTCTTTTCACATGTGACGAGGTAACACAAGCTGTCATAAAAATAAGTCTTGGAATTTACTAGAGGTAAGTTTCAACTTTATATAATCATTTTGGATGAAAGCATATCTGGCATATCCAGTTTTGTGCTGTGATTTTTTTTTATTAAGCATATTTAACACTCAAAATGTGTGCTTGTAGATGATTTCACATTATTTTCAATGGTGATGATTCTCATTCTTAAAGAATAGTCATCAAGGTAATCAATTTGTCTTTAATAGGGATAGTTCACCTGAAAATGAAAATGTTTTTATTATTTATTCACCCTCATGTCAAGGAAGAATACAGTAAGAGTAAATACATTTTATTTATTATTGGGTAAACAATCCCTTTAAAAGACAAACTGTAACATAGATTTAAAGCTTTACATAAACTATGCTCTAATTCTTTTTTGCTTTTGTGATTTTTTTCTCTGATGTAAACATGAGCACTTTGTTTCAAATGTAAATTGACTGAATGTCTTGCAGTGTGAATGGATACCTGCTAGTAAAAGCAATTAGGAAGATAGATGGTCTATGACACAGAGATGAATGGGTAGTGCTCAAGTATGTCTTCAACTGAATTATCAATTCATAGGTCCTCAGTCTTATTCAGGTGACTGGCTGACCATTTACATTGATGCATATGACCAGAGCGCCACAAATCACGTACCTCATGAATTTATGAATGCAGACGATAGATATTAAATGGTTGTGTGCACATACTGGGATTATGTGAGAGGTTTGATTAATGATGAGAATTGTAAATGTATATGTTTTGGATTTAGTAAGTCTAGCCCAAATGATGTACAACACACAATACACTTGTATACACAATCTGTCGCCACATTATTATATTTTTGAGCCTTTATTTTATTATTCTGTTTATTTGCCTTAATGCAAATAAACCAGCGTGCTATTATTTGTTGCATAGTGACAGTTACGTTAAATATGCACAGCAAGCTCTAATTAGTAAACGCTAATAACTCATAAGTTATTAGCAGGTGCGGCTTACACAAACTTTGCCAGCAAAGTGAATCAACAAAATTGGCTAATGATTGGACAGTGTTATCTGCGGGTGTTAATTTCAAACCCTGTTTTTTTTTGATATACAAATCCTTTTCAGATAATACCATTCAATTTTGCTACTGAACAGCTGTTTACTTCAGATACAGCCTACATTGAAACATTCCTCCATTAATAGCCTTCGTCAAGAGTTTTGACAAACCTACCTTCAAAAGTTTATTTGTAAGAATCTCTCTCTCTCTCTCTCTCTCTCTCTCTCTCTCTCTCTCTCTCTCTCTCTCTCTCTCTCTCTCTCTCTCTCTCTCTCTCTCTGATGATGACCCTCATAGTGAAGGAGGCAGGCAGGCAGTAAACACTTCAGATGTAATTATGATGGTAGTGAGCTTAGAAAATCAAGCTTGTCTCTCTGGAATTTGACAAATGCATTTATCAGAAGGCGACTGCCTCAGACCTTGAGTTCTCAGCCTAATACATCATAATGCCATTAGATTTAGTTTCCTTTCAGCAAGTATTTTAGAAAAAACACCTGTATATTTTATTTCCTCCAATTTTATATTGAAATACCATGTATTAACTTCAACTACACACACAAAGCTCTGACTATCTGCCGAGGCGGGAATGTAAGGCAATATCGGACATTCCAAGATGATGCTCTGCTCTCTTCTTTCTCAGTCTGAGAGAGAGAGAGAATGAGAGAGATCGAGACAGAGGGGGTGCAGAGGGTCAACTGCCCGTCTGCACAGGGAAATGGAAATAGCTCCTGGTCCACCTTCAATGAATAGCAATTTCCAAGAGATGTCCGTCTCGCGTCTGCCACATCTCCACCTCACATTATTGAAACTCGCTATTGAAAATGAGGTGCAGGATGATGGGAGTATTTGTGTGTGTATAGTGTGGTTTACATTCTTTTCTAATTTAAAAGTGGTGTGTAAATTTTTCTTAGCTTAATATCAACTTAAAGTCATTTCTGTAATTTATTAAGTGTAAGTGAGTTGGAGGAGAGTTGGTACAACCAGGAGCATCCCAGGATGGCTCAGTAAATGCACCTTTACTACTACGTGTCACTGGTGTCCCGGGCGGCCCTGGTCCTCGGTTCGCATCTGTTAGAAATAATAACAGAAGAAAGAAATGTAACGTAACAGAGTTTATGACAAGAATCTAAAACAGAAGCAGGAACATTGCTATAAAAAGTCATGTTGATGTATTGCAGCTTTGTGGAGGTGTAATTAAACAATATTTCTGGGCTTTGCTGAAGCCCCTCAGCATATGCTGTTTGTCACCCGCTTCATCATTTACATGCACGCCAGCATCAGCAAATAAACCAGAGCAGTGCCGGCAAATAAAGATTTATTAGACTTTTATATATTTATGGTGTTCTTGTATTATTTTATCCCTTTGAATTTAATTACACGGGAAACAGACACTATACAGTTTTCTGTATTGTTGCCACTTTTGCTACTGTTAACTCCAGTAATCTGCAGGACATATACCTGTTGACTGTGGGGGTGATGGCTCTCGTAGACACACACACAGACACTAATTTCAACACGTGTGCATGTAAATCCGGCTCCATCGCGTGTGTAGTTGTCTGCAAGCTTCAAAGCCGGTTCACAGGGAAGAACAGATAAGCACGGCAACATTTGTCACTGTATTTAGACTTGCTTTTTCTTTTTTCCATTGTATGTCTTTGCATAGTTTGTAGTTTGTAAAATGCTGGTGTCTGTAATCATGGGAGAACAGTGATCTTCAGCTGATTGAACCTGTTTTGACATGCTCTGCTCCAAATCCTGTTGCATTGCTTTCAGAAGCAAACATTTGAGGACACAGAGGAAGCGCACTTAATGCAAGACTATTTCTAAAAAGCAACTTCACAATAATATCAGTGAAAGCGTAAATCCAAGATTTGTCAATTATATAAGCATATTTATTACTGGTGTCTTGATTAAAAAACTTAAAGTTAATGCATTAGCTAACATAAACTAACAATGAACAATTGTTCTTCAGCACTTATTAATCATACTTGGTGTTAATTTCAGCATTTACTAATTCATTTTTAAAATTAAAGCTTTAACTGTTAATGCACAATGAACTAACATGAACAATTGTATTGGCAGTAACTAACATTAACAAAGACTAATAATTGCTAAAAAACTTTATTGCTGATTATTCATTCATTTTAGCTAATGCATTAACTAATGTTAACAAATATAACCTTATAGTAAAGCGTTACTGTAATATTTTTCATTACAGAGATGTTTTCATCAATACACCAGTACTGGATATATATATTTATAATTAACACATTTCATATTTCAATCACCATCTTGCATCTTGCAATGCATTTATTACTGTTAACAATTATAACATTATTGTAAAGTATAACCTGTATTACTTTAAAATGATTTCTTTACCTAATGTTTGTACATTAGTAAGTAATCTTCTGCTTTTTGGAGTATGGCGTTCTTAGCTTAGCAAAATGCTAACATAAGTTTTTTTTATTTTTTGCATTTTTGCATATTTTCTTGTGGAATACTCATTGTCTTACACCAAGATAATTATAATATAACTATAAAAACTATATAACTATAAAAGAAAAAATGGTTCTACATTTAAGAGATTAGCAGTTTCCACATCCCATCTACAATATAACAATACATTAATCATGGGATCACCTTCAGAATGCTTTTTTCCTATTTTTTATTCAGCAATAAACCATCGACAGCCACTCCAAATCCAGACTCGCAATAAAATGTGAAACTACAATGCACAAGTTTTGCATTGACATAAAATTATCGTCCTTTGGTATGGTCACTAGTTACAGTTATCTTTATAGTTCATCATTCTTGGTCATCTCTTTTCCATTCGACCTCAGTCCAGTCCCTTTGCCCTTCCTATCACTAACCAAATCACAACAAAATCACAACATCCCACTGCTAGTGTTAATTCATTTTGAGCAGATACAGAAGTTCCCTGTCATCTAAATGAACGGAGATACAGGCAGGCAGAGGATCTCTAATGCAGACATCACGCAGGATCTGAGAGGAGTCCTGCATGGCCTGACTCAATATGGGTGACTTTCACTGCTGTCTAATTAATTCTAAATGCATTAGGGAATAGTCAGTCTGCCTGCCAACAAGGTCTGTAAATCACCTCATTGTTGGATGCGGTGCCGAATCACCAGGAGAATTATGTGTAATAAAGTTTTGCTTCCCATTTATTTGTCTGGAGTTGCGGTGGTAGTATAATTCAATATGACATAGTAGAGATTTATTTGGAAAGACCTACATTATTACTCATCCACATACACACAGATTTGGGTGAGACAGCTGTTGTTCAGGGAATGTTAGGGATTTTTCTACACTTTCCCTATCCCTCACATCTCTTTAAAATTGATCGTAATTTAACTGTTTTAGTTCTCAGTAAAAATCCATCTCTCCAAATATATGTGTGAATTTTTCAAAATTTCAATGAAACTAAAACATTTCACAACATTGACATCTGTTACCCTGTCTGTGAAAACCCGGCTGAATTCTCAAAATTAAAATAATGAGAAGCATCAAAGTGTGATTTCTCCTAAAAATATCACTATGATTTCAATCTGACATTGCTTTACTCAGTCAATATTAAAGAAAAAATATATTTTTCATCAGTAGGCCTATGTGTGCTGTGTACTCTGGGAATCAAACCTTTTCTGCTCCACCAGCAACAGTCATGCACAGATAACATTTTCTTGTGAACTTTTATCAATTTATCAATCAAAGAGATGGTGACACTGATCTCATCGCGGTCTGTGACACATGCCATAATGAGCAGCAGACTATCAGCTCTGTTTTTTTGGTCGGTAGATTCAGGGTGTAAACCCTTAAAGGCAGGTATCATCAGAGGGGTTCATCAGATTACACTATTCACTGAATTTCATCATCAAATCATTTGTCACGTAGGCACATATCTGTAGCAGCGGCCTCCAGTCGCAAGTTATGTGTGGTTAGTCAACCCTGCCAACAAGAAATGAGCTTCTGTTGCTCATTGTTGGTTTAAGATTGAGGATGAAAATATAAAGGATAACATGTGCTACACGTATCAGAGACTGAGAAAATGTTTGAATCGAAGAGGAAATTGAATATACTTGCATGGTATACATTAATATAACCCAATGGTTAGGAAGAATATTAGATGGAATACTTTCAGAATGTCTTGCAACACATTGCTGCTATTGTTGTTACGAACATTGTATTATGTTTGGTAAAACTCATCTAATTCTGCACACTTTCATTAAAGTCGTGTGCCAGCATGGACAATGGCTGCAACCAGATCTTTCCGTCACGGATGCATTTATTTAGTGCTGGTCTGTAATGGATGTGATTTGATAGACATCATGATTTTAATATTAACACATGAAGAGTGAAGGCTGATACTCTAAGAGTGATTTCCACTCAGACTCTTAATGGCTTTTCTCCTTCATCATTTATCACCCACATTCAGATTCACTGTCGGTCATCATCTAACGAATTTTGATTAGACGTTTATGGGCTGGTGGTTTTGTGTGCTGGTGTATTTGATATTTCCATGGCTAAACTGAAAGCAGTATTCTGACTTTTCTATTACTGCAGAATAGACACAGCTCTCTACTGCCACCTACAGTATTTTAGTTGCCGCTACAGATAGTTGTGATGGCAGAAGGGATGTGGTGTTAAATTCCCATCATGCACCACAGTCTTAGTTAATTGCTAATTATTGTTAATGAGTTTGTCTTGAGCTAATTTGCAATTATATCTGGTATATTTCTGGTAATATGTTTCTGGCAAGTATTTTCAACTGACGTGAATGTTTAACAGAACAAATAAAGCTTAGTTTGTTAAAAAGCTCATTTTGTTTCATCATGGCCTCAAGATTTGCTTCAGCTTGATGGGTCTTTTTAAAGGAAATTTATGACCCTGTCTGTGAAGTCCAGGCTAAAGTCTCAAAATCTAAGGATGAGATTATTAGAAGTCATAGCCAAAAAATATTATGCTGTAAATGATTATTAAATGATTGCATAATAGATTTGTTTTTTAGATCTTAATATATTCACATTATATATAATATTTTGGTAAATAAAACCAGAATAACCATCTAAGCCACTTATAAATGTATTAAAACAAACAAATAATAGTTGTTACTTTAAAAGAACCACTATATCACTGATTGAATAACTGTTGAATAATAACTTGAATAAAAAAAATCACTAAAATCACTAAATTGTTTGTTTCAAATAGGTTTGTTTTAATGAAAGGAAAGTTCACATCTCCACTAATTAGTGTTTGTTTTCTGAGTAGTACTGTAAGTAATTACCAAAATGAAACTTCTCTTTTATCTGCTTCATTTCTACAACTTCACTCCATTAATTTATTTGTTTTTTGTCTTTTTCTGCTCTATAGTGTTTATTATGGGATCTGGTCTGCTGGTTTACCCCTTTGGTCTCAACTCCAACCTGGTCAAGTCTTTCTGCGGCGACTCAGACATCTACTACGCCGGGGATTGCCAGATAGGATGGGGTTATATGCTGGCTATCGTGGGTGTAATGCTCACCCTCTTCTTGCCCTTTTTCGCTAAGTATGCCCCTAAAGAGCAGCTGTCACCCACCCCGCTGCCCACCCTTTTATAAAACCCTTGAAAGCCAACACCCAATATAAACTCCCTGCTCTGCCATACTATGAAGTGATGTTTTGATGTTGGGTGGACTGCGACGTCTCATCGGTAGCGATGATGTCACAATGTCGCTTGGAAGTGGAATTGAAGACGAAACCCTCTGTGTTCTTATTGTCTGTGTTCTGGCTACTTCCTTTATTGGACAAAGTCCTTAATTTTTTTTTAGAGTCGATGAGGTGAAAAATAAATTTGAAGAGAATTATAGGCATTTTGGTAATTCTCCCCTTTTTGTAATTTATTGCCAAGGTCTTTTTTCTTGGTGGAAGACTCTTAAGAACTAATGACTGAAAATATGAACGGACACATTTACTGAGAGACGTCGGCATGCAGTGAAGAGAAACAACACATCAGGATCTCTGAAACATAAAATATCTGAAACACGAATCAAAAATGGATCCATCTCCTGTAAGAATCTGTTGTACTGAGTCAATTTACAGGATCTCCTGCGAAACTTCATTCAAACTTAATAAATCTGCAAGATAGAAACTATTAATACCATTTTAGTAGCTGTTTAACACTGGAGGACCAACACTGTGGCTTAACTTTACTAAACCTTTTCATCCTCTGTGAAAGGCTTCTGTGTGAATTTATATGATTTTCTTCACTTTCGAAAGCCTTGTGAAAGCTATCTCAAGAAATAGTGACATGGTTTCAATGTGACATGTTGCGTCTTTACAACTTCTTTACAAAACTGCATTTTAAAGCAAGAAGATCCAGTATAACGTTTTTAACGCGTTTTTAACGCGTTTCCCGATTGAATGGAAAATGTGAAGCCTCCCAATGCTTTCGTTACTCTAACACCAACTATTGCCGAATTCTTCAGGATTAACAAAACCAGGAGGAAGGCAGAGATGTATTAACAGTTGTTCTAAAGTTGGGTTTGGTCAACGCTAAGACTGTATGTTCTTGGAAAATACCAACTTCTAACCAACTTGTGCCTTTTGATCATTGCTAAGACTTAAGTACCTTTCGTCAGGTTACCTACTTCTACTGAAATGTTTTGTAATTTTTTTCTTGTTATATTAACGTCATGCGATCGTGTGTGTCTTCATCTGTAATGGTGATCAGGAGTGTGTTTTGATGGAATGACTGACGTTGGCGCTTTCATCCTGCTGTGTTTCAAGAAATTCAAGTCAATCAAATTATGAAAGCAAAATTAGTGTGTGATCAATAGCAACTACTGACAAACAATTCAGTCTTGATTTCTTGTGATTTATGTATTGGGTAAGTTTTTTTGTGAAGTTTAAATTAAGCTAATGTGCTAATGCTTTTATGCCTGGCACAGCAATATAATGAAGCTAAAGCTTCTACATAGGTCATAGTAATCTGCACTTGGCTCACTTTTACTGTTGTGTTGATACGTTTGTTTATGTTATATGTTGAGACAGGCTAAAAATTACCAACTGTATTGACCCTCTGTAGTAAAATATCTCCAAATTTGAAGTAAAGGGTGTTTATATTGAGTACTTGAGATTATGTATTGGCCCAAGCAGAATGTGCAGAATTTTTTCATATTCACTGATTTGGGGGAAATCTGTGGATTCTTGCAGAACATAAACATTTTAAACATTGTGTTATAATGTATATAAATGTGCTATAAAATGAGTTGTGTTATATAAATCACTTTTATTGATAGCTGAAAACATAATGAAATACCCAAAATATTTAGGACAGGACATTTGCAGGTTCTGTTTGGGCCAAACAGTAATGTACAAACATACCTGGTAAACAGAGCACAACATGAATCTGGCATAAGATGTGAAACATAAATGTTATGCAGGAGTTGATGGTGACACTCTTTCATCTTTAATCATGTACTGTATGTGAAGTCTGATCATTGATAAAACGTAGAACTTGTAGATTAGTGCTGTGGGTTTCCCAATGTGATGTTTTGGTTGTAAATAATTCTGTAACATGGCCTCCTGCAGAATGTTGGTTCCTTTTTTAAAAGATATATTTTGAGATGTTACCTCATCATGTGTTCAACTTTTGAAACCTTAAAAATGTTATGTGTTTCTTCTTTGTAATAAATCACTTCATAAACTAAATGGCTTTTGAGTCGAAACCAATTAAACTTCCAAATTATTTTCCAAGGTTTTAATAAACTGAATTAATACAAATTTCTATTTAATGCACCAATTAACAATTTAAATGCAAATGAACTGGAGATCAATTATAACAATATTTGATATGCATATGAATTATATCTGAGAACTGCAAAGTCATTCATTACATATGAAATCAAAATCCCCAGCTGGTGAAAACACAAAAAACACTGACATTTCTGAACCACAACTAAGACCACTCAATCTTAACTTTAATAGCCAACACACTATTTTAATATTTTCCTGTTACTCTTTCTCAGATTTCATTGAGAGCTAGAACTACTTTCCTCATCTCTGCGTCTGACGCTTTAACAGCCTCCTGGGAATTTCTTTGCTCTGACAGTGATGCAGCCCGGACTGACACACAAGTCATTGTGTCTGTCTGCCTGTTGTAGTTCCCGACGCAGCGATACGCCTGACCCCGGATCAGTTTGGGCAGCGTCTGATCCTATAGGACATAAACACATTCAATATCTCTGACTTTTTGCCTGCAGTGTATCAATCACTGTCAACATTACATGTGCAGTCATGCTGGGTTAGAGCAATTCCAATGATATGGACGTGACATTTTCAGTCAAACCTTAAAATATAAATTCTCAAAGAACGCATTTATTACCAATATATTAATCCTTCTGTTAATATTTTACTAGAACCCTGTTGATAGAGTCCAGACATCAAAAAGTATCAGAATATACATGCATATACATGAATATACAAGGGAAATCTGAATGCATTGTGGATTTAACAAAACACGATGCATATTTATGAGAGCAGTGAAAATGAACTGGGGGTAGGCCACTCATAGGCCACTCTTTAACATCAAAATCAACAAAACATGTTAATTGACTTACATTTTCAAAGTAGAGACACTGGACCACTTCTTTGCCATCCCTCATGAGGAATTTCTTTGCTCCGTAATCCGCGGCTGTAACAGCAGAATCAAGTGTGGCTGTGAGAAGAGACACTTCTGTTAGATACACAGATTAAAACATAGCAACTCACATCTGTGTGATACAAACTCCTCACCAAAAATCTCAAACAACATTGGTACTTTGACCTTGTACTGGCTCCAGTGTTTCATGCCTTCAATAACAGCAGTGATGACACGCAGCGACAACTCGCGTGATGGCTTCTATCCAACAGGGAAAAAATTCAGAGATGTCAGCTGAACAAATAAATCTGCATATCTGCGATAATTATTCATTCACAAATTTTAATACAAAAAGGATACACATTCTGCAAAAACTTTCTAAAGGGATAATTTATTAAAGTGTTGCAATTGTTTGATTGTGTAACAAAAGCATTGTAAAAAAAGTGTTATCAAAATAAGACATATGTGACACCTGCTGCTGAGGGGTGATCTGGTCCTGTGAGGTGTCCTTCTTAGCTTTTGTCCACATTTCACAGCCTGATTGTCCAGTAGATCTAAAGTTCCACCTTCGGCTATGACTCTGAGCTCCAGGGTCTTCAGCGTTTATTACTGCTGGGTTACACTGCTGGGGATGGTAAGGCATTCTGGTGGAATTTGTTGGCCTGTTAATCTGGTTCTGGAATCCACTGGACCATCTGGGTTGACCCACTGATGAGGAACTGCTGCTGGGAAAACCAAACCCAGCTGCTGGCACTGAATCCTGTCTCATTGGGGGTCTTTGTTGCCAATTATGTGACCTAGAAAAAATTGGCAAGCACAAAATACCAAACTTATGTGGGTATTTATTATTCAGTTTTATGCTATAGGAAACAATGTTGATCTAACGAAAAAGCACAGTAGCTATTGCACACCAGGCATGAGCAGGCTTTTTTGGATGAGGTAATGGTGCATATCCATGTCCCACCATACCAGGTGATGCAAAAGGTTTCATGTTAGCTTGTTGTGATGTAAAAGACATTCGCTGGTCCCACTGACCACTCTCACCTAAACAAAAAAATGAATAAAGCTCAGTAAATACAATACACAATCTGTTTATAAATTAATAAAAACCTAATGCAATTAGATTAACTTAGTTATATTAAAAACACCTGAACAAGTTCTACATGATGAAAATGTATGAGATTATTTAATGTATAAAGCGGTTAACATACATTTACTGCCTTACTTAGCAATCCGATCAGATCAGATTCTGAGCTGTTACAAAGAAAACACATACTTGGTCGAGCAGAAAATGAGGAGGATTCCATCCCACTGTAGTAGTTGGTATAAAAGTGTTCATTCTCTGAGCGATTGGACGTCAAGGGCAGCCTGCTCCTCTTCCTTTGATTAACCAGAGGCATGGAGCCTACAAACAAAGAGAAAAACAAAACTCCAACAAGTTTGACTGCAATATATTATACTGTTCAGCTTTTCAATAAAAATGACTGTTTTTTATACAGAGAGTTCCTTAAAATTTGCACACAAAAATAGATACTTACAACCAGCTAATACTAGTAGCAAACAACAATTCATACTGGATAACAGTAATGTCTACCTGCAGCTGGTGGTTGTTGGTTTTCTTTTCTCCACATTATTCCAAACTCACATTCCTGTGGGAAAGTGAAAGATGACATAAATAATAATTTTTTAGTATGCGATCAAATATTTGTAACTGGTCTTGGTTTCTGATCAGGAACACCTGACTCTACCAGCTAAATTGTATCAGCACTTTAAGATATGTTAAAAATAAATATTAAGAACAGAAATGTATATTCAGCAAAGGATATTGTGGGGAAACATTTCTATTAGTGTGTAATGAAGATGTGATTCAGTCATAAATTTGCTATTAAATCGTTTTGCTTACCAGAACACGCAAACATAAAAAACTCAGGCGTTCGAGTACCAGCGGAAATGGCCGAGCACTCACGAACAGGTACGAGATACGTAAGTGTTTTTCTCTTCACGAGATGAGCAACGAGCATGTTAAAAAGGACTTTAATTGCTTATTTATACATGTCAAGCAAGCATTTTGCAGAATCAGAATTCGACAATCGTAATATATAGCGGGAATAAATGATTAAATAGCAGCTCTGTGAGTGTCTAGTCACTAAGTGCTTACTGTAATAATAATAAATCCAATAATGGTCGTCTTGTAATGTGGCCATTTGTAAAATATTTGGCGAAGAAAGTACTGAATACTATTGAATAGTCATTTTGATCATTTATATGGGACGGTTCTTCGTGTGGCGTTTTCTTTGTAGTAAAACGCCGTTTGGAATTAACCCTCAATGTCCGTGTTCACAGTGCAGCACCATGTACTTTAAATTACACCGCAATTACTAATATCACCGATTAAATAACTAATAAATATTGTGTTTTTAACTAAAACTACAAAATAAACGTAATATTAACTTACACCTGCGTAGACAACGAAACAGATGCCAACATAGGTAAACGTGAACAAAGTTCGGTGCCATTCAGTCCGCAAAACGTGCTGTGAATACAACGTAAAAACGCACTGTACGTAATGCAATATCCTCTTCTCTCAACACATTAACATCTGAAAACCTGATAAACAAATGTTTGTACGGTTTTTTTATATTTAATTATTTGGGAAGTAAAATATTGGCAAATTTTTCTTTTAAAGATTAAAATGAATGTATTTAAATTATTCACATAGCAGTTCATAAAGCAGATCCAAAGCGACATAGAGACTAATAACAATTTGAAAATCCATTTAAACTACATTTATAAAGGTTCTAAAAAGATCGGGTGACAGTGGGGGCAGGATTGCAACCTTGAATATTTTTTTTATTTTTGTGCTTTTACAATCATTTTCCATTATATTCCCATTATAGTATGTTGGATGATGCATAAAAACCCTCTACATACTAAACTCAACAATACAAACCTATGACAATTTGCCAGTAAATGAACACTGTTCATTGTTGAACATTGAGAAAAACTTAATAGGTGTTGACAAGAACATTGGATAATGTAAATTATTACTTTTCTGTTGTATTAAAGAGATAGTTCACCCAAAAATAAAAATTATGTCATAATTTTTTCACCCTTATGCCATTCAAACCCTGTATATGATTCGTTCTTTTGTGGAACACAAAAGAAGATATTTTGCAAAACGCTGGTTACCGGCACCCATTGACTTCCATTGTACCTTGTGTCCATACTATGAAAGTGAATGGGTGCCGGTAACCAGCGTTTTTTAAGATATCTTCTGTGTTCTGCTGAAGCAAGAAAGTCATACAGGTTTGAGATTACATGAGGGTGAGTAAATAATAAAGGATTTTTATTTCTGAACTATCCCTTCAAATTAGGTTTCTTTATCGTCAATGTTTGGATTTTGTTTTTTTTATTGGAGTGTTATACATTTCAAAACATTAAAATAAGAGAATGCTGCACTACACTACAGATATCCAGAACAAAAACATTTCTCTTCAAATATTTCAGAATAGTTTTAAATGGTGACCTCAGTGTCACATTGGAGTAATGTGTAAGGAAGGGAGATAAACTTTCAACTCAAGTTAAGACAGGTGTCATAAAAGAGTAACCACAGCTATAGCTCATCACACTATATATATGGACATCTTCCAATGATCTGACACACAGAAAATTGTTTGTACTGATTTTGAACAATATATCTGTTGTCATTGTTTGAATTATTTTTGTAATAATAAATGTGATATGGTTTGGTAATTTTTGATTTTAAGATTTGTCCAAAATCCTTTTCCTGATACATTTAAATGTTATTAAATCCATAGTCTTAAACTACAAAATGCATAAACACTTAGCTCAATCAAACTTGGTGTTGATTAAACTACTGATAATCTACGAACGGAGAACAAAAACAAGCACACACAAATATTCTCATCCAGAATTTATAATGCCCAAAAACTATGCATATTTGGCATCTATGAAATACAAACTCAACAATCAAGGAAAGAAATACAATAAAATGATCACATCTTCATTCTGGGTGCCATAATTTGGCCTTTCATATAAACAAAGGAATTTATGTTAATATGTGCACATTAGTCGTTTTTATCCCGAAACTCTGCTAACCTGCTATACACCATTCATTATTCTAATTTATTAACAGCTAGTCCCAGTGGGGTAGCTTTGTTTACACCCAAAACTAATACTTAGACTGTACCAGTAGGGGGCACACTTGGGTTATAAATCTTGGGTGATATATTTTCTGTCTCCCTTTAGTAAAGCTAAATTAGGGAAAAAGCACAGCCACAACACTGCAGGACAAAATCACTACTGCTGCAATATGTGTAACCTGCAGTCCAATTAGCATTTCAACAGAAATACCCGTCATTCACGTCATTTGGGGACAATTAATTCTGGTAAACAAAGCTCTAGGTCTCTATCATAACGACAACCTTTTCAAAATGAACTAAATAAAACCCATGGTATACCACATTCACAGCAGAGTAGGGTGTAAAAACATCTACTCAAATATTAACATCACGATAAACACTGTTTGATGAATAAAAATGACATAAACTTAAGCTGTGCTTACCCACTTTTCAGCATAAAATATGCAACAAACCCCTAAGCCCATGTGTTTAATGTGAAATGTCAAAATTATTATAGTGAAACATTAGACAAGCGAAGCGAGATTGACAACATATTTTTAAACAGTCTTTTTCTGTAAGGCAGTAGATCACTGTTCAGTGTTAAAAGCCTTTCTGCACTGTGCGTTTATCTCTTCAAAAGAAAATTACGTTCTTAAAAAGTCCATATCATTTAGCACTGTACACATGTAAATAATAGCATGCTCGGTTTTTATTATAATCTAGCATACTTTAAGGCTTAAAGTTTTTATTTTATTTTTTATTATCGCTTTCAATTACATGGAACTACACACAAACATTTCCAGGGGTTGTCTGATTACAACCTACAGCCCTGACACCCATAATCTGCAGAAAATGTGATCCAAACAGTAATTCTGTTGCCATATGTTAGGAAGGACAGTCCAGTAGGGAAAGATTGGCTTGGAACTTCTTGGTTTTGGTTCACCTTCGACCAGTAAAACGGTGTCAAAAGGACATGGCGGCCCATCCGCAAGCTCTAACGTACAGTCAGTTAAATCAAACTCTGAAGCTCTCTCCTTTTCCATCGATGTGTCGAAGGCGCAGGTAAACGTCTGTGCCGATGCCCTGCATCGACTGGATGGACAAGGAACCTCCCAAGTACTCTGCATATGCTCGAGATGTGGGAAGACCAAAGCCAAACCTGTAGATTATGAACGACATCACATTACACACACTATGTAATTACTTGCATGTGAAATTTGTAAAGCTAATCTTTATTTCTGCTGGCTTACCCGTGCATGGGTCCAGATTGAGGACCGCTGTTGGTTATGTTATTGAAAAGATTATTCATCCGGGGATCCTGTGTGCTCTGTTCTGCTGTGCTGAAGTGGTAATCCATCACCTTTTCCAAAATGCTGTGAGGAATTCCACCACCACGGTCTGAGAACCTGCAAATTATTTCAACATCACTTTGCTTTTATCCACACAATTAAAAATGAAACTGAACTGAATTATCGCACATTGGTGCAGAATTAGCAGAGAGGTTACGCATTCCCCAAATGTTAGATGTGAAAATGATAAACAGTACAGAAACAAAACTGATCAAATGTTTTGTAATTGTAACTTGTTTAAAGTGACACAAATGTGCTTTTGTGTTAATTTTCTCTTAAAGGGACAGTTCACCCAAAAATGATTTTATCATTTACTCACATCATGTTATTCATAACCTGTATGACTTTTTTCTTCTGCAGAACACAAAAGATGATATTTCAAAGAATGTTGGTAACCAAACTGACTCCCATTGGCTTCCATTGTATGGACACAAAACCACAGAGACGATTCTCTAAATATCTTCTTTTGTGTTCCACAGGAAAAAATTTATTTTATGGATGACATGAGGGTGAATTTTTAGGTGAACTATCTCTTTAAGAAACACTAGCAAACAGTGACACCATGGAATGAAGCTTTAAAACTGTGTAAACATCCAAATGGAAGATGATTTAACCCAGAGAGGAACTTTGCTTCATTTGTCAATCACACACCAGACAAACGTATGAAGCGTTTGACTACGTTTCATGCTGTTAACAACCAGATTTGTTTACAGTAAAACAAACATGGTGTATAATATATGCCTGAAACCTCTTTCGGTACTGAGCAAATTTACCATTCGACCGATCTGCCAGTGTGTGCACAGCAGGATAATGGACTGCACTCCGCATAATAAGGTCTTTGTGCAAATAAAAGCTGAAGCGCCTGAAAACTATATGCTTCAATATAGCTGTGAAGGCTTCTAACAAAAATAGCTTAAAAAAATCTTATTTTAAAGGCCAGTTCATACCAAGAATAATAAAAACTATAGCGATAACCATATTTGCGTTCATCCCAATGGATGTTAATATCATGTTTCTTTCACATTTTAAATGTTTAAGAGGATTGGTTATTATATGGTGATGGTTATTATAGTATTGTTTTAAATTTAGAATTTAAACTATAAACTTTTAATTAAAACTTAATTAAAACTTACTAAACATATTAAAACTTTTACAGTTATCGTTCTTGGTGTGAACAAATCTAATCAAAACCAAATGTGTAGAAATGTGTTCAGTCTGAACAGTCAAATCTGAATTCAGTTGTTTTTTGTCATTGAGTGTGAAATGAGTAACATCAAAATGTACAGGTGAAACTCGAAAAATTAGAATATCGTGCAAAAGTTCATTTATTTCAGTAATGCAACTTAAAAGGTGAAACTAATATATGAGATAGACTCATTACAGGCAAAGCAGGATTTGTCATAATTGTGATGATTCTGGCTTACAGCTCATTAAAACCCCAAATCCACAATCTCAGAAAATTAGAATATTACATGCAATCAATAAAACAAGGATTTTACATAGAACAATATCGGACCTCTGAAAAGTATGAGCATGCGTATGTACTCAGTACTTGGTTTGGGCCCCTTTTGCAAGCAATTACTGCCTCAATGCGGCGAGGCTGATAGCTTCCATGCGACGCCGCATTGAGGCAGTAATTGCTTTGCCTGTAATGAGTCTATCTCATATATTAGTTTCACCTTTTAAGTTGCATTACTGAAATAAATGAACTTTTGCACGATATTCTAATTTTTCAAGTTTCACCTGTACTATGTAATATTTGCTATATTGTTATAAAGTTTGATTGCACAAATCAGTCTTCTGTCAACGTCTTTACATTAATTCACAATTTTTGGCATCAATATCAATGATGCAGTTAGGGTATAGGCATTATTAATAAAGCATGTTTTACCCAAACATAAGACTTCCAAAACATAAGGACAAAGCCTTTAAAGACAAAAGCCTGACCACAAAGAAAAAACTCTAAACATTGCAGTGCTTAAACCAATACTAATTATACAGCAATTTTCTTCTTATAGACCATCATATGGTATCAGATTATATTTTCTCATTTCGATATTAAACCATCTTGACAACAGACAAATTTTGCATGCCTTATTTGGAGTGCAAGTGAAAATATTGTGTACTGTGATTTGAAATTGGCCGTTCCATGTACTGGCCTTCCTGTGTACGGGGCATTCCCTGTAGTCTTACTAGATGCAGACAGACCCCTTTCGACTCACCTGATAACAAAGTCAGTATCGTTGTTGGCGATGGTGACCACCACATCCGGTACATTATAAGGGGTCTCCAAGTGACTCTCCATAGTGGCCCTGTTAAGCACCAAAAACATTTTATGAGAAATCTCAATCGACGCTGTATATATTAAAGCCTAACATAAACCAATAAAACCTCTTCATGCACTTGTGCTATTCAACTTTACCTGGTAAACCAAGCCTTTTCACAAAAGCTCTCAGAGAAAGCCCTAAAATCAAATGACTCAGGAACATAATGAAAATGTGATGAGTATCAGTCTGTGTCTCAGGTCACTCTCAAAACAGTGTCTGTAGTGGTTTAAAGCCAACAGTGATCTGATCTCCTGCCAGGGACACGCTGTTCTCAGCTGACCGACTCAAGACGAGTCGACCGAACACATAAGAGGGTCAGCCATGAATTAAAAGAATGTTTTGTATTTAATACCAGCAATGTTTGTTTATGCTGCATTTGTCCCGTTGAGTCAATAGCCACAGAAAATCATTTTCACCCATTAATCAGCTTGCCAAAACAAGCAGTATTAATACAGTTCTCTCGCTGTGGTTCGATTTCAATCTACTTAAACAATATTTTATAGATACAGTTATGACACGGAATAACAATACACATTATAAGTTGATTAAGAATTAAGAGGCAGTTTATCAGTACAGTGT
Organism: Beaufortia kweichowensis; assembly: GCA_019155185.1. Lineage (NCBI taxonomy): Eukaryota > Metazoa > Chordata > Actinopteri > Cypriniformes > Gastromyzontidae > Beaufortia > Beaufortia kweichowensis. Next base: position 3,847,113 of record CM032795.1, on the reverse strand, counting down.
TTTGTATATCTTGCCAATGGTATTGAAAACCTGTTCAATACCATCAGAGACGTAACTCATAAAGACACTGGCAGGCATCCAATGCGAGCAACAACAGACGGTTGACCTTATTTGAACGTTGCTAAGACAGCATAACATCCACAGAGAGACCGAGCGTTTTACAAGCTCTATCACAGTTGGTTCAATTTTCTTATGTCATTAAATTCTACCTTTTCACTGACCTTTAGAAGATCAATATTGTTTCGGGAAGGAAGAACAAAATAGGCGTGTCTTTCTCGGGGTAATTTTCCACTAGGTTTGTCTTTTTTGTAATACACCTCCCCTCAACAAGCTGCAACATCTGACGTTACATTCATGTCCACAGCATAAATGCTGAAAAGTGTTTTACTTGTTGTTTATGTGGGAAAAGGATTTACGTGTAACTCTGTGCATTTGTTATATTCTAAAATTATAAGCTTATTTGCAGAAAGCATTTATTAAAAATGAAGTGCCTGCAAAATTTAGGGTTGTAATATCACACCTAGGCCATTGTAAGTGTAAATATACGAAATGCACTGTATTTTTGACGTGGTGAGAATAGTTCTTACGGTGCATGAGAAAGAAAAAGACTGCATTTCCCATCAAATTATAGTTTTAATTCATTATAACATGAACATATTTGAGGATCATTTGTGTGTTAAAGTTTTGTGAATATATAGGAACTAGTTTAGAGTCATGAAACTCGCAGGCTGACAGTTCAAGTCTTGCGATTCATCAGCTAATCAGCTTGCACATCAGCAAGACTTGAACTAATTGGCTCATTAGGTAATTCATTACCAATAACAATGCATGCTTTTCTACCACTTTTTAAGCTCGTTAATGTGCCATCAGAGTTCAGCCTGCGTCAGCCGCCTCCACCTCCAGCTTCACCTGTCTAGATCTGTTTTCAGTGGATATTGTGCCTGACATTACTTGCACGCTCACCGCAGCATTTATGTATTATCAGTAGCATATACTTGCTTTGCAATGTAAGCAATTCTGGTTCTGCCAAGACCAAATACATCAACATGTCATGATCATCAACAAGCTTTATCCCAAGAGTTTATTTGTGGATCTGTATCTTTGTATTTGTGAATCAACTATTATATAACTATTAATCCTTACCAGTCAAGTCACTGCAAAGTACGATGCTTCAAACAGGTCTGACACCTTACAACATGATAAAACTCATAACATCAGCTTAATGCCGATGTTACTTCTCAGTTGTCTGATGGTTTAGGGTCAAGTTTCAAAACAAAATGTATTTAATTTTGCTCTGACTGAGCCAGAGTTCATAGCAAGCCCTCAACAATCCTGCACAACCAGGAAAGGAAAGCCAAAGCTATATTTTTCCTGGCCTTATACCAATGCCAATTCTGACACAGTCACAATGGAAAAGTCCTTCATGCACTGACAGATAGACAAAATTATACACATGCATATCTGGGTCATAGTTCATACAGCAGCATTCACAGTAACATTTACTGGCACTGGTTTACTGTTGTCTGAATGACCTCCAAGGCATATAAAATAGTTCAGATATCTTATTAAATAAGGAGGCGTGTCTATGTGGGTATGTTTCATTGATCTATATTCTTTATGCGTGTAAATTTACCTCATGGCATTCTTCAGCAGCTCGGGCAGGATATAATCCAGAGGAAGAGGAATGAAGGGAAAGCGGGCCGCCACGTGACCGTTGATTCGAACCCTTGGCGAGTTCCCATACTGATGCTCGCAGAGCCGTCTGAAGGAAATGAAGATGCATGAGACACAAATACTCAAGAGTAATAGTCATCCAAACTATAAAATATCACAAATGCAAGTCTGGGATTTACATAGTGACCAAAAAACTGTTTTTTAGCACTGGAGTTCCTATATATGTTGACCATTTCTACATGTTGTGCAATTTGCCAATTTTTAGTATAGAAATTTATAAGCCATATGCACAACTTATAATTGTCTACACTGCAGACAAAAGCATCAAAACTATTTTGATTATAAAATCTGTCAAAAGTGTAAAACAGAAACACAAGTACAAAAAGGAAATGAGTGCTGGGCTGAATATACTGATTGAGATATCTATACTCGAGGTGATTTGCTGAAACAGTCTTGAGCATTTCATTATGATTAAAGCCATTTTATAAATAATTTGACGCCAATTAATGAGAGTGTCTGGTTTACATCAGCCATGTTCATATTACAAAGGCTTAACAAAAGCTGGTCTTGGATAGCAGGCTTTGATCATGTCCTTCAGTGAAGTGAAACAGGACAGTTCTGCTGAAACAGCTTTTTCACTGAATCTCGTTCAAGACCATACAAAGATAAACATGTATTTTACATTTAAAAGTTATAACACAAACGTCACAATTTACACAAGTCTGGTATTGCCATATTCGTTATAGCATGTTATGTAAAAGGGTAAAAGTCTTCTTAAAGATTCCTGCAAAAATAAACTGCTTTGCTTGTTTTGCCTGATTTGCAAAAACAGTTGCAGGCTTATACATTTTGCAGGTTAAAAAATTAAGGAAAAACCTAATGATACATCAGAGAAAGAATTGAGTTAACTTGTGCATGTGTAGGCGGTAGGTGGGATTAAAGAAAAGTTAGAATATCTACAGAATAAAAACACTAGTGAAAGGGACAGAGAAACCGAACTGACACAGTAATCCGTAAGTGTTTAGCAACTGCACATTCCTCAAGGGCCCAGGCATGAATCTCGTGACCACATAGTGTACACAGCATGCTTGTGACCCACTTACTTTCACAAAGACTTTGAACAGTCAGAAATGTCAGACAAAAGACTCCAAACATTCAATTCAAAGTAAAATAAGCAGTTGCTGTAACAGTAACAGTATTGTATAATGAAGATGCTTTGAAATCTGTCCAGTCAATCACTATTCTTATAACATAAGGGTAAAAAGTACGGAAGTCTTAAACAGCCATCCATTGTTATTTTTTTCTTGTATTGTTTTTTTATGATCTCGACTTACTTTCTCATGATCTCGAGATAACAAAAGTTGTTTTCACACCACAAGTGTAGCTGAATTATTGTCAACAACTAATTTATAAATAAAGTTGGATGTTCGTGAATTTAGGGACCATCTCTAAAGTTATAATATTCATGTTTCTAACTTTAATAGCATTTAACAGCGTTTATTAATAGCGTTTATTTTAATAATTTTACCACAAACAACCACATGAACACTGTTCAGTTGGTTTTGTGCCTTTGGTGTTTGTTGACTGTAAGTCACTCCATTTAAATGGTGTTAAAAGTAGTATATTAATGTGTTTGTAACTTTGGAAATAGGGACTGTGTCTAATGTAAATCCAAGTAAAATCAAATTTGTTCATCCATGCTACTTTCGCTAAATATGCTTTTGCCGTTTCCAAACAAAACAACACATTATATTAAGTAAACATAAGCACATTACAATAATACAACTTTTGTTATGTCTCGATCATGAGAAAATTAAGCAGAGATCACGGAAAACCACTTTTGTTATGTCGAAATCACGAGATCACGAGAACAATGGATGGCCGCCTTCTGTAAGACTTCTGTAAAAAAGACCTGTTCTGATGTTGTCATAAAAGACCATTCTTTGCAGCAATATATTACTTAGGTGAGGTTTTAACATTCACCCTGCATCAGAAAACAAAATGTGCATTCAACTTTGTAAAATTATAAATGATTTAATGCCATTCCACAGTAGCAACTCATTCAAAAACAATTACACATGTCAATCCCTGCAAATCATTCCCTAAGACCCCCACTGTTTACACATTAAACTTATGTAACTCATGAAATACACACGTTTTTCTCCCACAGAGTAAATATTAGACTCTAGTTCTAAAATGACCTTATCTTGGTAAATCACAAACAAATGAATGAATAATCTGGGCTTTGACCTTTATCCTGGGCAAACATGCATTTACAAACCTGGTGCCATAAACAGAGCTGACTTTCCTGATGATAAAGACTAAATACCTTTAAAATGACCATTTACAGTATCTTAGGCACCCACATATGCAAACAGAAAGCAAGGCAGATGGTGAACAAGACAGACATACTTACCGAGCGAAATCAACCCACTTCTCGATGATCTTTTTAGGAGAAAGGCGTCGACATATGATGCCTACAAAGTCCGGCTGAAATGCGGGATAAAGAAAAATGTTATACTAAAAGATGTATACTAGTATAACATATACTGGCCATACATAAATTCTTACACATCAACTGTCTAAGTACTAACTAAGTCAATAAAAGTGATTATACGCATAAGCAGTTTACCAATAAGCAAACTACAATAGGTTAATTAACTCATTATGAGATAATCAGGCAATAAAAACATCATATCATACTGTTAAGTTCATATCATACTGAAAAATACTGCATGCATCTTAAATTAGTTACAGTTACAATCCGTTACAGCGTGTCCCTTTGTCAGCACAGCATGGAAGCGTAGCTTTATATATAGCCTTTTATATTTATATTGCATGTGGGTCATAGGAGAATATTAGTGGCCCACTTGGCTGCCTACAAGATGCTTATGTCATCGAGCTTAAGTCAAGGTTTTTGCATTGCTCTCGTTCCAATGAGGTCACGAGTGTCCTCAAAGTTTCCTAGTATGGCCGAGTACTCTTCAAAGACATTCATAAGACCTACATAGGATAACATTGCAGAAGCATTACGCAAGAGACGTACATTATCCTCATGCAGGGCAATGTGGTGTGTGGCCAGCATGCGGATTCCAAGACGAGACGTCAACGTTGTGTCCAAGAAATTACGAACCAGAGTCTCATCCTAAACAAACGAAACACGAAAAACAATCCAGTGAGGTTACAACCACTGTTCTCCTTACTCAAATAGTAAGCACACACAAAAAAAATTATTATTTTGAGGATGAACAAAACACAAAGGTTTTTGGAATCTTACCACAATGTGTTTACGACATTCCCTGAATCCTTCAGCTAGCATGGTGACAACATCTTTGTGATCATCAAGAAGCTGTTTTACAAGTTTGCTATAGCGAGCTTCAGTTTCCTGGTCCGTTATCTAAAGAAAGCAAAACAATAAATAACATTAGATTTTTATTCGTAAGGTATATGATATATATAGATATAAGATATACATTTATATGTCATTTTTGAAGGCATTGTAATAAATAAAAACCTGAAGGATTATTTTGGATTATAACTGACTCAATCTAAACTCTTCTTACATGGCCACTTACCAAAAACATAAAGCTGAAATTCACTACAGTAATCACATCAATTGTTTCATAATTGAAAGCGAAATACTTGGATTTAACATTTGATCAAAAACCAAAACAGAAATTTTAAAATTTTAGAATTTTAAAAACAGTACAAACTGTTCCACATGAATATGATGTGTTATGCATGAACTCTGTACTTACAGCTGGGAAGTCACTCAGCATATGGTAGGCCCTGATATAAAGCTCGTGCTGCGGAAAGAGAAAAACAAAGAATGGGTTCAATATAGAGGTAAGAGTAACAAATCTGTTCTGGTGCAGTTCCAGGAACCAATGTTCCCAGAGGCCTGTGCGCCTCATCCTTTTCCCTGAATCCCATCACTGGCCCCTCACCGACCCTTTCAGGATCGCATGGCTTACATTCCTTATGGATTCTAAGAACAAACGGCAAAAAGGGGTGGTGGCAATATCCTTAAATGTGTTGACTGATCGGCCATAAAATTACATTTGTTTCACTTATTATGTTTTGGGAAGATAACATGCCTGATAACATTACCATGCATTGTGGTTTATACATAATATGTTGTAATGGCATAGCAGTTAAGAGGTTAAACACGTTCTGAAGAGAACTAGAACAAGAACATGAGGCAGATGTGGGCAAAAGTTCACAGAGGAGGAGAAAACACAGAAGGAAGTAAACAAGCAGAGAATAAAGAGGAGGGGCTTTACATTGCTCACCAAGACACCCTCTTTCTGTTGTTGGTCGATTTGCTTTCATTTTGCCTATTTGTGGTTTGACAGTAACGGTAAACTAATAAATCTGTTTGTTTTGAAGCAGTAGATTAAACAGAAAGAAATATAACCATCACCTGCAGTGTAGTACACAAAAATGAATGTCTACATATTAGTTTCTTTACAAAATTTACACAAAGGAAAGCAGCCTGATGAAAATAATAACGTATGATTGTTTTCTATTTCACTCTTTTTTGCTCACTATCATATTCCCACACTTTCATTTGTGTTATATTCATGTATGATGACTTTATTGGTACAGTTTCCCACATTTTTGCAGTAAAGAATGAATATGTGTGTGTATAAATTTTCCTGGTAAAGTATGTGTCAAATGAGAATATTACAAAGACCAGTCCATCATTTTTATTTATAATACGTACTATGTATGAAATGTGAGAACAGCTGTCGAAAGGCTTAGCAAGCAAGTCCAGTTTACAGTCAATATGAAGAAAAGAAATACAGTAGCACAATGATTATTATTATGTGTGGTGGCATCATTACATATGACATAGCATCACATACTCATTAATCAAAAATGATTCCAAAAATCAAACACATATACGAGTATAAACTGTAATGAGATGAGAACAGAGAAAAATCAATGAAATCACTTTCAGGATGACATGTCACACTGTCCCTAATCGATAACAGGAAACAGGTATTTGTGGATACAGACACGGTGGCAGTGACTAAGACCTTTATAACACAGCAACTGTTGGAACACGGTGCCAAACTGAACTGACCTCGATTACTCATCACACATAACATCCTCTAACACTATGAGAGGTGGAACTAACAATCCCGCTTGTATGAGAGAGGATTATACAACCACAAGAACTGAAGATAACAGAGAGATCCATGAAGAAAGCAGAACTCACCACTTGGAGGATGGTCGGGTTGCAGCCGATAATAAAAGGTAGACTCCGGAAACCCTTGATGCGATGGGCGATACGGACAGGCAGCTCTTTGTGTAGGTACTTGGCACTGCTCTGCATTAAAATAATTACAGACAGATACATTAGAAAAACAGATTACTTTTCATGATAAAGTAAAGAATAGGTTGTACACCCTTAACTACTACAACATGATTTCTGGACATATTTTTAAAGTATATCAAATGTACCAAAATAAATGCCCTGGTTACTTTAAAGTAACATGTAAATGCAGTGATATCATTCACTCCTACAGCGCATATTAAAGTAACATAATATTCTTGTCTGTTTTTTCAACTACTTCCACTGTTTGTAAAGAAGTTAGAATAATTCACCTATAAGTTCAAAGCATGCATTTTTAATTGCTGTGCACAGTTGACAAACTGCATGAAGACTGTGCCAATATTTAGACGTTTTTGCAAGGTATCAATATTTGTTGATATAGTTGGCAGGAGTGTATATTTACCAGAATATGTTGACCGTCAGGAGACTTCCCAGCATACAGCATAGTGGCTGGCGTCAGTCTGACGGAAGGCTGTAAAGAGATAATACGAGTTAACAACATGACAGCACCAGATCACCATAAGCTTTCGAAGTATGGAAAGGGCCAGTGTAATGAAAAAGTCTGCTGCCCTTGGTTTGACCCGAGTGTGTGCAAACCTCATGGCAGTTTAACTGCTGACACTTAATACTGGCGGCATAACACTGTCTGTGCAAAAATGCAAGAGCAAATCAACCATGACGGTTTATGCATACAGGCCACTGTGAAGTGAAACTTGGATGTTTCAGTTTAAAAATTTGATAAACATTTTCTCCAAGAAAAAAATCCTAAAGTCTCTAAATTAACAAGGACTTAAAACTGAGGATATTGTATCTAGAAAACACATCTTTGGCTGGATGATAACGTTAACATCTGTCTATTTCTACATGCTTTAAGGTTATGGATTGAAGACATTTATAACGGATACATTTGCAATAGCAATTACTGTATATGTACTGTACAACCACAAGCATTGGCTGAAATTTGCCTATTGGACTGATATCTTAGACCATTTTAAGGTAAAAGGAGAGGTTTAAGACTACCCTTTACAAAAATTAACCCTGCTTTTCCCCCAGATAAATAAATAATCCAAAGGTTATTATAGTTAAATCATTATATATTTACAAATGACCATGGTTTTGCTACAGTAATCACAGTTTACCAATGGTAATTTGTAGTAAAACTGTGGGCATACAATTAGTAATAATCAGTGTATCAGTCTTACCACAATTTTACCATAATAAAACCATTGTTATAATTTATATTAAAATTAAAATAATACAAAAGACTGACTTGCGGTCATGTGTAACACATTTCTCTGATGGATCCCAAAGCGTGTTACTGACATCATATTATAACATGAATAGACGTTATAAGGACACAAAAGATCACTGACCTTCTCCGCAGATGCATCGATGGCAGACTGGTTGTAAAAAGACGTAACGGTTTTGGACCTCTCTCGAGCCAGTTCAGAATAACCGGACATGGACGATGTCGATCGCAATCTTCTGTTAACGTTACATTCTCCGGCGACAGATTTGGCAGAAGGGGACAGAAAGAGTCTGGTCATGATAATCCTGGATCCGCCGCTGCCCAGCAACTCCATGGCCCGGCCTGTCACGCGTCCGCGCATTTTCACGCTCTACTAACGTACACACACTAGCTAACAAAAATATAAATCCCGTCAACGGTTTAACCCAAATAAACGTCTACCTCGCCATCTAAGCGCGTGATTTTGATTGCGCACAAAGGCACGTCTCCGGCACCATCACACCGCTAGATGTGAAACACGGACGGGATGAAAACAGTGCACCAGTCTCTAGTGGCGTTTATCAGAAGAGACGTATGATCAGCCAATCAGCAACCAGAGGGGGCGGGGTTTGTCGGCCACAGCAGCAACGGAAATCCAACGACTCATGGCGCAACAAGGACAATGAGACAGACAGTGCGGCCGTGATCTGGAACAGCATGTTCTCAAACTTTTATTTAAGTCTGTTTCGTTCAAAGCACTTCAACGCAACGATAACATAATTCCACACGAGAACACACATTTTAAATTAAAAGAACATCAGTTTGCTAATAAAAACAAACTAAATAAATACAATTTTTTCCAGTTTCTATTAAAAGATAGATGGACTCAATGCACCCTCACCTGGAATCATTGAGGTATAGCATTTAGTAGAGAACTTTGGATGTGGGCATAATACAAACTTTAATAATATAATTTTAAAATAATTCATATTATTCACTACTGATGAATAATGTTATATTTCAGAAGTATATATGGGTATACCACTTATGTTGCAGTCCTATGTTAACCCCAGGTTATAACGTCTAATGCAAATAACCAGGACCATCATTAAAAATTCAGGACAAGGTCCAGGACAAAACTCAAAAAAGTCATTTTGGATAAAAGCATCAGCTAAACGCGAAAAATTTGGACACTGGCATTGTGTGAGACACGAACAAATGTAATATAAAGAAAACTGGTGTATGACACCATTTATTGAAGCATAATATAAGTCCAAAGTCCTTCATTGAACAATATATTTTTTCTGACAACAATCTTTTCTGTGCTATGGATCTATTTTTGACAATCTTTAAAACACTAAAACAAACAAAGTAAGGATATATTAAAAGAAAAAAAGCAAATTTTTAAAATTAATAACAGTATCAAATGAAATGACTGAGTCAGTCTGTCTCTTTAACACAAAATTTAAATTGGATCGAATGTGTCAGTATTCTTTGAAGTCTGTAAGAATTGGCTTTCCACACAAAACTGCAGTTCACAAAAGCCATATTAGTCAAAATAAGACATCTTTTGGTGTTCACTGGCTCTCTCTTTTCCACACCACGACCATGTTCTTGTCAGTAAGGGCAACCAAGTAGCGAAGATCAGGATCCATGGTAACGCTGTTAATAGATGGCCCCTCTACTGGACCCTTTTCAGCTCTAACAGGTGATGGCCACTTCAGCATCTGTAAAAAAAACCACACAGACCAAATGAGATCCTCCTATCCACTCCTGTGTGAATAGTCCACTCTATATTCTATTCAAAGAAGATCAAAGGGTTTATTCTATCTAAACATAATTCTTTTATTGATATTATGATGAATTATTGAATGTAGGATTATCATATCTGTCATCTGTATGACACAAAACTGCCAACAATATCAATCAACTTTCCTATATCTCATGCCAAATAAAATTCCTAATCCAAAGAATTTTTTACATATACAGATCAAGACATCTATATCTTTAATCCGGTGATGGTCAACCTACCTCAGTGACTGAGATAGTTTTTCCACTTTTGAAATGTTCCATCACTGTGTTTGTAATATGGTACGTCCATAGACTTCCCTTCTCATCACCGCACACAACATAACCGTACCCTACAAAAAACAATGATGTGTCAGTTTTCATCACCTCAATCTTATCTCATTTGGGATTCTGGTGGTCTGTTAATAATGACCACCATCCAGACATGAATGAAGATGACATCTGACCACACAACATGCCACACACGAGACATACCTGGGCAGGTGCCTAATGACAGATACGGGATATCAGTGCTGGACCACTGCAGCTCTGCCAGTACAACAGCTGCCACCTCTTTCTTTTTGCCGTTCCATGAGGCTCGTGTAGCGCTCCAGCTCCACAGGTAGATCGAGCCCTGCATGTGGCTCTTGGATGCTGGGAAGCAAAATAAAACCATTATTACATATAAAACCATTAGTGTTTTGATTCCTTGCCTTGGCTTGCTTACTGGGAGACTGCTGACATACATTAAGGCATAGGTTCTTTTTTCTAATTTTCTTCTTATTTTTTACTCACCCACTATATCATCTGAGAGGAAGCTCAGCCCATCAATAGTACGGTAGCTGGTTTTCTTGTCGCTTTTCTTGTAAATAGGAAACACAATCTCCATCTCTTCATTTCTGAAAAACAATGTAAATTTAGTCTCTCTTCCCTAAACACAGTATCAATCAGAATAAATGGAACAATGGTGACAATATTTGCAAATACAAACCTCTTCTGTGTGTTTTTGCTCAGCTGGATCTCAAAGCTGTACAGCCCTTCATCACAGGCCGAGAGGAGTTGTGTGTCAGGTGATGCGGGCAGCAGCGAGAGGTGTAGAGGAGTAGAGCAAGTCTCCAGCACTAACAGCTTACTGCGGTTAATCATTACAAACAAAAACATCATGACGCAGTGGAAAACTTTGCGTGGGTTTCTGAATCTAAAAACATACTAAGTACTTCCAGAGTATGAAAGTATATAATTATTCAATTATTAACCTGATTTTGAAGTTGTAGTCACGATCTAGTCCACCAATGTCCCACAAAATGATCTTATTGTCATACGTCCCAGCTAATAACAGGAAAAAGTGAAGAAGAATAAATCAAAAAGTTTTTTTTATCATAATAGTTTATACTGGTAATCTTATCAGTCTCATGTCATTCAAAGTTTCTTTTACTCACTGAACAGAAAGCTAGTGTTGCAGGGACTGAAGCGAACGATGGAAATGGCCCGTCGACTGGCCCGAAACTCTCCGAATGCCAGGTTCACTCTGGGATGGATGAGTTTTACAAGACCCCTTTTACCCCCAGCAGCCAATATATTACAGGGACGGGCAGAACCACCTGCCCGGGACATCAGCACCGTGGACCAGGCTAGAGAAAAGAACTCCTATACAAAATTAAAGGAAAAATTAGATCTGGTTTTAGAAGACAGGTCAGTTCATAACACTAGATATGAAAAGTTCACATTTTCAAGTCATTAATGATAAGAGATTCTGCTACATGAACATGATGGACTATACATTAAAGCTACTCACCTCACCAGGAACCTTGTATTTCTTCACAACATGTCCTGACTCACAGTCAATGACACACACCGTTTCCCCTCCACATGTGGCAACTGTCCGAGAGCCACTATTCAAATCTGAAAAATTTAAAGCAAGACGTATAAGCTAAATAACACATAAAGCATAGCAGTAATTTAATTTTAATTGTATCGTTTGATGGTTCTCACCGCCGCAGTCCTGTGGAGGTTCGAATGCACACGCCCAAAGCTGAGTGTCGAAATCTTCCGGACTGTCTTGTCGACTGTGGCACTGCAGGACATGGATGGGCTGCAGACTCACCGGCTCCTGCAACAAAAAGCCCGTTAATGATGCTGTGTGATGGGCAATCAAGAGTAAGCTGACTACAAACAACAGGAATTCTATGACAATACATATGCAAATACAACAATCAGGACTAAAATGCTTTTTTACCTGAGGAACCTGAAGTTTGGATTTAGCAGTTTTTCGAGATGTGCCGTTTTCAGTTTTGGCTGTGGTCTGTTTGCCCTTTTGAGGTGTGGGCTGATCTTTAACCGTTTTCCTCGGACTCTCACATTTAGCCAGCCTTGAGGTAGGAGTGGAGACGGTTGGGGACTTGGCTGCCTTTCTGGGGCTTTCAGTTTTCTGTGGAATATTTTCTAGGCGGCTTGATTTTCTTGGACTGCCTTCTAAAGCTGCCTCATTGGTTGTTCTGGTGTGTTTTCTGGGGCTGGGCGGTATAGTTTTAGTTTTCATTGGAGAACTGAGCAGTCGTGTGGATTTTCTTGGACTAGCCTCAACGGTAGCCGCACTGGACAGGCGACTTGACTTTCGTGGACTGGCCTCGACAGTGATTTCTGTGTTGTTTCTGGTTCTCTTCTGAGGGCTTGTGGTACTAGTAGCTCCATGACCAAACATCTTTGTTTCAGAAGAAGCCTAAGTGATATAAAAAAGCATTGCATTTCTAAATATTTGTATGAATTGAGCCCCAAAACATGCACAAGAAGTATAGCTATTTCTGCATATTCTTTACAATACGATAAATTTACCTCATTCTCCTTGGTTGGAGTTGTGACACTCCCTTCCTCTTCACTGCCCGTCAATGATCGCAAGTATTCTTTTGCAAGCATTTTAATCTAGCAAAAAAATTGAGTCAGTGCCAGAAATCAATAGAGTAAATCTCCAGTAAATTCTCACTAGTCTAGATTACCCACCCTCCACTTTGTGTAATCACTCAAAGAACTGGGACCGTATTTGATTTGAGTGCAGGCAGCCTTAACAAAGCTCTTCTCGAGGGTTGCCAGACCTTGTTGAGTAACCGGATTCGGCAGACTAAAGCTTCGTTCCCAGACACCAATTACCTGAAGATTGCAGATAAAACACAAAATAAACTTTCAAATTAGCTAGTCTAGGTTTTCAAACTGCAATGAAAATCACTTCACAAGTGTAAAACTTTTGATTTGAATCATTAATTTTACTGTGATGTCATTTACATGATTGTACTCGGTTAATATTAACTGATATTAAGATATCAAGGTTATATTTTCAAAGATTGTTCTTTACATTGTGTAGGAAGATTTTATATAGGAACTTTAGTATTATTTATATTATTATTATTTTATATTTACGGGTACACAAACTTTCATTGGTTTCATGAGATGTAAAAAAATATACAACAGTAAAAAGACAATGGTAATCTCACATAGACAACCAGTTTGCAGTACAATAATTTACCTAAGTAAAAATAGTTTAAAAGTGAAGACAAGCATTGAAAGACAGTTCTCACCCTCTTCCTGAGAGTTTCAGTGCTGCCGTGGCGTATATGATGTGCTGTAGAGCTGATGTCTTTACCATTAAACATCCTCAACTTTGGTAAAAGGAAGATGACTTTGTGTTCATCATTTACCTAAATAAACATTTACAAACATCATCAGCACCATGAAAACTTTAGAAAATTTAATTTAATATCAAGATTTTATTTCTGGTGTATAAAATTGTAAGGAATTGTAAGTTATTCTTACTGTGAGGTAGATGTTGTCTTCCAGTCTGAGTTCCTCCATATTGCTCAGGCCTTCCAGTGACACCACATCCTCCATATCATTGTTTGAACAATCCAAAATCTTCAGATGGGGTAGACGCACACCTCTGGGAAACTCCTGCAACGTGTTTCCAGACAAATCCAACTGCTCCAGGCTTTGTAGTTTAGACAGCAGAGACACGGGCAGATCCTCGCTCTTCAGACCCATCCGTGAGAGACTATAGAAAGCAAAAGATGTATTTTACAACAAGTTTCTATCAAATTATGTTGTAGTAGTCTTAACATAAATCAACTTATTTAATGTATCTAAATAAACTAAAACACTTACTTGAGGGTCTTTATCTGATCCAGCTTGTTTGTCTTTGGAGAGGATTTCTCTAGCAGGATCTTCTCTGTTATCTTCTCCATGGCTGTAGACAAAGTGTACGATCTTTCAGTTGTTCAGACTTTATAACGGTGTGCTGGGGGATGTTGGGTTTCTAAGACTTTGTATAGCTCATACTGGGTGTTTAGGTGTCAGACACGCATTGTGATTCTTATTGTTATGTAATGACACAGGGGAGCAGCAGTTTACACCCTGGGATGCTCTGATCATAGGATATAACCATGAAACCACCCCTTAAGGAAATTAACCATTGTTTTATTGTAGTAAAAGGGTAGTAAGTAACCATGTTTTTTTGGTGATCGGTTACCGTTTGTGATCACGGAATAATATCACAAATATCACGGAAATTATGTAGTGAGACACTGGTACATGGTACTACGGTTTTACTGCAAATATCATAGTTAAAGTATGTATACTGTAATACAAAAGTTATCCCAAAAGTAATGGTTTAAAACTGCATATCGTTTACGTAAAGCGTAAAACAAGCTAAATTCAATTTAAACAATAAAATATGTTTACATTCCGTGTTAATGCTATTTATACAAGTTGTACACTGAAGTGGTGAGGACTTTTACGAAAGATGTATACTGTTAGATATACTTTACAGTCGGTGGAGTAAAACGATTAAACATCATTAAAGTTTAAGTTAATGTACACACCTTTATTCTGATGATGGTAATATGGAACCGGTGGTGATACTGACGTTGAGAATATTTGAAGTCATATGGACTAGAACGTAGTATTTTTTCCCGGGAAAATACAAATGAACTTTGACCGGAGCTGAAGTAATTCCGTTGTGGCGTCTTCATTCCGCCATATTGAGTGAGGCATTTCAAACACGGACTGCACAACAAATTCTGTTTGACTAAAAGAAACTTATTTAAACATCTTATGGTCAACATCTACCAAAAAACTTTTCTGAAATGTAAGATATTTGATTGTTTAACAGGAAATGCCTATTTTTTGCCTCTCTGTTTGAAATATAAAATTGCAGGTTATTTTTACATTATTTCAAATTACATCGTAATGAAATTTACTTTGAAATCGTACCCAACAGCTCAAATAAAAATGATCATAACCTTACCATTATGAATCCATGTAAGCATCCCATTTTAACACTTAAGTTATGTACATGCTAAGTGGATTTTTGTTTATTTTAAACCAATTAAGTTACAGATTGCAGTTTTTCTGAAAAATGAAAAAAAAAATACAGTACAATAGACAAGAGTACAATACATAAGTGTTTATTTGAATGAAGAATAAAAGCATTATTTTACAGTTGTGTTTAAGACAAACAGATCCTACATTCACATACGGAAGCATAGGCTGTTCATAAAGGAACACCCTTAAATTTCAGAGCTACATCTAACAAATCAGAGCCCAGCTTTTCCTGTTCCCCTCCTGGCAGAAACTCAGCAGAAAGCTCCCGGAAGGTGCTACACACTCTCCGCCCGTGAACGTCCTTCCTGTGGATGGCATGTTTCCACTGATGCCGAGCCTCTCCAAAGAGTACAACCAAAGACCTTCGAGGTAGGTGAACATCCACTCTCACCTCCCCTGTGTCCATACCTCCCAATCCTTGATCTAAACTCATTGTAAGGACAGTGTTGGAGAGCATGTTGATGGTGACCAAGTGCTCTCCCCACAGCCAGCTGTCATCTAAATGAGGGTCAATAGCAGAACCTCTGGTTGGATCGTAGTCCAAGTTGCACTGTTCTACTGGTTTGAAGGATGCCAATAGAGGTATCTGTCTCATCCTATCCACTAGGCAACGGCTGACATCAGGGAAGGCCAGTGAAGTCTCCCACACGGACCCGATGTTTTTTGAAGTTTACCTTTGGCCCAAAGTCCTATAAAGTAAAACATATTGTTACAATATTACAAGCTACTGTCACTGACAACAAACAGACAAAAAAAGTTGTGACAGCCATGTCCTGCAATGTGACATGGTTGACTAAAATACATTACACTACATTATTCTAACGCTTAAGTAAATCATCATACAATTTGTTTTAATGATCTCACAATAACAAATATTTTTTATATTTCAGACAATTAATGTATGTTAGGGAAGTGCAGACAAGTGCTTCCTTATTAACAGTACCTGTTTCCGTCTGCCTGATTGAGATTCCTCTCAGACGTTTCGGTCCATTGCAGCGACCAACTCTTTCTCTTCATCTTCTGTCACAAAATTCTCCAACAAAAATACTCCGGGAAACGCAAAGGACTGTCGAGTACCGTTCTCCTCTCGGACTGCTGACTTTGTTACAGGATCATACGTGAAATCGTAATGTATCTGCAACAGAAGTTTGATCAGGATTTATAAAATGGAAGATCTTGTTAAAACTATAGGTATATAAAATGAAATATCGACTCACCAGGTCATTCTTCAGTAAATGTTGTTTAGACTTATCGGTTTCGCATCTCAGACACGTTCTGATGCCTTTACAACCACAAGCACTGATCAGATCACCGTTAGCCATTAAGCTACATATTGTGTGCGTCATTTTATTGCGCCCCCGCAGAAACAACCTTAAGCGAAAAAGTTCCTAGTTATAAGAACAGTTCCTATTCCACGTAAAATCCCTAAAACAATATACCCAAGGCTTAAAATGAACAAAAAACACAGGACACTTTAATACAAAAAAATCATTTATTAATTACAAAATTAAGTAAAGACATAAAAAACACAAAAAGGAATCATTTCCATGTAAATGATGAATGAAATATTTTTATATTTGCTTTGAAGACCTTCAAGCTAATATATTTGCCTTAATGTTGTCAGCACTGTAAATTCAATTGCACAATTGAGCCAACCTCATCATTTCTGAAGAAAATAAATAAATGAAAGATGTAAGGAGATACAATTTTAAGGGTGGTGATCCAGTCAATCGTGAATCAGATATCATCCAACAGAGTGTAACTCTTCTTCATTCTATTCCCTCCTGCTTGTCTTTGATGGCAACCTAAAATCAAGAACATGTGACATCAGTCTCTGAAACAGACAGTGCAGATTTTTTTTTAATAGAAATTCAACACTCTGGTTGCCCTTGTAGAACTCTGTCTCAAGTGTTTTGTCACGTGATTTCTACAGGTCAAATCAAGAGCTCATCAAATTCTGGTACACTTAACCTTCATCTCAATTCAATACAATATATTCTATATATAGTCAATAATAATATAGTCAATTGTTTTTTTACAAACAGACACATACCCTGAATCTTTCTTCCAGCAGGGAGAGCTCACTGATCAGGTCAGTGATAGCATTAGTGAAGGCTTCTTGCGGACTGTAGTCAGGTGTTGTCTGAACTCGAATGACAATCTTGTGCTCCAGAGGATGAGGAACTTTATATCCAGCAAACAGCACCTGAGGGTCTTTCAGCAATTGTCTGTTGTAAAGGTAAGATAGTGTAATGCGATTACACAGGTACGTTTTGTCAGAGAGATAAAACGGACTAAAATATGTATAAAGGATTAAAGACTTGTCTGCTTACGATCGGATGATGTTGCCCAGCGTGTGGTCCTCCTTATTCAGCGTGAACAGACATGCATTCGGCACCTTGGTGTCCTTAACTATCGTGATCCTGTGAAAGACAGATTAACAAGAAAATGAAGCAGCTGTGTTCGCAAAAAGTGCTGTGATGGTACTTAAAAATAAATACATTTATCAAACAAAAACACAGAAGCATTATGGGTTTGTAAAGGCTGCTAAGAATTATTACCTGTCGTTAGCTAACAAGCTAAACACTGTGAAAGCAACATTCTTTTCTCAAAGTGCGCTACAGTTTTAATCAACTAGCCATCAGCACCACTTAATTGTAAAATACAGTGCATTTCACTTACTTTTTCTCCCCTTCGAATAACAAAAAGGACTCGAATGCTGGTGGCGCGTTCATCTTGTTTGAATACAAGGAGCGCTACTGCTAATGCGCGCACGTTACACTGCGCATGCGCATGCAAACCCTTACTTTGAAAACCGCAGGAGGGCGCAGACGAGCAACAGATTGAAATGCGTTTTTATTTCTTGCGGTTCTTTTTCGTTCCCAGCAAGAAGCAGTTCATCTATGCTGCATAATGTATAACCTGCATGATTTAAATAAATAATTAATAATTTCCAAACATTAAAATGCGCCTGCGCCATTACAAATTGATGAACCACCAGCAATTTAACATTAAAGCATTACAAAATACTTTGGGGCTTAAATATATTTCCCACCTGCCATGTAACATCCCACTAATACAACCTAAAACATAACAAGTAGAAACTGACAGTTGCCATTACAATTGGTTATACTATACAAAACAACAATACATTCCCAGGCAACTGTGGTCAATTCTATTTCTGATCCTGATATTCTCCCACACATGACAGGCATCCTACATCGTGCAAGGTCTTTTCCTGACCTACTGATCATACTCATGTTGTTATTCATGTTGTCATTATTCGTGGTATTGAAGGTCAATATGATTCACACATATTGAAAGTTTTGCTGCGTTGAGTAAGATTCAAAACCAGGATTTTACAATTCAGACAGTGTCCTTTGAGAAAATAGGAAGTGAAACAGGACTATTTGAAAGCTAGATTCCTGGACATTTGTTCTTATGTAAAACACAATAAATAGTATTAGTCATTCTGATGAATGTTTCTATTTAAAAGATGATGTAGTGTCCGATGAAGTAATGGAGCAAACTGAAGCAGTACATGTGTAGCTGTTCTAAATGTATCTATGTATATATATTATTTATAATTCATCTGTTTCTACAGTAAAAAGTTCATGGAATCTTCTACCTGTCTGCAGGGGTGTTTATCAGGGTGGTGGCATGTATACCAGGAGGATGAGTGTATTTTATTACAAGAAACCAGCTGACTAACAGATGCATTTAGGTTTAAAGTCTATTGTAATATTGGTTGCTCTAGTTGTCATACTCTAGTGTACTTTGTTCATTTTCTCAGCCTGCTTTTATTTGATGGCACTTTAGTGATGTCATAGCAAATTACACATTTTGAGACTGATATATTATCACTCCCTAAAAAGTCCCTTAAAATTGCTTGTACAGACTTTTGCTATTTTATTGCATCCTATATATTGTATGTAATGTTGTATAATACATATAAAAAGAACTTTCCCAGACAACAATCAAAATTACTTGCTGTAGCTATGTGGGAGTGTGTTTATGAAAATGTCAAGACCTGTGTGGGTGAAAATGACCACATGTCTTTTAAAGAAGTCTTTACTCTTTCCACATCTGATGATTCACAGCCTTATGCATTTTTAATTTTTATATGTTATAATGCGCCTATAAAAATCTAGAAAGCTAAAAAAGCCTATTACTTAATTACTTATTATAATAAAAGGATATAATGTAATAAATTAGAATATGGTTCTGGTGTTTCGAAAAAAATAAATAATGTAATAGATGTAATGTATTTTATTTCTTGTTTTGTATATGTTGTAATGCACCTTCAAAAATCTAGAAAGCTAAACAGCATATTACTTAATAAATACTGTATAATACAAGGATAGAATGTTATGAATTAGAGTATGGCCTTGGTGGTTTGAGAAAAAAAGAAACATTTTATGTAATAGACAATTTTGGCATCAGCAGTGCAGTATTAAAGAAATCAGCACAGACATTTTACATCATTGTAATGTCACAAAAGTGTAAAAATCTTGAAAATACAGAACTTTTTGAGATATTACTGTGCAACAGTGTTTTTTGTAGTTAAGCCAGAATACCCCTGGGAATTATCTAACCTGCTTAAGAACAGCCACCATTGTTATTAAAGTAATTGTAAAATGGTTGTGAAGTAAAGCCTTGTTCTAAAATCACTCATAATCAATAGTTTAGCATTTATTAACATGAGAATCATCTATGTTTCCCATAAGCACTGTTGATATTATGTAAGATTTAATAGCAATAGATACATGATAAATTAGAGGAACTAACCAAATAAGGCAATAACCACTTTATTCAGTTTGTTTTCTCAATGCTTCCTTCTCCTTTTCCGTAAACAGCGACCTCTGAAAACTACACAAAAGTGAACGTGAGGAACTGTACATACTCAATGTCTGTGTTACTATAAAGCCATCCATTAAAAAAAGACATGTATGTCACGTATCATGTATGTCACCTCACAGTTTTGCATTTATAATATACAGATTTATTTGCATCACATACATATATGTTTATATCACAGTTTTGGGTCAAAAGCCCAATGACACTGTTTATTTGAATGTGTTTTCTTTAGCAGTGTTTTTATTTAACAAGTTTAAAACCCTAATAATTTTTTTTTAAATTCAGTTGCTCAACTGAAAGTTCAAGGAGGGCTTAAATTGAAAGGTTAAAAAAAAGTGTTTGAAAGTGTCCCTTCAGTTTCATAAGGGAAATTTTGCATTGCAACATTCTGTGTGTTTCTGCTGTTTTATGAATTGTTTTCTGTATTATTTGCTTTATTTTACCTTTACCTGTATAGTTTCATAGTAATAGTTTAATTGTGACAATATACCCGATATAGTGTAACAAGATGTAAATGTGTTCAGTCTGTATCTTGGGCAATATTGGTTTTGAGTGTTTTTACTTTGATCTCATACAGAAAATGACTCTCATGTACCTATCCTTAGCAAATAGCAATATTAACTGAAGTAAAGAGTATTTAAGCTTGTACTTAAATAAGCTTGCTGTGTACTGTGCATGTACAAAAAGTTAATTTTTGTACATTTAATACATGCAAGGTCGGAATTTCTCATCTGTATTTCCTCATAATTTGTTATGTGATGTAGGGAAGAGGAAGGACTGTAAGAACAAAGCCCCTCCCACTGTCATACTGAACTGTATAAACGCAGGTGAGCATAATAATACAGAGTTCTCTCCTATTCTATCAGTTATTGCTCGAGTCTCCGCTTTGCAGGATGGCTGAAACATACGTGCGACATGTGGAGCTGTTAGGCTATGAGAAAAGGTTCTTTCCCAGCCAGCACTATGTAAGTAGGGTACACAGAAATAATAGTTATAAAACTGCAATTGTTATTTTTTTTGTCTGTCTAATGACATATACATTGTATGTCAGTAGTAAATAAACCTCAAATGTATATTTTATACTGAATAAAGCACAGATACAATTTGGATTTTTTTTGAAGGTGTACATGCTGTTGGTTAAATGGAGTGATCAATCAGAAAAGCTGGTTTACAGACGATATCCAGAAATACACATGTTTCATGTAAGTTCCTTGTTTTTATTTTCTACAGCCGAAAGTGGAATAGCATTTTCCTTTCTTTAATTGTTTCATTTCTTTTTGCACATTAAATCTTTATCATGTTTGTATATAGTCCTAATAATACACTATATATATATATATATATATATATATATATATATATATATATATAGTATAGTATGTAAAAAAAGTAAGTATGTATAAAGTATGTATCTAAATATGTAAATATGTAAATATATATGTGTGTTAATACAATAACCTGGAGGTCATCAATTATTATATTTACAGAAAGCATTAAAGGAAATGTTTCCTATTGAGGCAGGAGATATTGATGCAAAAGACAGAATCATTCCTGCATTACCAGGTAAAGTTTTGTGTGATTTGTTAAGTTTTGAGTTTGTCAGCATTTGACCCTTAAAACAGAAACTCAAAATGGAACAAGGTTGCATATTGTAAATAATTTACTAAGTGAACAGCAACACACTTTAGTACCATCAAGCAATAAAAGTTTCATTTCCAGCGACAGCAGACAAAATGGAAATGGGTTTTGGTTCCTTTTAGAGGAGGAAGCACCTGCTTTAGATAGATCTATTTATTCATAGGAGTTCATGAAAGTTTGGATTTGAATAATGAAAACTGTTGAGCAGAATGCAACTAATCTTAAAACATTTACATTTGCATATAATGATATGCATTGTTGTTGTGGAGTTTTTGTACCAGAGTTTCATTTCTGCAAAAGAATATTTATAGAGGATATTGTGGCAGATGTTGCAGACAAACTGTATTTTCTTTGGACTTTCCAGCATCGCAATTGACCTTATATATATACAGATAAATACTGTAGCTATGAAGTGCATCAAAATATTTTGACCATCAATTTGTACGCAGCACATGCCTTTCATGTAATTACAAAATTACAGCCTCAACTTTCACAATTTAAAATTTTCATAAATTAAAATTAAATTGAATTGATTTTTCTCAGCTCCAAAATGGCTAGACAATCAAAAAACGACTGAGACGAGACAGGTGACCCTTGCTGAATATTGTCGCGCTCTGCTTAACCTGCCTCCAAAGATCTCACGCTGTCAGCTGGTACATGACTTTTTCAAAATGCGGCCTGAAGACGAATCCCCACCAGCCCCCCACCTGTGAGTAAAAATTGCAACATATTAAAGATGTGGCTTAGTGGTTAGTGCACGTATTTCGACACATTATGCAATGATAATTCAGTTCCTAGGTATTGCAAATATTTATGGGTGTTACATAATATAACAAACCTGGAGTTCAATTATATAATTTACAGAAAGCTTGGTAAATTATAAATATACAATTAAGGGAGTAAATTATAAATCTTGGTAAGCAGATGAATGCAAAAGATAATTTATTATCAATTAAAAAACTGTCAAAAAGGTCATGAAGATAACAGTAAAAACTAATATTACAATCTCTCTGCAGATACAAAAGAAACGAGACCTTTATTATGTCCACCAGTAGATCAAGGAGTAACACTTCATCAGGTAAGATCAACTTTCTGATTTGCATCTGGTATATTTTGATTGCAGTGCCATGTTGATATTATATTGGGGCTGTTTTCTGTACAGAAATCACAGGGCCAATCATGCTCGAGAGCTATAGAGTAATCGCAGATTACAGCAAGAGCTCAAAGTATGAGCTCAGTCTGAAGTCAGGAGACATGGTGGACATTGTGGAGAAAAGTCCAAATGGTAAGCTGGATGAAAGATGTGACTATCTTTTTAACATTAACCAATATTTTTTATTAATGTACCTGTTCAAA
The DNA here is from genome assembly GCA_019155185.1 of Beaufortia kweichowensis. Lineage (NCBI taxonomy): Eukaryota > Metazoa > Chordata > Actinopteri > Cypriniformes > Gastromyzontidae > Beaufortia > Beaufortia kweichowensis. The sequence continues at coordinate 3,823,864 of CM032795.1, read as the reverse complement.
TGAACAAATGCACAATGACCTACATGAAAGATGACCAACTGTATTTGTATTAACTAACAGTAATAAAAATGATAAATGCTGTAAAACTATATTACTATATTGTTAGTTCATATTACCTAATGCGTTAACTAATGTTAACCAATGAGACATTATTATAAAGTGTAACAGTAATTATTTCTTTAAAAACATGAAGCTGTAAAGTTATCATAATTTTACTGTTTTAGCCAGATAAACTTCCAGTTATTTGTCATCAGTGTAATTCTTGTGTTTGTCTCATGTTAACATAAATAGTCTTTTTCAGTGTTCAAAACTGTTTAGATTATTTTTATTTTAGTACAGTTTTAAGTATGCGTAGTACACAAATTAGTCTACTTGTCTCAAACTGTTGGTTTGTAACATTTCATTATGTTTGTTGATGTATTCGTCATATGTTTGTGGTTTGATCTGTTTTCTGCAGGCTGGTGGTTTTGTCAGTGTGAGTCCAGAAGAGGCTGGGTACCAGCTTCATACATAGAACCACTGGATGGAGCAGATGAATCAGAAGAACCAGAGCCCAATTATGCAGGTTTGTCCCTGAAGGAACCAGAAACCACTGTGATAAATTAAAGAAGAGGGACTGTGTTGTGTTGGCCTGTGTTGATGATATCTATTCACAACAGGAGAGCTCTACAAAACCACCAAAGGGTATAAAGCTGTTGAAGAGGATGAGTTGACTCTTGAGGCAGGAGAGACCATTGAAGTTATCCATAAACTTTTGGATGGCTGGTGGGTGGTCAGGTAGGTACTTGAACCGTGTAGGGTATAGAAGAGTGCAAATCTTTCTCATTTGATGTCTCACAATCAAAAACCCTGAGGTAAACTGTTTGTCTCCTACAGGAAAGGGGACGATACAGGCTACTACCCATCCATGTTCCTCTGCAGGACTGGTGAAAAGAAAGAAGTGGATGCTGAGAAAGATGTAGTCAGAAGATCCACACCACCACCCAGGAGGTACATACACATAAAACTATGCTATAAAACTATGCTATAAAAACATGTAACAATAACATTTACTGTTGAATGTTAATTATTCATTTTGGCTAATTACATTTCATAACATGACGTAATGTTTTTTTAAATATGTGGCCAACAGATCAACCATACGCAATGTCCAAAGCATCCATTCTAAGGCACGTCAGAGAATCAGTCAGGACACGTATCGCAGACAGAGCCGACGGTTCTTACAGCAGCGTGGAAGACTAAACTCCCAATCCAGAAATGTGACACGATCTCCATTACAAGAGAGAAAGACAAACACAGGTGTGTAATGTGCACAGAGATACAAGTCTAGCAGATAATGGAGAGATACAGCATACAAAGTTTATCACATTTTTTTAGTACTATAATTACTTACGGAATAAATTGTAAACAGTTAAATATATGATGAAATGTTGCTATTCATAAATGCATTACTTTTTGCACCAGTATATTTCATCTATTTATTTTATTAAATATAAAATAAATAGTATTATATACTAGTGCTTTTAACATTAGATCATTAGATCATAATTACATCACTACACATTATTTTAAGTTAAAAAAGTAAAATTAATTGTAAAAATATTATATGATATTTTTGTGTTTGTGTAGAGAACATTGCAAACTCAGGTTCCTCTAAAGCAGAAGATGTGGAGAAGAGCACTCCTGTCATTCCCCCACGTCCCAGTCCGCAGCTAATTCTGGAGCGCTGTACCGAAAACACATGCAAGAGAGTCAGCATACATGAATCCAGCTGATCTGCATTTATTAGCAGTGTGGAAACATCTCTTAATGTTTTATGTGAACTGGTTTTCTCAGGCATTCAGACACTTGTGCACACAAATGCTGTTTATTCCTGCTTAGCCCAGAATTTGTAATAAGCTATATATGTTAGATAGATTTGTTAGATATGTTATACATATTATACAGCATGTTATCTATATGTCAACCATGCAGGTGTATTCAAGTATATGCAGTTTTATGATTAAAAGTTTTTGATGTATTTTTGAAGACACCAACATACATATATATAAATGCATAAATATATAGAGATATATAAATATAAAAGTCATTTTGAAGTTTAATTTTTAAGTACATCCACCAAATTCAAAACCAATTTTTCAAGTCACAACTTTTTAGCCAGGTATATATTTAATATCATATATTGTGCCTTTCTGTCTATATTACTCTATTTTAACAAACATAAGTGGGAAACCTGTGGTTGAAGATTAAACGAAACACAAAAGGTGACTGTTTTGATTTTTTGTATTATTTGTTTTATTTCATAAGGTCAGTGTTTAATGTTATTTAGTAATGTTTTAAATAGTATGTTAATAATAAAGCTGCTTGATACTATATGTTATGCATGTTTTATATATTAACCACACAACTACATACATTTGAACACATTTATGGGCAATGCAAATGATAAAAAGTGCTTTACAAATAAAATTAAGTTGAATATTAATGTACTCTGACATTTTATTTGTACTCTACGGTACGTCAAATAATACTATGGTGTAGGACTGAATATTTGTGTCACTGCTATAATGCATAATTTTTTTAGGGCCTACTATATTTAAAAACTCATACACACATGCGTCCCCTTGCGGTTTTTTTACTCATTGTACAGTTTTTAAATACGTGCTACGTCATACGTCACATGGGTGAGCTGTCATGGCTGCCTCCATAGACAACATGTTAGAGCAGCAGAGAGAGGACAAATTTTACATGATTTTTTCTTTTTTAACCACTAAATCAGTTGAAAGATTAAATATCAATTAAATAATGAAAAGACGGTGAAGGGATTTTGCTAGACTCATTCTTTGGTGAGTTTATCTTTTTACAATATACATTGCATTTACTCTTACAAAAACTACTACCTATCCAATGATAATGTATGGAAATACAGATACTGAATGGCAACCATCTGTTGTGTTTGTACTTTAAGTTAATTAAATGAAAACCACACATAAAATTATTATTGTACATGTGCGTGTTAAATGTTACAAGCGACATTGTCCGTCGTCTCTAACATTTACAATTAATATGCGTATTTCATCCTTTTTGTGATGTTTAGACATGCATGACATGTAAACACATTAACACAGACATGTTAAACAAGTGCATTTACAGAACATAAAAAGCATTTACAGAAAAATATATCATGAAACAAGTAAACCTCATTTAAAATGACGGTTTCTATACATGTAAGTGTAACTGCATAAACAATATCAGTCAAAGACTTTAAAAAAAATTCTCTTTACCATTTTACATACAATTCAATTTTTTTAAACAATATAAAGGTTCCAGAAAAGGAGGGATAATGTTTCTTCACTATGTTTCTTTATTATTTCATTATGTTTTGTCATTTTATATTGTGTCTTGTGCAGGTGACTGTCATGATGGCATTAGTCAGCAGTCGTGTCTGTGGCCGGTGTGGTGTACGTGTGGGTCTCCGCACATATGCCACACAACCTATTGGCACAAGTAAGATTCAGCAAGATGACAGGCCTGTGTTTCAGTATGTGGGTCAGCACAGAAAGCCCAAAGAGAAGGTGTTTGTATGGGGCTTCAGCTACACAGGAGCATTAGGAATCCCCAGCTTTGTGGTACCTGACAGTGGCAGGAAAAAGCCCAGGAAGTTCCAGCTCACACCTTATCGCCTGGATACTGAAGAGAAGGTAATGTTTTATACCCCCACAAAAATCAATGTTTTAGTTTCTTAGAAATGTAGACATTGTAAGACATTTAAGGCATTCTTTTGATTATGAATATACCATAGTATGTGAATATGACAATAATTTATTATTATGGTATTACAATGTGACACCACAGCATCAGTATAACATCGTATCATCACAATACAGTTTCTGTAAGAGGTTTAAACTTCAATATACAGAAAATTATGATAGAATAAACCAAGTGATACTATCATAAACCATTTGTTATATTAAGATTAAACATAATATGTGTTTTTGGTAGATTTCCTCAGCAGCTTGTGGATATGGTTTCACTTTGCTTGCATCTAATAGCAAAGACCTGACCAAACTTTGGGGCATGGGCCTTAACAAAGATTCCCAGCTGGGCTTTCAGCGGACCCAAAAAGACAGACGTGAGACAATACACTTATTATTTCCTTTCAACACACTGCAATCAGAAAATATGAATCCTTCGATTTTTACTGTACAGGGTTTTTTCAGTTATGCTTTGATATATCTAATGTCTTATGGTTGTAAATGTGTTCTGGCTAATGTTGGTGGTGCTCAGTGGATCTGTCTTGTATGTTTGCAGATAAGAGTTATGACTATGTTCTGGAACCTTCTCCAGTGTCTCTTCCACTGGTCAACCCTCAAGAGACACGCGTTCTGCAGGTGTCATGTGGACGTGCTCATTCTCTCGTGCTCACCGATTCTGAGGGAGGTAAGGATATTGAGTATTTTAGTATTATTTTTATTGACATAGTTAACCGGGTTTGTTCAAAATAAAATACTAACTATACACATTATTATAATTAAAACTAATTAATACTGTATTATGCCTGTGCCTGCTATACCAGTATGCAACAATAATTGTACATGTAGTATGCAGAATTTTAGACTTTTTTACATTGCATGTCAAATTCCAGTTATCATCTTTAAAATAAAAATGTAATTGTTGTAAAAAATGTAAAAATGTGAGTTTATGTAAAAATGTGTTAACGTTTAATCCAGAAAAATAACTAAAACATAGAATTGATATTACTTCTGCTTGGCCTGTCACCCTAAAAATAAATGTCAATTTCAGCATTTTGACATCTAGGCTGTGATCTTTTCTGAAGCTGTTAAATTGTGTTCATCTTTTGTGTAGTTTTAGATGATGTACAGGGCACACTATACATAAAAATCAATCCTCTGTCATGTCAAGTATGAATGAATCAGAGGTCCTTCATTTATTTTCTCTCAATTTCTTTCATTAGTTTTCAGCATGGGTAATAATGCTTATGGACAGTGTGGCAGGACGATTGTGGAGGATGAAGTCTACAGGTTTGTCCCTCAGCAACATACAATACAGTTGAACCAAAAATTATTAAGACAGCTGATATAATTTTTAATATTTTTTACTAGTGGGCACCAGACAATATAGTTTATTTATGTAAGTGAGGATAGCAAAATAAAGTAAACTGTGACATTTTATATCCCAAAAATTCTTTATACAGTGGACTACCAGTAAAATTTATAACAAATGTGGGACCAAAAACGATTTAGTTTGACCTGACTAGTGTTTTTGTCGTTAATTGTTAATGTGACGTTTTTACATCCCAGACTGAACAAAATCAAGCATTGCTTGGCAATTGGTTGACCTAAATTGGTATTATCTAATTGTGTACTTAAATTTAACAGCTGACAGCTAATTAACCTAATTCATTTGTGAGACGGTCTAACCTTTCTATCAAAGTTATCAGACATTAACAAGATGAATTTGTTCTGACACAGTTTAACTCTTAGTTCTTGTCATATTTCATTACCATTTTCTAAACTATAGCGAATAAACTGTGATGATGTGAGAAATGTTGAAGGTGTCTAAATAAATTTTGGTTTGCCTGTATATCAATTTCTTGCTAAAGAATCAAAACAATTGCTTTACCTGCACCCTAGTGGCTTTTAATTTTGTGAGTACATAATGACTAATTCGTTTACTTTTTTTTCTGCAGTGGAAGTCATCTTGTTCATAAGATTGAAAGTTTTGACAGCCGTGTAATTCAAGTATGTTACACCCTTATAATGTATTATACCATTTTCTGTGTCAAAAGTGACAATTACAGTAACAAATCTGGCAACTTATGCTGTATTATCAGAAAGATTTAGCAGTTTAAGATGTATGCTTTTGGTATGTACAGTATATCAAAATTGTTATTGTTGTTTTTTTATTTTGCTTTCATTTGTATAATAATAAGGCAGCGTATGTGTTGTCTTGTTTTTCTTGTCCTGTAGGTGGCTTGTGGGCAGGATCACAGTGTGTTTCTAACAGAGAAGGGCTCTGTATATGCCTGTGGGTGGGGTGCAGATGGACAAACAGGTTTGTTTTATCACATCTCTGACTCTGTCATATTTTCCGTCAATCTGTCATTTTCTCAGTCTTTCTTTTTGTCCTCTGTCATGAGCCATTTTACATTTGGTGAACATTTATACCTGAAGAACTTCAGCATCATATTTATGTCATAATTCATTTGTACCCTGGGAATTGACTAATGCAGACTATAATTTTTCCATCTGTGTAATCTGCAATGGTGTTTTAAGGTCTAGGCCATCACAACAAAGCCTCCAGTCCGGTGCTTGTTGGAGGAGACCTGGCTGGGGTCAAAGTTCAGCAGGTAGCCACATATGGAGACTGTAGTTTGGCCGTGTCTACTGACGGGCAGCTTTATGGTTGGGGAAACTCTGAGTACCTGCAGCTGGCTTCTGTCACTGAGATGACACAGGTAAAACAAATGCCAGAAACTACAGACAGACAATGCTTTCTTACTGACTTCACTAAAATTATTTGTGGAATATGTAAGAAATGCCAGACTGTGAAGCTCATCTGTAAGGTCTGTTTTGTCAGATCAGCTCGCCGCGGCTGTTACCTTTGAAGACTGTGGGTCGAGTCAGACAAGCAGCATGTGGAGGAACACAGGTGGCTGTTCTCAACGGTAAGATTAGTAGATAGCAATAAGGTTTATTGAAGCAAATCATCTAAATATGTGACCTTGTTTGTGCTGTTTTTGAGCATTAGGCATACAGGAACCATTCTTTGAAGTAAAATGTCATCAGTTTACCATGGTACTTTCACATTTTTTTTTTGTAGTTTTGTGTTTTTAGTATATTTTTATGCAAAGATGAACATATCATTCTTACATGAGTACCAGTATTAGACTTTAACAGCTTCTAATGTCTGTCAAAGGAACAGTTCACCCAAACATGAGAAAAATATTTAATCATTTTCTCACCCTAATGTCGTCCCAACTGTATATGAATTTATTTTTTCAGGTGAACACAAATCATTTTATATTAAAATTACTCATGTGATAGGAGAACTTACATGTGATACAAAATGTCAAAGCATACATCTATTAATAAAGTAATTCAAATGACTCAGGTGGGTAAAAAATATCTTGTAAAATGAAACATTTGTGAGAAAAAATGATTAAATACATTTTAAAAATTTAAAAGTTTATTAAAGATTCATTTTCGAGTTTAAGACAATCAATACCTAATGTATCCTTATAAAGAAACTATTCAGTGTTTCATTGGTTCTCACACCTCATGATTAATTAGCTTTTTCGCAATAATAGGATGGTGTTTTAATAGAAATTATGTGTTTGTGTTTAACTGAAAAACGGAAGTCATATACAACTGGCATAGCATGAGGGTGAGTAAATTATGGGATTTTTTTATATTTTCGTGAACTGTTCCTTTAATGCTTGTTAACTAAGGGGTTATATTCTACCTGCCATACAATTATTATAATTTAGGGGTAATACTATCGTTTTGTATTATTGTTATCTGTGTTTTATGTTTTGAGTTCTTATGATATCATTAAAACAAATAATCTCTGTAGAGGAAGGAGATGTGTTCGTTTGGGGTTTCGGCATTCTGGGAAAAGGCCCAAATCTTTCAGAGTCTGCTGTCCCAGAACGAATACCGGCCACGTTGTTTGGAAAGACTGAATTCAACCCAACAGTTAAAGTCTCATCCATTCGCTGTGGACTAAATCACTTTGCAGCCATCACAGGTAAACCTAAAAATCTGTTTGTCTGTGATTACAAAGTGCATTTATTATACATAATAAATATTTATTGCAATGACTGCATCACTATAAATAAATAACTGATTTAATTGTAACACAGTTAAAATGCTTGTGCAACCAGTTTGATATTTAATACTGTCTGTGTCCTGATCTGCATTCTTGTAAATAGAGGACTGAGTTATTTGCTGCGTTGATATTGCTTTCAGATCGCGGTGAGCTGTTTGTTTGGGGCAAGAATGTGAGAGGGTGTCTAGGCATCGGAAAACATGACGACCAGTATTTTCCATGGAGGGTAAGAGGGAGACAACACTAAATAGTTTGATCATTTGATCTTGCTAACCAATCATATGACACATTAATGTCTTCATTTGTTTAGGTGACGGTCCCAGGACATGTGATGGATGTTGCCTGTGGTGTTGACCACATGGTGGCGCTGGTTAAATCAATCATATGAACCTATCATCTCTGATTTAATCTGGAATTTTCTGTTGGCTTCCAGTGGAACGTCATCATGCCAGATTTTTTTCTTCAGTATATCTGGACTTTTGAAATGTTATACTGCAACAAGAAAGTGTGTGTTTAAAGTGTAAATATGACACAACCTCGGCTGTTTACAGTCCCCCAGACTTCAATGACTTTGGATTTCCCAGTAAAATTTTGTGGTATGCTGAACACTGTACATTCAAAGCCACTGTATCAGTTTTGTTGTTAAAACACACTGAATTACGAAGAGGTAAGAAGAGAATCTGATCTCAAAACAGTGCTAAATGTCTGGCTTTACTAGGTCATTTTGATTATGTACCTAGAATTCCCCAAAAGGGTTTAAAATACAAATTCTGTCGTCATATATTCAACCTTATGTCTTTCTCCTTTGGAACACAAAAGAAGATATTTTAAGTAATGTCTCAGTGGTTTTGCGTACTGTGGGGGGTTAATGTTGTTTGGTTACCAAAATTCTTTAAAAAATCTTCTTTTGTGTTCTGCAGAAGAAAAGCATACAGGTTGAGAATGACACGAGGGTGAGTAAATGATGAAAATTTTTCTTTTTGGATTCCAGATTTTGTACTTTTATTGGATTAAAAATGAAATCATTTTGATTTAAACAGCTTTGGTAATGTATCATTAAGACAATTTTTTATTAATTGATCAAGAACAAACACAAAACTATTGATATGTATATCTAACATGACCATGGCTTGTGAGCAAGTTTTGCTCTGCACAAGTTTAATACCCATAGCTAGAACTAATATATAATTATTATAAATATTTCCCATTCAGTGTATTTAAAGAAAAGGCCTGAAAACTGACATTTTTCATTTCCTACAGTGTAGGATTAACCCTGTTAAATAAAACAAGAAGTTGCAAAATGTTTTCGTAGCAATTTTCTTTGACTTTAATTGAAGCAACTTTCATTTCACAATTGATTATCATACCAATGGTCTTTTAAAAACATGGGATGCCATAAAGCCACTCAAATTCATGTATCCTTCAGAATCAAGTAAATGCTTTCTTTCAGACTGTATTTCTAATCATAAGATTAAATTACCAGTTCTAAAGCAATATATATTCTAAAGGACAATAATGGAATAGTTGATGGAAACATCACCCTTTCTATTGTGCAAGAAGTGTAAAGGGATATAAAAGTTAATCTTGATGATGTTTTCTGGTGTCTAAATAGAATGCAAATTGAATGATTTATCCTATATCCCAATTAGATATGAGTAAAATAACATCTACTTAAACTCAGCATAGATAGTAAATCTACATTGGCACATGTTCTAGCAGTCGCGTGGTGTAAACCCCCCACTGTACTCTTTTTAAGAAAACAGCAGGAAAAAAGCTTAATTGAAAACCAAACCTAAACACAAACAAACTAAGCTGAAAAAATATACGGGTTTCACATCTTTAATTGTCAGAAGAAATAGGTCACCCCTTTTTAACACTGATAAATACACGTTTCTGCTTCAGAGCTGACAGAAGAAAAGCTAGTGGAAAAAAGACACCCATCCATGTGTAAAGAGCAACAAGTGACCCCTTCTTAAAGAGACTCCTTCATGGGGAAAAAAAATACTCGTCCCCGGTATTTCACATCAGAATAGTAAGATCTTCAAGACGGACCTTAAATAAAGTGCAGACGAGGGGAGCTTGAAGGCCTAAATTAACGCCAGTGTCTGTGACACGTGACCTCAACTAACATTCATCAAACGGTAGTGTTTCCCACCAGTTTCTTCAATGGATGAAGAAACAGCTTTGCAAAATACTAAAAGGAGCAAGTAGTGGTGAAGACTAACGTCAGTTTAACATGAAAAGCAACGTTAGATGAACGTTTAAAAACGATACACATACAGTAAACTGCACAATTCGTGGACTTTCGTGTTTGGAACCTGAACTATAGTGCATGTGAACCGAGACGGTTTCACTTCACCTGTATCCACGTGTCAGCCTGCCGACTCAAAATCGGCAAAATCTCCACATTCGCTGCCAGCTCGGCCAGGCAGACAGAACAACTATTGATTGTACTTTAAATGCGAAAACAACAACAACTAATTCTTCAGCCAGCAACTTGGCATTGAACTGTGACTAAGTGAAGGGAAAGAAACAAAACTTCTGAGCAAACATGGAAAACTTTCTGAAAAGTTTCTTTTACCAACCCTGAAACCATGTGAATGAACAATATTGCTGACCCGGAGCGTTTCACTAAAATCTCTGTACCATCACCTTTAAATTGCATTCAACTAGAAAAAAAAAACATTTAGACAAGGAGTCTGTTTAGGCCGTCGGTCTTGGCACTGCGAGGGAAAACAGGAAGGAGGGAGGAAAACCAATAAATGAGTACATTCTTTGTCCTTTGCGAGAAGGACCTGCCGCTAATACATACTGGTTATTTGCAACGTCTTAGGAATCGGTTTATGAAGTCCAGGCCCGGGCTTGAGCAGGCTCTGTTGCCATGGCGATAAACGCTGTGTGTGGAGCAGGGGAAAAAGAGAGGAAAAACACTGGATTCATCACAGGGTCCCTGTCGAGGATCGGGTTGGACGAGGGCTGTTTTTGCAGGTAGGCAGAAGATAGACAGGAAGTGATGTCACCTAGTGACAAGACACGCTCAATACTGACTGCCACACTAAAGATTCCCCCCTCACACATCTGATCCTTCTCCCGTAACCACCCACAGAAGCAGTCCTCAAAGCTCTTGGCACTTTTAAGAGTTTAACATGAGAAATCAAAAGGTTTGCAGGAATGTGGAACTCCCGTCCAATCGCGAAGAGTCTCACTGTCCTGTGCTCTCATTGGTCCTCAAGGCTCCAATCACGCTCTGGATGTTCTCCTCGGGAACCTGGATGGAAACGTGACGGCTGCTGTTAAACACGCTAGAGTTTTGGCAACAAACAGTTACGTGTAAATGCTGACGGGAAACTCACCAGAGCGTGATCGAACTTGAAGGTACTGATATAATAGGCTGGAATGTCAGCGGTCGCCAGTGGTTCAGATATTTGAGCCACTATGCCACATTCATCTGTTGGAAGATGAACAAGTGATAAGAAATTCAACTATTGCATTCACAGTATAATTTACTGGGGTAGCAATAATGTAAAAGCTATTTGTGTGAGAGAATGTTTAGGTTTTCGAGAGGCTTCCATGTGAATTTATAGATTTTTAACAAACACCATATAACATGTTTAATAATTAGCCACTTTGAGTCTGAACTCACCAAAACCTAAAGGCTGCCCTCCAATGCGAACCATCTTCCAAAGTTCTCCAGAAGCGCTGGTGAAAAGGACGTTGTTTGGAAACCTGTCAAGAAAGAAACAGCTTGTGTATCATATCAATATATATATATCAATATGAGAAACTTGTATAACGTTAAAAAAAGTGAACTAAACCATCACAAAGTTTAAACATTGGCATCTTTTAATCTATTTATAGCTGATGCAGATTAATATTCTAGTGTAAAAGGGCATTTAAATCACAGTGATGTACTAAAAACAATTTGCATACGTTTGTTATGGATGCATAAAAATGACTAAAAACACTGTATGATGTTGTATTATGCATGACAGCACAGTAAAGAAATTTTGTATTAAAAAAATGTAACATGCGAATGACGTCACTGTTTTCACAAATTTGCATTTTTGTAGTTTACTCTTGAGTAAACTACAAAAATGCAAATTTGTGAAAACAGTGACGTCATTCGCATGTTATATTTTTGGTATTAAATGTATAAATACATTTTTGGTATTAATAAACAATAATGGTATTGTTTTTTAAAAACTTTCAAAAAAGTTTGCATTTTCAGGCCCACAAAATGCTGAAATGTAATTAAATGAACATTTAATGTGTAATTAAATGTATAAAATGAAAGTTTTCAGTTTTTAGTTGACATTGTCACGCAAGTTAATTTTTGTTAAGTGAGACCTACAAACACTCTCTAACGAAAGACGGTTGAAGATGAGGGGCTAAAAATAAGTCGTCTCAGGGAGCAAGTTCACTTTGATGGAAAATAACAAAGACAAACATTTGCTCCTCAAAATTACACACACAAATGAATCAAGCGAAAAAGTACAACATGAGCACATATTTAAGTATTCGAACTAACCTCCGAGTCGTCTGTTCATCCATGACCAGAGAGATATAACCCTCGATCAGTGAGAACGAGAAGAAGCGGATGTGCCCAGAATCCTCGCTCTGCCCCCCGGCCTCCTTTGCTCTGTGATAAAACACAACAGGGATTCTTGTTATTATACAACCTTTATCAAAGCGAAACTCAGCTGATGCTTTTGCAAAGGGCAACTTTGATATATATCTTTCCCCTTAATTGTTCATTTTTGAGAAGTAAACATGTTTAGTGAAAAACAAAATAAAAAAATGAAACACACAGTGCTCCTCTTGTTTCCCATCTCTCCCTGCCTGACGTGCTAATTCTCTCCCTACAGCGACCCATGTGTATTATCATCATTTTCTAATAGACCTGGCAGATGGCTCTCGGTTACGGCCATATGTGAGGCAGGAGGAGAGTCCCGGCGCGAAGCTCTTACCCGCCTGAGTAGAACATGACGTCCATGAGCAGCGTGGCCACCGAGGGCAACGTGTCGGGATCCAGACTGGTAACACAGAACATGTTACTGGGGCTGGAGAGAGGATGAATGATCGGCCGAGGAACTGACAAAAGAAAGAGTTGACTGTTATTGAATTTAGTTTTTAGAAGACCAAATATTCATTGTATACAAATATGACTTTCTGATATAGAGACAGACTAAACAGATCAGTTTAAATCTAAGCAACACCACTCAATACTACAAATGCCCAAGATGCCCGTGTCGACACACCCTCAGACTAATGACAGATGGTTACCCAGTTTAGGCTTGACAAAACCATTGGTGACCTCGGTACTGTTGGCAGCAACCGTTTCTCCATTGACAACCCTCAGGAGAGTAAACTCAGCAGACAGCGTGTGCATGACCATGGGCAGATCCCTCTCTCGAACCTACGGACACATCCAACACATATTTCGTGAACAGCAGCTCACCAACCAGCTCAGGTCTTCAAAGAGGAAATATTTCAATCTAAACCATGTCATTTATTTGCTGACTGTGTCAAACGTTCCCTGATAATATAGATTCATAATGTACTGTGGTATTTGAAGCAGAGGTGAGAAATACCAAGCAAATTATCATATCAGCGTATTATTAAGCCTTATCTCTTCTGCAAATAGGGTCTGAACAGAGAGCTGTTTGTCAGAGAGCAAATACACCTCTGATCTTATCAACAAGATCGGGACCTGTAAATATACTGATCTGTTTTAGATGGGATTCTTTTGTTAAATTCACTAGTTGAACATTGTGATTTATTTAGCTTGCGTGTTTGTTCACTTACACATTATGGATTTCAAAGCATCTCTATAAATACTATGACTGTCTGTAAAAACCCAGCTAAAGGCATTTCTTTGAGTTTTCAATTACCCTACATAATTTAAAGAACATTCTTTGAAAACATAACCTTAATATCTTTAATACTGAATAAAAAAGGCCATGTCAAAGATTTAAATCATAGTGAAATTAATGATCTCATCTTAGAAACTTCAACCTGGATTTTACATATATGCATGAATATAAAACAAATACTGTAAAATTAAAATATTTAAATATGCTGGAATGTATAGTCTATATAACATAATTTTGTGCTAGCTAAGGCACACTCATATTTAAATATGAATCAATAGCACAAAATATTAACAGCTTTCAAACTTAATAAATATCATGAAACCACATAGTCACATCTTCCCAATTACACATCGAAATAGTTATTCAAAATACAAACCAAAATTTAACAGTCTTTCCAAGCACCACAGAGCTAAAATCCCATAACTCCTATAGAAGACAATGATTTCTTTTTCAGAGTCATCTCTGGGTCAAATAGAGAGGAAGATTTTTTTTAAGAGTTGCTTTTCAAGTTTTGAGTAACCAGGCGGTGAGAAAGAGCAAGGGTGAGGATGAAAAGGAAACAGGCTCTCCAGTGGCCCGGCACAGGAGGCAGGTCATCTCCTCTCTTTCTATAAAGCCTGTGATTATTCCTCTGGCTGGGAGCAGCTGATGTGGAATGTGAACTTTCCTGTAAATTCCAGCAAGCGGTTGCTGATCCACAAGCTTTATCCTCTTTACGTAACTACCCCCAGATTAACATCGCTTCCACATTTCTTGTTATTTTCATAAACAGGAGCTGGTGATTGTGCATCTACTGATAGTGTGGCCATGTTCACACAAACACACACGCAGTGGAAAAGTGCTGAGATAACAGCAACTGGCAGTGGTCATTGCGGATAGGTTGGTTTAGGAAAAGAGAAGTGATGTTTTGCTGTTATTCATGTTAATTCTATGAAATGACAAGCCGCTGTAATGCACTTTTTCATACATATATGGACTACAGACCACAGGTCAGGTTTGATCTTATATATTCTGTGGCCATGCTGAGCTTCTTGTTTTTCTGCATTTAGAAATCTGTGCAGTGATAATATCAAGCAACAACTAATACATTGTGTTCTATTTCTATTTCTGTTTGTATTGTATTTATCTTAGGTTTAATTAAAATAACATTTAGCCAATATTTTTATTTTTTTATTTCAATTAGCAAATAGTTTTAAACTATAATGACATTGCTTAACTTTACAGCAGAGTTAAAAGACTCAAAATAGTAATTCTCAATGAATGTAAAAAATATAATGTGTAAAATAGTGTAAAAAAGGGACTTCAGTGACCTCACATCAGTTAGCATCCCAGTCATGATGTTCCTTGGCAACAATAAACTTCCAGGTAACATCACAAGGTTTTCTGCTTTGAGATGGGCTGCGTCCGAAATTGCATACTGCCATACTATATAGTAGGCGAAAATCAGTACGCGAGGCGAGTAGTATGTCTGAATTCATAGTATTCGAAAAACAGTAGGCAAAAAAGTACCCGGATGGTCTACTACTACTGGCTAGATTTTGAAGTGTTCATTCGATGGACTATTTTTAAGTGTAAGTACCTCAGGAAAAACTTTGTGCTTGTGCTTTTATTGCGCTTGTTTAACATCGTCCAAATAAACGACTTGTTTATTAAGCGTGATCTGCGAGTAGCTGACTGACGCCTCCTTTGAACTGCTAAATTAAACGACGTAAAAACGCCGGTGGAAACGGCAAGATTGTTGGAAAACATCGCAGGTATCAGCGCAGTGTGGCGGGCTCTTTAAATGTTCGAGCTGCTGTGAGGAATGTATGTCACGTGATGCATAAAATGGCAGATGTAGTACGTCCGAATTTCATTCATACTTCCCGTATTCATACTACATAGAACGTACTGGTTTGACGGTTGATAAGTAGGCACTACTTCTAATTCAGTACGTACTGTCACAGTACACGATTTCGGACCCAGCCACAGATTTTTTTAAATGTTGTGACAGCCATACTGTGTTATAAATGAAAGAATCTCTGCCTATTAACATTTCTACCTATTCACTGTATATTCTGTAGAGTCCAATAAAGATCCATATAACCATGTTGGAGTTTGCATAATTCATTCATAAATTATAACAATTAATATCTTCTGCATTAGTCTGTAGCACTCACCAGTATAAAATCAGTTTGGTAGGTTGATAGCATGAACACAGAGATGTTGTGGTCAGCCAGCGGGGCGATGACTGACTTTGCAATTTTGGTAACTCCGATTGGCTGGGAGCTGGTTGCGCTCCCACCCCCCGACACCACGTTGAGAGCCAACCATGTCGCGTCTGCCACGCTGAGATACTCTGACTCTGGCAGTTCTGGAACAAAAAACAAGAGAGGAAAGCGTTAACACAGGAGACTAATGTGACATTTTACCTTCCAGGATGAATGGTGTCCTTTGGCAGACTATGTGGCCTTTAGATTCCTGATGAGGATCTGATAGGGTGGAGATCATGCAGAACGGTAAATGGCTGATGTCCATCTATCAACCTGTCTGAATGGCCGACCTTGCCTTAAGTACTTTAAAGGCTTCACAATGTGTAGCAATTGAAAACAAGACAGTATTCTGACATATGGGTGGAAAACCTGCACAAACTTCCGGGGAGTTTAAAATACCTGTACCTGTTTCGCAACACACAAGCTTTTGACATCCAAGGTGCCAAATGGGGGTTCACCTTGGCAACCAGTGTGTAATGACATGGATTCACTCAATCAACCCATAATGGAAATGTGTGTGTGTATGTGAGGTGGAGGGGGGTTTGATGGAGCAATGTGTCGTCAAACATTGGAAGTGAGTCAAGCTACAAGGAATTATAGAGAATCGGTGATACTTTACATGACTTAATCTTGCCTGACTGCACTAAACCCGGTGCACTCTTAGTAAAAGAGTAACCACAAAACCTACCTTTAAAGCCATCTTCATCCACGATGATGGTATAATCCTCTGGAGTCTCAGTTAAACTAAAGAACTTACATCTGGAAGAAAAGCGGACAGAGAGAAAAATGGTATGAAAGCCACATAATAAGAAGCAGCAGTGTAATAAACAGAATATTAAAATCATAACGTATCCCTGAGAACCTTCCATTAACATCAATTTTCTCCAACAGTGTCTCAGTGACCGCCGAACACATGTAGGCTTATGTTTGCAATAATAATCAACATAATTAGTGCCGTTTTCTAAGACAATTAGTACTATTGCTCAGTCTTGGGTTGGGGATTTGAACAAACATGCAAATTAAAGTCTACGCACCAGTATCCATGAATCATACTTTGTGATTTAATGTTTTCTAAATAAAATTCTTTTACATACTGTAAAAAACATTCAGTGAAATATAACTTTGACATCATTAATATTGACTGAGTAAAACCATGTCAAAGATTTCAAATAATTTTTTTTTTAAATCATTACTTTCAGTGCTTAAAATACACTTTAATAATGTTGCAAATGGCAACCTTTTTGGTTATATATAGCCAAAAATCTGATAATTGAGCAAGTATATAAAATACCATTTATGTGTTCAAAACTGTCTCCATACCTCCTTACCCAACAGACAACAATAAGCTTAAAATAAGTTAGTTTATCATTCGGGTGCAACTTCATGGGAAATGTCAGTTTGATGTCACAAGACTTCTACCGAAGTTAAGATAAGTAACCTGCAATTTGAATTTTTTTAATTGCAGATTTGCTGAATGTCTTTGTAAATAAATTGTATTAGTAGTACTTTAATTTACCAGAAAATCAAGTGGCATTACAAATCATTTATATGCCCAAGCCTTGTAAATAATGTTATGATTTACCACAAAAACATCTGTTACATTTAAAGAAAGTTGCTCTGCCAAATGTTTTACATTCAAAATGATTTTCAAACCCCCAGACATTATAATTTATGTTGCAAACAGGAAAAGTGTGAGTGAAAAGAGTGCCTGTTAAAACATAACCTGATATACACTGCTGTATAAATGCTGGGCAGCTGCTGCTGGCTTGTAATGTTGCTAGTACACCCCAAACGACTCTAAAGATACCAGGTAAAAAGAGTTCTTATTTATGGGCCTGTCCACCCACACGGTGTATCATTTTGCCTCTGGGGGATAGCAGACGACTTGTTGACTGGAAAGAAGCATCTTATCTGATACTGCCGAAGTGTTGGTGGTGGGGGTTCAAACATTTCTGCTGTCTTGTCACTGGATTATTAGAAATGATCTTTCGACTAAATGCAAAATGACATGCTTCTGTAAAGAGCATAGCTGTACGTAAAGCCAATTTCGAAATATTACAGAATGGCTTGACTTGTTTAGTTATTTGGAGCACTATTAGGTACCGCTCAGCAAGAGAGATGTGTCAAACCAAACCTGAATTTTAAAAGCAGATAAACGGAGAGCCACCCAAACGGTTTTATTTTTCCCAGATAACAATTCACCTTTCGAAAATATTACGAATTTATAATGAATTTAAGTTGAGGGGTGATAAGACAGAGATACAGAGAAGGATCTAAGCTCATTTGAGAGGCTACGGAGACCTGAGATAAGCAATAAAAGCAAAGCTATAATCAAAGAGGTAAGGCAACGTCTTAGCTCTCTTAAATCAAAGCAACAAAACATATCCAATGTAAATTTTCAACAGGGTATGACTCACTCGCTCTGCGCCTCTACTGAAATCTGTTCAGAACAACCACTCCTCCAATCTTCAATAACAAAACACACAACAGATCAAACCCAAAACAATGTTTTAATAATCATAGACTTGGGTAGCTTATGCAAAATCTATTGAGCAACCCATTTTGAACCCCTCTATAGTTTCAAAAAAGGTATTAGATGATATTTTAATTAGTTATGCTAATACATGGCTTTTTTTAGTGTTTGAATTCACAGAAGTATTACAAAAATTTAATATTAGATTAAATTTTTGATTTAGTATTTCGGTTTATATTTTACTGTATACATGCAAGCTTATATGAAGTGGATTTTGCAATCAATTTTACTTCTGCAAGAGAAACTTCACATACAAAACAAAAACATTGAGCTGGATTTGATTTAATCAACTGGGAACCGATTGGATATCAAAAGTGGGCGTTGCTTTACCAGAATAAAGCAAAAAACAAGATATTTGGTCTTGCTGTCAAAACATCAATGCAGCACAACTCTTTTACAATACTGTCATCAACAATAATGTAAATTCAAGCCATTTTTTCTATATGGCCCATGTTGTTTGCATCCTGTATCATGCTTCACAAAAACATATTTAATAAGTCAATTTAAGCTGTGCCTCTGCAACAAAATAACAAGTGTATTCCTCACCCCACCGTGAAAAATAAGTCTGAAATAATTTAAAGGTTTGAGAACAGGAAACAAGTCTATAATTAGATTTCTACTTCAGAAAACAGTTGGATCCAAAAACAGCTCTTAAAACATATTGCATGGCCTGCTGGGCAAGGCACACAACACCGAATACAATAGGACACACTGTTACACTGTGGGATCAAACCACAAAGAACACAGCAAACAGAACCTAAATGTTAAAAATGGCAATTTCATCATTGCAAAGTTTCTTTCGGTGATTAACTTGGTAACTTCATTTCATCGATTGATAACCCTGTATCGGTAAGCAGGCTTTTTGTGCTAAAACGTTACTTTTTGATTTCTGTATTTTTCCTTTCTATTGGTGGTGATGTCATCCTTGCTGTAGCAGATCCTGAGTCATGACTAAACATCTTTGAGCTCGGCTCTATACTAAATTAACAAAAAATTAAGTATAATTAATGGCATTTACAGTAAATCCCTCTTACTGTATCTCTTGTGATTAAATTAAAAAAAGCTTTAAGACAAGAACAAGCCAACCATTAAGACTTTCCTGTGAACATCTTGCCCTGCAAAACCCAGCAAAGCATCTACGTTGATGATCTACAGTCCTTCCTGGAAATTTACATTTAAAAAGCAAGAACAAATAAACATGCAACCTAACAAGGAGGTCCTATAGGGAATTGGGGCACTGATCCTTTTAAAATCAAGAAACAGCCCATTTGGCCTTACTTGACTGCTTTATGTAAAGGCCTGTGTGTTTCCACTGTTTAACAAGATTGAGGATGTTTTTGTGAGCTTATGAGCAGAACTAGACATGTCCTCACACTATCTGCTTACGCAAACACAGCAAGGGGCATCTGAGACTCTATGAATAGATGGTGTTTGACAAAAGACCCTCATCTGAGGGATCATCACCAGTATGAAATACAAAAGAACTGCGGTATCAATACTAATGCAATGAGACACTGCTGGTAAACATTGAATCAATGCACCACACGGATGCAAATCATTGTGAGGCCACAACTTTTCTCTCTTAGTTGTTTACAGGTTTCCAGTACAATTCCACTGAGCGCAGTTCCGCCGGATCTCTGTCTAACTGATCAAGACGGGTGAAAGCACACAAGCGATAAGCCACTGATCAAAGCCGTGATGCTGAACGTGCGATGATGAGTTGCCGGTTCGAGTTGAATTTAAAGCAACATCCCCCTCCGTGTATTTATACCGCCGCACGAGAAGAAAAACAACCTCGAGCACGTACACACACCCCTCCACCGTCGACCGAACTTCAGCAACAACACGGGCAATAATAACTGCTCAGAAAAGCACAAACGTGCACGATTTATGTGCTTGATCGTGACGTGCACCTCTCGTTTGCGTGGGTCAAACAACAGATCTGGAATACAAACGTATAAGAAGTATCTGCGCAGTGTTGAGCTAATGTGACTACGTCTCAGGTTATTCAAACGGACAGTGAATAACGAATAGTTTTTGATACGAAGCAAACTTTTATCGTTTCATTTCATAAAGCTACTTACCTTGTTTTAGAGGACAGAAAAGCTAGTTTGATTAATCCGTGAGTGCAAATCTGGATACCCTCCTTCGCTATACTCGCTACTTTCAGACTGTGCTCTAAAATGTGCAGCTCCATCTTTTGCGTCTTCTCATTTGTGGTACATCTAAAAAAATATTAATATATATAAACGTCTATTCCTCTGGATAAAAAAGAATAAATAAATAAATAACTGCAGCTTATGGACGGGGTTTTAAAACGGAGCGGAAAGGAGGGGAGAGAAAAGGAAAAGTTGTCTGCCGAGGAGAGGAGAGAAAGAGAGTAAAGCGGGGTGAAATAAAAGAAAGCACAACGAGGTAAATGGGAAGGGAGAAAAAAGAGGACTGTCGGCCCCCGTGTTTCCACTCCGACAAGGATTGGAATGGGCCAGCAGCTGGTAACAGTGAAACAAACAACTTGTCACTCAAACGTGGGGGCGGGACAAATGATGCTTGCGTGGCATGCTGGGAAATGCAGTTCGACGTTCAGCGCTTCCGTTTAATAAACTAATCATATTTCTATACAAGTATTTTTTTACTCACCTTTGTGTTAGAAATGCCATTTATTAAGTATTACAGACCGCAGTGGTATAGTGACACATCTTGCACCACATTAAAGGGATGAAACCACTGGCTAACAATTCACTTATTTTATTAAATATAATTTAAGGTGTGTATACAAAAAGCCTACATCTATATACTTGTAATACATTTTACATTTATTATGAAATGTAAGTAAAATCAAATTGGCTGTACAAGTCATTTCAACTTTAATTGCTGTAACTTCAATCAATCTATTAGTCTGTGTATTTGCTATAAATCTTCTAGGCATTACAGTTTGTCAGTTTTTACAGTTTTTAGTTTGAAATCAAAAGGCACAAATACACCAAATCACATAAAGTGGTTTATGAAGGAGCACAGGCTTCTCCTTAAGGGAGTGACACTTCATCATACCCCTACCTGGATTATAATCAGAGAATGTGACTATTAACAAACCACTTACTGTGTACTCAGAGTTGAGACATGGACTATTTACACAGATCAAACCATATGTGTCTCAGTTTATCTAATCAAACGAATGACTAACAAGGGGTGATTTTTCTTACTTTTTAAAAAGTATCACTGCAGTGTTAAAACAATACAAACTTCATGAACTAAAAAATATGATAAATTCCTGGTTGCATTTGAGTTATCAGTATAAGAAATAAACTTACAAACATACTTACTATTAAACCTACATCACAACTCAATGAATATTACAGCTGATCATTTAAACCACGTTTGTAATAAACAGGTACACAATAAGATAATGACACTCATGCATTTAGGGCCTACCCAGAATACATCATCCAAAAAAAGAAACCAGAAGTTTAATAATTCACAAGTGCGTCCATTGGTAACCAGGGCCGGAGCTGCAGAGCGTCATAAAAAACAAGCATTCTTTGTGTGCAGCTGTGATAAGATCCCTGGGACACTCTGATCTCTTACAGGGACAGGCATTGTTCAGTTCAAAGGACAGTTCTCCTCTTTAGATACTATTCCCCTCTCTGCATTACCTCTCAAGACATATTGAACAGTGAGATTTTGAGTTTGTGACTTGAATTTTTGCACTTACCTTTGAAGGCATGCTATACGTCTACTGCTAAGGATCATATGGATTATTCTCCCATGGAGCATTTTTACTGGGTTTTACAGCAATACAAATATGGTGTAAATATATTTTTAAAGTTCCTCTTTTGTAATAATATAACAAAGATATTTCTAAATAGCTGTTTGAAAATGTACACCCCAATAAGTTGCCTTAAGACATACATACATATTGACTTAATAAATGAAATGAAAAAAGCCCACAAAAATGTATCGACTCCAAAATCACAGATAAACTAAAAAAAACACCATTGATGTGTCTTTTTTCTACATAAAACAAGTTTGTTCATTGCAACTAAAGCTGTTTCCTGACTTTCCAGCAAACATTTTTTGTTTTAAAAAAAGTTGTGTTTAGATCAGAAGGGTGAACAAATCCCAGTGATCGACTCATCCTTAGCTAGCAACAGAATTTTCACTTTTGGGTGAACTACAATCCCAAAAAAGGACACAACAAAACATTCAAGCACTCCCTGTCAAAAAGGCTGTTATACACTCAAAAGCAGCTTGTCAAAGCAGAAGTGGAGCACTAAAAGCTGTGTTCTCTAAAGAGAATTCTTTAATCTAAACCCCATGACCCACATGAAACCCTGAGAACCAAATCTCCTACTGGCATGACACTACCTACAAGGCTTTGAGATCTCAAATCTTAATGTTATCCTCTCTAAGGGGTGCTACAGTTTTCACATAACTACAGCTCAAATAACCCCAAACCATAATCAGTTTAAATGCAGAATGATGTTTGTGTTTCTTCCTCACCAGTATAGTGTACATCTCTCACAGCTAACTGTATATGATAGACCCTTCCTACATGTCACAGACAAAAGCTTCCCATGATTGTACTGTACAAGTTAGGCACTTCCTATAATTGTTCCACTTTATTTTTAGCGGTTATATGAATGGAATTTTACATTATGACCCATCATAAACATCCCACAAATAACATTAATTACTTAAGACAACTCACACAGTACAACTTTAGTGTTACGTTTTTATTAGAAGTGTGGTAGACTAACATCAAAATGCATACTACACAATTCTTGGTCAGAACATTTCTTAACAGCCCAAATCTGTTAAAGATGAAATGGGCAATTACAATCACCTTCACCAACATTTTTAATACAGCATGCCAATAGGGTGGCTAAGGCCAATAAGGTATTGCTTCAAAGACAGCAGGCATTTCATGTCACAAAAAAACCCCCAAAACATCTTCACGGGCACTTATGTAGGATTACTGTGTTAAGGATCACCAGTGGAGGCAAGTGGCTGACCACCTTTGAATGTGATCCCAAGCAGTGGAAGAGCGCTCACCTTCCAAGCAACCGCTGGATGACAAATCCCATACTCAATCTGACCCTATTAACGGAAGATCAAAAGACAATTACACACAAGTAAATTTACAAATAAGGCTTTACACATTTACAGAGCATGTTCCTAACAAATCCCAAAGCAACAACACTGATGTGACTCATTAGGATAGGTTTTAATTTTTGGTCAAGTCCACAGCAAGTTAGGAACCACATATCCTAAAAGCCTTGGTATATGACCAGATTTATCAAGCATATGCAAGTGAAAAACGCATGCCTTACCATTTGTTTTACAATCCAGAGGGGGAGAACGGCATCAAAATCATTTAATCATTCAAGCCATATGGGATCTGTGGACACAATATTAACAAGTCAGGATTATAGAGACATGCTGAGCTTTTGTAAGAATATCACAAGGCTTCTAAAAGGGGCAGGTCACAGTATGCCGTTAACCTCCCTTGAGAGCGCCTTATATAAGCAGGGGGTAATGGGGTTGGGGAGGGCCATGATGGGTATGTGGGAGAATTGAAGACAGGCCACTGACAAATGCTCATACCATGCATGCCAGCACTACAAAGCCAGCATGAAAACATGCTTCAAAAACAATGCAAATGCAAAATTTTAAATGGTTTGGCTGGATGAAACACTATGCCTGTGGTAGTGCCGTTGTAGCTCATTTAGTAGAGGATTGCATTTGCAGCACAAAGATCATTGGTTCAAACACAAATAATGACAAAATGTATAGCTGGAATGAACAAAGTCACTTTGGATGAAAGTATTTCTGCCAAATGCATAAATGAAAGTGCCAGGCAGCCCTGTAAAGCCCATTTGCTCATAGTGGAAATCTATAAATCGTAATGAGGACCAATGCTCACCCAAAAAAAGTAAAGAACATGCTTGGGAAACAACTTGAAAACATGTCTCGACAACCACTAGGACCTTACAACAGATATAAGGTTCAATAACGGCAGCTGTCGATGTGATCTAGCACTGGCATTTGAACATTCCAGTCAGACATACAACTGGATGCAGATACCAACAGTGCTGGTTAAAGCTTTTCTTTTCAATCAAATAACTTGGAGCGATTAAGGTTTTACTCACCAGAATGCATTGGTGCACCTCCTAGTGGATGACAACTGACACCTACACAGCAGAAATGACATATGTAAGAGATTGCACTTCACAATTGTGTTATATTCTTTAAGTTTACAGTTTGTCCTGCAGTGATTTCCCACAAAGCTAATGATAATAGCAACATGGGTAAAGCAAAACTACAGACTTGGTCTCTGAGGCATTTCCAACGACTAAGCTCTACTGAGAGGAGCCAGTCGGGATAGACCTCATTTTATTTTTTATATTTAAAACTGTGCCAATCATATAAATAATGTCATTGCTACCTACCACTATAGACAAACTTTAAAAAAAGTCATCCTCCAGTACATATTCGAAAGCTGGGATCTCATTCGGTTATAGACCTGAAAAAATAAAAATGTGAGAAAAGCGAAATACACAATTAAGTTTATCCTAGGGCTACAGCTTGACTGTTCAGAAAGGCACTTTCTCTTTCAGGGTTGTAAGAGCAGTTGAACATTGCCAATCATCATAACAAAGTCATTACTTGCAGTACTTTATATAAAAAAAAAACAATCTTACCTATCATCCTGTATGTTCACAGGATGACCATAAACCTCATCCAAAGCCTGCAAGTACACAAAAACAATTCTAAACGCATGTCAACAATAAACAGAATTCAAAAAAGATTGTGGTAAAGGCATGTCTCTTCCCATTAGTAGCACTGGTATTTGGTGGGCACAGCAGTGAGTTGCAAGAAAAGAGATCTGTAATTTATGCACTGTACTAGTTCCCAAGTCCATTATGTATAGACCGTTACTAGCACTGTGCAGTTACTCTTGATGAAACTACTCAAGATACTTACCATACAAAGTATGCAGACTACACAGGGTTTCCAACAACATTGTCAAACGTCAGACGACCCTAGTGGAACAGCATATAAGAGTGATCGGTTTAGTGCAAGAAACTGGTCAAATTCGCTTCATTTCATGCCAAAAACAAATTAAATGTTCCAGGCCTCATTGTCACCACTGCAACGGATACGACAGCAGTGAAAGCAAACCTGGGTTTTTATAGCCATGCAAAGACAGGAATCAGCTCATTTCGAGAAATTCCGTTTGTGAAGTTCTGCATGGCAATCATCAAAGGCGGTATTTCAGTCCCGAACTAGACGGATTAACCATTTAAAAATAATATAACGAAGCTGAAAAAATGCTGTAATCATTTACGCGGAGAACCTCAAAGATATTTATTACCAGATACCGCTGTGTACTTAAACGATACTAGCACGTGCTGCAAGTATGCTCTCCGCTGTTCATTTAAAAAAGTCTTCGCTTTAAAATATTTTCCGCGTTTCCATCAACAATACAGATCACGAGGTAACTATGACATTAAAGATCGAGTTAAATACTGAAAAAATGTGCATATTGTACCAATTTATTTAGCTACTTACTTCGGCAAGCTCCTAAACGTGCACACTCTCTAGCGAGTGATGTTGAGAAAGACCGGAAGAAGAACAAGCGGCTTTATAATACACGAGCTGACTTCACGACATTTTACGACTCTGCCTCCAAATGCCTACTTCTTGATTCATTAATCAAATAAATATATTTTAACAGATTGCACATTCACATTTTACTTTAAATAACAGACTTGTAATTATTTTATTGTTATTCTCTAATTCACCATATTGTTATAATAAAATATAAAATTAAAAATTTCAAAGCTTATTTTTTCCACAACCATATTCTGGCTGTTGAATTTAATAAGCCTATTGATTATTTATTATTATCTTTAGTTGCTGTATAAAATGTAAACGAAATCAACAATAATTTTCATATATATAAAGATATATATAAAATTATTATTATTATTATTATAATTTTATTTAATAGATATTATGAAATATAATGGTATTAAATATAATTTTATTCTATATAATTCTAATTATTCTAATTATTATTGTTGTTGTTAATTTAAAGAAATGAGCTGGAATTTGAATTGCTCGCTTTCCCCCTCAGACTGTACAGACGTGCACGCGAGTATCGCAGTAACGTTAAACGGACCAGATTTAGGGTCCTGTTGCTCTTTTAACTTACTCGAGTTTTAAGTATTTATTATGGGGTGCGTTTTCTCGAGAGAAAAAATCTCCGAGGATGTTTACAGACTTTTGTCTGCTGTAGCATCTTCTCTTCGCCTTGGTTGGCTTGGGACAGACAACGTTGAAACGGTTAGGATTACAAATTTGTTTTGGTTACCTAGCATTATAACTATAGCTAGAAAACTAGATAATTATTATGTCGGTCTTTGTTAAAATGCTTTTTATTCTGTTGTCAAATAACAACTACTGTTTAAATCGTTTTAATATAAAATCTATTTCTCCAAATTAGGAGATAAAAGTTTGCCAGTTTGCTTTGTTTCCTCATCTGGTAAATATCTCAGCAGCGCAAGATGATATTACTGCGCTGGAGCATCATCTTGAGGAGGTGCTCAAACTGAGACATCTGGGACAATATTAACAGTGATCTGAATGTTGTAAATATGCATGTGCTCTGTATTAGGACTTTCTTTGTCATAGGGTGCTGATATTTTTGGGGCAGACGAGCGAGGTCGGACAGCATTGCATGTGGCAGCAGGACAGGGCAATGAAGAAACTGTTTGGTTCTTGGTTAATCATGGAGTAGATGTCAATGCCATTGACTGTAATGGAGAAACTGCACTGCAAGATGCCATACGCTACGGGTTCTCAATACTTTTCACTTTTTATTTTGGAAATGCAATTAATTAGATTTTTGTAACATCCTAATGTTAACTTAGTATTTTATATAGGAGTTTGGAGGTGGTGGAGATCTTAATCTCTGCAGGGGCATGTTTGGATAAATCCTCAGAGGACTTTGGGGCCGAGATGTGCTGGTGAGTCGGATTTTACAAAAGGGGCAATTCAATGCAAATGTCAACCTTACCATGAAAAAAATAAAGATTAGCTCAGATGTCAATATTTGGTAGTTTAAATACCCATGTGAGCCATTTTTCAGAATTGTCACATTCTTAACAGTCCCTATTCCTCATAAACAGGCACATCAAAACTAAAATAACGATTTTATAGTAATGATTTCAATTTATTTTCAGTCTTGCATATCTTGGAGACAAAGAAAAAATGGAGGCGTGGAAGAAGGCTGGAGTCAGTTTTAATACTTCTGACGCTCAAGGTCGAACTCCATTACACGTGGTGAGCCTGTCTTCTTATAAGTGTTTGTAAGGTTGAACATCCGAGCATGCTTCACATTTAGGTTCAGCATTCACGCAGTTGCATCTTTTGCTTTCTTCACAGGCAGTGTGCACCAATCAGATAGAAATGGTTAAGTTCTGTGTCAGTAATGGATCAGACCCTGAGGTATAGAGACAAATGTTCATCCATGTGTATACAAGTACCACAATCTTAACATCTTCATGATTTGAAACTACATTAATTTTTTGTAATGCAACAGAAAAGAGACAAAATAAACAACAGGCCTGTGGATGACGCCAAGCGACTTGGGTTTCATCACTTGGTGGAGCTGTTGACTACAGATGGCTAGAACCGTGAAGTACTATTTATACAGTTATTTGTGATGAATGAATTCTGTTATTATATAATAATTATAATAAAATAAAAAGCATTTGTATAACATTAAAAATAGAGGGAAATACAAACCTTAAAGGTTTACAGTTCTGAACATGTAAATGCAAATACCATTTGCCATAAATGAAAACACTCAAACATTTTAATAGAAAGTTTAGTTTTTTGCTTGATGTTGGCAAGAACACAAAATGTGACATGCATTAAAATAAATATGGATCACAAACACAAAATAGTCCTGTAAGTTAGAGATCTCATAAGTATAGTTTAAATAAACAGATTTTTTTAAAGAAAAAATGAACAGCTTTTGTTAGCTGCCATCAACAGCACACAGTATTACGATACCAATTATGTATCTTTATTCCAGAGGCATATTCAAAGAGAGACACACAATGTTGTAACACTTTAACACAGACAAGAATATAACTATGCCATATGTATCATATCGTTTCCATATTAAAAGCTAATATCAATCTTGGAATCTTTGTAAAGTGAGCGGTGCAAAAACACTGTTACAAAAGAAAAGGCACGATAATTCGGCCATTCGGTGCAAGATTAAGGTGAACTAGGAGGAGAAATATACTGACTTCATCAGAGAACCACTATAATATGCAAACAATCGCCTGAGAGTTAAAAATGATCAAAACAAGACAAAATTTATTTTTTGTAACATGCAGTCACATGTCCAGTCAATAGAGCAACCTGACGGGTAATGCGATAGGGTTTAAAAGTACAAAAACTGACCGAGAAGGAAGGCTGACATTCTTGTTGCATCCAAGAGCAGAAACTCTTTACAGATGAGAACAACAGTATCAAACATGAAGCGTAGTTAATTTTGTGACAGCCCAAGAACATTGCATGCAGTTTTATGCCATAGAGTTTGTTTACAAAAGCAAATATTACAAAAATGTCACAGGAGTGGCTTGTACAATGAATGCTGTCAAAGAGTTATGCTAATCAATCGCTCATCAATCGATGAGCATACATCATGAGATTGTGTACAGGTGGTCTGCTATCAGGGGTTTTAATGTAGCAGCTAAAGTTTTATTTGCAGTCTGGAGTTTAGCTTGAATAGCCAATAAACTCCGCTGGCAGATTGAAATAAAAACCAATTAAAATTATTAAACATACAATAACACATCCAATATTTCCACCGGCAGCATGCTAAATATGCAATAACACAGAAAGGCTAAAATAATAAACTGGTTATACAAATCCAAATGCCACTAAATAACACATCGAAACAGAAGTACAGAAAATTAAAACAAACATGTTAAATTACCATAGCCTTTAAAAAAATATATTTGGTCCAAAGTATATAACTCTTTAAAATGCTCAAAGGAAGAATAGAATAAACATGCTATTATTCAATTAATTCATCTTAAAACAATATTAAATTGTATATGTTTATTTTAAAAAGAAACATCTATTGATTGGGCCCAGACAAAGTTAAGAAATAAAATATGTAGTGTAACGGCCAATCAGGAGAAAACTAAACAATCCTATCCTAGAGTAGCTTCTTTTGGGTGTTAGTGTGACCAGTTTGTAAACAGGGTTTTGTTCTCTGTATTCCATTTAGAAAAATGGCTATTTAAGCTCTTGTGTGCTTTTTTGGCAATGACACAGTTAATTTGTTGTGAGATAGAACTGAGACAAAATAAGTTAAATTAATTACATTCATTAATTAATCTGACTAGGAGATCATTTAAAGGTATTGTAATGAAAAGGGAAATATAACCTGTAAATTGTCTGGTGAGTGAAAATTTCTTTATAACCTAAAAAGATTATATATCATTCTTACAATCATCTGACTGTAAAATATAATCTTGTGGTTTTTGCTTACTCTTAAGACAAACATCAGAAAAGTTTTGAACAGTATTCATGATGTAAACAACACATTTTTTTTTTCATTTTAGCCTTGTTTTGGAAATTGTTGTATTTTCATATCCTTTTTTTGCTGCCATACGCATACTCCTGATACACTTACAGACAGCTGTAAACAGCATTCTTGAATACATGTTAAACCTCTGAGATAAGAGAACAAAGAATGAGAGAGTAAAGTATGCGTAAATATTTAAACAGCGCAACTGATCTCTTGTTGGCTGCAGGAACATCATCTCTCTGTTTTTGACGAGGTTGTACAAACACAGGCTGATTAAAGACCCTTATATAAGCCCGAAAGCCACATCAAGCCACACGATCAAACTGCAAGCTCAACACCAGGGAAATACGAGAGTTAGAGCAGGTGTGTTAGTTAGAAACAGATACTGGCACCCATCTCTAAATTAGTGGACTGCTGGAGTGTTGATCTGTCCATCAATGGCCGGCTTACATTGACATCGTGTAGGAAAGGGGCGGGGCACTGGTGCAACCACTGAAGACAGAATTTCAGTCATTGTACCCTGAACCAGGGAGTTCATTGGTTAACGTGTGCCAACGTTCAATTTTCTTGTCCTTGTTTTTGAGACAGTCAAACCAATGTTTTAGCCTCTCGCCGTTGGCATTTATACCTAATGAGACTCCACCTGGAGAAAGGAAAGAAAATCTTTATGAAGTCAAGTTATAAAGTACAAGTTAAACTTTCAGAACTGAATTCAACAAATGAAAATAAATACAAAAATCTCAATATAAAAAAAGACAAACTTTACAATGTAATAATGTTCAAAAGGTATAGCTTTAGTATAATTTGTGAACAGATCATACCAATAAAATCATTGGATTTGCCAATGTCATAGTCCCAAACAGTCACCTCCAGGGTCTTCTTGCTGAGGTCAGCATACTTGATCTCATAGAAAAACTCCTGATTTATGAAGGAGACTAAAATTAAAACTTGTAAAAAACGAATTACAAACAATCTATACACTCAACCATACTATAAAAAAATCTGAATTAAAGACGCCTGCCACATAAAAAGAAAATGATCAAACATCTTACTTCATTGAATTCCGGATTGAGGGTCTTCTTCTTGACCGCTGTCTTGTGCTTTGATTTTTTGTTCTCATCTGGCTTGAGATACCTGCAATACATGATATTAAAAGTGTGATGCATTTAATTGTAACATGTATTTTAAGTTAAGTTGACTTTTTTATCAAGATCAAACTGGCACTGGCATAACTGAGATAATTCACCAAACTTGTACATATAACTGGCAACATGCTAAAACCACCCCAGTGTCCACCAGAGGGCAATGCAGCACTTGTATATAAAATAACATTTTGACCGCTTTCAGATTCAGTAGCATAAAAGAAAAGGTCAATAACCTAGACATTATGATAAGCTTTTATAAAAAAGCTTAATAAATAAAGTATGAATGAACCCAATGTCTGCTGTGGTAGAGGTCACTAAAATAGGTCATTAAAATAACAAGCTCTCTCTAATGAGAGTCTTACAGACAGGCAGACAAACCTCCCACAGCCTATTAAGCACAACCTGTTGCTCATATTAAAAGTTATTAATAATTATTTCATGTGGAATGTGAATCTTTTTTATCCTTTTGGATTAGAACAGAATTGACAGAATATAGAGTTCATGACTGAAATTAATTGATGGGTGTCAAAAATTAAAGGTCAATGGCTTGTCTGAGATATTACAAAAATGACAAATCTCATAAAAGATTTCCTTTTCTTTAGGGAAGGGAAGGTCATCTGTGTGTGTAACAGCGCCTCGGGCAACTCCAATATTCAGCTTCTTTATATCTAAATGAATCCCATTGATCAATTGTCAATTGATATCAGTTCAGGGCAAATGCTACACGCCCAGACAACAAAAACAAAACAATCACTCAAAATGATGACTCAAAAGTGATTTGAAAATAGCAGACGGACACAAAACACTGCCAAAAGATTTCTTTAGTTTGCTGTAACCAACACTAATGATAAATGAATAACTCAGTCTACCAAATGTATTACAGAGATCCAGGTAGGAAAAACCTGTATACACAAAGAACAAAAACATAGTGCTCCACTACAATAATCCCTCTATTCATCATCTGAAGTAAAGCTGAGATCATTGCTTCATTTCTACCCGACACATTCAAGTCTTAAAAATAAACATAAGCTATTAATTTATATATCTGGGAAATGCAGAAATAGCTTTATGGGCCATATAGGTTTATAGTTAGGGTTTCAGATAAGTTTTGAGATAAACATTTTAGGATGCGCTTTAGCAAAGAAAAATAACAAAGAAACAGCGACAGACAGATAGCACTTACGTTTTAACATAAGGATCAGAGAAACCATTGGCATCCATGGCAGCAAGATGGGCACAGCGAATGATGCCCACTATTAAGCCAGACTTCTGTGAGCTGTACTTCAGAGAGATCATGATGCGCCCTCGCTCTTCCAAAGACTTGTCATCTGTCTTGTCAATCTGTGCACATACACAAATAGGAAATGCTGCTGTCAGTCCAGCTTTTAAGAACTAGGATGCATGGAGATTAAAAATAACTGAAGTACATTCTAAATGAATGATAGGTACAATTACAGAAACAGGCCAGAAAAGAAGAAAAAAGTGACTGGATTCTTATAAAAATGTCTATATTAAAACAAACATTATATAACTTTTCAAATCTTTAACACACGAGTGACACAATTTGCACTATTCTATGAGACTTGTTGCAATCTTAATCTGTAATCTGAGTAGCATTATTATTTAATTATCAGGTCATAAATAGGTAGAAAGTCCAATAAAAAACATTAGATAATGTATTCATTTGCTAAATTCAGGCTAGTGCACCTCTTTTTATCCTCTCCGATATTTATTATTGCAGAGCAAAAGAGCAGAACTTGAGTTGAGATCTTCCCTACTGTTGAGTGTAAAGCTCTCTCTCTCTCTCTCTCTCTCTCTCTCTCTCTCTCTCTCTCTCTCTCTCTCTCTCTCTCTCTCTCTCTCTCAACTTTGTGGACCCACCAAAGCCATCATGCATGAAGTTAATTAGCTGTGGAGGAGGCGTCTCTGCTCGTCCTCCACACGCTGCTGTCTCATTTCCGTCCCCACTGGAGATCACACAAGTGTGTGCACACACACCTTACACGGTCTCTTCGCACAACAAACATTTTTTCTGTTTACTGGTGGAGTCACACTCGGCCCTAAAAGCAGATCCCAAGTCGGTCTTTGATTGACTTCTTTGCAACCTTTACCTATACTTTAGATGGAGAGCAGATGTCAGTAGTTAGTCTGCGTGCTAAACTTTAGTAAGTAGAAAGAACAGAGCTGAAAAACTACATGTAAACAACAACAATGAAAAAAACGTTTATTAATTATTTACATATCTAAATTGTCTTCGTAATGAAGATCACTTCTGTAAAGTATGAGTAATTCTCCAATTTCTCTATTTTTCTCTGAATAATGAATTATCACAAACGTATTACAACTAGTCATGTGGGCGTTTAAACATTAAAGGTCCGTTCACATTAAGATAACTTATTTTATATATACTATATATAAACTATATTGCTTTGAGCAATGTATGTAGCTTTGTAGCTTTGAGTCTATTACCAGCAGCATTCATTTCAGATATCTTAAAATCAACAATGTTATGACCCCTGCTTTTTTAAGCAGAAGATAATCAAATAAAATATCATCACATTTACCATGCACCCAATACCTGCTCCTCCTGCCAGACTTCCAAGCACTTTGACACTTTAACCTTGTCCTAATATCTACCTGCACCATCATCAAATGCCTCAGACAAGTCCACAATGGAATGTATTGAAATGCTTTCCTCAACATTTTTCATTTCTTTCTACAATAGAAAGCAGTGCTGATCCCAGCAGAGCTTTGTGCACGGCACTGCCAAATGGATCCGACAATCTCGCTCCTAAGCTTGGTTCAGCTTTTCATGTGCGCGAATTAAAGGAAAACTTTCAACTTTTTTTTATAGAAATCTGTGCTTTATGAGTCTGTGGTACATTCATATGGTCACGTATTGCTAGTCAAACAAAAACTGAAACAATTGCCGTACTGCACAGCTTGCCTAAAGATGCGGTGCAGGGTTTGAATCGAGGTGCTTTTTAGTTCAGCGATAAAAGCAACAATTCCTTTGTCGAGTCTGTATGTGTTTGTGCACGTCTGTCCCACAGTTTTACTCTGGTAACCTCCCCATTGTTTTCTCCTGCCTGTCGTGTTTGTCTCGTGTGGCTGATGGACGTGAGGATGTTTCTCCAATGATAATGGAATTGTAATTAGTATGCTAATTCTAATGAGAGTTATTTGGATGTCCTAATCAGTTGATATCCGAATATCTTTATGTAGCTTACAAACATCCCTCCATTTCTCCATCACTCAACACAGATGAATAATATATTTGCACTTTGAAGAACTGCAAAGTTATGAGCTTCAAAGTTACATTTACATTTAGGCATTTAGCTGACTTACAAATATTAGGAAACAATGAAGCGACACATCAAAAGCGACAACAATAGTCCTAAGAGGTGCTTTCCTAAGTTTACAATGTTTAGCAGTTTATTTTTTATGATGTCAGGTGTTCGTGGAAGAAGTGTGTTTTTAGCTGTTTCTTAAAGGAGGTGAGGGATGTTGCAGATTACAATTACTCTAAATGACCAACTCACAGGAAGCTGCTTTTCCAAACAGTTGCTGAAGTTCTTGGTCTGGTTGGGTTTGAGTTTCTTTAGAGGGATTCTGG
Source organism: Beaufortia kweichowensis (assembly GCA_019155185.1). Classification (NCBI taxonomy): domain Eukaryota; kingdom Metazoa; phylum Chordata; class Actinopteri; order Cypriniformes; family Gastromyzontidae; genus Beaufortia; species Beaufortia kweichowensis. Next base: position 3,788,974 of record CM032795.1, on the reverse strand, counting down.
TTTCTCCGATGAATTCATTGTGCCGGAATTTATCCTCGTCACACACTGAAATCCTAAAAGAAAAGGTTGAGAGAGTCAGTGGCGGATCAGGAGATAATAAAGCAACTACACAGCTGTAGCCTGAACTCAGTTTAAGGATTTCTTTTTATCCCGTCATGTTCCGTTTGGTGTCTTACACTTCTAAGACCTTCTGAAAATCATAAAATCAAACATATGTTGGATGGAAACCTCGTACCTTCATATTTTAGTCACCCTTCACGTATGTCTGCCGGTTTTTGCAAGTATTTAAAAGACCTTGTCAACACTGAAAACACAGTGTTTAATTATTTAATAAATACTGTTTTTTTCCACTTCCTAAAAAATAGTGGTTTGGGACATACAAAATTTCTGCCCGACAGCAACAATATGAAACATTAAAGAATCAGTGTCCTCTCATTATAAGGAAAATCTTAGCCTAATAACATGCATTTAATGTTCTTGAAATATGCTACATTACTACCTGTTGGGGGTCTCACAAATAAATGCAATGAACTGTCTTATGCTTAGATTTTCTGATTGGTGTAATCACTGATGAAAAAACTTCTGAAAAGTCTATATTCTTTTATCTAACGGAAGGTTAGAGGTTCAATACCAGCTGTCAAACTAGTTTTTATTTAGTTATAACTTAGAAATAGAAAACAAAGTCAGTCAGGCAATTTCAGCTGGTCTGCCTGACCCATTTCTAAACCTCTAAATACACAAATAAAAAGGTTGAATTCATTCTCAGGCAGATACATGAAGGAAAGAACATTGCAAACATTGCAATTCATCTGTGTATGATTGTTTCTTCCACACATCTTTATAAAATCAAGTTGTATTCCCAGCGCAATATACAGTGTGAACCCAAGCATATATTTGTTATGCAGAGTCCACAGCAAAAATACAGAAGCTCCATGTTATCTTTTAACAGTAAGATGTTCATTTGCATTGAGCTAGCTGACTGTGAAATGAGTTTTCTGCAGTATTGACAAAAAGCACTTCATATGTGGGAGCAGGAACAAAAGAACCGCTGCATTTAGTTTTGTACAGGTCAATAATAACATTCGGCTAGATTCACATGAGTAACTCACACAGAAATAAAAATTTTCATTTACCAACAAAAAGATGGACGGAATAACAACAACTCGTACTTAAGATGAGGTGGTAATAACCAGGAAAAACAAGCACTTATCTGCCAAAAAATGAATATGGTCATTATTAACTTTCTTGTTATTTGAAACAGTTTTACTTTCACAAGCTCAAGGACAAAAATGGACCTTAAAAGTAACTTTACAATAGTTCACATTAAAATAAGTTATATTTAAAATAGCCTTATTATAGCTTTGTGTTAGCAAAAGATTTAGACGACTGAGTTTTTGGTGACCACAGCATTTTCAAAACCAGGATTTGGGTGAAGTCATTTATTTAGCAGAAATGTCAGCTCCTACGCAGTGTGATTCCTCTGTTCATCATCAGGCCAGTGCTGATCCAGCCAGTAAAAACCCAGACATCTTTTCACCCAAGTCACGCTTACACATCTCAGTCAGAAGATCTGACCTAATCCTCATGCTTTACACCTCATAAAAAACGACTCATTCCTCAACTCCGTCTCCAACAACGATCATATATATCAAAACCCCACAAAACCAGAGAATTGGAAACGAAACTACAATCTCCTAGGACACTTTTGGTATACAGTCACTAATGCTGTTTAGTCTGTAACAGACTATGGGGCGAAAACTTTTGTATGATGCCTTCATAAATACAAGTCCCATTAGGACATTAGCAACAATAAAATACTGTCTTGCATAGCTTGTTAAATCAATAGGAGTCTTATAAATCAGTCTTTCCTTGCTAAAAACAAAGCCAGCCTTGTCAATAAGAGGAGGGAACGTACGCTAAATGCCTCTCTATCCACATTATTTTCACCCTTTTCTGCTCCACTGCATCATACTATTGAATTTTGGTTTTATTGTCTATTGCCATCTTGAGGTTTGTTTTGTATTTGTAACCTCCCTTTGCGATGGGTTGCTGAAATGTGTACCTGTCTATTTATCACCTCGTGTGCAAAAGATCTGCTTAATGCAAGTCTGGTGTCTGTGTTTTGGATTGTTCTTCATGCTGTTCCTGGAGCTGTGTGGTTGTTTTGACTTGGCTGATTATTGTGGTGTGCATGTAATGCTTGTAAAACTGTCCCTCTTGCTTGTATGAGCCAGTGCAAAAGGAAATGTTTGGTAAACCTTCAATCAGGGATTTTTTGTACAATGCTGCTATTCTCCCATGTAATCACGATATATTGTGTTTGACTGCGGGAGCCAGAAATGCTTGTGCGTGGCCTCAAATCTGCTAAAAAGAGTCAAGTGGGGTCGTAAATTTCACATCTTCCTGTGATTTAGAGCACTTGTTTTTACTAAAATCAATTCTTTTAAACAAACAAATGGATTTTGAATGTATACAATAATATTAAAGAGTAATCACACTATACAAATAACAGCATTCATTTAGTTGAAGAATCATTTTTTGTCATAGTTTTCACTGATGAAAATGAGAAAACTAACTTATGATTAATACTTATGATGCTGAACTATGATAAACATCTATTGACATGAAAATGTAAGCAAGGTTGGATGCACACAACTGTTTTGCTGTTTATCTTGTAAACTGTACAGGAAAGTTTACCGCTGGGAGAAAGAGATTTTCATTTGATTTTGTCAAGGAAAAGAACACGATTTGTGATCTGTGTGGAGTCACAATTGATACAATGAAATTAAAGTTCAATTTCAAAGGCAGACACACTTTTTTTATGCTAACGTTATTTCATAATCTAAACCTCTGACCTGTCCTGATTAGGAAAGTGACTAAGTGAGTTTGATTGTAAATTAAGATTCATTGACATGCTAAAGATAAGGGCAAAGTTTTGCTGTTCTTAAATGGAATCAAGTACACATCAAACATAAACATAAAGAATGTTTAATAAAATGTTACTACAGTTAATGTTAGTTATGTTATGTTGAATAAATATTACCTTTTTAAACAAATGTTTAATGTAACAACTTGTTTCCATTCACCTAATGCACTAATATTTTTTATTTGTTGAAATCTCTCTTTCTTAGGACATGGATTGCACAGTTTTATGTGCAAAGAGCATATAGCTAAAGAGTGAGCAAAGAGGATTTGAGTGCCGGCTGTGAAGAAGCATATCATTGGTTGAATGCATTGAATAAATACACCCTTCACTGAACAAGCTGTTGAGTCTGAACGAGGAAAAGAGCTCTAATGAACTGAGTGAAATGGTACATGTCAGTTATGGTCCAACATCCTCTGTGTTGCATATCCAATTACAGCTCATTTGTGAGAAAGTTAATGACTTTAATTTCATTTTATAGTAAATACACATCTGTATTTACTGTATTGCATGTTCAATTACAGTTTCAGTAACCCTCTTAGATGTAGTAACAGAAAATCTTAGCGGCAGAGCAACATAAAGCTTGGTTACGTCTGGTGACAGGAGTACCTGTGACCTTTGGCGATCAGATGTGGGTGTTGAGATCCTAGTCGAAGGATTTCCAATCAGCGCTGAACAGTTACTTGTTTATCACTTGGTCATTTGTTCATAACTGTTACTATGACAACCAGAACTAGAAACGCCCCCTAATGACATCATGGAAAGAGACGGGCGGCACACATCGACGAAGTGTGAGCGCAATATTACAGGTAGTCGAATACAACTGATGCAGATGACTAAAATATGATTACAAAAATATTTTAGACTTGCTGTCAAAAACAGGCAAATCAGATGTCTTGAGCCAGAGTGCTAAATAAATGCAATTCCTAGTGGAAATGTAGAGGAAGTGAAATGTATACCTTCATGTAGAGACAGGACAGATTATAATGTGCGAAAATCTAATTGAATGCAGAAAGAAAACTGCATATTGGTGAGAGAAACAGACATATGATATAAGATTGGAAAAGGGCAGGATGCCTGCTGCAACAAAAGACTCTCTAATGACTTCATTGTTGTTCATTTTGTTTGAATATGCAGAGAAAAATCTTGTAAAGTCACATAATAAGTGAAACAAACGTTACAGCACAGCTTGTTACATCTAATAGTCCGCTACTGTTCTAGAAAACGTGTTTGCAAATAGAATTATTGTGTTCTTTACAAACGGTTAATCTAAATGAAAAGGCTTTTAGATGTGAAGGCTTGAGAGGAGAGGCACTTGGGTGGATAATTTGACTCTGAATAGAGCCGTCACTGTCAACGCTGACGTTGGCAATGGAGGTATGCCCTTCCAGATAACCAATCACATGCTTCTGCACAGCCCACCATTAAAAAACACTTTGATGTTCATCTGCAGCACATGAAGATTGTAGACAAATGAAGTCTGGTGAATAATGGGAAAGACCGAATGCCGAAGCATGATAAACCCTCGAGGCTGTGCTCATTGTGCTAAAAGTGTAAAACATTGAATCATGTAGAGACGCAGATCAAAGCCTAATCACCAAAGCTTTCAATGTTAGACCCGAATGGGCTGTTTTGTGTTTTAAGAGAACTTTTTCATTTGTAGTTTTTTTCCACCGTGATCCAGAACAAACAAGATCAAGCTATACAAAAGACATCTAAGTTTAGCTCTGGGATGAAGTTGCAGACTGAAAATTTACAACACATGTTTTATTGGGAAAATGTAATGTATCGTAAAGTGCCAGCAAGCTAAAATAATAAAAATGTAGTTTTTATAAATGCTAGAGGTGAGACGCCGAATGTGCCAGCGTTCTGAGTTTTATTCACGTGAAGGACGAGAGCGGTCCCTGAAGGAGGCCTATGAGGGAGACTTTTGTTTCCATGGAAACTGGCTAAGACAGCCCTAAAGAAAAGCAAGGGTGAATCATCAGGTGGGTCCTCCCTCATCCACACACACTTTTGCTCTTTGCATTGGTCCTTTTCACCTCAAAACAGCACATAGTCTTTTGGCTTTCAGTGAACTTGAAGATATGCCAAGTTTTGTATTACATTATCACACAATCACAACATCAGAGCTCTTGATCATTCTCTACAAACAGCCCAAAAAGCACAATGGCAAAAATTAAGCATCATCCAAACCTCTCCACAGCTTCACCTCCCTATAGTGTTGTTGAATCAGCCCTGCACTATTGAACAGCTTAAGCACAAGAAACGTGACCTTTGAAGCGCAGTCTCTCTGCCTCATTAATTCACACTGAGTCCAGACAAATCTGGAAGCTTCCTAACCCAAAGCTGAGATCTCGGTAGGAAAAGACTGCAATTGACACATTAACTTTCTCCTCTGCTGTACTCGGTACTGTCTATACGACTTTGGGTCTGTGCAGGTCTGAGCACATTCAGGGGGTGATGAAATATTCGGGATTTGATAAAGTATGAGTGACCACAGATCAGACTGTCTCATGCTATAATACATATTAACAAGATGCATCAGTGCTATTACTATAAACGAGGAGGAATGCAACGCTAAACATGGCCGTTCGAGTAACAGAAGTTCTGCCTTTCAGTAAAACAAGCAAATCATCCATGGATAAAGACCAGGGAGAGACTTACAGTAATATTATTATTAAAATAATTTCTTTGATTAAAAAATTAAATACTTAAAAAAAAGCATCATTGCTTTAACACTTCATTGCCCTGATCTTCACTTCTACTGTTCACATCATTATAAAAAGAGAAAGAGGTGAATATTATAAGGCCGAATAAAAATAAAGTACAAGTGACACGATATTAACTGCTGACCCCCTAAATGTGATTAGGTCAAATGAAAATGTATGACATCTAATAAAGTGATATTAAGCCATACATTCATAATTAAAATATAAGATGATCTGGTCAGAGAACCGGGATGTTCTTAATATTTCTTTTCCTACCTAGAGGCCGTATATACTTGCATATCTGATACAAAGACGGAAAGTATGAGAAATAACCCCCCCCCAGAATAAAGGCTTTCTGTAAGCATTTTCCTAATGGCAAACTAATCTGTATTGAGTTAACAGTTAATCAACAATAAATTGAAATCTAATAGGCCTTTAAGGCTTGCCCAGCTCATATAAATGAACAAAGACCAAAAAGTGCTTTTTCAGTAATCAATAACCATATTCTCTGTTGACTTGAATGTATGTGTGATTCTAAATTACCGACGTTTTCCGTTGACATTCATTCTATTGAGCATTAAAAGATGTTGTTTCATGTAAAGCTAACCTTGCATTTATCTGCTATTTAAAAACCCATTTCTTAAGCAACTTTTAACTAGAAAGACACAGACCGATTCTTTTAAAATTGTGAGTGGGTCTCCACTCAAGCAACTCAGTTAATCTCCTTTTAATGGATTTGAGGGATATTGTGTGTGTAACAAAGCTGTTATGCAATGATACACACACGAGTGCGGACTAATGTTCTTCTGTGGTGTAATCTTTACCACCACTTTGTCTGAGCTATTATCCTAATGCAGCATTTTAATCACCGCACAGGGTTTCCTGCGCAAACGAAATAATCAAGCCCTGTGAAAAACAGCCCATTTCACTATGGCCGTGTTTGCGAGGCAGTAAATGTCACTCAGAAAGAGACCGTGACATCTTTGTTAGTGTGAGATCACCAGGAAACGTAGTATGACATACAGTACTGTATAGAAAAGGTTAGACTTTAAAGTACTGTAACTGAATGAAACCGAAACCCATGTGCAAATATTTGCAAAAGGTCATGAATGATCTGTTGATTAAAAGTTCTTTGACCAGAGGTCTAAAAATGAACAAAAATATCATACACATATTCCAGTGCATGTCAAACCTACTGAACAGTAACAACAAAAGTGAGACACATGCCAGATATTCTTTAGTAACTAATGAACTGATCTTGAATACTGATTTTTTTTGTGAATATTTATCTTTGTTTTTATATTGAACATTCTGTATAAAAAAAACAATTTTATTATTAACTTGGCATGAAAATAATATCACAATTATGTACTAAAACGTTACTGTAAACATGAGCAGAATTGTAATGTTTAATATAACTTCAAATTGTACAATCGCGTTAAGTCATTGTAATTATGAATAAAAACAAACATATTCAGTGTTTTTTATCTTTTTAATGTACACTTTACATTAATTTAACATTAGTAAATCCATTAGCTAACGTGAACTAACAGTGAAGAATATAGTTTAAGATTAATAAATGTTGTAGAAGTATTGTACATTATTAGTTTATGTTAGCTAATGCATTACATAATTTTAACAAATACAACCTTATTGTAAATTGTTACCAATTATTTTAACGTCTATAATTTATTATCGGAAATCACAAAATGTTTCCATTAATAGAGGTATTGATACTGATTATCTGCAATACTGGCATATTATCGGCACATTATGTTGCCACATTACAGAATGCACACGCCTATGAATAAGAGACTACATGAATACCAGTTCAAACATCTTAAATGATCTTTCCAACCATAAGAGCTAAACCCTGTTGAACCTTTCAGCTTTGCAGCACAAAGCGAGAGGTAGATTTCAACCTCCTTCAGCTGGTGGCTTTTCATTTTGATGAATGGTACAATATCCCCCTCCACTCCATTCAGGGTCTGTATGGCTGTGATCCAAACAGGACTAAGGCTGTACTGAGTGTAATTACCTAGCCTAACCTATCCAATCATAACACAAGGATTGCCAACCAATCACAGGATTGCTTGCGTTTACTTAAGTTTGTGCCGAGGAACCATGTAACTGTTGTCACTTCATTAAAAATCATCTATATTCTCTCCAGTTTCTTATTAAAGTAGGATCACAGTTAAATCACCACCCACGTTTTTGAAAAAGCTCTTTCAAGTGCTTTGTTTACTTAAATCGATTTGCTTTGTCTTCTACTTTCTCTTGTATCTTGTTCTTTTGTCAACACCAATATCTACCAAAGAGCTGTTTAAAAAACCTAACACGCTCTGCACAGCCTGATAAACACAGATATGCTCATGCATTAGTTTATTTAATGAATGGCTAGTGTTATTAATTAAAAATAGGATAAGTTGAGGTTATTAAACTCTTATTGTTTCCAATAGCAACCCGACAGAATTTGCACTTGTTAAAAAGATTTCAATGTGCCAATTTTATAATATATGATGAATGAATAGATTCTGGAGGGTTGACACATCCAGCAAATGGGTATACCTGAGTGTTTTGCGAACCATGTCTTCATCTGTTATTCCATAATACGTCAGGGTCTCGCTCCAGACAGGGTTGAGTGTGTTGCGTAGGGTCTTGGTGCGAAGCTTATTGGCCTGGAAAAGAAGATCCATTTCAATGTAGATTAGTGGTTGTGTGAACTTTTAACCAGACGTTTCAAAACACTCTGTATTTAGCTTTACACATATTCTGAACACAATATTTGACAACTGTAGTCTCTGTGCTGGTGATTGAAGATTGCAAATGACAATTTTATTTCCAAAACATTATACATTTTGTTAATTGATTGTTGTACATACAACTTAATACAATTGAGTTGTAAAATAGAATGAATAGAATTGACAACATTACAGGTTTAAATGAACCCTGCTTAATGTAAATTAAAAACAAAATGTAAAATAAATGTTAAATTATGTAAAATAACTAAATAGGTCTGTTACTAAAAAAAACCCTAAATTTTAACACAAATAAAGTTCCAAAAGGAATTTGGATATCGATCAAAGAGAGATATAGGAAACTTCTTAAAAGTTTAAAAATTTCTTTATCATTCACTTACTCTCATGTCATTCCAAACATACATTTTTGTCTTCTTCAGTACATAAAAAGAAAATATTTTAAAGAATGTTGATAACCAAACAATACTGGCCACCACTTACTTCCATTGTATGGGCACAAAACCAATGACATTTCTCAAAATATCTTTTTGTGTTCCACAGAAGAAAGGCTCAAATACAGGTATTAAATGACATGAGGATGAATAAATGATAACAGAATTATGGGTAAACTATCCCTTTAAAGCAGTAAAAACACAATATAAAAAATAAAATGTTAAATCATTATATATGTTGATGCAGTTAACAGATTGGCATCTCAACCAACTAAATACACATCATAAAAAATATATATATACCCCCTTATTTGTTTAGCATGTTTTTATGAAGATAATAAAGCAATAAACACATACATAAATCAGATAGAGACAGACAAATATATACATTAGTAAATACTGTTCTCTTTTATTAAATCCGTCATGGTAATTATGCAAATGACTCCTTTATGAGATCCTAACAGTTCTTCTTTAGTCTTAATATGGATATGTGTTTCATTTCACTGCTTTGTGCTGTAAAGTCAATTAACCCAAAACACATATGGTGATTAAAGCTGACTCGATTAGCATCTCCGTTTCATCTAGCACATCTGTGAGGTGTTTCCCAATCCTAATGGGATAACTGTGATATCCTTCCCTATTCAATTACTCAGTCACCCTGTGAAGGAGAGCTCAGCCACACAAAAGGACAATGACTGTCAGTTGCTAAGTGGATTGTTGGCAAGATGAGCAAGGAGGAGGGTACTGGTCAGAAACAGATGAATTATAATAAGGGACATGAGAATAATTTCTAAGTTGTGTGACGACAAGAAAAAATGGGCATTTAGACTTCAAGGTACCAGTGGTCAATTTGAATGATGTATTTGAGTGCCTTGACACAACAGAAAGAAGTTAAAGATTCAAGCGACTGAAGTATTTTTATTTGTTTCAAGGAGATGTAACTCATGTATAGTGCTGAGCTTTAAAGGGCATGTTATCCTACATCCTTTAAAAGCATGTAGCTGTGGCTATTCAAGATACATTTTATTGAGCAATCTCAAGTAATAAAAGTCATACTTGAAATGTTAAGGTCTGACTTGAACAAAAATTGACATATAAATTATGAACTATAACTCTAAGAAATGAAAGATATAAGCAAGCACACACCTTACTGGCTCCAGGCAGCAGGTGCAGCTTAACATAGGGATCTGACAGCCCATTGTGATCCATTGGTTTGAGTCCCTGAGAGAGAGAGAGAGAGAGAGAGAGAGAGAGAGAGAGAGAGAGAGAGAGAGAGAGAGAGAGAGAGAGAGAGAGAGAGAGAGAGAGAGAGAGAGAGAGAGAGAGAGAGAGAGAGAGAGAGAGAGAGAGAGAGAGAGAGAGAGAGAGAGAGAGAGAGAGAGAGAGAGAGAGAGACTTATGAAAAACAACCACCTTTAGACATCCTGTGAAGTCAAAAACACAAAGCAGCTTGTCAGTCTGATAGATTCCAAAGGCTTTAGCTTCTGATTTATGTCAACCTCTTGCATTTCTAACAAGACGTACTGTTTCACATCCCGCCAAATAAGCTAATTAGAAACACTGGAGGATTTTGCCATTCCTTGACAGGAGAAATACTTTTCTAAAGCTCTCATGTTTGTATTAAGATGCATTTTAAGATTGGAGAAACATCTTAGCCAGTTTGTTGTGGACGGGTATGGCAAGCTCAATCGGTCTCTGTGGACATGACAGAAATATTGCAAGCAACTGTGTTAGTGAAAATAATATGGTTGTTGCCTTTTAACTTAAAAGGTTCAGCTTCTTTTTTGCAAAACGATCATGAAGCTGTGAAGTTTCTCCATATGTGAGATGATGTGTGGGAGTATTGAAACAGAATTACTGTATCACATATACACACACACAACACTTTTGTTGTTTAATTCCTGTACAAATCCATTTATTTAACAAAAATGAGTACAGAGTAAAAAAAAATCAACATTTTTTATGTTTTATGAAATATTCATTCTTGCATAATGTATTTATTACCAATATACTGAATCTAGTTATCTATTTAAAAATATAAGATATGGCTTAGGTCGCTCTTTTAATACATTTCTATAGGATTTAACAAGTTAGTGTAGTACAAGTGATGTACTAAAACAATTTCTAACACTAATAATAGGCAATACCAACAGTAATGCCAACCTTGGCAAGCACTACCAGTTCAGAATGAACTAAACGCTGCACAGAAATTAGTCTAAATATCAATACAACTCTTCACTGTTTTAAAGTTTCTGCTGTCTGAGATTACATGACAGAAGTTTTCTCTTTACTTTGATCTTATGGAAAATCTGCCCAACCTGATACTCAATCATCTCACACTCTTACTAATTAACTACTGTTGTTGTAGCTGTGTTGAGCGATTAGACATTGAATGGGTAGGGCTGTGTACATCCTGCAAGCAATTATAAGACTGCAATATTGTCAGTGATCCGAGCTGCGCTCCATACACTTGTACCACACGGACACAGCTGTTAAAGTCTTCCACCCGATTAACCACCAAGCATCAATTGTCATGAAGAGTATTAAAGATTTATGCCATATAAATGAGATATTTGCTGAAACTGTTCACTATTGTGTTTTCTGAGAAACCTTGACATGGGAATGTGATTGATGCAAGAAAGAAAGAAAGATATATTAGAAAGACTTACAGAAAATATCTCATGAAATCATATTTCTTGCAGTTCCTGTGAGCATGGTGCCAGAAACAACAAGGACATGGGTTGGAGTCCCATTAAAACACACAAACTATAAATAAATAAAATGTAAAATAATTTTAATCAGGAACTAAGTTAAATAGAGAAAACAGGTAAAATACTTTATGGATAGCAAGTGTTTAGCTAAGAATTAAATTTTTAATTATTCATTTCTCCACTAATAAGCAAAAGCCTGGTCTGTGTTGGCTATTTCATATGAATTTGTAGCAAATAAATCAAAGAAACATACCATAATTGTTCCGATCTGCCACATCCCTCACCTCTTTTAAGAAACAGCTAAAAACACACCTCTTCCACGAACACTTGACATATAAAAATAAAAAATATTCTTTCCTTTACCGGTACTTATCTAGCACTGCAAAACATTGTAAACTTATGAAAGCACTTCTTCGTACTATTGTTGCCTCTTTTGATGTGCCGCTTCATTGTCTCCTAATATTTGTAAGTCGCTTTGGATAAAAGTGTCAGCTAAATGCCTAAATGTAAATACTGTAATTAGAAAAAAGCAAGAATGAAGCTCCACCCCTAATTCCACTGTCACTTATGTGAACAACCAATTCCAATCAACCAATTCCAAGTCCAAACAACTTAGTTTCAACTGTTTTTACATTATTTTAACTAAAAACTGTTGAAATGACTTGTAAAACTAAGTTGATTTTAAGGCAACAAAACTTTTTTTTTACAGTTACGAATTCGTATAAATTAGCCACCTCATAAAATAGTTACGAATTGACACAAGACTGTGTTGGACTCCATCACCAATCTTTAGGTTAAAGGTGATGCTCTGCTAGACAGATTTAGTCTTGTATTGTAGGTCTAATTGGTTTTACCATCTAAAAATAACAAAGCCAAAATTCCATCATCAGCATATTGTGCTGATATGTAAACGATCCGCGCTCCGCTGATGCATTTCATTCGGCAGCACTTCCTCTCAGGTGAGATTCCTGTAAGGTCCTTTAAGCGGTCCCTTAGACTTCCGTGTGCAGTCATGTGTGAGATGAGCAGATCTCAGAGGAGCAGAGAAGAGGCCAACCTCTCCAACCCCACACGTAAGACCTGTCAGAACCACAATCCTAATGAGTTATTTTCTGCTTCTCTGAGCTATACGGTTTAAACTTGTCAAAAAGGCTTCGCACCTCTCTCTCTCCCTGTTTTTGTTTAGCTTGTGGGTGCATGCAGAACGGTCACAATAGCACAAATAATCATCAGTGTTGCGTTTTACACAACAACAGAGTCTGAGAGTGAAAACAAATGAACATGAGGGGGTGTGAGAAAACCATCTCTCTCTGCATGAGCAAAGAAATTGACAGGCCGGGTAACAAAGTAACTGATTCATCAAGAGGCTTAATTGTTTTGGAGTTCAACAAATCATGTAGATAACTGAGAATGTTAGTGTCATATGGATCTTAAAGGGATAGTTCACCCATACATAAAAATTTGGTTGATATTTATGTCATGTTGTTACCAAACCCATATGATTTACTGTTCCCATAGAGCACAAAAGCAAATGCTGCTTTTTTAGTAGTCTAAAAATTACAGCAGAAATGTGAATAAATGATTTTTGCTTGAACTACCCTATTAAACTAGATTTGTTTTCTCTTATGCTTTTGGTGAAAGCAATTAACAAAGGTTTAAATACATTTCATGCTTTGTCTCTTTCATTGTAATGTGCTGGTAAAAACGAAGCGATTTCTGGATCTCTATGCAGAACAAAAGGTATTTAATAAAGCCAAATGTGAAACATAATCCATGAACAGCTAAACGCAGTAAAAAAGCACAAATCACATGCAAACAACAACAGGGCTGCACGATAATGAATAAAATGATAGTCGCAATTATTTTGCTCAAAATTTGAATCACGATTAATAATTAGGATTTCAAGTTTCAAAATGTAAGTTTCAAAATATAAAAAATGTAAACAACAAAAATCATTCAGCGCTCCCAAGTCCTCAGAGGTACTGTGCCCCTTTTCTGATTTTCATAGTAAACATGCACAGCGGCCTCATCTGAGCTACAAAGCGATTTTCAAACATCCACAGTTTTGCAACGCTTGTGCAGTCGTGTTTACGAGCATGTTTGTGTGTGTGTGGACTGCAGATGTTTGTTCTCTTTGAAGGTGCTGCTGAATCGGCCTCTGAGGTTCGCTCAATATAAACCAGAACTGACGCAACCCGTCAGGAAAATGAGAGCGAGCACAAAACTAAACCTTGTTTGCACTGTACGTACATGTTTTCCAATTTCCTCACAGATAAATCCAATTCCAATATGCCTAAAAAGCTTCGATTAAGCAAACACGCAGGACGGATATATGCCTTTGATGGCAAGACCTGAGCTATCTCCGCTCATTATTGAGCCGGACACTTGTGTTTCAGGGCCGCATGTCACATTAGTGCCTGGTAAACCAAGCGGATCAATAAAAAAAGGCCACCGAGCAAAGCTGTATTGGGGATGCATTAAATACGGAGGAATTAAGGTTTTCATCAAAGTTCTGCCTTTAGATGTTTTCCACACCTGCAAGCTGATTGGAGGAAAGTGAGGAGGGCGTGGCCTAAATGCACTCCATCACGCTATTCAATAAAAACTGAAAAAGCACAAGTTTGTGTTGTGGCACCTCCAATTTCCATGAATGGACATCTGATCATAATTATGGAGAAGCAGAAGAAATGGCCTTCACATCACATTTCCCTTTCTGTGTCCCCAGCCAACGACTCAAAATCTGTTTTATCTCCCAAATTATCTTTCATTTTCTAGATAAACTATATCCTGGCAGGCCAGATTCTTTAAAAGAAAGGGGTTGATCGAAATCAAGTGCGTTTCATGAGAGCAGATGGAGGTTCCAGCACAGATGACTCTCAATGGCTGTGAGTTGTATGAGCTCCAAACGCCAATGAGCCACCGTATACAAAGCCGTGTGCCCGTGATGCATTGCAGATGAACGCGAGTTCAGACCGAGGGTGGGTGTTATAAACAGAGGGAGTGTGAGATTAAACGAATACAATCTAGAAGGTGTCAATAAAATGTTAAAACACTAACTCCTCTTGAAGCTGGACGCACACAAGGTCCTGATTTAGGGTGTTGAATAATTGCATAGGGGGCAAGTAACCGTTAAACATCTCGTGGCAGGAGTGTGCGCACACATTCACTCCTGTGTGACTGATGGTGTTCACAGGATTCTTCAGGAACCTCCACGCCAGACGGAAAGATAAATTAATACTAGCACGGGTGTGAAAGCACCCAACGGATTTATCTCATTCCTAAACCATGAATGTATGCATGGAGGTGAGACATACCCGCAGACACCTCTGGGTCCATAGCCGTACCGAAGACCATATGCAAATAAACACCCACCCACACGGGAACAAATGAGAGACGCTGTTCACCGAACGGTCTCTGCTTCTTACTGTGCAATGCTTCTGTTCTGCTTTTCTGTGATTCATGGTGAAAAATGACTATTACTGAGACCTTAAGAGATAACAGGAATGTTGTAGCTCAAAACCATTCGCCATTCATTTAGGATGAATTCATGAGAATTAATTATGGTAAATGATGGTTACACACCCATGGATAAATGCTTTATCTCAATTGAAGATAATCTGTTTTGTTAGTGGAGCAATGTATAAGCCAACAAAAAGCAAATATGCCAACAAACAAAAGAACAAAAGGATGCCAAATGTGTCATGAGAAATATGAGCAGGCCCAGAAATCTGAAGAAGCTATTCATCATTTCTGCAGTGATTTTGAAGGATTGTGTTTAAAAGAGACGAGTTCACTTTTTTCAGTGGCTAAAATCACAATCAAACACGCAAGGGATATACATAAAAACACAAGGAATGGCACAAATGCTACACTGGGAAGTAGTGAAATGTTTCATCAAAAGATTAAGATAACTTTTT
This sequence comes from Beaufortia kweichowensis, assembly GCA_019155185.1. Taxonomy (NCBI): domain Eukaryota; kingdom Metazoa; phylum Chordata; class Actinopteri; order Cypriniformes; family Gastromyzontidae; genus Beaufortia; species Beaufortia kweichowensis. The sequence goes on along the minus strand of CM032795.1, from coordinate 3,773,522 downwards.
TTTTTTTTAATAGTCACACACCGCAAAATGAGCTGCATTTCTCTATTAAATAATGCTCATTACTAGCACATCTACTGTTTGTAGCTAACACATCTTAATATTACTTACAGTGTTTTAATATTAAGGTTGTTTTTATTTGTGTTTTTCCCATTTTATCAGTGCTAATAAATATATAAAACAAAATGATGTTATATTTGAGCTTTTTCACAGTATCAACCTTTCGCCTCTAGGCATTTTATCAGCCATCTGTACTTGGCTATTTTTGGCAGCGATTCATTAATTTTCAATCCAAATTTCAAAAACATTCCAATTTTAAAATAACATTTAAGTTTTACAATAAAAAATATTTTAATCTTTTTTTACCATATACATGAGAAAAATGATTTCTTATGGTCTTTTAATAAATGTCTTAATGACAATTATTATTATTGAATGTTTACATTTTTATTGTGAGGTCCCCAAGTTGGATGGCTCGTAGGCCACTGGGTCTGTAAATGGGTAGTTTGTCCTATGTTGTGACATACAAAAAATATAAAAAACATAGATAAATAATAAATAAATAATAAGATAAATCTTTTTCCTATTTGTAACTCCAGCAATGAAGATAAATTTCTCAAAATATATTTTTCAGGAGTTGTTTTCTACATTTTTGCTGTCACACCATAGGACACAGTCACATTTATTTGCCCAAATGTTACAACCCAACTACCCAAATGTTGAAAAATGTCTGCGAGAACCCAGCTAAAAGTCATTTTTTTGTGATTTTTTTCTGTTTTCTACATAAAACCATTCTACATAGAATGAATTTAACATTGATATCTCTTAATATTGTATGTTAATATTGTATTGTATCTCTTAATAGGAGTATGGTTGTGTGAAAGATTAAAAACATAGTGAAATTAATAGGTGAAATTAAACTTTAAAGCTCATTATCTGAGAATTAAATTTTTAGACTTAAGCCTGGTTTTCACAGACAGGGTCAGAAAATGTTAAAAACGGAGCATAAAGGAACACTATCTGCATAGAAATGATCAGAACTGAAATCTAAATGATCCCTGCAGGTCGGGTTAATCAAAACTCTCACCGGTACCTACTAATAACTCCAATACAGTAGATCTGTCTTTCAAATGTGTTCAAATGTTAAGTTGGTAGGTTGCCATCAGCTTAACAGGAGGGAGTCAATGGGTGTTGCTTGGGAATGGTATAGTGAGCAGAAAATAAAGAGAATCTTACCTTTTTGTATCTGGGAATAGGAAGCTACACTCCATCATAACAATTAACAGCATGCAGCCATGCAGCGAGTGGGATGTGTGCATGCAAGAAAGACAAGGTGGAGGAAAGAGCAGAAAAAGACAGTGATGACATAAAAGAAAAGTTATTTAGAGATAGACTGTAAGAAAAAGATAAAGAAAAACAGGATGATACATGAGAGGACTAAAGAAAAGGGTGAGTTTGTTTGACCTGTGTGTTTAACAATTTCTCTAAACGTATAACTTTCACATGCTTGTTTTTTGATGACTCAACCTCATTGTCAATATAACCCTAAATTGAGCTGTCATGCAGTGATGAAGTGTGTGGAGGTGCAACACAGGAAAGAAAAATAAAGAAAAGAGAAATATTGTTAAATCAACCAGAGAGCGTAGTTTAAGATCTATTGTACTCAATAAAATGGTTCACTGTGGATTGGCTTATTTCATGCCCACAACTTCAGTGAGAACGCTTCAGGGGATTTACAACAGGGTATTCTACCGAGATGAAAAAGTTTAAGGTAAAATATGTCAGTCACATAAAACTTCATATGACAGTTTTTGAATGTGTACCGAGTGACACCACAGGCAAAACAAATAATGAGAATTAATATCATTTCATTAAAAAAGTAGCATGTTAATTTGCTGCCTGAGGGTTCAATTAAGTATTCATTTATCTAGTTTAATGCTTCATTTCTGTTTAAGCGTCATGCTTGCATCAAACTCGGGAAAAGTAAATGTGCTGAAAATGTATTTTTTGCATGCTTGGTGAACAATATATAGTTAACATGGCTGCAAAACAATAAAAACACCTGTAAAAATAATCATTTGACTATAACCTATGTAAACAAAGTTATGGATTACAGTTTTTAAACTGATTTAATGTTTTGTTTTCTAACGTGACAACATTTTTTATACATTTATATTACATAGATGTTCTTCAAGTGTGACTCAGTTGTCCAAACATTTTTTAAGCCAAGGAGAAAATCCTGATTTTTCATGTTGATAAAAACCCCAAATCAACAACCACAAATAACAATCATGCTCAGAATGTTCATAATGGACAGCTATGATCAATGACACATCAGTAATGTGTGCACATGTTGGTGACCTCTATTCATTTCAGTGTTGATGTGACAGTCCTTTGGCTCACATCTCACAGCCAATGCTCCCGGTGAGCTTGTGAGCGCTGTACATCAGGAGCTAATAAGGTTGACCCTTTCAGAGCTGTCTCTACCACCCGGAGAAAGAGCAGATCACAGGCAGGTGACTTTAATTGAGTTGATGGGAGGGGTTGTTGGACCGGCGGTAGAGGACGCGATGGCTGCACTCTGGGAAAATGGTGATGTGTGAAGCACTCTGCTGAATTGGGGTCAGTGAAGGAGAGGGGGTTTTCTTTTATGCGGGCTGCGATTGGCTACAGTTCATCTTAAGATTGAAGCATACGTGTCCTTGTTTGACCTTCACAATATGTACAATATTGACCTCTTCTTAATGTGGTCTGAAATTTCAGCTACATTTTTTAGTAACCTGTATTATTTGAATCTTTGGAAATTGTGACCCTGCCTGTGAAAACCCAGCAAAGTCATTTTTTGTGATTTACTGTTTTCTACATACAATCATCCTGCATAATGTAAAGAACATTCTCTGAAAATATAACCTTAATATCTTTAATATTGACTGAGAAATGACATGTCAAAGATTGAGTATAGTGTAAATATAAATCATAGTGATATTTATTGGTGAAATCAAACTTTAATGCTCGTTATCTCATAATTTGAGACTTTAGCCTGGTTGTGATTTTTTTTGCACAATTATTAATTTGCACACTTATTGTAAATATTGTAAGCAGAAATCACAAATATACATCTAAATTTGGTTGATTGAATCACATTTTAGCTTTAATATATCACTAACTTAAAATGTGAAAAAAACATCTAAACTGCCGTTTGTTTATACAGAAACATGCAAAGTGATCACTGGCTGTCATGTTTAGTTGCCATTTGACTCTTTGGTCATGTCTTATTCTCACCAAGAACACCAGAGAACAAGGACTTGTAGCCTTTAAAAAAAAATAGGTGGCTGACACCCCTGGCAGACACAAGGGTTCTACTTCACTTTCTTGTCACGATTTGTCTAGCACTTAGGAATGGGTGAAACATCATTTTGACAAATTACTTTGGCGGTCACGGATGTCCACTTGAAAACAAATATTATTGGAAAATTTTCCAGTGTGCTATGAAACTAGATATCAAACTGGCCTCAACCCTAAATAAATGTGTACAAGTGTTCTCTACAGTGGCTTTCGCAGCTCTATAAATAAAAAGTTAATATTGAGTAACAAAATAGACAAATAAGACAAAATATGGCTACTTATCAGTTCTGTTTTTTTCTCAAATCTTACTGCTGGTATTTCAAATATCTCTAATCCGTATGTCATGTCAGCAGTGTGTCATTAAATGCCAATTACAGTCAGTGAATTTACATTAAGTGATTGAAAAACACAATGAATCTGTTGTTTACATCATTGACTGGGCTTTTAGTGATGTTAGGAAATAATAATTTCCACCCAATTACCAGCAGGGAAATGGTTTTGTTGATGGTTCTGCTCTGATTACAAAAACCCCATTATCTGTATTTCTGGATGTGTAAACCCCTGTAATCCCTTGTGCGTTCTGACAGCGCATGTCTCTGGATCTACGCTTATCATGACATACCGACAGCTTCAGCCCCACATCACACCACAGCTTTTATACAACCATCTGCAATATCCATTTTCCTTTTTGTGTTGATCGTTTGGAGACACTGGATTCACTGTACCCAAGTTAACCACACACAATGCTTGTATGCTTTTCCGTAAGAGCCATGAGTTCAAACTGCTGCAAAAGTGATAGTATGAAACGTTTGATCTACCACTGTCCATGGTCCTGATCAACGTAGTTGGCCAAAGTTGTATTGCTAAATGAATTGGAAAGTACAACCGCGACATCCACCAAAAACAATAATTTATTAATAATAGATTAAAAACAATTGTTTTACATATTGGATGCCAAACAACCAAATAAAAACACTATGGTATTGCCATGTGCTTTTGTACTATACCATGTTAATACTAGGTTTTCCTTTATGTCTCCTGTAAATAAGATAATCTTTTATTTTATCCACACTATTATTTTAGCTATAGCAGTGCATTAACAACTGCACGGGATGACCAAAACGACAAAGCTTTATTGTGTATATATGGCATATATGGCAAGTACTTATCACTAATGTTATTAGGAAAATACTTTTTTTTGCCTTTATAAGTTTGTCATAGAACAGTTAATTTGAAGCACATTTACTTACAGCTGACAGAACTGGTTTAAAATGCAAAAGCAAAACCAGGATGTATGTGTATCAAATGCATTGAGCCAGTGCTGTCCATGGTCCTGAAAAACTGTAGTCCAAGCTAGTCTCTTAAATGAATTAAGTGAACTAAAAGCCCCCTGTTATCTAGTGGGTTTCACTCATCTCTGTTTATGTAATGGACACTTCTAAAGACAGAATTGTAGGAATCACCAGTGTTGTGATTGAAGCTTGTCAGATTGAGGGCCGCTGAGATGGGATGAAATAGGTTTTGAATCAAGTTCTGAAGAAGACTTGGACGAGTGACTGATTACTGCAGAATCTGTTTCTCTCCTTTTCTAAAACAGAATTATTTTTCTTTATCACAGCACCTTGAATTAGCATTACTTAACTTTTTATTGTGAGGATTGTGAGTTTTATATTCTCACCAAGAACTGCCCCCTTTAAAAGGAAAAACATGTCTGATTGACTCCTAAAATGACCAATAATTTTGTTTTCTAAAGTTTAGGGTCATGTCAAACTGTATATAACTCTTAGAAAAACTAAAAATACTCAAAGCTCAAGGCTGTTTGTTGATGTAGTGATAAAAACAATCTGTGGTATGTAAAACTAATGTAAGAAAAAATACACAAAGCAGTTGGTTGCATTGCAGCTATTGGTTTAATTTCCAGATATTGGTAATCTCAACCTTGCTGATACTTTGTACAATCGCATAGTGTTATGCTGGGGTTGTAGATACAAAGGCACAGGGGCAGAATCCAAGTGCAGTTCAATCAGCTTTAAGTAACTTAAGCACTTTAAGCAACAATTTGTTTTTGTCACATTGCTATTGCAGTAAATATTAGCACTCTTGGAATGTTGCTTGTCCAGTCAGACCATAAAACTGTGGCACACTATATTAGCAGGCAGACACAGATTTGAGAAAGTAAAATAAAATGTACTTCTGAGACACAAAGAGATACTTTCAGCTGGTAGAGGCTCATAAAAATATGGTCTAATTTCTCTGACAAAATGTTCACCTTCTCCACAAACTCAGGTTTTACTACAGAAAACTCCCTTTCTCTCATTTATATATCCAGTTTCTCTTAAATGTGTCACATTATGCAAGTTAAATAGCTTGCCGTTGCCATTTCATGTCGACTTTAAAATGATGTTTTCATCTGAGCACATCAATCCATGTTCCTCATTCAGTAAAGCAGACACTGGACAGAGTGACCTCTGATTACCATAAAACAGGCTAACCAGCTGGACTCACTAAAACCATTTAAAGAGCTTTCAAAGATGTGTGTTGAATAACGGTGATGCAAGTACCTGTGCGTTCCTTTACATCATAAAATGGGATTGTACATGCCGTGCCTCTCAAAGAGATTTCGGTATACGATCAATAGCTACATAATAAAATACTGTCTGTCTACAGCATACAACCTGCTACGTATCTGTCATGTCCAAGAGTGTGCATGCATGTGTACATGGATATTTCTATACATGTAATATATAAATGGGCATACAGCCGATCATTTGATTAAGCTATACATAATTCAACATGTGCACTAGACAGCAGAGGTCAAAATTAAAGTCAAACGGCAACTTCTCCGCACATTCAAAACTAATAACACTCACCATTACTTTCCTCTTAACAGTTGGCCAGTTATTCATTTAAGCGTATTGGGTGACTGGCTACTTAATAATTCAACAGCATTTCTTATCTGCATAATGTTGTTAAGGAGCCACACAATACAAGACAACTGTAATGAAATATTAACAGGCTGTAGTCTGATGGAAGCCCTTGGTCGGTCTGTACTACGTGGGCAGGGTTTGTTGTGGAAGCTGTTTGGCTTTTTCAGACTTAGAGGAAAGCCAATGGAAAGAAGATCAAAGAAGCTATGGTCACTGCGTGGGCAACAGAAAGCTCGTCTTTGATCTCTTCAAATACTTGTGACTTTGCGACTCTTCCCACCTGTCTGTCAAAAGGATTTACTTTTGTTTTAGACTCAAGAACAGACATTATACAGGGCATTTCTTGATGATAGGTGATTCTATTAAGGCTGTTCTTGGTCACACTCAAGAAATTTAAAAGAATAGCTTCCCCAAAAATTTTACTTCTGTAAATTTACTATTTCCCCATTTTTTTGTTATTCTCAGCCTGTATGATATTTCTTCTTTTAGGGACACAAAGGAAAGTTTAGCAGAATGTTGAAACACAATGAAAGTAAATGGGGATCGGGGCTGTCAAACTAAATATGACTTATACACTATACATATACATGCTTTTCAATGCTATTCAAGAAACAGACAGAAATTGGCCTCTTTATCACCATCTCTGTTTGAACATAAAGCTGCAGGTTACTTCACATATCTTTATGTATGTTTGAAAAGAACACTTCTGCAAAATCTAAACCACCAACTCAAATTATATATCATTATAAGCTTACTATAGTGAATCTGGGTGGGAAATGAGACTGATTTAAACTCTGATATTCTATGTCAGTAACTAATGCTTTTTTTTTTTTTTTACAAAAAAATGAGTGCTGCATTAAATACGTGTCATGTAAGTTTATAAATCAGAGTAAAATCAATGTTCTACTTAAGCTCTCAGGGAACAGGGAAATTATTCAGTATAAAGTGCCTGGAGGAAAATAGTGTTACTAATGGGAATAGCACGTTCTCAGTCTGGACACACTAGTTGTTTGAGGAAAACCGAGCTGGCTCATTTGTCCTGTAGGCTTGTCCTCTTTGTGCAGTTCTGAGAATAAACGGAGAACAACTTCAACAGCATTTGACGATGACCTGGAAGCTTTTCCCTGATAGTAACGTAATCGCATTTTGTGCTTTTTATACAGCAAAACAAGGAGGCAGCAGTGCTTCTGTTCAACAGAGATGGCATCTCAGCTGCGCGATAACATAATCAAAGAGCAAACAAACAGCACTGCTGACCGATATCTAACCTCAGTGCATAGCTTACTTAAGCCACCTGTTATTGTTCAATTACCAGGTGGCCTGATGCATCTTGCTTTGATGTGGCCGCAATCCAAAATATTCTGTTTTACTGGATATTCAATAAATATATCATACTTTCTTTGCTACAACAAAGTGATTTGGATATTTTTATCCAAGCTAGGCTTTCAACACGCAATAGCCTGAGGCATAATTTGTAAACAGTGAAATGTTTGTTGAATATAGCTATCAATGTGCGGTTTTTCCCATTTCACTGTAATTTAGCTATTCCCTCAGGGCTGCAGGAAACCAGTTGACACAGCAAGAGCTTCAATATAACAAAATTAACTTTATGACTTGTTTACTCATTTCACACAGTGTTGATATGACAACAGGAGCAAATGTAAAAACAATAAAAGTAACAGAAAATGACACATACCGCAACAAAGTGGGAAGTTTATAATCTAAAGTTACCAGAGTTTAAATATAGCAATTGCTTTTAGAAACATTACTACTATAATACTAGGGTGTTGTAGGTGGTTGTTTTTAGCCTTCTACTGTATATAACTCTTTTTCTGGAACACAAAAGAAGATATTTTGAGAAATGACTCAGTGGGTTTGTGTCCATATTATGGAACAATGTTGTTTGGTTACCAACATTCTTCAAAATATCTTCTGTTGTGTTTTGTGAAGCTTCAAAAACTCAGACCCCATTCAGTGGCATTACAAAGCAAAAAAGAGTCAGGATATCATTTAATATAACTTACATTGTATGTAACTGAAGACAGATAATTAATACCAAGTTATATAAAGCTAGGATTGCATGAGGGTGAGTAAATTACAATTTTCACAAGAATTTCCATTTTTTAGTAAACTATTCCGAAACTGTAATATGATGAAATCAGTCTTGTTCAAATCAAATTGTTATTCTATCCAGCATGAACATTTATATTACATAGTATTATTTCTATTTAAATAAAGCTCATTATAGAAACGAGACAAATGGCATAGACACAAAAGCAATTTTTGCATTTTACAGATCCTAATCTTGTTCATGGACTGTTACAGGTTCTGTAAAGCATGCTAGCATTTCACCATTTCATACCTGCCAACACACAGCATCAGGGATTGCCTACAGAACCGTTCTGATTTGCATAATACCCTTTGTAAATCGGTTGCTAAAAACAACACCTGACAGAGGGTGCAAATAAACAGCTCTGTAACTGCACATAATTCATTCTTAATGATTCCCCCAAAGTCTTCTGTTTCCCTGCTGCTCACTGATGCCTGTACTATATTCTTGTTTAGGTTTTGTTACACACAGTAAGATCAGACCACCCTAAATCTATCTTTTTAAAGAAGGAGAAATGTCTGGACAAATAACTGTTTCATTACATTCTATTTGTGCATTATCTTAAAATAAACAAAAAGATTTTATTCTCTCTCATTCAGAGTTAAAAATCATATGTACGGTTGTAAAAAAAACCTCTTTCTGCACAGGCAGGTGTTTAGATCAAGAGTGACAGTGGAATGGTTCTCCCTCTCTTTTTTCTTACACAAACAGAGACAAAAATCAATGGCTCTCGTCCCACAGGTATTAAACCGCACTGCCCTCCGTTACAGAGAGCTGCACACAGACACCAGCAGTACATTAGAGAGTTTCTGTAAATTGAAAGGTGTGGACTCTGTGAGCAGAGTACAGTTTTGGCAAAAATCCTTCTCTTCTCTGCTGTAAGTGATTATACTGTAAGCGAGGACAGTAATTACAGTACTGTCAGTAAATTACCTCGCTCTTCATCCTAACCGCTGACTACATCATTTTAAAATCGAATAGTCAGTCTAAGTCAACATAAAACTGTGTTTGCAATAATGTAATGCTTCCGAATACAACTGGACACATGGAAAATGGATGGGACTAGATTTTATATTTTAGAAAGTAACTGGATTGGTTGGAATGTGGTTGGAAGGGAAGAGTGAAATACTTTTTACACAGGTGGAGCAAGCAATATATATATATATATATATACATACACATACATACAGTTGTTGTTACGGTATTTATATTATAAATTCTGTCAGCTTCGTGACATGACAATTCATGTGATCACCTAGGGCTGTCCACAGTATACCAGTACTGACAAAAGCTGTGAAATACATGATTATTGATACTGTTAAAAACATGATTACTGATGTTTTTTTGGATTAATATCAGCTGCATAATATGACAAATCATGTGATCTGAACATGGGGTGTCAATATATGCCAGTACTGAGAATAGCTGTGACATTAATTAAAACAGTGATTCTTGATATTATTACTACACTTATAAAATACTATAAATAATCCAGCATCAGTTTTACGTTTTCATAACCTGTTTAACATTTGGCTTTTATAGCCACAATAGTCACAAACTCTCTCTCTCTACCTCCAAAAACGTATTTTGTGATAAATTGGCCAAAAAACTAAATGATCAAAAAATATGAATTTGACTTTCATTTTTTTATTTGAATATTTATATTGTAATAATATTGTTATGGCACATAATCCCACATTTATTTTTTGCCATCAAAATAATGTGGCCTAATCTGAACTAGTTAACAGTTAAAACCCGACATAAGCTGCCAAAAGTGATATGCCTGTCAGAACATCACAGGATGTGTACATTTCTCCAAACAGAGGAACGTCTATAAATAATGCTAAACATGAATAAAAGAAAAGAAACTACTGAAGTACCTTTATTGCCGTGTTTTGGTGCTAAAGGCCACAGAGGTACAGACCGAAGAAAAGTAAGAAATATGATTTGAAAGAGACTGTCAGAGAGACTGAGAGATTGCTTGTAGCTTGCTGCTGGGAAGACAAAGCTGGTCGAGACTGAATACTAAGCAAAGCAGACAGGAGCAGATGCTAGCAGCGGTCTGTTGTCAGGGGTAATGCCTCCCACACGACAACACAGAGAACAGCACACAGTCAAACATAAGCCAAAGGGATCCCCTCTGAACACGACATCCCCCATAACAGACTGTACACTTTATACATAATATAAAAACCTATACTAGAAAAACAGAATTGTAGATGGCAGCTTTCCTGATAACATACTTCTATACTTTAGTTTTGAAGTATTTTTCCCTTTATTTTTTATACAGGACTGTGGAAATGCTGACAGGAAAATAGGAGGTGATCGAGCCTGAGATGGATCGGGACATGACCTGGCTCGGACCCGGGTACCAGTAAGCCAACAGCTCTGTATATCTGGAGCGTGCATTGGATTAAAATGTGAGATACATCAATCTCTCTCTCTCTCTCTCTCTCTCTCTCTCTCTTTCTTACCTTGGCTTTGTTGATAGTGCAGTGCAGGGCATTGTTCTCCTGATCATACAGAAGGCTGAAGTCCAGTGTGCCGAGTGTAGCTGTGAGGAAAAACAGATAAAATGATAAGAGGTTTTCAATAAACATGTTTTGTTTCTGAAACCTCTTCACATTCTACTGATCAAAATCAATAAATAAAGTGATATATACAATATTCTGTATATAAAAAATATTTAAAAATGACCATAAAATGCATTCGGTTAGTCCTCCCTGCCTGTCAACCTATGTATTTGCATACATAATCTGCGCACCCTGTAGTTTATAGAACCACCATGGTTTCAAAGCTAGCTTGCCGTTGTATCCGCTATAAATCGGTCTACTCTAGCTTTAAGATTTATTTTAAACCATATTTTACAATATTCACAATAATGTGCACAAAAACTGGAAAGCTCTAATCTGATTGGCTGGCTGCTATGGAACTTTAGCAGTCGGGTTGCACAGGATCTGTTAGTCTTCGGGGAAATAAAGGTATCGGGCTGGTACAATAAACACTTCAGAGGAAGAAATATTAACTGGATTGGCCAAAGTTTGTGGTTTTGAATATCATAGTTGATATTCAAAGTTTGAGACACTTAAGCCCTCTGAAGGGTTTTGTGTTGATATGGAAATGTGAGGCTATGAAACAATTACAGTAAATTATCCATAATCTTATAACTGTCGAAAATGAGTTTAGGAATTGTCCCCGACTTTTTTAAAACCGTGTATTCAAAAAAACCTATAATATAGACATACAAGGACACATTAGCATTACTTTACAACTAATAAGTTTTGATGTATTTATGACACACACTTATTTCATCTGGTAGAAAAGATAGAAACCACATTTCTGACATTTCTTCTAAGACATCTAATTATGGTATCACTGCTTACAGATTAATGCTCCCCTTACATGAAAACAAAATTGTTTTGTGAGATACTTCTTTTCTGGTTAGAATATACCAGATTTTACTCCTATAGTGAAGTGCTGCTTAAAATTACAAAAGCCGAAAAAAACGTTGAAACTGGACAAGATCCATAGAAGACGAGAGAAAGAGAGGATTTTTCCCTGCCGATCAACAAAGGTGCTCAGTGTAAAGTCAATACTCCTGTAGGGTCATACATTCTGCACGTGAAGCTCCCTGCTGACTTCTCCTTGTGCAGCACAGGCATAAAAATCGAAGTCAAATCTCATCCAGAATCCTAGCAGGTAGCCAGGGACCATCTGGAGTTCAAGAGACTCCATCATTAAACATACTGAGCGTCATCTGATCAACCAATCAAAGAGCTTCAGCGAGCATAGAAATAAGTAAACCGTTTCGTAAATTCACAGCTTCATCCTAATTTTTTATGTATCTGAACACAGGAAATGTCCTTATTATCTGGTTGATATTGTGGAACTAGCTGTCCTGAAATCACACTCGTCTTTGTGACAGCCGGATACTCGCTAACAGAAATGTTGCCATGGCCAGAGATCAGATTCTTTGAGGCACTTTCAACCTGCCAATTATTTTTGGCGTGTTTTCAGGCCGGCGCATATGTATCAGGAAGCAGAGTAAGTCCGTTGTCGGTTTGTCACGCGAGGATGCCATTTGGCTAGAACTGCATTTGCTTTTGTACATCAAAATATGTTTTCCAATACATTTACATTTACATTTATTCATACATAATGAGTTCATTGTTATTTTACATTTTTAAAGTGTCTAAAGGGCCATTCACATGGGAGAATCATCAAGCAGCCACTGCTTAATGTCGTAGTAAAAGCTTTTTTTTTGCAGCTGAGCAAAACTAAGGGATGGTTGCCATAGTCAGAATCAACAATGATACAGACTCATGTTTTATGCAATTTTAAAATATATTTTCACTATTATCCACATTACTGAAACACATACAATAACATATTATTTGTATTATTCAATTTCATGTATAATGTATTATTTACATTTTCATGCGTATGCGCATTTGTATTTTTACCTGGAAAACCAACTTGAACGCTTCCACTCTCTGTATTTTTGTTTTAATATCTCTGTATGAGATCACGTTTAAAACAACATTCTCTTCTATGTTTTCAACACTTCAATATGATAGCCGTAAACTGTTTTATGACTGATTACAGTAAATAATCTGTTTAAAAAATAATTTCCAGCATAATAGACTTGACATTTTCAGTTAAAACTTACAATATAAATTCTCAGAAAATATTTTACTAAACCACTGTTGATAGAGTCCAGACATAAAAAATGATCAGACTATTAACAAATTCTCTATTTAAAAAAATGGAAATATACATGGGTTATGGAAGTAACACGTTTTTAGGGGGCAACACACTAAAATACAATGATATCCAACAAATGGAGAAGAGATGACTCCTCAAAGAACATAAAATAGTTACATACAATTCTGAAAATGGCACTTTACCTGACTATGAAAATCATGCTTTAAACATAAAAAATTGAGAGAGACCTCACATGGGTATTTAATCCACAAAATACTGACATCTGATCTATCAGTATGGTGAAAACCTTTGGTAAAAACTTGATTTTTCATGGTAAGGTTGACATTTGCATGGAATTGCAAAATGGAAATTGAATCTGCTCCTGTCTGCTTCGTGTACACAACAGCAGTCGTCAATCTGAAACGCTGACTGTGTCACAAAGCCACAAAGGAAGTAAGAATAATGTGCAGGAGAATGCAAAATAAAAGAGCAGAGTTATACATCTATTACCAATAACTTAAAGCCACATGCTGCTATATGTTCACGTCATTTAAAGAGCAGCATTACACAACCTCACTCAACCTGTAATCATACACACCTCTCACTAAGTTTTCCACTTTGGAACACTTTACACTTCAACAACGACAACCTGAAGGGCATTTTCTATCAGCAGATTTCAATTGAGAGTCTTAAAGATTTAATATGACCTCCTATCGAGGATGAAACTTTAAGGTAGCTCAGTTGGTAGAGCACTGCGTTAGACACACAAAGATCAGGGGTTCGATTCCTTGCAAACTCGCATACTCATATACACATGTTGTCTCCTAATATTTGTAAGTCGCTTTGGATGAAAGCATCAGCTAAATGCCTAAATGTAAATGTAAATATACTAATCAAATGTATAGCTTGGATAAAAGCCATCTGCCACATCCATAAATATAAAAGTAAACATTGAAAATGATCAAAGGTCTCAAATGATCAAAACAAACTAATTTTTGCCAAAAACACAATGAGGTTCCTTTCCACCTAAATACTGTGCAAATTCTACTTGCATTATGTTTTGCTGTGGTTAGCTGCCAGTTTCCTGGCTTTCGGGGCCATGCGGCATTATGGCCACTGCCAATACACTGTGAAGAAAACAAACAAAGCTGAAAACAGCAAAAGCAACATCATATCCACTCCATTTCTGCTAGCCTTGAAGTTGATTCTGCGCCATCCGCATCACTACGGATTGGGCTTTCCTTTTATCCTGCAATTAAAAATCCAAATTGGATGACAGGTAGTAATTTAGAGGCGCGTGAATGTAATTAAGCACAGGCCTAACTGGACATATATTTGGACAAAGGAGTTATTGTAATTAAACACTTGATTAATTTGTGAAGCAATCAGGATACTTAGAGCAAATCCAGGCATGTTTCAGGCAAGGTTTAGAATACCCCAAAAATGTAAGTGAGTTTATGCTTGAAACAAGGGGTAAGAAAAATAAACTTTAATTAACTTCTTAATAAAGAGGTAAAGTTCATATTATATTAACCTGTTCCAGAGGATTATTTCCCTATTCACATTTATATTTCAGAGTTGAATTCTAATCTAATCATGACAAACTATATATTGATTGAAAGGTATAAGACACAAGAATGTATATTTGACAAATTTTACAATTCAAACATAAACAAAAAAATTTATAAAAATGACAATTTAAATTTTATTCAATAGTAGAATATACATGCATTTTCATGTTTTCATGTGTAGAAATAAATCTATTCTAATATCTATTCTAATCTATTCTAATGTAAAAAATTCTAATAATAAATAATAAAGATGAGAAAGTACAAATTCATAAGAATTAGATAGCCACCTCATCGAGTACATATGCACTACATATGAAATTATGTTGGATATATAATGTAAGATATGTGGAATCTGCTTTTTGTGATGGACTTCTGGTTATCACAACGCCAAACGCTAAAGTATAGAGCGACAAAGGACATTTCAATGGATTTCATTACAGTTCTTCAGCCTCCTCTTAGGAATTAATTCCTCTTCTCATGTAGCGACAAACAAATCGTATCATCTTCAGTCCCCCCCCCCGCACACAGTCAGACTGCATTATTTTCATTCATTACAGCCACAGTCTCAGTTACCGCTCATAATATCTGTCTCAATTATATCCAGTAGAAACATGATTAACACTGACTGATTTTCAGGTCTCTGGTCTTTGCTACTGTGACAGAGACGGTAATATTGTCAACACATTCTGCTTGTTATTGTCACCTTTACACAGGTGGACCTTGAGGGTGCCCGATAAAAACAGCTGGGGCTGAGACGACGCTGGCTCGTATTTGCAGTCTCATGGACAACAGCATGTCTAATCTTCAAACTAACTAGTAAATATCAAAGCCATGCAAGTTCAAGGCACAGGGCAGTTTTTGGATTTAACAGAAAGTCAATGGATGAGAAAAATAAAACGTTGGCATCTTTAAAAACATCTACACACTTGTTACGGAGTGCTAAATATGAGTCATACGTACAATAGTATTTCATCATGATAGACCTGAAGAGTATGATGGCTACTGCTTCATATTTTGGCAATTTCTTCTTAGTAGAAAATATCTGACAAGTTTATTTTATTTAGACACTTTCAACTCAGTAGCGTAAGCATATAAAAATCCACACGTTCTGGCCTTCACTGCAGATGACAAGATGAACAATAGAATAGGTTTGGAAAGAAAGTGCAATCTATCTTACTCGTTGTTTCAAATTTCTGCTGCATTTTCATTATCCCTGCTGTCCAGACTATTCACTGCATCCTTAAAAATCTCCCTTCTAGGGTATTCTGGTCCCTCTCATGTGTGAGATTTTTGTGCAATTTCTTGTTGCTTTTTGTCCATCAGGCAGAAATTGCAAGTCTGATTGATTCAAAACGCATACTATCCTCAAGTTGTGTGATGTCAGTCATCTCTCAGAGAGAGAGAGAGAGAGAGAGAGAGAGAGAGAGAGAGAGAGACCCATTGTGAGTTAGGTTAAGTCAGGCATCCATTAGTCTTTCCCTCCATCAACACCCTGCTCAAAGACTCTAATGGTTTATATTGATGGTCAAAGCAGCACAGGAGATGAACAGCAAACAACAGTTTTTTTTTTATATGAAACAGTTGTCCATCTCTCACAAGCATAAACATCTACTGTACAGAATGCAACAGGCAGCTGTAAAGATATTAAAAAGGAGGCTCCCGACCTGTGCCATAATGTCATCTCTTATCTCTATTACAATGGATGGACACAACGTGCCTGCAACTCTGTGTCCTTGTTATGTAATTGCCCTACAGTACCAGAATAAAGAGACTGACAGCACTTTGATGAAAGATTAGATATGCGTTTGGGCAGGAGACAGCTCTGGTCCACAGCAGATCAGAGAAAGACAAAAAGCCTTCAGTCTCAGCACTGATCCATACATTACAGTCAGAAATGACAGAGATTGTTAATAGAAACCTACAGTTTTAAACTGATTTGCTGACTTTATGCTACCTAAACTAGTTGGGGTGCACATGTTTGCAAACTAACATGTTAACATAATAAAAAATAAAGCAAGAACTAATAACTTGTTTTGCAAAGGACTTCTAGGTTAGTGACATAAGAAAATTATAAAAGATACTCAAGACTCACTTTAAAGCAAGAAAACGAAATTCTTTTTCAAAGACAGAAAGTATGATTACAAAGTTTAAGTCAGGTGTCATCTACTTCAGATAAATCCACTTGAAAACGAAACTAATGTAATTGCACCTGGTCACTTTACATGTTGATCTTTTCTATAAAAAAGTTGCACTAGATTATATTTCAACAGTCAAAACAGTCCAGTTACACAAGACTCACTACTAGTGATTTATGTTGGTGAGCATAAAGGTTTACAAAACCTCATTTACAAAATGAGTTCAAAAGAAAGTTGCTGGAAGGAACTTGTATAAGGCATTTACTAGGATAGGGTTTCATCTTATAAGAAACTAAATCATCTAGCACTTCCAGAAAGCACAACAAATCATACAGTACAAGACACAACCGAAAACTGATATATAGGCATGTTGTTAAACAAATGAAAAATGAGTTGAAACAGATGGACGACAATGCAATATCTCCAAGAGAGAAAATAGACTTCTGTTCACCCCACAAAACTTCAAATTGAAAACGCCTGTGGCAGAACCAACGGTGCACTAAAATAAAGAGGAATCATGGGTAATGGCTTCTGTGGGCATCCTGTGTATTGTACTGTTGGGTTGATGGCCTATCTGAAGGGCTGGGAGAAGCCTCCAGCAGACATCTGTCAGGTTATTCATTTTGGAAAGAAACTGTGTGAACATAAGTGCAATTTCATTTATGTAGACTGCCCACAGCGAGTAAATGGCACTGTTCCTTTTTGTAAGCTGATGCTAAAATGCTAATAAACATTTTTATTGTTAATGAACGTGATAAATCGTCACATAATCTCCAAATAAACAGTAAGTCACGCAATAGGGAGTAAATACTCAGATGTAATGGAACGCTGTAAACTTAAACGTCAATCTAACCACTTTGTCTAGGGGTGGAACGGTTTCTTGTCACACTCCACTGTGAGTTTAATGTTGGAGTAAATCAGAAGCTGTACCGACACAGCTGACTTAACCCACCCTTCTGCTGTCTGGGGCATGCCGAGAAGACTCTGTCCTTTATCGGGGGACTAATGTGTCCCCACGGCCTGCACTGATATTAGAGGTCTGTAACAAAATGTGTCTCCTGGGGAAGATAGACTGATGAATCAATGAGTGTGGCGTAAGACCTGCTGCCAGTAAAAGAATCCTGCAGGGATGGAAAATTTCAATTGTTTCTTTAGACAGCAATGAGATTTAAAACAGTGGACTAAACAATAGACTTTTCCTATCTATCTATCTATCTATCTATCTATCTATCTATCTATCTATCTATCTATCTATCTATCTATCTATCTATCTATCTATCTATCTATCTATCTATCCATTTTTCCATCCATCCACCCCCCATCTCTCTCTATCTATATATATATAACAGATGATAGATAGATAGATAGATAGATAGATAGATAGATAGATAGATAGATAGATAGATAGATAGATAGATAGATAGATAGATAGATAGATAGATAGATAGAATGCATATTTTATATTTATAAAAATTTTTAATGTTACTGTAATTTATAAAAAATATCTAGAAGACTTAAAAATGTTTTAAAAAAAATAAAAAATTAAAGAAATGTGTAGTTTTTCATGTGTATACTCAATTTCTGCTGTGACAGTTATCAGGTTAAATAAACACAAAACACACAAGACCAGAAAAATGACAAGAACCAAACTCCGTCAGAAAGGGAAAATAACACTTTGCAGTCTCAAGAAGTCTATCTGAAATAACACCGGCTCTTTCATCTCTTTAGCAAACATTTACCCATCTATCTGTGAAACTGCACCTGTTGAGTATTTGTCAAAATAACCTTGAATTTTAAATGGCAGCCAAATCTGTCAAATTACAGCAGAATATAAAAGAGGCTATTGCCATGACTCTGTAGCATGACTGGAAATCTTTTGGGTGTGTCAGAGAAGGAGTTAACATGGAGAAAGATGGTGTCTGTGATAAATAAAGAGTGGGTGGAGGGTTTGGGAAGGGTTTAATGGAGGTTAGTACCAAATGACTTTCCCTCTTCCTTCCTCCTTTGGTAAACATTTCTAGAAAAAGACAATTAGCACTGCAATCTTTTATCACACAGGCCAGCCGCACCGGTCAATAGAGATTAGCTTCATGGGCCGGTCTAAGACTATTTTCCAGACTCCTTCAGTCCGGTTTAAGTACAGAGGAGCTGCGTTAAGATTAGCAAAAGAAAGAAACCATCGCTTCTACACAATGAGAAGAGGAGAAGCAGACGCTGTCACTCATCACACTGACGGTTACACACACACACACTTATCATTAGGGTAATTAGAGTTCAGATGTGATTATAAGGAGGCTCTTATAGTTAATATGTGATTATTTCCGTTTATTGGCTAAAGCAGTTAATCAGAATCTCATTAATGAAGCAAAGAGCAAATGAGCCCCAACAGAAAAGCATCTAAATCCACATTGCCTCATTTATATCCTAATGTCTCTATGCATCCTTTCCATATAAATTTCTTTGAATTAAATTTGCATCTAATTGTTTGTTGCTTAAAAGCAGTGGGACGTTTTAAAACCTGGGAAGCTTCCTCACTCCATAGATAGACAGTTGCTTTCTAAGGGCTAATGCTTAGCACCACGAAAGCTTGTAGGTGATCATATGAAACGCTTTAAACCAACTTCACATATCAAGCACAAACAATATTAAACAACCATCAGAACATTTACAATGGAATCGAACATATTTACATCAATGCTAGATATGTATACATAGATGCCACATTCAACTGCTCCAGACATGTCAAGGCATGAGACATCTTGAAACAGTCAATGTGCAGTAAAAATCTATACGTTTTCTAAGATGCCACAACATTGTACAGCCTTTGGTTATAAAAAAACATTTATATCATGCATAAAACCAGACATCTAAAAACTACTTTTGAAAACTCCCAAAAATTTTTTAGGTCAATGCTGCCTTAGATATTTATAGAGAGATGCCACATGTCCAACTGCTCCAGACACACCAAGGCGTCCGACATCTTGGAACAGTCAACTTGCAGTAAAAATCAAAAAAAGTTTTCAAGATGCCACAACATTGAGCAGCCTTTGATTGTGATAAATCACTACAATTAAAACCTTGTCACAGGTGTGAATATGTTGGTTTGTGATTTTGTACGAAATAACTCAATTTTACTGTACTATATGGTATTTTTTACTGATGTCATGTTGTTTTAGTTTAGCAGTTATAATGTTTGTGTTTATACAAAACAACATAATATGATATGTTTATGCATCATAAATGCATAAAAGTACAGTTGGGAATAATGGAACTTGTTGGGAACTACAGCAGCCGCTAATAAGGGCATCTATGTATCTCAAATTGAACCTTTTTCTGCAAAAATGTTTTAGTAAAGGCCAGGGCCAATGATGCTGTTGAGCATTAACACTGCATACAACTGTGACAGATTCAGTTCCCACAGTAAAGATCACAAAATTACACGTTTTCTTTTCACTCAGCATTGTAGTTTATCCGTTAGAAGCAACAGGCTAAGTGAAGGGTCAAAATGTCCCTGCGCATAATCACGTTCATTTAACGCTTCTGATTTTACCTTTCATTAGAAGGTAAAGTCGTATCAGAACATCACCTGGAAAAAAGGACAAATGGATTTTCACTTAGATTTAGTGGCACCACCTGCGTGTAGCACAAACCCAGACAGAATCAACAAGGTGTATGAATAATGCATGACAATTTACGGCCATTAAACGAATATCTGCAGTCAGAGCACGTCTAGCTGTAGTATGATATCCCGTTACAGGCTGGTTTGCAGATGTCTTGACTTTCTAATAAAGAAAGGCCATGGGTGGCCATGTTTTTCATCAGAACGCAGTCAGCAGACTACAACTGCCATTATGAATGCATTTTTATTGAGTTTCACTTTAATCGTCAGAAAATTCTTGAGACTTCAGACTTTGGCAGCTCTGGTAATTGGCACCCTTTAGATGCTTATGATAAAGAGACTCACCAAACTCTTTATCAGTGATAATAGTGCACATAGTCACATTAAACAACCCTATTCGTTCCTGCTTTGACAGTCATTTGGCACAGAGCTTTAATTTGTCACTCAATGGAGAAGCTACACATAGATAAAAAGATTGTTATCAAGCACCTGGCAGGACTATTTGGCTTGATATTGTGTCACCTCATTGACAGAAGATCCACCTCCTTAACTGAGGGTTTAACAGAGATTTTACAGCTTCATAAACACTGTAAAAACAGAACCAAATTATACAGTATGAGTATGAAATGAGTACTGTATGTCAGAACCTCGGTAAGTTGAATGAACACTTTTCTATCCATGGGTACTGAGGAGCAGCCAAATTTCAAAAAGTAAATAAATTACAAATATCTTTTAGAAATTTATTCTAATTTATTATTTTCTAAAAACATTATTATCTTTTTAAAAATATGTTATACAAATATTATATACTTTTACAGGATATGTTATATTATATTATATTCTTATTGTTATTACAACATAGGTGAAAAAACATACAGTTCACATGACAATAAAAACAGGGTGGATGTGGTATACACCTGCACAAAATAATAAAAAAGCCTAATCTAGCAGTCAAGAAGTAGGTACTTCATTTAATTTAGTACTTACAGTCACAGTACCAAATTTCGGACGAAACAATCGAGTCACCATCTTCAAACCTTTAAAATCAGGTCAAGCATACTACACATAAGGATCTTCATTGAATAATTTCAGAAGACATTTTGTGTCTTTATGGCACATTATTTTCAAATGTTTTGTGGGTAATATCATTAGGCAAATTATAAACGCAGAGCTGTACATGGCCAGAGAGTGGCTTTATTATTGAACATTTGAGGCATAACGTGACTGTGATGATTTTATGAAACTCACTAAGTGTGTAATATTGAGAGTAGAATATATTCACAACAGCTCAGCCTGTCTAAAGAGGAACTGTTGAAGTCGAACATATGACATATTACACAATGCTCTAATCCTACAGAGCTCTGAGAGTATTATGTAAAAGAGTGTGTATTGCCATTAAACGGGCATGTTGTAAAGAGGATGAAAGAAGGAGAGATTATATGAAAAGGGAGATTAGATTCTAGAAGAGAGGAGAAAATCGACGAGGGAAGAGATTAGAGAGGAAAAGAGAGGAGTGGTTAGATGAGATTAAATTTTAGAAAAGATGAGAAAAGCATAGAAAACTCGTCCATTTATCTTCACATGGCCTTCAAACCGCGCTGATCAATCTCTGGAAGATGTAAATTACACAGACAAACTCAATGGCTTATGAATAGGTTACCTCAACTTGTCAATTAGTTCTGCTAGTATTCGACTTAGTAGCACCTAAAAAGTTATAAATTACAAGGTGTGTTTGCTGTAGTGTGTCAGTAGTAAATATTAGTCTACATTTTCTTCATTATTTTTAATAATCCAGTGAGATTTTTGTATGCACAAAAAGTCTGACAACACTGATATGTACCACACGAAGATCAAGTCTCACCATCATCGAGAGACAGGCTTGGAGAAACCTACATGAAAAACGATGTGCAAGTATCTAGGATAAAAACTGTTTGCAAGAGGTTCAGATTGTGGTGACACCAAATTTTGATTTGATTTAGTTAATAGAGTTAAAATGATAAGGAAAATCAATTCATGACATTATCTTTGAAAGCATCTTCACTTTACAGAACTGCCTAAATCTCTTCACAGTACTGTAGCTTTGCAGGTAGGCTTCTTCAGTTCTTCTGTGAAACTACATCAATCTTCATCAAGTGCAAACTGTATCAATCTGTCACTGACACGCTTATTCTCATCTGCATCTTTGCAAACCTTGACCTGCCAAATTGTGGTTGACTGGTAAAAAATGTTCTCTACTATGAAATACCATATCACTGGAGATCTAAATCTAGACAT
The DNA here is from genome assembly GCA_019155185.1 of Beaufortia kweichowensis. Classification (NCBI taxonomy): domain Eukaryota; kingdom Metazoa; phylum Chordata; class Actinopteri; order Cypriniformes; family Gastromyzontidae; genus Beaufortia; species Beaufortia kweichowensis. Next base: position 3,750,840 of record CM032795.1, on the reverse strand, counting down.
GAAGCAGTCCAGGATAGAATATGTTAGTACTGGCCTAAGGTGTGAATTAAAACAGCAGGTTTCTCTCTGAAGCAGGTTTTTCACTTGTTAACAGAATCACTGTATTATGGGCTATAATGACCGGTTTAGACTAAGTGAAATGCTGGCAGAATGGCTCCCTGTGGAAAAGATCTGAATCACAGGTGTAAACCAGCTCCTGCTTTTAGTTGGTCGTTTTATTAGACCGCAAGACTGTTTTATGTTGCCAAATAAATCTGTAAAAATTTAAATGTTAAAAATGCAATAAATGTACATTTGTATCGTGCAGAAATGACTTTTTGATTTTGCAATGTAAGAGATGATACTAAGTCAACATCATTTTTGAAGCTGGGACAACATTTTTATCAACCAATCAGGTACTGTACGTTTAGGAATATGCAGAATATGTTTAGGTGCTTCTACAATATTGTTTTTCACCCATTATTTCCTTTTGGATTCAGGGATAATATATTCTTATGGTTAAGATAGGGATAGGGTCTTTCAGAAAAGTTGTTCATGTACTTGCATGATGGAACAGATACATAGTCACTATTTATCAGTAAACTTTACCCCAAAGAAATAAATCTCTTATTCTCCTAAAGCATGCAGTCTAAAGGCTGTTCATAGTTGTTATTCTAAGGGGCGTATGAGGATTTCACCATACCTAATATTTGCCCTGATAACAGTAATCTGAGCTCTCACATTCATCCCACACCACATCCCACTGAACGATGTTCTAACAGCCTGTCAGGCCCTTAGTCATTGGATCACAAACACAGCAGACAGGATTTCCATTTGGACATCTATGAGTGGATGGGTTACTGTACTGTTAAGTGACTGTACTTTAAATGTGTGTTGCGGTCAAGCTCTCTGTAGACCATTAGTGTTTAGCTAAATCTCCAGGTGGTTTGGCTGAAGCTGAGAAGATTAGTAAGGGAAGCTTTAGTGGCTCATGGAGCTGTAATGAACCTACTGGGAACTGCAGCGTCGGTTTTTGCACGCGACATATATGCATGCAGTTCAGTGAACGAATCCACTCAGCAAATCAAGTAACGACTCAAGTACAGGTAAACTTTAGTGCTGGATGAAATTCATTTGGCACAATAGTGGTTTTTAAGAGTTCATTAATGAAGGATCTGGCGTACTTTATTAGTGCTTTACAGAATCACTCATCACTGGGATCCACTTAAAAAAAATGAACCATGGATTTATTATAGTAAAAGGGTAGCAACTATGGCTTTTTGGCAAACTGGTTACCATTTGTATACTCATACTTTTACAACAAATACCATGACTATGGTTACTGTGGTTAAACCATGGTTAATTTGTGGAACAAAAACTACTATTCAGAAACTATTTAATATAAGTAAAACTATACACTGAATACAACTAGTTATTTAGAGTAATTCTCTTCTGCCCCATGTGACAGATTAGTCCCGTCAATGATCCATCACAAATTTATATTCATACGTTTATATAATATATAAAACATTGACATCTGTTTTTTAAATTTCAGCTTTCCTGTTTTTAGTTGGTGGTAATAGTGTGACTAAATATAAAAAGAGTAACTCAAAAAAGAGGTGAGGTGTGCTGTCATAACACATTTGGTAAAGTTGGACATGCAACAGAAGGCCAGTGATGTCCGGAGGTGATTTTTGCAACTTTTAATGACCTACATTTTCCAGTACACTATGAAGAGTATGGTACAAAAATGAGATACAAATAAATATACTTGGTTAAAATATACTGTGTATTTTACACAATTATTGTAAAATGATTCAAATTATTGGCCAGCATATCAGCGGGTTATATTCTAATATGAAAAAAAAACTAAAAGTGTTATTTATTATGAATAATTTGGTAATCTGCTCCTGTAGTAGTATTTTTAGTGCCTTGATTCAGTATAGCTTTGCTATGTATTTCATATGTATGTTTTTGCCATGACTCCCTAAATGCTTCTCGAAGCTGAGCTTCAATTTACACTTCAAGCACAAATATGCAACATGCACACATTTTTAATACATCTTTAAAACTTCTTCTAGTCACCACCGTATAGCACCATGAGCAAAAGTTAAACAACTGTTTAGTGAATTCACATATAATTCAATAATAAATTTTATTTTCATCAGAATGCAACAATAGAAGAATGATACGTATTGTTATCACAACATTCACAGAGTGAAACCTAATCTGCAATCAAGAGCTCATAAGCTTTCTTTCCGTCAGCCTCTATTATCACTGAAAATCTCTCTTGGCGCTTATTCCAGTTCTGCAAATTTGTTTACGACCAGTGATGGCAAACAAATTACATAAAACTGTCAACAAAGTTTTTCCGCACTTCAAACTAGCTTTCTCACTTTATTTTAAAAACTCACCTCATGCCCACTTGCCGCTCAAAACGATCTGCTTCCATAGTAACAAAGGCAAAAACCTCAGACGTTCTACGGTACATACTGCTTTTTGTTATGTAAAGAGTGTGAAAACTTCAGTGCGATAAGAACTGGCAGAAAGCCTGGTTTAGCCTACACTATATACAGTACATAAGGTCTCGCTTAAGTCTGTTTGCTATATAAACCGACAGTATAACAGATGTCTAGAAAACGTATTTTACACTTCCTCTTCTACTTATAGGTGATGATACGACATTCTGAATGGATCTAGAAATACAAATTCAAGTCACCAAAATAAATGTATACATTTTTTAAATGCCAAAAATGTACAAAGAGAAGCTGGGAGGGACGTAGACACTATATTTTCTTATTGCACAAAAAAACTAGAAGTTGGCTTCCCAAACATTGATTTCAATATTTGCCATATCTTTACTCAGTCGATATTTAAAAAATAAAGTGCAGATTTTTACAGAATGTTTTTTACATGATGTAAAATGATTTTATGAAAACAGTAAATCACAAAAAATAACTTTAGCTGTGATTTTACAGACGGTGTAAAATTTATAATCATAAGCCTAACACAGACTTATGAACTCTATACCACATTTGTTCTGTTGTGGCCTTCCACAAGTGTTTGTAAGCAGCGTGTAGGTTGGGTTGACGGTTCTGCAGAGGCTGAATATCATACAGCGACTGGTCAGATAAAAGTTAATCCTGTCGTAATGTGTGGCTGGAGAAAAGTGAACAGATCTGGGTGAGATCTGAGCATTAAAGCAGCTTTAAAAAAAGCTTTTTCCACCCTGTCTGCTAAGTGAGAATAAAGATAAATGAGAGTATTAGACAAACGCTGCATGATTCTGTGGTTTGAGGAACAAGACAGTTGCTGGGCGACTGAAAATAATGCTTGAAAGCAGCAGTCTCACTGATTAATATCGACATCAGTGCACAAAGCACGAGAGGTTCAAGGTAAAAGCCTTACTGGAAAAATGACTGCTGTATTTCTATTTTGCGTACACGTCTACTGTAAAAAGACATTTACTGCAAATGATCCCTGAAGCCTGTTTATGTAAATTTTCATTCTTTATTTTTGTGTTTCAGTGACTGTATGTGTCAATCTGTCAGTGAGATCTCACATTGACATACAGTGAGGTGTTAGAAACGGCAAACAAACAGAAAAACACGAACAATCTCCATCAATGGGAGCCACAGATGGCAAACGCGACTTACAACAGGAGAAGAGAAAGAGAAAGAGAGAGAGAGAGAGAGAGAGAGAGAGAGAGAGAGAGAGAGAGAGAGAGAGAGAGAGAGAGAGAGAGAGAGAGAGAGAGAGAGGGGAGAAAAAGGTTAAATAGAATAGAAAGGGAATAGAAAAGAAAATATGAAAAAGTTTTCAAAAGTATGTGTAGTAAAATGTTTTTTTACTCCCATTCTATTTTTTTAACACGCATACTTTAAATTGTATATTATTTTATATTATATATTAGAGCAACCGCCGCCTAGAAACCCCCAGGGGCAAAAAACTGAAAAAAGAATACAGTCCATTGCTCTCGTTATCTGTTATCTCATGACAGCTTGCGGATAGGCCTGTTAATAGGATTCGACAGAAGGTTACAGCCTGCTTTCAGGAAATCCTCCCCCTGCTTATACCTGAGCGTGCCTTCGCTTTACAGTATGTATCTGAGAGCTGTACAGTCTCACTAAATAAATATGCATCTACTATGGATGTGTTATAACAGAGCAGCTTAATTTTGAGAAACTCGGAAAGTCCATGAAAATGGCATGATTAATGGCAATCCATTTCAATTGCCCGTAATTAAACTCTGTCATCGTCTATTTTTGTCATCAAGTTTTGTTTCTGAGGTCAAGAGCAGGTGTAAGAGTTTAGACATAAGTGGGATAATCTGAATAGACCATTTAGGCTCTTAATCAGAGTAAAGCATCTCGTATTATTGAAATTAGAGTTGCTTCATAAAAAGAGCAATATTCTGAGAAACCTTTTTGGTGCCCTCCGGGACAACATTAATGAACCTATGATCAGATGCGATTTGATTGGGGCAAGCAGGGTAGCTGCCTGGTTAATGTTGCACTTTTCAGCATTAATTAATATCAGTGTTGACAAAAAACAGATCAGAAAATGTTACAGCACTTTGGTATCTGTTTTTTATCATTCAGATGTACTGATATGTGAATGTCTATGCAGGGTGTCACAGCAGGAGTGTGTGTGTTAGTACTTTAGGTTTTAAACACCCATATCAAATAACTTATTGGTTTGTACAACTACATTTAACAATGAAAAACTCACCGGCACAATGATAATGCATTCTGGGTGGTTGCCAAGACAGTGCTCATGTTTTGGATGTTTGGTTGCTAGGGTGTTCTAGATGGGTGCTAGGTCGGTAACACTGGCCCAGTTAGAAAAAGACCACCCATGCCATTTTACTAACCCAGATAATGTTAAAGATGGGTTCACTTGCAGCAAAGATAAACGTGGTTTGTGCCGACCCCAATGTGTTTTTTTGTAAATAATTGCCTACTGAGAGCAGAAAAGACATTTAGAAACCAAAACAATTAGTTTTCTTATTTTACCCTGTCATATTAATAATATGGCATACTGTTGGATCTTCGTACTTCATCTTAACCTGTTAACTGTCACTGTTCCTCAAGAGGAACACCTATGTCATTTCCCAATTCAATTTAATATTTCATAGTTGAATTTTAATCTTATCATGACTCAAAATGAAATATTTGACAAACAATAAACATAACCAAAACATGTATTACAAAAACAATTAAGTAAACATTTATTGTTAATGTTACTGTACAATATCTTTAAAAAAATAAAAAATAATATAAAAATTTTTGCTCAATTCAGTACATTTTCATGTGTATACTCAATTTCTCCTCAGACAGTTGTCAGGTTAAATGTTTGACTTTATTTCTATTTCTATTTTTCTATTTCATTTCTATTTACTTTTATATGGTAAACAATTTTGGCAATACGTTGGATCAATGTCAAATTGGATCAATGTCGAATGACTACTCCACTCAATGTCAAATGTTAAATCTGGGTCCAGCTAGCCATCAATTCTGCAGAATACTTTACTTGAAATAATAAAAATAATAGAAAGCCGATTTGTGTTTTTGAAATGTTTCTGATCATAAAGGTCCTGATGTCCTTGTTGTGTGGTAAGCTACCTGTCTGGACCTTGAAGACACCTTGCTCATGCCCGAGACAGACTTGGTCTCACAGGAGCGTTGAGCTGCTGCCATTATGGCAATGGTGATGAGAAACTATTAGCTTCAGATGTGGCTCACCATGCAGTGCCAGCAGCGCTCGGCACCCTTCGGTTCTCATGCCATGTGCTATTGTGAGGGCTGGAGGCAGATCATCCATCATAAAAAGTCAACAAACTCATTTGAAAATCAAACCCAACAGCGTGCTATACACAAGTATATACACAAACAAAGCGGAAATTCTGGTACATTCTCTGCAACACAGAGATTTTCTGCAAACTAATCCTCCCATCAAACTTAGTGTTAGACCAAAGAGAACTCAGAAACTCCTGTTCAGTTATATACCTCAATGAGTAGGATCTGATGAACACACAAATGTTGTCTGTCCATTTGACTGGACCAAAGCAAAGCCTGAGAAACAATTAACTTTTAAAATAACTTCTCAGTAATGGCCTTCTTTAGCTGCAGGGGTTATATGTCACATTTCAACCAGTTTCACATATTCGCATCACAAACGCAGTAATCCACAAATCCTCCTGAAAAAAAAAAAAATACAGTTGCATGTGACATACTGGGCTGAAAAATAATCAGTTATGTAACTGAGAGAAAAACAGTTGACAAGCTTTACAATCTCTGTACAACTCTATTTAAAGGGACAGTTCACCAAATAAGGAAAATTCTGTTGTCATTTATTCACACTCGTGAAATTTTAAATCTTTACATGACCATTTCGAAAAATTTCTTAGTCCATATAGTGGAAGTCTATGGGGAGCATGTTGTTTGGTTACCAACGTTCTTCAAAATATCTTCTTTTGTTTTTCGCAGAAGAAATAAAGTTAAACAGGTTTAGAATCACATGAGGGTAAATCTCATTGTTTGGGTAAACGATCCTTTAAACATGACTCATGAATAGTCAAATTGTCTGTTTCCAAAGTCATAAATTGTGCTTGAATTTGTTACAACGCTTCAAATTACCAACTTGCACTAATAATAGTTTACTTCTGATTGCTTCATTACCATGAATCGCTGTCAAGGTAAACACCCTATTAAACCTACAATAGATTACAATCGGGAATTTGTCATATTGTAGCAACGTATAGAAACCTCACTGAAGGGAGATGAATCCAATGATCTGATCCCCTGATACAGTCTGCATGGGGACTCATGGGCAATCTAAGGATTGCATCACTCTAAGTGTCTTGTTTTTTCCCAAAGCTCCTGTGTTTTGTTAAAGTTAGATCAGCGAGGTTGTCAGCACTAGTGACAAACAGATGTTATTTAATGGGGGCTTCGTCGAGAGGGAATTTATAATTGCAATCGTGTTTTAGACAACATGTGTGTAATGGACAACCAGCATTCCAACAGTGCTGATGTTTAATATAACAGCCCTGGAAAGTTTTACTGCATCACATGACTTGCCAAATTAGAGGATTGATTGGTGTTGCTATGGAAACAATAAAGCTAGACACTTTTGTATTTGATGAAAGAGAAAAATGACTACAAACGTTGTGATTTTGTCTAAAATATGACACAAATGCTTTCTTGGTTATTCATTTACATTTGCATTTACATTTATGAATTTGACACACATTTTTATCCAAACCAACTTACTTTTCATTCAATCTATACATTTTATCAATGTGTTCACCTTGGGAATCAAACCCATGACCTTTGTATTGCTAATGCAATGCTTTACCAATGAGCTGCAGGAATTCAATATGACTTAATATTAGAAAATTGTTAAAATCTCTTCCACTTCTTTTGAAAAACATAAAATTCCAAATATGTCTGGATTCAGCTCTCAATTAAGCTTTGAAACAGAAGACTGCTCTGTTTGCAATCTGTCCAGTAGTACTCGCTTTACAGACGGTTTGAAGTCGCCGTTCACCAAATGGTTGTGAAAGTCCTTGTATTCCATCTGTTGCATTAGCAAGCTTTAAGTTTGTTCCCTTAGAGACGGTATTCTTTTAAGTTACTTCCTGCGAGACTTTATAAACGCTCCTGCAAATTAGTGTAATTGGCTTATTCGTATTTCATGAATCACATAACAAACCTGTCAGGTTTGCGTTTAATTTGTCTCTGTTGTGTCTCTAACACATCTATTGATGCTTCAGACGACAGTAGACTATAAAGGAGGAGGATGAGAGTATGGCGAGAGAGATATGATTTAGAGCGGCCACATTTGTTGCACACCAATGAATCGCGGCACAATAGCCTCATGCTAATCTATCATCATAAAACATAGGCACACACGTCGCATACACACAAGCCTCGGTGTTAACAATCACACCGGCGGGTTGCATCTGCATGCATCACATTTCCTAAAACAGTGAATGGCTATATCAGATGGCAAATTTCATCAACCTGTGTCACAGATGTCGTCGTGCATGAGCTATTGATATTGATTATTGCAGTCGACAGCAAACCATGCAATTACACTACCACAGACGTTTTTTGATAATCTTCAAGTGGTTAACATTCTCCAGATTGCTTGGGTGTTACCCACCAATGCCGTCTCAATTTCCAATTTAATAACTGCTTACAAAGAGGTCAAAGGTTAACATCTGTCGGCGACAGATCAGTCCGTGCTATGCCGGCACACTACAGGATTTGATCCAGCTAACCCATCGTGGTAGCTCTAAGCGACTTGTGTTTCATCAGCGCATACGCGTCAAGAGAATCACTGTATGGATTAACCCCATCCTAGACAGAGCCCGGTAATGATAAAATAACCACATGAGACAGCAGGGCTGTATCTAATCTAGTCTACAGGCTGCCGTGATTGAAAACCGAACTCCAAACGGAGTGATGGGAAGAGATTCATAATAGGATTTACATCTGTGGCAGAGAGCTCTGCAGATACAGATACAGAACAGAAACTGATGACTAGCACCTGATGCCCAGCAGAATCACTTTAAAGATGTACTGATCGATGGAATAATCACAAAAAAGAGACAGTTGTTGTGATGTATCGCTATAGAGTGCACATCACAAACAGACCAATGTTATATTTGTGGCTGGATACAGCCCAGATGTCCAGCCTGTCCAGAATCTCTGGACAAAACCTAGTGAGCTACCAACATAGACAGCATTTTAAAGATATAAATCATCCAGAAATCATCGTTTAATCACCTTAAAAACCTTTTTTTTGCAAAAAAGATATTTTGAAAAATGTCTCAGTGGTTTTGTGTGCATACAATGGAAGTCAATAGGGGTCAATGTTGTTTGGTTACCAACAGTCTTTAAAAGATCTTCTTTTGTGAGAATGTCATGACATGACTGTGAGAGGCCAAATGCTAAAGCAGAATCACTTTTATCTTTCTTTCACAGATGAAACAACAAACTGTGTATGTGTTTGTCATTTATATTATCAATACAAGAGTTTCTGTAAAGTGTTATAAATCTGTCTCTTAAGACTTCATTTCAGGTAAGATGCTGCCTCTAAAGGCACCTACATAGGCAGTTAACCAGCTTTTGGAACAGATCCACAATGTTCTTTTTGAATCCAGAGTATCAGATCCACAAAAACAAGCACAACAATTTCCCAGAATTTAATCAGAGCTGCTAAAGTGAAGCACTGCTCATTCAGGTGGATGAAAAACAAACAGGCTTTCCTCATCGCTGAATACGATGACATAAGACCCTGACACAGGGTTGTCCCTGATAACGTCTCGCACAGCAACAGTTGTCATTCTACAGCGATACAGAGAAAGAGTAAGAAGAGAAACAAAACTCTACTCACTGGAGTCGTCCGAATCGTAGCCCTCCACGTCCGGTTCTTCTTCCTTCTTGCTGGACACGAGAGCCGTGGCGCCGAAGGCTTGGTCCAGGTCATCCTCATCCCGGCTGGGTTCTGAGGCCGGGCCCTCTGACTTCTGGCTGGCGGGGGTGCTTCGCAGGGAGCCGGCGCGGCTGAGGGCCGGAGGGGCTGTGGGGGGGAAACCCCGTGGGTAACGGGGGAAATAATCAGATATCTGTTTGATGGGCTGAATTGGACCTGGACATACATCAATGGCCATGTGCTCCTGTATGCTGATGGTTGTCTTCTCGCCTTTGCGCTGTGTCATTCATGCGGCCCTTTGGAGGATGTGCCACCACCCCTGAACCCGGCAAAAGGGGGGGTGAGTGGTAACGGTAATTAAGAAAAATCGAAATTACAAAATAAGAAGAAAAAGTAAAAGTCCGGTTAAAAGTAGAATCTTCTGTTTTCTGATGATTTCTTTGCGTCCCTGAAGTGCAGCCGAGCGTGTTTTTGTGTGTAAGTGCATGTGTGAGAGTTTGCGATCACAGCGGTAAGCTACATGAGAAGCTGCCGGCTGCTCCTGCACACTGTGGTCATGCCGTCTGCCTGTGAGCTGCGCTCAGACCACTACAGCGCGCTAAGACTGTTACAGCGATAAATGCATGTGGGAGAGACAGAGAGAGAGAGAGAGGGAGGGCACAGGATTATACACAGGGACAGAGCGATTGGCTGATGTCATTGCTTAGCAACATGACGGTAAACAGGAACCAGGCGCGCGGCTACTTAATTATGCTATTAGTCAATCTGTTTTACAGAGAGAGAGAGAGAGAGAGAGAGAGAGAGAGAGAGAGAGAGAGAGAGAGAGAGAGAGAGAGAGAGAGAGAGAGAGAGAGAGAGAGAGAGAGAGAGAGAGAGAGAGAGAGAGAGAGAGAGAGAGAGAGAGAGAGAGAGAGAGAGAGAGAGAGAGAGAGAGAGAGAGAGAGAGAGGCTGTCTCTTTACCAGGATCCCTAAACACAAACACTGTGTGTGCGCTAAACTCCAGCACAATCAAGAGCAACAGGTGCCAAATGCCTAAAGTGCCTGATGTCACGTGTTTCAGGTTGCCTGGAATACTGAACTAGAAATGTCTGTGTGTAGATGAGATAAAGCATGCTCTGTGTTAAAACCTAAAGAGAAATGCCCCAAATGAAGAAATTACATTATCAAGGCAGATAAAAGCATTTAATAGCCTTTTGACGCACCGAAAGAAGAAATCCTTAGCCAGAACCAATTATTAGACTTAATTATGACTGAACCCCTGAAACCAAAACTGCATATTTTAAGCATTTCTTTTCACAAAACATATCAATTCTATTACTGTTAAAATGATTTAACTGGATTCCATTGGATTAATTGGTATGGTAAATTTACATTTACCTTTATGCATTTGGCAGACCCCTTTATCCAAAGTGACCTACAGTGCATTGTATACTTTCTTTTAATGAGTGTGTGTAATCCTGGGGTCGAAACCCATGACCTTGGCGTTGCTAGCGCCATGCTCTTACCAACTGAGCTGCAGGAAAGCTCAAATATAATAAAGCTAAAATAAAAAAATGAATAAAATACCACAAAATAAATTCATTCTAATATTATATATTCTAAAAATAATAATAATAATAATAATGAAACTGTACAAAAAAACACTGTAGTCATGCAAGGTTCCATTTGTTAAAATTGCCGTTAACATGCTACGTATATTAAAATGTAATTTTGACCATGTTTTCATATATCATTTTAGGGTTTTATGCTTAATTTCAAACAAATAAATCTTCTTTTGCAATCATAATCAATATCCTGTCTAAATTAACAAATGCATTAAATATTGTGAAAATGTGCCTTTTTGTCATATACAGTATATGCATCATACACTCTAAAAACGAAAAGGGGTAAACCCAACTGCTGGGTTATATTAAGCTGGAAAATGTCCTAAGTTGACGCAATATGGACTGAAATAACCCAGCATTTAAAACAATCCAGCATCGGTTGGGTTAACCCAGCATTTTGGGCTAAAACAACCCAGCATTTACAACTTTGATTCCCAATGGTCGGGTTTGTCCATCTTTGATCCAGCCATGGGTTGAAAAATATCTTATGATTTTTGCCCAGCTGTAGCAATGTAGCAACAAACAGTTGAGATAACAGAAGAGGTATAGTATTCATAAGCCATAATGTAGTATTCATTTCTCACGTATTCATAATCCTCATCATGAATGTCTGTTAAAACGATTTCTTTGTCATAACAAATAAAGATGGTGGGGACATATATGTGAAAAATTGCATCAGTGCTCTATTGCCTTATGAAAACCAGCAGGGGGCTATTCAGCCTGTCTGCCGCTTTACAGCTATGATAAATTGCAGTCAAAAGCCATTCTCACATTTTACAATAGCAAAGATTTATTGCGAATACAGTAAGTAATCCTGATGCACTCTCTTATGGGACCTAAACAAAATGACAATGCAACGCTCTCAGCTGATAGTGTCACTTTAACCAAGCGAAGGGAACGGACAAAAAAAGAATAAGGGATATAAGTAGGGTATAAAACAATGTTTTTAAATCATGATTTTTAAGCAAACATTTGGCATTTCCCACATGGTATCATCATGAGAAAAAACCATGGTAATTTATTTACTAAAGTAATTAAGGGTTGCCCCCATGCTCGCAATAATTCTTCACTGGGAAATAGCTAGCGAAAACAAGGCTCATTATTTCCTGTCTGTTTTCGTGATTCCATCTGGAAATCCCTCTTTTTGTTTTCTGGAAGATTCATGCGTAGCCAAATAAATAAATAAATTAAAATAGCCTCCACCGAGCATGTCACAAGAACACTAGCAAAGCTACTTCTATTTATCAGTTTGATAATGTACAGGTTATTCATTTATTGATTTTCAAATATGAAACTAAAATATAACCTTGAACAATATTGTAAATAGTGTACTGTAGCTTATTGCTGAACTGAGACTAAATGGAGGCAAGGAACCAGGTCTGTTGCGAGTTATTTGTGCAATAATATAACCGAGTGGGGTGGTAATGAACGATCATTCTAAAATGTAAATTTGTTCATGTAAAGTCAGCCAGAAAATTGTGTTTAAATAACTGTGATGGTGTAAAATTAATTGTTTTGTAGTCATAAATTCAAAATCGCATTCGTGCTGTAGGGGGTTATGGGTCTCAATAATGCTAAGAAAAACAACAGCCAAACCATCTTAACCAAACTGGGAGTCAGCCTCAGAAACACCAACTTAAAAATATATAAAATAAATGATTATATCTGAAATGTAACAATCTTGGACAGCATTATGATAAAATCTCAAGGCCATTTAGGACAAAGTTCATGGGTAGTGATATTTGTACAACAACAAAAAAAACTTTACTTTTATTTCTCTGGCTGTGTCTCAAAGAATGATCATAGGCTGATGAAAAACAAATGTATACTGCTTTCGTTCTATTATTATTTTTGCCAAACACCCAATAGCTCATAATGTTGGTGAGATTTCTTTTATTAATGTATGATGCCAAGTTCTTTGGAATTCACTTCCCAGATTAATTAAAGAAAGAACAGACTTGAAGACACAGTTATTAAAGTACATTAAAGGATACAGTATTTTACTATTGCATCCACTTGTGTCAACTGCTAAAAAGTTTTTGTGCTGTTCAAGAAAATCTGGCAACCCAGAGAGATTTCAATGTAGCTTTTCATTTCATTTTTTAATCTTTTGTGCTGTAGGATTAGTTCATATTCATGTCTGTGACTGAATCATAGGATGAATGAATGGCAAAAAAGAACCATTCTTAAGAGCAGTCCAGGCTAAAAAAAGAAGAGCTTAAATAAACACTTTTAGCTTTGACACTTATGCATCTGATTTTACTTTCAGACTTTGAAAAGAGTCTGTGGTGTTATCTCGAAAAAGGTTGGAAACTGAAACAAGTATTTTCTTGCCTTTATTATACAGGACACTGAAGTGTTGACAGAAGAATAGAGGGGTGTGAAACCGAGACATGACCCAGGTCAGACTTGAACCTGTGCGAGCCAACAGCTCACGTATCACTGCATTCCCGCTCTGACCTGAAGATAGATTCTTATTCAGAAAGTAGATTAAAACTGAAGGGTTTCAATTGTTTTTAACAAATTTTTTTTTTACTTTAGGGAGATGACAAAGTTATAAATAAACATGGATTCTTTAAGTACACGCCATGTTTTATCAACATTATTATAGAAAAGAATCATTTGGGGAATCATTTAAGAACTAAAATTGTTAGGCAGATTTAAAAAAAATTCCCTAGTTGGATAAAATTCGATCAAGACAATGAGCTTCCGCCAAATGAAAGTTAATATATTGCCACTTAGTAGTAAAGAGCAGCAAACACTAATTGACACATTGCCGAGACTGTAAATGTGGTGGTATAAGTATTATTCTACGAGTATCGTCTGTATCGAGAAAACCATTTACCATGGTTGAAAAATGTATGTTCTGAATAATTATCAAAAACATAAATAATGAAAGGCAACAAAAACGATTTATTTTTTGTAGGTCCGATCCCAGGGAACACATGCAGTAATAAAAAAAAGTAACATTTTGGATGAAAACATCCACATAAAATGTAAATGATTTTATGTTGCATGCAAGAAATGAGTCATAGTGTCCGTCGTGCTGTGAATCTGAAACATTATCAGATATGCTTTTAATTAATGAACCACTCAGGGAAAGCAACAGGGGTCTGCCTGAGAGATGCCCTTTAAAGAAGCTGTTAACAGAAAAATATCATATTTTGAGTAGTATTTACCTGCTGAGAGAAATAAATTACACTGTTTCACACTCTTTAGTGGAACCGCTGAAAGACATTTGCATGCATGAATTCAACTCAGAAGCAACCGGCACAAGATAAAAGAAAGAAAATAACTGTGAACAAGATAAATTCTTCAGTACCAAAACGCAGTACACTTAATTCTGTTACATAGTAGTTAGGTCACAACTCAGAAAATGATGTGCAAATCAATCTATATTATGAATCATTACCCATGATCCTCAGTAACCTGCAACTGTCAATGGGAAAAAAATTGTTCACATGAGAATGCAACGTGGTCCATATCAGCGAATAAATATTTATGACTGCAGCATGTGGCGCATTAGGTTTTTACACCGAAATAGCCTGAAGCATTATATGCAGAAGAGAAAATGTCAGATAAACATTGATGGATGAATGCAGATCCTATGAGAAACGCAATGCTCCAAAACCAAGACTCAGCAGAAAAAGTTTTTTATATTCTCTTCTAAAGTTGAGAAAAGACTCAAATTTGCAGAGTTATCTGTGACACCAAAAATTGCACGCTGCATAACAGGTGTGTGGCATTGCTGTTTATTCAGAATGTCCACATGCTGTTTTATTAATTTATAAATAAGAGCCACTTTCCAGTGAATTCTTTCCTAAAATAGGCAATGCCTGCAGGTGGTTTTTTGAAATTCTTAACAGTTACATGTTGAGTGATAGAAACAGGTAACATAAGCTGCTCTAAACTAGACTATTAGCACAGCTGCTCTTGAGTGCTTCTGGCCAAAGTTACTTAACCTCAACTTTAATGCCACACGGGGAGCAAGAGGCCGAACTCCCTTAGAGATTCTACATTTAGGTCCAAAATACAACAAAACCGTACAAACCATTAAAGATGTAGACTGTAACTTTTGCCTCTCTATCGCCATCTATGTTTGAAAAATTGCAGGTAACTTCACATAATACAACATTTTTCTGTGGTCAATAAAAAAAATTTCATCTAAAAGTTATGGATTTTAGCTTCAACCTAATAACTGCACATATTGAGTATGCAAATGAAAATGCACTATCCGAACTACAGTTTTTTAAGTTTTCGATATTTACATTTTTTTTACGTAATTTGTTTTTTATTTTAGGTGTTTTTAAAAAATCATTAAAATTACTATTTGTTTTTTTCGTTTATGTTTATCGTTATGAAAATTTGTCAAATATTTATTCTTGAAGCTTTAACCTTCCCATCAATATATAGTTTATATGATAAGAGCAGAATTTTACTTAAAGTAAATGGTGAAATAACATTTTGTTATTTCCGTTATCCGTGTTTCTCGGAATGGTAACAGTTAATGGATTTTTAACAAAGCAACAAAAATACCCATTTATATGTTGTCTTTATGCTCAAAAACACAGAAAAGCTACTAAACAAACAATGATTTTCATGTTCAGATGATTGTATTACAGCTAATACCGTAAACAGATAAACAGATGCTAATTCAGAGCAGAGGAATAAGATTCAGTTTGTTACCTTTAGTTAGAAATCCCAAAGGAAGGTACAAGATTGCTAATAGAATTCACTATTATGCATTTGGCAGATGCTTTTATCCCAAGCGACTTACAGTGCATTTAAATAACACATTTTTCCAGTATGTGTGTTGCCTGGGATTCTTTGTGCATCTCTTAGATTTTTGGAGGCTTTGGGAATTTGTATCATATGGAACCAAACAAAATTGGATTTTCAGTTTTAGCTCCATGTGATTATAGACATTTAAAATCGTTTAAGAGAATAATTGATCAACTATTTGATCCACCTGAGCAACAATTTCTTAAGCTGCATTTATTACAAGCAATAAATAACAAAGACAGGCTTATTCCCAATAAGAACTCTATAACATACATCACTATTACTGATGATATTACTGATTAAATGCACTGCTTATTGCTTTTTGATTGAAATCTGTTCTATGTCATCTCATGAGAGAAGCATCCTGAATAAACATTAAAAGACATTTATTTCATATTTTGAATTCCACACCTGTTAGCCATCTAATATCTCTGTATAACGAACCGGAAGAAAACTGCAGTATATGACTGAACGAAGACTAAAAATGAAGCCTAAACAAAAAAAGCAATTCATGACATGTTAACAGGCACTTACTGTTCATTATGCTAAAAAACCTCTATGTTTCCAGACAGCCTGTAGATGTATTGCTGATTCAAGTCAATTACACCTCTGGCCCTGCACAGTCGATCTATTGACAGAGCCGGAGAATGTCTATAGAGTTCAGGGTTTGTAATTAACAGTCTCTGGTAGCAATTCCAGCAAAGAAAATAGACTTTTACATTTTCTGCAAAAAACTGGGGCTGTGCTTATCTGTGTGAAGGCCCGTTTACACCAAAAACTATAACTATAAAGACAATTGGATAATTACATTAGCATCCAAAACAGCAAGCAATAACATTGTTTATACTTAGTTGGACTTGGAATAGATTTTCATTGACTATTGACGTTTTATGGTTTGATGTTTTATCGCTCTGAAATTGATTTTATATAATATTGATCTTCTGTATAATGATGTTTTTTATGATTTGTAAAACTTTATCTTTATAGTTGGTCACTAGGGTGTTTCTATGCTGTTGTTAACATGTTCTGAGTATTTGTTAATGCACGGTTATGCCACTGCTAAGGTGTCCTGGGTGGGACATTACTAGCTGGTTTCTATGGTATTCTGGATGGTTGCTAGGGCGTCGCTTACTGGCCCAGGGGAAACAATTCTTAAATTTCTATGAAAATCAACCAGGCAAACTCATCTAAGGGGAATGAGAAAATAAAATATGAATAAGTAAGCAGACGTCACTTCAACAAGTTGTTTGATTTGAGGTATTTTGTATTGCAGCTAAAAGAATATTTGATGCATTTTTAAGGTATACATTTGAACAGATGTTCAGTATCGCTCAAAATACCTTAAACTAAAGTTCACCAGCAAACTCTTCACTCATAAATATTTAGATTCATTCAATATTAACATACGTATTATACAGCTTATGAATGCATTAAAAACATTAATGATACATTCTTACGTTACTAAAAGCAATGAAATGCAAACGAATTCCCAAATGATCTTCATCCATGAAATATTAGGCAGCACAGTGCTGCAGATGTAAATGCTTTTAAGGGAGAAGCTGCTCTCTTTTTTAAGCACTTTATTTGTGGGCAATGGAGACAGAAAGGTCATTACATGCATGTATGAAAATTATATTCCATTAAATATGATTTAATATTCATGCACCTACTAAAGGAAGAACAAAAGTTAAAAGATTTCTGTATCTGCCAAGAGCACATTTTCCTAGCAAAACCCATGACAGATTCCAAATTTACAATGTAAGTGTTTTGCTATCTGTATTATTATTATTATTATTATTATTATTATTATTATTGCATCAAACATGTGACTGTTACTTTATATTACACTCTTAAAGATAAAGGAACTTTAGATTAGAAGAACCATTTATGACTATTTCTTACTTCTAAAAAGGTAAGAAAGAAGAGCTTTGGCTGACAACACTGTGAAGAACCTTTTGAATCTTACATTTTTTTTGTATATTGTATATGGCAAGTTAGCATGGGTTATAAACAATTATTTAAATTTACTGCCATATTTTCTTTTGTTCATCTGTCATAATCACAGACATTTACTTTGGCATTGTTTTCTAACTCTTTCACAACCGACAATTAATGAAATTACTAGCTGCTAAAATCTGGTTGTTGGCAACCTTGTTTTATTTTGTTTTGATTTGCTAAATTGAAAAATGCAAAAGAATATGCATGCCAATTGTTAACTTTCTTAATTAATCAGGGTCAAATTTGAAGTTGTACACTCTAAAACAGATGTGTTAAACACAGATGTGTTGTCCCTAACTAGACACATCTTTGTGTTAATTTAAAAACAACACATTTTGTGTTACTTTTAACTCAACTTGTGTTACCCTTTTATGTATTTAACACAAAATGACACATTATGTGTTAAACAGCATAACACAAAAAATGTGTTAAAAAATAACACATGCTTTTTTAGAGTGTAGCTACCCAAATAAATGGAAATAAACACAGTGCACTTAAACAAGTGTACTACAGAAGTGAAAGTGTTTGTGCTGATCTGACAACAGGTAACTTGTGCAATATTACATATTTAATCCTCATGTTATTAATACAAGTTTAATTCCTCACTAGACTCAGCAGCAGTCTTCTGGATTACAGCAAAGCTTTAGTATAAAGCTAGATGGAGAACGTCTTGAGACTCTAGCCACAGGCTTAAATACAATTTACAGCAACAGGAGGAGAGAAATATACTATCTAGTGGACCTATGGGACTTAGGATGACTCATGACACACAGTGCTTCATATCTCCTCAAATGATGGATGGTTGATACTTGTCAGTAATTACAGCTGGGAGTCGCACTGATATCAGGAAAAAAAATTGGATATCTTTTAATGTACTCTAGGAGAAATATTTTCTTTGCCATTTAAAATTTTTCCACCAAAGTCTGTACGTCTGTGTAATATTTATCATCAGGGTTTTACTCTGAGTAATTAAAGACGCCAGAGAAAACCTGTTGCCTTTTAGTAAGATTAGTCTAATGTGCATTGCACTGTGGGAAAAGACATAAAACAACTTGCTCAACATACATCTGCATATTAGAGGAATGTGAGTAAATTGATTTTAATTGCAAATAAAGCAAAACATGTAATACAATAATGAAATTAATATGATCTTTAAAAACTTCAGAAAGAATTATGCACGAAGAAAAAAATTAGATATTCCAGAAGTGCGAAGGTAAACGCAATACGCAAAATTCTAATTTATACATTAAAAATAATGTATAAAGTCAAGATCAATATCATAGGGAAAGAATAGATAACTAACTTGTGAGACGAGTTTAAAAGAGATTTTTTCAACTGGCCCTGAAAACCACACGTAACGTACTATAATTAGGCTCTTAATATAACAGAATATAGCATTTTTACATCTTTATATTCATTCTTCAGTCTGTCTGTCCACCCACACATCCTTGGTTTGGCAACCTCAAGTGATTGACCGAGACAGTGAGATGCATTTACATGTATCTATTTATAACACATTGTCTGCAACTTATTTATGAGTAACATATAAAACTGGCCTATAGTTATTTTCAGCTACATTTTATTAACCTATAAACTGTAAAAGAAACAAAATATTTTTTTTAAAGGTGTTGGTTACAAGCCCTCTCAGTTTGTGTACTTCAAATGTCAAAACATGACATTCATATCCCTAAATACAATCACATAATAGTGACACTGTCACTTTGATAATGTCAAAGCCATCATCTCAGAAGCTCACATATTTCCCACCTACAGCTAAGGGAAACTGAAAACTAAAAGTTTCAAAATGTTTAATGCTCTCTCATTTGTTAGTCACTTTGGATAAAAGCATATATTAATAAATGTAAAACATAAATGGGAAAGTAGTACTACACTAACAAAAGAATTCCAAAAAGGGTAAAATGAAATATGATCTTTAAAACTTCTCGTTAAATATTAAGAATCTTTTAGGAAACAGTTTCTCAAAAAAAAAACCTTCTATATTAAATGTATCTTGACAAAAGTATATTGTATTTACAGGACTTCTTAACAAGCCTTACTGGCCTTAAACAAGACAAATGCAATAAACTGTAAGCCACAGCAAACACGCAATAACAGGAGATGTTTTATTATTATCTGTTCCTCTTCCACTTTCCTCACCAAAACCCAAAGATGCAATCAGCCAGGAAACGTTTAGAAATTGCAAATGTTAATTATCTCTAAGTTGATATGATATGTGGAGAAATATTACAGTCTCAGTTTTGCAAATTCTTCAGCCGTCATATGAAGCCTGAAGGATTGGTTAAAAAGTCAAGCCTTACATAAGGCTGATTGAGGAAACACAATGAATTGATGGTCACGATTCATTGCGCAACTTTCAGAATCTTCAATAAGCCGGTCTCATCATAACTAATACCCCTGAGAAGAGTTCAAAAACATATTCAGCAAAATCATTCATTTTCATCAGGCCTTCTCTTCTAAACGCCCCGGGAAGCCTAATTTAAATCCAATTTCTCTCAAGACATTTCGCCACTGTTCAACTTTGTACTGTGAGTCAGAGCTACAACATGAGCAAAAAAAACACATGATCAAAGATTTTGCAGAAGCCAGCTGAAAGATTAATGATATTGATTTAAACTTCAGATTTTGTGGTCGGACAGAATGTAACAGCGTTCATGCGAGACTGCAAAACCTTTAAATGGAATGGAGGCAAAGGATTACAGAGTTTGTGTCATGACAGAGTTTATTTGGAGAAGATGCATCTAAAGCCGATGATGGTGGATTAAATGAGTCAAAATGATTTATGTTTATGTGATAAATTTACCACAGGTTGTTAAGGAAGATACAGTTGTATACAGTTGTATACATTGTATAAAATCGCTTTTGCTTTCTGCTGGTAAATAAAATAAAGTAATTTTTATGGTCACTATGAGAGTCTTTTTTCAATTTTTATCATCATTATTCACATATACCCCAATGCACAGCACGAATGGATACAATTATTCACATATACCCCTATACACAGCACGAATGGAACAAAACTGTTTGAATATATGTGACCTCATCCATAAAATCCAGTAGTCATAGCCATACAAATGACCAACATCGGTAATATGCGTTTACTGCTGTAAACGATAGATTATATGATAGATTTTTAGATACAGTAGACAGATATACAGTATGGATTAAAGCGTTTACATGCCTAATAATGTGATTAAAATTGATATTTGCCACATACGACATAACACATGACTACATTTATACTGTACTCTCTACAGTTCTACAATTCTGAGTTTAGGCGATCAGGCTATTTTGATCGAAGTATTGTGCAAGCTCAAGTGAAAACGTGAGATTATTACTAAGATTATTGATCCTTTTAAAACGTGAATAAATTCATAACTGAATTATTTATTTTGTTCACGGACCTGAACAGAATGATGGATGTTTATCATTTTTGACAGACGCTTGATAAGAAAACATCATTCTGCTCTGTTGAAGCTTCATCAAAAACTTCAAAGCATAATATTTCTTACTGCTTATTCCACAACAGTTGTCTTATCCATGAAATCTGAGGTTTTACTAAAACCTAAATACAAAAAGTGTTAAATGTTGCTATGCAGTTGCTAGGGTGTTGCTATGTAAATTCTAAGTTGTTCTAGGTGGCTGCTTACCATCCCAAGTCGAAAGAGACCTTATAAACAGCAGTAATCGTAATGTTTTTGTTCAACTAATAACTTGCTGCAATAACTTTTTAAATTAAAAAACACAAATCTGTCATTATTAACATTTGCTGAACACAAATTACAGTATGTTAGACATGTACTTAACCAGTCTCAGCGTTCATTTACTTCCATTATATGAAATAAAAGAACGTCAATATACTTCGAAATATGTATCTTTTTTCTCTTGTGTTCAATGGATGAAAAAGTCATACAGGTTTCGAAAGACACAAGACAGAATTTTTAATCCCTTTTTAAGGGATGCCCTCTGTTGCAATGCTAGGTGTTGATGTTAGGTCGCTGTATGGACTAAAGTGTTCTTTCTCTGTGTTTTCAATGAAACGGACAGAATAAAAACATCAGGAAGGTTTGCTGTGGGGGCGGTTAGTTGGGCTATGCAACTCAAAAAGGGATCTCACTGTGATCTGGCCTTTAACATCTGCAAAGTGGCAAAGTAATTAGAGGTCAAGATCACAGTTTTATGATGAAATGATAATGCAATGCATGAATAATAAAAAGAAGGAAATCATTAAGTAGGAGAAATTCTTTATTCCTACAAAACACTTGCAGCGAAAGCTGATGATTTTTATTTTTAGGATTATTTTGGTTTATCGTAATTTGAGTCAGTAAGGGCTTTTCACACTTGAAACTGTTAACCCAGGGTCATTATTAACCCAGGATTTCTTATAGCCAACTGCATAAACTGCATAAATATTTAATGAGATAAGGGCTAAGGTCATTTGTGATTCAGTGTCTTTAGCTAAACAACTGGCCTACAATATTTTACACATTTACCTTTAGGGATAGTTTACCAAAAAAAGGCAATGTTTTATTATTTATTCACCCTCATGTCATTCCAAACCTGTATAACTTTCTGTCTTCTGCAGAGCACAAAAAATATATTTTTATCTTTACGTGAACCATCTCTTTAAACCCAACAACCCAACAACTGCATCTAACAAAAATACACCATCACACAACAAAAACGTGTCTCGACACAACTGTTCTATCTTTGTGTACTACACTTTACACATCATACAGTCAATATATCCCGGCCAGCACCTCTTGTTCACCAAACAATCGGACACACACCGACTCACGGAAAGTGAATGTATATCCGTGTTGATATACTGGCAGAGTGATTCAGCGTTGCTCTGCGGTACTGTGAGGAGAACAGATCTCACACTGTAACTCGATCGATGAAGCAGAACTTTCAAAACCAGTGACTCACTGATCCTCAGCTCTGCCACAAGCAAAGACGTGTTCACGATTTATATATAGCCATCAACATCAAAATGAAAGCACTTTGACATCTGTAAAATAGACCGCTGAGCGCTGTTCACCACACCACACTCATCCATCCCCAGTTTTAGACTGTCAGATATCATTTGCAACTCTTTACCTTGAGGAGTGTGCATATCGACCATGCGCTACTGTAAATTCATTTCAAAATTCAATGAATGCATAAATAGATGACTAAATCAGTGCATCAATTTCCAGGAGCCATCATCTCTCGATTCCACCTGATGCTACAGTAGGGAATTTCCGGAAAGGCCCGGTCTTGTGAACTCCCTGCATGTCGATCAATAGGATGTCCTGCAATATGAGACCAGCATAACGCACAAACAAGACTGCCGGAGTGTCTCTTTCGATGATGGATGAGCCTGGGGGACCTCTGAGCTCAGACACAACACCAGGACAGCATCCTGACGTTCATACACAGCCTGTCTGTGACAGCGAGGGCTACTGAGGGAATTGCTGAACCATGGATACTTGTCTCTGATTAGAAAAGAGACTCTTCACACAGCAGAAATGGAAGATGGGCACTGACAGTCCAACACCTCTGAAGAGTTACCTGGACTGGGTGGATTCCCGCAGCGTATGAGACGTTGGGATTATTTTGTAGAGAAGCGACCAATTAGATGTAACTAGAATAGTTTGTGCAGATGGTAAGAAGTCTGATCCAAAAGCAATTGGGATTGCTCTTACACAGCATGTCAACACATTTGAAACACAAAAACACATCTTAAAAATACAAGTTGGGCAATTCTATGCAAAAGCTTTTACCAAACGTTTTCACTAAACTGATAGCTCAGGGGTCAATATTTGGTGGTTTAAATACTCATGTGAGGTCCTTTTCCAAGTTTTTAAAGCATTTTTATGTTTAAAGAATGATTTTTAAAAGCTTAATTTACAGAAATTCATGTTTTTTTTAAATAGATAACTTGTGCATAGACAGAAGTTTTTTATGATGGCTAGACTATCAACAGGGCTTTAGTAAAATGTTCAATATATTCAAGTTCAATATATTGATAAAAAATACATATGAATTTATATTTGCTTAATTCATAAAAACATTTTTTACCATTCACAATAAAGTGCAATAGTACCCAAAAGACCAACAATTTTATTACCTCTTTAGGTTAAGGTTACTTAATTTTAAATAAAAAAATTTAATTATTATTTTATATAACTTATATAACTTAATTTAATAATATAATTACATTTTTACCTTGTAAATCTTGTTGTGATATATAATTAAAGCTACAATCCAAGCCCCAAAAATTAACATAATTGACATAGTAATATAACTGACGACTATACATTTTCAAGAAATTTGACGTAATTTGACTTTGACCAACATAGAGTAAACTTCAATTTTATGTTGTGGATGCCGATAAAAAGGCAAACAAGGTTAACAAGTCTCCATTCCTTTTCTTTTTACAGAGCTTGAGCTCTTTAATCACTTCCTTCATGGCGTCGCCAAACGCGCTGCCAATAAAGCGAATCTCTCCCGCTCTGTAATTTACACTCTGTAAAGGCCTGGAGGTCAGACAACTGATGGCGACGTGGAAACCGGGGGAATCTTGCGCGCCGCTTGCCGTGCAGCCCATTATAGAGGAGGCGCTGTGAAAAGGTCACGCTGATCGTTTGGATCCCTCTTCTCATTTTCCTTACAATCGCTCGCTCGCTCTCAATTTCTCACTTTGCAACTCATTTGCATGCCAAAGCGCACAAAAAAAACCCTTCCTTCACCAGCCGATCGTTATGAAACCCTTAATCACGGCCTTGCAGATGCACAGCTCACTTAATGCGTTCTCTACGTATCAACCTATCGGAAAAGCGTGGACGTGAGGGTGAGATAATCCTTTTTGGGTATATATAGGCTGAAGAGGTCAAACGCTAAACACGGTATCTGAGAGTCCTTTTTCGGGCAGGTAGTTGATATATTTGTACATTCCCTTGCAGGAAATTTCTCAGTATGAACTATACATGTTTTTATTTAATTTTATATTTTGGTATTTTTATCTGCAATAGCTGAATATTACACAACATAAAACCTTTGACATCTACAACAAACGCACACATTAAAAGGCAAGCGTAAAATATTACTGTAATATTGTTTTAGGCCGTTCTTACTAAAGCCTTTCACAGTATATTACTTAAGTATTATCCAGCAATACTGGCATTTAATTCACAAATGCATAAAAATACATATATTGTACAAGGATCATTGAAATTAAAAATGTAGGCACAATGCAGAACCGCCCAATAAGGTGGAGTTCCATCAAGAGGCAAAAACCTCTCTCACGTCATCCCTGGGCCATTGAAAGCAACCTTGTTTTGAGCCTTGTTAGTCAAGGCTACAAACTCTGATCTATAAAACTGAACGGCGACAGCATTCATTTTGATTACACAGCCACAGTGACGTGTTGCGTGGCTAAAGCCGGACAAGCATGATGAAAGAGTTACTAAACCCAGGCAGGAGGTCAGACGAGGACTCAGCTTTAGGATCACAACAGAAGAATCGGGTTGATCTATCAATACATACTCTAGCACCTGCTCCTTTATCTCAGTGGTTACTTCCCTCCAGGTGTTGAAGGATTAATCACTAGCCAAAAAAACCAATTTGCTTAATTCCATAAAATACAAGCAATTAGGCAGGAGGTGTCAGTGTGATGAATTCACCATCTATTTCCTGCCTCCTCACAGCACCTCGGGTTTCACACACCCACAATTTAGAGGGCAGAAGACGGGCAGGTTGTACATGAGCAGAGAGCAAATGCCAATGAAAGAATCTGGAGAGTTAAATATTGGCAAGACACAAGAATTCTGTGTTGTGTTATCTCAACTCATCCCTCAGCTCGTAATAGGGTGTTTCTTTAACTAATATAAACTATATTTATTGTAACAATGATTTTAACTTAACACAAATTAGAAATTGTGTGTAGTTTGAATATATTAAATTATAACTATAAAAAAAAGAGTCTATTATTTTATTCCAAAACATTAATGGTTAATTTGAAATAAAATAAACTGTATTATACAGTGATGTATGCATATGCTCTGGTGAGTTCAAAAATGAACATTTATTCTAATAACATTTATCTGCATTTAAAACAATTAAATGTTATTATAGCAATTTTTTATTTTAAACATAACCACAATTTATGCTAACAGATTATACTTCTTGGCATGAGACTGGTAAAACAAAATTGATAGAGCAACATAATCTCAATGTTATGGAATATGTTATGGAAATGATCGACTTTACCTGATAACTGTCAATGCACATATACAGCTTACACATGAAACTGCATCTAAACTACTGTACAGTTTTTTTATTTTAGTTTATAATAAATACATTTCTTTATTAATATCTTTTCATTTTTATTTATTTTAGGTATTCTTTAAAATATCATTAACATTAACCTTTTTTAGAAACTTTCTGTTTATCTTTATTCTTATGAAAATTTGTCAAAGATGTTTTTTTTACCTTTCCATCAATATATAGTTTATAGTTATGATTAGATTAGAATTCAACTATGAAATATGAAAGTTCCTCCTGTGGAACTGTGACAGTTAACAGGTTAAAGGGACTGGTCAGTGGTCACATCATCCGTTTTTGTCAACCACACAAGTGCACAGAAGTTAAAGACAGTTAATCTTTTGTATTAAGTTTCTCATTTTATATACAATTTCACTGATTATGTAAATAAATAATATTAAAAACGATATAACCCGACACTTGAGTTCTCAGCTGAGTGCCAAGCTTCAAATAGTTGACATAACTCTCTGTGCACTAGTGTAATTTATGGAAAACACTAGGTGGTATAAAACTGACTTTATGTCAACATGAAATACCATGAAACGACCAACAGCAGGGATGTTCATAACCGTTACTAGGACAACCAGAATTACTAAAGAACTGTTTCCACTTGACAGAACAGAAAGAGAGTGGCGACACACTGCGACAAAGTCTCTGGCAGTGTAAATACCCCTTGTCTGAGCAAAGATATATCCAATCTTTCTAATGTCATAGTCATAAATCATAAATCCAACAGAACTGATAATGCGCTGATACTAAAAAAGGATGTAATGTAACTATAAACATTAACAAAAAAGCACTTTTGACATAGAGTATACTGCAAACTAATAAAACACACATTGTCCTGGAATCCCAACAGGGAAACCAAAGGCTGTTCTGACTGAATGGAAGTCAATAGAGCAGAAACCTTTCGCAAAAATGTCTTGCCCTATAAATTAATTGCTTTGCCGTTAATCTTCAACATGTCCTCTGCGACATTCCTTTTGGAGGAAGCTATTAAAAGTATGCTTTGAAAACAGATAAGACAAAAATTAAGGAATGTATTGCAAGAGGCAGGATT
Source organism: Beaufortia kweichowensis (assembly GCA_019155185.1). Taxonomy (NCBI): domain Eukaryota; kingdom Metazoa; phylum Chordata; class Actinopteri; order Cypriniformes; family Gastromyzontidae; genus Beaufortia; species Beaufortia kweichowensis. The sequence continues at coordinate 3,723,647 of CM032795.1, read as the reverse complement.
TGTTTATGTTTCAGTTTATCCAAATATAAAAATCCTCATGCCATTTCTTTTTGGGTATCATGACTTACTTTTTCCAGTTGAACACAAATGAATCATTTTATATAAAATTCTTCATGACATTTTCTTGTATGGGACTTAAAATAATGGAACCCAATAATTCAAGAGAAATAAAAATAAGTAATATTTTCAGTTTATGGAGCAATATTAAAATGTAAACATGCAGGCAAACAAGTTCAATTAAAGAAAGGAATGGCATGTGAGATGTCATAAGGGTAAGTGAATTAAGATTATTTTCATTTTTGGCTAAACTATGCCTTTAAATCGATTCCACTTAAATTGAGCTTATTCGAGAAAAACAAATAAAAATAAAATGGTTTCATTTGGTTGGTAAATACGAAACCTTCGCCTGTACATTTCCCAATACATATCAGATAATTCTAAAGCAATCAGAACAGCGCAGTCGTTACCAGAGTCAATTACTCGCCGTCGATACACTTTGAGGTAAAGTGGAATTACTGTTATAGAAAGCAAAGCAAACTGCTACTGACTGTGTGCGGTGTGCTATTACGGCTAATGTGCGAGGGAAATGTGTGCACCATTGTTCCATACTGAGGTTTAAAATGAACACATTCCTCAGACACACATCTGTGCGGCTGTCCTTCTGTTACCATAGTGACGCACAAACCGCCCGTCCCCTCAGACAGCACGCATCATCTCCTCTCTCAGGGACAGATATGCAGCCATCGAAGGGATTACCTTTATCAAAATATCCATAAAATGCGGTTTATCTAATCTCAGGACGTCACTGATGCACAACAAAGGATGAACGCCGGCAAAATAGAGTCAACCCACAACATGTCTGCCATCTGAAATTCCACCATAACTCCCTGACCACTGCAAAGGACAACTATCAATAAAATGAAGTTTCCTTTGTAATTAAATGATTTTATGATTAAAACTCTCTTTTAGAGTGAAAGGGCAAAGGGTTCCCAGAAAAAGTCGATATAGCATTTGAGTCTATATTACAAACGGATGAGCTATGCAAAGGGCACGTTACAAACAGACTGACAGGTCGGTAACTAAGGTGTGCGGCAGATTTGGGACGATGGGTTACATTTATTAGGTCTATTACAAAAAGCAAATGTTTTCTATTAGACTCAAGTAAATGCTGGTTTTACTGCCAAAAACCTCTTCCAAAGCAGAACGTTTCATTGCTTAGATGTTGCTCTTTGATTGCTCAAAAGACTTGATGGCGTTCTGAGTTTCATTAAAGTATTAACGTAGTCTCAGATGTTTCTTCTAAAACTGCTTAGGAGAATGATGATTGTTAAAATACACTAAGAACACAGAGCTTGAAATTTAAGTAGATGTCATAGATGAAATAATCTGGATCTGTGTAAATTTGATGAGAAATGTTTGAGTTCCGAGTAAAATCTTCAATAATATTAACTTTCAACTGGAAATCTGAGCTAAGCTTGTGACACTCCTGACATCATTTATTACTTTTATTCATCTTTATATAAAATATATAATTAATAATAATTCATACAAAGTAAAAAACACTTCCATAGTCAAATTTTTCGATGCTAATTACAGAAAAAAAAGCTATTTGTATTATTTAATCAAATGACTTTCCCTTTTGGCCTCTGTCACAAAAACTCCACTCTTCCACATCCAATCAGTTCCTAACAAATTTAATCGAGTTCTGCCCTACATTTCTTCATCTCGTTGAATATTCTGTTCCATTCTGAAGCACTTTCAGAAGTAAAATGGTTTGTGGAGCCATCTTACAGTGTTTTCAAATGTTTGAGGGCATTTCAGGTGTCTGATTCAGATGAATCCCACACAATTGCATTTGCTGTGCTATAAGCTATAATCACACAACAAACATATTTTTAGTCTTGTAAACCTGTTTCCAGGTCAATAATATACATCATGTAACACGGGCCCCAACAAATAACCCTTAAAAAGGATAGAATGCTTAATTTACCAAACGCAGGTTTGTTTTCATATGCAAAACCTCCTTTTCGCCAAATCTGGCAGAGTATCTATAGCACAGCTCACTCTTTACATAATGACTCATACATATACACACTCCTCTTACCGATAAATGTTCCTGTCATTAAGCCCCATTTTCTCTGCTTGGTACCTTTCACTAACTGTGCAGCGATAAAATCCTTAACATCTGAATGAGAGCCGATTAAGTGAGTGAGTCATCCATAGGAATGTGCGTTCCTGGTTGTTGGACTCTGACATATACATTCAAAGACCACAGGGCCTGATGAGTCTTCTAAATGAAGTGTGGCATGAGCTCTTCATCGCACTGCCAGCCAACCGTCACTACGTTGTGCATAATGCTTTCACACATTTAGTTAATGGACCTCCATGGACCCAAGGCACATCTAAAATGAATACGCTTCATAACCCAGTTACTGGGATGCAGTAGCGTTTCCACTCGCTAAATGAACCCAAAATGGCTCTGGAACTCTCTAAAGCTGCTCATATATAAGAGTATTAAACATTTCCAAAAAAATTTTTTCTCCCCAAAATAGTAAGCAATTACTCTTCATTTCTATGTAATATAATTACATATAATTATTTTACACAGTACATACTGTACATACATTTTACATAGGCTACTGTATACTTTCAAGTATAGTACTTGTGTATAAAACAATGAATAAAACTTACAATCCAAATTTAGGTAGCTTAGAAATGAATTAAAAATGCATTAAAAACTTGTTCATTTTGGTAAAATTCATATGAAAATATATGTATTGAAATGTGTACTGTTTAAGGCTTATTACACCGAGTTTACAAAGCCGCAATTCATAACCTTTTTAGGTTAAAAAACCTGTTCTTGAGCATAAAAATCAGTGATTACTTCTTACCCCAGCTTGCAATGGTTATAGTTCACAATAATAATTTAAAATTTGAGCTGTTGAATCACATTTTGCTGGAAATGTCAATCGGTTTCTCAACACATTTAAAGATGTGAAGGAATCTGTATTTTTATGTTTAAAACAGAGATCGCGAGTTGATAAGTTGAAAGAATTTCATTTCTGTTGTCCATGTGGTCAGTTTTGATACAGCTTTTTAATGACGTAATTAGCAAGGAATAATGCAAATACTTTTTAGACTAAGTAGTTAGTGATTCATTTAAATACAAAGATGAAAACATCCTGTAATTAGTAATTAAATAATTTGTATTTTGTAGTTTGTAATGTACGGAGGCCTGGAACACAACTATACACCAACTGTGTTTAGTTCTTCACAGGTCCTTATGGTTGTCCTTTACTACACAAGTTCAACTTATACATGCTGAAAACGAACATATACGGCCATTAGAATTCATTACTGCCTACGTGCACATCTGAAGTGCAAAAATGCTGTAAAGCCTTTCCACAGCTTTCCTGTAAAAGCAAAGTTCACAGTTGGCTACTGAAGCTAATGTTATCAAAACTTCTGCTTTTTATCAGCGTGTGAAGTTTTCAATGTCCTTGATGTTTCTAAGAGGAGTGACGAGGTGGATGAGTATAAACGGGTTTGATGTCAGCCATGTAAAGTGGACAAGGTGAGACCGTGCGCGGTACTGAGACGGCACATACCTCAGCGCCTCAGAGTCAAAAACATGAGGCTGAACGGCGTCCTTTTGACACGCACCTTTGTTTCGTTTCGCCTCTCACCGAGACGGAACAAATAAAGCCAGCCAGCCAGCCAGTCCGCCATCCCACGCGTAGCCGAGCTCTCTGAACGATCTCCGCTCCTGACTGAATGAGATATGCCGTTTCTTTTCAAAAGATGCTGATTTCATAGATTCATTACATGATTGGCCTTCTGCGTGGGGGCTGTTTTTCTGCGCTTGATTGAAAAACCATTCACCTGCCACAATGAACAACATCTCTTCATTAATTCACTGTGCCGCACCAACAACCTTGGGAATTGTATGTTGAGTGAAATAGAGCCTTGGCCACATAGACTTCTGATAAAACTTTTGTTTGAGTCTGTGAATGTGACTGTAAACTGAGAAAGTTGTTAGATATTTAGTTTCGCTTGGATGATGACGCAATATGTCGAACATATAAGTGCACATAAATGCTATACCCACAGCTTGAAATCTATGAAATCTGTGGTTAGTATTTCATGATGAGAATTGACAGCACAATGTAACCACAGTGTTTAGGATATTAGAGAGACATGACCTGCATCACACAGATTTGACAGAAACCATAGCATGCATACTGTACAGTAGTGTTTTAGTCAAGATAGCCTAAACCGAGATGAAGATGAGACCAAAACTTTTAGGATTTGAGAACAAGACCAGACCAGCATTTCTCTCATTTATCTGAAAGACTCACATAACCCTAAAAATAATAATAAAAGTCATTGCGGTGCTTTGTTGAAATGAATTGCAGTGTAGGAATTTCCTTTAGTTTCTATGAGAAAATAAATCCAAACAAATTAACTAAAATTAAGCTTCAAAATTAAGCACATCACTTAACAAATTGCAATTTTTGTGCAATGGTTCTTACATTAAAAAAGTGTTCTTGCTCTTGTGATATGCAGGCATTTGTGTTCATTTTTATGACATTTTTGACACGACCCCTATTTTCATTTCTTTTTTCCCTATTCATTTCTGACCTGGCACAGCAGTAACCAAAAAAACGAAATTACTAATAAATTACTGATTGCATTCACAAATAAATTAGATTTAGTGATATCACCGTAGTTATAAAATAAAATCCAGATTCCTCCAAGACAAGACCGGAGTGAAAATGCAGTCAAGACCCAGACAAGACCAAGACCAAGTCTTGAGATCGGTCTTGAGAACCAAGACCAGTGTCCAGTACTACAACACTGCTGTAAAGTATATCTCTATGACATCTTTTTGCTGTAGTGTTTAAAAACACTTGGTTTGTATCAGTGACGCTAAATATAAAACACACGCTATAAACAAAGCAGCCTCATATCTCACATTCACATCACACCAGGAAAGCGTGTAAACAAGTTAGCGCAGTAATTCATCACAGTGAGTCAATGTTTTCATTTCATCTGCATTTCGGGGTCAAAGCGAGAGGCGAGACTCAAGTGAGGCGGCCTGATGAGAGAATGCGGGCGAACTGATTAGCCCGAGGTCCCCTTCATCCCGGTCAAATCAGTGTGACTAAGATCTCCATCCAAAATCCTGATGGTGTAAACACCTCTGTTGATTCTGATTGGAGCGCCGCTGGCACTGACAGCCAAGAGGAAGCATCCAGGGTGGCCGGTTACCGTAGCAATCGGCTGTATCTGAAGTGGCTTTCTCATTTGAATTGTACCTCAGGATAAATCACAACAGGCAAGTGCATAAAGACACGAGAGAGAAAGCGAGAAAGTGGAGAGGTGATTATGGACGGCCCTTGTCTTTTAATTAAATTAATTATTCCCTTTATTTATTTTATCAACAGTTTTCTCTCATTTGTGCATTCAATGGCTGCGCTGAGCCCTTCAGTAGACAATGTATGACCTTTCATTCACTACAATTAGCTGTCATCTAAATCTACCTGCAATAAGCGAAACCATTACTTAAACTAATAACTCTTATAATAGCATCGGCAATTTATTGTTGACTGCTGATTTGTTAGGGTATGTCCTACTAAAAATCACAACTTCACTCCTCTATTCTGAAAGTATTATAATTGTTGATGCATTCAAAGACTTTAAATCAACTTAATAACAAATTGTACGAAGTCAATAAAAACATATTCTTTTTTATTTTCCAGTACAAATAAATAATATTATTTAAATAATAAAACAATAAATGATAAAATATTATACATATAATAAATAATGAATATATAGTAAAAAATAAATAATAAAAAACGTTTAGGATATTACTGAAGTAGACTTGTTTTCTAAATATATTGTATTGCGTTAATATACGCCAACTAATTACAAACCTCACAGAGGATTGTTTGACTTCTACTTGAAAAAATAAAATGAAAATTATTGCCAATTAGTAAAGAAAGATAATACCAGCAATAACTATACTTATTTATGTTTTTTATATAAAAGGATGTTAAATAGTAATAATAAATCTGCAATAATAATTAAAAAGCTAAACTATTTTAGTGTATTGAGTGGGGCTTTTTCTTTTTCTGACAAAGAAAAACTTGATGTCTAAATGTTTGCCTTACAGTTCAAAAACACTTTCACAAACTTTTCTAAGTTCTTAAACTCTGAAAGAAGTTTTAATAATAAAGGTTTCAAAAAGAATTTCTCGGCTATTTTTATGACATTGGCTTTTTAAGTTTGAAAAATTCCTCATGGGGTGCTGCATTTTTCCCCAGATACAGGGAGCAGAAGTCAATAATTCCTGTGGAGCATTATCGGAAGTATAGAAACAGGCAACAGAAATACAGGCGAGTTTACTAAAGGTCAACTCAGTCAGGAGGACCAACAGTCGACAAAAACTTGTGCTCCTACGCTCATGGTACAGAAATAAAATATGAACATTATATATTTATACAGGTACACAACTCTTATTCTGTCTGTTTTCAATACGGTTGCGGTGAGTTCTCAAGTCTATCACAGCATGATCGATTTTGTCACACTTTGCCAAGAGACTTCTATTGAAGAATGAGGTTGTGCCAACTACAGTATATATTTTATTCAAAATCAAACGACAGACAGTATATGCACAGCAAAGCACTATTAAAGGGATGATCACACTATATTTGCAGTCCGAATACTTCCATTCAAATGCACACCAAAGTGCAGTAGGGAAAAGCAAACACATTAAGAAAGGCTAATAAAAGTTCAAGTTGGGCAAATCCAACTGCTTGTCAGCTCAACTTGTCATTTTTACATGTTAAGAGCATGTAAGTAACTAGGCACAGCTCTGGCAGGTTTCATTTTAAGGGTCAGAGAAACTGTGCAAAGTGTTCATAAAAAGCTGAATTTAGCTTTTCATGGCATCACTGACAAAAAAATGACCTAATATTATATAAAAAAGTCATTGTCTAAAAGCAGATATAATTAAAGAAGCATCTAATTCTGCAATATCTGGTTTACGTAAAGAATCAAAACAACAATCTGAAGTCAAAGGGGTCATCTCCTTGAACGCAAGGACACTGTTTTTCTCTCATCTTTCCTCATCACAAACAAAGAAACTGACAGAATAAAAGTGTTCATCAAACACTATATGGCTAATCTGAGTGTTTCCTGAAGCTCAGAGGAAGTTTAGAAAGCTTTAATCTCCACAAAAAGGTCTCAGGCAGGATTTATTGCCTCCTGGAAGCTGCCCACCTGGGCCTGTGATGTTGTTTGATGCTCGGGTTCAACAGCTCAGACAGGAATACCAAAGCACTCAGGGGCTACACTGCAAACAAATCTGGACATCTGAGGACATGAGAAGACTCTCTTCAACACAAATGATTTAAAAAAGAACAATAGGAAGCTATTGAAAATGAAACTACAAATATAGAAAGTATGTTTTAAAGTCGGTCTGTGTCATATCATATCTAATTTTTAGACAATTGGAGTAAATATTGCTTAAAAATTGATTAATAAAAAACACTTGAGTCCAATCAACATGGATTTACAAGTCATTTCAACTGTATTTACATTATTTCAACTCATTTCAACTCACTAAATTAAATTATTAATTTTTACACAATTATTTACACAATAATGCTTTTATACTAAAATAATTGAATATAATTAAAATAATTTAATAAATGCAGGAACACTATATTGTTCATTGTTAGTTTATGTTATCTAATGCATTCACTGTGCATTCACACGTGTTAACAAATACAACCTTATTGTAAAATGTTCCAAAAAATGTTAAATAAATGTTGTCTATGGGTGTTTTCAGACCCATTTCAGACTATTTTCTTCATTTCAAAACAGGGATAAAATTTTCACATTGTTGTGTTTTCTACTTAAGTTAGGTTGCTTTCACCTGGCAACATTTCTAAATGGACCCAAAAAGTCACATGAGCGTTACTGTTCTCAAACAGGTCCATTTTGACCAATGAGAGGACAGTTAATGTTCATGGATCTCTTTAAAACACCACTTGAACACCTCGCAAAATTCAGTATTTTCATGCATTTTGGACAGTTCCTATATACAATAAGTTAGTTTGAACATATTTGCTGCTTTTTGCTTAACATTATCATATACAGCCTGTTGTGCTGCTCCATTGAGTTTTATACTGTAGCATTCTGATTTAGAGTCCATCCATACAGTTAAATTTAAGCTCAAACAGCAAATTCAGTCTGGGAGCACTGACTCAAAATCTCCATCTCATAAAACTCAACCCTGTGGGATACAGCAGCATCTGAACTTCACTTTCCACACCTCCTGTTGTGGTCACAGGTCACCATGACTCATCTGCAGAAAGTCTGCTCCAAACTGGGCGGGTCACAGTAGGACCCCGTCTGTTCTGGAGGCCTGCAGACAGTTATCACTTTTCATCTGTGTAGTGTGGCTACTCGGGTACACACACGCACACGGGCTACAAGTACTGCTGAGATACGGCTCTCACGGAGCTCAGTCCTGCCGGTTCCCCCACTAGCTCACAATTAACCAATGACTCATCAAACCTGGCCAGAACAACAGCCTGGTTTACAAAAACAACTAAGATTAAAGTTGTTACAACTGAATGTAAATAGACTTCATTCGAATCTCTGACCTGTTGTTTACAGTTTGTATGGTAATTTTGTAATTGAATACAGAGAAATTTGTCTTACTGGAATTTTATGTTTTCGCTAATTTGTTGTCTAAACTGCATATTCAGCTTATTAATAGTACAAAAATGGTATTTAATTAAGTTGTGTTCATTCACCCAGTAAATATCTTTAATTTGTTATTGTTTTCCATTAAAGAGATTTACAGTGAACTATTCCTTGAACATGTTTTTTCCAGGTTAAATACAACATAAAGGTTATACATTAATACATTAAAGATAGGGCAGTCAGGATTATGAAATTTGGCTGACAATTAATTGTCTATAAATAATTGTGATTAAGACGATTATTTTTCTGTTTTGATAATTATTCAAATGTTTGTGTGTTTTTGTTCATTAACCCGTTAACAACTGTCATTGATTCACAGGTGGAACACTTGTTGTTTCTCTATTCACTTTAATATTTCATAGTTAAATTCTAAACAAACTATATCATGAGTCTAAGCCTCCAGCATACAGTAAATATTTGACCAACAATATATTTGTCATAACAATAAACATTAACTAAAAAATGAAAAAATATTAATATTATTGTTATTTATAAAACTACCTAAAATAAATAAAATAAAAATTTAACCTGTTAACTGTCATCGTTCCTCAGAAGAAACACCTATGATATTTCCTTATTCACTTTAATATTTCATAGTTTAATTCTAATCTTATCATGACAAACTATATAATGATGGAAAGGCATTAGAGTAAAAATAAATAATAAACATAAAATTTTTTTAATGTTAATGTTAATATATAAAAAAAACATTAAATAAAGTTTATTTTTTAAATTTTAAAAAAGTAAAAAAAATCTAAATAATAAAAATGAACAATTCATTAAAAATATTTAAATAAAAATTAATAAAAAAATACAATATATAAAATGTAGTTCTGTAGTATGACATCATAGCATTTCCACAAAAAGCTGCATCAAGCTTGAATTTACAACCAAAGCCACAGCTCATATAAAGACTCACTCACTGCCACTGTAAATAAAAATTAATTAAAAAATATATATATATAAAATGTAATAGCCAGAGCTCATATAAAGACTCCCTGCATAAAGGTGGTCTGCTCTTTTTCAGCGGGTCATGAGTAACTGCAAATCGGATTGTTGTCTCTGGCATGGCACAACAGGTCCAGAACCCAATGAGATTAATTCTGCTGTTTGTGTCATAATGCCCCATTCATTAAATGCAGCTAATCACACACAGGACCTGAGGGAAGCCTCCATTATGGGTCTCCAAGCAACTAGAACCCTATAAATTACACCGAGTCAGACTAAGCACGGTCACAAAAATCACATTTGACACAAACATTATGCAAGGTAAGGTGATGTCAAGCTCTTTGCTTGAGGTTAGATGTGGGTCTTAACAAAAGCTAGAGAAGAGAGAGAAATACAAATGAGAGATTTCTTTCCATTTAAGAATAAATGAAGAATAATCATTTCAATACTAATTTGGTCTCTGATTGAAAATCATTTCTGTATCAGTCACACAGTTCAGATCAATTCTTACTGAAAATACATTTAATATTCACAGAAACTCATCAGTGAAAACCAGCCTTCTAAAATTAAAGGAACAGTTCACCCAAAAAATGAAAGTTTAGTTATTGTTTGCTCATGTCGTTCTGACCTGGTTTTATTGTCTGTGTTTTGTGAAACACAAAATGAGATGTTAGGCGTTTCACACACTGCCAAGCTCCAGAAAGGACGGTACGTACCATAAAAGTACTTTCTTCTCAATCTTATTCACGCACGTTTGACGTCATTGATGATGAATGGCATTGGTCCTCACATGCCATTAACATGTACATGGTACAGTTAATGGAAAATGAGACCGCAAAAAAGATTATAAAGCGTTCATTTCTTTACGGCTTTACTTTCAAACATTTCCCCAAACACAACTTTTAAAACTTTTTAGAAGATGTGGAGTACAGTGGACAGTGCACCTATTCTTTCTTCCCTCAGTAATTTCCCTAAATAAAAATCATACAGGTTTGTACTGACCTGAGGATGAGTAAATGATAAAAGAATTTTCATTTTTGGGTGAACTATCCCTTTAATGCATTATGATGATTTAACAGGTTTTGCCCTTTTATACATCAAGCTAATTTCTTTCTTTACACTTAGCAACAACCATGAACCACGACAACATGGTTCAGACAAACACTATTTGCCATTACAGAATTCTCACAAGGGTGAAGAGTGCAACACACACAAACACAATCCGATATCTCTTTTGTGTTGACAGCTGTACTGATGAAATGTGTACTGGGAACATCCATCAGTTCTGCTTCTGTCCAGTAAGACAGGTTTCCTCAAGATGTCAATATTTTCAGCCACTGACAACGACATCCATCAGTCATGGTGAGCATTTATCAACTACTGCTGTCAAACACATCTAAAGCTATTCAACACGTGAAAACAAGGACAAAACATAATCGGTTTCACCTAGGGGCTGTTTTGCATTTTTTAGTTCAAGTGTGTAGGTCACTCTGGATAAAATGCATAATTATAAATGTATTACAGAGATACAGATTCATTTACATTTACATAATGAGGCAGACACACACAACATCTTAAATACAAATATTTCACTTAATTAAAATAAAGTAGTACCCAGCTGTCCTTGAAGCAAATCATTGAACATCAGGAGGGTTGGGTATTCGGTTGGGTGCATCCACTCCATCACAGGGCACAACATGATTGGCTAGAGCCCTGACAAGACTGCAGGACTCATGCAGGCTGGGATTAGGGCCAGTCTATGAGGTGCCATGGATGTCAGATAAGGTGCCTTATTTCTGCCTGCTTCACTTCATGAATAACATAATAACGCTTGGGTACATGTGCGGTCTAAATTAAACACAGCTTGCAAAAACACCAAGGATCCATTCAGCCACCATGCCTTTGATACCAATGTGTGTCAAAATGTGCTGGTGGATTTCACCATTCCTATTACTGAAAAAGTTGAGCTTTAAAGCACATACAACGAATGTCAAGGCTAACAAGAGTGTTTGAAAATGTATACAGTAAGCCATGCAAAAAATATGGAATGTATAAGATTATATAAGATTGCAGATAAGTAGAAAACATGATGCTACACATACTTCAAGTTGATGAGATGCATAAAATATTTCATACAAGATTAATAAAGACAGATCTGGATAATAAAGAAGACTGGCCTTGCATTCTCACATCATCAACAGCTAATTAAGGGTAAACTACACAACTTACATTTATATTATGCATTTGTCAGATGCTTTTATCCAAAGCTACCTGAGAATCAAACCAACAACCTTGACATTAATGCAATGCTCTACTAAATTGAACAGAAATATGAAAAATAAATCAAAATAATTCACAACTGCAGAATGCCACCTGATGTCACCCTCACTCTGAAAGAGTAATTACAAATCTGATAACTGCCGATGGATGCATTATCAGCCACCTGATTGGTTGAAAAGATTTTAAGTAAGAGCACTGCCAGCTGCACCTGTATGAATACTTGACATAATTGATAAAATGTCTGTTTGGGTTAACTGTTTGGCTTATTCAACCTAAAACTCATCCTTGTCCTCTTATTCTCATGCTGATCGTGATAAATAATATCTCATTAACCTCCTCCAGCAAGCCAATGAGGACGATACATCATTTTCTAGCTCAAGTGGTAGAGCATCGCATTATCAGGGTTACGGTCTCCAGATAAAACGTATGCCTTAAATGCACTGAAGCCTCTGCCAAACACATGAATGTAAATGTAAAAGTCATCCTGAGATCTCCAGGCTCAGGAGAACCATAAAAATATGAAGTAGTGTCAATATAAATTCCCTCTTGCCATTCTAGCTAAATGACTGGTCCAGGCCTCTCCCATTAGAATAATGTCTGGGATCAAAGAACAGTCCCTCATCAGCAGAGATAGTGATACATAAAACGCTGGAGGTCAGGAGGTTAAGTATCCTGTCTCCCGTTAGCATTTAATCCAAACTGATCATTGACAAATGATAATTCATAGGAGAACAGATGGTGGCTAAAAATACTGGCTGTGCCAGGACCAATGTTGTCATTTACAGCTGCTATAATAAAAATGCATTTACTTGGCACTATGCGGATTTATGTCAGTATATTAAAGTGTCAGACAGAAACCCATAGGATGTAATAGTAATCTGCCTCAGATTTTGTGTTTTGCCCGTTTGCTCATGGCAGGTTAGAACTACACCACCTCTCTGCCGGCAAGGGGGAACGCGATGCCGGATCCACCCCAGTCACCTCCTCATCCGGCATGCGTGGCCCGTCTCCAGCTAATCGGAGGAGACGACAGTCATTAATTATGGGTGCAGAATTAAACTTCTCCCTTAACAAAATGACAGTTGTTTCCTACAGATTAGACAGTGTATCAGCTTGTCTGGCTTTCTCACTGCTGTGCACTTCTGAATGGATTGTGGGTGTTGCAGGGTTGTTAGCCAGGGCCTGATGAGGCGGTGTGACAGGACCTGCCTGTCACAGCTTTGAAAGGAGGGAATGATCTAATTGATCAGAGTTTTAATGCACAAATCATGTGGATGAATCTTACACAAGAGGCAGTCTTAATAGTCTGGGTCTGGGGAAAGAACATTTGTCTTGCTTAAAGAAGACAGTCAGCACCACACTGTATTAAAACAAAAATCAAAGGGGATAATTCACTCAAAAATGAGTCTTTTATAATATGAGTCTGTTCATATTTACTACCCTTCATGTCACTTTAAAGTCAAATAATATTCTTTTTTGTGCTAAATGGTAAAGGTGAAGTTTTGGAACAGTATTTACACTAGTGGCTCTTTAAAGCACCATAAAAGTAGCCCATATGACAATAGCTTTACATAAGAAACAGACAAAGTTATGTGCAGCAAGTATTGCTTTAAATCTTTAACTTTATATAAAAGGGCAGTTTAGAAGTTTATAATTTACTGTATGTTTTGGGGAAATTATTGCTTTACATTCACTATCTATTAATTATATTAACAAATAAACTAATTTAAAAAAAATAATTCTTTACATTTAATTTTTATTTCTGTAATATTTCTATTTGAGATATTTTGAAAAATAACAATAACATTTTTTTAGTTTATGTTTATTGTTATATAAAATGGTCAAATATTTATTCTTGAGTTATATCTCTCCCTTCATAAATATATAGTTTGTCATGATCAATGATGTAATATTAAAGTAAAAATACAGAAATATATACAACATTTGATTTTTTGGTATGTGCAAATGCAATTAATGTCTGATCATCACAGCCGTGGTGATGGTGATATTTAGTACAACAGTACTCAACCTGTGACACTGTTTACAAGTCCCGCCGCACCTTACTGTACAATGGAAGAAGCTCATACAGAAGAAGGGGGAGAAATATGATGACACATTTAGCAACAGCCACAGACAGGGCAGCCGAATGAGAGGCTTGCCATTGAAGGTAGGATGTGGGTAATCTGTTTACTGAGCTGTCACACCACTGGGCTTCATGGGAGAGAGAGTGAGAAAAGTCATCTACAGAGAGAAAACATTTAGATGACCAAGCACAAAATGAGGCTTGATCAAATTTTAGCTGGGTTGCATGGATGAGGGTTTCTGATGCTGAAACACACAAAACACCTGAGGATTTCGTCTTGCAACCATATCATACACCAGTGGTAAGACTGATAGAATTATGTTTCCAAGCTGACACAGTCTGTGTCCTAAAACAGCTATAAGTTTCGTACTAAAATTCATCATTAGTACAGTAATTTAATTAAGAATTAAAATAATTAAGAATGTTGCATTTAACTTTTGTGCTGGATTAGGAAAGCTATTGTGATAATACCATGGTCTCAACTAAGTATCATGTAAAATCCATAAATAGTGCAGAATGGAAAAGGCAAACATTTACTACCACGATATATACCGAACTATAAATTATTATTAGTACCATGGTACCACAATGTAAAAAAGAGATGTCTATTATATGTCTAAAGCACAATGGGAATTCTTTGACTTTCTCCTCTTTGCAGTTTCAGAATGATACACCCACATTGGACAAGGCTGTGCACACTAAATCCATCTGTATTAAACCAAAATATTCACAGAGTGAAGAAAAGGTCATAGTGGAGCCCAGGCTCTAATGTATGAACACAGCTCAGGGAGACACAGTGATAATCGAGCTCTCTCTTCAGTGAAGAGAAGCCAGATAAAGGGATCGTTCACACAGATCACATTTGGCGTTCCAATGCGCTGCTTTTCAATTGTTTATTTGTGTAACATGTAAACATGTTCTAAAGGGACATGACGTAAACTTTACGGTAACATGTCACAATAAGGTTAACATCAGTTAATGCTTTAGCCAACATGAACTTACAACGAGCAATACATTTGTACAGCAAACACAACTGTTTACTGTTTATTTATGTTAGTTCATTGTGAATTAACTAATGCTAACAGATATACTTAATTTGTAATAAAATGCATAAGTTAATGTTGGAATTTGTAAAAGTATTGTTCATTGTTTTTCAGGTTAACTAATGTACTTAATAATTTACCCAATCAGAGCAGACCTCCAACCCACCATTTAAAATCCACTGGTTTATCTTAAATTTAGTGAAAGTCTCTTAAAGGGATAGTTCACCTAAACTATTATTTATATCATTTATTCACCCTCATGTCATTCCACATTTGTATGACTTTCTTTGGATTTTTTTTAGAGATGTCTAGGTGGTTTTGTGTCTATACAATGGAAGTAAATGAGGGTCAATGTTGTTTGTTCACCAATGTTCTTCAAAATATCTTCTTTTGTGTTCTGCAGAGAAAAAAGTCATACAGGTTTGGAATAACACGAGGGTAAATAAATGATGAAAGAATTTTCATTTTGATGGGACTATCCCTTTAAGTCTGGGTAATTTTATGCCATAAAAAAACACCCAAATGCTTTACAAGTGATATTTACAGCAATTGCTCAGCAGCCCGTCTGATCACAGCACCTAATCAACAATTTATTATGTTGTAACAATTGTGGTCAGCAAATATTTATTTCACAGCCATCATATAAGTGATGTAATTTGCTCACTCACAAGAAAGACACCTACCAACTATTTTCCCAGTAACTTTCTATTTTAAATGTCAAGTCTCTCTTTTTTTGGATTTACGACCGCTTTAAAGGTTGATAACAACGATGTTTATAAGGATAAATGAAACAAACAAACCAGCAGTGAATAAAACAGCCCGGACACAAAGTACATAATCAGCAGTGAACTGTACAACCAAACCGAGTGAAAGCAGACATAGGTCATATTCTGTCATCTCAACAACTTGATAAGAATATGTATATGTATATATATATATATATATATATATATATATATATATATATATGTATATGTATATGTATATGTATATGTATATGTATATGTATATGTATATATGTATATATGTATATATGTATATGTATATATATGTATGTATGTATGTATGTTGCTTCTGCACGTTTTTTACTGAGCTCTAACCTGCCAGTGATGATGATCATGAGCAACTGTTAAACACATTTTAGATTCATTTTCATATACTGTGATAAAAGCTGTTTTTATAACACAGACAAACATGTAACACATCAGCAGGGAAATGTTTATGATGTGAGTAAATGTGTTGCAGCCAGTAGTGAGTAAATTAAAAAGATTGGATACAGCTGGGTACATTTTTAAAACAAAGAAACATTATATACAGGTAAGTAAGTAAGAAGTGTGCTTTATGTTTCACTGTTTCATGAAGATCAGCTAAATTATCACATAATTTGTATAATTTGACAAAAATTAAATAAAATAAAAAATTGCACACAAAAAGATTTAGACCACAGTGTACTGCAAAATCAAATATGATACATGCTGAATTAAATACCTGTTTAAATAAGTTAAAGCTAGGGTAGGGTGATATATTTGCTTCTTTATATCTGGATATAAATAAATAAGTGGTCCAAATATAAAAAAAGAGAAAGTCTTCCACAAAATGTTTCATCTCTATGGACTCCTACAGTATCATACATGCATATAAACTGTAAGATCTATATATTATTCCTAGCATATGTGTGTGGGTGGCTTCCTGTTAGGAAGCGAGTACACTAAATGGATACTTTTATAAGGAATACATACAGTTTACTCCAGTTAAACAGTCCAGTGGATTATCATTCGATCTTCATCCTCCTTAATAGTGAATTCCAAAAAGTATCTTTTGATATTTAAAATCATCGGTAATACATCGATACAAATCGGAAAAAAACAACCCCTGAATGAAAAAATTGAAGGGGTTCAAACTAAAAGACACGACATAGATCTTGAATCAGACATCATCTCTACACAGCCAGAGATAGAAATGACAGCAACGGTAATGACTAAACGACAGTTTCCAGAAAACAAACGGCAGAGTCTGAAAATGAATGAGATGCGACTGCACGCCTGCACATTATATGAGCTGATTAATGACAAACAAAGGCCAGGCTACATAATAAAAGCTGCTACACTATGAGAAAAACATTGTTCATTAGCTTACGCAACACAGAGTCTATACTGTACCCTTAAACTGCATTCACTGTAAACAAACAAGACCTGTCGGGTCACATAGAAACTTCAAGAAGTCAAGTGAATAATATAATGTTCAAATACACTTTCCTCTCCTATTTTAAGAAGCATAGATGACTCTAATTAAGACTTAACCTATAAATAAACCTTTAAAATTATTAATAGGTTGACTGGTTCAATAAAGGACAAGTACTGTGTGTTGCTTTTGTTGAAGCATTTCAAATAACCCGACAGAGCAACAATGGCTCGACTACTGTTTAGGAAAACAGTATAAAAATGATAATCATTTCTGCATTTTCATATTTCTGTTTTCAATTGCAGTTAAAATTAATTGGCAATTTTGTTTACAAATTAAACAATTACCCTTAATAAATAAGAACACAGCACAATTTCATATAAGAACCATTTTTGGCTGTATGGTTCTACAAGGAGCCTTTAACATCCAATGCAATAAACGTTCTTTGCAGTAAAAAAAAGTTTTAAGACTATAAAAAAGTTAAAGAAATGGTTCTTTTAAGTAATTAAAATATTTTGCAATAGAGGTTCTTTGTAGTAAAAAGGTTCTTTAAATTATTTTTGAAAGGTAACCTTCGACCATTTTCCATAGTATCACTGTACAGAATCATGTATAACCTTTATTTTTAATAGCATTATAAAAGCTGCACTTTATAATATTTTTAGACTATCCTTTCACTGTGCTATAATGCAAAACAGATATGATATACAACATGCTAAAATCAAAAGACAAAAAAGTTGATTTGTTTTCTATTATGTTGTGTATTGACATTTGAAAGTTTTATCGCTAACACACAGCAGCAGGCAGATAAAGCAGCTCTTGCTAAGCTTGCAGGAGCCTGTGAAGAGGCAACGGTACATACGGGAAAAGACTTTATCTGTGAAAGTGAGCAATACAAATTGGAGGGTGCTTGAGCAACTTGCACACTATCATTGGGATAATGAGGGCTATTTGTTTTTTCCCACTAAAAGTGGAAAGCCTAGAGTTCCTTTAGGCAGACAACACAGAGATACAGGTGGACAATAAAAGCAGCTCATAATAAAAGACCAAAGGGACACATGCAAAAGCAATTTGCTGTTGACCAACATCATTTGCTTCTAGCTCAACGGGAGATAGAGGGCAGTTCAAGCCACGGGCTATTATACGGGCAAACTACAGGAATGCGGCTTGTGGACGTCCACACACAGGTGCTTGCTTAAAATATAATCACCTTCTCACAACAGAAAAACGCTTCACACATACAGTACATTTCTGCATGTTTTACATCTCATGATAAGCATAAGTAATATAAAGTATAGAGATAGATCTTTACATTTGTAAAAGAAAAAGAATACAGTCCAACCCTAGATATGTTTTGAGTTGCAAGCGGACAATATTTTTTTCTGTGCCCATGTTAACAAGTTAAGGCATTCACACCACACAGGGATGCAGCATGACCATAGCATTGCAGGATCATTGACATAACAATATAGTCACTTTACGATAAATTTATATAATTTAAGTCTACTACTAATTTGTAGTATGTAATTACTCAATACTCAGTACCAGCTAATATTTACTTAACAGTATCCTTTGGCTCCAGGCATACGATACTTTGAACCGTGTGTGAGGATACTCACTCAGTAAAGTTCGGCCATGGTCCGTGACTTCATCTTCCAGAGCCGGGTGCATGCCGCTGCTTCGCTCGCTGATCGAGCTGGTTTCCGTTAGAAAGCTGGTTTGACGTGGGATGGTAATGCCAGGCTGCAGGGGTGTGTGTGGTGCCTGACCTCCACTGGATTCTAAAAGAGTGCAGAAATAAAACTTCCACAATAAGACCAGACAAAGTCAGCCAAAAGCAATTAATTGTAAATTAAAAATAAGAAATTAAGAAACTGTAGTGGTTGGACAAAATAATAATGAATACTCATTGGTAAAGGGGTTAATATTAGTGTAGGCTATTTTTGTTACTACATTTTGTCTAGGTTGCGTGCAAAAAAAAGTTTTGAACCAGTTAAAACAAGGTTTTCTGTTCAGCAGTGGTTAGTACAAGAAATTAGTGAAATGGGTGACTTGTCAGATTTCCAAAGAAGATAAATCATGAAAGCATATGTAACCCTTTTGGCATTTTAAGAATGACAGTCTCCACAATTATTACAAAAGGGTTTTCAAACCTCTCCTGGAGGACCCTTATACAGCCAATTTTGTATGTCTCCCTTATCTGACACAACTGATTTAACTTATCTGCTTACCTACTTCAACCCATTTAAAAGTTGTATGACTCTATTGTGAAGCTTTATTACTGTAAATGCAAATGGTTGCTTGACACCTTAATAATAAATATGTATCACCAATTACCCCGTTTACATCATTTCATCCAACCCTTGTATGTTTTTTGCTAAACATGGTAAGAAAAAATCTGACAGATGGACTTTGCGCGTGAGACTGTGCATGTGTGGGTGTGTTTAAGGCAAAGATTTTCTGCATTACCAGAATCTCTTCTTTGATCAGTCTCAGACATGAAGGTCTTTCTGTCACTGCTGCATTCACTGAGCTCATCATCACTGCCGTCACTTTCACTTAAATCCACTTTACACACACAGAGAGAAAAAAAATATCTGTGATCATTTGTAAATGGTACGCAATGTCCAAACTTGTATGACTCTTTAAATTTTACTTTTTGTCCTAAATAAAGAAACTAAAGGAAGTACTCATGTACAGTAGCACAACATGCAGCACCATACAAACACCATTAAAGCAGTGTATGTTAATCTTGGATAATAACCGCTCAAAAGAATTTAACCTTATAAATAAATACTTCTGAATAAATTAATATACCTAATTAACAACATACTGTACATGAGATTATATTACCAAATTTTGTCCCAGTCTTCTTTTAGAAGGCAGTGATATATAAAGCTGATAGGAAATGGTTTTCCCTAACAGGAAAATTTTATTTATTACAAATATGCTAATAATTTGTGTCCAAAAATTTAATCATGTGGCAAGTCACGTGATAAGCGGATACAGCCATTGACGCAAAATAAATCCCTTTAGAGTGATACAAGACTGAACATTCTGTCTGGGTTTATTCTGCGATAACAACCAGATGGCTGTACAATCTCCCTTACCTGTACATTTTAAAATTAATTAAAAAGAAAAAGTAAGTAATACATTTACATTATTTAATCTTTTCAGTTTTATTTTATACAGAAAAAAAATTGGGTAAAACGTGCATAATCAATCCAGAAAAATAATAGAAAAAAAATATAGCCAACAAGGTTGCTGGAAAATTCAATACAAAATTTATTCTTACACCAATTTTCACAAATTTGCACCATTGCAAAGCAGCTTATAGAAAAAACATTTTAGAACAATATTGTATGTTTATATTTAATCTGTGTTTGCCAACAGATCAAGAGTCAAATAATAAAACTAAATTGAACTTGCAATTTTTTACATAGGATGTACATAAGTGACACTAACTGTAAAAATAAGACTAGGAGACTGGCATCAACATCATCTGTCTGAAGAACAAAATGACGCAGCACAGCACAATCAAATACATGAAGACATTCATTCTGTACATGCCGAGGGCAACGTACAAAAAGTAAAAAACAAATCAAGTCAAAGTGGAAAAAAAAAGACTAACTGTGCTTCTACAAACATACTCAGAAGCAGGTAAAACTACAACGAGAAACTTCTGAGAAGCTCCAGGTGGATGTAGATCGTCGCTTTACTTTCCAAAACCTTCATCGTCACAGCAGCAGGCGTGCTTGCCCCTGATCAGCGATTTGAGCCCATGCTGAAAATTAATATTTTTATCGGCGAGAGAAAAGGCAAGCTTGAGATCAGCGCTATTCTGTCGTCCAATTTGCTGCAGCCCATCTGCCGTGGTTTCAATCAGAGGAAGGGGGATGGCGGTGCAGTGCTCTGATGTGTGTGAGCGAGTTTAAGAGGGAGACCTGTCTCCGTCTCCGTCTGTCACTCTCCCTCTCACACACATGCTCTCTCATACCACCCGTCTCTACAATCTGGCTTGATGAATAAGGCTATAGAGCAGCAAATTTTGTCTTTGTGCCGAATCACTGTTACACACACAGTCAGACTGCACTGGCTTATGAACCATCAGGACACCAAGTCATGTGTTTTCAGAGGAAAATGAGAATTAAATATACTTTAATTTAATGGTTCTTAACTGGTTTTGCTTCAAGGTCCAGATTTTTCATCGGAATCAAGTAATGACATTGAACTGCTGTGAACTGTCATAACTCAAATATGCACATTTATTAATTTTGATAACAATGAACATTTATCTCAGTATTTCTGCTCTTGCTCTACAATAACATGATTTGGATAGAACAATTAAAATATTCATAGAGCAGAACAAATTTAAATAGTATAAATAAAAATATTAACTTATAAATAAAATAACTATATATTATAATGTAAAAAATGTTCCCCTACGACTACGAGCAAAGAACCAATTATAGTGCTATTTTACACCATTTAACACAGTTACTTTTTACTATTTAAAAATGTAAAAGATTTAACAAATGTGATAGACAGCAGTTTTTAATTTAAATATAATACATATTTTTATTAAATATAATAAAAAAAATGAATAAAAGTGCAAATAAATGTGACAATCAGTTGTTCTTGTTCTATTTACTATCATCTAATGCATGGTATTTACGTCTTCCCCATATAGTGGACCCAATTAGACATTGCAAATGTATTTGTAGTATTTTAGCATTTGTTTTCTGAAAACCAAACCCTCCCCGTATTACAGACTAAGCATTCGCTTTGAGGACTAATTCATCATCCACTCCTGTGTTTCATCCCGCAAGACACAAAGGAAGAGTAAAAAAGCCTGTTGGTGTCGTCTTTGGCACATTAATCCTAATTTTCAAAAATATTTGATATTCATGAAACTCTGTAACGTCTTCAGCATAATTGTCTTGATAATATCTCTTATTAAGAGATATCGTCCTGCCCCACCGTGCTGTCAGATACGACAGATAATACTTTTGACCTGCAGTCTGTAATATTAAATGAAAGAGTTTAAATTAACACACTTCATCTGCAGGCAAAATACATATTTTAAATAATATGATCACATACATATGACATAGCTATGACACACAGCAGGCTTTTTCGAGGTTTAATCCATTACTATCAGCTGGAATGTTTAAGCCTCCTGAAGAATCAATTATACTGCATGCTGATCTACATGCCAACATCACCAAACCACATGAGCTTCCTGGTATCCATCCAGATAAGGACAAAAAAACACTTTGCAAACAAGATGAAGTCCTGAATTCTCAAACATTTCATCTAAACAAACAAAATTCAATTATACAGCATGAAACCATCATCTCCACACACACACCATCTGTGGCTAAGAGACAAAACGGATGTAATTTCCCTCAGCTCATAGTTTAGTGTCGCTTCCTGATATTCAGTCACATTACAGGCAATGACAGGAGAGGCCGGGGTACAGAATGAAGAGAAACTAACCTCTGCTACAGGCCATAGTACTTCAACTGACTGTTCTCCAATTGAAATGTCACAAGACTTACGGTTAAAGGTCTCCGCAAATATGAAGTGATTGTTTATTTTCAGTCAAACGGAGATAGACAGCCGCAGGGCTTCGGGCAAACGTGTGAAAGCAGAGAAGCGGAGCGTGTAAATTAATGTGGTATTACGCCGCACAGTGGTATAATCTTTGTATCTTTCATTTTTCTTGTAGTTTTACCCCTATATGAGTATGTTTATAATCATGTAGACTCGCACATCATGTTAAAATTGCATGATTCAGGTTAACTTTTCCTTTTTTTCCTTTTACATATATACACAATGAAAAATAAGAAGGAAACAGATATAATTTAAATATGTTATGACATCAATTGACTATACAATAGATTTATTTTTTTAATAAAGGCATTAGCTGATAACCATAGATTTCACAGTGCTGATACATAAAGTGTGAAACCAGAAGCAGTTCTGTTCTGATTTATGGCAATAATAAAATCTTTGATTTGGTTTACCATTAAATTATAAATTATATTATATTATAAAATCAATATGTGTTCATGTTCTGTCTGTAATCATGTCAAAGCTATTACATTAAATACATATTACATATATCCCCCAATCGTAGACATACCTTTAACAATTCCCTTTCTCCCTTTTGTCTTAAATGTAAGACAGAAATCGGCACTTTGACTCATTGTTTATGGTCATGTCATTTGATACAGAATTACTGGTGTAACATGCTTTGTGAAATGCAAAAGATCTATTAAACTCTGAGGAAAAAAAGAATAAAATATATATAAAAAAGTATGTGTTCATGTAAAGAACAAGTGTACCGCTAAATAACTTAATGTTTACAACTAGTAATTTCTTTGCCGAGTCAAAAAATTTACTTTTTTATCTAACTCACCCTACCCTCCCTAAAGGCCTTATCCAATAATACCCATCATGCAACTGTGGGCTGGTCAATCTGAAAAACGTTTGTAATAATAATTTCTTCACAGACCTTTCTAATATCATTTGTTGGTTTATAAAGTACAGTAGGGCTGTCAATTTTACACATCAATTTGTAACATAAATAGCATTACATCACTTTATCTTGTCCATTGACTCATCTGTAAATTCAGTCATATGGGATTTCAATTCAACTTTTAAGTATTGAATGCAATGCATGTTTTCTGTGTCTACAACAACATCAATAAACTCACAGCAAACAAGCAGGACAGAATTAGTAAAAAGCCAATCACACATGGCAAGATGCTGAATAAACAGAGAAACAGAGTGAGACCACAGCCATAGACGTCTATACATACTGTAGACCAACAACATTGCAGACTGAACATTACAAAATGCCTTGATAGATTGACTAAATAAATTGATTAAAAATGTACAGTGTAAAATCGTTGACAAAGTTTGCAACAAAACAACATATTTCAGACCAACTATTAAACTCATCAACAACTGTACCGTTAACTATGTTGCTTGAAATTACACTAAAAACACAAGCTACTGTGTATGTGCCAAGGTTCACAACATTCTGCACAAACACTTTAGTCTTTAATGATTAATCATTGGCTCTTTCTACTAGAATGCGGGACCATACAGAGCGTTGCACTTTTTCCTATTATTTTCCTATTATAAGCCTTTGGTACAATCAATCAATAATTTTCATGATAAAAACAGGTCTGAAAAGCATAATAAGTGCCCAAGTGCAAACCAAACTCAATGTGGTCTCAGAATCACCACCCCTAAACACAGCTCATTACTCATCCAACCGGCACATTGTCATCCCAAATCTGTTATGACCGCCAGATGCGACCAGTTTCATGAAATTCTAATGAGTTTTATTTTACATGCATTTACCCTGATTAACCCTGCAGCATTAATTCACGAGTATATCAACTGATTCCGGCAGGCAGGGTCCAGAGAAAGATCAATGATGATGAAGAAATAAATGACTGAAGTTTTAAATGTGTTAGCTAAATATTGTGCAATGTCCCCTAGAGCACCTGAGACAGGAAGAGCTTTATCTGCGTGTCCAATCACATGAGAGCAAGTGAAACCATACAGTATGTCCAACAACTGGTGTTGAACCCCGATTAGACTTTCTCTAGTCCAGGAAGCCAAACCTGATGTAACCTAATTGACTGTGTGTGGTAATGTGTGTGTGTGTTTGTGTCTATTAACATTAACAGGAATGGAATTAAATCTTTGTCTGGACAGTGATCCGGGAACCCATCAAACCATTATGCCTTCGCAATTAAACAGTCTGAATCATGTCTGTATCTGTTGGGTATGTTCAGACTGATACAATGTCAACCTGTCTAGACATCACTGCCATCTTAGAGGAATGTTCCGGATTCAGTACGTTAAGCCCTATCGACAGAATCAGTGGTGGGCTGTTGAGCCTCCAAAGGGATTAGAAACAAAAAAATCTTGTAAATTCAATAGTTTTATGAGATTATGACAGCTAAATGGCTCAGACGCTATCGACAGAGATGAGCTTGTAATAAAGTCTGAACATTTCACGAGATGTAATTCATATATGAATTAAAGGACCATCCATTAGTCTTTCAAAAGCCCAATATGTGGGTTTGACGAACGATTACTGAACAGCTTCTTTGCATGTTCAAGATAATCAAATGCATGAGAAACTGTGCTGACTGTAAACTTTGCTTTATGATATGTAATAAAATGTTGATAGATTGTTTATCTGAGAGTTCTTGTGCTAAGATGAGCTTGAGAGATGTTACTATAGTTTCACAAGCTTTAGGATTTCGTCTACTGTTTAATTCTTCTGATAATAAGCTTATCACAAACTGCAGATGGGTCCATTTTATTTAAGCCTTGCCAAGTTTATTTTCACTTAAAGTCTATTTAACTTTGCATCTTCTCGTACAAGAATTTCTGCAAGGTTAAGCAAAACCGTGCCTTGCAGCTAGACGGGTTTCAACCTGAAATCGATGTACGGTAAGAGTGAATGTTTATTAGGTGGAGGGTTAAATGAGGTTATTATGAAATGGCCGAGCTACTGGTACAGAATGTGACGTCCCATCTAAAGAACAGAAATGTCTGACGGGTGTATTAATAGGCTAATTGACCTTTAGATTTATAGCCTCGCTAACATAACACCAAACTTCAAAAATTACCCCAGGAAATGATTTGTAGCATGGTGTAAAAATCTGGTTTAATACATGTTTAGAAACCACTGATGCGTACAAATTTTAAATTTTTAAATTTTTCTGAAATATGTTGTTTTGTTTTTCTTAAAAGAAAGCCTTAAAATGTACTGTATGTACTACTGTATAAAGTTCACAACACTTACTGTAAAAACATGTTTCATTAAGTTTGACAACCAATACCATCTAAACACAAGATTTAGCTTTGTCCACTTAAACAATATCTTTAAATGCCCCGGGCATGTGGATTGCCCACTACGCCACAACTGCAATTTACAGCAATTTTCTCATTTTGGGAAAACAGCATATCATCTCATTATCAGAAGTATGAAAAATCGAATAAACCAGAAAAGTGAAGTCAGCTAAACTTATAGGTCTTATGAAGTAGTTAGCATCAATCAATGACAAATCATGGATTCTACAACAGAATAGAATAGAAGACATCTAACCTTTGCTTTGAATCCACGTGTAGGTGACAGGTGCGCTCCTGACCACTGGCAGCTCCTCTCCTCTTCCCATTACTGGTTTCCTGTTATCTAGAATTGAATCCTTGATGGGGCGAACATGCTTTGGCAAGGCTTTGTAGAACCAGGCTCCTGAACGTTTCCACACCTTTGAAGAGAAGGAAAAGCAAAATCGACACTTTTTTTGCAATTCCAGCTGCTGGCACAAAAATGACACACTTCATAGTTTTGACATTATTTGTTCACCCTCATGTCATTCATAACCTATATACGAAGAAGACATCTTGTTATACAGAACAAAGAAAGTCATACAGGTTTGGAATGACATTCATTTTTGGGTGAACTATCCCTGTAAGGCAGATCTAACAATTCAAATAACCTTTTAAAATAGATTAAACAAACAGCACAACACTAAAAAGTTGCTCTGAACGTGGCACAGTGTTGTGCCAGTCACTTTGATGTGTTATTACAGCGAGAGGCTTGTGCACGGTGGGCCGGTCTCTGCTCCGGCCAGCAACACAATTACAAAGTGATGGACGACAGCATCTGAAATGTCAGACTGACAGCAGCTGCTAAAGCCTTCAGCAGTCACGTCTCACAGCTGTACCTGGTCACTTACCATCTTCATTTGGACATCCACCAGCAACATACAATGGTTCAAAACTAGTAATCACATAATAGTCGCCGGCCTTTTATTTTTATTTTGCATTTTTGGTGCAATTTCAGAGTATTTGGCAAAGTTTTATAGTATGTGGGTAGCCAAAAAGTATTGCGTATAGTGCAGAAGCAAAAAGTCAGACAGCTACAGCATGTTGTATTTCTGTTTCAGGGTACCAATTTTTGGTCAGCGGCAAAGGAAAATTGGGAATTTCAAACTGCTATCGCAATCAGTTCGCTCGCAGTGGAAAAAAATATCATACACAATTATGAATAAAGGGCTCGAACAGACATTTTCCCAGAAATGTGTTTTATCAGTGTGAGATAACGTGTAATTTAGAAAAATGATCCACTCTGCAGGTGGAACAAGTGAATAAAGGGAAATGAAATGTGTTTTCGCCCTCTGTCTGGTGCTTACAGTAGCTTACATGAGCAGGACCATGTTGTGTTCTGATACAATGTTTGATTCTGAGAAAAATGACTCAACATAAGTTCATTATATTTTTGAAAACCTTGAAAAGGTGTAAGAATGGAAGCAGTATGAAAAAAATTATGATGCATTTTTTCGCATTTGTTCCTGTGTGTTTCATGTTAAAATACAATATGAAAGCTAGTCACAAGACACAGGGAAACCAATAAGATTCGAAGATGTGTAGCCATATTTCAATTTAGCATTTGGATGTGCTCGTTTTGGTTACAATTTAGCTAAATAAGCTTAAAATCTTCATAGTATGCATAGTTTTCTCACACACAGCTATTGTTTTGCATCAAAAAAAATTTCAAATTATGGAGATTGTATGGATGGCATGAAGATGAATAAATTATGAGAGACTTTTGATTTTTGGGTGAACTATTCCTCAGCTTAATTCAAATTTTATTAAAGATATGAAAAAGCAAACAATTAACCATTAACTGTTGTAATGTTGCTTGGTAAACTAAATTGTAGTCTGTATTCCCTAAGGTGGACGCATTTGGGTAACATGTATGTGTTTTGTCAAAGTCAGTGAAGAGCGGTACATACAGAGGTACAGAGGTAACCACATCTCCAAATACAGCATCTAGAGACTCGTTATCTTTAAGCTTATACTGCAGGGAATTCATGTCTGTTCGTTAACAAACAGACACAGAACATTCCATCAGTGATGCATTTAAGACATGCATGCAAACACACAAACAAAATCTTTCTAAAATCTTTCTAGCAGAATCCACATCCACATTTTTCAGCTGATGAACAATAAAAACACTGACAGCCAAAATCCATTCAAATTTAAAGAGCTCACGCATACAAAATGTAAAATGTCAAGCTTATAATAAATATACTGTTGTTATCCATTGGTCTCATCAATTATCAATACAGTTAGTATTTTAGTTTTCAGTCTTGGTGTATGGTATATGATTTATTATAAAGTAAACCATACATCCTCCAACAAAATGATCAAAGGCTATATCTAAATTTGCACCCTATCCTATGCCATAAATGACTTCACTAATATAGTCCACTTGAAGGAATAAATTATGTTCAGACAATGACTGCAACAACCAAAAAGTTAGTGTACTATAAAGTTTGAGGCAAACAAATGTCTTTGACCAGAATATCAGGTATGGTACAGTGGTCTTTTAGCTCCTTAAATTTGCCAAATAAGTGCCTGTTACAGAATTTGCAGGGAACAGATGTGACAAGGCCCACAAATTATATCATGGCAGAAAGCACATGGCTTTTTATGGGAAATACATGACATTGTGTTGATACGACTGCCTAACATTAATTAATGTCCTTGGCTGTAAGAGGAAAGCAAACGGCCTTCATCAAAAAGGCCAATATATTACAAAATCTCCAGTAATGCCATCGGCTACAATGAAGAATAAGGGTGTGGTTAGTCACAACATCCCTTCAGCCATTCATCTTGTTGCTCTGCTCTTTTCATTCAGCAGCACTGATCGGGGGTCAGCAGAGTCAAATCATTTAACATTTCATGATACACCTGATAAGCATACTACTGTCGCTTTGAATTAGAACGGCCATCACCACAATCCCCACTGCACATTGTGACGGACAGAAATCCCTTCATTTCGCATTTGACAGATTTGGAATATGATGAATGAAATGAAAGGCTAATCGCACTGAACAATTTCCTCTTGGCATTTTAATTAGCCCTGTGATAGTATCGCTAATTTGCATGGGGAGGCAGCGTTTCGTGAAATTAGTTTTTGCGGCGTGTGGGCAACCAATGGTGACCAAAACCTGTGCTCCGGGAAAAATCAACCAGA
Source organism: Beaufortia kweichowensis (assembly GCA_019155185.1). Taxonomy (NCBI): domain Eukaryota; kingdom Metazoa; phylum Chordata; class Actinopteri; order Cypriniformes; family Gastromyzontidae; genus Beaufortia; species Beaufortia kweichowensis. Next base: position 3,694,249 of record CM032795.1, on the reverse strand, counting down.
ACTTCATTAGGCCACCAAGGACCAGAGCGTGTCAACCGGACACAGGTTTGTGGTGCAGAGGTTAGACGCGTTGAGATAATATGCTTCCCATTATGGGTCAAGAGTCGACACGTGAGCAGAGAGGCATTGAACAGTTTATCAGTACTTCTAGCAGATATTCAATTATTTAGGGAAAATAAAGCCAGTTATGGGCCCAAGCTATGACTATCTGTGCTACTGGATAAGTACTGTAAAAGTTTAATAATGTTAAGGCTGAACTTTCCACTTCATAATGTTCATAAGAACATTTGGGGAACATTTACATTGGGTAAGATACAAAAAAAAAACTACGACATATGAACAATTTTTATCCAAATTCATGAGATTACTTCATATTAGATAACTGATTGTTTTGTGGATTTTAAAATATTTTCTAAAAATCCAAGAAAAAGACAAATCTGATGCCAAATTTGAGTCTTATTTGTGCTTCTGCGGAAAGAAGACTGAACATATGCATATTAAATATCTTAATAAACTATAACATAACCAAAAGCTTGCAAACGAACTAAAGTGTTTAGTTGACAATATGTCAAAAGATCAGATAAATTCTCAAATTTAATTTCAAGTCACTACTCATTATTTCATTATCTATCTAAAAATGTTTCTTGAAGTACATCTGATTCCTTTATAATGAATTATGTCACTGTGCTCACGGTTTAAAATATTGAGAAATATTTAAAAAGATGTTCTGATAATAAACAAACACAAAGTAAGAAATGAGCCCATTCTGATGTGATATTACATTCCTAGAGAATCTATGAATAACTGTGTATTAGTCAGTTAAAGCAGCAGGTCATGCAGCTCATGAATGAGGGTGATTACAAAATTAATGACCCGCAAGGCCCCATTACAACACAGCAAGATGGAGTCATAATGCTACCTGTCGTATAGAGAAAATGATGTACAATTACAGCCGTAGTGGCGTCAGGAAACCTCATGCCTTGTGATTACAATATTTCTGAATCAAAATAAGTCTTTTTGATTCTTAAATGACATAAAACTCCATTTCTACAGACTTTATCTTACCAGAAAAAAACACTTCCTGTGACTTAAAGGCCACTAGGATCTGCCGTTAATTAATTCATGCAAACCCTAACCCTACAAAATGAATAACATTATACAAAAATTGTCACATGGACACAATATTTCTAATAAAAAGTCAAATACATTTGCACAATCGGCAATGTTTTAGCATTTGGCAATTGACAAAAAAACCCACATGAACAGCTTTTAAACCTTCCATGGAAGCTTCATTTAAAGTTAAATGAACCTTTTTCAAAAATCATTTGGTTTTATACATCTCAAAATTAGCCTTTAGGTATTCAGCCAAAACAAAGACCCTGCTCAGCACTTCTTTAACTCTCAGGCTGTTTTCATGGCGCTGACCAATCAAATGAAATAAACTTTTTGTTTCATTGGCATGAGAGATATAGCCTCTGGCCAGTATTTGTTCCCCAGAGATCCGAGCAGATCAATCCAATCCCACACTCGGTATAGATTTAGACGGCAGGAGATTTCAGAGGCCTGTCCTATCCGTTACCCAGCATGCCTTTTCATTTGCATGAGCTCTCTTGGCACTTGGCAGCATTGTAACTTTATCTGAATTGATATTTCTCATCATATATTATAAAACTACTTGCCAGGCAAAAGTATTGGCTTTGCATCACATTGGTTTTAATTTGTGCTCTATTTCAGCACAGTTTATTATGCGGCTGATATAAGACTGCACTAATCTCTGCACAGCAGCTCTTTCTGGCACAGCAGACAGAAAATGCAAAGTATTTAGCGTGAATTTATGTCTAAAGGTTTGGCAAAAGCCGGAGGAAACTGCAGGAGACAGTCTCAATAATGAGAGAAAGAATTTCACAACTTATTTCTTTGAAAACACAACGTACAGCCACTTTCCACACATTTTCTGCTCTGTGAAACTGTGATAAGCTTTATGGCATGACAAACATGTTACACCTCACTAACCCAAGATATTACATTAATTTAACTATCTTTCGTGATTAGAAGTATAGAGTATTATATTTGGATTCGTCAGAGAATCATTTGTGTGCTTTAGTATTTCTTAATCCTTCCAACTGAATGATGGTCTATCAAGCAACTGAAATATACATGATTTCATTTCATAAATCAAAACTGACAGATATTTACACTACAATAAAATAAATGCAACGTGTTGATGTGCTGTACACAAAAACATGCTTTCTTCAAAAGCAAGTCACACAAAACTGTGATATTACTTCTTGTGCTTTTAAAGACATCATGAGGTTCATAAGCTCAAGCTTACGAATGCAAACCAATGACTATCTGTGCCGAACACTGATAACATATTCTGAGTAGGAGCTCAATAATCAGCCTTTGATTTCCTGACGCATGAGTTGTTAGAAATAGAGAACACAACATCTGAATGCTGATATATTTAATTCCAATATATCTACATCTCCAATATATAGACATAATATAAACAAGATGAAAGAAGTGACATTAAAGAATTAGATATGTAATGTATACTGTATATAAATATATGAACAGTACACAGTATGAACAGTATATTCAGCCAGTTGTTATCACAATCAAGACCACGATTCACAAGATTACTTGCCACTTAAATAAATTATTGTACAGAAAAATATTTTGTAAAGATTTTAGTAGCAAATTTATACATAATTTATATAGAAAAGAGACAGCGGTATGAAACAATAGACAAACAAGTAACATTTCATTCCGCAAAAACAACCAGCCGGCTGTACATTATTATTACTTGCCATGTTGCGACTGACCATTTAGAATTAACAATTCCAGAAAAACCCCAAATTAAGTTGAATAAAACTAAAATATTTCCAATTTCAGAAGAGAACTTTCAACTTCAGACGTTTTTAAGATATTTCAGTGATTTGAATTATTCCCAAAAACATAATCACAAAATCACCATTCAATTAAGAATTCAAAAACCTTTCCAATATATAATTTATGAATATTTGGTATACTCTCTGGCTCCTATAAATATTTGATCCTGACTGGTGATGACCTCCAACAATCAGTATAGCTAAGTGCCGACCAAAACTCCAAATCATCCATCAAATTCCTTCACAGCCTAAATATGTCTCATATAACCCTGAGCTTCTCCTCAAACAGTATTTTTGTACATTTTTAAACTTATGATGGGCCATCAGTACCTTACATATACTGGCATCCTCATGAGTCAGTCTTTTTGTAATCTGCATGATTTTGTAAACGGTTATGAAGGTGTTTTGACATCATGTTGCCGGGTCTTACAACACTGTAAATCTCTCCTGTGTTGGTGATAAAAGAGCATCATTGCAGACCTGACTTACAGCCGAGCCTCCTGGGACAGGTTCAGCGGAGCTCTAGCGTCGGTGTTTATTGTGCTTGTGTGTTTAACCTCAGATAGCAAGGGCCGCTCTGACAGACGGGCTGCGGAACACTGAATGTCTCAGATAAAATGGCAGGTCCTGGGAAGAGAGCGGTAAATGATCTGATAGCGGCATGAGTTCACAGGCCAGCGGATGGATGCAGAATAAATGCAGCTTTTGCTCTATGGGCCAAATACTTTTCCAGTAAAATAAGGAGAAGCCAACATCTACTATTAAACCAGTCAAAGTACATCAACGCAAGTTTCTTTTAATGATATTTTGGGGATTTTCAATACCTAGACTTCACAAATACTGTTATAGTGATTCATAAATAAATGTCTAGTATTCAAAACTATTCTCACAGGTCATATGCACTTTACAAGATGACTTATTCTTATGAATTTGTTGACAGAAAGCACAGTAAGTACTGACTGCATGCCTGACTCGCTGAAATAACATCCCTGCTACACCGCCAACACAGATTCAGACCCTGAGCCCTACAGTCATGATGTGGAACACAAGGCTTTCAAGGACACCATGAACTAAACTCGAACCCTGAGGCTAACAACTGATTTCACTTAGAGTCAATCACTGTCCAACTTTCCCTTCATCCTCCCTTCTTATCTGCTCTAAAGATTACCTGCTGGGCTTTAAGTACAGAGCGGCAGTTCGGGAGCGTCTGACAATGCACATCTAAGGCTAATTGTGGCATAATGTGTTGCGATTAGCGCTGAAGGTTTGTGTGTTTATGCGCTGCTGGGTCAAGAACACCTAATAAAGAGGAGACAGGGGTCACTCAGACACACATATGTGACCCTGCCTGTGAAAACCAAGGTAAAGTCATTTTTTTGGGATTTACTATATAAAATCATCCTTTATATTGTAAAGAACAGTCTGTGAAAATATAACCTTTATCACTTTAATACTGACCGAGTAAGATTATGTCAAAGATTTAAATCATAGTGAAATTATTAGGTAAAATGAAACTTTGATGCTTGTTATCTCAGAACTGGATTTTTAGCCTGGTTTTCACAGACAGGGTCACATTTTATTTTATCACAATGAAAATTAAACCAAGAAGAAAAAGGTAAGCAAAGCCTGAGATAACGTTCGACCAGGAGTTTCCTTTTGGAAAAAAAACAATACCGAAAAATAAAAGAGGACAAAATATCTCAAAGCACAGTGCTCATCTTACAGAAAGTGTCAAAACTCTCACCAAATCCAGAAAGAAGCCTCTATAATCTGCTGTACCTGTGATAAGACAGTTTGCCAGCAGCTGTCTTGCACATGAAGCCTCTATAACATTCAACAGAATCCCAGAGAGGTCTGATTTTATGCCCAGCGGTGTATAAAAAAACATTACAGGTTTGTTAAATTAAACATTTATTGCGTATTATTATGTATTCTCACAATCCACTGTGAGGAAAATTCTCGCATGTACATGACCAAAAAATCCTGCATTAAAGCCATGGTCAGAGTTGGGTCTCTAAGTTTAGCAGCAATTTGCATTTGTGAAAACTCTACTCAACATGATTTAACAAGATCATATTCAGTGTTCAGAACACTGAATACTCAGTGAGCCTGAAGTTTTCAACCATCTGAAGTTGGAAGGCTAAATGATTTGTCCATCCAGATGACCTGCACCTCATACACAATCTCTTAAAAACCCCATTCAACACATAAACGCATCAATATAATTCCTTCATGAGCTCTGAGGTGAAGTGTTAGGCTTCAGAAGAGAGATGAGATTTTCTTATTAATGTTAGACCTCATATCATCAGCCCGACCACATACAATATGGCCTGATTCACCTTACAGTGAACACTCATTACTTATCTCATTATTGGTGTCATACCCTTTGTCAACGACCATCATTTTCACTTTTCTTGCACTGCCACTAAGTTTCTTCATTAAATGAAAACATAAACTAGGGAAAACAGGCAGAAAAAACTTTGAACGTACCAAACGTTTAAACATATCAGATTGCATTTATCATTAACAACCTTAAAACCCTTTGACCCTAAAGGCTTATATGCTGAAATCAGTATTTTTAAATGAATGTTATAGGCCTATTTGCTATTAATTTATCTTATTCTTATATTACATTACATTAAAAATACTGTTATTATAATAAAATACATTTTGTTTTATATTATTAAATACCACCTCAGGATACACCTGTGATTTAGGCAAAGAATGGTTACTTTAAAGACTTTAAAGTGAAAAAATATTGTTCTGATTTGTTTCTCATTTCTGGTTCCTATATTAATACATCATTTCTTTTAATACTTTTCATAGTTTTGATATCTCAAGTCAGACCACAAACCAGTAGAAGTGTGTGTGTCGAAACCTTTCATGACAGTGTACAAAAAGCACAAAAGAAAAACTGTACAGAAGCAGTGATCACTAGAAACACTACATTCTCTGCTAAGATAAAATGAGAACTGAACTGAGCAGCTTGACTGCACTTCTTTCATTTTAAACCAAAGACAAGTTAGTTGGTTTAAAAAGAAAATGACAAAAATAAATCAATGACAAAATGCAATTAAATGGAAACTTGCTGTTGAGACGTGTTGTTCTTTACCTCTCTCTGTTCACTGCAGATCTTGCAAAGCCACTGAGATCTTCTCTGATTTCCTGTAGTCTCAATCCCACATTTAGTGCACACTTTCTGCAATAAAAACAAGCCAAACGTTAACGTAGGCCAAACAAACACTAGCGATTTAAAACATGTTAGTTTTATGAAAGCAGTGATAAGACTATTTATGACTTTAATTACTATTATTACAATAAAGTTTTAATAATATTGCACTTGGTTAGATTGTAAATAATACATCCAAAACTAAATTATTTGTTATATATTAGACTTATGTGAATTTTCTTGGGTTACAAACTTGCTGATTCTTTTATACTTTGCAAAGCTTCAATACTGCTGCTTTAGACCCACACGATACCGATACAATATGACAAATGCAAATGCAAATCTAGAAACTGGAACTCTCGGGAGATTTGAATCTGGTATAATTGATCATCAAGCTGGATTTGTGCTAATTTCGTTTGGTAATTACATGTTTTTGCCACATCTACCACCACTTTATTGTGTAAGGTTTGTGCTCAATTCAATATGAAGAAAAGTGTTGAAAAAAGTGTTGAAATAAACTGCACAGCACTATTATTACCGTTTTCGAATTTGATTTATTTTTTATGCGAGATGACTTGAAATGCATTTAATACGTAATGCAATGAAAAATACTAATCATTAGTTTTCATTAGTTTTTTAAGTAGCAGAAGAAACATGTCCACCCTGTAATTGTGTTGATTGAGAGAACACTAGACTAAACTAAATTACAGCTGGAGACATTAATGTGGATTCAGATGACTTGGTTTTATAGAATCAATTTGAAGGGTAGAGCTTGGGTATAACGCAACAAGAATAAAAGAAAGAACCTATAATCAGGTTTTATGTAATAGAGGACAAACACTAGACTAAAGTGCCAGTAATTTAGTTTTAGCAGAAATTCTATATAAATTGAGGTAGAGCGAGCAAGCGAGGGAGCAAGTTTACAAAGTCATCTCTTCAATTATCTTTAATCACTCCTGAATCCGCTCTGTAACTGAGTGCCATCCATAAACCTATAAGCTATTTCTTTTGGAAAACACACACAAAGTTCCTACTGCCTGACAGATATAAATGAAATACGTGTCGAGTAGGGATGCCACAATTCTCAATATAATATTGAACCGTTTGGTACGACATCCACGGTTCAATACGCGCTTATGAATTGCGGTTTTACGTTTAAATAATTTATGTGTGTTTTATTTCTCTCCGCGTTGACTGTTTGTGTGTGCCTGTAAGTCTACGAGCTGAGATGAGTAAATATTCAATCACTATGCTCTAAAGTTAGGGGGCGCTGAACCATCATTCCACACTTTAACATGGCGAGCGGCGGTGAAGTGAGGCTACAGTACGAGAAAGCGCCGCCGTCTGCAGAAAATGTTGACAGGCTTATCTTTTTACAGAAGAACCTCAAAATACAGGAATAGATAGCTGACCTAAGTGAAATTGCACTTTACATTCTGAATGAAGGATACTGTACTGGAGTACTGTTAAGTTTAATTAAGATGGTTTATTTATGTTTACTGAAGTCCAAGTATGTTTATTTGAAATGGTCAATTTATGTTTACTAACTTCACATGCATGTTTATTTTCAAAATTTAGGAATTTATGTGTTCCCCAGTTTGTACATGGGCTACCAGCAGCTGTGAGATGTCAGTGTTCATTTTAAAATAAAAAATTATTTTATATTATACAATACATTAGGAACTAGTGGACTTTTCTTTGCTTTTAAGTAAAATAAAGGAGTATAGCAATAAATCGTTTTTATTTTTTCCTCTTAACCTCTTACTGTTCCTATTGCCTAAGCATAGAATAACAAAAAACACTCTTATGTGTCAAGCCATCAGAACCGAACTGAACCGAAAACCGTGGTTAAAAAACCGAGGTATGTATTGAACCGTGGGCTAACTGTATTGTTGCATCCCTAGTGTCGAGAAACCTTTTTTTATGCTGATGCTTCACTGATGCTTGGGTTTGGGAAATTTGCTAAAATAAAAATTTAAACAAAGCCGTTTCTCAACAGCGCATTTGATGTGTGCTTACAATGGCTGTGGAGAACACAAGACTTACAGGTTCGTTTTTATCATTTACTGAATAATAAAAACCCATTCAGTTGTTATACAGCACTGTTTGTCAATCAATCATTGGTGATTAGTGGATTTTTAGTCGATGAAGGCCCATGCCACTGCCTGATCTTCTGTTCACAATAAACTGATTTACAACATCGAACGAGGTGAAGCACAAGACAATATCTGAACATTATCCAGCTATAATCCACCATCACATTCCACATGGCATTTAACTTTAACCAAAAAGCAAGACAGTCCACTAAACAAATGGTGTGATATTGCTTAAACACAAAGGCATATCTTAAAAATGACACAATTTCATAAATTCTCTCTGCATGTTTAAACTGCATTGCAATTCTAGGTAGATCTAGAGAGAACAGCTGTTCAGTAAGACCACAGGTTATAGGTTTCATGAGAATTTATCACTGTCCATGTGACAGATGCTCTGTCTTCCTCCTGCGCAGGCATGCTGTTAGGAACCGTTTAATCTTTCAACACTTTTTCAACACTTTCAGCAATCTTTCAGCACTCCTCAGTCCCATGTTTGAACAAAGTACATGTGGACAATGTGTTTTGTGCACTGTAATCTACAAACAGTGCTCCTGAACATCACTGTCAAACAAGGTCTTATGTCAAAATGTGGATAGGATAAACAGACCAAACATGCAATCAGTCACATACTGCCCCCTTGTGCCCACAAACATGTTCTGGAATATTTTTTCACAATTCAGTAATTAAAATAATAAGCAATACCATTTAGATTATATGCATACATAAATTAATATATGTATGTAGTATATGCATATATAAAAATGTTTTTGAGCACAAGGCTTTCTACAATCAAAGCATTATACTGCACTCATCGGTCTGTCAGATTTTTTTCTTTCTTTGGGAAACCAACTTCAAATCAGACCATTTGCTGCCACCACGTGGTTTTACACAGTTACTGCATGGGCCAATACACTGCAAACCCATTTTTTACATATTGAAGTATGCAATACAAAAGAATGTTAAGTATATATGGTTGAGGTTGTACCATGCAACAGTCCAAACAGAGGACGGAAGAGGAACCCATCAGACCCAACATTTCTCCACACAGCAGACATTGTGACAGACCGTTTCCAACAGCAGACCTCCTCATGTTCTCTAGACGGTCCACTAGACGCCTGAAAAACCCACACACAAAATATCTGTCATTTTATGTCCATGTTTAGATCCGAACTTGTTATACAAATGACTCCAGTGAGATAATACATATCTTCTGAAGCAAAGCTATACGTTTGTGAGGTTAATTGAGCTGATTTTTATCATTTTAAGCTAATCGATACAACTCGATCAAATTTAAATTTGGCAGCACGCCTGTATCTTTAAATCTTAAGACCAAACATGTACATGACAACTAGTTACAAGTTACACAAGAACCAATAAAAGTTATGGATACACAACATATATGAAGTACTTAAAATATTTTTTATATTTGGATTACTTTAAGATGAATAAAGATGAATGTATGTGTGAACGCCGTTTCAGATGATAACATCATGGCATTTTAATTGTTTGTGTTCAGCTGAATAAACTCATATACAGCTGGGATGGCATGAAGGTGAGGAAATTATGAGAAATTATTAAACTTTTTTGCAAGAAAGATCATATATACAAGCAATAGTTCTTACATTTGTCTGATATTAAGTCAAAAAAGAATCACAAATGTGACACAGTTTAATAAATGTCATACCCAATCCTGTGTTGCTCAATGAGCTCCAGCTGCTCGGCGCGGTGAATAACACCCATAATGATGTCCAGCTCTGTTTTCTCAAGGGTCTGAGCTTTCCTTTGTCTATCTGTCTGAAATGTGCGAATGGACCAACCTGTATGTAACCTGATTAAAACACAGACACGCACATAAAATATTACTCATTAAAACAGACCACTGAGATAAACAATCAGTTTAGTTAATGCGTCTGGATCACGCAAACATTATCACACTAAAAAAAATACCATTTCTTCAATCAAATACACTCACTATACTGGGTGAGTTGTCAAATGATGTTCTGTAATTGATGAAGAAAACCTGCTTACTTTGCTCTGAGGGTTAGTTGTCGGTCATTGGGACACACCCACTGGTCATACTCATTGCCAAACATTGTCTCTGTCATGTTTTAAAGAGAAGCTGTAATACATCAGAATAACAATAAAATACATCATTTTATGAACTATTACAAGATTAATCTCTAACCTTTGTAATTTACAAATAAAAAATACAACAGAACTAATAAGAAAAAAATACTGTAGCTTGATACAATATAATTGGTCGTGACTGTATAATTGCTACAAGCTTTCACCTTTACCGATGAAAGAGTGCTTCACTGGCTATGACAGGTGTTAGATGTTTGTTGTGATACATTTGATTATTATGTAAAAGCAAAGGGACACGGCTCAGCACATCATTCGATTATTCATCTCACGACACCTTTCCAAACAGAAACTCAAGAGTCGGGACTTAATACATTAGTGAAAATGATGTTGCATTATTTTGAATAGAGTATTTTTTCCAGTGTTAAGATACTGTGTGTTTAATGAATAATTTATGAGGTAAAGGCAAGTTTAATAAAAGGGGTTATGTAACATTAATTTCATTTAGGCATCCAATTTAAACCAAAGAAAACATATAGTTTTGAAGTTTTAATCTTTCAAGATTTTGTGTAAGTGTAAATATCCAAAATACCAAAGCTGATAGAAAAGTCTCTTAAACCACCCGGTCACAGGAAAAACCTGACATCCTCTTTTTCCTCACACACACACAGACACACAATCTACTCAGTAATAGCTAACCGGGGTCAAGTCTATTTACATTTCCATGAGAACTCATGTACATTATTTAAAGCTGGTGCGTAGGCCTCAGACACAGATGACAGAGGTTTTAATAATCAACTACTTTGTTACATTAGCAGCCTTCACAGAAAACTGTTGCGTTTTACATACAGAATATTGTAATTAAAAAGCCTGATCACCACTGAAAATCCCCAAACCATCAATCCTCCCATTTAAGGCTTTTGACAAAAGAAAAATCCCCCTGTACCCTCTTACTGCCTAATATAAACAAAACGAGAAGCTGTAATCTTTATTACATTAACTACAGCTCTCCAGGAAAGTCACTTTATTATAGATGAATACACTCTGGCAGACATTCAAGTCTAATTCACTTAAAAGCTGTTAGTAAACAGACACATACAGACGGAGTGTGTTTACCTTACAAGAGTGAGCAATAAAGTGCTGTCACTGCAGGCCGTTTATGAATATAAGCAGAGGAAAGCAGCAGGAGGAAACTCTAGAGCCTGTGTAAACCTCTCACACTGATCTGCGATCAGATTCGCTTGCCTGTCTCCAGCATGGATCAGGTCACATGACCCGAGAACAATTCAACCAAAACATCCTGCTGTTCCACTGATTACAGTGATTGAATAAAGCAACAAAAGACTTGACAGTGATAAAACCAAACTCAGACAGACCTTACATGTGCCACAGACTAAAGGCTTTACTATTGACCTGGCCTTTACCATCGGTCAATATAAATCATGGTAATCTTGTTCGGTAGGCCTGGTAAACAGTTTAGGATAGCATCTTAAAGGATGCATACATTGTAAACGTTTTTGTAGGACAAAGTATTTATGTTCAGTGGTGGTCATGTAATTCAGACTGAATGGGACAAAGTTGCAAAAAACTTGATATGAAATCAAGTTTATATAAATATGATGAATCAAGTATAAGAAAACCTATTCCATAAAATAATTTGCACCTCAAATGCACTCTATACATTCAGTTGGTCAATGAAAGTCTTAAAGATATCTGAAATTGTATGTTATATGAATATGAAAAAAAAAATTTTTTTTATTTTTATGAATTGAAATACACACTAGGAGCAATAACTGCCTATCCAACAAATGGAGAAGGGATGGCTTATAAAACAACATAAAATATATAGTTATTTTATTCATAAAAATTCCACATTTATGAGGTTATTGGCTGTTATGGATATGAAAATTCAGAAAGCAGCACATGCCTGACTGAAAAATCAATAAAAAAAATTAAAAATGGACCTCACGTGGGTATTTAAACCACCAAATGTTGATATCTGAGCTATCAATATGGCGAAAACCTTAGCTAAAAACTTTTTTATGCTAAGTTTGACAATTACCCATACACAGGCTCCAAACTATACATGCCTTTTTTTAATAAAGACAAACATATTCAGACACTTTTTGTCGTCAAATATTATAGTGGAACTAAAGGTAATGTGATGTCTTACACCTGTGGTGGAAAATTACCTTTACACATCTACTATAAACCACCATAACAGCAATTAACAGAAAAGGCGAAAGGAACTTAACAGGTCACAGACACAGGTAGGGCATAACGTGCCTTCTTACTGACATAACATACAAATATGTTTGATAAATGAAGCTTTGTTATTCCCAAACAAATGTGTAAACACAACAAAAGCGCCAGGCTTACCTTGTGACGAGATGTTTCCGACAGAAACAAGCAGCAGAAAGTTTGTTCTTCACAAACGCGCTTCAGCAGGTGTCACAGAAATCCAGTAAGACCGCGTATAATGATGTGACGAGGTGTTTATTGTGTATGATTGAGAAAGTCACTCATAATCCTGATGTTTGGTCCCTGCTGTTTAACAGTCACACTGCAGTTTATCTGTGAGGGGAAAATCCTGCGACAGCAGCAGATGTACAGCTGAACACGTGCTGCCTGAAAACGCGGACGCGCGCAGACACGCGCACGAAATTTATTTTACATTTTATTTGTCCTTTGCGTTTATGCGCGTGTTTGTGTTGGTTTAGCTATATTTGTGAGGGCCAAATATCCTCATTAGCATAGTGAAATATATGATGACAAGCAACTTGATGACATTTTACTGGCGAAAAATGTTTTTCAAAAATCTGCGACCGTTTCTATGAGATCCCATCCCATCATTCAAATTGCTAAACGAACATGCTAAAAAAAAATTTAAACAATTTATTTTTTCTGTCTGTTGTATTCTATTCGGTTCTATTAACCAATTGTGTGTATCACATTTTTCATAAGATGTGTATATGTAAGTCATACTAACAATAAGCAAGAAAATAGAAAGATAACTGTTAAATTATTTCATGAAATGGGCATGCATTGGAAATACTATTTCATTTAAAGGCTCCTACTGCAATGCTTCATACAAACACTTTATAATTTAAATGAGTTGTTTTAAAATAAATGTTTATCTCATTTTATAAGAATCGTATTTCTGGTCAGTTAATAAAAAGTCACAGAAACACACACAACTGAGGCACAGCCGGCTCTCTGAATATGACAGAGTATTGTTTACTACCTGCCCAGAGGCCTCTGTATCCTCTGTATCTTAGCAACAGGGGCTTGTGATAAAAAAAATGCTGTATAACAGAGAAAACACACACACACATACATAAATGAAAAGCACCAGGCTAAGCAACCACTCAAATGTTCCAATCCATGAGGTATTTAATAACAAGACAGTACTGATAGGCCAGTTTTTATTTAAACTTCTTTGTCTCTGAGCAACACAGACAGTGGCACTGCACTTTTGCTGAGGCAAGAGACCTTATCTTCAACCTCTTCTTTAAGAAATATGCTGATGATAGTAATATCACTTTAGATATTATCGTTAAAATGGATCTCCAAAACTTGTGGATAATGGATATATTGGAGTGGATATATTATCCAAAGTGGATAATATATTTAAACTTAACCCAAACAAAAAATAACTTTAACATCTATATACTATAAGCTACACTCAAAAAAGGGACAAACCCAACTGTTCGGATAATTGACACGTAAAATGTCTATTTTGACCAAACAAATTAACATTTTTGCCTAAAACAAACTAGCACAGGTTAATTTATAACCCAGCAGTCAGGTTTGTCCCTTTTTGACCCACCCATGGGTTATAATAACCCTGCTTTTTCACAGTGTATATATTGTTTAATATAACTTATAACTAGAATTATGTAGAATTAAGTTTAACATAATTCTGTAAATTGATGCCATATAAATATTTGCAAATGTATTATATTTAATACAGTACAGATCCATATACAGTAAATAAAATTTGTGTACAGTATAATTATATTGAATATATTCATATACTGTACAGCTAAAAAAAAAACAAGCTTTGTAAAGAATAATTTAGAAACTCCTAACATCTGTGAAAATATGAGAGGAAATGAAAACAAAAATGTTGAGACTATTGTTTCTCAGGTGAACTAGCAGAGGAACCATCAAATCCGTTATTGACAGAAAATACAATTAGTTACATCCAGATGGCCTTAGACCGAAAGGAGAGCATCTGTTACATCCCCCAACAAAACCAACAACTTACATTTACAAAATGGTTTCTGTTTCTGGCAAACCAAGAATGTCGTACTTTACATTTTTCACTAACATTTGTTGTTAGAGTTTAGTAAACTAGAAAGCTAAGCTCATATTGGAGGTTATATCATATCCATCCTAGAAGAAATCACTTTATTGTTTTCCTCAATTTTGCAGGTCACTTTGGAAAAATTTAAGCAGACAAAACACTATAAACCTCAGTGTTATCTCAGATTTTATTCAGCAAAGCATGTGCCTACGATATCTTACAAACATAACATAAACAGAGGGATTGTCCTCATACAAACAGATCAGCAGGTAGAACATTTACAATCATGCATTATCAAGTCAAGGGGCTCGCAACATCTCTCGCCAACACAGAGGAATCAGAGGAAGGATGAGCCGGCAGCTCGGACAGGGAAGAGGACCTTCTACCACTTACAAATACTATTCACTCAAATGCTACAAGCCCAAAGGAAAACTGAAGTGAAAGATCAATATGATCTGAGCATCAGACAGCAGCACCTGTGGAATTGAGGATTAATTATTACTGTTATTATTCATAAGCTGCAGTTATGAAGCTTGTATGGTTTCCGGTGCAGTTATTCGGATGCAAATCTGGTCAAAATAAAACTACAAGCAAACGTCTTCAGACCTAAACATTGATGTGATATGAACTAGATGAAACCATGTACATACTAACACCTCAAATGCAAATATTGCTTTCTAAGAGGGTTTCAAAGTATTTTGCATTTATCCCATGTCAGCTTCCCCAATCCAACCTAAAATCTGTTGTTAAAGTAAACACATTATAAAAGTAAAAGGTAAATAAATGGAAGTGCTTTAGGTTTATTTTGATTTGGGGTTAAGACATGAAATGGGGAGAAAATGTGAAGACACTCACTTTGACCTCAAACAGCAGGATCAACTGGAGAAAACTGGTCTTTAAACATAAAAGATGACGCTATGTACATGGGCGACACAGCTTAACTAGTGCAAAGGCACATTAGTGGTTGGATGTTTGTTTATTATGGGCTAATAATAATGCAGGATGTAACGATGGTGATCAACAACCAATGCAGCTTAAGAGAGTGTGTACAAGCAAAGCATATGATGGAAACTGCTCAAATTATATAAAGCACAACATGAATCACATTTATATGTATTAACAAAGAATTTTCTTATCTGTAATGTTTATGTACAAGTACGCTAGGTTTTTGAGCGTATAGGAAAGGGATGAAAATGAATGCACTGGCAACACTCTCTCATACTATTTACACAACTCCTCTTACACCATGCATGTTTTTGATATGATCGCACATGCATGATATGTACGTTTTATCTAGTGGACAAGAAAACGTATTAACAAAGGAGTAAATATAACAAAACATTAGGTCTGATGAAGGCGACAGGTCAGATATAGCACAACATTAAAACAAAGTCATTGCTTAAAAATCAAATTAAACATCAAACAGAAGCAATAAATGCAAGAGGTAAAAAGGCAGAAAACACAACGGATGGTTGAGAAACAAATGAAAGTACAAATTGTTTAGTTAAAAAACAAAACTAGGTAGATTGCAACAAATATCTACCATAATGATTTACTTTTTTTACCTTAAATGTTAAATGTACAAGAGATTATCTCATATAATCACTGCTGCATCGCTGCTATTAATTTGCTTAACTTTTACAAGTACATTCAGTCGAAGAGTGTCGAGAAACAAACAAAACCTAAACGAGACGTGAAGCGAAAGGCAAGTCATGGCATGACTTTAGATTTCTCACACAGATCAACATACAAATCGCTCCAAATGCAGGCATTGTAGCTCGACTCGCTAACACAGATGTTGAAGCCCATGGGATGCTTGGTTTAGCCTGTCCTGTTTGTCTTAAGGTATGAGAAATTTACACAGCACTGCATTAAATTCATTTCTTTCAGACAGTCACGTTCACAGTAAATCAATGGAAGTATAAACGGTCCAAAACGGACATGCCACCTGGATGCCTGCTGTTATCTCTATAGGAACTAATCCAAGATCATGCCACGACCCACGGCAGAGTTCTACACATCTGCCATTCAGAATCTGCTATATACACCTATTAAAGTGTCATTTATAACCAAGACACAAAGAGGAATGACAAGGCAAAGAGGACGAGGTAATGATTACTTAAGACAACAAAAATCTGTGGGGTCAAATTTTCTATGTGTTATCAACCACACAAAAGTACTGAAAAATGTAATATGAGAATGGATAATTTAGTGGAGGTGATATTCCCCATCCCAACATCTTTAGTCAAACACTGTCCTCTGTTGATACTGGATATACTGAACATTTACAGGGTGCGTAGGGTGTGGGGGGAGGGCTCAGGCTTTTTTCACAGAAATTAAAGAGTCCTAAAATTATTTACACAGTAGATACAGGCACTTATAAGTCTTTGGTTGGAGAGACCCAACATTGCAGAGAAATGCATTCAGAGAGCTTTTTTTGGACCCTTCTTCTGGGTTCAGTAGGCAACATGTAGTTTCTCACAACTTCCCTTTCCGATATGCTTCAGTTCAGATGTTCACCTCCGACCCCGTTTTATCCCGCTGACAAGGCCACCTGTGGGAAAAACAGCATTTTTACAGCATTTTTAGAAGGCACATGATTGTAGTGAACTGAATGACATCAATCATTATGTCCAGTGTTAGTCACAAAAAACAAAAAGGCTATTCCAGCGTAATGGACAGGACATTTGCACTCAAAATCATCTGCCAATATATATATATATATATATATATATATATATATATATATATACATATATATACATATATATATATAAATATATATATTACAAATATATTGAACCATCTGTTTTTATTTAGAGTCCATACATAAAAAAAATCTATGCATGAGTTATCCATTTAAAAAACCTGAAAATATACATGCATTATGAATGTGACAAAAAAAGAACACACATTTTAAAAGGCAAAATAATTTGTAGGATTTCTGTCAATTAAAATACACAAACCGGAAGCAATAATATCCAACAACTGGAGAGATGACTCTTCAAAGAACATAAAACAGCTTCACAAGCGACAATATACATAATTTCAAATACTGTTATACTGTAATGCTGTTGATTATGTCATCAGAGCAACACTTTGGGTGGCGAACTACACAACCTGTGCAACAGACTCTGTTATACTTTAACTAGTAGTCTGATAAGATCGATAATTTCCTTGGTTTTACCTCCAAACAGTCGTACCTTTTCTGAACAGAAATCTGGGTTGTTCTGTCGAACTTTTCCAGGCCTGCCCTTGATGACTGCATAGCAGAACATTGTGATGACCATTACAAACAGGAAGTAGCTGGTGTGCATGAGGTGCAGGTTAATGAGAGAGCGATCGTCCTGTTAGTGAACAGAGAACATGTGACAATCATGAACAGAATACATGTCTTCAATGTAATCTGTAATCTTAAGGTTAGGACACAAAACCTTTAAGACATTTCTCAAAATCTCTTTTTTGTGTTTCACATATACAGGTCATCATTTGTGATAGCAGGTACAAAATGTTAATAAATGTTTCTCTGTATGCATTCCTCCACAGGAACTTGCAAAGCATACAGATGCATTTACTAAATGCTAAAATACTCACATCTGGAACGATGACAGTGAGTTTGGGATTCAATGCATGATACACTTTCCCAATGGCACCTTTGTAACACCAGAATGGGTTGTAGTCCTGCGTGTACTTAGTGTCTGAATCTCGTGCCGTGGTGAAGATCTTGTACCAGGATGTGGCATTACTGTAGGTCTCTGGGATGCAGTGAGGCGGTTGCCTGGAGAGGATTCAAAAATAATGAATGAGGGAAACTTAAATTAGGCTCAGCCTTAATTTGCATGTCTAATTTGTGTCCGTTCCATTTGTTTTGCTTTGGGTTGCCAGATATTAAGGTTAACCAACATAAACTTACACTGTGACTGGGAAGACATTACTGGCTGCTGTGATGGTCATACAGGTGCTGAAGACCACCTGCTCACAATGACCATGAAGAACACATTCATCCGAGTTCCAGGCTACTGGTAGAGTAAAAGTGATGTTCATCTCTTCATGGGCCTCTCTGCCTTTAGTCACACAAATACCCACATATAGTCAGCACATACCGGCCAAACAAAGGGAGCTTACATGTGCATGCAAGTGATATCTAGAAGGTATTCAGCCTCCTATGTTTTCCCTTTATGCACAATGAACCATTGTTTTAACTGGACTGTGTTCAGCGCAACACTGAGAATAAGAGCAACAGCTCTCCGCTGTAATCTCAAACCATCTGGTTTTGTACTAGGTAGTTATAAAAAAAACATTTCCTATGATTTAGTTTTGTCCGACAAGAACTAAATGTTGAAATGTTCCTCTAGGGCCATTTTTCTGTTTGCAGTCGCACCGGCCTGGCTGCATTTGCACTCAAAAAAGTAAAACAACTGAAGGTTGGTATGAGTAGAGTTGCATTTTTTTGTTGTATGTTTGCATTTGTTATAACAGAGACAAAATGTGGATGTATAATTTGCGATTAAAAGGGTAAAAAGACCCTATTCTGAAGTAGGAGCTAATAAAAAGTCCATCCAGGGTGTTGCTAAATAAATTAAATCATTTGCCAAATGTGATCACTTACACACCCAAATACAAAATAATAGAAACATACCAGTAAGTCCAACCTGCTGCCCAAGCACACTGGCATAAAGGTGAGTAATATTGCGTGAATAGCCTCCGAATGGCCTTAGTGGATCCAGGGTCAACGTGATGGGTACAGAGATGTTTATAGGCCCTGGGTCCTCCAGGAGAGGTGGAGATTGGGTGCTGGATCGGGCCTGACTACTTGTCACCGTGCTCTCTGCCGTGGTGGACTCGTTCAAGCTATGCTTAAGTGTCTCATTTTCAGAGATGCAAAAGTCAAGCTCGTTAAAACGGAGAAGGAACGTGTTCCAATCCTGGAAACGTTAAACATGGTTAGGTCGCGTTTGATTACAGCAAAACAAATATTGCATTCCCATCATTCATAGTAATAGCACTGCCTCATTTTGTTCATATGTATTATCTATGGTCTATTTGCTTCATCTTCTGTATTCCAAATCTTATGAACCCATTACATGCAAAAAAAAGAGCTACAACAGACAAAAAAGAACATGAATACACAACAAGATGATGAGTAAATGACAGAACTTTGAGGTAAATAATCTCATCAACTTTGCAATTATGATCCTTATGTTATTCCCTACCTCTGTCATCTCAGGTGATTTGATCTCCTTGATCTTGAAAAAGTACCCAATAGTAAGGAAAGCGATGGCCACAGCGCTGACACTGACCATAAAAATGACCAGTGGAGGACGGTTGCTTATGTAGGTCTTCAGATTCTCCAGCGGATTCAACAACAACACCTGCAGCGGGAAGAAAAAAACTGCCTGAAACTTACATGAACACTGGCATCAAAAGCATGCGATTCAAACAGTGAGTGAATGTTGCAGACATTCATTTGTGAATCATTCTACACTGCGTGCGCTGCTTTTATTTCAAATTTTATTAAGTAGTATTTATTAAGGAGTATTTTATTAAAGGACTGTGTCAAGAAGAAGAATGTTTAAGAAACGGTTTGTTTGGTTCTGGTTTTGTTCAAATTCATTTCTGAATAAACACCCGGTTCTCAATCCTTATGCTTATAAGACACAAAGGTTTGTCATGCACCAAAATCTGGATCTAAATTAATATTTATATCAGAGTTTGTATAACCAGTTGTTTTGTCTTTGACAAAGTATTGAAATATGAAGTCACGCAACCTGATTTACAGCTATCAGGTATGTGTAGATTCCAGTACCAGAAGCTCAGGTATCTGTTGTTTGTGTTGCACATTATCTTCGGCAGGGACAAAGTAGATTAATAATTACTAGAAAAAAGTTTATTACTGCCAATTGCTAAAGTTCAGTGGATTTATCTGTGTAAAAAAACTGTAAGGAAAAGAAACCTGTCAAACATAGCCCACAAACAAACCTCAACGAGAGCGTAAACACTACAGTTGGATGAGTTGGCACAAAAGGTGTAACTCTATGCGTGAATAACCTGAGCTCTTCTGTCTTCAGTTCAAATATTAAGACAAACAAATGACATTGTGACATTGTATCATAATAATTGTTTTAATGAAGGCCATTGTAGTATACTGTCAGCCAAAAAATCCATCCGACAACATTCCTCTAACTTTGCGTAAGCAAAACAGCTGCATGAATAGCAGCTTGTGGTTTTTATATCATACGCATATCTCATAATAATATATAGAAAGCATACGCACATAAATCCTCATTGTTAATACAGAAAAACAAAAATCACATAGAATGAAATCAAATGACAACAGCAAAAACAGGTTACACGGTTTACCAATCTAACGATTTTAAAATAAAAAAATGTTGTGATTTACATTTAATGTAATTTACATCCAGTTGTATAACTTCCATACAAATATGTGAACCAGTGACATGAGTAGCACAAGAGATCATGATGACTTCACACAAGCATTTATTCTGGCAGTGCCATTACTCCTATTCATTGTGAAAAGACTTCCCAATGTATTACTGAGAATACTGATAAAGACTTTTCTTTGGGAAAATGTTTGGTTTGAATTCACGAAAGGCAGAGAAAAAGGATTACAAAATAACAACATTTATTTCAGTAACACTCTTATTTCATTGACAAAACGATTTACAGAAATGCAGAAAGCAGAAACCAGTGATGCATGCTCTGTTTCCTCATCTACAGCTGTATTTTGTGAACATTTCTACTTCATGTAATAAGAAAGCTGTAAAAACAATTAATTATGTTACTCATTTAATTTTTGTCTTCTAAATTTGTCATTTAATCAGCATAATTGATACCCCTGTCTTTTTATCCTATCCTCGGTATTTTGTTGTAACTTTCATTTGATTCTGGGTATATTGTTCTTAATGAAAACTTGACTCCTACAGATGTTTCTAGACAGCACTATAGGGGGGATTACTGGCAGGTACATTCTGTTATGCCCTCTTGGCCTGTATCATACTTGCTAACATTATACAACAGCCTGAAATTATCTCTTGACCTCTTCGTCATCATAACACATCAGATCACGTAAAGTAATGACTTGATCCACATGAACAGTGTTTCTGGTCAACGTCTGGACTGTCCAAAACGTAACTATAACCCCAAAATGCTTGTCTATGTAGTCAGTTTACTAAATTTGTAGTCAATCTAGCTGCAAGGTGCTAGCAACCAGCTCAGACCAGAACGCAGCATTAATATTCTATCCTATCGAAAACCTACGTGCAAAACTGTTTACTCTGTTAATGTACAACTGCAACACCTGAAACTCATTCATCCGCACAGAACAGCGTCAAACATAAGGCGAACCGGAGATCTCAAACTCACCATTTTGCTTCTTCAAGTGCGCACGACAGCTGCGGGCGGCTAACGCTAACAGACTCGAGCCTAACGGGCCCGAGCGACAAACACACAGCTGACAGCGGTACTGCAGTCCACAGCACTCCTTCCCATTATTCGCAGGTGCACTATGTTTTTCAAAACATCATATAATTTGTCTTTGCGTCCGTAACTAGTTGCTGGTTGACAGAAACGGGCTGCGGACGTCTGCCTGCGACTCGGATTTCTGTGTTTGGGAAGCAACGGAACCAATCGCGTTACTTTCACTTCTTCACTCACGCCCCGATCACGTGAGGCGGGACTTGCGAATGTTGAGCAGCGGATGTCATTGGTTTACGTAACACTACCGAGTATGTGATTGGATAATTTTACTGTCAATTATGTGGATAGTTGATCACTGTTGGTTGAATGAGTGGCGGGAGGGAGCCTCAGTCAGCGTCGTCATGACTTCTTTCATGATGTAAAAGAAATATAAATGCGTGCCTTTACGAACGTTTTACTCAACTGGTAAGAAATTTCAAAAATGAAAACCTTAAAATATTGTGTTTTAAACGTTATTGTGGCTGTATTATGAACGTTGTTGTTTGTTAAACTCATTGTAGGGAATCATGGTGTTGTTAAGAGAAGGCATCTGCCCTGGATTAACAGAGGACTTCATAAACAGTTTACATTCAGAAGACATCAGAACAGGTGTTGACCTGTCAGCTATGTGTTTCATAGTTTACATCAGTTTAATTCGTACCGCTTTCACTAACAAAAAGTACTCGGGTACTACCATGTTTTCAGAGAAAAACAATCTTTTAAATGTCGTAATACCAAAATACAGTACCAGTCAAAATGTAGACACAATTGAAAAAATATATTTGCCCCAACATATTAATTTCAACAAAATTTTACTTTAAAAATATTTTTTAAATTGATTACTTGGACCAAATAATGAATAAAAAGCAACCAATAAGAGTCCAGCATAGATAGAAGTTCCTTCAGTGCTGTCCAGGTTGAGATCTCAGAAGCTGGATGATAAAATGTCAAGAGTAGGATTTTACAAATTCTAGACAAAGGATGACTACTTTTGAAGATGATCAAATATAACATGGTGTTCATTTATTTTGGATTCTTTAATCATAACATAATTCTCACTTTTACAATTGTGTTATTTCATGGTTTTGATGATTTTACTTACATCCTAAATCTAAACAAGAGTGAATAAGTATTTGCGTTTGACTGGTACTGTATATAATAATACATTTTTATTATTTCAGTTGAAGACTTTGTGTCATGTAACCCGGAGGAACTTGCACAGAAGTGTTCTTTGTCCTACAAGGTACGTGGAATATTCAGCTTTGAATGTGCATCATTTCAGATGTACCATTTTCAATCACACACAGCACACTTACATGAGTTATGATGTTTTTTAGGCTCTGGTAGCTGTTCGCCGTGTGCTTTTAGCTCAGTACACAGCTTTTCCCATCTCTGGAGCTGATCTTTACCAAGAGCTGTTGGGCTCCACGGCGATTCTGTCCACTGGCAGTCCCAGGTTTTCACCAGCACACACATTTCTATTCTGTATGTACATATATAATGTATTTTGTATAACACTGTGTTGTCTTGTCTTTAGTTTGGATAAGCTGTTGGACTCTGGGCTGTACACAGGAGAAATAACAGAGCTTACAGGAAGTCCTGGTAGTGGAAAAACACAGGTAACCCTTTGAGTTACATGAAACCTTTTTAGTTTTGTGAGTCTGCAAAGTTCACCTGTTCCGGGGTACTGAGGGCAACTGGGTGATCGGTAATGTTCTCCGTGTCTTTTGATTGGTTCGTAGGTGTGTTTTAGTGTTGCTGTTAATATATCCCACAAGCTGAAACAAAGTGTGTTTTGCATCGACACAAAAGGTGGGATGTGTGCAAACCGTCTGCTTCAGATGTTACAGGCAAGCACTTCCAAAACGGAGGAGCAGGTGATCAAATTCTTATACATGTATTAATCTTACTATTGCTTATTCTTAGAGTAAAAGTTTTATTCAAATTCCAAACCCCAAGTATTATAGGCACTGCCGTTCCCGGGTCCAAACACTATCAGATGCAAACAACAAATAATGCTGATATACACTCATGGTGTACTGTAAAACTACCAACAAAAAAAAAATCACAATCCTCACCTGTATATCCATAACGAAATTCTAGATGTCCAGATAAATAAAGCTCATAAATGGCTATTAGTAGCCCCACTACCTAAAACAATGCAGCACATTTCTCTTTTTCAACATGCAGATGGAGGCTCTTCAAAAAATCAAGATATTTAGAGTATTTGATGTCTTCTCCTTGCTTGCATGTCTTCAGCATCTACGATTTAACGGCCTTCAACAGGTATAATTTGTTTTACTAGTGAGTCCATTGGTGTAAGTTGTATAGTATTTTGTTGTAAAACTATTGTGCGTGCACCAGGCATCTATTGGAGGCGGTTCAGTCAAAGCTCTGGTGGTGGATTCAGTCTCTGCAGTTTTCTCATCCATCCTTGGAGGAAAACAGAATGAGGGTATCGTTTTGCAGGATTGCTCAATACTTCATCATATCACTAATATTTCAGTGCTATGAAAAGCAATCACGGTGCTGGTACTTTGCTTCAGGTATGTCACTGCTGATGCAAGTTGCTGGGGAGTTGAAGATGATTGCAAAAGACTTCAACATCGCTGTACTGGTATATACCATTATGTACAGGTTTTTATTATGATAGTTATAGAAAATAAGTCTGTAGTTGTTGGATTGTTTGTAGTTGTGCTCTGATTTGATCATCTTGAAATTGCACTTACTTTGTGAGTGCATCTCTGTAAAATAATTTGATAACGTTTTCCAATAAGTTTCAATGTTTTAAGATTAGTTTATGCATTAGCTAACAATGTATTTTTACAGCATCTATTGATTATTTTTGTTTGTTAAAATGCAACTGTTTATTGTTGTTAATAGTAGGTTATGCATGTGGAACACAAACATATTATATATAATTTAATTATATTAAAATGCAATTCTTATAGGATCCTAAATGTTGAATAATTAAAGTAATCCAAATGACTCTAGTGGGTTAATAAATGTCTACTGAAGCAAATCAATATGTTTATTAGAGAAAACTAATAATATTTTGAGCTTATCGGTAGATACATTGTGTATCCATGTAAACCTACAATTTAATTAGCTGAATTCAAATATGGCAGCACAATAACTTAAAATCTCATTGGTGCTTGCATGTCATGTTACGAAACATGCAAATGACATATGACAGAGTAAATTACGATAGAATTTAGCCAGTTATTAAAATTTTAGAATGCTTATTGTAGTTAATGTTAACAAATGTAACTTATTGTACCCAAGTGTTACCGTTTCAGTTTCTAATGTATTAATTACTATTGACTATAAAAATCATGGAAATATTTTTTGTCAAAAGTTTAGAAACCCTCCCCATAGCATGTTTGTAAAATCATCTGTTTTAAGGTGACAAACCATGCGACCCAAGATGGAAACGGATATTTGAAAGCTGGACTTGGACAGTCGTGGAGCCACGTTCCTCGCACACGTGTACTCCTGCAGAGAGCGGAGAACCCAGGAGCTTCATCTTCTAGCTTACGAACCGCAACTCTGACCAAATCATCACGACAGGTTTGTCTGTTCAGTCTTCAAAAAAAGAATCCAAAAACACTTACTGTGCATTTAAGGAATTTATTTAAATGTTTTTTAATAATAACATTTATTATTACCCCAACTTACACAGTTTGTTTTTATTACAGCCTTGTCATCTAGTAGAAGAGTTTAATCTTTGCCACTGGACCGAAGAGAGCAAGAACTCGATGAAACTAGAAAGCAGTTAACCATAAGAGTACACTTTAATTTATATAAATTAAAATGTAATCTATGTAAGATGACTATTTAGAGTTGGTGTAAATATGTATACTATGACCTTTGTGGTAAAGCTAGTGTTTTTCTTTTAACATACAGTTTTGAAGGACAGTATCTGCCTTTGAATGACCAAACTGATTCTGCCAGTTTTATGATGTCTTTAATGGTAAAAAAAAAGTACCTTTATTAAAATTTTAATCAGAAATGTTTGGCACCTTGAGCATTTTGTATTCGGGTTGATGGAAAACAATTGGAGTCTTACAAGTACCTAAAATTTGCCCCACACATTATGTAGACATTTGTAAAAGAATCACCCATGTTGAACGTGTAGTGCGTTAAAAACCGACTAAATTTAAGCACGAATCAAATTTCTTTGTGTATTAAAGACTAGCTTTAATGAGAATGATTGGGGCATTTGAAAATATACATGACTACTCAAACTACAAGGCTCTTTCACACTTTCTTCACAATTATCCATTTCAGAATTATGCTTCATTAGGGTTAATATTGTAATCGCTTAATCTACACTCAAGTGTAAACCTAAGAAGAAACATCCTGTAAACACACATTGACGTTAAAAATGACACCACTTGATATCATGCTTGGAGTAGGTGGAAACATTGGTAACACCCGAAAGTCTAAAAATCATAAATATGAGAATTCATAGCTGGACATATTGCTATGAACAAGTTTTCAAACACACTTGTTGCAATACCACAATATGGTAAAGCAGTTAATGGAAAAAAAAAAAAAAAATCAGAAATGTTCATACAAATCATTCCGTCTTAACAGCATCATTGCTGTAGTTGGATACAGTGAAATAAGTTTCTATCCTCTTAAGGAGCAGTATCACTATAGGGAAAATGCCTGAGCTTCGTGCTAGCATCCGTAGAGTATTCTCTTCATGTGGTTCAGCAGGGAGGAACCACCCGTCTTTTTCGTATACATTCCCAGATCCAGTTGACGGTTACCTTTTGGCTCCGACTGTTCTCGTCTGGCTCTGCCAGTGTGTGTGTGGCTGAAGCGGAGTCATACTCTGGCACCAGATCTCCATCATACGCTAGGAAGTAGCGTTGAAGTTTTGCAAAGTCCTGCACCGACTTTGGGAGGTAGAGCTTCACACCGGTAAAAATGTCCATGAGAGTCTGCAGAGAAACATACACATTTTAGTGCTTTTGATTAGACTGTGTTGAAATGAAGAATTTAATTTTGTTCTACTAATACTGTACATATAAAACTCAAACTAACAAACAAACCTTTTCATTCTTTGGGTCGGTCGTTTGTATTGACGTGTTCAGTTTGCCTTGTCCATTGCTGTGAACGGGTTCGGTTTTGATCTGCAGTGGGGAAAAAACAGTGAGTTTTGAGGAGAGGACCAAAACAGACCTGAATTATGTAAGTATGATGATGATATATACAAATATGCAGTATATGGGTTTATCAAATGAAGTGAGAACAAACCTTCTTTGCATTTTGTTTTGGGGTGGGTAGTTTTCTCTTAACTGCTGATGAGGAAGATTCGGATTTCACCGGTTTTGATTTGGGGGTATGACCATTTTCTGAACAGATGAAACAATTACAGCATTCAGATTTGAACTTCATATGTATAAATCTAAAAAACCAACCATTTATTTAACCCCAAGTTTGGAACAACAAACATTTTTAGGGTGAACTTCTATCATAGAAGTGTAATATTTAAATATATAATTGACAACAGAACAAACAGAGTCTCTTTATGGTAAATGCTCATCACTCACTGGTTTTGTTAGCAGCTGAAGCTCCATGAGATGTTGATGGAGAGCTCCCTCCACTGTCACCTCCTGAAGAACTCTTGTCATTCTGTCCAGTTTTAGATGGACCAGCGGTCACCATAAAATCACAGTTCTCTTTTGAGATACGGTACAGTTCCTAGAGACAAAAGTAAAATAATTTGATTAAATAATCACAGGAACATCACTGTATGCATTAATAGAAAAACAAAGTATACAAATTGACTAAAGACTATACCTTAAGCTGCTGAAGGTTGGTAGCGGTTTTCCAGTCTTTGTCATCCCGCATCCGAGTGCAGCGTGGGAAGCGGATGGATATGCCGTCTGCTGTGTGCATTTCTGATTTTGAAAACTCTGCACCTGTGATTTCCCATACTGGTGCTGTCTGTAATCGTCGATAAACATGCTGTCATTATACACATTACTACACAAATGATCACAGGTATGTTCTTCTGCTTGTAGTTAAATTTAAACATCTTCAATGTTTTATATGGTCTATTTACCACATTTATTTATACTAAAGAGCCAAATACCAAATTTACTCCATTGCCTTTATCCATTACATGTTCTTTAACTCTAACCAGCCTTTTATTTCACATTACAAGCACATCAGTTGTATGCATCCCCTCAATCGTATTAAAAAGAGGATTGGTTCTTACTTGTGGATCTCGGATAATGAAATCTGGGTAATAGTTCTTGACAATCTTCAACCATCCAGGTATCTTGCTTGGATCCTGTGATAGCAAGATAAACATAAGCTTTACAGTATGACATTCAATGAATAAATCCCATGCAAAAACAACAGATGACACCACAAGATTTACTTTGCCGATTTTGATAACATCCAGTTCTTTCTGCAGTCTGGCTAAGGTTGCGTCATCATAGCCTCCAGAACACTTGGTCACGGTGCACCACTTTTTGGATTCTGGGTCATAGCAGCCCATAAGAAAACTGGACATAATTCCACCTGTGTGGTGCACAAAAATACACAATTCAAATTAGTGTAAAACGCACAGATTATCTGAATTTTACTGAAAACTAGAGCTGTTGATACTGACCATTTGAGCCTTTGCCATAGAAAGCTCCAAGCACCACAAGATCAGCAGTATCTGCCATCGCTCCTTCATTAAGATAATCCTTTTTCACTTTTAACCAATGACGTCTGCCAGGCTCATATTGCCCCTAAAACAACAATAAAACCCGTAAGCTGTCGGGTCTGAAATAAGTGTTACAAAATCGACAGGATGGCCAAATCTTACAATGAAATGTGTGTGACAACAATTTTCAGTTTCAGTGTGATGACACAAACCCAAAGAAATGTCAAATGTAAATTAAACATGCAACATGGTGAAAATGTTGGGGAAACACTGAAAATGTTCTTTACTGCATACGGTTTTGTCAAATAAAAAAATATGCATTCAGTCAAGCTGTACCTTAACATCCTTTAGAACCAATCCCTCCAGTCCCTCTCTGATGACACGCGTGATCATTTCTGCCAGATCAGCAGCTCTCTGTTGGAACACAGACACATCTTACTCTTTTTTTATTATTATTATTTTTTTATTATCAAAATTTTTTATTTTTTGATAACATACCCACTATACACAAGTCTATTCATTATTTGAAAGCAATGGAAAAAGGGAAAAAATACAGAATTATAAATATCACAGCAGTACTGACCGTGACATGCTTCATTTCAGAGAACAGAATCCTGTTTGGAACTTCTACCATATTGTCATGGAGAAACTTTCTTCTCTCACAGAGAGGCCTGGAAAACAAAAAACCCCTTTAAAATCTGATTTGAAAATCAAGCAAACTTTTTCAAGCAAAATTATCCATTTTTTAATATATATTTTGTGATGTTTAGGATGTTTAAGGATGACTCACTTGTCCATGAGACTGACACCATTAAAATAAATGCAGTCAAACACAAACAGACCCACTTGGGCATCCTGGAAAGCTGCTTTCTGCAAAGCACAAAAGCAACTTTGTTTTAAAAAAATACATAATACTTAATATACAGCACGCTGGTCATTATTCCAAATTGTTAGTTAGTAGAAGATAAAGTTAGTTACAAAGAAAATAGAACAGATATTCGAGATAACTATCAATTATACAGTTTTGTGGTCAATATACAACCACACAGTATCGCTACTGGTACTGCCAATCAGAATGAAACATGAAATACAGCATACCTTGTGTACACCAAGAGTCCCGAAAGGCAGAGGTTTACTAGTCCTTGTGTCAATAAGTAGAACTTCAGCATCGAGAATCATGCTTTGACCACCAGGGAACGCCTGTGGTATGAAATCTTTAAAATGGGCCACCTGTGGAAGAAAACAGAATATTAATTTACAAGTACAACCCGACGGTCTGAAAGCACTTCAACTGAACTTCTAATGGTTGCTGGAGGTTCTGACCTTATGTGGGAGTACTGGTTTGAGACTGCGACTGAAGTAACTGAAGTGATCTCCGTTCTTATGAACCTGCACGCGCTCACCGTCATACTTGATCTCGGAGTACATTCCATTAGGACACTTCTTCATGGCTTGCTCGATGGACTTGCACGCCTCTGCCTGAAAAGATTTCAAAAGTATTTCAAATCACTGTGAATAAAATCCATGATAATGAATAGGGAGGGATCAAAGTGCAGTTTTCTACAGCTTTTCAAGACTGTCAAAGTTAAAATAACAGTCTGTAAAATATGCTTTCAGCATTCATTTGTGCAGTGTCTGATATGACCCTAATCCCACTTAAATATAAAGGCCTTTATATAGTCAAACTGGTCTAACATGTATTTGTACATTCCTGCTTAAGAAATCGCTTTGTAAACTGTGAATGTGTTAAAACCAGCAGTAAAGATACAGACCAGCATTGGCTGTACAGGTGTCATCAGAGAGGCTTCCACGCTCAGGAGCTTTCTGGGTCCCGTCCCGTTAGAGGCATCCTGCTGGTTCCGTAGCACCCTGTCAATCACGTCACCAAGGTTACGAGAAGCCTTGAAGGCATCGTAAGCATTGGGGTCGACAGCATCCAGACTGAAGGGTGAAAGGTTACATACAATGAGAACAAGCACACGTGATGCATTTTGCTAATTTAGAATTTGTTTGTTCAGTAAAGTTTCACTTACACATGCTTAGCCCCAGAGTTTATTTTCAGATCATGTTTGACCAGGCGAATGTAACATTTTAGGTCATTTCCAGTGCATCTGGGGATCAATAAACACAGATTAAATTCAGCCAAATAATACATACGTATACATTACATCAAATAAATAACGTTTTTCACACAAAATTAACAAGTTGATTAATTGCCGGCTCTAGTTTAGAGATAAAAACACAATTTTGACAAACTTTTTGGCAATATCCTGAAGTTCTGCCTGCTGATCATCTTCCTTGGTTAGCTGAGCAAGACGATTCAGAGAAGCTTCTACTTCCTGGATGGTCAGAAGGCTTTTAGTTGCCGGGAGGAAAGACTTGCTGGCCTCGAAAAACATTCGCACCGTTTCTGAAACATCTCCCTATGTGAAACACATAAAACACACACACATCTGAATAAACGAACTTCAAGCTTTTTCTCTCAAGATTTTACTTGAGTAAATGGGGTCCAATGTTGTTCCACGGATAAAAAAGGCATACAGGTTTTGTAAATGGAAGAACTTCCATTTTTGGCTGAACTATCCCTTTAATGTGGATTTATACTTTATACAATCCTGTTAATTGTTATATTATTTATACTCATAACACATTCACTAATATTCAGCTACATTACATGAATATTGAAAGGTGTAATAACATTTGCAGAAATGACTAGGGGTGGGGGAGAAAAAAAAACAAACAAAAAAAAAACGATGCATCGGGATTCTTTCTCTAATGATTCTGAATCGATTCTCAAAGATTCAGAATCAATTCTATGTCAGAACTTGTTCATCCTGAATATAACTTTGTTAAAATAAAAGCAATAAAATTAAACTTCAAGATGGGAATAATGTCAAAGAGATTCTAATTATAAACAAAAAGCATAAAAACTCTTTATTTATTTAAAATGCAAATGTATCATATTTGCAAAAAAATTATATGAAGAATCGTTTTGGAATCGGATCGTGAGTCCCAGAATCGGAATCGGATCGCGTAGTACCTAACGATTCCCACCCCTAGAAATGACCAAATCAATAAAATAGTGATAAAATAGTTAACTATTCCAACAAACCTGTTCCAGGTCTTGCACCATTTCATCCTGACTGCAATTCAATATGCGGCTGAAAAGCTTGACAATTTGTTTGTCATTGAGGTTGTAGACATTCTTAATCACTCCTGGGAGGAGAAGCTTCACTGTCAGATACAGATCTCCTTTAAACTTATCTGTAAAGAGAAAAGAGAATCAGCAAAACATTTAAATTTAACCATGAAACCCACAGATCTAACCAAAGTCACATGCTCACCTCCACCAGAGCCCTTTGTCAAGAAGTCCCTGATAATCTCAGTCTTTGCATTGTAACCTGATTTCTCTGCCACTAAGGCACACAGTTTGCGAAACTCTCGCAGTAAGCAGTCTTTATGATTGGGGTCACATAGCTGAGGTGATAAAGCACTACCCTGAGAGGGTTTTGCAGGAGATGGTCCAGGACTGGAGGAAGAGGAACCAGCCTTGGTAGCTAATGTGGATACAGAATGGTATTGTTAGATGATTGACTATTTCTTACATGAAAGCATAAAACAAAAGATCATGTGTATATCTGCATCAATCAAGCTCCAAAAAGAACATTCTCCAAAAACCAAACAACTTGGCAAATAAATACAATTATTCACCAGATAGCAGAATAAAAACCTGCAAAGTAACGCATGGTTTATTGTAAAAACAAGAACCTGTTTCTTCCTGATGCAAGAGATACACGATTCAAAATCAAGACACAGACATTGACTTGCACATCATCCATCAACTTTTACCTTAGTAGAAAGGTCTTATAAAAAGTTTTGTCTCCATGTGGCCACAAAATAGTTTCAAATTAATTCATTTCTTTAAATTAAAATAATGTAAATTACAGTTTTAAATATTCTAACCAATAATAACATTTTATGACAAATGGAAATAACAACAAGTTCACTCGAATGTTGTACCTGTAAAGCCAGAAAACTTGCGTGGGGCATTGACAGTTGGGTCAGCTTGTTGACCTGACAGCTGTCCACTGGTGTTTAACTTTGCTTGCACTTTCTTCTTCGGACTTGCATTGGTTTTGGCCACCAATTCTGCCAGAGAACAGAATCTGTTAACCACATGTCAGGTCTGCAATGATTGATGCACACTAAACAAACACAGCACAACATACCTGAAACATGTTTATTGATGAGCTCTTTATCCTCATCTTGAAGCTCCTCCCATCCCTCCAGCTCTGTAATATCTTCGATCTTCTTTGTGGTTGCACGAGCTCTCTCGAGCTTCTCAAAGATGCATTTCACATGGTACCACTCTTTCATTTCCCCAGCAGACTCGCTGAATGGGTTCGGCACTATCTTGCCAATGCGGACCAGTCCCTTCATAATCTTGTCTTTGCATTTCTTGCAGCCCGCCGTGCCACGTTTGGCATATTCCACACAGAACCTCTGCTCTGCCATCTCTGGCTGGTCACTTTTCCACTTATTTTGCCAGGAATTGTGAAAATAAGAACAGGAGCTGAGACTGATTTGTCGTATTTGTGTCACACACAAAGAGATGCCACTGGGGCTGAATAGAAAGCCCTGAGTTAATAAAGCTGTCCTGGGGCAATGGAGATACTGATGGCTTAGTTTTACTCTGAATAAAGTTTCCTTACAAAGAGTTGGCAGAGATGATCTGGAGAATGTCCTTACTGCCTTGCCAATGCAAACACTACACATAAAGTTCAATGAGAAAGAGCTTCCATGCTGCAAATCGGAAGTGATTTCTAAAAGAGAAGGAGAACGTGCCAATGTTTAAAACATCATTCAGGGGTATTCTATTATTTTTTTACCGTTTTTAGCGTGGGAAACATGCTAAACGCATTTTAAATGTAGGCTGGGGTGAACATGAAGAACAGGTTACACGGACACGCCAGTCTAACACTGCAAAGAAACATAACAATAGCATTTAACAATATAAATATTTACTTAGCCACCACAAGTTAAAAATACTTTAATAGTATAAAATACAGTTTAAGCGAGGCTTGACAGACGTTATACGATGTTGATAAAATAATTCCTTGATTTCGATATAAAATCATTTCTTTAGTGTCACTGTTTACGTGTCGCTTTGTTTTTCAACGTGGAATTAGCTTACATGCTAATCTTAACAGAGATATGTAGCAGGTGCAAACGCATGGCAGAGAAACAACAGAGGTCTTTTAAAGAGAATTTAATTTTACCTTAATTTTATTGCTCTGCTTCTGATTCGTGGCTTCTTACGTCAAGATTTTCATTTCATGAAGAACTTAACAACAAAACGGCATGATTTTGTACAGTCCCCTTTAAATCACACAAGCGCCTCCTCTCTGTTTAAAAGCGTTTCCGGTGCGCGGCGCTCATGCGCAGTAGACATTTCACTGATTTCTGTAGTTGTCGAACAACTTTAACTCGTGTTTTTTTGTTACTTTATTTAATTGTATCAAAAAGAAATATTTGCCTTTTAATAACTATTTTGTACATGTTTAAAA
Source organism: Beaufortia kweichowensis (assembly GCA_019155185.1). Taxonomy (NCBI): domain Eukaryota; kingdom Metazoa; phylum Chordata; class Actinopteri; order Cypriniformes; family Gastromyzontidae; genus Beaufortia; species Beaufortia kweichowensis. Next base: position 3,659,986 of record CM032795.1, on the reverse strand, counting down.
CCCTTTTTTAAGGATTTTTAAACAATATATTTTTAAACTTTTACTAACAATAATATTTTCGATTCAGTCCATAAACATGATCTAAAATCATGATTATTTCATAAAATAATGTTAGTGGACTAGATAAGTACTGGTTAATAAAGGCAAAGCATGTCGCAGACTAGCACTTATAAAACCAACAGATGGCAGTATTTCCATTTCAAACTACAGTTTTTACAATATAATCGAAATGTTTCATTTTGCAAATACAAGAATTAAAATAAAGAATTAAAATAAAACAAGAGCAAAACTTATTTTTCCTAAACTGATAATATTCAAAACTTTTTTTATGGCAATGAGGTTATAAATAATTAATTTTAATAGTCTTATTCTGTTTAATTAATCAATTTCTGTGACATTAATACACAATATTTATATTATCTGCTAAAGATTAATATGTTTTTATCACGGCATAACAAGATAACAAAACTATTCAAACCAAATCTTTATTTCGTTAAATTGAGCAGCACAAATCTTAAATAAAAAATTAAGCCCATATGTGCAAAGCTCCTAGTTACCCTTAAGTATATAAATGCATATTGCACTGCGTTTGGCATTTACACTCCAGTCCTTTGTGTTTTATTGTGTACGGAACATAAATATACATGCCCTTTAGTTTCATCTCTTGGCACACAACGTCAGTGCGCCAGATCTCGCCCAGGGTTAAATGTGCTCAATTAACATACCATTAGAGATCAAGGAAGGGCAGATTATGCAATCAACAAATAGAGATCCTGTGCATGTAGCATCTCTAAATACTGGTTCACATTCATATCCAGAACATAACAGAACAGAATATTCATTAGGCATATATACATTTTAATATTACATCACAGGTTACTAGATGAGTAACCTGTGTTTATTTCTCAGTAATGCACTGTAAATTGCTTTAGATGAAACTGTTTGCCAAATGCATAAATGTAAATCAATCTTAATTGTTTCCCTAAGGGAACAACATCATTAAAATGTATAGGAAAATGGAATTCAGACACACTGCACACTTAAAAACAAAGGGTATTTTACTACAGAATGGTACAGCTTCTTCTTCAATAAAAGGATGCATGCTGTGATATCTGACATCAACATAATGTTTGTGTTTCTTCAGATCAGCACAGCACTATACAAAAAACTAGGAAAAGCAAATGTGCTTTTTGTACAAAAAAAAAAAAACTAGGAGTTTCAAGAGGAAGGTAATTGATTGGGTTTAGGGGTCTCAGTTCACTTGCTCGCATTCAGCTCGGATGAGGTGAGATGTCTCGTAGTACTCTTCGCCAACTCAATTAGGGAGTAAAACACGGGTCCCAAAGGACAGACTGAGACAAAACTAATTGAATGACTCATCAGCCAGTGATTGCTTGTTTACAATTAAAAACAAATTAAATCACAATGAAGCAGAATGATTAAAGGAGGAAAACGGCCTTATAGCAATATGGAGACCAAAAAATGAGGGAGCATGCAAAATTTGTTTTGCCATCGCTCATCCAAAGGTTAAAACAGGATGCATCATTATTTATTTACATGGCATTGCCTTTGTAAGGAGACAGCATGTCAAAGTAAAAAAGTAGCATTTTTGCTTTGATATAATCTGTCCTGAAGTGTGTCATAATTATATTCAAAACCCAACCAAACAGGCACAGACCTGCTCGCTTTGAATGATGCCTGAGACATTGCGGGTCACCCTCAGTCTCTCCCCAGGCTAATGAAAATGTGCATTGTAACATTATTATTTCCATTGATTTGTGTCCAACCTGATGTCAGGACATTTATTCTTTTATTTATGATTCTCTCCTGCCACCACACCCATCGCCGTCCTCAATTTTCTTCTCAACGTAAATCAATATTGCTCTTGAGAGTTTACACTCTGTGCTTTTCCCATACACCTGTCCATTTCTTTGACTCATGACAAATAATGTCCCCTTCTCTTCCTTTAACTCTCTGGTTCCTCTTGTATTTCTCATGTTCTCTCTGTCTGTGTTTGATTTCCAGTTAAGATGTCTCCAGGCATGACTCTACTGTGACCTTTAGTGGGCTGTAGAGGTGAAGAGATACGGGCTGGAAGACGCACTAAATATCTCTGGCTTGGGAGCACAAGATTAAGAAAATTGAAACACTGATATATATAAAAGGATACATATTTTGAAAATATTAAATGTATGAGTAATGTGAACAATGCAGATTCATAAAAAACTACCATAGGTGTTTTTTAATGTGTTGTGAATCCCAAAAAACAATTTGGGTTTCTGCACCAGTTTAGATGAAAACCATCTGATTGCTATTAGCCCACTAATTCAGTTGATTTGTGGATGATTTGAGTATGATCTGTGTGAGACAAGTTAAATACCAAAGTTTAATACTTACAGTTTAGGATTTGTTGAAATTCCCACAGAATGAGGATTAGCAAGCACCATTAATAACCAAAGGGCACATGGGACATTCTTCAAACAAATACACGTTATTCTGCACAAATCACAGATTGACTCATAATCCAAGAGAAGTATATGGCAGACACATAACTGAATTGGATTTTTTAGCTTTTGCCATCCACTGTCAATCCCTCACTATAGATCACAACAACACTTGTCATTGGGAGAATGATGACAAATAACCTCATCTGTTTGAAACAGTCACAGAAAGTTGTTTAAAGCTGTAGCTTGAGAGGTCACATCATTATCTATGAACTTGAACTTCATTCTTCTTTTTTCGAGGGTGATATTCATTAACCTTTCTTATGCAGAAAGTGATTAAATGTCCATGGGAACATAAGTTCTTGTTGTGAAATACAGAAGGGTTGTAAGTCTACTCTGATAAGGGCACTTTGACATGATTGCCCTCAAAGCTGGTGGACGTCACAAGTGTTTTTGAATGTCTGATGTGTTGGGATGTAACATGTTAAACATACTGAACAACAACTACAGCGTGATAACAGCTATAATAACACAGCCATGTCATGTTTCAATTATACAACTATATCTTATCAGTATGTTTGAAAGTAAGTTTTATTAAATGTCAAATAGATCACATTTAGGGTGAAAATTGCTCTAACATAGTATCAAGCTGTACAACGTCCATGAACCAAAGGCATAATAATAAATATGATTTTATAATATAATTATTTTTTAATTATAATTATAATAAATATAATTTAATTTTAATTATTAATATAATTATTAAATACAAAAATTATTTTAAAAAATGGTACTACATCAATATATTTATATAAATATTTAGCTAAAATATATATTGCAACAAATTTGCAAATGGTTACAAATGTAAAAAAACTCAACTTGACTAATTAACATGAATTCGTTTGTAAATGTTAACATGATTTGCCCTTGTCTCAGTGATATTCTGGATAGGGGTGGGGTTACAGGTGTCATTTTTACTTTTTTCTATTAATCATACATTTTTGTACAGTTTACCACGTCATAAAACACTTACAAAATTCCAAAAAAGCTATTTGGACACTTTGTAGGTGTCTTTTAACCAAAGCATCTCACTTCCATTACTTAAAAAAATAATCATTGCAATTTCCTTCCACACATGCTCATGTGCTTGAAGATCAGCAAGAATACCCCACTATTATTTGTCTGATTACAATCAGTGTCGAATCAGCAGGAGAGTCCTATTCATTTCAATAAAATATTTATATTGCTAAAGTATTTAATGACCTGTTTACGATGCTGCACAGTTGTCCATATTTTTACATGTGTAATTTATACAACCCACCCACCATCATCAGAACAGCAGTCCTTCAGGAGCGAGAATAATTTCACTGAAAGCACTTATGGGCAATCGCCAGCCAGGCATGCTCGGCACTGATGGGTGATTTACCTGCTAGAAACTTATCCGTAATGGCGAGCAAAGGTGGCACTGGATGGAAAAAAAAACAATAAAACGGAGAGACAAATGAGAGTGTGAGAGAGAGAGAGAGAGAGAGAGAGAGAGAGAGAGAGAGAGAGAGAGAGAGAGAGAGAGTGTTAATGACTGGAGATGAAAATAAGATTAGCAGGTGAGAGAGAGGAAGAAAGATTGTACGTCGGTGAAACTGAGGAAGTCGGGCAATGACTACTAAAGAGAAACAAAACAACGATTTAAGAAGATGCCGTGATAGCACGGAGACATGATACGCAGATAAGCTGAAAGACAATGTGGGAAAAACAGAACCAGGTAATGGGGAAAAAAAGATAAGGTCGGGTTTCACTGAGAGAGAGAGAAAATTCTCTTGTTAAGGCGTGCTGGAGACACGTACAGGGGAGGGATGCGGCCCCTGGCGGAGCGGCACGGAGCACACAAAAACACTTGATTATTGTTCAAATGGTGAGAGAGGTACTGTGTCAATTTGGAGAAGAACAGCTAGGTCTCTTGACGCAGAGAGGAGAATGGGCAGCTTTAGAATTGAACATGCTGAAAGAAAGAGCTTGAGTGGCACCCAGAGAGATTGTTTTTCCATCGTTGTCTTTGTGTGTTTATTCTCGTCCCCTCCAGCCTTTGAATGCGGGTAATAACGTTCAATGAAAATATATTCGTCTAATGTCTCTCCCTGATTTCGTTGGAAAACGTTGGTGCTTTCATTATGACAATATGACAAAAGGATGCTACACGTTGAGAGAGGTCAGTTTCTCTTAATGCCACAAGAGAGCACTCCGTTCCTGTGAAATAATCACATCTGACTTCATTCTGAGAGTATAGCAGCAACTACACACAACAGCATTGCATACACTGAGGTTAAACATTTTAGACCAAGAAAACCAGAAATTTAAACTCAGAAATTAATAGAACGATTAAGACAGTCAGATAAAACAAAGAATAAATTCTGCAGATCAAATGTAAGCAAATAAATGACATTGGTCATGTTACTGTCTTTCTAGAATAGGTCGGATTTATAAAATTCACCGAAGCACACAACATATAACATTAATAATTACATTTAGCTGTAACTTGCCCGTGCCAGCTCAAATGCATTCTGTCATTAAAGCAAAATAATACAATTATTAAAAGTATTCTACCAAATACTAAGAAAAAAATCTTTTTATTTAAATGATGCTTTCAATTACAATTAAAATACTCTACACTAAAAGCGGACATCACAACACTATACCTAATATCACATTTTTACTCTAGCCATCCATACATACAACAAACACACCTCCTCAGCTCTGTATTCTCCACCCCGCCCTGCGATTACTGTCATGTGACACTCAATAACTCTTGTTCCACCCCAGATTTGATGGCAATCTTCTCAAAGTGCACTCAGCGGCACAGAGCAAAAGCCCTTCTGTATCTCACAGCCTCATTCACTTGGGGACCATTTCTGTGGACTTATACTCAGCCTGCGGACAGAGTAATCAAGACAGATTTTGCATTCTGTGATGGAGAGCCAGAAAATACGGCGAACAACTGCTGTGTGGTTGCAATGAGAGACAGTTTTGTTATGCACAAAAAGATTTAGTGAGCAGCCAAATGCGCCTTACAGCCGGCACATCTAAGAAATCATGCAACAGATTCAGAAGGTTGGAAAAAAGCCTTGCTTTGAATTACATTTATGCAGCCATTAACATTGTTGTATCATTGAACATCTAGCACGCAACCTATAAATACAGTATGTGGGTCTTTTCTGATCTGAAATCAGCTTGTGATTTCGTTGTGTAGCATCTGACTTTAACAGATTGAATGACAGGACTGAGTTACCATTACGTGTGATGTGGAGTCGACCACAGCTCATCAGCTTCAATGCCACACAAGCTGATAAGTCAATCCCTCGGGGCAGACATTATGCTTCTATCAAATCCAGCATGAACATATAGGGGAGTGCTTCACATTGAAAGTCAATGCCATCAGCTCCTAAATGAAGCATGGTGTACAAGTTTTTTGTCTATTATTCCTTAAAAGCCACAGGCACAGTTTTCAAGGATAATCTGGATACCTTTTTGTTGGAAAACTAATGAAAAACAGTCTTTGTCTACACTAGTGTTTTCTAAAAGTTGCTTATCCACACACAGAAACATTGGGAAACGCTTATAACTTGCACTGCGCATGTATACAGTCTAACATTTATTTCCTTTTTTAAATATAATTACTTTATTTCCAAATCTTAATTTTCCATTTTTTTATTTTAAAAAGCATTTACAAAAAATCTTTGTTGTTTTAGTATGGTGTAAAAACCAAAATGAAAAAGTATCATTGTTGACGGGCTTTATGCTGCCTTCATGACAGATTTAGTAAACATCTGGAAAGGACATCTGACCTCTGACCTCTGGGTAGATAGATCAACCTTGACCTTGACCTTGACACGTCGTCATGCCCAACATGCTTCTAGTGAGATTACCGTGGAGCTACCTTGTGTGAAAATGTAAAAAAGCAAACAGAGCATTGAATGATATAAAACGATAAATATTCTGTAAGTTTTGTTAATCAGTAAAATAATGAATACCATTTTGCTGCTATTTATTTTATGTTGGAGGTAGGAAATTTAAACTGGGATATTCCCTACCTTTGTCTCGTCTCAAACGTGGCATAAGACATCGGTAGATATGTGACTCTACAGACATTTCCTACGAAACAATGTACAAAGTACAATGCTCCTCACGTTTCCTCACAGCTGGAAAAAAATACAGCAGCAATACAACGTAACAGCGAAAATCATACCTCTCCGAGCTAGGCTGTCTTTTAGTTTTTTTCTGAAAATCTCAGCGGTTCAACCCCCAAGAGCGAAACCATTTCCATGGTTTCTCCTGTACTGTGCAAAAAATGGTACGTTAAGAATCATTCACGCATTAAATTGGTTTCCGGGCCGAATCGCTTGATTATGTGCTGGACGTGACTTGTGTGTGTTTTTTAACATAGCCGTCAAGCTGTTTTTGTCCATCCGTACCAAGTGCGCCACATCTTTCTGGTGCATGTGGTCTAAATCTTAATGTTCAGTCCATCACAACCCAAGAATCTTATTTTATGCCTAATCTTGTTCTTCTGTTAATCCTAATCTCTAAAGCATCTGCAGGCAGAATGACAATCAAACACACAAAATACTATTTTGTTTTGTTTATTTGTCAGTCGGTTTTTTCTCGCAAAGGAGATGAGATGCAAATTCTGGTTGCCAAGAACACCGACACGTCTTTAATTGTGCCACCTGCTGTGCTGTCGTATGTATTTCGTGCACATACACCTAAGCACCTTATTCAGCAGGCTTGGAGTCAGACATCTAACAGCGTTTTCATACCTATTGTATTATACCTATTTTTGTTTCATACTGAGATAATTAAAATAAACATTGGTTTCTAAATGATCGTTGCTCTTTCAACTATATCATGTTTTTTTACACTTTCTAGTTTAATTTTGTTTTGATCTACAATGACCTCAGAGGAAAATTGTGTTGCTTTCACCTTTTAATGTATTATGTACTGTTATTGTTGTTTTTATTAAAAAATATTGTACAAAATGGTGCATTATTATTATTATTATTATCATCATCAGCGTTTCCCCTAATTGAAAAGAATATGCCCTGGTGTATCGATCTTCTATTGGTAACACATCATCACAAGATATGAATTCACAGGTCAGAGTTCATCAGACCTGACCTTTGGAACACAAAAAGTTATTATTTGCAGGAGCGAAAAAGCAACAAGCTTATGAATGAAAGTCAATGGAAGTCAATAGAAGAAAAAGTCTAGTGTGACTGCCCCACTAATGATGTTTTGTATATAGTTTTTGTCTCACAAAATTCTAAAATAAAGTGGAAATGGGGATGATTTGGGTTTTGGATGAACGTAATGAGAAATAATGTTCTTATTTAAAATGAATTATTAATTAAAAATGAGTATTTCAGAGTGCAGTCTGAGACATCATTTCTAAAACTCAAGAAATGTGATTGTTTTTTAGGATAAAACTGTCAGGAGACTTTCACAAAAAATCACAAAATTGTTGTAGAATTGCAATGTATCAATATTGTCTGTCTCTTCTTATGCAACTATGACATTTAATGATTTTACTCAAAAATATATTTTTAATAATCATATGTGAAGTTATGTGGTAATCATTATAAAAAGCATGTGTTGTATTGAGAACATACAGTAGTCACAGCTGAAAGAGTTTCTTTAACCCTGATGTGTTTTTTTACAAAACATAGCGCATAAATAGCCATTTAAAAGTTATGTATCAATGACCTCTGACTAAAACAAAAAGTTTGAGTTAGAAATGATGTACAATAATAGAGCAACGCTCTCATCCATTCTCTTTTATCACATTATGCTGTTTTGTCTAAAGAGATGAGCTGATACTCCATTCCTCCAATGCTCTTTCTGTAAAGGGCTCCCGGGTTCATTAGGTTCCAAATGGTCCTTTCAATAATCAGCCAATGTAGCTCACGCTCCCATTTTGAAAACCTTCATCTCATTAAATTCACGGTATGCTCATTTGAGGTCCATAGAGAGAAAAGGAGTGATGTAAGTGAAAGAAATGTTGAGTGGTAATTAAAGAGCTGACAGGAATCCTGCTTGGATGAGTGCGTCCACTAGCACCCTACCACCTCTGAGCCTCCCACCACCATGTGATTCAACCGATTTCAGACCCTGGCATACTGCTACTGCTAGACACACTTACATTCAACTTATTCACCTGCCTTTTTATCTTCTGACTTTTTCCACAACTTTTCATTATAGAGACAGTGGAGAAAGTCAGTAAGTTATGGGAAGAGTGGAGATATAAATGCAAATGTGTGTGCACTAACACTATATCTAGAACTAGTTTTCTTGGCGTAGAAAGTTCACGTAGAAAGTTCATCCGGTAACTATAGTTATTTTAAACATGACACATTCGAAGGGTTGCAGAAATGAGGTGTAAATATAAGATGAGACACAATATTGAGACAGCCATGCAAATAATGGTAAGAACCACTAAAGTGTATATTTCTGCTCAAAGGCATTATGTACAGTATATCAGCTAATTTTAATATAAATTAAATTATAGATTTTAATATAAAAATAAAAAAATAAAAAATATCTAAATATATCCAAAAGACTTTTAACCTTTTAACTGTTTCGATATTTTAATTTGATTTGTTAATTTTAAGTAAAAAACCCCCACTAATATTAGTTTGTTTGTTTATGTTTATTATTCTAAAAACGTATCAAATATAAATGTTTGAGTCTTAGACCTTTCCATTATTAGATTAGAATTCAACTAATAAAATATTAAAGTGAATAGTGAAATACCATTGTATCACCTGTGGAATGGTGACAATTAACAGGTAAAATACACATATTTTGCCATTTTACATTAGACTATATGTCTATTTTGCTATTCCACATGTGATTTAGCATTTACTGTTGAAAAATGATTTAAATCTGCATACTATAATCTATGCAATGCTTCATAACAGTTCTAATTCACATGCACATAGATATACATCAGCCCAACGTGGTTAAACAAGGTCTTTTCTCATACTCCTGCAATTTTTATTGTAATCCCATTCAGAGCCATTTAAATTCAATCCAGCTCTAAAATCATATAAAAGCTCTCATTTCAATCTCAGTGTGGAAAAGTACAACTTTTTATATGCACATGACGTCTACTCCAATAAATCTTCAGTTTTAATTAAGCCCTCAACACTCCATTAGATCAACCACTGAATGGCACACCGCAATATGAAGTGATCATTTAAACAGCGGGGTGGATATAGTCAGCGGCTTCTACTTCTATATAATGCACAACTGCCCAACCTCATTTACCCAGTAAAATAAAACCAGACTGGACACTGAACAAGAGCATTACTTTAAAGCATTGATGTAGGGAACATTAAATAATTCCCTTTTATTTACTCCCTTGATGTGCTTGCAGTAAACAGCACCATAATACAAATTATGACGTGGACTATTATAAAGGTTAATAATCCAAGCTCTTGTGAGATTTCTATTGCCAAACTAAATGAATGTCAGCAGCCCTCATTGCTAAAACATTGTCTATGACAGTAATGACAGAGAGATAATGTGAGATCCAGCACAGAAGTGAAAACCCTCCCATCAACATTTTTATTATTTTAAGATATTATTTTTAAGATTTAAACACTTATTTCACTATTCACTTTAATATTTCATAGTAAAATTTTAATCTAACCATGACAAACTATATTGATGGAAAGGTCTGAGACTCGAGAATAAATATTGGACAAATTTTCATAACATAAACTAAACATAAACAAAAAGTTATCGTCAAGGTTATTTTTAAAAATACCTACAATTTAAAAAGTTAAAATATAAATTAAAGAACTATAATAAAATTATAGTTGAAGCACATTATTCATTAAAATGTAGAACTGTGGGTTGTACACTGGGTTGTGACTGAGAATGTCATTTTAAAACTACTGCAAAAATCAGGCAATAAATAAATTTTTATCATTGTGCTCATAGAGTTAATCTGTTGGGAAAGAGATGAGTCTTTGGTTGCTTCTCAAGTGTTATAAAGGTCTCGGCAGATCAGGTGGAGGTTGGGAGGTCCCTTCGGTTGACTGGTCCGTCACGTTCCGAACCATTTATTGGGCCTAATGGTTTTAGACATGAGTCCGGCCAGCAGAGCACTGCAGTAGTCAAGTCTTGAAATGATAAGATGTAGGCAGTAACGATTAGTTGGTCATCAAGCACAACTTCCAGTTTCCTAGTTCACAATATTTACACGTGATGTTAAAATCTGCAGGCAATTCTAAACAGATTTATCTCCAGTAGGGTCTGTGCATTAGACACAAGACAACCTTAAAGCATCCAAGAACATCTTAACACAACATCTTGACATAAATGAAAACATTTATAACATCAAATAATCAAATAAATCCTAGAGGTCTTTTCTCTCTCAAATAAAACTTCTTTTCTGCCCCAAAATAAATAAGACTTGCAGCATCTCTATATTCATCATACTGTATCTGTGTGTGTGTTTGAGATATCTCCTTACAGTTGGTGCAGCAGGTAGATCTCGTCTCGTCTCGCTGGCAGTAAAGTGCACATGCACATTGCTCATCGTCTGCATGTGTCAGGTGGTGAGCATAGCAGGATGTTCTTAGCAACATGAGTACAGTATGTGTCTGGTCCACAGGACAGTCTTTTTAGGATATTAATTAATGCCAACCTTTCTGATCTACACATGAAATCGCTTAAAATTTTGTTTCACTTGACCACAATCAAATGTACTTGTAAATAAACTTAAAACTTGAATTTGCATAAACTGTAAGAGAACAACTTTTTCAAGTGGTTTGTTTGATAAAAGTGTGCTGCTGTTTGGAAATACTTTATGGTATGAATAAGCATCAGTTTATTATACTCTACATTTTACTTACTTAAAATTAATGATTCATGCATGCACAGAATCAGATGCTAGTCACACACAGATGTGTGTTCCAAATGGGAGAAATTCACCTGCAAATGACACTTACATTTTTATGAAAGCAAGTCATAAAACTTTGCTTCTGTGTATATCATTGTATTGGAAAAAATTTGATATTTTGTGTCATTTTTAATTACACAAATCCCTATAAATGGAAAGTCTTTTTATAATCTGTTAGTTCTAGTTTAATGCCCAGGGTTGGAAACTAGAATGCTGCTGGTTTGATTCCACAAGCGAACCATGAACCATCACCATTGTGCCCTTGAATGAGACACATAATCCCTGTGTTGCTTCAAGATATCCCTTTCTTTAATAAATTCATGACATCATTCTTTTGGCAACATGGTGTGAAAATTGTGGAAATAAATTCCATCGACCTTGGCAATGTGGCAATAAAATAAAGATTCTAGACAATTTCCAAAGAAATTAAACCTTCCTTTAAAGCCATTTATCCTGTGGCCTACCCTTTTAAATAATCACCACGTGAAATGTCTTGAAATATCAGCCCCTGTGAGCAGGTACAGTACACACACTCTCCTTGGAGTATACAAGAAAAACTAAATTTGGTTAAGCACTACAGCGATATTTACTTTTATTACGAGCAATATTGAATCATAATTGTCGGCTCACGGCTCACTCAGCCAAAGCAAGTGATTGCACCGCTCTTAAGATTTGTTGTGTTTGGTAAACATCTGACCGCTTTGGGTCGATTGAAAAGGGGATGTGATCCACCGTGCTTGTGCTATTTTCCACATCTTTATGTGTGCCGCAGCCATCTGCTCCTGTTCTGGTTGGTTCCTGCTGTTTTGTTCTGCTCTCTGTGTTTCACTGAGAAAATATTAGTTTAAGTTGACAAAACACAGGAGCAGAAGTTCATGTTCACCTCCATTATTACAATCATGTAAAACAAACTGAAACAAATGCAAAGAAAAGGATTCTCCAGGGCACCATGAAGTTAATTGAGCCTTTTGAGTTTAACTTGTAGATTAGGTAGAGAAAACAAGCTAAATGTTCCCAAGGGAATAGTTCACCTAAAAAAGAAAATTCTGTCTTTATTTAATCACCCCAGTGTTGGGCCAATGCCTAATTTCTAGTCCTCCATAGAACACAAAAGAATGAAAAACACAATAGATGGGGACTTTAGTTTTCAAGGATTAATATAATGCAAAAGTGTTATGAATGTATCCTAAAAGTGTTCAAAAACACTATGTCTATATGCACTAAAATAAAGGTTCTTCACAATGTCATAGAAGAACCATTTTTGGTTGAATGGTTCCATAAAAAACCTTTAACATCCAAAGAACATGTGTTTCCACAAAAGGTTCATTAAGACTATTAAAATTTAAGAAAGAAATGGTTATTTAAAGAATCTCTTATTGTATGGTTTATTAGGCATGGCATTGCTGTGATTGTGAAGAACATTTTGTAGCACTTTTTGTATTTTGTACTTTATTTTTAGTTTGTATTTTGAGTCTTTTAAAGCAGTACTCAAGCAGTCCTAATTCATGATCGTTCACGCAAAAATGGACAATGTGACAGATTCGTGAATGATTCAGTTCTTCTGGTCTAAATGATATGTTAAAAAAATGGTCATGATCATGTTTTTTTAGAAAATAAATCAGTAAAAAAATTATTTAAATTTTACTTTTTCATGCAAAGCTACTGCATGGCTTCGGGATTCCTGCAGAGACTCCTTCATAATGCTTTTGTGACCTTTATATAAGATTGAAAGCCTCTTCATTATAATTGCATGGAAAAGAAAGATCAATGCAGTTTTGTTTTCAACATAAGCAGAGAGTCATACAGGTTTGGAACGACATGAGTAAAAGTAAATAAAAACAGAGTTTTCATGTTTGGCTGAATTATTTCTTTAACATTGTAGCCTGTTTCTTCAGCATTAAACTGTGCGCTGAGTGTAAAGGAATGTGGTGAGACGTGTTTGTGACACGTTATTAAACGAAAAACAAGGATGATGAAAAATATAAAACCTACTTGTCCTTGCAAGACAACTCGCAAGACATAAAATCTTTACTAGGCCAGCGTAGTGCTTTGTTATGATGAAAAATAATCAAACCCTCCATAAAAGATACAATGCAACTAAAGATGTAAAATCATTTCTGTCAGGAAAATCAGTTATCCGTAACAACTCGTGGCATGCCAATTTAGTCTTTAAAGTTAAGTCGTAAAGCTTTATGCTTTGGTTAAAAATAAACAACAATCTGTTATTGAATAAGTACTGTATGTAAATATAAAAATATTGAAAACCGTCTCCTTACCTTACTCAGATTCACAGCCATGAACTAATTATAATGATTTATAAGCTGTCAGTTATGATTTCATGGGAAAAGTCATTTTGACGTCATCTACTCACATAAAGATATGTAAAGTAACCTTCAATTTTACGTTTCAAACAGAGATGGCGATAAAGAGGCCAAAGTTATGAATTGCAGCTTTGAAGTTTTTTATTAATGCACAGACCAGTAAACATGAATCAGATGTGTGATTTCCGATTCACCAGCAGCTGTGCCTCAGTGCCTTGAACAAAGAATAGATTTAGCCCCAGAATCACCATTCCGTGAAGACAAACATCAGGTCATCCGACCCGAATGCGTTTCTACAAGTTTGTTTTTTCCGCAGCTGACAAACTGTTATATTTCCCGCGTCCCGAAGGACAATCCTATGTGATTTCTCCGAGCATAAACTGTAGCAGGATATTGTTGCGAGGTGATGATAATGGTCCAGTGTGAATCTGCATTTCAGATGGCATTGCTCTTTTGAGAGCTGTAGATAAGGATCCATCTCCTGCCATGTGGGAAGAAGTGGCAGTTTAAAGCTTTCGAGACCAGTCTCCTATCATTTAATTGCATCTAGTTTGGTGTTTGTGTGGTGTGCTTTATCTGCCCAGTGGACCCTGTTCTTTTGTTCTCATTTCCTCTGTGCAATAAGAGAGGAATGCAGCTTTTTAATATCAGATAGATCAGAGAAAACTATAAAAACTTCTAAGACTGGGGAAAAACATCTAGAACATCTGATATGGAAGTGAGCTCAGATCAGATGTTAAGGTAGAAACTGTAAGTCATACAGATACGCAGCGGGCAATTCCATGCAAAAACTGAAGTTTTCACATATTTCTCATGAATAGACACATGAATTTAAAAAAAATAAATAAATAAAAGAGTCATCTTTTCTCCACTTATTGGGTTGTGCATTTTAATTCACGGAAATCCTACAAAATATGTTTTTTGCATATTTCCATTTGTTTTGTCTATCTGTCTGTGTCTTTTTTATTCTGTCTACTAATTCTTCTTTAACAGAAATGTTTGCAACAAAAACATTTAACAATTATGAGTTTATCTTCTGAGAACTTCTATGTTTATATACACTTCTCTAAGGTCTTTTTTTTGCACATAGGTGGTCTCTCTTTGTCTTTCTCTTCAGCTTTTTTGCTTCTTCCTCTCTTATTAAACTCTCTCGCTCTCTTTTCCTCATTGTGATAAAGAGTCCACATGTGGTAAAATATTCCCCCTCTGAAATCTGAGCATGAATTTCACTTCTCGTCACAACAGATTGTGTGAGAACTTTAAGACAGCAGGAATTCAGGACACGCGTTTTATGAATGCGAGCGTTTGGAAAATATGTGCATCACTTAGGAACGGCACAGACGAGATGAGAAGTGAAAAAGTTTAGGGTTTGAAAAGTTTCTTTAGCATTAATCTTGACCTTTAAAAATTCCCAAAGCACAAATGGGGGAGCCATGAAAAATACCTTCTCTGATTGAATTTCTCGGAGATAAATTCAGACCGAATGCTGCGCGTAATATAAGTTTGGAGGTCTGAAATCATATCATTCAGGCATTATATCATCCTTTATATATCTTGATGAAGGATCGTAGACACTACAATCAGCAGATTTATCTCCTAATTCACTGATTTACGCTCTTCCATAAGCAGACGGGGCGGGTCAAAAAGAATCAATAGCCTTCCTATCAGGCTCTATTGATTCACTGTGCAGGTTGAATCCCGGCCACCCTGCCATGCATGGAAGCAGAAAATCTGTCTTTTACTCAGCGAGATGCAGAAGACACAGATGGGTCTTTATCAAGAGTGAGGGCTCGGTCCAAAGTCAGCAGTCGATTGTAAACTATAAGCGCAATCACTTGTAAAAGATGCTGCATTTGATCCGTAAGGACGAATGTGTTTGCTCGCCAATCCCAAATGTTTGAAATTAGTTCGGCTAAACAACCTTAAGTGCGAACATTTCTGGAGAGGTTCTCAGAATTTAAACAGTGAAGTGCTGCCTTCACCCCATGGATTCGGCTTCCAACATCTAACTGGGTATCGTCCTCCTTTCACAATTATTTTTCTTCAAAGTCTACTTAATTGAGTGTTTTAATTGCGGAGCAATTGATCCAAGAGCGCTCTGACTAACTCCATGGCTCTATGCTTATTGGAGAAGACAACATGCCTGGTCGATTTCCTCTGCGGGCCGGTGTTTTGGTGATGATTATTGCTGTTCTATCTCTGCCACATTTCAGACTGAGAGTTATTCACAGTGAGATTGTCAGTGGGCCTAGACTCAAATGATGCACATCGTAGGCTGCAAACGCTAGTGCTGGCTGCCATAACCCAGTTTGGAAAAAACTGGCAAGAGTTGTGTATTTACATTTACATAATATTACATTTCTGAAATTGTCCGTTTTTTTCTATCCAAAGTGACTTACAGTGCATTCAAGCTGAACGTTATGCGCGTGCCCTCCATCTCTGTAAATTAAGCATTTTTTATACAGTACTGTGCAAAAGTCCTGGGCACATTAGTATTTTCACACTAAAATGTTTTTTTGTTGTTGTGTGTAAGTAGGAAATATCTGATTTCCAAACATTCCTTTTTATATTTACATTAGATTTATGCATTTTGAAAAACACTTTAATCCAAAGGCAACCACAGTGCATGATACTATATTCTTTTCTTTTTGCCATTATTTATAATAATCCAGTAAAAATGTTCTATGCACAAGGATCGAACATCAAGTGCTACACATGGAGATCTGACCTCACCATCATCAAGTCTGTCTAATATTACATAAAGAGAAAAAAAACTGAAACTAAATCCAAAAGAACTGTGGCAATGTTTTCAAGATACGGAAGTCTTAAGCGGCCATGCATTGTTATTTTTTCTTGTATTGTTTTCTTGACTTTCTCACCACAAGTGTAGCTAATAATTGTCCACAATGGATTTATAAGTAAAGTTGGACGGTGGATGTTTGTGAATTTAGGGACCGTTTTTAACTTTAATAGCATTTAACAGTTTATAAAAATAAATATCAAAAAACTAAAAAATGGGCGTTAGCTGACAACCACATAAACACAGTACAGTTGGTTTTGTGACTGTTTGTTGACTTAAGTCATTACATTTAAATGCTGTAAAAAGTAGCATATCAATGTGTTTGTACTTTAGAGACAGTCCCTACATTTACGACCTGAAGTGACGAGCTCTTTCAGTTTGAGCGAATGCCTGATCTGAATAAAATCTTCAAACAAAACAATACGTTCTGTCAAGTAAACAAGCACATCACAAGAATACAACTTTGTAGTCGAGATCAGGAGAAAATGAAGCTGAGATCATGAGAAAACAATACAAGAGAAAATAACAATGGATTACCGTTTATGTCTTTTGTACCAAGATGCTTAAAGAATCTATAAAAAAACATTTGGCTCCTAATAGAAAGGTTTGTAAAAGAATCATTACATGATTACTTTTTTACTTTTTTTAACCACAAAGAACTTTTGTGCAAAAGAATTATGTAGTCATGTGAATGTGAAGGTTCTTTATAGAACCACTTAGCCAAAATAGACCCTCTATGGCATTGTGAAGCACTTTTATTTTTAAAGGGTGTACAGTGAGCAAATGTTTATGTGAATGAGAAAATTTTTTAGTGGGGCACAACAGAGTTTGTTAATTAAAATTAATTAACACAACAAACATTTTAATGTTGACAATAATCAGCACAATATGAAATATGGAATTCAAGCAAAACAACAACAAAAATCTTAAGCTGAATCTTTTTATGTCTTTGTTATTGTGAAACAATAACAGTTCAGAGGAAACACCAAAGCCTTTAAGTGGTTATTCATGTGTTTTTACAAAAACACATCAGCCTGATTGCATCTTTTAATCTCTGTGAATTTGCATGTTTTATAGAAAATTAAGCTGATTGTGCCCAACAAAGGAATCTGCATGCACCAGATAACAATAAAAACATGTCATCACTGTAAATGAGACTAAGTGAGATCTGAGGATTCGGGAGAAAACAAAATAAAAATATTAAAACCCAGTCCACCCCCCTAAAGCTTTGACCTGGGATGCTGGAAGCTTACTTGTTCATTATACATCTGAGCGTAAAGCACAAACAACCCTTGATGCTCTCTAAAGCACATAAAGAGAACAACCATCCTATTAAAAACATGGACCAGGCTCTGCGTATGGGTCTGCGTAAAATATGCGTATGGTACTTCACTTCGGTTTCCTTTTTATGCTATAGAGATCCAAAGTTTTGTTATAAGAATGATTGTATATGTCAGATTAATTTACAAAACATTATTCATAATGATGTCGTCTATGATCAAAAGGCAAGTGGATTTTTTTGCACAACAAACTCATGTTGAAAGACCACCGGATCACCACCTTACAGAAAGATTTCACCCAAGAAGTGAACTCAAGAAAAGAGCAAATACAACCTACATTTAATTACAAACAGGTGCGCAAAACTAAGAAACCAATCAAATAACAGTGGGCGGGTCTGTAATCAGTTTTCCAAGATACAATTATTGTCAATAACTACAATTACAATATTTGACAATAACTACAAAATACAAACTTGCAACCCTATTACTTGTAATTTTGTTATTTTTTTAAAAATTGGTTTTAGTTTTGTTGTTTATTCCATTTAATTTTGATGTAAATTGATGTTAATTCCTTGAAAATTATGAAATGAATAACTGGTTATACTTTGAAATGTCAATGATTTTGGTACCAGTGTTGCAAAAATGGCAAACCTCATATAAAATGAATAGAACATAAAATAAAATTTAATATTTATATAAAATATAATACAAAAGATCAAAATATTTCATTCAATATTGAAGGTCAAGCACCACATTTCTCTGACTATTTGCTGAAAAAGAAAAACCTCAATTTTTTGAAGCATCAGGCCCAATTTTGCTTTCTATATTTGGATATGTTTTTTTACAATGACCTAGAGCCGCAGCCTTGAGCTTTGTAGACGAAACAGCAAGACACAGATTCAAAAGAGGTTTTTTCCGCCCCGTGAGGGATGGTTGGAGCTCGCCGGTGAGTTTGTGAGATTCAGAGGTCAGAGATTTTTAATGAAGTGACTGTGCTGCAGATGGTGGACTTCACGCTTTGGATGTCGATTCTGCAAAGAAGCTCTGGACAAGCTAAACAATGTTTATCAATAGAGATAATTATAAGCTCTGAGATGGCCTTGCTATTGACGAAACACCTTGAAGTCCAAAGCAATAAATCTTTTTTTATAGCTGAGCTGCTTAATCCAAACAAGGAGAAAGTGGGAATACTGGGCCACCAAGAGTCAGCTGGACATAAGGTGTCAGTACAGGAAGTGACATCAGGGCTGAAGAACAAAAGGTGATTTGTTGCCACTTTAGGTATCTTGATTATACACTGCAAAATGGATATTAATTGTAAATGTTTCCATTAATAGTTCCTGTACAGTAGTTGCCTTTCCTTAGTTGCTTTTTTTACAGCTATTAAGACAAGCTTTTATTCTTGTTGGCAGATTCACAGCTGTGTCGAGCACATGCCACCCAGACGGCACCACTCAGCAGGTCATTCACAAAACGGCGACCAATTTATCACACACATACCTGCTGTCCACCCGCCTAATGCCCAGAATTCTCATTCATCACGCTTGTGTAGGCTCAGTTTCACTTATTTACGCAATCATCACATGCAATATTCTGAATGAAGTATTTTCAGACGTTTAAATAAAAACCTGATTTACCTGCGATGCCGCCCCAGTAGAGAATTAATAACCTGGTGCCAGATGCACAAAACGGAAAACAGACGTCGACAAAAAGTCTGGGTGATCACGATTAATCTGAACATACTGATGCTAAATGAGGAGAAATGAGGGTTTGGCAGCTTTGAAAAACATAGTCATAACATACAGTGTTTATACAGTTTTTACACTTTTATCACAGCTGTGTAAACATAATTATTGCTATTTTCACATTTAAGGTTTTAATTGTTTTGCATTTGCTTCTTGTGATTCTACTTCACATTTACTTTATATACTTTCTTTTTTTAAATAAATGAGCATTGAACAGCTTTAAATATGAATACTTTTAATATGTTTATGATTTATGGAACATTGCATGTAAAGAATAAATAGATTCTGAATGTATGAATACTTATTTACACAAGCAGGCACAGGCACAAAAACATCGATGCATTCTTATATTTTAATAAATATTAAACAAACTTTATTATTTATTATCTTTGCTATCTATACTTTATCATTTAATGTATTATTTAAGTTTATTTACTTTTTAACTTTATTATTTAATGAACCTTAATGATACTATAAAATATAAAATGGTATTATAAAATATTTTTGATATTAGTGATTTTATTATTCTCTCTATCTGTTTTATATTTTACATAAAACAAGGCATGTGTTTTAATTATAGGTAGTGTTGTCTATTGAAATTTTAAAAAATTCCTTTACAGCAAGCATCTTGCTGTATCTAAATGCATTAATAAATCATTAGGATTAAATAATTAAATATTCAACGTTGAATACATCAACAAATACATATGTATTCCCCACACTGCTCCATGCATTTAAAGGGCTGAGACTAAAACTTCAGAGGTCAAAGCAGTTTGCCTCTAAAATCATTAAAAAGATGAAACTTTCTGAAGTCCCCTAAAAACTAGATGTAATGAAGGTCAAGTCTTTATGAAATATCTGCACAACCCTCTATGATGTCTTGTCCATCAATCACTATGTGTATTTTAGTTTAATCGTGTGGCAGCTTCTCTCTGCAGGTGATGAGGTCATGGGGTGTGACAGCGTCTGTCTGGTAGAAACACAACTGGGTTCGGAGTCACATTGTTTCTCCTTCATTTGTTGAAGTAATTAGGTTATGAAGGCACATAAATCAAAAGAAGCAATTAAGAATAGTATAAGAGCCCCTTAAAATGTATACAAGAATAACACGAAGGCACGGATAGATTTAGATTTGTTTGTGCATAAACCCACATAGTAATTAAAAGATCTTAAAATTATAACTGTACTGGTAACAAATTCAGTATCATGTTTACTCGCTAGTGGAGGAGGATGGTTTTGAATTTTCCAGTAAAGAACACTGTACACCGAATTCATTTATCTCCAAAATAAGCAAAAATGTATTTTTGTGGGCATTCATTCACTTCACAACTGGAAGCATCAGGACACAACTCTACAACACTCATGCACTGGTTTTTATTATTATCATTCCAGTCTGTTTCCCGATGGATTTAGCATATGGTCTGTCGCCTTCATCGCTATAAATGTTCTCGCACCCATCGCGCTGACAGATCAGCCATGCAGACGGGCCCATGATGAGGACGACTCCTCTGAGAAACCCATGTGAACCGTTAACCTACAGACTGAGATGTTGACTTCAGAAAAAACCTGTCAGAAACACTTAATGTTTCAAAGTTAGAAAAGAGACAGTCGAGGAGAGCTGAATTCAGGTATGTAGAAGAAGAGCAGAATTTCAATCATGCTCTCACAGTATGAAACATATGGGAAATCATAATTCACTTACTGAGACTACAAGAGCAAAATGGAGGACTGCTGAGTTTTGCTATAATTTCTGATTAGGTCTGTAGTAAAGTGTTGTTGTTTGGACGGAGCAAAATCTCTTAAGAACAATTATTTCAACCATCTGGTGCCTTCATAGCAAGTATTCCTCTTGGCAGTCAGAGAACATGCAGTTGCCTACTCTATTCGAATACCATTTTCACTTAAGCTAAAGTGTAAAGCTCGGTAAACATTACATAAAATAATAAACAGACACAGACAGGCGTTTACAAGAGGAAGCCAAAACCTCAAATACACAAAGAAATGTCTTTGTTTTGAGTAGAAGAATTGACAGTATGATTAGAGCATCTATGACAGAAGTTCAGAAAGCATAAACAAACAGCTTTATGTTTTTAAGTTACACTTGACAAAGCAGCACAGCTAAGTCATCTTCAGAATGTTTTGCTTTACATTTATAGCTGTGATCCTGAAACTCCTGCATTTTAAAATGGCTTTGAGAATTGAGGATTGTAACTTTAATAGTATTGGGTTGTTTGCCACCATAAAATATATTTAAAATAAAATATCACAAGTATGCCTTCACCAAAAATGTCATTTTCATATTATCACGTTGGCATCAGGACCCCTTAGTCAATCAGTTTTGTCATAATTGCATATGTTTATACTATAATACAGTACATAACGTGAATCAATAATTCAGTGTATTCATGGTATACACAATTATTACGCATAAATGCAAAATGTACAAGTATACTTGAAAAATTATTTTGAAATAGCAGTTGCAGAAAATATGTAACATAAATACAGTATAAAGTATATTATAATATATATAAATATAGTAATGCCTTGTGCAAGACACCTTTAACAATTTCCTAAAGAGTCAAAGCAGCTCTTTTATCTTATGTACAGAGTTCACAGAAGCCTTGAGTAAAGAGTTTAATTCCCATCGATGCACATTGATGCTCAGTGAGTTGAAACTGGCCGCCTGAGTGGTCTGATCATTATTTACCTCTGAGGAGCTGATCTCTGCTGGTCAGTCTCCACTGCACTCATCACACTGACACATCAGTGCATTCACAAAACAGCTCAGAACTAAATATTTAAATTTAAAAAACAGAAATCATCTATCAAATCTATCTATCTATCTATCTATCTATCTATCTTCTCCTAATCTATCTGGATCTATCTATCTATCTATCTATCTATCTATCTATCTCTGTTTTGATAGTGGATGGATGAAAATTGATTTAATAATTGTTATTATTTTATTAATATATATATATATATATATATACTGTATTACATTTATTTGGCTAAAGTTAAAAGTACAAAACATATACCAATCTATTACAGTAAAACACTTTATGACATATATCTTTGCTAGAACAGTAAAAACCATTCAAAATTGTGATTTTAAAATTGAGTATATATATATGTTTTAATAAATTTTTTTAATTTAATTATGGTGTCTGACATATTGTAATATTTATATAATAAACAGTTTTTATGTGTGTAAATCCTGGTGTGCCAAAGTGTCCTTAGAGTAATGCAGTCTACCAGAATCTCTTAGACTGCGACTTTGTGGCAGACAGAACATAGATCACAAACAGCCTTACACAAGTATGGATCAAACATTTTCCTACGTGCTTGACTGCCAAAAACATTTAGCTAAACAGAAAGTCCTGGTGATCGATGGATGTCTAGCAGCTATGAATGTCACAAGGTGGTTTGAAGGACCATTACCTGGATCTCTCTGCTTCTGGTTTCCACTGATTGTGGTACACAATGTTCAGCTGGATAGATGCCACCATTCAGATCTTAGAATGATGGTTTTTGGGCTCACATCCAGGTCTGGCGGTACTGCCAACATAGTGCATTAGGTTTGCTGTTCTTGGAACCGGTTAGTGGAAGAAGACAGACCTTAAACACCTGCTGAGGCTTTAATCATTCAGCATCCTGGTTATTAAGCAAAGCAAGATTATTGTGGTCGGTCTATATTGTAAAATGATACTTGGTTGCTTTTACCCAATGCCTCCACTATAGCTTGATGATTTTTATTTCTGTCCATTTGTGGAGCAGCAAAGCTTTCATGAAAAAAAAAAGGTTACACAAGACCAGAACATCATGTTATTGTATGTTCCAGAATAGATGGAATCATTACGGCACTTGGTTCAAGTTACTATTTGCTGTTCGACAGGCAGTTTTGCAACAGTTCTGTTGTCTGCAACTTTTCACGACTATGTTCATGAGCAGTAAGGCAGTGCTTAACACCCACAGACATTTTCCAGTTATTTCTTTTGCATGGCTCCCTATAATTATTTAGTCATTTTATAATTGTAGGTATATATATATGTATTTATATATAGTACCAGGTAAAGGTTTAGACACAAATGTTTCTCTTTTACGTAATCAAAAGATGTATATTAGAATGTTTGAAATTACTTTTGTAGACAAAAAAATTGTGTCAACGTATTAATTTCCTTAATTAGAAAACTAAAGTTTTATTTAAAAAATATTTTGATAATTGACAAATGTTTTGACAAATCAAGCAAATAGAGCAAAAAATGACTAAAAAGCAATAAGCCAATAAGAGTCCAGCATTCAGTGCCGTTTAAAAAGCATCTCAGGTTGAGAACAGGAAGCTGAATAATAAAATGCCAAAAGTATGATTTTATAAATTCTAGATAAAGGATCGACTACTTTTGAAGATGATCAAATATAACATAGCATTCATTTATTTTTGGATGCTTTTGATCACAACATAATTCCCACAGTTGCAATTGTGTTATTTCATAGTTTTGATAAGTTTACTACTATTCTAAAATGTGGGAGAAAAATCTAAACAACAGTGAATAAGTGTTTCCAAACTTTTGGCTGATACTGTATCTTTTTATATATTATTATTTTATATTTTCTTCTGTATAAAGCACAAAATGTATTTTTCCTCATTGTTTTCCAAGTATGTTGCTTATCATGTTGCTTTAGAACAAATATCCTTCCTTTCTAAGTGGGCATTTCTAAACTACAATATGCGTCAGACTCTAGTCTATATCAAAAGTCTCAAGACTACAATGATAGCAAACTTGAATAAACTTTATTTAAAGCACACTGGCTTAAACTCGAGATGACCACACATAGTGAAATAAGTGCAACTTAAGGTGGAGCTACGAACTGTGTGCAACAAATCCTACACAGATCAAATACAAGCAAAGCAATTAACACATGAGCTCCATTACTAAAATCAACACAGAAAGTAAGTCCCAGTAGTGTCATCTAGTGGTTTAGATCAGAAATTCCCACAAAATAAATACACACAAAAATAAACAGGCTGCTGGATCAGTCTTATCAGATTAGGGGGAGAAGTGTGTAAGAAGCTTTTGTATGATTTCGTCACAGATTTTGCAGCAAATTTGGTGCCTGAACAAACTCTGCAAATACGAATACTCTGAAAGTACTAGATCTAGGGTTACTTAATTGGCCGAGTTTTTGGCAGAATTGTACAAGTCCTCTATAAAATATTCAGAATCGGTTTGCAGACACATGTGAATTATTTATGGCTGCAAAATGAAAAATCTGAGAAATTCTACAGGCCAGCTGCACAGGCTTTGGGCATTTTATTTTTCCACTTATCTAAAAGCATGCGCTTAATTATTAATGGCAAAAATTGTCATCCGGGCTTTGTATGACCATGTGAAGAGCAACGAGGTGACACTGGAAGTATCTTTCTGAACACTTCACTGACAGTGAGGCTGTACAGGAGGTTTGACCTCTGTGTTGTGGATGTTCGGTCAAAAGCACATTCAGATTGAGAAATGCTTTAATCAAGCAGACCTTTATCTCAACCACAGAGAACCGCTTTCAAATTACAATGGATCTCATCCTGGTAAGCCATTACAAATACCTCTCTGCTTTGTTTGAACATATACCAATAAGAGCAGGTGACATTTAAATTTACAGCTTACAGAATATGTATTTTATCTGTACTTTAAAGTGCTCAAAGTGACATTTGAAGATTTTTGATCTAAAAAAAGGAATGTATCAAAGTGGCCCGCTAATCTTTTTATTAGAAAGGGATTTCAGTCCATAATCTATTCATATTTTTTATCTAAATACTCTAGAGTATATAGCAAATAAAAAAATGATGATGTTCACATTTAGCTCTTTTTTTGTGCGCTTGAAGCATAAACAACTAGATAAGTTTGAAGTCTTTAGGGTTTAATAAACAAGATTCTGGGGTTGGATTTGATTGTACAATTTGAATTAATCTTTTATTTATTAATACACTGTAGTATTTGTAATTTTTTTATTTTTTGTCAATTTTTATATTCAGTAATGTTATCTTTTTAGCTTTGCATTTTAAAATCATATATCTGTATTGCTTTGCTTCGGTGTATTTTATTTGTATTTGTATTTTTATTTTCCCATTAAAATTCTCTTTTTTTTCTTCCTGATTTGTACATGTACAACACTAGTTGTATTTTAAAGTGCTCTATAAATAAATTGACCTCGACCTTGACCATGTTTTAAGGAAGAAACCCGATTACAGGATTCAAAAGCATATGTAACTGAAATGTGCAATGAAGAGAGAATCAAAACAAAAAATTAACATACAATCTGTGTGTGTTATATTATCATTAGGAACAGAGGAGACAGATACATTTGCCTTGTTAGTGTGTAGTCTTGTAGTCTGGCCCATCATATATAATAAATGGATTCAGTCAGTTGGCAAATGACAAGGTCCAACCCACTCCTGCCTCTTTACTCTGAACAGATGGAGCTTAAAGACATGCAGAATTATAGGTACTAAGTGTGTGTGTGTGTGTGTGTGTGTGTGTGTGTCCGCTTTGTACAGTGAAAACTTTTTTTTAACAAAAAGTTACAGTTGTGTCTTTAATTTGCCTTCTCTTATGCTTGGAAATAGTCTGTGACAGTGTTAAAAAACATGATTGAGATCATACTTATAAATCTATGTAAAAGTTAAGGGTACAGTTACATTGAGGTAGAAACTAAAATGCACGTTAAAAAACATTTTACATACATAAAACAAGCGTTGTGTGATAAAAGACATTACTCTGACATGCAGGTCTTCTGGACAAGCAATTCCAGCAAAAAATAATAACAAACATTTTCAAGAAATCGATTTCACCTACATGCCATGGTGCATTTGAACTCTTGCATTATTTGTTTTACGCTTTATTATTTAGCATCTCTCTGGTGGATCTGCCACAGGGTACAGATGCAGCAGGATTTTGTCGGACTGAATAATGATTTAAGGAAATGACTTTCAATCTCATAAGGAGAATCAACTGTGCAAGGCGAATTTCTCTGATGTCTCAATCAGGTATCATATCAAAGTACCAGAGAGACGGCTTGCATTATTGCAATTGTCATTGTGTCACACCTACACTTAAAACATTTAAAGACATTTCGCATAGAGTAGGAGGCGTTTTGCATGCAAATGTGATAAAGCATTATTTAACAATATAAAATATAATAATTTGTCTTGGCAAACTACAGTATCACTGAGATCTTTTTCAACAAATGGCACAGATAAACACCATTAACATCCAAATGATTACAAGTGTGTCACCATTTACTCTATCTAAAGTTGAATCTGTTTCTGTTTCATTACATGGCTTCTATTATGCAGACATTCTTCAAAAATCTTCCTCTTGTGTTATATAAAAGAAAGTCATATGGTTTTCAAAGGACATGAGGGTGAGTAAATGTTCAGCAAACTGTCATTTTTCTGCAAACTATTCCTTTAACATTGCAGCAGTTTCGGCCATAAAACACACCATCACGACACAAATGGCCGATGCTTTATGCTTCATATAAATTGTTAGCTCTTTCTTATGAGAGCAATAAAGAGGATTTGGTTTTCACCATCAAGCTCGCAATGTCATTTTTAAAAGGGCAGGATAAAGTTTCTTACATAGCTGAATTTTTTAACATTGCTCCCTGCAAGGCTTGAATATTCAACAGTGTTTACAACCGGTGGCGAAGGAAAAAACATCTACTAGACGCTTCCTGCTGGGAAGGTCTGTGAGATCCATCCTCAAAGGTACATTGTTGTTTTTCACGTTGTCTGATTTTGCATCTGCAGGGACGAACTTCTTCAAGAGTATTTGCCCTAGAGAGAGACTCAAATGAGAGGAGACGGTAGATGACAGCGCAGACAGGATCTCAAGGAAAAGTGTTTGCACAGCGAGCCTTTGCTGCACACTCCACTGCGTTGCCAAACAAGAGCCAAAGTGAAAGAAGCCACATGTGAAAGATGACGAGCCTTCTCTCCCGTTCTCCCCGAAGGTAAATATTTGTTAACCGCGGGAAGTATGTTGAGGCAGTGCTGTGGAAATGAACCGAGTTTAATATAGATTGTGTCTAGATCCATTAATTAACCTGGAATGAGCTCAAACAATGTGAAGCTTTCAGATCATTTGTGTTTTTATCTTATCTGTTTGCTTTGTTTAAGAAAAAAAAGATTTATTTTTAGTGTTTGTTCTACTGTATTGGTTAAATATATACTGTTAAAGTCCCTGTTGGTTTTAGATTTTTTTTTACATTATCTGTAATCTAGTGAAAATTAACCAAATTTAAGCACACAAGCAGTTTCTCATTTACGCCAAATACAAATCATCAATTTTATGACATCATTTTGCACCTCAGCTTCTCATCAGATTCCAGGCAGTGAGGTAATTAAACGCCATTGGCTATATTAAAAGAGGGAGGGGCCACTAATTATGTCCCGCCCTAGTGGAAATTTCATCAATGCATCAAACAAAACTACTGCACGTATATAAAAGCATTTCATCCAGCGGTTATTTCAATGCACCTGAGTGGGTCTTTAATATGCCATAAATAAATGCGAATGGAAATTTTTTGATTGATGATGATCTACCCACCCTGTATTCACCAACAGCAATAAGCATGACGTTTCTAAAGCTGGTTGATCAAGCAAGTCTTTCTGGTTTAAAACATTTTTAGTGAAGCCTGTAAACTACAATCACATGTTGGGAACTAGAATCCAAAACTGCTTTTCTTAGCAGCGGTAAGCTTTATCACAGTGATCAACACCCAGTGTATGGCATGCAGTCTAGACAAAAAATACATTGGGGTAAAAACATCATTCTGAAACTCAGCAATCTGACAAGCAAAAAAGATCTAGAAGATGAGATGACGTGAAAGCGTAAGCATCAGAGAATCCTGAAGGGAGAAACGCAGGCACATCTGACACATTCATGATGCAATGTCTACAAAGTTTGAAATCGTGAAATTTTTCTTATACGGTGGTGTAAGTGACTTAAGATGGAGAACACAAACAACAAAACCCTGTTCTCCGAAGACCTGTCAGCATATGTGAAGACACATAATGATTCACAGGCAGAAAGTGCGTCTGGTTTGATTGGCTAAAAAGGCGTGGGCCATTCCCCTGACAGTTTTTGATGCTTACAGAGCTCACGGCTGTCATCAAGGGGTCAATATTTGACTGGGGAGATGTTTTTAGTTCTTGGAAGCAACGTATCAATCACAAATATTTCACTCCACCAGGTTGAGAACTTTTATTAAATTGTCCATGACAGTTTCACTATTAAAAAGTGAAAAAACAGAATGCATTACCTTTTACAGTTAATGTATACACGGATCATTTATGTTATTGGAAAATATTTTACAGCAACAGTTTTTTAAATATTTTTTTTGGCTTAAAGGCTAAATATTACATTTGTAATTTTATAGAAAAAGTTAGTTCTACATATAAACAATGCTTTCTCATTTGTAAGTCGCTTGGATAAAATGTAAATGTATAGAAAGAAAACTTTTTGGTAACGCTTTACAATAAGGTTATATTTGCATTAAATTTACAATAAGCAATAGTTTTTTTTGGCATATATTAATTTTTAATAATGTTACAATTGTTCATGTTAGTTCATTGTGCATTAGCTAATATTAAAGTTACAACTTTTGATTTTGAAAATGTATTAGTAAATACTGAAATCAACATGAACTTATATTAATAAATGTTGTAGTATTGTTCATTGATAGTTTATGTTAGCTAAGCATTAAATAATGGTAACAAATACAACCTTATTGTAAAGTTTTCATATTTCCTTTTGTATTTCAGAGAAAATTTTTTAGAAGTTTTACTAGTCGCCAAATTAATTTTTTTTAGTGATCTGGCCCTTTAAGAGAAGTCAACTCTTCTAAGGTATGATAAGGGAACAATATGGTCCTGACATGGAAAACATTTCTTCAGTCTAGAGTAAAGTCCAACTGACCTTATAATTAAAATAACACAAGCACATCAGATGTAATATCACACAAATTAAAATGCAAATAACCAGCTAAAACCTTAAAAGAAGGAGGCAAAAGCAATTACTGTCACGACTTTGACAGTGGCCCCAAAAATGCAGATTACTCTTCTGCTGTCCTCTCATGCACACAGCCATCAATTTACATTTAATTCAATTCAAATTCATTCTACTCTCCCATGTATTGTAATCACCGAAAGGTCCTATTTGTCACCAATTGGAGGAATTACACCGGCTCGGAGAAATACTCATACAGGCACCTTATTTATTTACAAAGAAGTCTCAGAGCGGTTTTATTATGACTACAAAGCCCAAACCACAGAGATGAAAGAAAACTTAATATGATGAGGCATAAAAACATGCCTTTTAGAGCTCAGCAGCGGCACGGGGCTTTAGCTCAATAACGTTTGAGACCTTAAAATTATGACTGGAGACTGTATTGGACGTTTAGATGCATGCATTTGAAGAAGTAAACATGGATATGATAAATTCCTGTAAAATATCAGCCTATCGCTATGAAGATTCATGTACAAATATGATGCAAGTCGAAGCTGCAGCAATGTGCAGCCTTTGGCTTTGCGTGGTAATAAAACCACCAAAACTCATCAGAGGGATACAAATGTGTATAGTAACCTATAATGTTTCAATTTAACACATAAGTGCAGAAGTTATGTAAGATTTGCATAAATGTTTACATTTATTTCACATATCTGCATTTAAAGCAGAAAGTACATAAATAGTGGACAAATAACATATGTATTTGAGTCCATCAGACCTCTTTTCCTTTTAAATTAGCATTTTTTTCGTTAGTTGGTGGTTGTTAGTTTTGTTAGTAGTAGTTAATGGATGTTAGTATTGTAGGCCAACAGTTCTGAAATTTGTGTAAGAAACACTATATATAATGAACATGTATTTACATTGAAAAAGGAAAATAAAAAATAAAATATCATTGATTCACCTGTGTATGATTTAGATAGAAGAAGATATTTTCTGCAGAAGACAAAAAACATACAGGTTTGGAATGACATGGTGAGTTAATAAAAGAATTTCATTTAACTATCAATTCAAGTATCCCTTAAAAAAGACTGTGAATTAAATAATCACTTTACAAAACATGGTAATTTTTTGTACTTTTTTGTACTTGTACAAGTTTTTTTTTTCAGTAAAGACTTGGTAGTAATGAAAGCAGAATTCTATCACCTTGTGAAAATCGTGGAAACTAAATAACATAGTCTGAAATGACAGTTTAACAGAGATAAACTCTCATCAAACAGTACCCTACATTAATGCCATCTCATTTGATGTCTCTTACATGATTATTTTCAAGATGTGTGTGATTGCTACAACACTGGTGAGGATAAAGACTATTTTACATACAGATTATGTCATTTCCTGTAGATATAGGTCCAGCGGTCAGAGTTATTTCTTTAAAATAGATCCCCTCTGAGAGTATGGAAAAACATGAATCTTCCTGGAATTGTTTTATGAATGGGAAATCTGTCCCCATATACTCACCCTCATGTCATTACAAACCTGTAAAATGTTCTTTTTGCTGTGAAACACTAGGTGAGATGTTTAGTAGAATGCTGATGACAGTGACCACTGGGGCCTGACAGCACATTGGTCACCATTTACTTTCATCTGATAAAAAAAGAAATCATAAGATTTGGAACAACATGAGAGAAAGACAAAAACAATCAAATTCTTTCATTTTTTGTCATCACTTTAATTTTTAGGCAACAACAAAATTGTCTTCCAAATTTGGACTGGAATATTATCAGAGCTGCAAAACCACATATCGACCGCACCAAGCCGGACAAAGCATGCAAAAGAGTGACAGATCTCACGCAATCTTACAGAATTTGGCTGTCGTAACGCCAGCCGAGCGTTCGGCAAACTGAGGATTGGAAATCAGACGTATACTGCAGTGAATGAAAGAACAAAAGCATTGAAATGTTCAGATGAGTGCTCGTTTGAGCAAGAGTTCACACATGAGGAGGCTGGAAACAGCAGCGCAGAGCTTTTTCACCCACGCCAGAGGAGCATGTGAAGCTTCCGTTTCAAAAGAAAAGCGTGAATGTGAAAACAAGACAAAAACATCAACAACTAAGGCATCTTACTGTCTGTGCCATCTTATGTAACTACAGAGAATGAAAGCTAAGATAACAATGATGTCTTTCGTAAAAAAGTGAGTTTGTTCTTAGATTTCCAAACATTTGAATTTGAACTTAAAACACCAAATTTGTAAATAATTGTCCATGATTCTGAATCTAGCATTTTTTCTTTAAACACATCTACATGTAAGGCAGTGAATTTATGATAATCTAATTAATTAGACCATATTTTCTAAGTATCATCCAGTCAAGTTTATCTCCAAGTATTTTCATTTCTTCTTCATGAACTTGAGATTATATTTTTAGCAGCTGTGTTGATTGTCTCTC
Organism: Beaufortia kweichowensis; assembly: GCA_019155185.1. Taxonomy (NCBI): domain Eukaryota; kingdom Metazoa; phylum Chordata; class Actinopteri; order Cypriniformes; family Gastromyzontidae; genus Beaufortia; species Beaufortia kweichowensis. The sequence goes on along the minus strand of CM032795.1, from coordinate 3,627,989 downwards.
GTAAATTGTAACTTATATTTCCCAATGTTTATAATTTTCATGAATATCTTGTTATGAAGGACAAAACAACATAGTTATGGTAATAACTACTAGGAGCCTGTGTTGGGGCACGACTGCTTTAAAAGATAAAGAAGAACTTATGAGGGACATCCCAGAAGAGTCTTGGGTTTCTGCATCAATGCGTACAGTCCTCGCTTTCACCTCTTTGCTGGAATCCAATACTATTGAAATGGAAGAAGAGTCCTTCCTATCATACTCAATGGGCCAGAGATGTGACGTTGTGACTTCACCTTGAAAAGATAAGACATTCTTTATGAGGTTCTAGACGTGGTGCCCAATTTTTGGTGATCGGTTCTACAATCTTATATAGTCTACAGTTATTGTATTTCTCTCATTCTGGTTTAAATTGATATTAAATCATCCATTTAGTTTTTTATGACTTTTTATTATTATTTTATGTCAGTCTTTTTATGGGAGCAGGGATGGAGTGCTTTGTTTCATATTAGTTGTATTGTTTAAAAAAAATGAAAAGAGAACTAAAGAGTGTCACTACAGAAACAAGATTTTTATTTACTTGAAGAAATCCCAATTTTGGAATAAATCCATAAAAAATGTGGATGTAAGTCAATGTGAGATTTTTAGAATTTAATTAAAAATCTCCTCAAAAATAAAGACTCAAAATCAATATACATGAAACTGAAACTTACAACAAACCGAAAGTGTTAAAACAGAGAAATAGAATTAAATCCTGGTTTTGAATAAGCTCACATTTATGGAAGTGATTATGATGCTATATGTCCTTGTCCAAACACCCTTGAGTTCATCTTTGATGTCAGGCTGCATGAGATCTAAGGTTTAAAATTCGGCTTCACAGTCGACCGCACCTTACCCTATTTCACAGAGTCACAGACAACACCACGGCACTTCAGAGTCAGAGAGAGAAAGTGAACATTTTCAAAGGGAGCAGGATATTTGTTACTTTTCTTTAACTGACAAATTTCCAATTGAATAGTTTTGGAAACTGTATTTTTTTCTTTTATCATGAAGGATGGGAAACGTGAAAAGAAACACGAGATGCTTATAAATATAAATATAATCGTGAAATTGCATGTAGAGCTACAAAGGGTGAAGACAAAGCAAGGGCATTCCTGTTTCATCGGCTCATCTCTGCATATGTTCCATATGTGACAATAAAAGAGAGCGAGAGAAAGAGAGCGAGAGAGTGAGAGAAAGAGAGAGCAAAAGTGTTGCACATCTATCACAGTTTTATGACTGCGCCAACCTTGAACGTTGTTGAGGGCCTGAGAATTAGCCAAGAAACATGCTCTATGCAAATGTGTGAACACAGGAGTGAGCAAGTGTGTGTTTCTGTTAAATGTGTGTCTGTTACTTTTTTTTTTCCATTTAATTCTTAAATACATGTGTTTCCATCACTACTGCATTTTCTGCATGAACAACAAGGCGTGCTGTACAAATTATTTGTAATTTATTTTACTGTTGTCCATATTTAGTTTTTAAAAAGTTTGTGGTATGACTAAAACACTAAAAACACTACATATTCATAATAAAACCTGTATGGGGAATTTTAAGCAAATGTCAACCGTACCATGACAAATCAATACGTTTTTACCATACTGATAGCTCAGATGTCAATATTTGGTGCTTTAAATACCCATGTGAGGTCTCTTTCAAAGTTTTTACAGCATTATTTGCTTTAAAACGCATGGGTTTTCATAGTCAGGTAAAGTGCCATTTTCAGAGTTGTCACATCCATAACAGTCCATATTCCTTTTAAATGAAAATTACAATAAAATAACTATTTTATGTTTTTTGAAGAGTCATCTTATCTCCATTTGTTGGATATTATTGCTTCTGGTTTGTGCATTTTAATTTACAGAAATAAAGTATGTTGCCTCTCAAATACACGTGTTCATTGCTCATATGACAAATTAGCCTTTCGGGTTGCTCACAAACTGACCTGAAAGAGAAAATGAACAATAAAAGAAGACAGTTTAAGCTAATGCTTGCTATAGAACCCCCCACAGAAATGCAGAAAATATGTTCAAAAACTAGAAATGTGTCGCCTACAGAAGCTTTGCATAAACAGACTTGCTTATCTCACGTTTAGCCGTGTCAACAAAGAAAGATTATATCCACAAGCTTAAATACACATTCGCATTCTAAAATCGTTTGTTTTTCTTTAATGGCATTGCAGCTGTGTTGGCAGCAGATGTTTTCCCGCTTATTTAAATGATGCCGTCCTGAGACTGCCGGCAACAAATATAAGTGAATGATTCCCGTCCTATACGGGAAACTGCCTTCTCTGTAGCTTAAGGGCTCACACGCGCACACAGATACAAAAAAAAGCAGGATTAATTAAAATGGTTAATCAACTATAAGCTTGGAAATGAAGAGCCTGTGGACGTCACATCAAGCTGCGTGCAAAACATAATCGGCATAAATATGAGCTCTGAAGTAATTCAGGCTAGCAAACTCACTCTTGCGAAACAGCTTCAATCTTTTGCTTTTTAGAGCGTCTCGGATATTTTATCCACCAATTAGTGACAGCAGCCTAACCGAATGGACTGTGCTATAGGTCGTAAACGGAGCAGAGAACAAAAACTGTCCTTTCTGTCAGCAGATCCTATAAAGCAATCAGCAATGTCCATGTTAAACATACTCTGGGATTGATATGGAACAGATTTGTCTAAGTGACCCATGAACAGACAGTCACTCAGGGTCTTTTAATGGGTCTCATGCATGGCTGAATACCTCTTACTCTGAAACTAATGTAGCGGGAAGGTATGAACACAATGGACAGATTTAAGGTCTTATTTGATCACATTTATGCCCTTGATAAAATATTTTTAGGAGATAACTAGCAGTGACATCAAGTTTGCAGGTGATTTTCAGTTTCACTTCATTTACAAAAACAACTTCCAAATCGTGGAAGCATAAGGTTAAAACCCAACAAACCTCAGGGTGGTTTTGGTTGTGGATTCTGCACACCTCCAGCAAGCAGTAAACCCTTTCCAAATGAATACGCTTTCAAATAATTCACCGTAACAAAAAGCCCATGCAGGCTGTTTACTGCCAAGCTCTGGTTTAACGCGCATAGCTATGAATGCGAACAAGTTCATGACTTGTGAATAAATATAATCAGAACGTAATCATTTGCTATTTTATGTGGGTAAAGCTTCAGACTCATTTCTTAGCATCAGGCTGGGCTACGTTTTGTGTAAACTGGGATGGTAGCTGATGTTAAAATGACACTGAAACACAAAAATCTCTATCATCTACTTATCTTTCAACTGCATATAGAAATATTTACTAATTGTATATATCAGGGTGATACAATACTCTAACTTCTATTTGCTTTCAGTACTGTTCAGCATTTCTCCATTGCATGTCTCACATCAGACTAAGTGTCATTATTGTTCCGCTTTCATTTCGCGGAGATTTGCTGTCTTGTGGCCATGGATGAGTCACCACTAATTGGTGAAATAATACAGCCTAGCTCAGCAGTCCAACAGCAACGGGCCCGTCCATTGCAGTCAGCATCAGCTTGTATAAATGTGAACTGAGTTGAGAAGGTGCCAAAGCATGTTTAGCCAATAAATCACAAAGTGCCTACTCATCTCTGGCCGTCCGGAGCCAGCCATTAATCAGATTCTGACAAATGACCACAGCTCGGAATGTTCCAGCTATTATCTAAGACTCCACTGTTTATTAAAACTTAATGAATACAAGATTAATTAGACTTCTACGTTCACATCAGGGCCACTTGTGAGTACATTACTGATAAGGGAACCCTTATTAGTAGCTTTTGTTAATGGTATCGGTTATATCTCAGCATTATAATAAAGAGGTATAAAACTTCAGAAAGAATATGAATATCTGTGCGAGAGACCAGCTTTGTTTGGCTGATTTGTTCTTACATTATCAAGTAGTTAGGACTCGGCTTATCTCGACTCTATTCAGAGGGACAGAATGGCTTTGGTTTTACAACTCTGTTTCTTACTCCAACAACCCAAATGAAGAATTAAAGCAATGTTTTTCAAGTCATTTTAGGCATTTCAAGTAAAGTCATGATTGTTCACTCTAACAAATGGACAAGCCCAACAGTTGGGTTGTAAATGAACCCAACCTGCGTTGTTTTAACCCAAAATGCTGTTTTGTTTTAACCCATGGTTGGGTCAAATATAAACTTTTGTTGATTCATTTAACCCAACAGTTGGTTTTGTCCATTTTTGACCCAACCCTGCGTTAAAATAACCCAACCTTTTTTTTTAAGTACAGAAACCGGTTTCACTAGGGGTGGGAGAAAAAATCGATGCATCGATGCATCGGGATTCTTTCTCTAACGATTCTGAATCGATTCTCAAAGATTCAGAATCGATTCTATGTCAGAACTTGTTCATCCTGAATATAACTTTGTTAAAATAAAAGCAATAAAATTAAACTTCAAGATGGGAATACTGTCAAAGAGATTCTAACTATAAACAAAAAGCATAAAAACTCTTTATTTATTTAAAATGCAAATTTATCATATTTGCAAAAATTATATGAAGAATCGTTTTGGAATCGGATCGTGAGTCCCAGAATCGGAATCGGATCGGATCGCGTAGTACCTAAAGATTCCCACCCCTAGTTTTCACGGCTTTGTCATGTTCTGCTTCCCTTTACCTGGGCTATTGCCATGTTCACTACATTATATAACCCTTTGCATGAACTAATTTCCTGTCATTACCAACACCTGTGTCTTGTTATCCTTATTTGTAGCCATGTATATATACCCCTTTGTTTCAGTCTTGTGTTATAGGTTGTTAAACGTTTGTTCATGTATGTTATTTCCATGGTCCTGGTTCATCGTCTCCCTGTTCTTGGACTAAAATCATCAAGGAACCCTGCATTTGAATTCTCTCGCTGTCTGCTTATTCCAACTACATTGCACTAGCAGTGATATTAACTAACCAAATGTTCATCAACCATCCTTTCTTTGAACTACATCGGACAGAAAATACTTCGACTCATTAAGTAGACCCACTGGAACTGTCAGATGGAGCCACTAAAGAAGAGCAATGCTTCACTATATCTGGCTTTGATGACCTTAAACCTCGCTTAGATCTTCTCACCCTCTCTAGTGCATCTTACAGATAAGTTCTGATGAAATGATGAAAACGGTGCAGTTAGTATCAAATGAAGACAAAGCATCAGCTGTCGTAGCCCATGTGCTATGTGCTCGATTCAAGCAACGCTTATGTCACATCACCCGGCAAATGATTTCCTGTTATGTTAAAGATATTGACCCATACAAGGAAGGTCATTGACAAACTATTGCTGCTATAGAATGGCTTGTTAAGGTTTTATAAATGGCTTTTAGTCATTTCATAGTGATTTGCAAACTCCATTAAGCAATCACAGGCTTCATATGTGCTTCAGTGACTTCACATGATATCACATCCCAGAGCTTCATCATTCTAGATCTATTCTGCACATTTAATGAAGAGGTCATGGGTTTGACCCAACAGAGAACAAACACACTTATAAAATATTTACCTTGAATGGACTATAAGTTGCTTTGAATAAAAGCATCTGACAGATTCGTATGTGTACCGTGAGCTTTAAGGTTTTACTCTGAACATAGTGTTAAATAAAGTAGTATCTTGTTTCCAGAGTAACCATTTCTCTTCTGTTTATTTATACCTCTTTACTGGAGACTATGAATAAATTAATAAATAAAGGTAAACAAACATTTTATTTTCATATTAAATTACACAATCTTTGAAGTTGAAAAGTTAATAGTCTTGTTTTTATGTTTACTGAGTTTGTACACAGGCAGACAGTTTACACACATTAATGTTCATTTATATTACAGCGCTGCGATGGAAAATTAGGGCTATTATGAGCCCTGCTTAGTGCTCTGTGTGTCCTTTAATTTTGCCTCTTTGAAAATCTGTTGGGGAAGCTTTTTGGGCAATTTTCCTTCCTTATTTATTTGCATCTGCGAGACTTTTAATCAAAACAAAATCTTCTCAGTCTGCATACACAATTATCAAGTCTTTAATAGACCATTAACCTCAAAGCAGTTTGAAGACACTCAAGGTGTCATTGTTCACAACAGTTTACAGATAGTTACTTTGCTATCTTTGTCATAACTTCTGTATGAGAGAACTGCAATCAGTAATAGCGAATAGTCAAGAATTTCACATCCACTCGTCCACCTCTTTATAATCTCTTTAAATTAAATCAAACTTTTTACTAGTTGGTAAAATGGTATGGTATGATTACACGTTGAATGCTAAGCTTACAAAATAGTTTTATATTTGCAATCTTACAGTGACTTAAAGTTCTCTAACGAGACACTGAACAGATTATCCAGAACCAAAGGTTTGTGACAACAGAATTGCAAAAATAATGATCGTTTCAAATGCTGCCCTGACATTGTTAGTGTCATGATCTAACAGTTAACCCAAAGGCAACACAATGTCCCATTTAATTGTTTCTATGGACATATATAGATTTTTAGGGCATTTCCTATAGTTTATCTGTGCACTTTAAGAATATAAAAAAATCAATAAGCAGTAGTATTCCTTTTCCTGAGGTCATTCAGACACAATAACCTTTTACATGCATAATATATAGAGCAATAGAAAGTCTGAGTGGGACTGAGAATTGATATCGATTACCGAAAATACTTTATGGACATTTGAGAATTTGAAATAAAAATGCATATTTTTTATATTCCAAAAACAAAAGTTATGTCTTAATTTGTTCACTCTTATGTCATTCAAACCCTGTATATTAACAGAAAAGATATTTTGCAAAACATTGGTTACCGGCACCCATTAACTTCCATTCACTGTCATAGTTTGAAAATAAGGTACAATTGGTGGCGGTAACCAGCGTTTTGCTAAATATCTTCTTCTGTGTTCAGGTGAAGCAAAAAAGTCATACAGGTTTTACATGAGGGTTAGTAAATAATAAAAGAATTTTTATTCTTGGGTGAACTATCCCTTTAAATGTGCTTCTTTGACATCTTATGCCACAAATTGTTCATATTGCCAACACGAGACCTAGTCTTATAATTTAAGAATTTTAAGGTCTTGACTGTCTCTCTCATCTCTAAATTTTACAAATTAGTAGATTAGTAGATTTTGTTTAATGCTGGTCACATGTACAAATACATTTTTGAAAAAGAGAAAAGATTCCTCTGCTGTACAGCTCTGCTCCATCACAAACCCAGTTTGCCTGACTCAGCTGAATCATTGAACCACGACTGCCTGAAGTTTTCTATCTACACATTAATTGTTTCCCTAAATCTTTAATGTAATAGATGGCCCGGCCCATCCAGGCCCACCGGTGTCTATGCCAATACATTACACAAAAACACTGTCCATTTACATGATGTGTAAATAACCTGGAGTATCAATTTAACTAGCATTAAAGTTGAGAAGTTTGTTTAATACATCATCCTTCATGTGTCACAGTCTTAACTGTTCCTATTATAGTTCTAGCGGCTTTTTGTGTTACAGCCCATTATGAGTACATGTTGTTTTTTACCCTTTGGCAGAAGTGTAGCACCATTATGTAATTTAAACCCCCAACCCTAAACAACCTTATTTTGGGGTTTAGGCCGTCAGACAATGGCAAAGATTAACATGTGTCTTCAGATTGCTTCAGAATAAAGCATTGAAATAATTATTGCATGAAATTATTATTTATAGAAACTTTACTTTTTTTGTAAATTAAAAGACACATGACAAGTGGAATTAATAGTCTTAGTCATAAAGGAAAATGTATGCAATGTGATGTTTATGTGTATTAAAATATTTTATGATACAATTTAAAACTGGCCATGCCAGTGTCTAGAAACACAATACTGCAAAAGTTACACAGTTTTAGTAGATATTTAAGGCTATTTTTAATAAAAACTGCAGTTTTTTTCTCAAACTCTCAAGCACCCATTCAGTCTATTCTCTCATGCAACAAACTACTCCATTCATGATATGTTTTCAGCTCGCACACATTCATTTTCTCCCCGCTGTGAGACTTAAATGTCTTTAATCATGATTCTTTCATCTTTATGTTTGTCTTTATTATGCTAACTTGTTTCCTCGCACTCTTTTGATTTCATGCTTCTTTGATCCAATGTCTCGAGTCACCAGCTTTACCTTTATTTCAAACGTCTTTCTTAAGGTAAAAATTCTTATGATCTTACTCTGATTCTCTTTCCAATATTAATAATCGCTCCTGGTAACAGGTGCATAAGAGAACCAGTTATTCCTGCGCAACTAAACACAGTACAGCGTAAATTAGAACACTCGTGTTATAATGCAACACACATTACTACACTTAAATTGGCTTGGGTCATGTGATCACATTTAGACAGGACAGAGTCCAGATACAAAATTCAAAACCCAATTCAGGCCTGAGCATGTTATAAATAGTTTTTTGGAAAATAAATGGCTGAAAATGCTAAATTAAAGCCTGAAAGTAGTTGTTTAAAGGCCTAGGACTTTTCTAAAGCTCTGATAGAAAGAAAAATTCATTAACGTTAATTAACTGTACTTTGACTTATCATAACTGTAACCGAAACGTTCCAAAGCCACGGATCAGGTAAACCATTATTCAGAGGAGTCAATTCATGTACGGAGAATTAAATTTCCTCTTTCAATTTTTCATTTTAATGCATCTCTTCAATAAAAGCTTTCAATTAGGATGCATTCCAAATGAACTTCTCTCTCCACCCTCCATCAAACGCCAGCGAGTCTATGATGTGTAATAACTCCCAACCTTTCAATTATGAGTGGCTTGAAGCGGTGACATCCTGACAACTCCCAGCTGATGAAATGTCTGGAAACATTACATTGTTATATTACAGGTTACTTCACCACCTGATCTCTGCTTCCACAATCCACATACCTGGGGAGTGATATTACATTTCTCAACTCCATCTTAATAACATCAATCTTCTGTTACAGTCACCTCTGTACCGCTGTTTCCTAAATAAAGACATGGGTTTTCTTCAGTCCAAACTGTTGGCGCCAATTAGACCTACTTGCTGAAGAATAAGAAAGGTTTACCTGAGGAATTGAGGCTTTGGCACCGGGGCCAATAATTTAATTTCCCCCAAGCCCAATAGATCTGCTGTGTGATTTATAACTTGTCTCACTGCTTTGATGACAGACGGTTATGTCCCCGCCTCTCAGAGGATGGACCGGTGTGAGAGAGCAGGCGAGTGTGACTGTATTTATGTGCCACATACGGACTGTTTAACATCTGCTCAGCTTTATCTTCAAAAGTAAAATGCCTTTGGGGGCATCACCCGGTGAGCTGACATAGTTGTCAACCTTAGTGCAGGTATACTGATACAGGACAGATATGACGTGACAGGTGCAAATCAGTTTACTTTCATTTTTTCAAGCATGGCAGAAGACCATGAAAAAAAACAGTAACCATTGTAAATTATTAGAGTATAACTGGACCAGTTTGAAAATGTATACTGGTCTAAGATGGTTAATGATGGTTAGTGCTGGTCAATCCATCATAACCATGCCAGGATAGTATTTCATGTGAAACTGATTAATTAAGGGAGACATGCTAGTTTAAAAGCATTGTAAAGACACCAGTATCCTTTACTGGGAATTATAGTAGCATCCATAATTTACCAATACAGTATGCCATTGACAAGCAATGCTGGTCTTTGCACTGACTAAAAATCAACAATATTTCCTATGAGTGGCTGATGTTTAGTATACAGTATCGGTCAAAAGTTTCGAAACATTTATTCACTGTTATTTAGATTTTTCCCACATTTTAGAATAGTTGTAGACTTATCAAAACCATGAAATAACAATTGTATCTGTGTGAATTATGTTGTGACTAAAAGCATCCAAAATAAATAACATTATGTTATATTTTATATACATTTTATCATCCAGTGTTTTGAGGTCTCAACCTGAGAAGCTTTTTAAACACCACTGAAGGAATTTCTATCTATGCTGGACTCTAATTGGCTGCTTTTTATTCATTATTTGGTCACAAATATTTTTTAAAATTTAGTTTTTTAATGAAAGAAATTTATATGTTGGCACAATTATATTTTTGTCTATAACATCTTGCTATCAGGTATGCACACCTTTCTGATAAGCAACAGAGAAATAGCCAATCAAATTGCAAGAGGAGGGGACGGCAAACGGAAGTGGTTGCTTAAAAACTACCCAAAAAGCTTTTTTTTGCACTCAGTGCCAGCAAGTCTTTTGTTCATGTTGTTTGTAGTTCACAACAACTTTGAGTTTGTCTGAGCAAGAATTCCCTCGGGGTAAATAAGCTTGTAATTGAAAGACCCAGTTTGCAATCAGTTGTGTAGTGTGCACATCTGTAGCAATAGACCACAAGTCATTTCCACTGTTACCAAATCATTAATACTGTATTTGTGACCCTGCTTGTGAAAACCCAGCTAGTCATTTTGTTGTGATTTACGGTTTTCTACATAAAATCATTCTACTGTACATAATGTCAAGAACACTCTGTGGAAATATAACCTTGATGTCTTTAATATTGACTGAGTTATGACATGGCAAAGACTGAAATGATAGTGATAGTTATAGATGAAATAAAACTTGCTCGTTATCTCAGAATTTGATTTTAAGACTAGTCTGGCTTTCAGGGTCATATTTATATTTAAATTCTGTCCCAAAAAATGCATTTAATAATGTTAATTATAATGGCTCATTTTATTACTTTTCATCTTTTCCTTTTTTGTATGATGTTTGTTAAGTTTTTCTCTCATGACACAGGATGAGGTGAAAATGAAAAACTATTTTCCATTTTCCGTTTAGAGTTACAGCTTCATTGCCTTCTGCACATCATAAAATATTCATATTTGTGGCACATTTTTAATGTTCACCACATTACTACTGCCACATATGACTTGTTATGGTGTTAGAAGATGAAGTTTACCACTTAACAAGATAAAATAAAATGCTACTCAATCTCACATAAAGAATGAAGATTAGCTTCTTATTCAATAAATGCTGGTGAGCAAACTATAAAAGTTTAGATGTCGGTGCATGGATTCATAACCCAACACAATATCAAAATTGCTTTTCTTACAATGGTAAACAAGAAAGTCCTTAAACAAAACACTGAAATGATCAAACGTATGTTTTTTGAGAATAAGAACATGTCTGCAAACCTGTCTGTGTTTGCATCAACCTAATTTGGATAGCTTCTCCTAAGTGGCACATATTGTACCCGAAAATAAAATACCCTAGAGTTTAATTGAACACAATGCCTTTGATGTAGACAAAAAAAAAGATAAGGAGAGTGTGTTTTGTTCTCCCTTTTAAAAGCTATTTTATTTATTCCATGCTCTATTATAAGGTTTATTTTATTATTTACATTCACTGTTGTTTTTCAATTCTATCCACGGCTCTATCAGAACAGACCCGCTGCTCACGTTTGGGTCACGACCCACCAGTTCAGAACCGCTGGTTTTAATTTTCATCCCTTTGACATTTAGAGTTCAACAGTGAGGAAATGTGTGTTTTGGTGGTGGTAAATATTTGCCTGGCATTGGCCGTTCGCATCCCAAACAGGACTATATTTTAGCCTGCTGCATGGACTGGCAGGTTTAATGCAGTCATAAAAAAAGCTTTTCGTTTTCAGGTGTTGCCGTCCATTTATCATACGATAACAAAGTCTTAATGTCTAGACGGCGCATCTAGAAAACTTTTTGATGAATATAGCACACAGAAAACATTGACAATGAAAGACGAAAGCAAGTTAACGCATTGTATTTTTCTTTAGTACTTACATATAAGGAGAGAAATACAACAGTTCATTTTGTTGGGGAGGATACAGGAGGTTGTAACAGTGCTCTGTACATTAAGGGTGTGGCAGCACATGGCTGATAGTACCGTGCTTCAGCAGGTCAATAAAGTACAGCTCAAATCTCTACACCACAACACAGCATGTGGTCAAGGCCAAGGCCTAGTAGCAGCTCCTCTTCCAAAATGAAAAACAAAAGCACATATATTGCAACTGCTTTTTCATATACATACATACATACATCATTTATTGAAAGTATAAAACAATGATACTTACAAATGAAAAACTACCTGACGTGAATAGGAAAATAATTTTTTGAAAAAAAAAAGGTTGTATGAGCTGCTACCAGAGATCTGCCAGTAGTCTTACTGAGCCATTAAAAGACCTTAATAATACATTGGATGCTCGTTTTGATCGTCAAGGTACGGTTGAAAAGTTTACATTCAGTTCTGAGCCACCGCGTCTGTAAAAGGTTCGACCAACGCTCGGGCTGCGCTCCAGCTGTCAATCAAAACTCCAAACCTCGACGTGTGTTTACACATTAGGATCCTTTGAAAAAGGGTGAAGGGGCTATAAATGAAGAGGAACGGGCATGTGTTGGTATTAAAATCTTTGTGACTCACATTACGAGTGCAAAGGTTCCCTTTAATAGTAATTAGGGGTTGAAGTTTAATAAAATTAATCGTATTAAAAAAATCTAATATAAAACAAAGAAAGAAAATACAGGTTTCCCTCCTGGTCATAAGGGAATGACTATTCAGTCTATTAAAAACAAAACAAAAATGAAAAATTCTGTATGTTACAAAGAAGCACAGTGGGAAAATAGCTATTTTAATACAGTGTGTGAATTCAGACGTCCTGAACAAACTGGAGGGACTGTCACCCTGAAACTAACCCGTGACAGGTTAGCAGCAATACACATATAATTTAATTGTGCCCTACCAAAATAAATCCAGACCCTTTACCAGCTAAACCATTTTTACACTAGTTACATTTCTGGCCTGTGCTACCGAACATTTCATAGTTTTGTTCGCATAAAGTAAAAAATAAACAAATGTAACTAAACCATCAATTTACATTGTGGCGGGTGTTACAACTAGTCTTGAGATATTTCTTGGTAAAGTATATTAATAAAAGCAACCGTGGTGCTATTTTGGGGGCAGATTTATTTAACCGTGATAATAAACCCCTCCAGTGTGTTTGCATAGCATGTAGTCCTTACAAGAAATCTTTGCTCTATTACCACTTGGGTGGGAATTCATGGTGGGGTCATTAAAGAGAGAAAAAGAGAGAAAAACCTTCCTGAAATTCAAGTGTCTAACCGAGTCCCTAAATGGCATCTGTCTCCGTTACAGCGTTAAGCTTCAGCCATCAATATGTATCAAACATATTATGTACACGGGAGGGGAGCACAGAAGGTCTGGAACATGCATGTAATGCATGATAACATGATATGTCCTCTATTATCATTTATGTATGATTAAATAATTCTCACAATACAAACATGTACAAATGAAAGAAACAAAAGAAACCGAATAGCGCTATTTGTGCCTCCATTCATGCAGAGGAATGTTGGAGAAGATATCTAACTCCACAATGTACAAGCTCCTGCCATCCACCTACAATATACTGACACGCAATTCGTTTAGAAACAGAATGTGGAGTGACTCCTACTCGGGCCTTTACCAATGTGAACAAACATGAACAGAAATCCGTTTTAATAAGGCATTTGACTAAACCAAGACAGTGAGGTGGTATTCAGACGGACATACAGTATGAGGAACTAATTCAACAACCAAGGCGTGTGTTGAACGGAGATAACACTGAAAGGAGGGGCAGTGGGGATGGGGTTGGTAAAACCGATCAACTTTTCCAACAGTGACAGACGGAATCCATGGCATGTTTTTATGACAGTGTCAGGTTTATCAACAGCGGCATGAAAATCATCCATCTCGAACACAAATCGGGGATAAATATAGAATGTGCACTTCAAAGGCCTCTTTGTTGGAGAAGAATCTGTAAAAAAAAAAAAAAAAGAAGGAGCAGAATAATGGACACAGTGCCAAGACTCCTCTGAGAAAGATCCAGGGTGACCCACATATCCCACCGCAAGAATGATTGAGTACTTTAAGAATCCATCTTGATATCAGTGCTCAAAACTGAAAATCTGTTTCCCCAAAAGATTATACACTCACCCTTCAACAGAGCAGCAATCGGACTCACTGCTAAAGCCATATTTGCTAGAGATTTTCGCACCCCCTAGACTCGTCTTTGGCTTTCCAGACAGTGATTTTTTTTAGTTCATACAAGTGTCAACGTGTAGAGGAAACAGCACTGTGCAGAAAACCCTAGGTCTTAGTTGTTTTTCTTGTGAAACGTACCTTCTCTAGAGTGAAAATTAAGAGAGAAAAATAGAAAGGAATGTCTTTAGAAAGCGCCTAGCCCAATCAGGCTATTTCCTTTATCCTGCGCATGTAGTCGTGCAGTTCCTCTGGGTCCTGGAAGCCCATGTCTTGGCATACCCACTGAATGTCCTCCTCATTGGCAATGGGGATGGAGTTGTAGGGTAAATCCTCTGCGGGATGGGTGAAAGTAGTGAACTTGACACGTTTGCGCTTGGACGTCGGCGAGTTGGCATCTTCCCCGTGGTCTTTGGTGGAACCGCCGGAACTGCCGTCTCCTCGGCCATGGACCTGGCTTTGTACGCTGGTTTGAGAGCTGCCACTGCTGTGGTGGTCCCCATGACAACAAGTCTGTACCCCCTCCAAGGTGTTGCTGGGACTCTCCACCGTCTGAGGAGAAAGATCGCTCTGGGTACGCAAGGGTTCTCCGTTACCCAGGAACACCCAGTGGTGGGAATGGTCCATGTTGGCTTGTCCTTCGGGGGGGATGCGCTTATGCCGATACTTCAGCACAAACACGATGCAGTTTATGAGAAAGAGAAGTATGGCCAGACAAAACACGCCAAGGAGAGCGTACATACCGATCTCCAGATCAGACATGCTACGGGGACTATGCACAAACTCGTCCTCTTCATCGTCACTTTCTTCGGTCGGTTCTTCTTGATTGCTGGTAGGAAAGTTGGTGTAGTCGATGGGCACGCTTGCCGGCTGCTCATTTGATGGCTCGTATCCTGTACCGCCCACATTAGGATCAATAGCGGGTCTTTTCGTGTTGGCAGGCATTCTGGTGTCTATTTCCGTCTCTGTATCCAGTTCCTCCTCAGAGTCCTCATCTTGTCCGAAGCGGACTTTTACGAACACCGGAGATGAAGCGATGACGCTCTTGCGTTTAGTTTTCTGGCAGGTTTCGCAGATGGTCATCTCCATGTGCACTATGTCTCCTGATCCCTCACCTTCTGCGACGATGACAGGCCAACGCTGTTGGGGTTGTTGGGATACGGTAACCACCTTATCGTCTGCTGTGGAGGCGTTGAGGTTGTAGTCTTTAGGGTCATATATGGTCAGGGGAGCAGCTGTGTTGTCGCTGTAGTAAACCCAGATGGACAAACTGGCCTCCTATAAACAAACACACACGTAAACCAATTATTCACAACATGAAATCACTCAGTAACTATCACAGAATATATTATTTTACCATAGTGTTAAGGCTAAAATTTTTATTCTGTCATCATTTAATCACCCTCATGTTATTCAAAATCTGTATATGACTCTCTTTTGTGGAACACAAAAGAAAATATTTTTCTATAAGTCTCAGTGGAATGTTGTTTGGTGACCAACGTTCTACAAAATATCTTCTTTTGTGTTCTGCAGAAAAAATAAAGTCATATACAGGTTTTAAATGACATGAAACATGTTCAGTTTTAGATGAACCCCTTTAAATGCAATCAGAACATAATAAACAAGGATGTAAAGCATCTGGGTCATCTGTGATTAAGTGACTCAGGAAATGGCGGCGCTTACATTAAAAAAAGTTTTTTTAACTTTCTCATAAATTATCCCTTCTACAGTGGGATTATAAATACCAACAGTGTCGCCACCGTTGTCTCCCATTTTGAAAGCCTCTTTCAAACGTACATCATGCTGTGTTTCTGGAATACAAGCCAAGCGCAGATTAGAGTAAGTGACATGCAGAACATCAGAAGGGCTCGCACGCTTTGACCGTTCTAAAGAACGCAGACTGAGGGGAAACGGCACTGACGCGACGCTTGTGTTCTTGTCACCTCATAACAAGGCTCAATTTGACAGTTACCTTCCTGTCCCCGTTCCCTGCTAAAGGAACACAATGCTTTACACCTGTTGGCAGGCAGACAAAATGAAAGCCACTCTGCCAAAGTGCTTTTAGTCAGAAATGAAGTGTTGCCATCCTTTTATATTCGGGAAGAGATGTATATATCTGCCTCCAGTCAGCAACGCCCTGTTGTGAGGCTGTAAAAAGTCTTCTGTCGCGCCGCTAACTTCAAGGTTGTTCTGACATTCTGGCTGAGGTTCTGTCATCCTCACTTGTCAAGATGAAGAGACTCTTTGATATGCACGATCTGAATAATACATTGAAGAAGACACGCTGTCCTCGTAGACCTTTCCAGATCGCTTTAGCCACTAAACAGAACTGCATCAATTGTGATTGATGGCCCTTGATATTTTACTAGCACCACTTTTTTGCCATTATTATGCCACGTAAATATATCATTCAGTTCTGTTGATTTGTGTGGTAAGTTAGACAAATCATTTTGGATGCATTCTATGTAACAAACACGAGAACTTAGGTGTTTAAGGAATTTAAGGAATCAATTATTTAAATGGGCATTCGGGCATAAAAGAACAAGGGTATCTGAAGTGTGAGAATAAAGCTTGAAAGAAAAATTCACTTTTACGCTTGAGATTTTGTTTGATGTCAGAATGTGAATGTGAATAGGCTAGGAGTATGGCTCATGCTATCTGTGGTTGAACTTATTATTAAAAGCAAACTGTTGTAAGTCAGATATGATGCTACTGATGACACTAAACTGTTTTTCATTGCTACTTGTCTCCAAATAAATTTGTGTTTTGTATAATATTTATGATATGATATCTAATGTAATATAAGATAATATAGTATAATCATAGAACAGGTTCTGTATAATATATTATATATGATATATGATATATAATACGTGTTTTTATACTTAATTTCAGTTCTGTATAATATATGATATATAATATATGATCAATGATATGATGATATCACAATTATGATTGTTTCACAATATTTTCAACAAAAAGAAAAATTG
This sequence comes from Beaufortia kweichowensis, assembly GCA_019155185.1. Taxonomy (NCBI): domain Eukaryota; kingdom Metazoa; phylum Chordata; class Actinopteri; order Cypriniformes; family Gastromyzontidae; genus Beaufortia; species Beaufortia kweichowensis. Next base: position 3,610,924 of record CM032795.1, on the reverse strand, counting down.
TAACTGAAATTTCCAATTTTCTAACCTTGTTGCAAATTAATAAAATAGACAGAATAATAATCTGTCACTTAAAAATAAATAAAACCTAAATTTATAAAAGAAATTAGGAAAGCTACACCCTAAAAGAGAACTTCTTAAAGAAGTAAAAGCACAAAATAGAACACTAAAACATTATACAGGAGGTCACATGTTAGCAGCTCATAGTCTTCATAGCCCTATGACACATATAACATTGTTTGCATTGCATCATAGTGTTAATAATGTGAAAAGAGCCCAGATGGAGGATGAAGCAAATAAAAGTTCAGATGATACCATCAGGCCAAGTGTAACAAATAAAATAGTAAATGCAGATAAGGCAGCAAAAACCTAAACCCGTTGACTGTTATTTTGTGACTCCAGGGCCAAGTGCACTTGACTACTGAAGTGATGGAGTGGGAGCAGTCGAGCAGGGGGAGGGTCATCACAGTCTCCACAAGCACTTACGCTGAAACATTACGTTAATTAAAGCAAAGGTGGTGAGGAACAGAGCGGGGGGGTTCGAGCCACTGGATCTGAATGCATGAGAGGTAAGCAGCCACCCTCATCTAATGTCGGATGTTTGTCACAGGCTAAATACAGAGCAGGAAGAAAAAAGGCCCTGAGCGCTCGCGGCACGGCGTCGTGACCTGCCCAAGACATTGTATAAATTAGCGCTGCACCGTTAAGGGTCCTCGCTTGAAAATATGAGCGAATATCCTCCAATTAATGCTTTGAAAAGATTATAGAGCAAATGCGCAGAGCTCCCCTGGCGACACTCGAGAGCGGCGGCGGCGGCTTCTTATTAAGCGAGATGCATGCTCTCTTCGTGTGCTGATATTACGAGAAATTTGAATGTGTCTGAATGCCAAACAAGCTATTATTAAAGCAGTGGGGGCCAGATAGAAGACTGCATTGAAGCTAATTTGCCGATGCTCTGTAACCTTCCTGTAGACTTGAATCATCAATATAAGGCTACGTTCAGTCAGCGTTAACTCTTCAGGAGTGGAATTATACCGAGCAACAAGGAAAAATTTCAAATAAATGTCAGCAGCATAATTAGCTGCAGGGGGTAAAAGGTTAGAGCTTCCTCACAGGCTCAGCTGCAGAAGGGTGTGATGATGAATAATATTGTCATATTTAGATAATTATGGGAATATATGGGAAATAATCATTAAATTGTAAGGCTTTCGACTGCTGTGGGAAAACAAAATTGTAGCTGGACACATAACCTTTTGAACCACGGGTATCTACCATGGCTTGCACACATTTACCTGTCTTTCACCAAGGACATCTAGGTGAACGGTCCATCACCTAATTAATATTCATGAGCCAAGTGGATAAGGTTAATAAATGTTTTTCATACCACCCCACAATTCTAAATACATCTATTTAAATTGTGTTTTGATGCGATTTTGATAAAAAGTAGATGGAGTTTTGAATAAAAATATGTGATTTCAGCTGGCTGTACTTTATCCCACTTATCACATGAGTAAATTATTGATTTTAAAGGTTTTAGTAGCATATATGAATACAAACCTTCCATGAGGAAAAACATTTCCTATCAGCTTTAGACTCGATTGTCAGCCAAGACACAAAGTTTTAAACAGGACAAACATGGAATTTGGTTTAATAATTTCTAATATCATTTCATATATGTTAATAATTAAGCATAATTCTATCTAATTTATTCGTACATCAAAGGTCAATAATCAAATGATATACAGCAGGATTTATCTAAACTATTGACAAAACAAAATAAGCATCACTTATTATAAAAGGAAACAAACAAAGAACATACCTGCTTAAGAGTGGAGAGTGTCTGAAGGCCAGTTGCCTTGGCAACCATGGTATGGCTGTTGCCAGGGCTTGGCTGCAGATTAAGTGCCAGTCCAGAGATGGCATGAACACGGAGCTCCAGTATGGACACTTTCTCATCCACCACAGAGAACTGCGCTTCACCCAGTACCGCCTCCACCGCAAGTGGGGATTCAACCTGAAACCAACAGAACAATATGAAGTTAAGTGTCTTTCTTCAAGGATAGTCGAGAAATAAATGCAGTCATAAAAAGAAGAATTTCTCCTAAAATATAGTGAAGATTAAAGAAGTGAACAAGACTGTACAGCCAAATAGAAACACTTGGTGGGTAATCCCTCATATTCAAGATACAGTCCACTAGGCGAGCAAGTAAAAATATACTTTTTCTCAAGAGAACAAGCAGCAGTCTGAAGTAATCCAGTCGAATCCTCTATCTGACACTTCAAACCCATTATGACACCTTTTCCTCACCTCAGACCGCCGGTAAAGGTCACCAGAAACCTACAGAGTGAGAAGTCAAGTAGGGTGGCATATCCTTTTTTCTTTGCTAAACCGTGAGACCATGCAGATCCCACGAGCCTTCTAATGCCAAGTTAGATGAGACGAGCTTCAATTTAAGGAAATCTTATCTCTTTACATGATTTACGAAGGTTAACTTGAACCTTTTGCATTCTGTGGAAGACCTTTTTGCCTTAAAGGGATGGTTTACCGAAAAATGAAACGACTCGTTTCATTCCAAACCTGTATAACTTTTTTCTTCTGTGGAACACGTAGATATTTTAAGAAATGTCTCAGTGGTTACTGTATTAAACAGAAGTCAATGAGAGCAAATGTTGTTTTGTTCAAAATATCTTCTTTTGTGTTCAAAAAGTCATACAGGCTTGTAATGAATGAGGGTAGAAAAAGATGGGAGGTATAAAAGAGTAAATTTTTCAAAAACAGTGCATTTACATTGAAGCATTTAGAAGATGCTTTTATCTAAATTGATTTACAAATGAAAAACATCAGAAGCAATTTATCTGTAATATTTGCAGTACAAAAAAGCTAAAGAAAAGAAACAAGATAGTTTTTAGATAAATATATAGCAAGCATCTTGATTATGGATCGAGTATGGCAGAACTCTTCTGTCTTTATAAAACAAAAAAGTTTTAATGACCATTTCCAATTGTCCAAGTGTCCTGTACAACTACCAAAACACCTGGAAACGTCAAAGAAACATTTGCACCGCTAAGGTCAGAACATTACTTTATCTCTTTAATAACAGCTATTCCAAACTATGAACAAAAAGAAAACCTCCATGTGATTGAGTTAATTAGAGCTGATAACATTCAGCTAAACAGGAGGAAGGCAAAGCAAATTTTGCTCTTGATCATTCAGCCCAATAAAGTCCATGATGACTTTAATGGTGTTCAAAAATCTCCAGCCTCAGCCAACTTGTTTACAACCCTCTTCAAAAATACCCATCACTGGAAAAAAGCTCTCAGCACTGATGTAGGTTTATAAACTGGACATGATGCTGATTATAAGCTCACATCCATGAAGTGTCTCTCCTCGTCATGTTTTGGCATAAAAAGCCTCTTCGCTCACTAACGCCCCGAATCATGATGCTGGGCTTCTCCTGATTCATCCCAGGCCATGCGCACATTGTTTGTTTCCCAATACACTAATGTTTTGGAACAGCCTGTTCAGTGATCATCTGATTCTATACATCCCATCTCCTCTACTATTTGGAAAGTGTTGTAGCCCAAGGCAAATGAATGTATAACTGAACGGTTTTGCTCCTGCATGTCTTATTTCTTAAAAAGGTGAGCTTCAAAGTGCATTTTAAGGAGAGAAAACGAATGACACAAAGAAAGAGAGAGAACAGAAAGAATTTTTTTTGCTAGAATGGCTTATTTACTTTGTATCCAGGCGGTAGCAATTAGTTTCATTATACCTGCTTTTGATGTTTGTATTAGAACAAGTAGAGCTGAATGGAGAGCTTTGAAAGGCTAAAAGGATCTGCCTAGTCCTTCAAACCTACAGTAATTACTATAGTCTGTAGACCTGGCAAGCCAATTAAGCATAGAAAAACATACAATCAAGCCCGCGGGTCAGTATTGTATCCTCGATGAAGAGGGATTCTTACAACCAGTTCACAAATGCAGAGAATGGGTCAACAATACCTTCTTATGTTCATACGAGCCATGAAACAATATTTCTTAAGAGCGTTTCAAACTGATAAATCTATGTGCTGATGTTACAGTGACGGGGTGAAAGACGAAGATCAAACCCATGCTAAAAATCCCTAATGCGGTTGACTTATAAACAACATTATTAATATCTCTTCTGTTTCCTTGTGACTTGGAAGAGTGAAATAATCCAGCAAAAACACTGGGTGTAAGTTCTGCATTAGCCATTAATTATTAATAACCTTTGCAGTTCTCCCTAGTTTAATTAGCAAACTTTTCCTTTCATGTACAAATTTGTTCATGGTAAAAAAAACACTTTCCGAAGCCAAATAGCAGGCAACATTGTGAAGATTTGTGATCCAGCTGTCACGAACAATCAAAACTCTCTCACAATGAACCAATTATGTCTCGAGAAAACTTTAATTTAATGTTTTAGAACACAGATCATTTTCTTTCCAAACATCCAAAACTCTGAACAGCCTACTGGGATTAAATATGCATATGAATAGTTTCTCTAAAGGGGAATGAAAACAAAAGCTTTCCTTGAGAGATTTGTATTCTTTGCGATTTATCAGTTTAAAAACAATTAGCTAATTATGTAGAATCTGGACCAAGAGTGATTGTTGACAAACAAACAGCTCAAACAAACAAAGAAAGAGAAAGAAAAATGTATACTTGTATATATGACACCAATTAAAAGAAACTCAATGATTGGGTCCTGGATCTTTGCATTGTGTTCTGACAGGTAGAAAAAATGTGGTTAAACCAGTGTCCAAAATATTGGATGAAGCTATTTTAAAAAAAAGAACATGTAATAATTGCATGAAAATATAATATATACACACCACCATTCAAAGATTTACTCGAATTTCCTTTGACTGAAATGTTTTTCATGAATAAAAAACTCAATCTGAAGCCTCTGAAATTACTGTAGAGACCAAGATAGAAATGTGCCAACAAATTAATATTCTGCAAGACTAAAATGCTTTTGAAATGGATTATTTGGACCAAAAAAGGAAGAAAAGCAGCCAATAAGAGCTGATAGATGAGAACTCCTTCAACAGAGTTTAAAAAGCATCTCAGGGTGAGACCTCAAAAAGCTGCTTAATAAAATGCCAAGAACATTTTTGCAAACTCAAGGCAAAGGGTGACTACACTAAAGATGGTAAAATATAACCGTTTTGATTTATTTTGGATATTTTTAATCACATCACATTTCCCATTTCCAATTTTTTTTTACAGTTTTAATGAATTAACTATAATTTTAAAATGCAGAAGAATATAACACATCATCAATATTTTCAATATTCTACCTTGAGAGTGGATGATCCAAACTCATTAGCCACCAGCACGGTCCGGTCCACCAGTTCAGCTACTCTGGCATCCACCACCTTCAGAGAGTCCTGGACCAGTTCTGTTACATCCACCTGCCAGTCAGGGCCCAGCATAGTGATCATCTGGTTTGTTCCCTCAGTAGAAGTAGTGTGGAACTGAGTCAGAACCTTAACCTGAGCCCTCTGGTACTGTAATGTACATCCACGACTCACTTTACGGTCATCTTCATCATCGTCATCACTGTCTCGGGCCGTTCTAAGGAGATGGGTAAGAAAAGATCATGATCGTGATTTGGAGTCCTTTTGATTAGTAAATAAGAATTAACAGGTCATATTAGATTTTGCATAACATTTATTTCCCTTTTCACATTTGTAAACTATTATGCACATAATTTTAGATTTTTAAAATGTTTATAGATATGTGAACCAATTAAAGCACTTTATTAAATATTTTAAGCTTTAGTGTTTAATTCAAATAAGCAGCATGTCAGTAACTTCAAATCTCATTGCTTCGTGCGTATCTCGTCATTAGTTGCCATAACCAATAGGATCTGTAGTTACACATGCTGTCATATTTTAATTTATAGCTCAGATTAAATTGCTCAAAATATTAATAATTTTTTCCCACAAACATATTGTATTGCTTCAGAAGACATTTATTAACCAACTGGAGTCAACATGAGAAGATAACACAATAGCATTTTAATATAAAATATGTGTTTTTGTCATCATCTAAATGGCATGAGGGCGAGTAAATTATGAGAGAATTGTAATATTTGGGTGGACTATTCCTTTAAATGTCATTAGTATCACGTCCGGCTCCATGATGTTAGCTAATATTAGCTCATGTGCATTGACAAAATATTTCTGTGCCATATAAAGTATTATATATAAGACCATTTTGGATGACTTTTTTGATTTGCTAATAAAGTGCATGTTACTTGTAATAACACACAATGTTTGTTACTGTAGATTGCTACCATTAACAAAAGATGCATGACCTTAAGACCTGCTTAAAGCCGTTTCTGCATGCCACACACATACCAGCTCATTGAATCTGTCCAATCTATCTCTCTCAGAGAAATGTCACTGCATGAAGTGAGAGAGAAAGTGAGCAGGGGGGGTGAGGGAGTATTGAGAGCCGAATGCCACTTCTGCCATTCCACACACATAACTAATTAATCAGAGACAGCTGTCTGTTTGTAACTGACAGAGCATAGCCTGTCTGTCCATTACCGTCAATTGAGCTGAATGTGAAGCAATGTATTATCATGTAAGGGAACACGCTGGTACTTCTCAAATAAGTGAGATCTCGTGAAAGTGGAAAGCAATCACAGACCGGCATCTTGATCTTTCTGCGTTATACTCGGGCACCTGTTGCCATGGAGGTCAAAAACAAGAGCTCTCATCATTCAAGCACCGAACCCAACAGACAACCTCTCTTATCCCTTCATACTGGCTAATATGAGTTTCAGAGCCGAGGAACACACACCTAAAGATTTGATCTGTCCTTGAACTCATTATGATGTCGAGAAAACTAGAGATTTCATGCATGGCAGCCTGTGCAGCCAATAAAAATCATCATCCATTTTTGTGGACAGATCGCCGGTTAAGAGAGATTACATCAGTCAAAGGGTGTTGAAGGCCAGTGCTAGAAACCTGCCCGATGACAAGTCTTAACAGTGTGCAATGAGTGGAATAAAATGGAGAAGAGGAAGGAACGAGAAATGGAGAAAAAGAAGGCGGAAAAGGAAAATCTTGGATAGTGGGGGAAAGCTAAATCAAAGAAAATCAAATTGTCTTGCGTTGAAGTGAGAGGAAAACACTGAAAATTCTGCACTGAGATGTTTCACATACTATACTAAGGCTCGATAATAGCAAAACATCCTCACAATAAGATTTTCATTTTCATAAAAGCTCTTAAAAAACAAAAACTAATGTGCCCATTACACTGTGTTTAATCAAAACTAAATCTACACTGAAAGCACCTGACACAGTTTAAAGAGATCTTACAATTTCTGAAGTGTCCAGTTTAAATGATGGACACACCACCAAAGGCTAGAGGTAGATTGACAATTTCCTCCAAAATTGGATTTGCATAACCAAATCAGATCATATTCCCATTTAAACGGCCCATTTTAATGGATTTAATTTGAGGTTTACATCAAAAAAGGAATGATCCCGGTAATGCAGCCATAATGACACCAGTAAGCAACCAAAATAGTCCACATCCTCAATCATTCTGGAGAGTTTCCTCATGAAAAATGCCCGTGCTGAGGGATGTTCTGCCAAGTGCACCGTGACAACATTACCACTTCAATTTGTCAAAATCACAGTAAATGGGCGGCATGAAGAATAGAGTTTGCTACTCGTACGACATCAGCTCTATAGCTTTGCTGTAACTAACAAAGTCCTTAGCGACCCTACATAAACACTTTTAACAACTCCACTAATTAAACTATAACACGGTTTCATCACCAACCTGGGAATCTAAACAAACAAGCAAATATAAAAGGTGCAACAGGTGAAATCAATCAAACACATTTGTAAATAGAAACATGCTGGTGCGTCTCACCTGCGATCGGGCAGGATGGGCACCCTCCATCCCTTGATGAAGCTCAATCTGTCGTCCGACAGCTCGACTTTAAGAGGCAGTTTAGGTACCCAGACGGTAAGCTCAAGAGGAGCACTGAGATGCTCGTAGCTGAAAATCACCCTGGCGTTCATGGAGCCGCGCGTCTCTTTCCCGTTTACAAACACGTAGTCGCAGTTCATGGACACCTGTGGAGGAGAGCAGAGACGGATTAGAGGCTTTGAATGTGCGTGATACAATCTACACAAAGACTCGACATTCACCTGCGACGGCAAGCGCATGTCAGATAAAGTAGAGCCGTCAATCAGATAAAAACTGTATTCGAATTAATTACGGTGTGTTGATTGGCTTAATCAAATGAATCACAATTAATTGCATATGTCAACATTTGCCATGAAAAGCCCCTGAGTGAAGATAGTTTACAGGGATATAGAGTCAATAAATAGATATTTTTAATTAAATAAATTGTTGTATTTGTATATAATTAAACACAGCCAACTTACAGCCAACTGTAATCAATTTTTCCATCCGTGTTTTTATTGTCTATCTATGTAAACATGTGTAATGAGAAAACACTTCTTCCGCCCGGTTTTGTTTCGTCTAGTTGTTTTTAACGCAAGAGTGAATTCTGTGCGAACAAAATCTATTCATCATGATGAGTAGTCTGCCTGTAGTTTCACATTTGAACACATTTCTGAACACATTCTTGAATGATGAATTATGATTTATAAATTGAACTTAAAACTTCTGCCTTGATATCAGCATCTCTGTTTAAAAACATAATATTACTATAGTAAACTAAGGATTATGAAGTAATATTACTATACTAAAGTTATATACTTTACATACTTACATGAACTGAAGTCAAATGATGTCAAAAAGACATTTCCACTTATAGATCGTTATTTTAATTGGGGTAAAGGAGGGAAATTTTAATTTAAAAAACACCAGAAACAATTATTACATCATTAGGACTTAAGCCTCATTAAAACAAATAAAGTCTCACAAATAACAGCAAGAGATCTTTTTACTAGAAACATGCTTCCTAAAAAAAACACCCCTTGAGAATTGTGTCTGACAGCTTTTATCCTCAGGCACAGCTTTTTCCAACGATAATTGTTATCCAGCACACTTTGCTTTTTTTAGGTCACACAAACAACACCACAAATAAATGCACACATTTTCAGATTTCAAAGTCTCGAGGAAATTATATTAATACTGTGTACCCAGAGACGTTCCAAAAGAGACCCAAAAAGCCGCCTTTATCTTATTCCTCCAGGTCTGCCGACAGAGTCCTTATACACACAGCAGTCTTTAAAAATAAATGATTTACTGTAATAGATAGTCTAAGCTTTGCTTTGGGATCTATGATTTATATGGGGGTCTGAAGCAGCTGACACAGTAATCAGGGAACCTAATCTCCCTCAAATGGAGGTCAGTTGTTGCAGTCTAGCCAAGCCCAGAGATTCATCATAGCGGGGGATATCTGTGTAATAAAATATGTAGGTCTTCAGGACAGCCACCACTCCTATCAATACAGGGAATTGATCAGAGGAGATGGTCTTTAAGAGGACCCTGCTGGAAAACTCACCCTTCAGACTGTTATTCAGTGCAAAAATATGAATCATACTCCTGAATAACCTGACATATGGTGTAAGAGCAGAGAGGATAGCAGCGGTGGCGTGAAGACGTGGAACGAGCTTTTCATGTTCACATGAATAAATTCATAGCTTGGCCTAAATCTTGACATTGAAGGATTTTGGAAACTGCACCAGCATGCTTTTGAGAAATTAAAAAGTCGACTTTTATTCTTGACAAGAAAGACTAGATTAGTAGTAACAGATTGAATGAATTATTAACGTGACACTAAATTGGCAATACTGGTTTAAAAAGTTTAGGAAGGGACTATCTGTCCAATAAGAGACCAATAATTTTTTTCACAACAAATTACACGCTTCACCTTTAAATTTCAAAGTGCTGAATTTCCTTTAAGGTTCAGCAGCACTCTTAACCGCGTTCCTGCTGAGCCACTTCTGTTGATGTGAACTCAGTCTTGACCCACTTGCTCCTGGGGCTTCTAATAAACTTGGCTGGATAATTCCAAGTCAAAAGCAGTTAAGGACCATGGGCGTCACTAGTTAGCAGGGGCCAGCTGAAAGTACTTTTATGTGCCTGCCTGCAGTCAGCGCGCCACGGAAGCGCTAATCTACCCTGGCACTTCGCGTGGTGTCAGAGGAGTGGCAGGGGCGAGGTCAGGAGAGTGCCGCCCATTGAGAAGCCCTCAGTCTCAACACCCACCAGCTGTGTTTAGTCCAACAAGCCCCACAGCAACCCTCTGCTGTCCAAACCCATGTCACACAGTCAAGCAGATGGGACATTTAATTCAAATTTATCTCTATAGGGCTTTCAGAATTTTGCATTGTTGCAAAGAAAAAAATGCTATATTATGAACAAACAGTGGAGATGTAAGAAGGAAACAGTATAGAAATATGAAATATATAGAATTCATGTTATTATGGTACATTTTAAAAATAGACTATAGATTTCTAATCAGACAGTTTATTCTTCACTGTCATCAGCTATTTAGCAAGTTTGTGAATATTTATTAGTGATACTAACTGAAAATATAGATCTATAGAATAAAAATCGGACCCTAGTATTCATACCTCTCTCTCTCTCTCTCTCTCTCTCTCTCTCTCTCTCTCTCTCTCTCTATATAAAATTTAAATAAAAAAATTAACTGTAAAGTAAAATAATTTTAAAATAATTAATGTTTTCTTTTAAATAGAAAAAAGTATTTATTATGATGATTATGACAAAAAAATACATATTACATATTAAGCATACACATGAAAATGCATCATCCAATTTTTTTTACATTTAAATATATATATATATATATTTTTTATTTATAAATAACATTACAATTAAAAAATGTTTCGTTTATATTTATTGTTATGAAAATTTGTCAAATATTTATTTTTGAATCTTGAACCTTTCCATCACTATATAGCTTGTCATAATTAGATTAGAATTCAACTATGAATAGCCTAAATATATTTCTTCTGTGGAACGGTGACAGTTAATTAAAGAAACTGAATGCATCATCATGTTAACTATTCCAAATTTATGAGATTAATTCATATTAATATGTACGGTAGTTCCAGTCATGAATGCCAAATACCAAATACTGCAAGCTACACAATATAGCAAATAGCTTTGACATTTGTTCTAGCTACTGTATATATTACTATGTCTAGTATGTAGTAAAAAGTAGTAGACAGTAAAAGGTAGAGAATAAAAAAGTATACAACTATTGGAATCAGTGGATATATAATAATGTGCATGCTCTCTCAGATGGCCATTGTGACTATCAGAGCTCAAAGATACAACATCAGCCGGGACAGACTGTTCACAGTTTCCTGCTCGCAAACACAAAGCTCCACAGGGTCTTATCATTCTGTGCAACTGCTATAAAACAGAGAAATGTTCAGCTGAAAAGATGTTGTGGTCTGTTGCCTGGATATTTATAATAAACCAATTAAAATTGAGACTGTTAGCCATCAGCACCAGAGACACATTTGGTTGCATTTTATTATGTGATAAACGTGATGAAGAAGTGAATATGTGCCAGACGTCTTTGTTACCTAATGTAGCCGATTGTTATTTTTATGACTGGTAAGAAGAAGCTTCTAAGCAAAATAAATGAGTAATGTGTTGCAAATCTGGCATCTGAATTCCGGCACTGTAGGAAATAAACAATGAGCGACTGTCTGACAGGGATCTGAGCTGGCAAACATAGTTTTTTAACAGTGCTATCACACACAAAAAAGCATTGTAATACACACCGTATCATTCAAATGTGTGGCATATTAAAGAAAGACATATCTCATATTTTCAAATTTGAAGCAAACATGACATTAAAAGCCATTTCCATGCACACGGCATGACATCATAGTCGTGCATGCATCCATCTGTGCCAAGACCCTATTGAAGTAAAAGCTTTCGCTCCAGGGAAAAATCCCTGTTATAATACATACTCGTGACTACTTTTTGAATAAGATGTTACTGGACCCTGCAAGCTTTGTCTTCTGTATGACGCTTTTTTCGGCACTGCACCGAGCGTTTTATTGAACTGTCAGGACTCTTGTTGTCTCAGCTTGAAGGGCTCATCTTGAATTAGCCTCCAAAGTTCAATGGCCCGGGTGGCCGAGCAAAACCCACTCAATAACACCACAGCTAATGCTCTGCTCGAGCTCTGCGGCACACACGTCTATTCTGAATCTCAGGACAGATAAACAACGCGTGCCCTCTCGCCCCGTCTCAGATGGATCTCTGATCTCAATCTCAGTAGACAGATGACACTCCCGGGCATATTATTATTTCACTACGCTTTAGATGCAGTTTACACTTAAATTGGATTTCTACTTTTGGATTTGTTGTGCCACGGAACGGATGGAAAAGATTGCCGAAATTACTGCTTGCTTCTGTAAAGGACGCTGGAAATGTTTGTGGTCTGTATTTACGAGCCTTCGGTAAAAGCAACTGCCACCTTGTGCCAACACACAGAAATAAATTACAATAGCTGGCAAGTTCCCTTTAAGCTCCTTGAAGCGAGCGTTTCTGCTGTTGCAGATGAATAAAACACTTAAAAACATGAGCGAAAAAGCTAGAGATTTTTTAAATTGAAGCACGGTGATTGGCGTGTCCATCTGCCTTACAGATACGGAAGCTGTGAGAAATCTTGGGTGGAAATGAATTTATCCACAAGAGGCTTCAATACAAGAAAAATACCAGTAATGTACAATCTTTAAATATCATCATCATTACATAATTGTATTATTATTATTACTTACTGAAGATCAGCTGTGCAGATGCAATATTGTTTACACACATAGTTCACTATTTATATCTTAGAAACTGGTTATTTCCAATCCTTGAATCTGACTGGTCAATACCGTGTGAATGCCTTACCCAAAGATGCCGTGTATCACTGCACAGCACCCTTAGCAACCACCCTTAGCAACATAAACATATATCACATTCAGGGACTATTTTTTAAAGGGGAACACAGACTGATTTTAGTAATTTTACTTCATGAAAGTTGCATTGATAAAAAAAATGTATATTTGTATCGTATGATAACCGATTTATAAAAGCAAAAGGGTACTGCTTACATAAATGTATACATTTCATTCATTTAATTTCGATTTATAATAAACAAACAAAATCACTCTGCTCAGTTACCCGAATTATCCGAAACCGGAACAGAAACCGGTTTTGCTCAGCCAAAACATTTCTGATTTCAGGATTCAAAACACAAGCCCAGTGGTTAAATTGAAATGAGAAGTTCATTCGATTATTTAATTCAATCTCCCCCCCGAGCCCAGACTCTATTTACAACTGATTCTCCGGATGCCCGAGTCATTTCACTTACTTCTTCATACCCAACTGCGGCACTTCACTGAGACGTTTCATTTGGAAATATTAAACACAGGTCAAGTGTGCCAAGCAGAGAGAGAGCCGCCGTTCTGCTGAGTGCTAAACACTTTTGATGAACTGGGATTGAAAAGCCAACGATCCCTTTAGGGGATCAGGAAAGCAATGGCCACAAGAGCATATATAAACTCCACTTAAATTAACTTTTGATGGTCATTTTATGGTCTCCTAAGTGAACTTTTCTGCAATTTATTATAAATGCAGAGAGGAAGAACATTCTCATACCTTTACGATTTCTTCATTAAATGACTTGCACTGCACTGAGGTTGAGACATCAGTGACTGCTCCGTTCATCTCTATGGAAACCACCTTGACCGGGATGGCCACAGTTCGGCCAGTAAGAACCGCTGTGTTGATGATCTCAGTATCCTGGATATGCAAGAGTGAGACAAAAAGAACAGAGACGGTATGAGTCAGGAGGTTAATACAAGTTCATTGCACTGGGAATCTGAATGTTCAGGAAGGACCTAAAATTGTATTTAACCAGTAGGACCAGCAAACATTTTAGACTGGTTTACTGTATTATGAATAACCTGTTATTATTAAAACGGCAAAGCTGCTATTTACAATGTAAATGATGACTGGCTGTCAAACTACATTATATATAGATCATATTGGATACATACAGTATTAGATTAGACAGGCTTTTAACCTTTTTAGGGAATAAATTATTAACCACAATATGTGCTGTCATTGAAAAATATGTCAGTAAGAAAGCAGATTAAAAAAGAAGACATCCTTTGACTTATATATTATATAGAGTTGTGAAAATGGACCTACGTGAATAGCAAAGCAATCTCAAATAGCACAGATTTTCCCATACATTCACTATAAACCCTCTAGCGCTACAGAAGGTCGACAGAACATCAAGCCAGGATTGACTTTTAAAACACCTCATCCTCAGTTTACCAATTTAAAAGTTTTCCTGTTGGATGACACATGCAAATAAATCTATGCTTTCAATTACACTTCAAAAGCTAGAGCCAATTAAAGAGCACATTGGTTCCACAATTGCTTGCCTGCAAAAATCAATTCATTATTTTTGGTTAGAACTGCTGCGGGGATGTTGCACAACTAACTGTAAATTATTTCCCTCGTGGCCGTGGTGAATAAAGGAAAGATTATGCAGCTCGCGCTCCCTCGTGCTTCAATCAAAACTGCATATTTGAGGGAAAATTTCCACAGAGTCCTTTAAAATAGGTGTTAGAAAAGAAGAAATAAATGAATAAAATGCACATGTGGAATATCGCAAAAGGGCAGGAGTATAAATGATAAATCTGCAATCTCATTTCTCTTTGCTGATGCTGTGTAGCTGAACGTTCTTGATGTTTAATATACAGCTGTAAGCAGCATGATTTTTGACCAATGAGCTTTAAATGTGGGCGGGGCTATCGAGTGCAATGCAGAAGAAATAATATATCTTTTTAAGCAACATTACAGTGACTCCTGGAAGATCTCTTGTCACTTTATTACGCTTGTAATAGTAATAGTTCAATTATTTTTTAGTGAATCTGTATTACATTACAAACCTTTCACAAAATATCTAAAACATAGTTTTTTCATAATTTCTGCATGCCAAAGCAAAGCAAAAGTCACCACATAATAAGACATGCAAACGTTCGGCGAGATCGCAATCTAAAATAGGTTGTATTTAATATCTCCCCACTGAGTAAATGAGTTATTAGCTTAGAATTACAGCCTCGATTCCCTCCAGCTAAACCTGCGTAAATATCATTTTTATTCAAAGCGCATTACTGGCCTTTCTTCCTGCCTTGTTTAAATGAAAGTCTTGGGTACTTTCACAAAGAAATAAAATTCATTACGGTCTCACGCAGGGCTTTCATTCGGAGGCAGACCGGCTGAATTCTTAACCTGACATCTCATTTTTATGCAGGTAAACTTTAAAGGTCAACAATCCGCCCATAGAATTCATTTCGTTCATACGATTCATGTTCAATAACGCAACTGTGCTGATATTACCTGCTGCTGTCATATTTTACTGAAAGTAAAAAGCCTGACAGATGGCCGTGGACACACTGGGGCATTTTGCCAATGGAAATTTATTCAGATCCAGTTTTATTATGGGTAAATAATAAGTAAGAACAGAAGAGACTACAGTAATGATATCAAATCTTAGAAACAGTGTAGAAAGAGTGCAAAGATGGTATACTATAATATATGTGACCCTGTCTGTGAAAACCAGGCCAAAGTCTCGCAATCTAGTTATGAGATTAGGAGCATCAAAGTATAATTCAATCATTAATTTCACTATGATTTCAATCTTTGACATGGTTTTACTCAGCCGATATTAAAGATATCAAAGTTATTATTATTAGTTATTATATTTTTTACAGAATGTTCTTTACATTATGTAAGATCATTTTATGTAGAAAACAGTAAATCACAAAAAATGACTTTATCTGGGTTTTCACAAGCAGGGTCACATATATGGCAAGAATATGTGACCCAGTCTGTGATTTTTCTGTTTTCTATATATAATCATTCTTTATAATGTAAAGAACATTCTGTGAGAATTTAACAATGATATCTTTAATATTGTCTAAGTAAGGTCATGTCAAGGATTGAAATCATAGTGAAATTAATAGGTGAATTCAAACTGTCAGACAGGGTCAAAAAGTGATATTAATAAGATACAGGCATGAGAACCATGGTATTACCATGGTAAATCTTTAAAAAGACAGTATAAGATGGTACTGCCATAGTATTTGGATATACACCTATATGATAGCATTATATTTAATTCTTTCTAAGATGTTTTAAATGAATTCCATCATTATCATCATCATCATCATTACTGTAAATTACCATAGTACAACGTTTTAAAAATATTGTAAAAACGTACTTTTTGTAGTTGATCAATGCTGTCATATACATGATTCTCCAAGGTTCTTCATGCCCAAAAACTATGAATTTAGTACCTTTTAGACATTTTCAGTGACACTTCCACAGCCCGTATCATCATTCAGAAGTAGTGTAGTGACACAGCATTGTTTGAATGTGGAGTAAAAATGCAAAGTGCAGTACAGACTGTGTGGTGGGCAGAATTTACAGTGACAGACAGCAGGAGGCGAGCATCTCGTGATGGGTAAAAACAGGCAGCTCAGATGGATACAGACAGTGCCAACCGTAAATAACAGCAAGGAGGATTTTGCAAGCCATTAAACACTTCACACAGTCAGAACAAGGTAAACCTGGCCTTCTTATCACATACAATAGGATACAAGACACACACGCTGTTTGATATAAGACACCGTTGAGGTGACAGACGGCCTTTACCGTCAGATTTTCTAAAGCAATTTACAGCATCTTTCTTTATAGCACTGAATTCATTGTGGATTTAAACAGGATTCATGTTACCATGGTCAAGTGGCTTGAAATAAAATATGGGCCTTTTAAAGTCAACACCAAATCCATTTAGCTTCTGCAATGTTCTGAAACAGGATAACCAATGGGAAAAATGTAGAGTGGAGCTTGATTTTATCAGCCGGGGATTTATTGGGTTGTGAAAAACTGGTGTTTCATAGCAGAATGAACCTGAATGTAAGTTTGCCGTTGACTGTGGAGGACTAAATAATTTATAACCTTATTAAAAAGAATATTTGGCATGAAAACTGCAAAGAGAATGGAAAGAGAACTTTACTCTACGCGTAGCCAGAAGAAAGCAATAAAACCATTCTGCTCACTAAGTATCCGTTTACATCGGAGCGATATATAGTATTATGGGCAGGTTTAAGGCCACTTTTGCAGGATTATTGGATCAATGCACATCAATTCTGGGTCCGTGGTTCAAGGTTCGAGGCTATTGATGAGCTGATCATAAAAGTAGTCCATATGATTTGGCATTTAGATCATATGGGCCTACTTTGATGGTGTTCTAGATATGCTAGAAGTCCATAAAAGCTGTCATGGAATAGAAAAAAGCAGCGTTAACAAAGTGTTACTTTTGCATTTTAGGAAAAAGAGTAAATAATGACAGAATTGTGTAAACTGTTCCTTTAGTAATAAATCTATTCCTCTGACTCACAGTCCTGACATGAAGCCCCACACAATGAGACCATCATGACCGCACACCCGGCATCGTTTCTGTTTTATATACACTGACCATTCTTTGATCAGAATGTATGTGCGTGTATGTGTGTGTGTGTGTGCGCGTGTATGTGTGTGTGTGTTCAGGC
Organism: Beaufortia kweichowensis; assembly: GCA_019155185.1. Classification (NCBI taxonomy): domain Eukaryota; kingdom Metazoa; phylum Chordata; class Actinopteri; order Cypriniformes; family Gastromyzontidae; genus Beaufortia; species Beaufortia kweichowensis. Next base: position 3,593,297 of record CM032795.1, on the reverse strand, counting down.
GGTGGAGTGCTAGTAGCCCTGGGTGGAAAGCTGTGTCATATTTTATTTATGATGCACTATTGAAGCAGGAGGCAGCAGTGAAGCCAGTGTAGCTGGCACATCCTCTGCCCCCTGAGTACTGATGGAGGACTGACCCCTGTGCTGAACCACAGCTATTTCAAGAGAAATAATGCAGAGCTGATCTTGTGTCAGTGTTAAAGGGCTCTTTCACTTGCCCTGCTAAAAGATCAGCTCATGTTAATAGAGGTTGAGAGAGTGGCTTAGTGAGGTGGGGGGCTAATTGTTCAGCCTGCTGCTGGGCGCTAACACTATATATATATATATATATATATATATATATATATATATATATATATATATATATATATATATATATATATATATATATATATATATATATATATATATATATATAAATATGCTGGCTTTGTCCTGTATCACTTATCAATTTCAATATGTTTTTGATATAAAAATGACATGTTTGTAAAAAAAAATTTAGATCAAAATGTTGCAATCACAGATGTACATATATGTACATATATATATGTGTGTGTGTGTGTGTGTGTGTGTGTGTGTATCTATATACACAGTACAAATCAAAGGTTTGGAAACACATTTTTCCATATTTTTACAATAGTAGTAAAATCATCAAAACCATGAAATTGTACCACAATTGTAACTGTGGTAATTATGTCGTGACTAAAAGCATCAAAATAAATGAACATTATGTTATATTTGATCTTTTTCAAAAGTAGTCACCCTTTGTCTAGAGTTTCCAAATCATACTTTTGACATTTTATCATCCAGCTTCTTGAGGTCTCAACCTGGGAAGCTTTTTAAACACCACTGAAAGAATTTCTATCTGAGTATGCTGGACTCTTATTGACTGCTTTTTATTCATTATCTGGTCCGATCTGGTTATCCATTCCAAAAATATTTTTTAGTATGTATGTTGGCACAATTATTTGTCTACAAAAGTCATTTCAAACATTTAAATATACACCTTCGGATTAAAAGATTTTTAAGATCATGAGAAATATTTTTGTCAATTGTGCCTAAACTTTAGACTGGTACTGTATATATGTATGTATTAATGTCACATTCTACTGCTCGGACGATTTACGTATAGAGAAACCCATAGAAACAGCTGCTAATGAGTCATCTACTGTATTCTCTATGTTTTACATTCCATTCTCTCTCTTTAAAACACTGATGTTGCTTTCCATCTAGTCATGCGGACATAGATGCTGCACGGTAACACAAAGAAATGCACACAAGGGGTGACAGCATGTGTTGACTTTTGTGTCCATGCATGCTTTTTTCTATCTATGTGTTCCTGCTTTGTCTTTGGCATACTCATTATATGCTTTGTACGTAAATGTCTGGGACTGTGCGATTTTCTGTGGGTGTATGAAGTGAGATTTGCTCGCCTAAATCAGAGCTGGATTTCATTTCACGTGGTTGGCTCTCAACATATAGGTTCTGCCATTGTCTCGCCTCTCATACGAGCTTCTCTGATTGCTTCCTGGTTATAAATCCCTTAGTGAGGAAGAATAGAGCTCTTAAGCATTTACATGATTCAGAAAGAAGCTTTTCTTCATGCATAAAGCCCACAGACACACATGGCATGTGGTGTAAACATTCACACCCCCATGTGTTCAAAAACCCTGTGAAATTGAAAGAACAGTCTTTGTGTGTTAGCTCTGATATGGTCTTATGTACTCTTAGTAGATACATTCATTTCAAATGTTTCTTCTGGGAAATAAAATATATATATATGATGACTCATCCTGCACTGCACATAATTTTGTCCAATCAGCTAATCTTTTGAAAATGCCCACCCTTAATGCCACCTACAACTACCAAGTAGCAAATCACAATTCATGCTTGTCATATCTAAAACACTGCTCTGTCTCTGCGCTAAATAGGGAGAAAGAAAAAGAAAGGAAAAGAAAAGAAGAAAAAGTGAGATCTTGGCTCCTGCACTGTGGCAGATTTTAGTATTTCCCTCATGACTGTCTTGTTTTGTATTCGTTTCTTGTTATTTGAAGCGCTATATCCTGCACAGGTCTTCTGAAACACACCAGTGGGTTTCGGGCGGAGGTGGGTGTCTTCTTTTGCACCTGGTACCTGTGTACTGAATCATGCTAATGTCTGAAAATACATGAAAATGACGGGGGAGGGCAGGTGGCCCCAGCGCCGCTTTAACACCGACTGCTCTGAATGAATTTTAATAGTTGAATAATGGAGTTTGTTCTGGAGTGAGTGGATAAGCGTACAGTGGATTACTTTCAAGCCCTTTCCACAGACCTATTACCTTAAAAAGTCTCACTCTGAAAAGTGTGAATTTCTCAGCCAGCCTCTTGAAAGATAATGCGACTGAGAAACAATGTGAAAACGATGAGCTTTACTCGCAGAACAAGAGAATGTCTTACACAATAGATTAAGTGTCTTAGGAAGCAGTGTGGTGAATTTTTCTATGCAGTGCTGTTATTTAATTACAGTCTATATGTATTATTTATGTCCATAAGGTCAGAATTGTAAGTGTCTTGCAATTTAGCAAAACATCAAGAAATTGGAATAACACTGAAACCGAAAAAACCTCTTACCATTGAAAGTGGAATGATGGCTTGGATGTCCTTCTGCACGACCGTCAGTTCTGTTACCACCTTCTCCGCATCTGAAACTGGATTCTGGCCTCGGTAATCAATGTTCCAGTTGATTCTTCTGGTGACTGATTGGCTGGTAAAGTTCTCCATCTCAAAGTCTAGCTGCATGATTTCTATGCTGGCTGCCATGTCCCTGAATAAAATACAACACAAATAATCAACAGTGAACAAAGTGATCAATTATGAGGCTGTAAAATCATTTTAAAAAACAGCAGCGCCGACCACTAAATGTAGCTATTAAACTCATTTAGAGGAAACTAATTAGGGTCAGATTTGTTTTTGTGGCCGCCAACACAAACAGATGTTCTGTCATGTCCAGTATTAGGTTTCATATATTGAAACAAGCAGGAAATAAATTAATAAGAGCCGGGAACATGCATCTGTTGTATGCATGGACTAAAAATGGATCCAAGCAGTTTATACTGTATATGACCAGTGGATCCTACGTTAACACTTCTCATGAATGCCTGAACGAAATAAATGCTTAAAATGTGGTGGATTTCAATCTCTGTCATGAAATGAAAAAAACGTACCTTCCCTTATAAATACAGCAGAGCACAACAGTTGAACAACATAGTGGCTTTAAATTAGTGACACGCAGAAAGACTGTAACAGCGCCTGGCAGTTTCTTCAAGGCTTTTTGCAGGAAAGCTCTATAATGGATAGTGACAGTCTAAATGAGCTCTGTCTGTTGGCCTCATGCTCACTCATCAAGGATTATTTCCTTTATCTGAGACTCCTGTTGTACAGGTAACCGCTGATAACAGCTGACAGCCATGCTGAGAAGACACCAGCCAAAAAATGAATTTGCTCGGTGGGAGTTGAAATGCTCATGGAAAAATTGCTGTAGGGTTATCAAAATGTTTTCTGCTAGGAATAAGTCGTGTGTCAGTGATGCCGACGCAACATCTTCCTCTAGTGGGAAGTATGAAAATCTGAATTTCAGTTATCTTTTCCAAACAGAACATGCATATTGATCATATTCTCGTGTATCATGCGAAATCAGACCAGAGAGTCTACTTGATTTCTTACAGATGTAGTGTTTCTTATATGCACTGTATACACGGTTTTAACACAGCATTGGTCGTTTATTTAAAAGACAAAAGCATTAGGGTTAGGCCTAAAAATGCAAATGTTTGAAAACATGTTTCAAAGTGTTTACAGTGACATCACACGCATGTGTATTAGATGTTTCTTTACAAAGTGACATCATCAACTATAGACATGGCATGTATTATGAAGTGTAATATAACATTTTCGGTTGGTTTTGTACTTTCAACTGGGATTGTTTTGACAATTTTGACGTCTGTACACCAAACTCAAAAACCAACACAATCTGATGGGACATGTTTAATTTAGATGACCTCGCTGGTAATCTTGTCTTCATCTCGCTGACAAAAGGTAAATAATACTCCACAGATTATGAGATTTACTTCATACTAAAACACGACTCTTACTGTTTCTACAATTCTTCTACCTGCATGAAACAAACTGATAAACTACTACATTTGCAAAAAAATGTGTAGTATAAAGCAGAGCACACTGCAATGCTCTCCAGTTGATCAATAAACTTAATGCAAAACTACAGGTTTATTTTTTAGCATGTCACCTTATTTAATACAACCTCATTTATTTACTTACGGTTTGTGTCTAAATTTCTTCTACATACTGTGGATTATTTGTACGATCTCATTTGTACATTTTAGTATATATAATAATTCATACGAATTAGCCATCGCGTAAAATATATGTGAATTCCTGTAAGATCCAGTTGTCAAAAACTTCAGCATCAGCATCCAGATCCGGGACTATCAACTTCCTAATAAAATGTTAAAACATATTATAAGAAGATACAGTTTTGTGATTCCCAAAATTGCTTATCTTTTGCTAAACTCATTTGTGACTTGAAATCAATGTGGCTTCCTCATCCTGCAGGGCCGGTTTGGCGTGACCGACCCACCTAAACTTTAATTACTTTTCCTTTTGTTTTGAAATCAATTTGACAGAAGGAATCAATCTCTATCAAATGTGTTTGCTTTCCTTTCTGTCTATTCATTGGTGACCGCATTAACAAAGTTAATATTGCCTTAATTATTTAGCTGTTGCTGAGAATTGATTGTCCTGCACAATAGGACAGAAGCCAGAGAAGAGTCCTGTCAACAATCAGCCATTAGACTCTTGCCAACCCAAGTGCCAGCCATCAACCCACCCTGCATTTGAAGTCATTTTAGGCTTGCTTAACTCTAGAGTGCTGAAACATAAGGAGAAAACAAAGAATTGGCACGAGTACGCCAGCAACTGAATCTCTAATGGAAAATACATTAATGAAATGATGAGGCTGTCTCATATTGACAAATAATGCTGGCTTTGCCTCCACGCCGAGCTGTAAACCACATTTGCAATGTTAGAAAAGACAGACAGTGAGAGAATATGGGCGGAGAATTGGCCAGACATATTAAAAATTAGCTCGGATAAGACGAGCATTTCATTGAAAGGACAGAAGAAGCTGAACACAAGGAACATTTAAAAGGTTTTAAATTGCTAAAACCATTAGGCAAGAGTTAAATGTAATAAAAGTAGATTTAAACTAAAAAGTTGTACTGTACACTTAAGAACTCCGTGTTCTACACTTGCTTGTGCATGAATTAATCCGTTAATTGTTTTAGTGCTAAAATTGTTCCTAAAAGCCCATAATATGCTGATTAGTGTTAAGATCTATTTATTTAAGTCCATATGTGATCTTACATAACGAAAAATTAAAGTGCATCTTTTTTCTTGGATGAAGAACACTTAACAGCTTTGTTTAATTTTTTATTGCGAAAATTTGAAGATCGTGTCTTATCAACAACTGACTTTCCTACTGAACCTACTGGAGTAAAAAATGTGACAACCAGACCCGGTCTCCCCTATTCTCAACAGCAAATAAATGTGACACAAGTGTCTCAAAACAAGTAGAACAATCTGTTAGTTGCAGTGAAAAGGTGTTTAAACTCACATTAGAAATACCAAGCAACACCCTTCACAGGCAAAAGTGTCAGACAACATAAACTGTGAAGTTTCTTTTTAAAGGCAAAACTAAAATTTTATCATGTAAAGAAAACAATCACTCAGAGTGTAAGATAAACTCAAATTCACTGTCAGAACACATTGTTTGTCAAGAAAAGCAAATAGTGTTCTTGTGAAAAGTGACGTTTTCATGGTCAAATGCATTCTAGCCGTATCTGTGCCGTATCTGAATCTACTGCTGCAGGTGACTGACGTGATCTTTTCACATGTCTGACAGAATGAGAAAGATTATTTGACAGGGTCTGCTTAATACACAGACTAAGAGGCTTAGAAACGAGAATGAAACTGCGCAATGTTTAATTTAGATGACCTCGCTGGTAATCTTGTCTTGATCTCGCTGACAAAAGGTAAATAATACTCCACAGATTATGAGATTTACTTCATACTAAAACACGACTCTTACTGTTTCTGCAATTCTTCTACCTGCATGAAACAAACTGATAAACTACTACATTTGCAAAAAATGTGTAGTATAAAGCAGAGCACACTGCACTGCATCCCACAATGCAATGCTCTCGAGTTGATCAATAAACTTAATGCAAAACTACAGGTTTATTTTTTAGCATGTCACCTTATTTAATACAACCTCATTTATTTACTTAAGGTTTGTGTCTAAATTTCTGTGAATCTTTAATATGCTGCTTCAATAGTAAAAGGTCTGCAATAATTCAGCATGAATCATTACACAGAAATACTAATTATGTATCACCAACTGTAACCCTCCCAAATTAGAAATTAATTTACCAAAACGAAAGTCTTACCAGATGACCTTCTGTTTTAGTTAAATGATATCAGGAGAATAGGATGTTTATCATTTAAAAATGTCCTACATCGGTGTAAGAAGATGTTCCCAGATCAGTGTTTAAGAGAAGTGTGGCTGTCTTACCCCGGGACTCCTTTGATCTTGCTGACCTCCACGGTGGCAATGGAGTGTTTGGCTCCAGACTGCACATCCCATTCCACCTTCCACTGGTTACTCTTGGATTTGGTGCTGAGAAGGTTGACTCCTTTCTTTGCTTTTACCCTGTAAAAGAGATATGCAGGGTTTTAAAGAATTCACTTCCAAGAAGTCACTGATCTGTTGTACTCATCCTGTATAACATATTATATATTGAATTGTAGATCATGTATCACATAATATATCATGTCATATATATATATCATGTCATATATATATATCGTTTCATATCATACTGTATTGTATCATATATTGTAGGGATGTCCTGATCCGATCACGTGATCGGAAATCGGGCCCGATCACGTGGTTTCAGACTTGATCGGAATCGGATGTTATCTCCCGATCAGGACTCGGATATATATGTATATATATTCTCATTATTTTTTTTTATATGTCTGGAGCGCTGTCCACACAGGCTCCAACATATTCTCATTCATTTGAACACATCTATAGTTATGCGGTGGCACAGAGTTAGACCTCTTGACTCCACACAGAAACGTGTGCGCAGTAAGAGTTAGGAGTGCAGTTCCTAAAAGCACATTACTGGCTTTGCAAACACTGTGGCACTTTTATTTTTTTATTTGTTTACATGCCTGCGGGTATTTTAAGTTGAGGTGCTATTTGTTTTTATATTAGACTTTTTTTATATTTACTGTTGCACTAAAGTCCAAAAGTGAAGAATTTATGTTATTTATTACTTGATTGTTCAAGCTACCTCACAGAAGTGCTCTGTTTGTTAACAGAGTTGTTGAATGTTAAAATAAGGTGAATTAAATAAAAAATAAGGAACATCCTGGATCTGTTTCTTCGCTCTTCTTTATTCTTTTTTTATGTATTATAGAAGTATCGTATCGGGACTCGGTATCGGCAGATACTCAAAATCAAATGACTCGGACTCGAGGGCAAAAAAACCTGATCGGGACATCCCTAATATATTGTATATCGTATATCATATCATTTTTACATCATGCCACTCCATATATCATATCATTTTGTATCTTATCATATACACATGTATATATATATATTATTCCATAATATCATAGTTCACCCATAAATTCTTTCATCATTTAGTTCCCCTTACATTATTTTAAATCTTTTTTCTCTGCAGAACACCAAAGATATTTTGAAGAATGGTAACCAAACAACACTGGCCCTCATGGACTTCCATTGTATGGACAAAGATGAACCACTGAGACATTTCTCAGAAGATATTTAATATGCAAAAAAGCATTTCTACTTTCATAAGTAACATGAAAATCCACATGGACTTTTTATTTAAGACACTATCAAGTAGGAATGGTAAATATTAAATTATTCCCCTCATTCCAAGGTATGTCTGAGGGCTTACATGTAAAAAATAAATTCACTTTTATATGTACTAAAGCTTATACACACGCCGTATCCCCACCATCCCATCAAATTCAAAAACATCAGGCTTTTCTCCGATCTGAAGCCATATTTCTGTGATAAAGTCCCTGTGGAACATCTCCAGATCTCTCAGAGAATCCAGAACTTCAAAAAGCATGCGTTTCAGAGTTGTGTGTGACAAGATGAAAGCCTCTGTTTTCTCGGCAGCATAAACAGATCTGATGGTTAACATCTCGAATAGGTGCGACGACACAAGACATGCCAAATGATGCGTGTTTTAGCCTCTGGATTACAGACTGATATTGGAGTTCCTGCCCTTTTACATCTGCCTGGAGCACTGTTGACAGTAAACAGCTTTCTCTGCACCAAAAAGTCATGTCGCTTTAATACCACAGAAGGACAGAAATCTTGTATCAGCTGGTGAGAGACATGAAGACAAACAGAGATATAGAAACAAAGAGAGATTTAAGAACGCTGAAATATCAAGAGTATGGTAAAAATCAAAACGGCTGTGTTGAAACGTAAGGAAAAGAGGATGATTAAGAAGTGTTGATGTCATGCCTTATGATGACATCATCATGTGTCTGACACAATATCAGGCCTGTTGAAACTAACTAATGAGTTTCAGATGTAAATAAGCCATCTAAAATACAGTTTTTTACATTTTAGATATTACATTTCTTTCAACATTTTAAATCTTTTTATTCATGTATTTTATTAATAACAAAAAAAATGTGTATATGTTTATTGTTATGACAATTTGTCAAATATTTATTCTTTCCATCAATTTACAGTTTGTCAAGATTAGATAAAAATTTTAACTATGAAATATTAAAGTAAATAAGAAAGTAACCCAAGTGTTCCTCCTGTGGAATGATGACAAGTTAACAAGTTAAACATTGGTTTATTATGTTGCTGTTGTGTGATTTTACAACAGTTGAAGTGTGCTAATTGTACTTTACCTAAATTTCAACGCTCATACATTTCTTCTTATAGCATATTGCTTTATTATAAGAGCTAGACGTTGTATAAGCCATTTTACGGATCTTTATGAACCTATAGGAACCATATTAAACGGTTGACCGAACCCTCGAAACATGACGAAGTGTTCATTGATAGCACAATCTGTCTGCGGGATTAACCTCCAACAGGTTAACCTCAAAATTCATCTCCTTTCTCTTTGAACTGCTGCTTCCAATTGCACTTACCTGATAAAAGGCAGTCGCTGCTTTGAGGAGTGGACCGTGACCAATAGCAGAGGCTTCAGTCACCCATTTCAACAATTCCCTCAACACAGCCTTATCTCAGCCCCTCAGCACCTCCATCAAACACGGCTCTGCTGATCACAGGCCTCGCTCTACTTTTATATAAATGGGATTTAATATATAAATAATGAATATCAGCAATAATCAGGACTGACAGCAGAGATCATGACTGATTTCTGATGTAGTGATTTGCAATATGCTGTAAAAAAGCCAGAATACAGAGAACGACAGGCAGGCCATTACACTTTGGTTGATGATAGCAAAAACCGTTTAATAATTAGATGATTAAATTTATTAAGCATAGCGCTGAATTACTTTATCTTAAAAGCCTTACAGGGTTCACATTAATTAACAATAATCCACGCTCGGTGGTCAGATTTAGAAAATGTGTGTCTAAGTCCAGAAGCTTTTCATGAGAAATTTAAATGGTTGGGACCTTTAGGAAACTAAGGGGGTGTTTACACAACAACAACACAACAATAATTATTCTCAAAATGTATTTATAAGTTTAGGTGCAACCAGGGGCGTCGCACCCATGGGGGATGTGGGTGTTTTAACACTTTTCCCAGTGAGAGGGTTCAACACCCACACTTTTTCTGCAGTTTTTCCGCAGTTTTGCACAAACGCCTTCCAGCAGTCGCTCCTCCGTTTGTCTGGCCGCTCTGTGTCTGCCTCCTCTCCCCTCCCTCTCAAACATGACACCGGCTTTAAGTGTGACCGGCTGATGATTGGCTGTTCTGCCTTAAGTCCCGCCTCTCTTGGTGTGTTAGATTTATCGGTCAGCTCGTGCTGAGGAGGCGGGAACTTATGGTTATGGTTATTTACATCTCCCTTTTCCAGGTACTTTGAATGAGTGTTTATGCTTTCGAGGTTTAAATAAGCTTGATATGTGTTTGGGAAGATGTTCTGTTTATGTTTTGTTCTTAATATATGTTGTTTGTATATCTGGAGTTTGTAACAAAAATAATTTCCCCCTGGGATTATTAAAGTATTTCTGATTCTGATTCTTTAGCAAGTCTACTGTTGTGTATTTTCACAACAGAGTTTTGATTTATTTTCTGTGTGTTCCGAGTGTGTTTTTATACTTTTCTAGTATCACTCATTTAAATGAGAAGCTTTTTATATCTTGTATGTTATACCTTTTTTACCCTTCTGTCATTGTATTCATCGTTTTTATTGTTAACAAACAAACCACATCCATCCCCCGCACTTTTGAAAAGCTTGCTACGCCCCTGGGTGCAACAATCTTATTTCCCTGATGATTTTAATCTTGGACAGTCTTGCTCAGTCAATATTAAATATTATTTTAATTCCACTTTGTTGGTTGCTGTTATTGTATGTTTCTTGTTCTATGTATAATGTTTTGGCAATATTGTAAGTACACACAATCACTAACTTTGAATTGAATTGAATATATCAAGGTTATATTATCCCAAAATGTGCTTTACATTATGTAGGATGACCATGTAGAAAATAATAAATCACAAAAAAAGGCTTTAGCTGGGCATACACACAGTCACATTTTTATAAATCCTAACATTCTTTCTGATATATTATGTATGGCAAAGTACATGAATGGCAGAATGTAATAGATGTAGATGTATAAGTATAGATGTACATTTGACCCTCACTTTTAAATGAAATACTTTTCATGAAATTTATATAACTCTCTCACCACCTTTTTAGTCCTTTATAACATTTTGAACCATCAACTTTCATTTCCTAAACCATCAGATCTGAATGCTCATGAATCATTTACAGTGATCATTGAACCAGGGATTCGTTCAAAAGAACAAACTCAGAAAAACACTTTGCTCACAAACTGGACATCTCTATAACTTCTTAGAGGAAACACAAGATCAATATCTAACCAATCAAATATTTAAGAGCAGACTACCAAATGACTATCAAAATGTATAACTAAATGTATAACCAAATAACTACCAAAATGTAATATTTCCACATAGTGCCACGGGTTTTAGCTTACCATTGTGTGATACACACTAATTACAAATTCCTTTGCTTTTCAATGACCCAGGCAATTAAAACCAGCAAGTTTGCAAGTTTCTGCATGTAAAATAATGAGCAGACACCAGAGTGGCCTGTAGCAGCCGTGAGAAGCAGTGATGAATAACTGTAGCCTTCGCTGCAGTCTCTTACAATAAAGATTACTGTAAAAAACACAAACAAGCAGGATGAGAAATGTCAGCAGATGCATGTCTCTGGGGCATTAGGGTCTCTCTCTCTCTCTGCATTACTGAAAAAGCTGTCCCTCTCTTCAACGTCTAAATCGGGCCAGTAAAGAGTTCTTCTCCAGTCATTTGTAGAACCAGGGCTTTCCATTAGTTGCACTGCAGAAAGGGCCACTTTACATAAATAAATGATTAATGCACTTCTGCAGTCACAATATACAGAAGTCACAACACGCAAAGATGAGTGTTTACTTATTTGCACGTCACTGGAACATCTGTTTCTTTAAACATTAAAAGGACACATGTGAATAATTCCAAACAGACAATCCCTTTTTGGAAATTCGGCACTGAAATCAAGTTAGAAAAATAGCTGGGTATTATTTATTTATATTGCATGGAAAAGGCATCAACATTTTGCAAAACATTTCCAGAAGAAACAAAGTATTACAGGTTTGGATTACTTAAAGTTATAGAAGCGATGTCAACAACGCCTGTGCTCAGATATGAGACTTGATTTCCCAAGTTCCAATTGTGCATGTAATCACACTTGGCAATAAAACTCTCTCTGATTAGTTTATATCTCTTACTATACCCAACAATTGCATCTACTTTTATTTTTCATTCATCTTCTTAAGACAAACCTAAATGAAACTTTAGACAATGTGAATTCAATAAAGAAGTCTCCCGAGCTGAGAAAGATCAGCCTCCAAACAATGAAACGCTCCTCTCGGCTGATTCCCTCTTTGTGCGTGATCGTTTCATTCAATTGACAAGGAAATATCCGTACAGACAAATATTTACTGCACAAATCAGAATACCAAGATCTGTCACTACTCAAAACGCTGTGATACTGAGCACATGAAGACAGTTAGAGAGAAACAGGCAGACAGACAGAGACCCACTGGCACTGAGAAGAAGGGAATTACAGTCTTTCTCTGTCGCATCTGAAGAAGATAGAAAGAAGACAGAGAGGAATGAACCTGACGGGGAGGATTTGCACAAATATGATCGTTCATCAAAGGAGGAAAGGCAAATATTCAACGGGGAAAAAAAAAATCTCTATTTAACTCAACCAAGGGCTTTCAGAGCAAGATCATGTCAAGTCAATCTATTTGACTTCCACCACATCAAACAAAAAATGGAAAGGCTTTTCGAAAATCCTACATCTGCTGAAATACAAATGAGGTAAAAAATAATGTGAAAAATATTGTATTGTACTTTTTCAATCAGAATTTGTTGTAATAAATTAAGTTATGCTGATAACAGCTTGAAAACTTTTCTAATCGCATTATTACAGTAATTAGAGAAGGATTGTCTTACATTACAGTAAAAAAACTTTGAGGAAAACATGAATTTATGTATAATATCACAATTTTAATAATTAAAAAAAAACTTTCATTACGTTTCATTATGCAAACTTCACTTTAAATTAACAAACAGAAGAGACAAAAACAGTACAGAATTAAGGAAAAGTAATATAAAAAAATAAAATATAGAAACTATGAAATATATACATAGTATCTTTCCTTCACACTTCACTGTAAAAAAAATGTAGTTGTGTGAAATTATGTACCTCTGTGATGCGGGGGTGCATTATGACCCACAAATAAGACTCCCTAATTAAAATGAGGATCTAATGGACTTTTAATTTAGCTAATTGACTTATAATACACTAAACACACATTATATCTCAACCCATCACCTACAGTCATTTTATGACATAATTCATTAGCAATTACGCAAATACGTCTCATCAGTATCACTCAAGATATTGTATTGTCACTGCCGTGCCCATAATACACAAAAACATCTCTCCCACATCATCAAAATCATTATCCAAGCACAAACAATTTATCAGAAGCGCTACATGTGGATTCACGTCACGATGCATGTTACATAATCAGCTTTGAAACGGAGGTGATGCAGAGACAGACTGAACCCCCTCTATCTCTATCCCTGTTAAAAGCCAGAAAGGTCCTGTGTTCCCAGTGCAGAGAAACGAGAGAGAGAGAGAGAGAGAGAGAGAGAGAGAGAGAGAGAGAGAGAGAGAGAGAGCCACGCGGCGATTCGCAATCCCCCCGCCTGGAACGCAATTATTCTAAGTAGTTTTCCCATCAGCGCCAGGCATGAGCGGAAGACCCTCGGGTGAGCCAAAACCTTTTCTGCCGTGGCAATAGGGAAAAAAGCAGCTCTCCAATTTATTTGATAAGGCGAGCGGAACTCAGTCCTGCCAACTGCTGCAAAGCACAGGAAAATCGCCCTCGAACCTTCGGCCAGCTCTTGGCAGCGGTTGACATTTTGTTGCCCGCATCAATGCAGTGATTCCTATATAAGCATATATATATATATATGAGAGAATGAGATGAAGAAGAACTACCTGAATTATACCTAATTCCTAATCTGCTCAATTTAACAGGCAGACTATGTGTCCTAAATAGTATACAGGATTAGAATTTGTACATTATGTCCCGAATCATAGTGCATTCATTAGGGCTGCACATTATATTAAAATGATTCAAATACTGCCATATGCATATTGCAGTGATAAGCAATAACTTCATATAATCAGATTTGTACTGTATAGTAAACCATGGCTGTTCATTTTTAAAAGTTGTAGTAATATTTACTTTATTTTTAATAAATACTTTTATTAAAAATTATTCATACTTTAACTCTCTTCTACATACCTACAACCCATCCAGAACCCTGCGCTCAACGAACGAACGCCGACTGGTGGTACCCTTACAGAAGGGCACTAAATCTCTCTCCCGTTCCTTCTCCTTCTCTGTCCCCGGCTTGTGGAATAATCTCCCTAACGCAATCCGCTCTGCCACATCCCTCACCTCCTTTAAGAAACAACTAAAAACACTCCTCTTCCACGAACACCTGACATCATAATACAAAAAAAACTCTCTTCTTTCCTCTACAGGTACTTACCTAGCACTGCACAACATTGTAAACTTAGCAAAGCACTTCTTAGTACTATTGTTGCCGCTTCTGATGTATCGCTTCATTGTCCTTCATTGCTTTGGATAAAAGCGTCAGCTAAATGCCTAAATGTAAATGTAAATGTTTATTTTCCAGGAAAGAATATGAAACATGTATGTTGATTATGTACTTGTCATTTTTGTTAATACAAATTTAATATGATTGTGGTTTTGCTGACTTAAATATAGTATTGCATATCATATTAGTTATCAAGTTATCATATATTGCATTTGCAACCCACAGCCCAAAAAGAGGATGAAAGGATGAAAATGCCACATGTTCTTATCTTTTTACACTATAAAACCAAAAAGAAAAATAACAGTACATTTTAATATATTCAAATATGTTTTATTATTGGCAAACCTACTTTCCATTCTCCAGTGAAGTATTTACTTTTAGAGTTTTTATAGCACAACTGTATGAGTTGGGATGTAGTTTCATTACAGAGAGGGACAGATCGTGTCACGTCACGCTGGGACAGGTCTGATGGCAGTGAAAACCACCAGAACACGCATGCTGGGTTAAAGGCTAATCAGATCTGAGTTTTTCTGAAAGTTTTTCATCTACATTTGCACATATTTTCACAAGTATCCCCTGACTCCCCACTGCCGCATACAGAACGGCGAGACTGACGCTGTAAATTAATTTGATGGGAGAGTAAATGTCAAGGCAAACACTTCTGAAGATCAAACCAAATATCGAATTCTTTTCAACACTGAATCAGCGTCAAAGACAATAAGAGGAGCAGCAGTTTAACAGGACAGATGAAAAGATAGACGAGGACAGTGAAAAAGAGGGTTTTTGGCTTTTGAGAGCCCTTCATTGACCACTTTATGATACAAACCCTTATCTCACATGATTGCAGCGGTTTAACAAAAGACAACGTGTGCCCTTGCCAAAACTTACTTTTTCAAGGAAAGCTTATGTAAACTTAACTTATGGCCAATAGTTTGCATGTGAAAATACAAACAAAAAAGTAAAAATTGTCATTTATGGTACCACAAAACAAGCAAACAAACAAACGAAACGCATAACATCTCCTCTTCCAGGAGGCTTTCAAATGCATCTCAGTTCTATTTTAAGATGAGGTTAAACTAGCACAAGAGCCTTTTCTCATTAACTCCTCATGACAAATGTAAGAACACATAACATGGGCATGTCTCTCCATCTCCGTCTTTCTATTCAATCCCCCTTTCCCCCGCATCAATACTTATTACGTTCAATCCCACTCCCACTACCACACTGTCTCCACTATTTCTCGCTCGCACATGCTTTTCCTCTTAAATAAATCACTTGAAACGGCACAGCTGTTCTATGAAACTTTTACTAGGCTTTGCTGGCGTCGTCCAGATAATCACGGCTCTCTTTCTTTCTAGAGAAAGGCCCTCTGCATCTATCTTCTATCGCTGCCAATGCCTGCAGTGTTACAGTTCCTTTGTGGACCAGCTTTTGTGATGGAGAGACCACTTCATCATTTCTTGCTAAGACAGATCTATGAGCGGAACACTCTGGTTGCAATGGTATACGTTACGTTAGGGAGTCGTTGTGTGTCAGTTCTCGTAGGATAACCAGATGTTCGGCTTTTCTGAGGAAAGTTCTGTGTTTGTAATGAGGTGGGACGCGTGAGAAGCATCTAACCAACGGGACCGTCCTGGGAAAAACACACAGACATCTGCTCGTTTTCGTGCAGTAAATGCAATCTTCCGGTAGGAGGCCTGTGACTACTGTAGCTTTATGTGTTGAGAAATTCACAATAAGGTCAAAACCCTGATAAGTGAAGTTAGGCATGTGTTGTATTTCTCCATTTTCATCGGGTCATTATGCGCCTTTTCCAAGCTGACACAAATTAGTGCAAAATAATGAAATGCTAGAAGCAATAAATCATAGTGTCTCACAGATGGATAATCAAGATTTCCCTCAACTGATGATACAATCCACAGTGCCAAAGGATGATAAATGTACCAGGGACAAAAACTTTTCCATTTTTATTTAGAAGTACATTTATGAAGGGGACAGGAAATGGAACAGGTTTGAACTTGGGCTGTCTGTCTGTGCATCAAGGCTCAACGTGTCTGTTCTAAAACACATATTTTTAAAAATGTCTCAGTGGTTTTGTGTCCAAATAATGGAAGTCAGTGGGGGGGAAGTCAATGTTGTTTGGTTACCGACATTCTTCAAGATAAAGTCATACAGGTTTGGAATGACATGAGGGTGAAAAAATGATTAATTTTGAGTGTAATCTCTTTAAATCAACTATTAACAGTTAATAATAAAAACTGCAATACAATAATGCATATTTTACCTCCATGTTAGGATCACATGACAACTGAAATAACACATCCTTATAACCCCATTATGGGACACTTTATATTACTGAATAAATGAATCATGTGTGATCGTAAACAATGCATTTCAACAATGCCACTGCTAACCAAAAACTTTGGTGGGATGAGTACATTTAAGAGACGAATCTAGTAAATTCAGAAGCAAACAACATTTACAAACAACATTTCTCTCAACTCGCAATGCATTGTATTTGCAAAGGATACATGTGATTCCTATGAAAATTAATAAACCGTGATTTTACAACAGTAAGCCATGGTATTTGTGGTCAAACATATATATTTACACAAATTTACAATGGTCTCACTACAAAAGCAAAGTTCAACATGATATTTGTACTGCCAAAAAAATATGGTTAGTACCCTTTCACAGTAAAACCATGCGTCATTTTCCTAAGAGAAATTTAGCCAAAACAATCAGTGAAAGATTTTGGAACAGTGTTAAGGTGTCATAGCACTTAGACTTGCTACTAGGCCTCTGTTCAAAAAAAAAACTGTACAAATTTGGTTAGTGTTTGTTTTGTTTGTTTAATGAGGTATGCCAGAAAAATAAGAAATGAAACAAAACATTAAGTATGTAATTATGTGAACACAAAGTATTATCCTCCTGACCTCTGTCTCCCTTTACACTACTCTTGTGTTTAATACACTGCGATCTGTCCTCATGGTCACCTCTAGTCTAATCTTCTTCCCCTGGCACTGCTAAAATCACTGTGCATGAGTTCCTGCCTTCTTATTCTCTCCCTCTTCCTCTCTCTCTCTCCCTCTCTCTCTCTCTCTCTCTCTCTCTCTCTCTCCAACATACAGATGCACGACTGCATTTGCAATGCGCACAAATAGATGCACGCCTACAAACACATGCAAACATCCTCATTCTCTGCTGTTTTTAGATCACAACAAAGGTGCAGTGATGGCTCTATATCACTGTTATTTAAACTCATGTGAATCTGTGCATATGAAAATACTGAATAATAAATATTGTTTTTGTTTCATAAACATACAGAATTGCAAATGCGCACTGGGAACACACCTGATGTCCACCATAATATCTTAGTCCTTGAAAAAGTATCCCATATTATTTCATCTTGATTTTTTTTTTATGAATATTTTAGACATCAAGAGACCACCAAGAAAGACACTGAACAAAATTTTCCATACTTTTCCCAACCACACATCATCTTCTTACCATAAAGTCTAAACATTAATGGGATGCATTCTGTTTAACAGACTCTGAACCTTTTACTAAACTCAACTGGCTCAGGGTTCTGCTTCACGCTGATATTCAGCCATCCATGAAACTCTCCTGTTAAACCTCTCACTTTATTATGACCGTTTGTGCACTGTACCGAGACTCACAAACATAACACACTTAAATAAAATCAAATATAAAGCTGATGTGTGTGAAAGTTTTAAAAACTATTTGACTGGACAAACGGCATCCCAGTTTGAATTTGTTGAGAGAGGGAGGGAGAGAGAGGGAGGGAGAGAGAGGGAGAGAGAGAGAGATCTAAAATCTGTGTTCCATCACAGGATCAGAGCAGATTACCACACAGAGCTGATGAGACAACATTTACTTTTCACACGCTCTGGAAAGGTTTCATACAGAAGCATTCGCCCAAATAGAACAAAGCATTCTTTGCCTTCAGTGTGCTGTGAAAGGGATTGTGTTTGGAGGGGTTGAGAGTCCGGGTCTGTGTCAAGGGTTCTCATAACCCAGTCTGAATAAACTACCTTCTCAGAGGCCTGTTTGTGATACGATTCCCCTCATAAATCCCACATATTTTCCACCACACACATAAAGCTCATCTATAATGGCTCCTAATGCTGACAATAAGCAAGAGACTGCCTTTAAAACGCCACTGCATGCAGTGTAAAACCAAGACAGGAAAACAACAATAAACTTTTAATAGGATTTATCTGATGGTACGGTTTGATAGTCTTGAGTAAGCATTTTTCAGACATGAGGTTTAAATGACATGGGGACTTTTGCCTGCTCAACCATTTTACTCATTATATCAAATAAATGTACAAGCCGTACATTTGCACTCAGCAAATTATAATATAATGCGCACCAATATGTAGGGAAATTAGTGATTTCTGTCTTGAAGCAACATTAGAAAAAACTTTTGGCTTATTAAAAGAAAGAAGAAAATGTAAATTCAGTTGAGTTCTGATTATTTTTACCCTACAAGCTAAATAAAAAAAATCTGCATTTATCTTTAGAACAAGTGTGGTGGTATGTTACATAAAGATGCCACAGTATCAATCAATAATAGACTAAATTGGTTTACAAACGACAAAAATACCATGATATTAACATACAAAATATGCCATGTAAACTTGTTTAAGTAGATATAAAATATTCTAAAATATTCTTATCTGAAGTTACATTTAAACAACAGTGAATACAAATGTTAAATCAGGAACTAAACGATAGTACTTCAACATACTTATTAACAAGATAAGTAATTTACAATTTTTTCAAATATATTACAATTTTCTAAGTTACAATTCAGTAACTGTACAAAAGGCCAATAATTATACTTGGGTGTCGAAATGTGAAAATGTACTTAAAGAATAAAAGGACATAACAAAAGGAATTTTTTTTAAGCTTAACAAAGTTCATTTGTAAAGAGCTTTAAAAAGTTCCCCTTCACATATGCAACAAAACAAAAGCTCAGATCCCGGTGCCAAAACCACAAGTATTAAACAATAAAACAGGTGCAAACCAAGATACAGCAGCAGCCATATTCTCAGACTTAACATTTACATATCTATAAACACCTGCACACATATTTTTGCTGAGAAAACAAAGGTAAGTCATTCCACAACAGAGCTGATCTACCACTTCTCTCTCTCTCTCTCTCCAATACACATACTCCCATAAAGCCCCTTTAAGTGTGAAAGCACTCACGCTGTGACCCGCCCCTGTGTTGTCGCTTTTACCCAGCACACCATGAGGTTTAGACCAAGGGGGAGCCATCCATAAAACAGAGAGAGAGAGAGAGAGAGAGAGAGAGGGAGAGAGGGAGAGAGAGAGAGAGAGAGAGAGAGAGAGAGCAGTGAGGAGGTAGTTTTCCTCAGGCAAAGCTTGTCTTTTCCCATTGCTCGCTATAAACAGGGTTTAGGACCAGAAAGCCACTCGCAGGACTGATAGAGGGGGACAAGTTTAGCCGAACAAAAGATCGACCCATAGAGACTACTGCTCTAAGTGAAAATGCAGGCCTGTGTTAGATTGCAGAACTATATTTTGATTTAATGATGACAACAGGGAAGTGACATCATTTGTGACTGGTATTCCCTTGAAAGAAATGAGACATAATAATCTCATGTTAAAAAAACAGAAAGCAGATTAACACTATACTAATGGAAATATGTCCTAATATATTAGATAATAGAATTATAACTAATTTAAAAACAGAAAAATTGAATTCGTTTTTCAATTAAAGTTTTAATTACATTTGATCACACATAACAAATTATTAAAATTATAATTTAGTGTGGTTGGAGCCAGATGCACTAGTGCTAAAATTGTGCAATAACTTAAAAAAAACTTTCTATTAAATACAATGCATTGTATGATTAACAAAAATGATACATTTTTGGTAATAACTATTATCCAAAATATTAAGAAACATTCCATGTGTATTTGTAATTTTCTTTTCTGTCATTGAAATGTTTCAAACAATGTTACTTTTGGGAATACTGTTTAAATTAGTATATAAAAGACAATTCCTTAATGACAAACACTTTGTTTGGTGGCAAAACAAAATGAAAAACATTAGTTAAGGCCTGCTAACACCAAAAGTAAAAAAATAGTTTTACATTATAAAAATGAGAATTTAAAAGTTCAGAATACTTTAATAATAACGGTACAGACATTTTCCTAGCTGATTAACAATAAAAACATTGACAACCAATCAAAATCCATTTTAAATTAAAGAGACCAAACATAATAAACATAATGTTATTGTCTGTGGTTCTGACGCTAATATAATAATTTTTATCATCCATGGTCTAAAAAGACCTAAAAGTATTAGCAACTAATCAAATATAGTTTTATGCCGGCTTTGTCTCGCTCAAAAACATTTAATCCTGTTTAAATAACCCAAAAATAAAATAAAAAATATAAAAATGCTTAGAAATGTATTGTATAAAAACTTTATGGTTAACTCCCAATTTCCAACTTTATTTCCTTCATGTAACTGAAAGTTCCCCCGGGCAATCCGTCTGTTTTTGGCCAATATATAAATAATTAAGCCATACTTAATAAAGCTTACATTTCAAGAGAGACATTTTTAAAAGCATAGCAGGAATGAGGAATTCTGTTTCCAGTCCCACATTCAGAGTTGATCATTTTCTTCCTAAAGTGATTTTCAAGATCTTTGGCCTTAAATGACTTTATTTAAAATGGAAAATGTCCCTCTCAGGAAGAGGAGGCAGCGAGGGACGAGGCGATACGCAGCCATTAAAGCGAAGCGGAGGTCAGTGGTAAAAGCCACAGCGACCCAGTTGGCTGGAAGGCGTCCTATAACAAGGCCACACTAAGATTCTCCCTCTCATTTAAACCAGCCTCACGGAGAGGCCTCGCTCGCCGTGGCGCCCAGCCATGAAGAAGCGAGCGCTTTGCACACGCTTGGCGCTCAGAGCTGTCACAGGCTTCATTCTAGCTGTGAGGTCTGTTGTATCATCCCAAACGGAGAAAGAGAGAAAGAACTAAAATAAAACAAGCGGCGAGAAAATAAATTCTCAGCAGGCCTTGTTGGCTGAGACATACTGCAGAGATGTGCAAATATGTTTCCTGTGTTATTCACACTCCCACGGTGAACAGTAGAGGAAAGAATTAAACACACAGTTCCTACGTGAAGTCAGAATGCATTTAACGACTGCGCAGACATGCACACCCACATGCGCAGATATGTATATATTATTTACTCATAAAATAAGCATATAAACACAAAAAAACATTTGTGCCTTAACATCTGATATTTCAAACAGAAGTGCAGCGCATTTACCTGCGACCCTACCTAAAAAAACAGCACATTGTTATGCAAGAAAGGGAGTTTTTCTTTGTCCATATTTTCCAGGCGAACCCGCTGGCATTGATAACGGAGCCCACCAGGGGCTCGTACTTGGCATATCACCATTTTTGGCAAGCAGGCAGAGTTACAAAGTAGTACATAAAAAGTATATTTTTATATTGTCTATTTACAGTGCCGTCGCGCTGACAAAAATCTATTTTTGCCATGCCTCTGTGCGGCAGAGATCAGTAGCATCATGTGTTCATCTATTGCAGTAAATATACTAAAGAGAGCAGACAGCCATATCTGGGGCAATGTTCATATCCTGTCTTTACCCAACCACATCCTTGAATGTTAACATTGCACGCTCGGGTCGAGTGTTCGTGAGATTTCTGAGCCGAGGTGCTGGAGTGCTTATACAGGTGGAGGTGAAGTACTGCGGGGTTGCGTCAGAGTGCTTTGAAAGCTCTGCCTCTTTGAGTTTAATGCCTTTTGTAATGGCATTAGATCTGAACAGCTTTTTGACAGTTGTTTCAGAGAGTCCCCGCCCACTGAAGCCTTGATGACTGTACGTGCCGTGCAAAACACGGCATGAATGAAAAATTCATGCAAATTTATGTGCAACTCGATAGTTTTACTATGCATGGCTGTTTTGTTGTAAATTACATTCATACAGTATAAATTGATGTAATAATTGAAAAAAAACAGGTTTTTAAATGATACTGAGACGGACAGAAAATGTGTTCACATTAGTATTGGGGCAAGTTGTCACAGGTGTTTCAATTGTTTTTGGGGGTTTTATCTGCCTTTTTATACTTTCTTTAGACAGGAAAGTGTATTGGGAGGAGAGAGAGGGTAGCGGGCTTGGAAAGGACGCCAGAGCCGGGATTCGAACTCACGTCGCCATGCGCAGTTGGGCTGTATATGTGTCTGGAGCGCTGTCCACGCAGCCACAGGCTCCGACAGGTGTTTCAATTGTTGTAAATAATATACATTTTCAAATACTTCAAATCATTTTTTTCCTTTTTTTTACGTTATTGTTTAGTGTTGAAAAGGTTATTATAGACCGACGCCTATTGTGACAACATGCCCCGTTAGGCTATTGCTCGTTATGAAGTCGATCTTTTGTTAGGCGATAACAGAAGAAATGTTCAATAAAGAAACAGAGAAAAGAAAATAATTGTGCCTGTATTTCCAGTCCTGTGCAAGAAAATGAAAGCATTCCTCAATAACTACAAAAATGAAATGCTGCTATTGGAGTCAAAAACATTTAAATCCATGTGATCAGATTTATCAGCATGCCACAAAGCAAGACACTAAAGTACAATGATCATACTTTTTCCTGTACACCAGTCAGATGTATACCTGCCCCTCAAAAAACATGAAGATGAATAAGAGCTAAAGGTGAAGCGTATGTGCAGTAACATGAGAGACAGGAGGAGGGAGTGATGCCGTTCTAGTGCTGTAGCTACAGAGAGACTGAGAGCACGAGAGGTCTCGAACATCAGATCTCATCCATCAACTCCCAGAGGACTGGACACAACAGAAGTATATCTATGTGTTTTTGTGAGACATTGTGGGTTGTGTTCAGTCCTCTGGAAGTTGACATACATATACAGTAGTCTGTGGTATTTTCCCTGCGCGCATCCATATCTGTGTGTATGAGAGGGCATGCGGCTGTGTACAGTGTCGGAGGGCGTCCGGCCTGGCTCTAGTGTTAATACAGCTGCACACAAGTCTCGCTCATCTCGGAGTCCCAAGCAAATCACCCTGAGGATTGTGTGCATGTGTGTGTGTGTTGTGAGTAGAGTTGTTCGACTGCAGGACAGTATGTCAGTGTCAGAGTAATTACTGTAATGTACTTCAATTACTTCCCTTTTAGTCTCATTCACTGTCTGCAGTTTAAATTGATACTCGCTGCACGTGATGCTGTCACTCCGATCCATTCAAATACTATCACATATCAAACCAGAATTGCCTTTTACTTTTACCCTTCTGTGACGATTTGGAGGGTAAAAACACACTGTGCCTTTTATGAACCTCAGTCAGGGTACATGCCATATTTTATTTCATGTATATAAAAACAAGGCTGTGAGGGAGTGGGTTGGATCTCGGTCCTGAGAGGACCCAATGCACGCATTTTTGCAGATAAAAAGCTGGAGCCTTTGTGGTTGAGAACTGAAATGTGCAGAATTTTCAGTACCTGGAGGATTTTTGTCAAGAACAGCGGACAGTTGCAATGTCCAGAACAAACCAGGGAAAAAACTACAGAAAAGCTATTAATGCCTGAGGAGGAAACACACTGAGCGTGTAAAAGTTTGAATCGTGTACTTTGTGATAGTTCATCTATTATGTGAAATAGCTTCATCAGGCACTTTAAATTAATGTCTTAATGATCGTCCATTTTTGAAATTATGAACATGCTGCAGATCTTATAAAGAGTGTGTAAATATATATGAACAAATGTATACTTTTATCTGCATACGTTGCCAAACATACACGTTGCCCACAGGTGTTTCAATTGTTTTTTTGGGTTTTTAGCCGCCTTTTTATACTTTCTTTAGACAGGAAAGTGTATTGGGAGGAGAGAGAGGGTAGCGGGCTTGGAAAGGACGCCAGAGCCGGGATTCGAACTCGCATCACCATGCACAGTTGCGCTGTATATGTGTCTGGAGCGCTGTCCTCACAGCCCCAGGCTCCGACAGGTGTTTCAATTGTTGTAAATAATATACATTTTCAAATACTTCAAATCATTTTTTCCCTTTTTTTACGTTATTGTTTAGTGTTGAAAAGGTTATTATAGACCGACGCCTATTGTGACAACATGCCCCGTTATTGCTCGTTATGAAGTCGATCTTTTCCTAGGCGATAACAGAAGAAATGTTCAATAAAGAAACAGAGAAAAGAAAATAATTGTGCCTGTATTTCCAGTCCTGTGCAAGAAAATGCACAGGACTTTTTGTGTTACCATAATATGGTCAAATAAAAGTAAAGTGCTATTTGGCAGAAAAAGATCAATAGAAAAAACTAAAAATTGGAAAGTGGATGTAAGCCCTATTGAAGGATAGATGCATAATATCGCTTTCATACCCCACACATGATATTATAACCTAGAACCTTGAAGTGATTATCTTTTATTTAACTTCATGTCATTCCAACCTGTATGACTTTAATTGTTCTGCAGCACAAAAAAAAAACTGAAAAATTGAAAACCAAACAACATTGTCCCCAATTGACTGTTGTATAAACACAAGACCAACATCTTTCTTTGTGTTTCATCAAAGAATGAAAGTCATACAGGTTTGAAATGACATGTGAAAGAACAAATGAGGATTTTTTTTGTGAACTATCCCTTTAAGACCGTACAGCCCACTAAACACACATGTCATTTCTTTTACAAATGAAAGATGTTATCTACTTTATAAACTATAATCAAGTTAGTCAAAATGTATAATAAATGAAGAAAAAAAGGCAAATTTTACCAATGATTACTGTTCTATTTCTGCTTAAATTCCGTGACAGTTCTCTGGGCTCAGATTCTAAGTCTGGAATGAGTCATAATGAATGCATCCACTGACAAAAATATCCTGCAGTGTTACAATTACAGACTGGATGACTTGCCATAGCATTACACCACGGTAATTATAGGAAAAAACCCTAGTGCTCTTTTACTTTACATAAGCGAACACCTACCACAGGCTTTCTAATAAACATGCTCTTTCATTGGCTCTTAGAGCAGAATACAAATACTGCCTGACCTTTCGGTCTTTGATAATGGCCTAATAAAGACCTGTTCAGAGTACAAATGCCTAACCATCATGAATGTCACCCATCTATGAGCGTGACCACACCGGCATCTTTAACATGATAGGTGAGATCTTAATATATTTGCATTAACTCATGCACTTTGCATGTATGATGGCACTTTAGCATGCATCCAATTTATGTGCATCTGTTTTATGCATATCTGCACATACAGACACATACACTCATATGGATGCTGACACTGATGTTGTACACACCTCACTATCAAAATTAGTCTAGAATTTGTGTGAGATAATTCATTTGTGGGATCTATTTGGCATTGCATGTAACGATTTAAAGTCTCAGCCGATAGATAATCTGTCTTGGCACCGAGCAGCGTGGCACGGGTACGTCAAAATCGATTTCATCGTAAGCCAACTGCTTTCTGACCAAAGCGTATAATGCTGTTGTTTACATCAACACAACAGGGGGGAGGCACGGATGATGCATTATTTCTACAATTGTATGTCATTACCGTGACAGTAAAATGTCAGTGATTTGAATAGGGGACAAAAATGAATGAAAGTATTTTGTAACGGCACCCAAAATTTTTGCCCTAGATCCTCTCAGACCTATTGTAAAAAACTGTTGTTGTAAAGACTGGGTCAAAACGTACGGTACGAGAGCTTGGAGGGGCAGTTAGAATGCATCTTTTGAGATTTTATCGATCTGTACGAAAATGCAACATCAAAAACATGAAAATGAAATAGCTTGAGGGAGCCAAAGAAACCAGTCGATGGAAAAAGCCGGAGCAAAAAATGGTCTGAAACTGCCTATTGTATTTCGAATCCCTCTGACTGTGATAATAGCAGATGATGTTGAGCAAATCCCAGAAGAGGGAGGGGTCAATATTCTCCCATCTCTGCTTGAAGCCAAGGAGACATACTTCTACATGACAGACAGGTCTTAAAATGTGGATAGCCTGGAACAAAAATGACACATCAGCTTTGGTAAATCACTCATTTGGATGTTTGTTTTTCGCAGACGATTAGAGGTATTTTTATTCGTGATCTCTGACAGACCAGACCAAAATGAGATGAAATCTA
This sequence comes from Beaufortia kweichowensis, assembly GCA_019155185.1. NCBI lineage: Eukaryota > Metazoa > Chordata > Actinopteri > Cypriniformes > Gastromyzontidae > Beaufortia > Beaufortia kweichowensis. Next base: position 3,566,575 of record CM032795.1, on the reverse strand, counting down.
AAGGGAAGTCTACCCAAAAACAACAAATTTCTCACCCTGATGTTATGCTACACCTTTTTTTGTGATCCAGAGACAGGCAAAGTTAACTATATCATGAAGGTATTTTAACCAAAAGGTTGAACCTATTATTTTTTTAGGAATTGGGTATGTTTTAAATGTCAAAACACTGGAAGTGGTCCCATTTTTAACTGGGGCAAGTTGTCACACGTGTTTAAATTGTTATAAATGCACACGATTACGATGTACACTGCCTTTACATTTTGTTATAATAGCAATTTAATGCCATTGTGACAACCTCACCCCATAATGTGTACATATACTACCTGATATGTTGACAAGAAGCCCTGGTGTATTCAACAAACTGATTTTTTATGCAATTATGGTGGACATGTTTTTGTTTTAATGTTCACAGGAGTAAAATCTGTGTCAACCGGTTTTATGCGTGTCATTTTTTAATGTGTATATTGTCAGAATAATGCTACATACCACCTAGAGGCATTGATACATAGCACAATATTAGAATGCAGCAGCTAAGAGACACATTGATTTTTTAAATATTGAAAAGAAATATAAAGGTTCCTAAGGTGCTTTTAACTGAGTTGCTTTGAAAATGAAAGAAAATGAGTCATTGCATTAGTGTAGTACCATTGCTTTCATTGCTTTCTTGACTAAGACACATAAAAAGGTGAACGGTTAAAATAACACGCTTGAAGAATATAGGAACGCAGCGAGATTCACTACACCAGTGAATTAATTCTGTTCGTAACAATAACGCTTCACTTCGCATTTTAGCAGTTTATTGGCACGCTAAGTGAGAAAGTTACACACTTGAGTAAAAGCAATTTGTTATTTCTAAAGTAAAATAATTATTCGCTGTTAATCAATTCTGGTCAGCACTGCACTGCAATTAGCATTTTATATAGTATTTTAGTACATCAAAAATCTGAAATCTCATTATAATTATAATACAGTATACAGTACAATATTGGAAAAATGGTAAACACTGGATAGTCTTACTTTTTATACATTTATATTTGTACATTTACAAATAGTATCACACAATCAAACTTAAAGGCATCTTATCTCGTGTCTCTAAGAAAAAGCTATAAGGTCCATTAAAGAAAAACTGCATATGACATCAGTGAAACATATGTTGGTTAGTGTCCTGAAAGGTGTTTAGTACATATCTTGGTCAGGTTTAACAAAGCAGAAAAGAAAATGTCGTAAACGTGGCGCAATAAGATTTCAATTGACATTGACAGAATGGTGCTGCATGACCAATTTGTTGTAATGATATAATCCTGGGCGGCACAGACGGCTGTGTTTTATGAGAAAAAGGCGCTGGCAAGTAAACTGAAGCGTTTTGCCAGTACTGCTGTTACAAAAAAATGAAGTGGCATCCTTCGGTGACAGCAGCAGTTTTCTTTTAAACAAAGTTGCATTTTAACAAAGCTCTCGATTCATTTCTCTATAGAGTATGTTATAAAAGAAACATTTGGGGCTGTCAATCTTTTTTTTATTTAATTAATGACATGACACACTGATTTATTAATCAAATTAATCCTAGTTAATAACAGTAAGTGTTTACTGAAAAGAAAGATGAAGATATTTCAAAGATGTAACATCATTGTGGCAGATGATTAATTAACTAAATAGAGAAAATCTTGTTTTTCTTCCATAATATATTATACAAGTCTATCAAAGGCTTCATAGCAATCCATTGTAATACTAAAAAAACACTAAAAAAAAGTGTTTCATTTCTCGAAACATTTCTCATTTCTCGAAATATCTTCTGTTGAGTTACACAGAAGCAGTAAACTCGTACAGGTTTGGAATGACGTCAGGATGAATAAACGATGAAAGAATTTCATGGGTGAATTATCCCTTTACAGACCTTTAAATCAATCGAGTAATTTTATATGTGGTATAAATCAAAAGACCTTGATATGGTAAAAAAGGACGGTTAAGTACACATGTGCCTGACCTTGTGTAAGTTTGGTGGGATGTGAGAAGCAGTATTTACTCAAGTATGTTAAATGAGAGGATGGGATGACTGCGCTTGACTGAGATCTCTCTGTTTTACTGCTTCAATTTATCTTCTGAAGGATAAGAGACGCATGGGAGAACAAGAGACCTTTCTCTTTTGGGTATAATAAATGTCAAGCCACATTTCAAACAGTCGATTAGCACTTCCTAAATGTTACAGCCACCTTTTTAAAAGTGAACCTTTGGTTCTAACCGAATCATCTTAAAAATATCCGTTTAGGCAAAAACCTTTTTTAATAATTTCATCCTTATTTTCTGTTGGTCAGTGTAGTTTGTGTCAAAAGGTGATTCTCACAATATCTTGGTTTCAGGATGTCAAATTGATTTTTAAAATAATGCTTATATCAACCAAATCAACCTTATTATTTATTAAACAAGGACTGATATGTTTAAAGGCATTCATTTAAATAATGCCATAATGCCTAAATGCCTAAAAGTTTTTATGCATTGTACATAATTAGACATTAATATAGTACATTTTCATTGAAATTTATAAATATATATTTTTTGAAATGTGGAAAAATGCCTATATCGGTAAAGAGAGTCAAAAATAATAATACTAATTTCTATGTTAAAATTATTCTTTACACAGATGTTATTTCTAATAAAACAAATTTAAGAGAAAAGTAAAAAGGCTCTAGGTTCTGAAGGCATGTGGGCAGTCAGCAGTGACCGATGTCAATGGAATTGGGAATGGGACATCGCGGGCACATCGTACGGTTGATGAGAGTGAGTGTGACACGGTCAGATGTGGTTGACAAGCAGAGCAGAGCGGCGTTGAGGTGACACTCCAACGAGTCACCCAATCAGACGCAGCGGCAACGCTGACACAGCCTATAAGGAACGTAGGGTGAACAGGGCTCACTGCACACAACGTGCCATAGGACACGGGTCGCCGGCGCACGACCCTCGGGTGCTGTATTACTGCTGCATGGAATATATGTGATTTTATAACCTCCACCCTCTGTTTCAAAACCTGATGATTACACAGAATGTTCTGTCTCTTGTAATAACATGTACATTTAAAAGTTACCGTTCTGCTATCTTGGCATAGACGGATGTGAGTTTTAACTTAACGTACGGTCACTGTCACCTTGAGGCACAAATGTTGACATCCCATCATTCCTGGCGTATGAAGAGAACAGACGGCAATTCATAAATATTATTTATGGAGCTTCTCAGAGGTGAAAATAACAACAACACAGATATGCAGAAAGCATTGTTTTATCCATTGCATGAATAAACTGCTTAAAAAAATCAAATCTATTCAGAAACTGGATACGGTTGTGCATGTGTGCATTTGTGTGCATGTTTGAATGTTTATGTGCTTTAAGTTAAATTAGTCTGAATCATTCCGATAACAGGTTTAACTGTAAAACTGTAAAAAGAAGCAGAACATTATTTCAACACCAGTATTTTCTGCATGGCCAAGTCTGTATGTGATATATGTTAAATGTTTTCATTGGCAGACAAACATGATTCATAACTTAAAAATAAGCAATGCAAATAATGATCATGTGTCATCTGTACTTTTTACAGGTGTTCTCTGTGGTTGCTAAGGCATTGCTAGGTGGTTGCTAGGGGGTTGTGGGTGATTGCTAGGTGGTTGCTAACTGGCCCAAGTAAAAAAAACAATTCACGTCTATAAAATATATACAGTATTATATAGACATTTTGGTTTTCTTACATCCTAAACATGTCTGTGCAATATTTGGGTTGCCAGATAAACATTTTTGAACAAACTAATTTCAAACTCAAATTTAGATATTATTTCTTTGTGTAGCATAAATCACAAATTACAAACTGAATAAGAAAGCAAATTATGCTCTGTTATTGTTCAACAGTTCTCTTAAAACTCTTGAAATGCCGATTATTTCGACATGTTTTGTTACCTGCTGGGCAGCAAAATGACTGAATGGTGCCACTGACATCTTCTTCACAACAGCTGTTTGCAGAAAGCTGATCGTTACAGTTCCAATGTGCCAATTTATGTAAAAGATGTTGAAATCCTAATAAAATACTTGCAACAGACTTTTGTTGTTGTCTCAACAGTTCTGTTAAAGCCCATGGGCGGACAAAAATTCTGCAATTCTGCAGTTGTAACATTTAAAACACGCTGCCTTTTTATAATTATAATTACACAAAGGCAGGCAGTAATTTTTCGCATCATCGTCGATCTATAATGACTAGGATGTTTAACAACTAACATTGTTAATTTAAAATACAATGTTTCTTAGTGATTAAGATGTGATCTCCATAAAAACAGATGAAAACAGTCGAATGTCCGACAAAAAGCGGGCAGAACCTGATGGTGGGAGGAAATGTGACGTAGGGGGAAATTTCAGCTGAGCTTAATTCATATTTAAAGACTTTCTTTATTACATCTTTAATAGCCTTTTTTGTTGGTATCTCTCAATTTTTGGCTCCCAGCACAGTTTAATTCACCTCCCGTTGAGTTGACTGGCTCAGGGGTCTCAACTTCAGACATTCTTTTTCATCTCCTCGCTTCTCGCCTGAGCTTTTATTGCTCTCCAGCTTTGCCTTGGAGAATTAATGCCACCATATTGGACCCCTAAACTTCAATACAAGTGCATAAAAGTATGAGGTCGGAGAGATTTACGTTTGGAGTTTAATATCTTGAAAAACTATCACAAATGAACTTTTATTGGTATTAGATTGGCAAAAAAATATTAAGCCTGATGACATGCAGAGACATTGGGAAACTGCACAATATTAATCAGGTTAATGGTTTCTTTCCCAGAAGTATTCCAATATGCTGAGAACTTCTGAACTAGAGATAAACCTTGTGCATATGACACAACAATAAAGCACATTAATCTTAGAAAATGGATCAGGATTGTAGTGACAGACATCAATGTACTGAGGAAATACCCACATCTGCTCTTTGTGTAATTTGAGCAGGCTTTTCTTTAAAAGGCTTCATGACACATGATACTGATGTCATCAAAGTGGGGCTTTTTTGGAAAAAATGTCCTATAAATATATTAGTAATAATAGGTCAAATTTTACAATAAGGTTGTATTTATTAACATTAGATAATGCATTAGCTAACATGAATTAACAATGAGCAGTATGTTTTTACAGCTTTTGTTGATCTTTGTCAATGGTAGTTAATACAAAATGCAAGTTTTGATTGCTTGTTCATCTAATGTTAAAAGATACAACTTTTGGTTGTGGAAATCTAAAAGTAACATGCTGTAAAAGCATTATGTATTATGTCAGGTCATGCTAACTAACGTTAAAGAATAGAATTTTATTTTACAATTATGTTTATTAAAATAAATAGTATTTCAATTAATCAAAACAAAAAAGCCAGCGTTAACCTCTGAAATGTATTTTTTCTTCTTCAGTAAAGGCAATAATACAGTATAATAATGATGATAAACCTTCACACATTGCACACATATGGTGACCTGAAATACCGACTGTCAATCTCTACTGCTTCACACACTCACGACACACTAATAATCTCACTATATCAGATGACACATAATGAGGTATCTCTGCTAAGTTACACCACCGCCCTGACTGTTCCTGTTTGGGTTAATGAGTTATCAAAGTCTAATTAATTCATGCCGAATTTCTAAATTGAAGACTGTGAGTTTCCATTACAATTAGACTCACTCTGTGTATGAAGCGCTTCTTCGATATGGCTCAAAAAGCAGATAATATCCAACCTTCCCTCCTATTTCTCTCATCTGGGGCGAAAAAGCTAATTTTCCTCCGCCTTCAAGGATTTAAATAATAATTTTACTACAACAGAAGCCGAACACCCTCTTTCTATTGATGACGAGAGATCAAATTAAAACACATAGGCCAAATGAGAAAAGGCATGCCTCATATCCCCTCGATACTAATGTTTGTCAAATAAGAAATTAAATTTGAACAGATGTCAATTAAAACCCATTATGTCTTTATTTTGAAAGGCAGAATCCTTCTTGCAATCTCCTGCCATGTCACTAGAGATTTTCCGTCTCGTCTTGCCTTTAGGAAACCTTGTGATTCATGATTTTTTCGACTCTTTGATGTACGTAGACAATTAAAACTAAAACCAACACAAACACAATAATATAGAGAACAACATGTTATGCACAAATATTCTGTATCAAGCCCCAAAAATGAGTAAAGAAGCACTTACTTGAGTGTAAACTGCTCCACAGTAGAATTCGGGACCAAGTACAAGCAGATGTTAAGGGTCTCTCCTGGCTTTAACGGCCTCTCTGGCAACCTCAAGAAGAGGTTTTTGTCGAGCTGTTTGTCGACCACCAGTTGTTCCTGGCTTGGCTGGTATAAACTGATGCTCCCAATACGCAGAAGGGGTTGTTGGGATAAGCCCTCACCTCTTGACGCCCCTCCTCGACGCGGGTAACTCTCCCCGCACTCATCGTTGCTGTCTGGATCATGGAGGGTATAGTATAGTTCCACCTGAAGGGTCTCCCCACTCAACTCGAGCCCATCGGTCCCTGAGGACTTCCTGCGACCCAAAGGTGCTACATTAACATTAAACCACGTGGGGGGGAGCTCTAGTTGGGCCAAACACTGCGCCAGATTCCCCTGAAGCCTGCAGGACGTCTTGATCTCCCGAACATCTCTGAAAGCATGCAGCCTTACACACGGAAGCTTGTCCTGAATCTTGAAGTCATCCCAGTCACGCCCCGCAATATAGAACAGAACCTGAACCAAAGGGTTGCTAGCAAAAACCCTTGACTGTACAATAAACGCCCGGACTTTCCAATTGACTGTCAACCTTCCAGGAATGTCCAATGGGCTTGACGGCTGCAGTAAGTCCTTGGACACCGTCTGGTCTTGGGTAAAAGGACCAAGGGAGATGTTAACAGCAGGTAGCTCCTTGGTCTGGAAGACCACAAAGCTCTCAGACCGCTGCAGAGGATGTCCACGAAGGCTTCCATATGTCGGAACTCGGTTCTCCTGTAAAAAGAAGGCGAGTTGTGTGTTGGAGAGCTTAAAGTTGGCAGGGAGGTAAATTTCTGGCGGGCTGGAGGTGGCACTGGGGACAGGGACACTGAAGAGGGCATCTGAACTGGTAGGGGAAACTTTACCAGCAACTGCAAAGACAAAAGGAAACAGTTCAGGTTATGTTAACAGTCAAGGTTATAAAAAAGCAATGTAGAAAAAGTATACATAGAATGCTCAATACAGCTTTAGTCGAAGATGTCCCATGAGTTATTTACTGCAAGTTAGTCATGATAGAAAACAATCATAAAACTACAAGTAATAAAGTAATGTGTGCACATAAAAATGAACTCAAGTACTTTGTTGCATCTGCTGGTGGCAGGCAAATATGAACAATATTCTTTCAAATAACTGCTTGTTTTCTGTTTTAGAAAGCTCAGTTGGCTTTGACAATAGATGTTGATTAATGGCATGTAAGAGGTTTCCAACTGAACAGTCCCAAATGACACTGAATCATCTCTTTTCAAATTATTGGCAATGAATTCAAATTGCAAATGCATTAGTTCAACAAGAGGACAGGGGTGGCCCATATTAACAGAGATTCTCACTGATTGGAGTGAGGTGGGATATTGAGTAGTGAACAGAGATTTGTCAGATAACATATTGTACACACAAGGCATCATTGATCTCTATCTCTTGGGGTCCTAAGATTAACTACCTACAACTACATGTCAAATCGATTGCTCAGAAACCTCAATATGCCGATCATAATCTGGACAGACACAGAAACACCTAGACCTTTATATTTAAATGCAAAGGTGACTTGTTGCTCATATAGCTTGATGCATGTTGCTTGCAACACTAAAGTAATAATTTTAAGCCTAAGGAACTTTAAAACTCCGGATAAAAGCATCTTCCATATGCACAAATGTCAATGTAGACCAAAAAAAAAAAAAAAAAAAAAAGTATAAATCTTTTAAAGCAATAAAAGAAACTCTCATCTGGTACAGCTGTAAAAATACGCAATCTCATGCTACTTGAGGGCACCAAACAAAAAATCCTTTGCTATTTGCAACGAAATTATTTCTACTCTGCTGTATGTTATTTCCCTACAAGCACCGTATTTATATGCACTTCATTCAACAATGCAATCTACGCTCATAAAACAGAGAAAAATAAAACATACTTATCATAATGACAAGGCACAGCGAACAGAAAATCCATGGCAAATCCACTTGAACAAGCAAATGTCCCATATTCCACCACCAGTGCTTTGCATTTAAGCTCAATATTTCAATCACTATACTGGTACACACAAAGCCCGGCTTAGTTCAAGCTTTAAAACCCGAGTTTCCAAAAGTCCAAAAGTCTGAAAACTGAGCAGCACATGAGCCGTATCTTCTTAGCAGTAATCCAGAACCTGTTCTGAGATCTAAGAGAGACTGCTCTCTCAAACCTGTTGGGAATCTCCGAAGGCTCCTCCTGCCCTACAGCATGATCGCAGCGAGTCCATCTATTCTCAGCAGTTCCTGTTTGAATGTGACTCCTCCTAGAAGATCCTCTTCCCTCCTTACAACTCGAGACAAAGCCTGGACACCGCCCCGTCTCGCCACACCTCACCCCAAACTGTAATAAACTCTTTAGCTCTCATTCACAGCCGGTGCAAAAGCACTCCTCCCAGGACACCAGCGCGGCAGACTACAAACTACCCTATTACATTCATCTTCTCCCATCGGACATGTTGAGGCAGACTCTGAATGTGGATGTGTGAGGGAGAGAGAGTGTTTGGAAGGGGGGTGGCTTTGGGGGAGGGATGCATAACTCCAGCGCCTTCAGGCAACGAGGGGGGGATTAGTGGGCAGATCATTGACGAATTAGCTCTCGTCCTTCCCTCATCCGACGGCCCCTGCGAGATAAATCTGAATGAAAGGGGGGATGGGGTGGGTTACATGTTAATCATGCAGTTTTCCGCAGCCAGGAGACTGAGATGTGAGGTTATTTTTCTGTGCCATGATATTCAGTCACAGTGTCTATTTACGTTAATAGTAAATGACAGGAGATGCTACGCAAGTGTACATACTGGAGGAAGATGATACAGACAGAAGACTGGTGTAAACACTAACATACACAATAATGTTTTCTGATAATAAAAATAGTATATTATGCAATATACGCATACAGTACCAGTCAAAGTTTAGACACAATTGACTGTTTCTCATCATCTTAAAAATCTTTTAATCTGAAGGTGCATATTTTAATGTTTGAAATGACTTTGTAAACAAAAATATAATTGTGCCAACATATGAATTTCAATAATTAGAAAACTAAATATTACTTTAAAAATATTTTTTAAATAGATTATTTGGAGCAAATAATGAATATAAAGCAGCCAATAGGAGTCCGGCATAGATAGAAATTCCTTCAGTGGTGTTTAAAAGCTTCTCAGCTTGAGATCTCAAGAAGCTGAATGATAAAATGTCAAGAGTATGTTTTTATCAATTCTAGACAAAGGGTGACTACTTTTAAAGATGCTAAAATATAACATAGTGTTCATTTATTTAGGATGCTTTTAGTCACAACATAATTCCTACAGTTACAATTGTGTTATTTCATGCTTTGGATGAGTTTACTACTATTCTAAAATGTGGAAAAAATCTAAATAACAGATTTTTGTGTAAACTTGACTGGTACTGTATGTATTTATATAAACATATTTACAACTCAAATTATTATAAAAAAAAAATAATGATACAAAAAATATCTTAAAAGGATAGTTCCTTTTAACCCGTATGACTCTTTCTTTCTTCTGTACAGCAAATAAGAAGATATTTTGAGAAATGTCTCAGTGGTGTCGTGTGCATTCAATGGAAGCCAATGGGTTCTAATGTTGTTTGGTTACCAATGTTCATCAAAATATCTTCTTGTGTGTTCTGCAGGAGAAAAAAGTCATACAGGTTTTGAATGACATGAGGATGAAAAGATGTTGAAAGACTTTTCATTTTTTGGTGATATATCCCTTCAAGCCAACGAACGAACAGCTAGTCCAAACTGAGTGACAGCTTACTTACAGGCTGAATTTACAACCCTGTAACTTGCAAAATGTTACAATCTGGATTTTAACTCAACATAAAACCACCACCACACGCCCTACCCTCCAGGCCACTTCTCTGTCATCCGACTAGTACATTTTTATAATTTCGTCTGGCTCGACCAAAATGCTGTGGTGCAAACAGCGCAAACAGATGAACTTCAAATAAAACTTTCTACAGGCAGGGCAGCAAAATATCATTCACAACATTTCTAATAAATACGTTCCTCAGCTGGAACGCATCTGACCGAGCGGCACTTTCTGTAGCAGCATTCTCTGAGATAATAGTATTAACATTTTCTTTTAAGGCAGGTCGCCTCCGCTCCATTACATCTCTGACGTTTATCATTGTACGATGGAAAGGTTCTGATTATAAAAGCCCTAAGATTGCATTTCACTCACACTCGGAAATCTAAACACCTTTGGCGTGGCTATGGCCTGTGGAAACAGATATGAATATCTCTTAAACGGATGAGATAATGCTTATGAAAGCCAATCCATTACAAACACATTAAATGGCAGAGAGCTCCTCTCAACTAGTTTACCAGATACAGGCAGTCTAATGTATATATGGTTTCAATAGCTTCATTGGATTATGTGTCTCCGGCGCTCCAGGGGATACGCTGCACGTGAGGTCACCGATTCTAATCCATCACGCCCATCATTGCTCAGGATGTGCACTATGTCAAAGAAAAGGCACATATGGGATTACAACATGACACCGAAAGTCCTCCCTCCACCCACCTGCTAATAGACCTCTGGGTGTAGTGAGAGCTCAGTAACAGGATACACATCTGTTGGTCAATGAATGTTCCACGATAATGGAAACTGCAATACGCCTTTTTAAAATGTCAAAATTTCACTGTTTAATATAACTCGCCATCAGTGTCATTTCATCTATGTAATCATGCGAGCATTTTTAAAGAAGTCAGAGAGAAAATTATTTCTCTTTGAAATAATAAGCCTGGTAGGGCAATTGCATTTGGGATGTAATCCATGCGGCGTTAAAATGAAAAACAATAAGCATTAATATACGACCCCCCCCTCCCCACACGTACGCCAAACAACGCACATTATAAAAGTGTGTGCAACCGATCGGAAAAACAATTGTGATCTTGATGCTTCCGTTTAGTTCGGAGTCCGCTGAAGTTGGAAAGTGCTTAAATGGCATGGCGTGTTGTTTTCCATTTCACATAACAGAACAAATTGAAGAGAGTAGCGTGTTAATTAATGAACCGTTCATCAAATACATCTCTATAAAGAGACACTAGAGGAGTGGAATTGTTCTGTTTGAATTACTGCGTTCCAGTGTGCCTAAAGGAAACACAGACGGGAAATTGAAAAGGGAAGATGGTGAAATGTGACAAGTGATGAGAGACTGGAATGATGCTATCCGAAAGGTAAATCACCGCATGGTAGTTACGGAGAAGGCATTGCTTCATTAGCAGGGTGAAAAAAAATCCATGCATAATTTTCACAATTTGATTGAATATTAAAATAAATTGAAGTGGCAATCTGTAACTTTTACTTCTGTATTGCCATCTCTGTTTGAAGTCAAATGACATCAAACTATAATTTTCAGGAAAATTGACAGCTCAACTTCATTATTTTAAGCTTTGACAGAATGTTTAATGCTCTCTCATTTGTAAGTCGTCTCTGCTAAATGAATAAATATTAAGCTTACTATTGCAAATCAGGGTAAGTTAAGGAGACAGTATTAAACAGATTTTTCTTAATTTTTTAACCAAAAAACACAAATTGCAGCTTTAAGCTACAACTTGTTTTCAGTAAAAACGTCAAGCAAAATGTACTTTAAATGGAAAGATAACAGAACTTGGAACTGATCTACAATTAAGTTTATTTTTCTAACCCCATGCACTTGCTAACAGTTTATCTTATTTGCTTGTAAGCATACCAAAATTTAGTGAGATTTAAGCATAAAGCAGTAAAAGCAATTTACCAACAGGGTAGCAAAAATCATCCTAAAATGATACATTTACTTGAGAAAACTGTGTATCAGAGACTTTCCTGAGCAGGGAAATATTGCCAATATATTTGAATCATCATATTTTACTAACCCCTGCTGATAGAGTCCAGACATAAAAAAATCAGTCTATGCACGAGTAATCTATTTAAAAAAAATGGAAATATACACGTGTTATGGAAGTGATAAAAAAGAAGAGGCAAGCAATAATACCCAACAAATGAGAAGAGATGACTTTTCAAAGAATATAAAAATTGCTATTTAATTTTCGTGAGAAATATGAGATTTGAACAGCATTTCGACTATGAAAAATCACGCTTTAAAAAACTTTAAGACCTTACATAGGTATTTAAACCACCAAATATTGACATCTGAGCTATCAGTATGATGGAAAACTAGTTTTTTCATGGTAAGGTTGACATTTGCATGGAATTGCCCTTTAGACACTTTTACCAAATTAAACAAGGCAAACATACGGATTATTTTCTCAGCTGCTTTGCAGTCATCCAACCTTTTCCATACAGTTGTATTATTATGCGTTTCTACAACGCTCACTTTTTCCCTCACCGTACCGTGAATCAAACCTACTGTCATGAATCAAAGCATTCATCAAATAGGCCAAATAAAGTGTTCATTAATTCACCAAAAAATAGACTCAGTGGGAATTTATAAGCGCATCAGGAAGTCTGCCGCACGCAGCGAACCTTTTGATCCATGGCTATGCTAACTAGCCTGTCAGTGGCTGTGATTCAAAGGCTAGCGAGTGAACTGTGGCTTGAGTTAGCATGACAAACAACAGTTGCAAATGACGCGATTTACATAAGAAACGGGCGCTGGGAACGTTAGCGTCACATCAAGCCTATCTGTATCACACAGCAACTACCAAGATGCATTACAGCAACATAGACTCTGTTTTTACTAACAAGAAAGGAAATGTTTACTGGGAAATGGGTCTTTTGACATTGCATCTCTAAACTGTTGACCATATTTTGCCATTAATTCATGAATCGACTCCATGTGGCATAATATATTTGCTTCTTTTTGTACCACTTGCCCTTGTCTGCGGTACAAGTGCCTTTTACCAAGAGTGGATGAAAATTGAGTTAATAACAGAAAATGTGAGAGCCGCAGAAGTGAGTGGATTGCTAATGCAGCTCCACTGCTGCGCATCAAAGCCGTTTATGGCAGAATTAAATGAAAGGTAATGAGGAGATTTGTCATTTGGAATGTGACGGGATATAAATCTGAATCTGGTGAATTCTGATGGGGAGGCGCATTGTCGTACATCGGGGTTATGAAATATTTAAGTGGCTAATTATAGCAACTAAGCAAAATTATGATTCTGTTTGCAGTAGAGAAAAAGAAAAAGGTTGTTCCCAGTTTTAACAAGTACAATTGATTTTAATATCTTGTATTTTAGTATTTTGAGCATGTGGAGTATGAGATGTAGTACGGAAAACATCTGTTGAGTGAAAATATACAAATATTTTTTGGCCAAATGCTACAATGATACACGTTTGTGTAATTCATAAATGCTTTTCCCTTCCCATATAACTGTTCTAAATACTCATTTTATAATAATATGTGTTGTAATATGTCTTAAGTAATGTATGCAATATGTCAACATGCAGAGATTGCTTCATGTTTTCTACTAAGATATCAATAGACATTTTAACATCTGATTTATAAAGCAATTAGTGCAATATAGTGGTTAATTTTTTATTTTTACAGGATTATTTTAACACTTGCTTGGATATCTTACAACAGCGTCCTGAAGTGTGTGTGTCTGGTATAATACTACACTACATCCATAAGTGTATTTCTCCATAAAATACACACCCCACACATACAAGTATACTTGCTAAGTGAATTGATTTTACTTTGGAAGACTGTTTAATGAGCACGGAAAGTAGAAAACAATAGTGATAGACCCAATCCACAGGGAATTCTAATGAGTCTATTGACTAAAAAGGTGTCTGGCTATGTTGATAAATGATCACAAGTGAAGCACATTGCTTTCACCTTCATAAACTTTACAGTCTGTAGCATTTGTAGTACACAGACCAAATACTAAATCTGGGAGAGGTTTGATGTTTTTTTTAAATGAAAAAATAATCTTTCTCTTTTTTTAGCCTTTATAGTAGTCTTTGTAGTGTTGAATGCTGAAAGCTGCAAACTGTTATTTGAACAATAAAATGTTGTTGCACCAACTATATATCATTAAAAAAGACTTCATATATGAGCACTGTTCTATTTAATACATTATCTAGCTACAGAATTACAACATGCAAAATCAGAATGGAACTTCATACAATCGCTATGAAATGAGGTTCCATACATATATCCAGAGAAAAAATTATGCATTCTGTCAGTATAGCTCTCCTGCTGGAAAACAGACGTAATTGTGGTAAATGTGATAATGCGAAATCTTTTGTGAACTGGTTCATGGAAACAAACTGCCATAATAAACCAGTGCGCTGAACTGAATCGCTAGTTAATTCCTATTACAAGTCTTGCAGAGTCTCACAAGCAAAATGAGCCTGCCTCCAAGAAATTGCATTGTTTAAAATAATACATAATAAAAAACTAATTTTGCATGGGATAAATTAAAGTAGTACTAACTGTAAAAATAATTGTAAGATTATAATCAATTTCTATATCGCAGATAAGTGAATTGATGACAAATACATGTAAATTTAAACCTCTTTCAGTGACTGACGGACATCAGAAATACCTGTGATTTTATCCAAACTCGCATCAGCACTTATAAAATAAAAAATATGATTATAACATATAAAAATATAATATATAGTCAGTACACAAAATACTCGTTGATATGCATATTGTTTATATTCAGCATGTAGCGTTACGTTTATTTATTGACAATTTTTATGTTTGTTGTTCTGCAGTGCATTCACCTCATGCAACTGTACACTTTCCATATGATCTCAATATGCATTTACATTTAATATACATTTTATTTCAATATACATATATCTTTATACTTTACAAACCTATAAATTGTCCATTTTATTTTTATTACAACTACAGTATGGTGAGCAATAACTTCCGAGCTTAACCATCTGTCAAGTAGGCAAATGGTAATAGCAAATATTAGTATCAGCAAAAAAATGAAATATAGATATAAACAAAAAGTACCGAAATTGTGTGTGAGCCTTGTAAACGATTGCAGAATGCTCCTACTTGTTGTCTCCTCTACATGTTTCCTTCAAGTGAATCAGAATCCTTTTTCTTTAGACTTGTAGATGGAAAAATGGGAAATCACCTGAGAAAAACACCTTACAAAGCTCATAATGATAAACCCTTCTGTGAGACGGTAGAAGCACAAAAGTGGCAAAAAGTAATAGGAAGAAAAGACACGTGCGTCTCAGAATTTGGTTATCACGCTGTTCAGTTCCCATGGTGAAGAACCCTAAATACCCAAATCCAGTCACCATAACAACCGGCTTGAAGACAAGATTTTGGCTCTGTACAATTCCAGGAACAGGTAAAGATCCTGCAACATCTCAAGCTGTAAACCCATCGATCTGATCAGATTAAACAGATTAGGACCCACCTGGATCTAATGTACACAAGAACACTATTCATTACTGTCTGCGCCTACAGCACTTTTTTACAACCGTTTGCATTCAAGAAACGCTAAACCTGGTCTTTGAGTGGAATGACTTTCTTAAGCTGCCAAGGATTTGAGGATGAACACTCGGTCTGTCCTTGAAAAAACGCTTATCGACAAGGTTGAATACAATAAACTGCAAAACCCTAAGCCTTGAATATTGCTGATGAATTTGAAAACATTGTGATCTTGATTTGTCAGCAGTTGTAATCTGTGTTGAACACTGTTTCTTATAAAGCAAGATTGCACTTATAACAGGGATTCTAGCAAATACAAATATTAACATGTAATTTAGTATTAGAGCTCAAAGATGGCCTAAATAACAGAATATTTCAGTCATTCCTTCCTGAACTGAAACTGGTTTATGCTAGTCTCCATAAGAAAAAGAAATATTAAATATGATATCTTTTAAATATCTCAGCTGTTTCTTCTATAAAGCAATACAATTACACGGAAAGGTCAACAATGTCTTAAACGAGAAAATAATCTCAACAATGTAAATGCCGACAAACTGTTCTCAGATTGGCCAACATACCAAATCTTAAGACAAAAACGATTCATATTTATATTATTTTATTCATATTTATATTGTTTTAATAACATCACCTACTTTATGTTATATGTTTTCTCTTATATCCGTTTTATTCCTCTTAGGCACCTTTAAGAGAAACATCTGAGACAAAGTTAATACTAAAAATGAAATAAAACTAAAAACTTCTCCTAACTCTGACTAATACAATTTTCATCTGGGTCTATCAGGCATATCAAACAGGTCATGCTGTTAAACCTAGTCTTCCAAGCAGGGCTACTACTGTCCATGTTATAAAACACAGTCCTCTATCAGTAGAAGACCATTTTTATTGTCCAGTCATAAAGCAAAATAACTACATGTCCATGTGACAAGTCCACTTAAATCATCACTGATCGGCCATTGGATATGAACATTGACACAACATGCATGAGATGCTTTAGAAATCGATGTGACGTGTCTTGCGCATCAAACCGCACCACTCAAGCTGTCATCAGACCCTCTCATGCATGTGTGTCCATCAGAGAGACTCTATATCTCTGTGTGTTTGCAGGCACGGGCAAAATGTTCAACTGATGTCTTAAGATCATCTTCAGTTAAGTACTGTACATCTTATGTAAAGCACTTTAAGATCACTTTGCTCATCACTGACTAGGAATCTTCTTACACAGTTAGGCAGGAACTTCGATTATCATGGCATGCAACTAGAAGATATTTCTATCACTCAAACTATATAATTACATTTACATTTAGCAGATGTTTGATCTAAAGTGACTAGAGGAATATGATGTGGGAACACACTATTTATTGATCTAACTATAAGTATTTCAATCCTTTTGTAGCATTTATTTTACTTATCCTAAGATTATTTATAATATTAGTCAAGGTGTGCTTACAAGATTTATCTACAGTAGAATCACTGAAATATGACCAAACATCACATGCAGTTTATTGGCAGGTTCCATTGTGACAACTTGCCCCACTGCTGGGGTACATTGTTACAAAAAGTGAACTTTTTTAATAATTGTAAAAAAGTCCGAAAGATGTTATTCTGTTTTGCGGAGACTCTAGGGTAACTTCAAAACATCAAAAATGATTAAAAAACCTTAAAAACCCACCCTGACAAATATTCACTGGAGTAGAAAGTGTCTCTCCTACTTACTTAACTGATAAATATTTAGTAGAAAACCTTGTAATTACGGATAATTATTGTTGTTGCTCCTTAAATTGTGATTCAGGTTCCACTGAACGTTCCCATAAAATGGCTCTAATGAAGTGTGGTTTACAGCGAACAGCATTCGTCCATCATTATAACGGAGCGATTCATTAAGAATGCTCAACAGGTGTTTACTATTTTCAGACACAGCACAATCCGATAATAGACATCGCTATTGATGGGATATCTGTACCCTGGAGCTACAGCGGTCATGTCAATAGATTGCAACCCGCTGACTGTTCCTCAGGGAAAACAGAGAAGTGGATGCATCTCTGACTTTGACAGGAATCTGATATATCAAAGCACCTGAGAACACACACACCTCAGCTTCAGTCACCTCCACATACATCAGCATTACTCAGACAACCAGAAATCCCACAGCTGAACTTGAGAAGCTGCACAATTACACTTTCTCTGTCAAAACACAATTGCAATTCTTCCTTTTTTTTAGGTTTGACAGCGGTAGAATATGTGACAGAGCAGTTGTGACATACAAGTGCCAAATTTAACAAGGTACATGACAGAATTAACAGTTTTACAACATGCTTATTAACACCTCATCTTAACATCAGTCAGACTGCCCACAAACCGCCCACCGTCTATAAACAGGTTGTCTGATATACACAGACTAATCATACATGTTAGACGTTAATGCAAATCACCACTTCCAATCGGATTAGCTGGCTTTATGCAAATAAAGCTGTGCTTTTTTCGTTTTTTGAGTCAGAACTTCTGGATGAACAGAGCACAATTCCAACATTATGGATATGAAATTTGCAGCCAAAACTTGACTTGTCAAAAAATTAGTCTATACATGTATTTTCTAATTAAGGATAAAAATTTGAATGAGACAAAACATTTTATACACATCTTTTTACACATAGATTTTATTATAAAACAGCTTTATATAAAAATAAGAATATGAACTGTTATGTATGTGATGATTCTGAAAACAGCATTTGTCTAACTATGCAAAAATGCTTTAAAAACTTGGGTATTTAAACCACCAAATATTAACTTCTGAGCTTTTAGTGTGATGAAAACCTTTGGTAAAATGAGATTTATTCATGGTGAGATTTTTCAAGTATATACAGTAGATATTTTCTGCAATATTTATGTTTTTTTTACAGTCGGTAATGGAAACTGCTGCACTGGTATTCAATTTTTGGTAAAATCAAAATCACCTACTTCCATACTATACATACAGTATGCAAAATGAGTAGTGTGCTTGAAACCTCAGTATACGACAGTATGCGAGAAACTCTGATGGTTTAGCGCTTCCACTGAGATTTTAGGTATTTGTCAGATGGACACTTTTCTATCTTATGAGGCCACAGGAAGTGACAAGTCAAGGTTGTAGTATGTCCAGAATGTATTCAATCTGCATCTACACATACTATATGAAACTATAATGGTCTGAAAAGTAGGTACTTCGTTTAATTTAGGCTATAAAAACAAAATGAACTGTGATTGGTGGCTTTAACATGCCAGTCAAATGAACTCTTCCTGTACAAGTGGCCATTGGAAAATGCTATTAGGTCAGAATATATCCATTTTGCTATTTTGCTTTAGATTACACAGATGAAAGGAAACGATGCAAAGGCGATGGTTACTGATGATTTCTTGATCTTTCTCGAGAGAGTCAGGAGATAAAAGGAAACAGGGCATTTCTATTAAATATTCAAGAAACTCTCGCAAGCCGAGCGTATGATTTATTGATTGAATGAAAGAACAATAGAGAGCACAGTTTCAGCTTTTTTAAAGAGCTCTTTTGAGTGAATGCAACTTTTTCTTGTGGAAAAGGTATAAGAGCAACATGAACCTCTCCGGAGCCATCTGAACGCTTAGCTCTGCTGTATTGGGTTAACACCATTCACCGAACCCTAATGGACCACCCTGGGAACGTTTCTTAAAGCCAGCATCAAGGTTAGCCTTCTTTTAAAACAATCCATTGGGAAGATATTAAATCCACCTAGAGACAGGAAAAATAGGCTGAGAGAAGAGAGATGGGGAAAAAAGCTGAAACAGCAATTTGTTTTTTAAATCAAACCGAGACTTGGGAATACGGGACGTTCAGGATCACCATACCACAAGTGAATGTTTTATACTATGTTGGG
Organism: Beaufortia kweichowensis; assembly: GCA_019155185.1. NCBI lineage: Eukaryota > Metazoa > Chordata > Actinopteri > Cypriniformes > Gastromyzontidae > Beaufortia > Beaufortia kweichowensis. The sequence continues at coordinate 3,547,026 of CM032795.1, read as the reverse complement.
CTTTTGCTCCCTAATAGGCCACAGTAGAAAAGCTGTTTGCACTGCCAGTTTGCAGTCTATTGCATTTTGGCCGATCTATGCATTTACACAAGAGACATAGACTGTACTAAGGGTCCAAGTAAGTCTGTGATATACCCACGAAGCATTTGCAAGCGTTCTTTGATCTGATTTATGTAACCTGGTCTGACTCGGTCATCTCAGACACAGTCTATGGTTTTACAATAACAGGAATGATATATTTTATAGACTGAAAACATAGGAAATCTTGTCCACATTATACTTTTTGTCACAGTAAACTTTTAAAAGTTAACATTTTTTATACATGAAAAATTTAATGTAGTTTAACATTATAGTAGCATTTTTTTTACTTTTCAGACATAGTAATAGTAAGGCTACCGTTATTCCCTTAAAGGAATAAAATAAAAATTAATAAAAGGAGGTGAAATAAAGGTGAAAAATAAAAAGTCAATGAAGGCCAATGCTGTTTGGTTCATTCTTCAAAATAAATTATTTTCTGTTCTGCAGAAGAATGAAAGTCATACAGGTCTGGAATGGCTAAGAGGGTTAACAATACTATGTAAACACCCTTGGCAAAGCTTATTGGTTACAGGTTGATACCTATTCAAAATGCCTATTCATGCATGTTTGTCTTCATTACGAAGTCAACAATGGCCATTTTATTTACAAATAGAAATATCAGTGCCTGCCATAAATTCCCAAGGAATGTGATTTGATATGTTAAAGAATCCACAAACTATCTGAAGTGAATTGCAAAAGATCCATGACTGAGCTTTTATGTAATGTTATACGATATCGATTTCTTTTCCGAGTAAAACTAAGCAGCCAGTGGGTGGTGTGCGTAACCCGTCTGTTTAGAGTTTCCCCGCTACAATCACTGTTAAAAGTCTTTATATAGTGCATACGAGCAGCTCCACATGCTAAACTGATATGCCAGGTTTCATTTTAAAGAGGCCGGTTACAAGTGCACCTTGGGATCTAAACATGTTTAAAACCCCTGGTGAAGGCTAACATAGTAGTTTTTGTTAAATTAACCCATTCAGACCTGGTGCCCAATAAAATGCATGAGTGTTCATAGATACTTTGGTCTTGTGGATAACAGATCAGATTTTAAGTATTAAGTATTTTCCTATGTGGATAATCACACAATGCTGAAATCATTTTGACAATGTTTTGCTATGTTTTAGATTTTTGGGTGACAATATGCGACTTAGTTGAGTTTCCTGAGACGTTGACTGACAGACGTTCTGACAAGCTGCTAAATTTGTAGAGTTTTCCCATATGGCCAGGTTTCTAGCATTATTTGCTTGTGTATTCGAGATGTGCCTTCCAGCATTATATGAACACTGAGACACTCCTGACACGATATCAACACCCTATAAGAATTAAATGTGATTTGCTTATAAATTTTTTATCAAAAAGCATAAATCTTACTGTCACTCATTGTCTTTGTGAAGCACAAAACTATGCAATGGTGAAAGAGATTGTGATATGATGTGAAAGGCAGAAAATCATTGGAATATTTCACACAAAAACGAAACATCTCTCATAATTTACTCAACCTCATGCCATCCCAGATGTATATTACTTTCTTTCTTCGGTGTAACACGTCTTTAATAAAAATAATAAATGTACATATAAAAGTCCCAACTTATTAAAGCTCTAAAAAGAACACTTATACATTATTAAATCCAAACAACTCCAGTGAGTTCAATGTTCTTCTGAAGTGATACTGAAACAAAACAAGCATTAAATTCAAATCTTGTTGGTTCTTGCATGTTATGTGCTGCATTGTCATATATTTCAACAAAAGACTGATGGGCTTTGAAGTTATCAATATGTTATCATATTTAAATTTGGTGCTTTGATGTAATTTCACAAAATATGTGCACAAATATATTTTTAACAGATGATTTTTTTAATAAAACTCGGATGGGATGGCATGAGGGTACATACATTTTTATTTTTGGGTGAGCTATTCCTGTAAGAGTTACACTTTAAACCGGGATAAAGTTCATTCTAAGGATAAAAACAAGAGGGCCACATCCGGCCTTCATACAGAAAATCATTTTACTTCATGTCCTCTACAATTTTAACAAATGCTGGCACTTCAGTATAATTCTTGTGACATTTTGGAAGATGATAGCTATAGACAGCGAGGTGATTTTCTTCAGAATGCCTTGTTCCCAGCTGCGATATCTTTGCAAAAAAGGTTGATGGAGTGTTTGAACACTCTACTGAAGTAAAAGTACTAGTACATGATAAAGTTAAAAAAGTAATACAATTTATTACTTGTTGAAGATTAATAACATATCCAATAAATACACTATGTACTTTGAATCTGAATAAACAAACAAACATTTGAGATGTTAACTCAATGAATGGCTACTGAGATTTTTAATAACATTTTTGTTGTTATGGTTGTCAACTGATTGAAAAAATGTTAAGATATGTTGATTTATCATAATAAATCAGTCACAATAAATATATGATCATAATTAATAAATCAATCCATTTATCAAATCATCATAATAGCATCATCTTGAGAAGTGTTTTACCTGCCCTTAGTATCTGCGGTTTCTCACAACACTTTCCCTACAGTAGCAGATGGGCCGTACTGACCGTGGCATTTAAGTTAGATCAGGGACGTGATAAATTAGGTTATTGTTTAATAATTAATCATGTTTAATTGACAGCCCTAATTAACATATGTTTCATGCTCTATGAAAGAGCACTACAAGGACAGGTGTGAAATATAAAAACCAGGCTTCTAGATGGAGAACTAGCAGTATATCTCGCATATAAACCACACGCATTTTTACAGGAGAAAACTAATTTGCAAATCACCCTGTGATGGATATATTGTCACAGAACCTGTGATTTCCCAAAACAACAGATTTATAAAAAAAAGAGCATATTTTCCAAACAACTGTCTGCCTTTATCTGAGCTACATCATGTTAACAATACAGCGTTTTAATACTTCAATCACAAACAACTACTTGTACGTCAAATCTGCATAACATGAAAATGCTTTTGTCTTACTAGAAGTCAAGAGTTTCTATCAAGAGAGAATGGAGTATGTGCGCGTGCTCTTGTGTTTGGTATTCTGGATGAGTTGGGTCTTTAAAGTAAAAAAAATAACGTGGTCAATTCCATGCAAAGGTCAACCTTACCGTGAAAAAAGAAACCATACTACATATATCATCATACTGATAGCTCAGATATCAATATTTGGTGGTTTAAATACCCATGTGAGGTCTCTCTCTGTTTTTTGAAAGCATGATTTGCCATGGACAGGCAAGTGCTGCTTTCAGAATTGTCACATCCATAATGGTCCATATTCCTCATGAAAGCAGAATTTTAAATTATTGTAAAATAAAATAAATAGTTTATGTTCTTTGAAGAGTCATCCCTTCTCCACTTCCCACATCCTACAAGGTATGTTTCCTCTCAAGGTAAGTGTGTGTTACTTTTTCACACATGTATAACATGTATATTTCCTCCTAAATAGAAAATATTTGTATAGACTGATATTTTTTGACGTTTGAACTCTATCAACATGGCTTTATGAAAATATAAACAGATACTTCAACATACTAGTATTAAATACATTCTCTGATCATTTATATCTCAAGTTTGAATGAAAATGTCACGTCCATAATGCTGGAATTGCCCAAATAATATATTATATTATTAGTAAGCTATCTTCTGGAGAGGATTATTTCATTCTATTGGGTGTCAAACAAAATCAAAGTCTTCGATATTCTACATGCAATGCTTATCCGGTGTAAATATGTTAATATAAGCATGATTAAAACCTCATACATGTGGATGGGTTAACATTATCGTGACCGCAACCACTTTCTCAGGCTTAAATCTGTCATTTTTGCATGATTAAACATCCACATATATAGTATGACAGAAAATCTGATGAGGAGCTATAGGTGTGCTGTTTCAGTCTAATTCAGTCATCTCAGTCGTGGTCCTTGCCAAACATGTGACTTATGAGTGCCAATCCTGACAATGTATGCCGCAACTAATGCATCGTTCCTTAATTACAGCTACTTAAAGATTTTGTGATTTTGCAAACATTTTATTATATTATAAGAAATATTACCAGTGTTTTTGGAAGGCTCTTAAAATTGTGGAATAACCTTTTAATAAATCGTCCATTTCTATTCATCCTAATGGAGTATCTGCCATTAAGATGAATAGGAATAAATGGTTTTTCCAGGTAATACGGAACTCATTTGAGTCATGACCTCATTAGAAATAATGATAGAGATGAGATTGTATGACTGGCCAAATACACTGATGAATATCTGAGTAAATGAAACCTATGACATTTATTTCATTAAAAAAAGGAACATTATGCTCTTTAAGAGCAAAAGTACATTATATATTTACCTAATTAAAAATACTACCCTACTTTTTTGCTTTTAAATTCTGTGATGTGTAAAGTATCCGTTGGCTTCAACCTGGCTTCGAATATAACCCTCATCTTTTCCATCTTTCTGGTTGTTTAAATAAAGTTTAAAACGTTCCTTGAGTAAATTTAACGTGGGAGATACTACCAATATTTTCCCAAGTTCACATTTTTCCTCCGCAAACCTTTGTACAGAATTCAAAATATCCTGAAACTGTTCTAGACGTTTGGCACTTCAGAAACTGACAATGCATTCCCTCGTCCCCACGGGGATGTCAGATAATGCGTTTGTGTATTCTGGTCATATCTGAGGAGAAAGGCACTCTGGGAAAGGACCGGGCACAAGGATAAACAGCTCTCGCAGTTTTGTCAAAAGGATTTCCTTGCTTGTGGATCGGTCTATCACATCTCTGTCTCTGTCATGGTGATAAGAGGTGTGAATGGGAGATTAACGGGCCGGCTGTGACAGCTTTACCTTGCTTCTGCCCTCATAGAATAGCTAAAAAGACAGAGAAGCCAAACCGTCGCAAAACACTTCCACTGTCAACTGCTTAAAATCCTCCCCTTCTGTAACTGATTCTGAGACAGACAGGCAGAAACCAGACGCTCTCGGTAGTCTGTCTCTCTCTCTATCTGTGTACAGATATTTTCATAAGTAGTAGGTTGACCTCTGAGTATTTGAATGGCTGCAACTCAAACCAGACACTAATATTTATGGTGTTAAGAAATTCACGTAAACGAGGTGATGATGTGGTAAATAAAGACTTTAACCTCAAAATTACAGGATTAAAGCTGGCTGGGAAAGCTCCCGGAACCAAAAAAAATAAAATAATAACATGATTACTGGTGGATTTTTGGAACTTCAAACACAACCGTGAACTCCTGTAACCCCACAAAACATAAGTGTGCTATTAGAACATTCTTTCCAATTAAAAATAAGTGCATTTAGGTACTTCTAAGAAAGATCCTTACGTACTATTTAGAAAACAACCCTTGGCTGTACTCAAAGTTCATTACTGTTCCACTAAAAGTATTCCCAAAAGTCCACTTTTATAAACTAAAAAATGGTCCAATTTAGCCCAAAAGTATTGAAATAGTACATTTACTAATACTTGCAACATAAAGTATTAAGCAAAGTTTACTTATTTAAATGAACTTGAAGTACTTATTTTTTGTAAGGGCTAGTTTATTCTTTATTATTTATTTTTTTGTTGTTGTTGAAAAATGCAATATCTGGCAATATGCAAAGTAACAATTGTTAATAAGAAGATGTGCATGTCCGTTGAGTTAAACATTCCAGAGTATGTTATTCCAACTGCATATGAAACAACTGCTGCGTATGAAAAGCATCTGTGAAATATGAACAATTGTGTTCTTCTTATAATCGTAAATGCTCTACTGTCAGCTCCAAAGATGTTCTCACACCCAGAGTATAAATATTAAGCTACATTCTGCTTCTCTGGTGCTGAGCAAGCCGCAATCTGGGTCCATCTGCTCGTGTCTCCTCTATTTAGTACCCTTATGTGTGAACATCTGTGTAGAGGTCCTGGCATCTCCACCCTCATGTACACAGCTCGAAACAAAAGACTGTCTGCTCGCTGTAATCACACTAAAGCTCTTCTGATGTTGTCCCGCGTCACAGGGAAGCCAGTTCAATTATGCATGAGAACCGCATCAAAAAGGCTCGGGGAAAGTTTTTTTTTGTAGTTTTTTTAAAGGGGTGGAGACATGATGAGTCCTGCCACTTCATAAGATCGTTTGAAGAGTCACTTAAAGATATGCGTAGACTTTTCTTAGCCATCCTTCTGCAATTGGTTATTAGTTTTAATGAGCGGAATCAAGCGCTTGAGCAGAATTCAAGAATGAGACGTTATGAAAGAACAAGGATACTGACGTTTATAGTGCGGCGCTCACGCAATACTCCAATTCTTTTATGTGTGACTGTTGCAATCGGCGTGTGAATGAAATGACGCACTAAACAAAGGCTTCTGTGATTTCAGTCATTTTCCAAATGAAAGCCCTTAAACCAAAGGCCGACGTGGATGACGCCCAGACATAAACAAATAAGGTGAAAAGACATTTTTCTAATTTGGCTGTCAGAGCGACTGTGGCAGAACGATGCTTAGGATCAATCTGTCTTACGGTCGCAGTTCAGCCTCAAAGCCTTTTTTCTGAAAGCAGTGGGAGTACTAGATAAACCGACACTGGATAGGAATGAAATCCACTCCTGGGGTTTTTGTTAGATGTTAGGTTACCTCAACAGCCACAATCCAGTCTGCTGAAAGTTGTACACAGAAGGCACGATAATGACACATGACCTCACTGGCACACCAGGAAACCAAAAAAAGAGTTGATTTTATCTGGTATTTTTGTGGATTACTGGTCTTAGAAGCAGATTTTGTTACGAAACTAATGTAATTATAATACTTACAATTACCATTCAACACTATACTAAATGTGTAAAATGTAATGATCATTTTATCCACCTACAGAAGTAGAATCACTGTAAAATTATTACTTGGAAAACTTTACAGCTCAAATAATGTGCCGTGACTAAAACGTACATTTACATAAACCATAAACTATATACAAACTCTGTGATTTTACAATGAAGTTAGTTTAATCTTGAACATTCCTTTAAGGACCATGATTATCACGGTTCCAACATTCTTGAGTACTTTCTTTGGTATTTTTTTTACAAATCACAATGGAATACTTGATTCTAATTGACCAGTTGTGACATTCCAAGGTACATTATTCCCTCATTTTTTTTACTTACGAATAAAGTACGTTTTAAATATGTACAATTAATAACATATATGAGATTACATTACAAAAGCTTGCATGTTCGTTTTTTGAACGTGTCTAAAGTCGTTAGAAAATGTTCAACCTCGCGGAAGGTGTGTAATCATTACAAATAAGCTAATAAAACATTAATATTTCATGTTTAAAAATGTACTTATGAAACATTTCAATAATGTTCTTGTTAAAAGTTTCTCATAAAAGCAAAGGTTTTCGTTCAGTATGCAAATCAGAGCTGTTCATTTGTGATCCTAAATGTTGAGCTCTTATTAAACAAGCTCTTGTTATACGAGGGGACACCTGTACTCAATAATTAAAGTCACCTTATAAGGAAATAACAGACCCTTATTAATCAAACAACTGAAATTGGTTTGCGGTGGCAAACGTCTCCTTTCAGAATGTGTCAACACATTATTGCTTGTTTCTATTGGCTTGTAAAAGAGAACTGTGTTTTATCCATGACTGATTAAAGCGATTAAAGGCAATGATGATTGTAAAGCTGGAGGGCTGTGTAAAACTCTTGGTTGAATTAAACCTCTGCACACACACAGATAATGCTGAAGAACCTTTAACCCTTCCTGGAAGGTAATAACAAAAAGCCATATAGGCAGATTGATGATCTTTGATATAGCCGGTTTCCTCATTTAAACCCCTGACAGCTGTCCAGTGTCTTGCTAAGTCAGTAGCAGCTTTACAAGACAAACACATACTGAAAGATTCAGTCCTACACAAACAGATCCCGGCTAATTAAGCTGCTTTGCAAACTCCCAATCCGCCCGACTCATCCCAGGAAACCACATACAAACAGCTTAGCGCTAACGGTCTTAGTGGCTTCTTTAACAAAGCCACAGTCCAAGTCTCTGATCGTGACATCATCATTTATACCCCGTTACACAGTATGCTTTCATGACCCTGTGTATTAAAATCCGTCTCGGGTGATCTCGGTCACAAACTTGGGAAAAGATGAAGTTGCTCTGTGCTTTAAACTTTCTCTAAATGTGGTTTGACTACAAATAGGGTGCATAATAAAGCAAAAAGAAGAATCTAAAATGACGTAGTGGAGATCAATTGAAAAGTATGCTGCTTTAACCAAAAGTTTAACCAAAAATCAAAATGATCTCTGATTTTATTAGAACAAAATACTCTAAAATAAAATACTTTTATTAGAATAAAAAACTCACTCTCATGCAATCCCTATATATGACTTCCTTTCTTCAACACAAACAAATCATTTATGTTAAAATCCCATGTCATGTCATCTTATCTTATCTTGTCTCCAACTATTGTAAGGCTAAATGCCTAAATGTAAATGTAAATCTTATATGGTATCAATTATCTTATATTTATATTTATAATCTTATATTTATATCAATTATGAAAGGCATTTTGGGGTGATTTGGGGTATTTTAAAATTATACAGTGTTTTTAACGCCATAGAAGAATTTTTGATTGAATCGTTTCTGAAAAAACTTGGAACTGTTTTACAAAAAGGTTCATTGTAGTAGATGAAGGTTCCGTAGACTATAAGAAGGAAAAAAGAAATGGTGCTTTTAAGAAGATTTGACAGAAATGGTTCTTCTATGATATCACTGTTTTTATCAAAATTTGTGTTATACCTTTATTTTTAAGAATGTATTAAGCATTTTGATATTTTTACCCAAATGTAACGTTCCATTAGTAAAAAAAGAAAGAAATGTTAACAATGATTGACTGTTGGAACATTAAGATGACTAGCTTGTCGTGAAATTTGTTAGTCCAAAAGAAAAAGTGTCACTTTCAAAATAGTTTCGGAAAACCAATTCTGACAGTTTCAGAGTTGTCATGGTGATATTCTCAGGTTCAGCACATTTATCATTATTTGTAGGTTTAACCTAACTGAGTATGACAGATCCTATCTTAAGTTAAGTTACAATAAATAAATCCTTAACATTTCACTTTGAAGATGGACATTTAATGACATCAAGGCTACAACAGAGCTGCTCTGCTTTAAAGTATTTTTAGTACCCGTTTTTTACAGTCTTTTGACCGCCAATCTTAGCCAATTATTTAAGACATGGACTGCAAGAGAAAAATGAGATGGATCATGCATGACAGAGATGTCAGAGCATGACAGAGATGTCAGAGCCTCAAGCCAGGACACAGATCTGTTACTAACCGCTATTTGAATCATCTGAATTGTTGTCATCTGGTGAAGACATTTTACGTATGGAGGAATATTTTACAAATAAAATAAACAATATGAAAATTCTATATTTATCTTTACTTAGTCATCCTATATAGTTTCTTTCTTTTTTGGAAATCAAAATGAGTTGTCCAAGAGTTTTTTCCCAAATATTTGTCATTAAAATCACTATTAACTTTCATTCTGGGCCCTACATCTCATCTCTCTTATTCTGTCCTTCACAGGAGATAGAAAGTAAATGACATGAAAATGAATGAATAAATAACATATTTACTTCAATAAAATAAACGTGTGTGTGTGTGTGTGTGTGTGTGTGTGTAAATATATATATATAAAATATATAAAATATATATTTTTATTATTTATATAATAAAATGATAAAAAAAATATTATTTATAATAAATATAATAATAAAAATAAAGATTTTCTTTCAATTTGGGTGTACTGTACCTTTAAGAGAAATGAAAGTCTATAAAAAATATGTACTGAATCCCACACAATCCATCTTACCAATTGAATTGCTTTAGCAAATAAATATCCGAGTTCTGTTGTTCCAATAGCGCACAACTCTTTCCAGTCACCATTTTCTTTTTAGGAAGACAAAACAGCACTTAATTTAATTTATTGGTCTGTAATAGGCTGCCTAGTCAAGCATTGGATTAGTGAACTACATGAACCTAAACAGCTGTTGGGCAGTAATTTCTTTCAACTTGACCTATTTTGTCATAATCCGCTTTTAGTGCGTATCACAGGAAAAGGGAGGAAGTTGGAAAATTAAATCAGCTCACTTGAAGCCGATATTTTCCTTGAATAGGCTCTAATAGGAATCAATGCAGCAGCTATCTGACCAAGCGGAGCAACGCTGAAATGGACGACTCTCCTTAATCATCTGAAGGAAAATAGAAATAGCGATTTAAAAAGGATGACGCAAAACAGATTCAAAACAAACTAAATCTCTCTTTACCCTGTGTACCTCCCAACGGACTGTTTCCACAAACAAAATCTGTATTATACGTTTTGCAATAAATCATAGAAAAATATCCTCATGGTGAAGCAAAGCTATTGCTCGGGCCAACTGGGTGTTCGCAAAAAAGACCTCTGTGAGTCAGGGCAGTACAAGTTGAGCCAATTAGGGTAAATAACTTCAGCCTGGAGTCTTCTGAAGCTGAACCTTCAGCAATCAACCAACAAACAGACTCATGCAACAGAGACACGTTAAAACACTGGTGTTTACAAAAATATTATTTTGTTCTCTGCAAACAACCGTCAATCGCTAAAGAAATCATATTCTTTAATCACCATATCTTGTTTACCAGTAAAACATTCTTAAAATGAAAGAAATTTATTTTAATGCTTCAGATATTATGCCTGAAATTTTTCTGATGTCTGGACTCTATCAACAGGGCTTTAGTAAACTATAGACACATGGTTCAATATATCGGTAATAAATACATTCTGTGAGAATTATACTGAAAATGTCATGTCTATAATGCTGGAATTGCCCAGGTTTATTTCTTAGCTATTTATCTCAAGATGTTACAAGTCATGTTAAGTCAGAGACTCACTTTCCCACCTGAAATTGCAACCTTTGGTCCAAAGCCTGTCGACAAGTCTACATAGTGGAACTGACAGTCCCATGGGAGGAAGCCATCGATGAGGCATTTGAAAGAAAAAGGTTGCGATATGCAGATTTGGCTGCTGAAGCAGAGGACCGGGGTTGGAAGGTAAACGTGCGTCCAGTGGAAGTGGGCTGCAGGGGCTTCGTAGCTAGTTCCACCACAAGGCTACTAAAGGAGGTTGGAATTAGAGGACAGACTCAGCGGAAGACCATCAAAGACCTTGCAACAGCTGCCGAAAGAAGCAGTCACTGGCTGTGGGCTGAAGCGAAAGGAGACTGTATGGGCTGCCAAATGACCTTACGGTGCCTCCGTGCGACACACACCCAGGTCTGATCAGCCTGTGGTGGGCCAGCCTCGGGTGAGGGTGTATTGTGGTAAAAGGCCGAAACACCCAATGAGGCCGGGGTGCACAACTGATGATGTGTCGTAGTGGAGGCACCAGGCGATTATCCCCCAATTCAACTCCACCCAAGAGGACATCTCCAACAACAGTGCCTGCTGATTATCAAGGGATTTTAACATCTAGTCCTAGGAAGCATACATATCTCAAGATGTTACAAGACACAGATAACAAGACACAAATATGCTGACGAGATTAGGGTTAGGGTTTTCTTTGTGTGAAGTATAATAACCACATAATGGATAAACTGTATCGTGCACATAAAGTAATACATGATTTTAATTGGTCAATTTGACACAGATTTACTGTATAAGGCAAACCACAACAAATAATAAGGAGTGGTTTTGTGGGGTTTTCTGAAAGACGCTCTAGCAAATTCAAATAAAATGGAAACAACAGTACATTCAAACAGCACCACTGCTATGTTTTACATACACTGATAATCTAATATTATCCTTTTCTAGTCATTGTTAGCTTTGTTTAGTCAACAAACTAGTGAATACAAATCTGAAGCACTTTCAATAAATTCATTCATATAATGTTTTATTTTTCAATAGAAATGATTTAGTAATTATCATTACAAGGATTTGTTTGTCCCCACCAGTGGGCGGAGCTTCCTTTGCCAACATTATCTAACAGTTCTTATGAAACCAGAAGATCGCTTGAGCTTTCACATGGTAATAAAGACATTTTAAATTGTGGATGGACAGATGCATGAGCAGAATACAGTTCTGTACCGGTGGGTGCCTGACATAAACACTTGTCAGGTGAGTAATGAGGCCTCATGACCCATGTCACCCAGCAGGTCCATATTACATAAGATGATATCGTACATCAGTACCTGTCCCAAAGGTGTGCATGATGAAAAATGGATATCATACATGGGTAGCATTGTGCAACATGTCACCAGAGGCTCATCATTAGCAGAAGTAATGTCATGCGAACAACACTGCTCAAATGTTATTCTCTATATGAAAGCATGCAGAAATCTATACAGTTAAATAAGCTACTGCAGGTAAAGCTGATCAACCAACATGGTTGACCAGGAAATTTTTACAAGTTAAACAACCAGCCCCCAACGCTCAACATTTGACAGCACTCGATTCATACGGGAGCACCTGTATGCATATAGACATGAACCTATCACAAGCTACCTCTTGTTTTTAGCGATCTCCATACATGCCAGTTACTGAACATCCCCATCATCACCTCGACAGTAGATGCGTCCTCCTCCTGCGTCATGTCGGCGGCTCTGGGTGACAGGCGGCTGCTCGTGTCATCCATCAGAGCCTCTGACAGCCTCGTCACAGCTTGTCATAGCTGTTGTTTGTCAGGTCAGTGGGGCCGTCAGCAAGTCCACAGCCTTCAGGACTGTACAATACACTGGGGAATAAATCTCTAACTCCAGCCTGCCCGTCTCCTCTCACATGCACAACTCACGCGCACACACACGGATATAATGAGATGTGGGGAACTGAAAGCTGGAAAGGGAGTTGAGAAGAGCTAATCACATATCTCAAGGACATGTCTTCTCGTTTGACGGAGACAGATGAGTGCGCGGCTGTGGACTGCATAGTCTTACGATATGAATTACAATGAATTACGTTAACCGCAAAGAGAACATGCATAGAGAGCTATGTGTGGTTTTATTTGGTCCGTTTGGCAGTTGCATTTATAAACAAACCACAACAAACTGAGTTCAGTGATTTTGTAGAAAAAAAATACTGGTACCGAGGCGAACGCTCTGCAAAAGTCCAATGGGATAGACAGATAAAAATTTACATAATAATGACCACAAAGTAGAACTGAATGGCATCTTTTCAAGCGCTTTTTAAGTGTTTTCACATTGCTTTGTTTCAGGAAACTGTAAAAAAGCGGGTTGCTTGTTTCTTTTAGAAATAAACAAAAATATACTACTGTATGTTTCATTTGTTTTTACTTGCATAATCATACTCATAATCATCATTATTATTTGCAACAATAATAATAGTAATAATAAGAAGATGAAAGAATTATGATATTGTAGTGGTCCAGTTTCCAATACAGTTGTGCAAATGAAAAGTGGACATCCTATCACAGCTTAGATGTACCAAAATAAGGCCAGACATTGTGAATGCAAATTAAAATCTTTTCTTTGCATGTCTTTTCCCAATCGCTTCACTTTTTGATCCACCTAAAAAGGTCTGGGTTTCATAAAGTCAACCCAAGTGTGAAAATGGCCTTAGAGATCCAGACGTTTGCACACATTTTCTATCAAAATATCATCATGGGCATAATCTGTCAGAAATTGTTAACTTATTACTAAATTCTCCAGCGTTTCTCACTATATGGTGACTTCTATTTCGCGTTGGGTTATATGAAAAGAACAGTAGTTTGCATAGCAAGAAGGTCACTGTAAAATGATGTCACCTCATTTCATTTGTACTGCTTTCTTCCAACCAGCAGAAGTCTAATTCAGCTCTTTTGGGATTGTGGGACAAAGCGATGGGATATTCTTTCAAAAACACATTACAAATCACCAAGATAATACAGCCACTTTCTCGTCCTTCCAATGCACACGAGTTAAACTTATTATGGGGTAAAGGGGCATGTGTTTTTCTAATCTCCACCATTACATCTCCGCTCATGTCCAATATGTCTCATCGGCTTGATTACAAAGACAGATCTAGTGCCGAGCGATTTAGTGGTGAAACTAAATCCCTGACAAGCTATCAACTGAAAAATACCTTTTAACATGCCAGTTGAAGCGTTGTGTTTAACACAGCGAAACACAAATCAGGCAATATTGTCGTGATCTGTAATCTTCTAATGACTTCAGCTTCATGTGAGTGACAAAACTCATTTGAGCTCAGTGTGAGATGCTGTTGAGATCAATCCGAAACTCTAAACAAGAGACAAAAGAGATTACCGTGTCTTTTTCTTTCCCCAAACTCTCCATTTGCGCTCAGTAAAGCAGCTGAGATATTGAAGAGATCTCTCTGGTGATAGGGCTGACTCAGGCAGCAGGAGGGCAGGGAGGCTAATATAAAAGCGGCATGTGCTCCGTCATCTTGTCTTCTAAGTCACAATAATGTGGGAGAGCCAGAGCTGATACATGGCTAATATCTGCACAAAGCCAAGGAAGTCATGTTAATGGCTGAGGAGGGGGAGGCAGGGGAGGATCAGATGTGCCGCTGACACAGTCTCAGCCTCTCCTCTGAGTGGCAGCCGGGTAATGAAGTCTTCGTGATGAATCTGATGGGAGATGGAGCAATGATAAAGTACGGGCTTAATATAGCGCAGCCCTGCTTCAGCCATGTGCTTGTAAGTGTAAAGAGCTGTTCCTGAGACACAAGACCGAATCGAGTTAACAAAAAGCTTTTAGAGTAAGTAGATTAATCTGACAGACAGATTTATGCATCGCTTGCGTATCCGGACATCATAAGAATACTGGACTTTGGGTTGAAGATAAACAGAATGTATCAACAGATAATATTAATAATCTTTTTTTTGGATATGATATTATGGTAATACCATGGTTTCTAAACATGTGATACTATGGAGTAGCAAACCATTTAATACATCAAAATGTATTAATGGCCATGATATTACCATCAGATATTATATGTAAATTATTCTATGATTTGAAGTGTTTTATTTGCTTATTTGTAACAAAAACAAACCTTACTTATCGGCTATAGACACGACATTCAAACAAGATAAACACGTTATTTGGTTTAATAATTTATGATATAATCTCATATATGTTATTAGTTAGGCATATTTATATAAAATTAATTAATTAATTAATTAATTTTAAGGTGTAAATGACTTGCTGTACCTGGATAAGCCTATGCTTTTAGTTTTAAGTGGTTGTTATCGAGGAATAAAATATCTTGAAATGCTACATGACGACACACATTTTAAAGTAGAATTTTAAATTACTCGCTTAAAACATTAAAATAAATTCAGAAATCCGTCACCCCAACACTGAAAATCCTAAAATAAAGTCCTAAATACTAGCAGACCTTTAAAAAACTGTTAAATACAGTTATTTGACCCACTTGAATTCAACTTTTTGAGCTTCACATCCTGAAAACACTATATATTTACTATATATATATTTTTTTTAAATGGAAGAAAATGACCTATAATATAAGTCCAACCTATAATCTCTGTAACCTTACCAATCCCTGCAACCATCTATAAAAACAAAATGGCTCTCCAAAGGAGATTTGTAAGTGAGCCACCCACCCGTCTGAAGAAGAGAACCCAGTAAGCATTTCAATGACCCGATGCACTTCAGTCACCTGTGAGGCAGGAGGGGATTCGAAACATCTCGCAGTGGACAATCAGTCTGTAAGTCTGGCCTGTGCTGTCAGCAGGTAACTCATAAACATGAATGCAGCCTGAGAGATGATTTTTGTCTTGGGACGGGCAGGGGGCACGTGTCTGTCCACACATATAAGCAGTACATCAGTAAAGCAAACACGTGGCTGTTAGGACCCCGGCTTCATCGCCCTGGCCCACGCAGAAGGGCTGTTGTTAGGACTGTGAGGTACACCACATCTCTCAATGACCTTTGGATCAAACTTTTTTCTGTTTTGTTCTTCATCTTGTGTACTTTTTGACCCGTGCACGTAGGTTGTGGACCAAGGACTGCGTTGCAGCACGATACTTTTACAAGCATAAAGACAATACCTCATGAACCATTACTCAAACTGCCTGCTCTGTTGAACTCTGTTGAACTCAACAATACAAATCACAAATGAAAATTGTGTAAAACAGTAACAAAACTACAAATAACATTTATGCAGCGGGCAAAAGCTTTTATCCGAAGTGATATATTTGCGTTCTTTAAGATTTGAACCTACGACCCTTGACCAATTGAGCTACAAGAATATACTTACTATCAAATTATTCTTTATGCAAATGTTTTTATCACTATAAATGTATGTGCATTTATAATCAATTTTGCGTGTTTAGTTATCTTGACTGATCTTGGTAAAATGCATTGTGGGATTGCCTTCACTATACGTGTAATTATTTGATTAAACAAAAGCAGTGAATTACACACATTCATCAAGGATTACACAAAAATGTTACAAAAATGTTTCCATTGCTATCCCTGATGTTAAGCACAAACTTCACTCCAAGTAACTAATACACTAGCATTGCACAGCATTACAAAGCAACACAATACAATAGAATACACAAAAATACAACCATAAATTCATAAACACCATACGCTAATACAAATTCATTATTGAAACAACCAATTTAATAACATTTTCAACTTAAAAACTAAAACGGGCAATATTTGATATGCATTTAAGATGCTAATCTATTCCACTCATGAGCACCTGAATATTCAAAAGACCTTCGGCCATTTTTAAAACTGCATAATGCAATATCCATAAGACTGCCTAGTATTATAATAATAATTCTCATTTACCTTGGAAAAATATCGAAATAGGATATGTTTTTAAATTAAGGAAAATGAGGTTTCTCAGGAATAAAATATACTGTCAGCATTATGATTCTGCCCGACTTTGCATCTCAAACACAGCCATGTCACCTTTAAATGTCTCAGATTTATGAAAATCTTAATATCTCTTGCCAGTAAACAAGTCAGATTATCCAGGTGATTCATTTCGTAGCAAAAACCAAAATTTATTCATTAGTACAGCTGGTGAAATTGACTCAATTTCGACGCCCTCCTTCCACAGGTTATTAAATGTTTCCGCAGAGCTTCTGGCTTTGCTTTGATTCGTTTACACCCCAAACAGACTCGAGCAAGGTTGTTGGAAAGGAAAGAGAGAGCAGGAAGTGGGTTATGCAGGACAGCTTTGAGTTTCGGTAAGCGCTGTGATCGCGCAAACCTTTCTGATGTCTCTGTTAATTGACAGTCTATTAGAAGTGCTAAAAGTGCAGCAGGAAGGCACAGCTTGAGACGTAAATGTGATGGGGGCCGATCATTAGTCACGTCTCAATCAACCTGTGCCTGACACCTGCTGCAACCTAGAGCAAATCAATCGGACTGCCATAATCTTATTAGCCATAGCTGTCACCCGGATCTAACAAATCACATCAAGTCTGGAGGCTATGGACACGTATGCAAACACAGACGGGCATGCACGGTGCATTACATAAATGAAGCATGTGGAGTGTAAGATAGCCCTCAAGGTTCGTTCTGATTAAATGGATTTGAAGATGTTTAGTTAAGAATATTGTTGTGTTGCATAGTCTTATTGAAATGAAATATTACAAATGAACCTAGAAAAAGTAAAGGTCAACAAAGACAAATATTAATATTTAACATCAAGGAAGCAGACATAAAAATGAAAAAACATAACCCTAGTTGCCTTTCTGAAAAATTGATGTGTGCAAAGAGTCTGCATGGATGGAAATGGGAAGAGCTTCATCGTAAAACTATCACTGATAGTTAGATGTTTAATGGAGAGCCGCGGCAGACGCAGGATGGAGATGCAGGAGCCATTGATTGATGAAACATTTCACAAAAACCCACCAGAGACATTATGAACACAACAGAAAGCCTGAGTTATCGTCTTCTACTGTAAGATGATCTCAGACGTCGGGCTTGCTTGCCACTTAAAAAGGCGTCACTATAAAAGTAGCAAAAAAATAACAGCACATGCATAAAATAACCATTAAAAACCATTTGTATGTATCTTTTTTATAGCAGCTGTTATTATGGATGCTTCATTCTGATTGAATTGGTCAACTGTAGCATTCGGTCGTCAGATTTTTTTGTATAACGACTGTTAAAGTTTATAGCTTGTCATTATCCCAGGCATTGTCAGGTTCTTCACATAGATACTATAGAAGATTGGTTTTTTGGTGACCCACAGAATCAGAAAGAACCATTTCTTTCTTACTTTTTATAATCCAAAGACATTTTTTTCCACTACAAAGAATCTTTAGTGAAGCGAAAAATGTTTAAGGCTCTTTATGGAACCAAACAAAGGTTCTTCTATGGCATCGTGAAGCACCTTTACTTTTAGGAGTGTAGTTTTGCATCTCTCATGTTATTTTGTGGTTTCTTTTTGATAACAAAATACTTTAAACTCAAATCAATTTATGTCTATTTATGTATTTATTCAGTGAATTGCCATGTCTAGTCGAGTATAGCGTGTAGTGTAGTGAAATGTCAGTCGTGATCGGACCGCACCCAAAGTGATCATAAATAGTTTATTTCATAATCTGACATGTGGTGCGTCCGCAGTCGGGAAGAGCGGAGAATTCATTTACCTTACCACATACACAATTTCACAGCGATCTCTACCAAATGATATAATATTAAGCAAGCACGCAGGAGAGAAAATCAGATGGAGACCCTCTTTAATCAAGTTATTTTGGGGGCCATTGAAGTTGTGCTGGCTCTTTTATGGCACATTAGAGTGTAAACTGCAGCTGTCTGTCCCCTTCTCTCACTCCCAGCGTATGAGGGTAATGAAATTAGACAGCGTGCTTCACGCTTCACCATTGTCCTCTGCCTGCCTGCTCTCTTCTCATCGCTCCCCGGAGAGGAGTAAGCAGGATATTGCTAATCTCTCACAAAAGACGGATTAACTGCGGAGACAATCACGGGCAGAATGTCAGGCCACGGCACCTGCTGGACGACATTCACAACATTACCCACATCATCCGGTGATTTGACAGCGGTGGTCAGGGTCGCCCAACGCCCGTGAATACATTAAGTGTACGGAAGATTAGAGCGAGTGAAGCGAGATGACCGGTTGTAGTGATTGATCTGCGCAGTCAGACGTGCACATGTGGATGATTATGATCTTTGTGTTTTACAGGAGAGAATAAAAAGGCTTTAAAATGTTTAATCAAAGATGAATGAATGAAATAAAATACATTTATGAAGTCTTATACATGACTGCAATGTTTGCTTAAACTTTGACTTCGGCCAGTAATGTTCTGCTTCTTACAATGAGAAACTATGACTCTGGGATATACAAAAATAAATGTTTCAACCCATGGTTGGGTAAAACATGGACAAATCCAATCGCTGGTTTAAAATAACACCATAAATGTCCATATGTGATCAAACTTCAAATTTTAACCCAACAGTTGGGTTTGTCCATATTTTACCCAAACTTGTGTTAAAACAACCCAGTGTATATTGTTTTTTCTGTATTGAATATGATCCTTAAAATTTTTTTATTAACAATTTAATTAAAAATGTGATTCTTAACAACCGATAAACAAAACTATAAACTATACCTAAAAGGTACATCCGTTGATGTAAAAAACGTCAGGTTTATTTTTAAAGCATTATGTATTTTAAGAGCCAAAATCACACTTCTGTTGACCCTTAATCTACACACATAATTCTGATCTCCACCTACGGTTTCTCTTCTATTACACAAAATGATCAGCTTCTTCGCAGACCTACAAAGACAAGAAGCAAAGCCACTTTTATGATAACAAAGCGTTCTTATCTCTGTTCCTCAGGAAGCTAACAGGCGGCAGCTGGTGGCTAAATTATCACTCTTTCTTGGAAAAGTGTTCTTTCAGCTCAGAGAGTCTACCCGCTATGAAGCTGAGATTGAAAATGAAAGAAAATATATAACAAGACGTTAACATCTTAACCTGGTGCTTGTAGTGAGGTGCATTGTAAGGGTTACATATATGGCTCTCAATGTACGTAGGACTGAAAAATGGGTGGTATTTAATTACAGGCGAAGGGGAAAGGTGTTTTTTAAAGGTGTTATCATAAAGATAAAGCAATATCACACGATCGCAAGTGTGATATTGCTTTTATGCTGAGGACACATTAAACCGATACCAAAGAACTGTGATGTCACCAAACATTAAAGCATGTCTATTTCTATTACTATAGTTTGACTACAAATATCATGGTAAAACTATTGTCATTGTGGTGACACCACAGTAAATTTGTGATTACTATGGTTTTACTATAAATATCATAGTTAAACGAAAAAGTGAATTTTTGGGTGATGGAATCAACTGTTTTTTGATTATTATGTTATCCTGCCTATGTTGAGCTTGCCAAATCTTTTTTCATAGTCATTGTATGCTGGCAATGTAAAGAGTGAAACATCTATTATGTTACCATCCTGGTTCCAATATATTTAAAAATCGACACAAAAACCGTCGCCTCACTTCACATGTGTCACGCTGCATTAATTGGGGAAAAAGCTGAACCATATTTTGGAAAAAGTTTTAAAAAAAAATTAACTGCAGATCTTATCTCATGTTTAATTCAGCAGCCTTGGCGGAATCCTGGGAAGGTTCCATTCGACGGTCCCTCAAGCGCGTCCAATTTCAGAGCAGCGCTGAGGGGACCTGGGGAGATGTTTGGTTGGCCAGCGATTTTGGAAATCCAGTAAGCTCATGGGTATGGGGATCAGATCTCTGTGAATTTATAATAGACGTTTGTGGGGGGCTGATTCAAATGGGGCTATTAAGTTACTGGAAAACACAGAGCAGGTCATAATCGGTGAATGACAATGACCTTGAAATAAATGATCTGCAGAGTTGGAGAAAGATGCTCCTTTGTGCTGATCTGACATCAATTTTACATTCTCTTTTTTGACGGATCGGACTTAATTTGCAGACTGGAGAAGAGTGGTTTTCTGACTAAGCAAGCCTACATAAATCCATTGCTTATACAGCAATAAGATCTGTTCAGCCAGTTGTGTTTTATAGAGTCTGACATGTGGAGTTATAGAGAAGACTGGATGTATTTCTGGAGCAACGGACCATATTAAGTTTGAAAATCCTGAAATTACAAATAACAACGATGACAGATATATTAAACATTTTCAAAAATGAAAATGAGACAAATTAGAGTAAGTAACATAAAAACTGTAAAATGGGCAATTCCATGCAAATGTCAACCTTCTTATAAAAAAATTATGTTGTTTCCAAAGATTTTCATCACTTATAGCTCAGATGTCAATATTTGTTGGTTTGAATATCCATGTGAGGTCTCTCCTAAAGTTTTTCATGTTTTAAGCATGATTTCTCAGGTAAAGGGCTGTTTTCTAAAAAATTGTCACATCCATAACAGTCCATGTTCTTATAAATGGGCACATAAAAATTAATAAAAACTTTTTATGTTTTTGAAGACCCATCTCTCCTTCATTTGTTGGGTATTATTGTTTTTGGTTTGTGCATTTTACTGTAATTCACAAAAATCCTATTAAGTATGTTGCCTCCCAAAGACTTGCCTGTAGAAAATGCCTGTAGTTTTTTTTTGCTACAAAAAACCTACATTTTTTCATGGTAAGGTTGACATTTGCATAAAATTGCCCTTTATACAGGTTTGAACAAATTGAGGGAGATTACATCATTATTTTAATGTAACTTTGCTTTTTGTGTAACTGACTGATGTAATTCGTGCAACACATGACTGTTTTCTTTAAACACTAAAAGGTTCAATCTGCATGAGATTCTTTCTTTAAGGAAACATTGTTGCTGAAAGGACATTAATCCTCACTTAAAGCAGTGAAAATAAGCCACATGAGTGTATCCTTTATAAAAGACCCTGTCTAATGCCCCTCAGGTGCCAAAGCAAAAACAAAAAGCTTCCAGCTCATAACTCGCAGAGCACGGCGTAGTGTACATTACTGTTGATTGGAACAGAGAAGGTCAACCTCCTTGACAGTAATTTAATGAACAATTACTTGCTGTAGCTCATAAATTAATTACCCCAAACCCAGTGTGACAAAAACATAAGCGCCCACCGAGGTGCCCCGGGCTCTTCTTTCTCATTCCCGGCATGCACTGGGCCAATAAAGCAGGATGCTCTGATGATCATTGACAAATCTAACAGACATTCCTCCTGACAGTGACTTCTATGACAATCTGTACCTGCGCTTGAAAGGGACCGAGCGTGTGCAGTCTCACAGGGCCCCGCGAGGGGATAATTGGATTGCCGAGTCTGTGGCCTAATTAAATTAAAGCATAAAAACAAGCTGGTGCCCTTCTTATGTGCGGGAATAAATGTTTAATACGTGGCGAGGATACGACTTTTGCGTTCGTTTGCAAACTCTCTGATGGAGAGGAGCGAGAGTTGAAGGGGGACGACGAAGGTCAAGAGGATGGAGAGCGACTTTGTTCTTCCACAGAAAAAAAGAATAAGGCCTTTTTTTCATTCTCATTCATTTCCCTTTCCTATCTGATGTTGCAACTGTATAAGTGCTGCCAAGTGAAGTGTGATATTAGTATCATTTGCCTCTTCAATTGGAAATGCAATTTTACTTGGAGATTTCAGCCTGTCAGCTGGCTTCGATGTGGCCCTTCTGGACAGGGACATGGAGGGGGAGGTTCGGTCCTGATGTAGACCACGTGTCAGCGAGCGTGCACTTGACTCCCCGTTACAGTATAGCGTAAACAGATAAATCTCCATCTGCTTACTGGCGTTGTGTAACTGGGATGTGGTTCTTGTTATGTATTTTATGGTCATGTTAAATGCCATGGGATTAATGTATACGAAACATATTGCAATATATTAAAACAAGACGGTAAAGCATTTGCTTATCTACGAGAGGCAGGCTCATATTCTGAGCTGGTTCTTGCGGCTTGTTGTTGTTACAGAATACGACTAGCACGAGGACATGCGATACTACGGCCATAAATGCTGTGTCACCAAACGAACGCGGCGACAAGCGAAGTCAGAACAATATGAGATGTGCAACGTCAGACCTACTGTAAATCATCAAACTACTCCAACTCAACCAATATTAAACGAAATGTGTTGCTCTTTATAGAGATTTAAAGGATGAATACTTAATTTTAAAAACTGTAACTTTTCATGTAAATTAGACTTTAAAAAAAAAACAGCATAAGTATAGTGCTATAAAATAACCTTGATAATTTGGCTTTTGAAGTCGAAGTAATAAAAAACATGACATTGAGAACTATTGCGATCTGCCATTAAAAAATATGCTGGCAAATCCAATTTAACTGGGTTAAATTATTCTAGAAAATGTCCATATTTCACCCAAATATGGGTTAAATTAGCTCAGAATTTGGAGCTAAAACAACCAAGCATGGGCTAAATTACAGTATAACAAAAAGTTGGGTGTGTCCCTTTTTGATCTAACCATTGGTTTAAAACAACACAGTATTTGTACACTCTAAACAAAACTGGGTTGTTTTAAACCAAAGTGGGGTAAAATATAGACAACCAAAACCACTTATTCAAATTAACCTATGCTGGGTTGTTGCAACCCATAATGGGGTAAAAAATGGACATTTTGTAAGAAATGTGAACCAACAGTTGGGTTTGTCCATATTTTCGCCAAAGCATTTTTAGATTGGGTAGCTTTGGTAACTGAGTCTTTTGGAAAAAGCAAATGAGAAGCAGAAGAGAATAATATCCAAGAAACATTAAAAACTGTGTTTAATCTCATCTAGAAAGCCCCACACACAAAGGCAAAACCAAACCAATAGATCCGGATTCCCACATTTGGTGACAGAAAAGCATGAGAAATGAGATTAAACGGAGCTGAGTCATAATGGTGGCTGTTCAACTGCTGGATGGAGAGAAAGTATTAGTGGAGGAGGGCAGGCGAGCAGGGGATGAGTGAACCTCTAATTGCTGCAGCCCCGGTGGATTGAGTTTGGGACTGAAGTGATGCTGGCTATCAATTCTACTATAGAAATCAATGATGGACTAAAGAACAGCGAGCCTGGGCCATAATAGAGTTTTTCCCAGTCTGGGAGTCGCACAGCTATGAGTACATTCATGTCACACCAACTCAAGGGATCACAGTGGAAGAAACAGAATTTAGAAAACAGATCTAGGGCTTGAAAAAGTCTACACTGCATTCGGAAAATTGTGCGTCGCTCATGTCGTAACGTGTCAAAACGCATCAACTACAGGTTGGGTACCTCCTCTGCAAAATGTTGTCCCTTTGATTACAATTTAATTAGAAGAAACCTAAGTGGCAAATGACACAACGGCGGGCAGTCGATACAAGCCCATTAACTCAGCATGGAGAGGATTAGCATGCTGCACTTGTTCCGCCACCTACATCAGTCAATTGAGTCCTCTCCAATCTGCTAGACACCAACGTGGAGGAAAAAGCACAGCAATCTGTGGAAACACCCACAACTGGCATTTATTTACACTTATTATGTTTCTCACAGTGTGGGTGCGTGCTGCCGGAGGAATATGATGCTTATCGTGTAGTAAACGGGTTAATACAAGCCATGCCAGTACGTGTCAACTAAAAGAAACTCAATAGACAAAATAAGAATATATTTTGATACAATAAAAACGCATTTGAATAAAAACAATTTGCACATTTATTAATTTGGCAGATGTTTAACAGAGACTTAAAGAGACAGTTTACCAAGAAATAACTTTTTGTAAAAAAAAATATTTATATGTTTTTTAATATTTTGAGTGGTTTTATGTTCCTACAATGGAAGTCAATGGGGAGCAATGTTGCTCTGTTACCAACTTTCTTTAAAATATCTTCTTTTGTGTTCTGCAGAAGAAGAAAGTCATATAAGTTTGAAATGACATAAGTGAATAAATGATAAAACAATTTTCATTTTTGGGTGAACTATCCCTTTAAGAAGTGATCACACCAAGGACGATAACGATAACTATAACTATGAAGTGTTTTAAATTAAATAGAACAGCGAAGTCCACAAGACAATTATAACAATAATGTTAACAATATTGTTTGTAACAGTTTTTGACCCATGTCAACACAACAAAGCCCAACAAAGCAACACAGTGCATTCAAAATATGTTTGTACATTGAGAATCAAATCAAAAATCTTCCTTTTGTTTCAGACGACATGCTTTTACTAGTCAAACTACAGGAAATTACACCCTTTTCTTCCCCTTCACCCTTCAAAATACAATATTTGTACAGCTTGCTATTAAAAATAAACCAATCAGGAACATTCAGAATCAAAATCTATTTAGTCTTCATTGATCTAATTGATTATGACCAAAATGTAGCTTCTCTAAAATCAATTCATTTAATTATGGAAATCCCATTTCTCATCTATTTAACAGCATACCTAAAATGTGCTGACATGCGACCAATCACCAGCTGCATTTCTGTCACTTCCGCTTTCATGCAATATGGGAAATAAATAAGGAGAATAATAAATTATGTTTTAATAAAGTTTTAATGAAGACTTCCTTCTGTC
This sequence comes from Beaufortia kweichowensis, assembly GCA_019155185.1. Classification (NCBI taxonomy): domain Eukaryota; kingdom Metazoa; phylum Chordata; class Actinopteri; order Cypriniformes; family Gastromyzontidae; genus Beaufortia; species Beaufortia kweichowensis. Next base: position 3,521,424 of record CM032795.1, on the reverse strand, counting down.
TGGAGACATCACTTTCAGTCTTACAACTGCGCTAAAAACGCACAATAAGAACGTTATTATGCAGAACAGAATATGTAAATATTTTGTGCTATAATGAATTGTCATACTCGGAGAATAACGTCGAACCTTCCAAAATGCTAATCATTTTCAACCTATTCGTAATCTTTGACATACGACTGCCTGTTTTTGCATCTTTTCCCATGCAAGGGATGCAAAGCTTATCCAATTAACCGTTCGCCTGACTGACAGCTGCCACATTGATAAATGCCAACGCCACAGTGCAACTCCGTGCAAATTAAATAGACAGCCCTTCCCTGACATATAACAGCTTTCTGAATTTACTCTTGCCCTTATAGCTGTCATTCTGAGGTCACGGGCCTCGGGTCATGATATACGACTCAATCTCAGTACGGCTCGACTTTTGTGACAGTAAACTGTCTGGCAAACAGGATATTCATTTGTTTTGCTAATTCAGTTTTACTCGTGGGCCAAGCTGTCATCTGAAGTCTATCACGGATTGGTTGTAAGTAACATATGGGCCTGTATTCCCTTCATAAAGAAGTTTCATCAATCACTGACGGAGGGAGCATCTTAATAACACAACTGCCTTCTAGGGCAAATTGTGTTTGCTTTCTGTGACCAGTTACTATCGAAGCTAAAAGATCATTAAAAATATTTTCCTCCCTCCTGGCAACCAAACAAAATGAACGTCAAATATGTTAACATTGTCTGTGCCGTAATTACGATGAAGAAAGACTTTGAAACTTGCAATGCAAATAAATTATTCAGAAGGCGGTTCACACTCTTCTTTTATCATCCACTTCAAAAAACCTCAGAATATAAATATTATTGGGAGCGAGTTTGCCGGTTCAATATTCCGCCTTTATGGCACAGCACACCTGCAACAAGCTTTAACCTCATCTTCCCTACATAAATCAAAAACAGGGTGTATAGAAAACGCTTTTTCGTCCTCTGCACAGCCTGCTTGAAAACAACAGAGAGAAAATGTCAGAGCTTATCGTAACCATCCCACGGTGGCTTTTACATGACACGTACTCTATAGCGAACATGTACCAGATGAACACGTGGCCTCGACTCTGTGACCTTAAGAAAAATAAATATATCTCGATACTGCAAAGGCAAAAACATTTCACAATGGACAGCATATAGTCCAAAAATCTGTGAAGATGCTGAAAAACTGGAATTCTGAAACTTTATTTAAAGTGAAAAACATAGTTAAGTTATTATGAAGATCTAAAACATATAAAAGAACATATTGTTTAAGAAATATCTATACGCCTGGACTTGTTTTTAGCCACTAACATGGTTGGATAACATGGACCATCAGGTTTTGCACTTGTAAAACATGAAACGATCAAATTCACATTTTATTCACACTGTTATACTAATCGTGGAATTTGTAAGGATTCAATTTGTATTAAATGAGAAATTCCTACTTTCTAGACGTACTATACAAAAGCCTCATCTCTTTCAACTTCAATTATCATTTATATTTTAGACTGGCTGATGTAATAATTTATTAACATAAAAATCTCATCTACCTGACAAATAACTACATCTGCATACAATGCCTAGAGGATACGTTTTGCTGTTGGAATCAGACCTCAACATCTGATTCAGTCCATCTTTGTGATGATGGTCGGGTTGATTTGAAATATGATGCCTGCGTCACGGTCATAATGCACTACGATTGTCCCCTCAGTCTTAGTGTCAAAGAAAGATAAATGTCCGATATTATCAACTGAGGGGAAAGCAAGGTCTCTGTGTACCACCAACAGCTCTTTAGCAGAACACTGGGCCTGAATGCAAAAAAGTGTTTGTGTGATATGGGTGCAAAAAATTGGACATAAACAGTGGTGTATAATACTAAAGCACAGAGAAAAAAATGTGTTGTCATCTTTTAGGTTTGGATTTTTAACCCCTTATCTGTCACCGTTCCTCAGGAGGAACACCTATGTTATTTCCATGTTCACTTAAATATTTCATAGTTGAATTTTAATCTAATCATGACAAACTATATTTTGATGCAAAGGGCTAACACTAAAGAATAAATATTTAACACATTTTTGTAAGAATGAGCATGAACTAAAAAGGTTAACATTAATTATAAAATAATAATAATAATAATAATAAAAAGACTAAAAATTAAAAAAAAAAATCTAATATCTAAAAAAAATTTGTATGTTCATGTATATACTCAATATGTGCAGTGACAGTTCTAATGAACGTTTATGTTTTAAATGAAACACACTTTATGTTAATCAACAAGCAACCAAAACTATATTTTTTTTACTTGTTTTTTGTAAAAAAAAAAACATTTATGAAGCAAATATATGAAAATATCAAAACAGTCTTCTTGTCTCGATTTGAAATGGTAAACTTGTAATAATGGATTTATAATTTAAGCTGTCGGGTAAAATTTGCTACGAATGTCAGTTTGGAGCTCATCTCTCGTAAAGTACATGAAGTAACCTGCAATTTTAGGTTTCAAACAGAGACAGTGATATAGATGCAAGAGATACAAATTACAGCTTTAAATCGCAGCCAATCACTGCCTTTTCTCGCAACACTTTCGCCTTTATTTCCCATCTACCCATCCTTAAATTCCCAGCACACTTTAGGAGATTAGCGAGAACACAAAAAGCTCAAGAGAGCCAAAAACAACTCTGAAACTTCTGATTGGTTGCTATATTGGCCGGTGTTACTTTGGAAGAAATTTGTGTTTTATTTAATTTAATATTTTGTAATATTTGTTTTTGTTATTTTTGTACTGTTGATTATTCTCTCCTTCAACTTTTTACATCCTCAGAGAAAACACTCCTTGTCAAAAGAAAACGCTATATGATAAACGGCTACAGTAATCATTTCTCTATGAAAGAGTTTTTAATAGTTTAAAAGTTTTTAATAGCCTACATTTAGAGCAAAACAAAACAGGATCTAAAAAGGCAAATATGTAAATAATAATATAATATTAAGAAAAGATTTCTGCTGATTAAAATCCCATGTTCATGACACTGGTTTTCTATGGTTTTATTCTGTGCAAAATGAATTAATGCCAAAGGATGTTAAATACAATAAACATTCATTTTACAGCCATTAACTACTGTCACATTTAAGCTTTCAAGAAAAAAAACACAGTACTGCTAAAGAGAGCCAACACTGGCACATAGCCGATTTGTTAACACACTGGCTTAGTAAGTAAAGACACTATAATACTGAAAAAGAATGAGGCCAGATTCTTATCCTAACCATGTCTAATATCCTGTTTCATTTCTTTATTGTGTCATTCAGGAGATGAGATTCAGGACAATGGACCTGTTGATAAAAATGTCATTTTTCTCTAGCCTTGCTTCAATAAATAAAGCACATTTGGCTTGAATTTCCAGCTAAGGGTCGGATCAGACTAGGGAAGATGGAGACAGATGCAGTGTGCATACTAAACAGCATAATCACCTTGTGCAATTTCAAACCGAAACACTCTTTTTCCAGGTAAGATTACCATACAGGAGTTTATCAACTAGCTGCTCTGTGATATCCTGATTGTGTAAAAGCACAAAAGCATTTTGACTGTGTGGGAGATGACAGCTGTACGGGTCAGATGTTCTGGTCACATCATTCTGTCGTGGCATTTGCAATCAGATGAGCCTTTTCAAAGTATTATTTGATGTACATTTTATGTCAGATCTGTAAATTCATGGCAGTGTTTAATCCGGAAATCTATTTTCTATTGTTAATCTGGCAACATGGATCCTTTAAACTCACACTTATTGTCACATCTTTATTAAATGAGTAACTGGAATACTTGCACCTGATTGGTCAGTCACTGCATCTGTACAGTAATTGTTTAATATACACTAATTTTTTTATAAAACTTCTGACATTTCCTGAAAGAAAAACAGAACTGGTTGTTATGTAAAGAGAAAAAAGAGCATGTGATGATAAAGAAACACCCACATTACATGTCTATTGATTACGGTCACCAACATGAGTTAAACATCATTTTGTCTTTACATAATGTAAAACACTAGTGTTTTTCTACGTGTAATTAAGCAGACCATGAACTTATACATCCTCTTGTTCAAGAGTAAAAATGAAGGTGACCTTTAAAGACCATAAAGTTTCCATGGCACTCTGAGTCAGTGTCTTAAAAAGTTATGTGCCAAGAGACTTTGAAGGTCCCACAATTCTATATCTCGATCACATTGGATTATGTAAGTATCACCCTAACACCGGAAAAAGTTCCAGCTATTTTTGTAGACGTTTTATAAAAGGCCAGACTTTTCCCAAACAAAACCACACAGTCTAAAAACCATTTGCACGGCTCCCCATGAAGAAGGTGATACAGAAACACTTATTTATTATAAATAGCTATATATTATAAGCATATACTGTATTACAAATATATATGTTATTAATTAGGTGTATTTCTGATTTATTAGTAATTAAAATATTATTATTAAGGTTAAGTTAACTCGAAGTACCCGGATAAGCCTGTTTAATTAGTTTTTAGCAAATATTATCAGGGAAATATTACCTTGGAATGTTGTGATTGGCCAATCAGAATCAAGTATTTCAGAGTGCTGTTTAATAATTATATATACACATACATTTACTAGGTATGTATAGTGACAAACATGTTCCATAATATATGGTTTGTTGGCGAATATTACCTTCTCTTATATTACATTAAACCATTTGCATCCACAAAATCAGTCACAAGCATAATGTGCATCGTGTGCACATTAATTTAGGGAATTTACACCTGTATGTAAATCCCAGACTTTGCTCTAAGGACGTGGCCATAATTAATTTCAGTTCTCAGGTTTCTAAAACAAACATTCTTTGTGCCAAATACCCAAATGTTCATTACCTGTAAAAATGTCAAATAGCAGCCCTACGGCACTCAGTCAGAAAACATTTTTAAATGACTTTTGTGCCAAGTCCTTCACGTAAGCCCAGGATGACTGATTACCCCCAAAATTAAATTACCACACGATACTGGTGAGGCGACTCGGGTGGTACAAAAACAAATCTCTCTATCGCCATCTCTGTTTGAAACATAAAATTGCAGGTTGCTTTATGTATTTATCTTTATGTGGGTTGAAGTCAAAATACATCGAACTGACATTTCCCAAAAATGTAAACGAACGCTTAAATTACAAAACATTATTATAAGCTTACTGTTTTGAATTGAACTGATTTTTGATTATTTGTAACAAAAAACTAGCTCCATAGCTCTAAAATGTACATTTAAAAAATGTGTTTTCCAACAAAAAACAACAATACATACACCTGGATCAAGCTCCACCTGGTCCCCTCCTCTTCCCTGCATGAACAGGCATGTGTTGGAAGCCAACCAAGAAAACACGCATGGTTTCAAATAGCGGTACTGTCCTCCAGAGACATCCGGATGGCCCATTTCTACCTCAAAGTTAGCCAAGGGGAGTGCACTAGCAGCTGGTAATTACCGTGCATATGGCTCAACCCCTTAATTAGCAGCAGCACTCCAACTTTCTAATGAGTTGCCATTTGATTTCATTCTGTTTAAAAGACAACTTTGAAAAAACTGTGCCACACAATAGGCTTGGCATGAGTGCGGATGCTTTTGCAGATATTGTAAGCGATGTTGTGACAAATAAAATCCTGATTTGGCAGGATGATGCAAGATGCAGCAATTCTATCATTTACACCACTGATACAATGTTGCAACTTTCTGTATACAATACAGTATTAAAGCATATTGTATGAAGCACCACTAGAAAAAAATTCATATCCGCCTATGATTTTGTAATCTGCATTTAAAGTTTATAAACCGTAATCGCTTATTTGTAAACCATTCTATAACTTAATTCATAACCACAGATTTATAAACGGTATCCTGGGTGATATAGCTAAAACAATAAATAACTTAATGCTATTAAACTATATCCCTTTTTTAGAAACAGAAGGTCGGATTTTGTCACGAACAACATGAACGCATGGATCAATTTTAGCTTTTCTCCCTAAAATCTCCTGTTTTATCTCACTGGCCATATACAAGTGACAAAAAGTAACTTTATAAAGTAAAAAGGGCAACACAAATCGAATAATTTTCCCTATTGTTGACATTTGTGGATTAAAAGCTATACATAAATACACAGAATAAAACCCATTTGCATTAATAAACTTCTTTCCCAGTTTCCCACACAATAATATAATTTCCAATTAAGGTTTAAACACCAACGCTGGCTTATTATAAAGCATTCTCCATTCCCCTAACAGTACATCCACAATATCTCTTATATCATTATTTTACAGCAATTCTTAAATCTCTTTTTCAGCATGACAGATATTATGACTCCACCAAGTGCAAAAAGTGCAAAAAGTAAAGAAAAATAAGTAAATAAGTAAACAGAACTAATACAAGATAGAAAAAACTGCCAAAGAAGCACAATAAACTTTAAAACTGGTTTTCCTTTTGGTACGTTTCATATTTTGTAACATGGTTTGGTTATTTTAAATATCCGTGTTACACAGTAAATATGTTATGTAGCTGTTTATAATAAGCTTAGCTTATTATTAAGTTTTCTGAGACCTTTTAATAACAACACCTTTTAGGCTGATCTTGTTATTTAACAAAAAAAAAAACATATAGAGTGATATTACATTTATGAAATCTTAAAATGAAAAAAGTACTACTAGTCAAAAAGTATAACTAATAATTTAATATGGAAAAAATGATCTGTCACATACTCCATATAACAGTTTTGTTGTATATTGTGTAAGTGGCTAAAACAAGATTTTAGTTATTTTTATACAGGTCAAAAATGCTTAATTCTTAAATGCTGGAATACATTAACATGCAAACGATTAGTGTTCTCCAGGAAAAAATAAAAGTATTAATCACTAGAGATCTGCTGTCTCAGCACAAAACGCCTTTTTATTTCTACACATCCTGTTATGAATAATTGGAAGCTTAAATCTATTTATACAGTAATGATGAAGCACTCATGTGTTTCATTTGTCAGAAAAACAAAGCAAACTGACAGATCAATAAATGAAAGCCTTTATGAAGTAATGCCATAAAGAAACAATGAAGGCTGTTTGACAGAACGTCTTCAGCTTTTTAAGTTAAAGCTTCTATTAGGCCAGCAAACAAATAACACACATGACGTCACGGCTTCAAATACACAGTCAGAAGCTGCATGCAACAGATTATATGTGATTGACAAGTGGTTTGAGCTGTATAAATTACATCAGCGGTTCCCAAACCGTTTTTTTTCCTGCGCACCCCCTTCTATGTCCCAACCGGGTTGGCGCACCCCCAATCCCCACTTAAAAAAAAAACGCAACAAAGCTTTGTTTTATCGCCATATAAAGACTCATGTTTAATCATGCGCAAATAACCAGAACACGCATGACAATAACAACATCAACAAAGTTTCAATATAATGCACCAAAGCTACGCACAAGCTTCCACTTAAGAGGACGAGTGACAGACACAGGCTCAGTAACAGAAAGCACGGTTATTTTCAGACGCGTAAAAGAAACATTGCAGCAATCTATTCTCTCTGTTGCCTCCAAATCCTCACTCTCTCTTGGTCCCTCTCCTCCTTCGTGACTAACAACTTTAACATAAGACGTCCCACTTGACAGTTTCCTTGATTTCAGCCAGTTAAGCATATTTATAATATATATATGGAATGAATGAAACGAGTTGGCACGCATATAGCCTAGCCTGCAGTGCATAAAAGAAGAGCAGTGCGTAGAAGAAGACAGCAGCTGTCTTCTTCTATGTTTCTATCAAAAATTAATAAATTACAGTTTTTTATTTAAAATAAAAGCGATTACAAAGGAAATATTTACTGTTCATGTTTTTTTTTTATTGTATGGAAAAATCCCACTTAAAAAAACAGACCGCCATTACATTTTTCCTCTCGCGCACCCCCTGGTGGCAGCTCATGTACCCCTGGGGGTGCGCGTACCACACTTTGGAATCCCTGAATTACATCATGATTTTTTTACGACTAGACATTTCACCAAGGACAAGTTAGATGAGGCTACGTCTACACTAATCCGGATACATTTAAAAACAGAGTTTTCGTTTTAAAATGTTCTTCATCCAACACTGGTGTTTTCAAGCCTTTTCCAAACGTTGCTCATCTACACTGAAATGTCTTGAAAACATTTATGCTGTTCTATTGCACATGAGTAAAATGTAAGATGCTTTGACATGCATCATTTCTGTCTGGTGTTGTGTTGTTGTGGCAATGGAGGCAAAAGGCAAAAAGGTTTTTTTTGTTGCAGGTAACACAAAACTACAAAGTTACAATAGTGTGTGAAAATGCATTCTTTGCATTCCACCGCCAAACAACAACTGCAAGTAAACATTACATCTCCTTTAAAGAATCACATCGTCACATGATAAAAATTAGGGGTGGGAGAAAAAAATCGATGCATCGGATTCTTTCTCTAACGATTCTGAATCGATTCTCAAAGATTCAGAATCGATTCTATGTCAGAACTTGTTCATCCTGAATATAACTTTGTTAAAATAAAAGCAATAAAATTAAACTTCAAGATGGAAATACTGTCAAAGAGATTCTAACTATAAACAAAAAGCATAAAAACTCTTTATTTATTTAAAATGCAAATGTATCATATTTGCAAAAATTATATGAAGAATCGTTTTGGAATCGGATCGTGAGTCCCAGAATCGGAATCGGATCGCGTAGTACGTAAAGATTCCCACCCCTAATAAAAATAAATACATCAATGTTTTCGAATGCCTCAGTTTTCATAATCCATATTCCACATTCACTCATTCTGGGGAGCGTTTTTATCATTAACAAAAACGCTGTCTCAGTGTTGTCTCAGGTTGGACAAGGTTGAGACGACAACACATAACACCTGCCACCGTATCTCAGATATATGGCTGATGTGTGACTTCTGACCCCTTTCATTGCTTATTAAAATGCATTTTATGTTACTACATTCAATGTTGAAAATGAACACCATCATTGATTGTAAGTTCAATGGCTCAGTGGCTGAATGATGGCTGCAGAATTTCCTTTATGTGAAGGTTGAACTATATATACGTTTTCTGTGAAAGGCCATCGGAAGTGTAATTCAGTCAATAAAAACATTCACATTCAATGTAAAAACAGATAAAACTTACCTGTGTTGGTGCACAAGGTGTGGAACAGGCATAGAAAGAAAAAGAAGAAAATACGGTTAGAAACAAATAAATGAACACACATATTTCAGTATATCCATAAAGTGTCTTTTTGTTTGCCTTAAAATCAAATGGCACATTCATAAAACACTGCACGATGTTGCATTATCAATGTTAACCGCCAAATCAAATAATACCACTTTCCTGAAAATTACCATACGCAACTATTCTTCAAATCCACCTCCTTCCCTATCGTAGTGCCCAAACTATAAGACACAACAGACCCATCAAATGAAATGTTCAACGCTGGAACGTTAACACATAAACCAAACAGCACATGAAGATAAAAACAAGGACGTCCTGAGCGAGGTGCTGTATTGATAAAGCTGAGCTGTCAACACTGGTAAAGGTTAACATCCCTTCTTCCAGTCAGCGAGTGTAATGGACTGCTTTCATCACAACTACAACCATTCACAGCTGTGTGGAAAGGGAAAGACTCCATGCTGGGCAACGAATACTGAATCTATCTACTTCTTAAACCCTCAGTCACACTTTTGCCTTGATTGTTATATAAGCCGGAAAAAGGGTTCACACAGCACAAATTCCATGTGACCAGGGAACCATATTTTAACCGTCTGTCAATCATGACCTTGTTCTGTAATTGGATGACTTACAGGTGTGTGTGTGTGTTTTATGATTTAATATTCAAGTTTTACCGGCACAGTAAAAAACTTTTGCAGTGCCAAAGCATTAATAATAAACACAATATGGGACGTATGGGACACCCCACTGCCCCAGGCCATACAGTACTGTATACAGAGACTCCTCAAGGGGTTATAATGACCCAGTTCATCTGGTTGGAAGAAATTTGCATTAGAAACAGCATATATAATAAAGAACATATGCACAGACTTTGAAATGCTGGTTTAAAGTCTTTACATCACAATTAAAATCATAATGAAACACGAAAATGGCAATACTTGTAGATGCTCAGATATAGATTAAGACTGATTTTGACAATTCTAGTGTTATGGACGTGACATTTTCAGTTAAAACCTTAAATATAAATTCTCACAGAATGTACTTAATATTTTTAACCACCTGTTCATAATTTACTAAACCCCAAAGTATTTTTTTTTAAATGCACGAGTTATCTATTTTAGAAACGGAAATATGCACGTGTTTGGAATGTGACAAAAAAGGACACACATTTTTGAGACAACATACTTTGTAGGATTTCTATGAATTAAAATGTAAAATCTTAAAGCAATAATACCCAACAAATGGAGAAGAGATGACTCTTCAAAGAACATAAAATAGTTTCCTAAACCTTATAGTATTCAAACCATCTGAGCTATCAGTATGGTAAAAACAGAATTTGTTTATGGTACGGTTGACATTTGCATGTAATTTCTATAGACACAAGTTGTCTTTATACTGAGCTAAACCCTAAACCCTACCCACTTGAACACAGAGAGTTTATTAAAATAAAAAAATTAGACAGTAAAGCAGTACATTTTTCCTATTATAAAAAATCGTATCCTACACATGTATGAAGAAAACAGTGATACAATAATCACACATTGTGAAGGTCATTTCCAGATTATTGTAATCTTCTCACATCTCGCAGACAGCTTTTGCTCCTGAGACACATACACAAGCATTTCAAAAACTGACAGCCGATGCTCGTGCTCACAGCAGCTCTGATATGGGTAGTTAATATGCGTTTGTGTATTCACATTACCCATGAGGCCAATCACGAATATCCCTGGCATCAAAGAGTGGAGAGCGAGAGAGGGCAAGGACAAATGAGAGCCTCTTCTCTTAGATGTTCCCAGTGCAAAGCAAATGGAGTGCGCACCATTTTGTACCTTTTCTGTAGAGTTTTAACAAATAATGACATTGCCTTTAGGGAGAAGTCAGCATGTGATGCTTTACATTGAGTTGCTGTGCTCTGCCATCCATGAGTTTAAACATTTATTCAAAGGGAACATTTTTGTTCTATATTTACCGAAACGCATCCAACTGTTTGCTCACAAGAAAGTAATGAAGCAAACTGATGTCTCAAGTCCACAGAACCATAAAGGAAGAAGTGAAAATGTGAAAAGGGATTTTTGGTGATGAAGAATGAAAGCCCGCCTACACAAAGAATGATAACTTTATAGATCAATACAGGATAAAGACAACTGTCCACACCAACAGACGATGATCTTATGTTTATTCTAAGCTCATGTGCTACAGTTTCACATATTAGATGAGCCCTTTAAAATTTACATGAATTTTTATTGGCTGTCAATATTTAACCATTTATCTGCAGGGAAGAATTGCTCTAAACGTGACCACAATGATATTTTTCCTCTGTAGTGTTTTTGTTCAAAATAACGGATGCCGCTATTTTCTTAAATTTGGAACAATTCAAAAAATGTTATCTTTCTAACAAACATTATAAAGGGAACAAATGCATAACAACCAGTGTTGGGGAATAACTAAAATCATTGATGCCATAAAATTGACATAAAATTATAAAACATACAATGTTGTAACTTGATGTAGCTTAAATGCATTATTAAAAAATTCGAAAACTGTTAATCAAAAAATAGTTTCAGTGGTTTTCATATGTATCGTCGGAAGTCTTGGTTTATTCTAGTAAATCAGTTCACTTGTATGATTTAACAACAACAACAAAATTCACAGATTAAAGCTTCATCATAGCAGGTTAAGGTTGATTTTAAGGGGCTGTTTACACATAATGCAAAACGTGAGACACAACGTTACACCATAGTTTAGAAAAACATTTGAGAAAAACATTTAACATTTGATTACAAAAGCATGTAGAGTTTTAAAGCAGCAGCTTCTCCACAACGACACTAATAAAGTTCTACCGTCCTGAAGGTGAAAGATGCTTCTGTTCTAGTGTACCAGCACATATTAAAGAGAGGGTGGAAACACAAACAGAGAAGGGAATTCAATTATCCAGTGTTTGGTGAGTGGAACAAGAAAGCGGCCCAGAGCATCACCCACACACAATCAAGTGTTGCTTACCCAGACTCCCTCGCTAATACAAGAACAACATCGACCAATCGCCCACACAGGACAAGTGTCACGACGACAGTCACATCAGATTTCCATGCCTGCGTTTGTAGCCCCGTATAATCTCTCATGTCCGGCATTTCTATCTGCCATGTGCGTTTTCAGTTACAACTCGCTCTGGATTTGCATGAACAATAAAGAATGATTATTTTTCTTGGCTTTTTACCATACAGGCTTTTGCACAATGAGCAGGATTCTGGTGAAATGAAACTGCGAGTTAGTTAAAGCGTTTTGTGTATTGGTGACCTTACAAGATGGGTAAGATGTTACCCTTGTTTAATATTCTGCATATACTGCTTTTTGACATGGTACGAGCTGCATATAAATGACAAGAATACAACATGAATACATTTCAAGGTCAACGGCAAAGATAGAAGTCAAAAGAAAAATGTTTTATGATGGCAGGTTTGTTTTTCTGACCTATATTTCAGAAAACATCTCCTTAAGGTACAGTGCAAAAAAATTATTTTCCTAATAAAGATTTTTAAAGTTATAATAAAGTTTGGTATTCTGTCCCTGCATAATATTTACACATCCTTTAAACCTGTTTTCCAGAAAATGCATCTCAAATTATGTTTATTTTTCTTATCCCACCGGCAAAGTGTTTGTTCTTGATTTTAAGCACAAATCTTTGGTTAAAATGTGCCCAAGAAAAACAAGTTAAGAGAAAAGATAAGACAAGGTAGGAAAAATAAACTCAAGACATTCTCCCTTAAAAAAGTCTTACATTCTTACGCAATCTGGGTTCTTAAGTAATGTTTCTGTCTCACAGGATGCTTTGAAATTTTATTTTACAGATAAAAAGGCGAAAATACAGATTGGAAAAAAAAGTATGAATATGTTACAACCACATTTTGTTTCTTTTTTGTGTCTCTCTTTGAGATTTCTAGTAGAAAATTATCCAGACACTGACACATTTTTCCATTTCTTTCCAACTGCAATTCTTTCCAATTCACTCAATTGCATACAGTGAAACGTTTCTAAATGATCCACTTGTGCCCACTTGAAAGGCACATTTTTGTAGTTTTTAACATGCTTGGCAATTTAGTGCTGGTTTCTCTTGCATTCAAGGCCTTTCCATTTTCTCTAGGTCTGAAAGTGACCTTAATGTACAATTACCACCAACACCAGCGACCCAAAGCTCTTGCCATTCATCTGAACTATATGCTATTCTGGGACATTTATCTTTTAGTATCAATTTCTCATTCAGCATTTTTGAAAAAAAGTCTACAGCACTATCATGACAAGCTGAAACTTGTAGCAACATTTTCATCCGTATCCATTTATCCATACTCTCTTTACTTTTATGTTTTTTCTCATTTTTGCTTTAATCGAATAGTTCTAAAAGAAAATCTCACGCTGAGACTAAGCCTGATCTCTACTATGAAGATTAACCCCATCTCAAAATGAAATCATAATGACATATATTGTGTCTTCTGGCGTGTTGCTACAGAGTTGCATACGGAGTAGCTACTGTAGGTATCTGACTCTGTTCAAAATATTCAACATGCGATAAGGAGATCATGTTAATCCTTTTAAAGAGATCGTGTAAGTAGCTAAGCTTCCTTAAGCTAAAATAATAAGACTAAATAATAAAATAGCAGAAGTAAAGATTAACAGTACAAAAGACTATGTTAGATGTACAAGGACATTTTTCTACACTGTTAAATGTCCTGCGGCCGGCGCTGTTTATTCATTTGTTTGCAATGGAAGTGCCACGTTCACTGTTTTTCATTGAAGAATTACCTTAGCATGTCAATGTCACTTTTGCTTGACCGTCCAATCACAGTGCAGAAGGGGCGGGACAAATACAACACCAACCAATTGGCACATACTTGAATTTCTATTTGTATGTCTGTATACAACAACAGAAAAACTGTGCTGGAGATAATATTTCTGTCCCCTAGTATTCATTTCTATACAAAATGGCATCCCCAGGTACCCCATTTGCAGCCTAAACTTTAGTGTGCACGTGACTTTAAGCTTTATCCACACTTGAGAAAACGCTACCCTGTCCCTTTAAAAAGCTTTTACCGTCTTATAAGGCATGTTATAAAGACACTACACCTCACCAGACAATCCTGCTCTCTGGCCTTGTTGGGAAAGGTCTCTGTGTGAAAGCAGATATATCAGCGTCTGCTCTCGCAGGTGTCAGCTGAAAGGCAAGACTATGACTCGAGCCTCGTTATATTTTATGCGCACGGGGTGACTTTTTCTCATCAGCGTACATGTCAGGAAGCTTAAGAAGGGACCTAATTTATCTGACATAGATCAAACCGCTCGTAATGCATGTGACAGCCGTTTTGATGAGGTCTCCGCAATGGGAGACCAATAGGTTCTTGTACAACAGAGCTCTTTAATTGACCCTCCTGCCCCACGTTTTATTCTGAACTAATAGAGGAGCACTAGCATGATTTTTAAAGATGATGAAACAACGACATGAGGCTTTGGGTTCAACAGAGTGACTTTGAAAAGTTAACCTTGTCTTTTCTATTTATCTGTATATTTAAAAGATGACATGTGCCTCTTAAAGCAAGTCAAATATTGTTTAATATCAATATGTCCTTGACAACGGTGCTCATTGTAGATTAGGAAGAGTTATTTATGTTAAATGAAGTCCAATTTTAAATCTCATTTACTCACTTTCATGTCGATTTAGTTTGATTTTCTTCTGTAGAAAAAAAAAACAGAAATCTTGAACTTTTACTCTGCTCAGTATTATACAATGAAATGAATGTCATACATATATTTCAAATATTCCAAGTCCAACAATTGCTTGGGTGAATAACTGAAGTCATTATTTACCCCGCTGACATTTTTGGGTGCAATGTCTCTTTAACAATAATCCTGTATTGTAGACATTTAAAAAAACTAAATTTTACGTAGTAAAATTTCTCATCTGTAATTTTAAAGATTCAATTAGAACATTCTCTCTAATATAAATGAGTATTTCATGTCAAAGAAAAAAAAGAAAGAAATGTAATAACATGGTGTCCTTTCGTGAATAATTAAAGGAATGATTACCTTAAATATTAAATATTCTGTCATCATGTACTCAACCTCTACAGAAAAAGAACATGAATAGAGGACAAACATTTCATTTTAGGATAATCTGTCCCTTAAGCAAAGTTAATATATTGTACGTGATCAGGGTTGAAATGGTCATTTTAATACTCATGTGCACTAATAGTAAACATGCAAAGCAGGCTTGCGTGTGATGATCTTTAACCCCTGAAGCACTTTAGTCTGTCAAGGGCCATAACACACACACACACACGCCTTCATGCTACAGTAAGCAGTACTTGGGTGATTAATCTACAGCGGTCATCCATGTGGGTGTCGAGGTGGGAGCAGATTGACGGGTCAAGGAAAGACCCGTGGGAGATTTCACACGTTGAGATTTTGTCTTCTTTTCATTTGAATAAAACTCAAAAATTAGAAAGTATCTGCTTTATGTTTCTACGCTCACCCTGATCAGAACCAGGTAACTTCAGACGCCCACTGCCATCTCAAACCTTTAAAAAGACAAAGTTGTGCTTTGAGTGTAAACTGATATTTAAAGAGGCTTGGCAAAAAATACTTTTTTAAACAGAAAATGAATAACCGGAAAAACTGTAGTCGGTGTATTTTTGTGGATCAATTCTCACTATTACCCAGTTTGTTATTAACTTGCATGTTCCTATAGCATATTGGCTGATTGTTAGTACTTATAAAGCACATAATAATGCTTATCCTGCATCTCAACTAAACCTAACTACTACCTTACTAATAATAAGTAATAATTAGGAGGTAAAAGCTGCAAATTAATAGTGAGAACTGGTTAAGTTCAGTGTTTTCTCCATTGTGTACCATACAAAACCTCATATTTTAATGATTTAATCTAATCTAAGGGGTCATTAAAAGCAAATATTGTATAAATATGCTCTCTGGACATCACTTTTGGCCATTTTAATACACAATACACCTAGAATAGAATATGTGGTTTCACAGTTGTACTCAACAAAACAATAATTCTTTGTCTAACACTTTTAGCATACAAAGCGAAAATCAGTACCGAGTTGAAGTCATTGCTAAGTAAGTGATCCAGAGGAGATACCGCCTGGCGTGAATTCCCAATCATTTGGAATTTATGAGCCCCACAGCAAACACAGTTAAAGAAGAGGTGGATATTTCTCCATGACCTCCATTTAAGTTAATGAGCTTCAGTCTCTGGGCATGGTCTGCCTGCCCTCCTCTTTAACATCACTGTGCTATTTTTATACTCCAGGTAAATTAAACAGCACATTGATTAATACGTGTAAAAGCACTGCCTAATAAACTAAGAGGAAATATTGAACTGTACATTTTACAATTGAAAAAATTTTTCAATCCATGGTTGGGTCAAAAAAAGACAAACCCAACTGTTGGATTATATATTAATTTATAATGCTGGGTTGTTTTAACCCATGGTTGGGTCAAAGACATGGACATTATTTATTTTAATTGAATCCAATTAAATTGAATTGGGGTTGTCTCTTTTTAACCCAACCATGGGTTACAAATACCTGCAATACCTGTACCAACTGTGTTATGTAACCAGGTTGCATTTCCTCCACATATTTAGGATGCTCAAATAAATACTTTAAAAACATATTTCTGGAGTATTCCGTCTATTCATTGTCTCTGCATAATGAACTGGGCAAGAACCAATTATTTTAACATCGCAAAACTTCCCCTTTAATCATTAAACAGCTTCTGATTGGCCATAATTTTCTCACATTTTGGGAGCATCATTTCTAGTAAGGACAGAAAAATCCTTGTTCTCTTGCTCTTGTTAGCACATGGTGTAAGATAAAAAGACTCGATGATGAGGGTTATGCTGCACTAGCATGGAAAAATAAGCTGTGACATAAAGAACATAATAGACTTCTAAATAGGCCTGATTCACACATCTGCTGTCTCTCTTTTCCTCAGCAGAACAGATAAATCAACCAGAAACAGACACAGGAACACATGACCAACACTCAAATCCTGTGGAAATCATTTGTTTGTCTTCTTAATTTCTACTCCTTTTCTTTTCTATATCTCAAGATGCCGACCACGTCAGCATTTTAGACAATTACATGCAGCACACTCCCAAACAAAAGTCTGTATGTATAAATCTAATAATTTCTGAAATATGTTCTTTTTTGGGGAAAAATATGTTGTTTTTTTTTACAGGGAAAGCAATCCCAGAATGCACTGTGACAACTTAATCCGTAAATCCAAAATGACGATGCAGGAGAAACGTCAATTTAATGGTGATAAAGCTTTGATAAAAATAGTATAATCCAATTTTCAGGATCATAGAGTGCAGTAGTTCTTCACCAAAAACAACCTTGGAGTTCATGGTAGGTCAGACTTTATAGGGTAATAAGTTATCATTAAAAATCAATAAAAACTTTAACTGTCCTGTGCAGGGGGTTATTTGTATGGTGTGTGTGCTGCTTTTGTGAAGCGTTTCAAATCAGTCAAATAAATGTTTCGTAAAAGTTTCGTTCATACTGAAAGTGATCGGTCTATAACAAATAAACAATCTCTTTTCACGAATGATTAAATCTTGCTGTGAAAAGTATACGGTAAACTCTGACCTTGGTTGTTTGCTTCATGCATATGCAGCAGGAAAAACAGACATCCAGATCTCTGACCTTATTTATATGAATGTCAGCCGGTCATTATCACAAATGAACTTCAACAGAGTGATCAACACTTCAGTGTGAAGCCGAACACCTGAAGGGTTATTTTATGTTTAGGACTGGACAGCTGTACATGCCTGCTGACTTAATCTTAGGGTTGCAAAGGGGTGGAAAATTTCCAGTAATATTTGGAAATGGAAATCTTCTACCTCTTTGCAACCCTAATTTTGCAAAAAACTATGTAAAATTATGAAACATTAATTTGAGATTAAATGTTATAGAAAGATTTTTTTTTCTACAAATATTCATGTAGCTCAGTTGGTAAAGCATTGGATTAGCAGAGAACATTTTTCTGGGAACATATACTGATAAAATGTTTAGATTGAAAGCTTTGGAAAACAGCATCTGCCAAATGCATAAATGTAATCGCCGCAGGATGTCATATAAGAATTATTATTTCAGAGAGCGGTGTAATAATTATAATATTTGCTTGACCCATTAGTATATGCTGATACGCACGAAACAAACACACAACATACACCCACCTAAAGAAAGAAAGCAACAAGAGGCCATTTCAATTAGCTTTCCAGCAAGACACTGACCTGAAAGGCATTTACTGCAATTTACCGCATCGCTAACTGTGCTCAACCGTGATATTAAAAATGTTAACATGACAATTATGCTGATGGAGTTTTGAGCACAGTTTCTACGAATCACACACACAACTTATTCTTATTCACGAGTACAAAAAAAACAAATGACATGCGAACAAACAACAAACCACATGAACATATCCCAGATTGCCCCGTTGTCCAACAGTGTGCACCAGCACTGACGACCAGGTGTGCCGTTTCGACATTGCCGCATACACGCAGACTGAAAGTCGGCCGCACCACCTCTTTGTCAGCTGTCGACACCATTAGCAGTTTGGGTTTGCGTAAATTATGCAGAAGCTTAAATTCATTTTTAAATTTTAATTGTGGGCTGTCTGGAGACGTGCATTAAGGGAATCCTGCTAAGTGATTCGCAGCATCCTAGGCTACATTTAACTGCTCATTATGAAAGTTGGGAAGTGGATGTTAGAGAGAGAGAGCGAGTGGGAAAGATGTATAGGAGGGGCGGTCTCGTTCTCCCTCGAGAGTCTTTGTGTGGAGCTCTTTGACAGCCGCTGGCCCCTGAGCGGATGGCGTAAGGAGACCCACTTTAGCCTCGGCGTCTGCAGCTCTGGGGGGTAAAATTATCTGCTGAGTCTCGGCGAACATAAGAGCTTCACATTGCAATCATCGGCAATTAACCCACATTTAGCTAGCGTGAAATCATCCAGCGTCAAACTGACATTTGTCTGCTGCTTTGGGTTCATGAGAATATTTCCTAAAAATGTTTAATCCTGCTCTAGCCCTGAAAGTTACAATGAATTCATTGCTAAAACACAAGGGCGTTCTAGAGTCGGTCATTAATTGAAATATTACAGTTGCTTGTCCTTTTTCTGACCTCTATATACAGCATACCTTACCTGCTGCTACCCTAATGATGATAAAGATTGTGAATTGTGGGCTCGATCAGTACTAATATAACAGGTCTTGCTTCTGTGAGCGGCAAACACATCATCTGAATTTGCTGTAATGCACCAAATGCTTGGGGTACAGCACAACTTGGATGGAATCTCAATATTAGATTTTGATAGATTAGCTCAAATGTCAATATTTATTACTTTAAATACTCATGTGAGGTCTCACTTAAAGTTTTTAATGCAGTTTTTTATGTTTAGATCATGAGTTTTCATAGTCAGGTAAAGTGCAGTTTTCACAATTGTCACGTCTATAACAGTCCATATTCCTCATAAATGGACACATGAAGATTAAAATAAAACAACTATTTTATGTTCTTTGAAGAGTCATTATTAAGAGTATTATTACTTCTGGTTTGTGCATTTTAAAAAGTCTTTTTTTTAAATAGATAACTTTTATTATCCTGATGTCTGGACTCTATCAACAGGGCTTTAGTAAAATATAAACAGATGGTTCAATATATTGGTAATAAGAATTTAAATTTCAAGTTTTGACAGAAAATGCCACATCCATAACAGTGGATGCTTTGCTCATTTTCAACATTTTGTCCATCAGCTTTGGCTGCATGTGTGATTACATTCACAACACTTACTTCTACCAACCCTGTCATTAAACATTATCTTATTATTTTATAAATCTACATGCAAATGACCTCAAATCTGCTTAGCCTACGTATAAACAAAGAGCAACGCTAACTAAAACCAAGACGTCCAAGGAATTATGTAAATTCGAGGGGCCGGACCAGCGGGCTTGTTTGCCCTCACCGCAGCCCACATTAAACAGCTCATCTGGCAGAATAAGGCGTTCCGAGCCAAAGTAGGTTTAATCCTTCATTAGTTCATCTATGCATGAATAGGTGCGCAGTCGCTGGTGCCAACGGCGCTGACTGCGCCGCAGATACAGCCTGACGCTCAAAACCGCTATTGGCCCATTTACATTTTGATGATATCGTCCGTTTATTGCACAAGTAAACGTTCATATCATCAAACGGTCACTACGCCGGCAGAGCTCATTTCTACTGCCGAAGGTCAAGATTAAATATTATTGGGCATAAAGATGAATAAAGGCTTGGCCATTCTTCTTACAATAAAGGGCCGTGTCAGAGCAAATTCAGCTCTTTCATTTGAAAGGAAACATTGTGGGATGAGCTAATTGTAAAAGTAATGGAAAATGAAAAACTCTATCAAGGTCTAGGGGTCACTGAAGTCATTATAATGAGCCGAAGCTGTTGACTACATAATCAGACCTTGTACAATGCCCTTCATAGTATGCTCACGCTCATCTATAATCAACACATACATTATACAGTACAAAACAGTACAAAGAAGTTTATACAAACCCTGTAATATTGTCTTTTAGTGTTAGATATTGGGAAGAATGTCTTGGCTTCTGCACAGATAACATCCTAATATTTCACTTCAAAACAAAATAAATAAATAAATGATGATGATGATGATGATGATAATGATAATAATAATAAGAAGAGGAAGAAGAAGAATTATTATAGATTATTATTAACTTTATACTAATATTATTAATACTAAGAAGAAGAAGAAGAATAGTTTATTATTATTATTATTATTATTATTGCGGTTTTAATAATGAATAAATAATAGAATAAAGAGTGACTAAACCACAGAATTTTCATTTTTTGGAAGGATGATCACTACTTTCCCCCCTACCTGAATGTCGAACCCATGTGAATACAGAAAGCACAGAACAATAAAACACCAAAAACTGGATCTGATACAAACGGGAAATGAAGAACATTTCTCTTAGATAACTATCAACTGAACAGATGCTCCGTGACATGTGCGGCAATAACCAGAACCAAATGTTAACTTTACCCCGTGAACGTGCCCATATTTGCCGTGATGGTAAACCAGAGGGGGTTAAGAACATTAAGGTAATATATATGCCGAGCACCAGCTATTAGGTTCTTCCAGAAGAACACGACCGTGGCACAGCAGGTTGTTATTGCACAGAATCAATCTCCTCTTCACTGATTAACACGGCGTTTAGAGCACATAACAGGTGGCGGCGGTTATGAACACGAGACAATCGCGGCCTTGGAGGATAAACCAAATGGCTGTTCATGCTCAATGAGGTTAAACGCAACATCCTACATGAAAACTGCATCGATGAGAAGCGCAGCTGAAGCAGACTGCGTCTTTTAGAGGCCAATTTGTTCGTTTTTGTTGGGGAAACATTTTTGTTGCGGGAAAGTCAATAGAATAATCAATCTGTGAGTAATGTATTTTATTCTGGAAAGGATCACTTGAGAAAGTTGTCTCATCTGGCATCCGTCACTGTATTCAAAGACTTGGCAATCACTATCTGACTGGTTGACATTTATTTGGTCTGTTCTTTGTTGAGAATTTTGCAGAATGGATTCAATGAATACAAATACAGAATGATGTAACACTAAAGGATAAACTAAAAGAGACTACATTAAAAAAAATTCTTGCCTGTGCAAAGGTTACTAGAGCGTTGCTACACTCCCTTACGAAAATTAACAATGATTTACTTTAGTAACCAACGTTTTTTTTTGTTACACCTTAGTTTAACCGTGGTATTTAAAATAAAAAATTAATCATTAATAATAAAAAAAAATAATGGTATTATTTATTATCTAGTGCTCTGGAATTCTTTTTCTGATTGGCCAGTTGGCAAAATAAACGCCTAAATTAGTAAAACAGTCAGTATTTATTTTGCAATATCAAACGGCTGGCTGTAGAATAGACTTTGGGTTAACCCAGATTAACCCAGGATTCTGATCCTGGGTTAATCTGGGTTAACCCAAAGTCTATGTGATTTGTTTACCAGTTTTCTCATCCTCAAGGTGAAAAATCACACGTCTGCTAATTTAGAAAAGTTATAGCACACCTGTTTTCACCAGGCTGCATGAGGTTTCATTTATGTGTGGAATAAGCTACAGGTCACAACGTGTTGGTGAGAGAAGTATAAAAAAAACAGCACGATTAGACATCTTGAAATTGCTGTCGCCACCTTGCATGGCTAATGTTTCGGTTAGAAACCGTCCAATTAGCAGTGTGCTGTATGTTAAGCATCTGTTCAGCGGTGACACTCGTGAAACGGAGGACAGTAAAATAAGCCGCTTTGGTACAGAACGCTGACAGTGAGGTGACTGGGGGGATTAAGGGAAGATATGTGCAGCGTGGGAGTGTGAGAGGAAGCCCTTCTTATGCCGGCTCAGGCCACTCCAGGTATCGCTAATGAACTCCAGCAGCCACATGACTGTAGCCACTAAGGTGCTTTTAGTTTCCAAGGTGAAGGCGTAGGCATGCGAGCCCAACATCCGTGAAGCATCTCCTGTTCTTCAAAGACAAAAGTCTGCCAACTCCCTCAAGAGCTTCATAATGACACAGAGACACAATCTTTCCCCCCTTGTCCTCTGGAATGGTGCTGGTGCTCGTATCAGAAACCGGGAGATCTGAAAAACAATCGCTCATGTGCATATGAATTCGCTCATGTGGCCATGTAATAAGCATTTTTTTTGGTATTATTATTATTTTTGAAATTGTAAAATTTGGGTCTACTTAACATCACGTAACATTTGATAATAACATATGCATAAAACTACAGTAGCAAGTTTTCATTGTTCATTGTTCCAGTATTGGGGACGGTCTTATAATGGCCTATAGAAAGAGATAATGCCAATTATATACATATATACATATATATACATACACATATATACATACACATATATATACATATACATATACATATACATATTAGGGCCTGGGTTCAATAAAACATCTGTTCCATTAAAAACAAGCTCTAACTAAGAGCCCTTAATTAGACATGTGACCCACATAAGACGTGTCAAAATAAAACATCCCATTTGTAACTAACGCACACACAAGATGCTTCTGTGCTTGCCAAAATGTAATCACCTCTAGGAGTCTTGGGAAACATGCATATTAAAGAGATCTATATGATGTCATTTACACATTCCAACAGTTAAGTCTAAATGATAGCGAGCAGGTGGTTTTATTGCACATACTCTAATAATGCATGAAATAATGGGCAGTCGAGGAATATGGAAAAGGCCTTCTTTTCTAGTTTTCTTCTTTTTTAAATAATAAAACACATGCATAATGGCCCATTGTAGCCCCATAAGAAAAGACGAAAGCAGCTCTCTGGTGAAATTATCACTAAGAAGCTCTTCCGCACGGATACAGTCATTTACAGTACTACACAGGGTGTCTAAAATGATCCTCGCCTACAGAAGAAACACATTTTTTCAACATTTAAGCATTGTTAATAATGTGATAACTACAAAATGTGTCAAGCTGCCATCAAAGAAAAATGAAAAAAGAAAGTCTTTGTCATAGTGTGGGACTAAGAAATATGTTTTTTGTCTGTACCTATGAAAAGTAACGCCTACAGGCGTGAGATGTTGTAAAGCTTGAAAATGAAGCTGGCTTTCTCGGTTTTATGTCACCGTGACACGTGTACCTCGGGGTGTAGCCACCCAAGTTGTCTTTTTGGATGTACTTGTGTCATTCGTTTCAGTATCTGTCGGCAGACGAAATTACGTCTCAACTTAAGAGACAGAAATCCTGTTAAGGGTCCCAGCGGCACTCTCTGTACTTCTATGCAAAATCAATGACCACAACAGCAGGCCACCTCAGTTACGAATGTTACAAGCTTTCTGGTAAGAGCTAATGTGTGCAACCTGGAAAAAACAGACTTAAGTTTAGTCTAGAAAGGAAATTCAATTTGTTGCCTTCTGTATAAATAACTAATAATGCTCAGGGATGATATAAGTGATCAGAAATATATGACATATATGCATACCATAAGAAATGCTCGTAAGTACAGGATTTTCCGCTTATTAGAGACACAAGCACCATCTGTACAAGCACTTCCAGTCATATTCACCTGACAAAAGAATTAAATAAAAATAGAAAACCTGCTTCAGCTCCTGCTCACCTAATGGAACGAGACATTTCCGACTGCGCATCATATATGACTAGGAAACACGGTACCGTGTGCACGTGTATCTTGATTGATACAGAGCTATGCGGAAGACATGTTTTTGCTTAATTCATATGCAAAGAAGATCCTTTCTTATCAAGTTTCAAATCCGCAGACAGCGTTTTAATTCGTAGCCGAGCGTAAATACAGTCGCATGGCAACCTGCAATTATGTCTGCCAACCGGAAAACTAGCAAATATATCCAGATTATTATCTCACTTTTCAGTTCTCTGTTGAAATCATACACTAGGAGCAAAGTTGTGCAATGAAACTTTAGTGCATATTCTTTTGAATGTGAATGAGATCATTTTGTACTGGATGTTGCACAGGTCAACCCAAAGAAAAGGCATCTTTGTGTATATAAACAGTAATCAGTAATGGATCTTTTTTTGTGGAGAGTCTCTTTACGCTCCTGGCCACCTGCCCAATGGGGTTAAAATGGTTCAGAGAGGGCCGGTTGTCCAGATGATCCACTTTTCAGAATGACAGAGAAATGTAAATTCGTGATACAGCCCTTCAGCACCAGGCTCAACCCTGTGAAATTTCTTAGTTATTTTTCCATTCCGCTTTTTAAATATTCAATTTATCCAATCTTTGGGAATTGTCGGTTTAGTCCTAAACGCTCACAAAATCCATTACCAATATCTGCATTAGCTTAGTGTTAGCAAACATATACTTCACCACCCGGCGGCACGTCAAACATCTCTTACTTTTTCACTGCTCGTCTCTTTATCTTCTGGGCTTTTGTTGGCTTTATGTACACTGACCCATTTTATTTAACACTTGATGCTCAGCATATGGCTCACATTTCCCACAAATTAAAAATTCCTTTCAACTCTGCTATGAATCCCATCGTATTTATTCTTAAAAACGTGATCTTATAGTTAAAAAAAAACACTAATGAAAAGACCTATGTTTAAACATATGAATCAGTGAATAAGTGATAAAGTGATAAATATTAGCTGAAGCTAAAACCAAGTTCTAAAACAATTTATATGAATGTATAGCTTTTGCATTTAAAAAAAAAAAGTTTGTCAATGTTTGTTAAGAAGTTGTGTCAGAAGAAATGTTTGAAACCGTGATAAAGGAATTAGAAATACAAATAGAATATAGATAAAGATATGTACTAACAGTTATGTTGTGTCCAAAATTGTGTGTAGTGGTAGTATATAAATATTTATATTCATATATTACATAATTTAAATGACTAATATAATTACAGTATTACATCGTTTCAGATGTTACTATATTAAGGGTGTAATTACAGATGCAGGCTGCACATCTACAGTACATCTAAGATCTTAAAACATCCAACAGTATCTAGTTAAAACTGGAAAACATCATTACTCTTCATTACATACAAAATCATCTGGTTTGGGGGTCATCATGTAGAATATGATAAAAAATGTGGAAATGAACTTAATTATTGATGCTGAATATTTCATGGCCCTCCATCACAAGTGTCCTACATGCATTGTAGTGTATATATTAAAGCTTCATATTAATTAAGATGCTGTAACTTTGAATAAATTTTTAAATTAATAAATTGTTATTATTAATTTATTTTCATCATAACTTACAAATGTGATTCATTATCTTTATATTATTATATTATATCTGTACAGCTTCTCCCTTAACAACAAGTTGTTTAGGACACAAATTGTACATTTTTACCTTCAAAAATCACATCCAACCATTCTGTGTTTGTCAGAAGCACAAAAACATACTGTTCACACTCAGACGCAATGATGAGACTGTATTTTTCTCTTGTGTATTTACGTCACACGCATTTATTCTCCATTGAACAAAGCAACATGACGTCTTAAACTTTGCAAGGCTGGGGAGAAAAATAAATGTTGCACATTCTGCAGAAAAGCTTTATTTATAAAGTCTTGTCAGAATAGCATATCTATCCCACAATGCCTTAGCTTTTTTCACAGCAGCTTTGCCGTAAGGATGCGATTAACTTGTTTACCAGTAACGTACCGCTCGACCAACTAACTAAGAAATTGAAAAAGTGGTATATAACGTGTTTTTTTACATCATTTGAAACACAGCCATTCACAACAATTACCCGCCATTGTTTCATCATTGTTTCAGTGCGTTTTGATTAGCTATTGTACATTTATAACAAGTATGTTTTTAACAAGAATGTAAAGCTCTTAAAGTTTGATAAAGAATGAGGGTTTTGTTTTTCTTTTCTTTTTGCATTTGCAACTTGTGTAATTGCCCATTTGTTCATTATAAGAGAAAAATATTTCACTTGTACCACTACAGAGTTTTCCAATTTATTATGATTAGCTTCTCAATGGCTGCTGTATCTCTCACACGCTGCACGACAGAGCTCTGTACCACCCTGCCAAGATTTCTTTTGGCCTTTGATTGGTCAGGACAGTGGAGAGAGAACAGAAAATGATATGGGGTGAGAGAGAGGGGAACATGAATCAGGAAAGGTTTTTAATAAAGTGGCTAATTTGTATAAATTTGTATGATCTCATCTGCTTTCATGCCAATGATGGTTAAGTTTGGGGGCGGAGTTATAGGGGGGTTTACTATTGCTTTTTTCTAACAACTTTTTTTTAAGTTTGCATGGTTCACTTTATATAAATTCATACAAGATATCCACCTAATAAAATAGTTGTGAATTTTAAATTAAATTATTCTGTAAATGACCATGAATCAAACTTGTCTTTGCCTAAAGCACTATTGCACATTATGTCAAAGCACAGGGCACTCAACTTTTGCCACTGACTGAATGATTTTACCTGTAAGGTAATAAACGTAGCGATGGCCAAACTGATTTTACGGGAATTTGTACATATTTTATAAGGTGCATAATTCATATTAATTTTTATGGTGTGAAACATACATAAACACACGATTATTAGAAAAAGGCAATGATAAAAGCCAACCCTAACATCAGTGGGGAGGAAGTTATATTATATTAAATTATAGCCAACTATATTAAACCATACAACTGAGATTTATTGTTGCGTCATTAGGGCTTACAACTCCATACAAATATCTATTTAGCCAAACTTTACAGAAAGAAATCAGTACTGCAAAAAAACCTAAATAAATAAAACATGGGCACACATTACAAACACTGGGGCATTCTGAGGAATGTTGGGCTGGGACTTTACATTTGGGGACACTGGGGTCAGTTACATTTGAATAGTGTAAAAATTAAAAAATCCCATGTGGGTTAAAAAGCCACAGTACAGTCTGGAAAGCTGTAGATTTTATTACACCTCCCTATCAACAATACAACACAACTAAAATACTCACAATAGAGCATGTGCATCTTTTTTCTAGAAAATAAGTCCCAATATTCAAACTCATACCAAAAATAAAAAGGAATAGGAAAAACAGGAAGTGAATGTAATCACACGTGCTATAATATCAAAAATATTTGAGAATAAAAAATATTTGTTTAATTTAAATTATTATTTTTAATATTTAAAAAAATTATTTATGTTATTGTTATTTATAAAAATGCATAAAAATATATATTTTTAGTTTAAATAATGCATTTTTATGTGTATGCATTTTTAAGATAAGGGAAGAACAAGCAAATACTTTCATTCAACATCCACAGACAGAATAAACAGCAAGAGGGCAAGAGACTATATCCAACGGCTGTGAAACGGTGTGTGTGAGCGAGACAGCTACAGAGAAATATATGTCAGTAGAACAGAGTAAACATGGCACCAGGGCTTCACCAAAAGGTCACCACAACCAGCAACCTCCACTAAGACCACAGGGCTTTACATGAGCTCTGCCTTATCTGGCATTAGTGACAAACCGTACACATACAGGACACAAAATAATATGTTAAAAATCCATATTTTGTCCAGTAAGACACTGAACAGCAGCCCAGACACATTAAGTCTATTAATGTCAGCTTATTGTACTCTGTAAAATCTGTGGCCTTTAACTTGCATCAAAGATCAATGTCATTACCGTTACATCTGACTAACATGCAGTAAATGAGCGCTGTGTTCTTTAAAGGTTTTATGTATCATTTTTGATCACCATTAAGTAATTTTCTTGGTGCATTTGACCAAAATTATAAGCAATTATCATTTAGAAGACAGCAGAGGGAAGGGCAATATCAAAACGTAAAATATAAAATATAAAAAGTAAAGTCAACTATTGGGTGTGTTCCTATGGATAATCATAATGCACAACATGAATTGTGGTTTAAATAATGTTTTGTATTAAGAAAAGTTTATAAACCGTTGCTCAACCATTTATCACCTTGTATTATGTTGTTCTGCCACGCATACATGTTTATTATTTTTTATAATAAAAGTTTTTTATAAAGAAAGTTTTTTGTAGTTAGTGATGCTCCAATCAAATCTGCATGTTTATTGTATTTCAGTATAAAAACTAGGGTACACAGTCTTGTACTATTTTAGTATGAAGTATGCAGTCCTGTTCGCACCATACAGAAAAAATGAGGATGTTTCAAAACATACAGAGCCTAGTGCCTGTTATTTATTTGTTTTCATAATCTCAACTTGACTAGAAAAAGCAAGGTATCCTAAGTTTTACTTGACCTTGAGTATCCTCCAGAAAACAAAACAAAACAGAAAACAACAGTAATGCCTCCAACAAAACTTAATAACAAACAAAACACTTCCTGGCATAAATACCCTACATATTTGTGATTTATAATGTTTCGTTTTTTTTCACTTATTTCGGTCTTTTCACCCTCAAAAAGAAGGAACACTTAACATTAGTTAATGCTTCAGCTAACATGGACTAACAATGATCAATACTTCTACGGTATTTATTAATCTTAATTCATGCTGATTAATCTTAATTCATGATTAAAAACACATATTAAAAATCTAAAGTTGTAACTGTTAACATTAGTTAATGCACAGTAAACTAACATGAACAATTGTATTGGCATTAACTAACATTAACAAAGAATAATAAACGCTGAAAATTTTATTCTAATAAAACAATGCACTATTCTTTATTTTTGAAACAGTTATTTTGGAAGAACTGTCACAGCAAATCTACCGTAAAACATAATAACACATAATAAATAAAAAATTAAGAAAAAAATAAGTGTCAGATCCAATTGTGATGGAAGTGATGCAGTCACAACAGGCCTTCTTCATTTATTTCCATGGCAACACCCTCGCTCTGCAATAGTACAGTATGTACTGTAAGCAAAAATGCACAGTAACATAGTGCTTTATTCACAAAAGAACAGTCTTTCGAATTAATCTCCCCACCCGGTGTGCACAACACTCCATGAAACCGAGTCTGCTATATTGTTCTCCGCGTCTCACTTGAACAGGTCTTACAGGCTATTGAATTACTCACAGGTGGAGTGGATGGATGAAGCCACCACCCGTGTCTACTACATTAAATGTGAAGTGAGTGAAAGCATTTAGTGCACTCGCGACAAACTGACATATTACCTGTCGGCCGAGAGGTATTTATTTTGCTAAAGGAAACCAGAGGTACCATAACAATCTGATTGGTCAAAGCCAAGTAGAAACGTAATAAATTCTGTGTTAGGATTCAACAAGAGAAAAATCTGCAAGAAAATCAGCAAAAAAGCTAGACTAATCTGAAACTTCTCATGAGGTGGAAATGAACAGTTTCAAAATTGTACTCGTTCTATCTTATATATAGTATTTCGGTAGGCATGCAATATTGAATTGACCAAAGTTTGTCAAAATGTGCATCATACAAGCACACTACACTGCGTAAAATGTCATATTCCAAGATGCAATGAAGTCAAATGTGACATGACAAATAAACCACAAGCCATGTCAACAACATTTTCATATCAAAGTCAACATGATGTCAAAACTGACACTGGTTACTGTTCAATTGCAAGTACATGGATTTATTGTTCATAATTATTCAGTGCATGCCATCCAAAAAATGAACCCTGGTTTTATTATAATAAACATGAAACAACCATGTTTATTTTTTGATAAATTTGTTTTACCATTTGTTTAATTTTTCCACAAATGTCATGGTTAATATCGATGTTATGAATTATGTCATGAATCGCGAATACTTCCATTGTGATCTTTAATCCTCACTTTTCACCAGCCAATAACTTTTATCATGGATAAAATAGTCCTGCTTCTCCTCTTTTGTTCTTGAATATCCTTTAACACTCGAAATACCAACCTGATCTCTCTTTACAAGAAGGGGATTTGTATAATGGAAATGGAAAAAACATACAATATTAGAAAAAGCAAGAATGAACTGGGCAAATTTCTGGTAAAAAAATACATGCTGGCTATAGAACATTTTTACAAAAATGATATTTGGCCATTTATTTATATTTTCACGCTAGTCCATTATTATGGTAACACCCCTGATAATCTCAGATAAGATAAACAACACGTGAAACTAACATGCAATAACTCGATTAATCAGCATTCACTATATGCATAATTCACACACCTGTTTTGTAATCCCAACTTTTTTCTAGCATGTATTCATTTTATTCGTTTTATCTACATCTTTCTCTCACTAATCTTGGTTGTTGTGTAAGAGAGCTTTGACCTTTCCTGTACAGCTTAAATGCTATTACTTCAATGTTCTCACCTAATGCCTCCTTTAATTAGTTTGCAGATTGTGACGCTTCAATAAAAAAAATATCTCCTGTGAAATCTGTCTTACGCTTTAAGTACAAAACCATCGGGCTTATTTCTCACCTCGTGGAGAGAGATAAGGCCTGTATTAAGCCCAGGTACTTTTAATCATAGAGCTTTAAACCATGTTCCTTAAGGGGTAGTTGAACCATGCATTGTCAAGTAATCCTAAAGATGTTTATTAGCTTGTTTAGGTGTGTTTATCAAGTTTGGATCTAAAAAAACTCGGGAGGACGGGAGCAGGATTACAGGCCAGGCATATGAGGCAAATGCACCGGGGCCCGAGACTCCCACGGGCCACGAACAGCAAGATTGATGATGAGTTATACCTCTGCATCCAGTAATAAATCTCAACATCGCATATGGATTGACACACGGGTGAGTAAATTATGACAAGCCTATAAATCTCACCATATACGGAACAACATGCCGGTCTGTAAATTATGACAGAATTTTCATTTTTGGGCGATCTGCGACCAAAGCACAGACAATGCTAAAACAAACTTGGTGGGATTGTTAACGATGACCTTGTTAAGACTGTCATGTACATATAATCTGACCCTCAGCACCTTTATTTCTATCGGCCGGTGGACAGCTAATTACTGTCCGTCTCAAAGCTGGTGCAGAAATGAATTATGCATTAGAGTAGGCACAGCTTTTTCAGTGATACTTATCTATTATTAATGTTGAAGCCGTTACACATTTTGTCCACTGCTCACATTTGGTTACAACAGCAGGGGTAATATTTTAATATGCCACGTCTGCTCTTTGGCAGATAGTGATGTGGAGGAACAGATGTGTAAACGTGAGTTATGCATCTAACGCAATGGTGGAAATCCACATGAAGTCTGTAACGGATCAAACACACACTGAGTGAACTTATAAGTTAAAGATGTTTAACAACCCATGAGAAAAAGTACTGTAGATCACTACATTAAAAATAAATGGGGAGGGAATTATTCAGAATTTTTCAATCTGAATCAAATGAGTCAAATCACTCATCTGAATCAGAATATTCAAAGAGACGGTTCACCAAAAATAAAAATTCTTGTATTTCCAAATATGTATAACTTTCTTGTCTTATTTACATACCACGACACTGAAAGAGAAAAGTCTTTTGTAGCATTTGATTCTGTAAACAAAAAAGCAAAAAGTAGATATTAAAAATAATTTGGGAGGAAATCCTTCAGAATATTTTTTATGTGAAGAATTCCTGAAGAAATAGTTCACCAAAAAATGAAAATTCTTGTCATTCAAAACATTTATGACATTCTTTCTCCCACAGAACACAAATGAAGATATTTCATTGGTAACTAAACAACTTTGGCCCCCATTTTCTTATATTGTGTGGACACAAAACCAAAGGCATTCCTCAAAATATCTTCTTTCGTGTTTCACAGAAAAAAAGTCATATACAGATTTAAAATGACATGAAGGTGAATAAATGATGACCTCATTTTTATTTTTGGGTGAACTATCCCTTTAATTTTTCAAAAGAGAGGGAATGAGATTTTAGAAAATAAGTTTTTTTTTTAACTGCACATGCAATAAATGTCACAAAAAAATCCCAAGCTGCTGGAAGATGCAGCATTATGTAGTATGTTAATAGTTATGCTGCTTTTATAAGATATTCCCCAACTGCCTCTTTCTTCATCAAATCCCTCGAATTATTTACTCGGCTTCCACTTCCACATTGTTGAAGGAGTCCTACATACAGTAATCTCTCTCAAGCTTTCACCTCTGGCATCGTCCCACGCTCTGAATTCAAAACAGAACGTGTGGTCAGGAGGCCAGCGCGATTGGGTGCGTTTGCTCATGTTTCTGCTCGTAATCTTTCTCTAATACACTCATCCGCACTCATGTGCCTCGTCTGGATTTGGCAGTTTTTCATTTGCTTTCTCTCTTTCTCTGAAACACGTTGACATACTGTGTATAGCACACACTCCACTCCTTCCAATTTGTATGATAAGAGGAAAATGTAGGCCACTTGCAAGCCGCCTAACCTCAAAGCCCACCAGTGAATCATGCTCGCGTCACATTCACGCTGATCTGAATGCAATAACACTGCGGTGGACACAGGTGAGTCACATCGGCTTTCATGCATCTTTGAGTCTTTGTGACCAGACTGCGAGGTATGTGTGTTGTAAACGTGATCTGTGGCTCTTTCAGTTCAATGCAGAACGAAAACATCCACAAATACACACAGAGAGGCTTTAATTCCTCCGGCTCCATGAGAGACGCCGCTTGTAGCTCATCTAACATCGACTGGCTGTTAGTGTGGTTGTAATGATCTAAGTGTTAATGTGTGAAATTTAATTAGGGCAATACTTAGTCGGGCGATCCTTCTGGGCTGAAGGTCCCAAAGTGTGCAGAACTGTACAGGAGTACAATGTGAAGTACAAATGATCATTCATAGATAAGACTGTCCAAAGTCCACAGAGCAGACTGTCATATCAGTCATTAATGCAACACATTAGAATATCAAAGCGCAAAAATGTCACCATCTCACTAATTGCATGTTTACACGAGTCGCCAGCATATAAACAAACCAAAATGCAAACAGCATCCCATCATTAAAAAGAAATAATTGCTATGTGGTCATTTTTATTCAACAACGTGAAAACCTCAGAAGGATTGTTTGCCATTCAGGATTAAAAATGTACACAAAATGCAAAATTGTAGCTAAATTTTAAAGCTGCAATCTGTAACATTGTTTGTTTAGTCTTTCCTATAGCACAGCTGGTAGAAGCATGGCGCTAACAACACCAAAGTCATTTCGATTCCAGTGTTCATTGCACATACTGTACATACAAAAAATATATAGTACAATTAAAAAGTCACTTTGGATAAAAGTGTCTGCCAACTGAATAAATGAAAATGTAAAGTAAATTTTTGTAAAGTACACAAAAATCTGTGTTTAAAAGTCTGTTTATTCCTTTTTTAATTTATAACAGTAAGCTCATAATAATGATTTATAGATTGAGCTGTCAGGTACAATTTCACAAGAAATGTAAGTTTGCGGTCCCACATTAAGAGAAGTACGCAAAGTAACGTGCAATTTTATGTTTTAAACAAAGATGGCTATACGGTGGAAAAAATTACAGCTTGTAGTTTAAGTAAGCACTTTTAACTAAACTTTTAACTTAACTTCAAAAAGAAATCATATTTTAGTTAAATGTACTTTTTCAATAACTCAGCAGATAGGCTTTTTTTTACCGCAGTATCCTTGCCATTGTTTTTATGCAATCAATAAATGCTATCCTGATTCTAAAGTCTATTAAAAAAGGATTCTTACTGAAGACTATTAAAGACTTGTTGTAATGTCAGTTGCCCACTGTTTGTCAGTAACTTACTGTATCGAACTACTAAAGGGGTATTAGTTTCTAACAGTTTCCCCGACAATGTCCCTGTGTGCGGATATCACTCACACCTCCAGCAGCCCGGGACTGTTCTCCTAAACTACAGTGAAAAGGTCGAGTCAGGCTTAGCTCTCTCTCTCACCTCCTTCACCCAAACTCAATCCCTCAGATCACTTCAGCTTTCTTAAGTTTACTCCACTGCCCACTGCAATGATGGATACCAACAAAATCTTTTCTTTTACACTCAAGAAATATGCAGTCAAAACTTGAAATATAAATTCTCAGAGAATGTATTTATTAGCAATATTTGAAACCATCTGTTTATATTTTTATTATCTTTGATAGATGTCTGATAGAGACCAGACATGAGAAAAATATGTGACCCTGCCTGCAAAAACTGAGCTGAAGTTTTTTTTTTTTCTAGATAATATCATTCCATAAAATGTAAAGAACATTATGTGAAATTATAACCTTGATGTCTTTAAAACTGAGTAATGACATGTCAAAGATTCATCAGAGTTATATTAGTTATAATAATTTTTTGATATTTATAGGTGATATCAAACTTTTATGCTTGAGATAATCAGCATAAAATTGATCTGATTTTAAGACTTCACCCTCGTTTTCACAGACAGGGTCACATATCAGTCTATACACGTGTTTTCTATTTAAGAGGAGAGAAACAGACATGTGATATGGTTGAGAAAAACAAAATGTTTTGAGGCAACATACTTTGTAGGATTTCTGTGAATTACAATGCACAATCCTACAAATGGAGAAGAGATGACTCTTTAAAAAACAATTAAAGAGTCCAATAATTCTAATTCATGTCTATTTCTAAATATAAGAACCAAAACTTGCACCAATTCACTAAACTCTAACAGACAATCTTAAATGTCACCAGGTTTTGATAACCTTTAGAAAAGTCAACGAATGTTTAAGACACGGCAAGTAGACAGTAGTAATATTATAAATCTGTCAATCTTATCCTACTTCAGCAGCAACAGTGATTTCATTCGGTATTTTCTGTTCCTGTAGCTGAACTATTAGGTCACGAGGTTGACCTAATAGGTCACGAGTTGATGGCGCATAGAGCACATGCTGATAAACTTATTTGATAAAGAAATAAACTATCAATGACTATAAATTATTAAACTAGATACTCTAAGCAACGGAATCAAATCTTAAATGGTACTTCAAACCAGTAGGTTTAGCTGCACTTCCAAACACACAAACAAATGAGTTGGGTCTGTGGTTAATTGTCTCTTCAGGGATTTGAGAGCAGGAACAGTAGAAGGTGCCTGTTAATGAGGATATTTCCTATGCCTGGCCTGAGTTACCCTGTCTTCTTGCACCGCAAGGCTGTGACCTTCGGCCGGCTCTTATTAACTAAGGCTTGTTGAACAACTTCTCTGGCTGACTAATTAAATTTTCTACTGTCTTTTTTAAAGATATCGAATCAAATGAATAAGAACGGTAAAGGTGCTCATTAGTGTACTTGACGTTTTTTCACACATTTAAAATAACCTAGAGAGGAAAAAGCAAGTGAGAGTTACTTACTGGAATATACTTTGAGAACCGCAAAATACTATTTTCTATAATATAACTTAAAAAAACTAAAAAACTAAACGCCTCTTCAGATAATAAATTACGCAAAATGACATTAATATTACAGCAAAACTATATATTTTAACCTGATAACTGTCACAGCAGAAATTGAGTATACACATGAAATGCATGAATACACATGAAATTTAAGATATTTTTTTAAACATTTTTAAGTCTCTTGAAAAGTATTTTTTCATTTGAGTTATTTTTTTTAAATTACAGTAACATGAAATTTTTTTGTTGTTTATGTTTATTGTTATGAAACTCGTTTGTCAAATATTTCACCTTTCCATCAATTTATACTTTGTCATGATTAGATTAAAATTCAACTATGAAATATTAAAGTGAATATGGAAATAACATAGGTGTTCCTCCTGAGGAACGATGACAGTTAACAGGTTAAAAAAATAATATATTTTATTTCTTAACTGCTTTGCATAAGACTGTAAACAGTAAAGCAAACAGAGCCGCCGCAAATACACAAAACTCCTCTTTGATCTGTTTGTTCGCCTGGTTGACAAATACTTTGTAAAAGAAAAGTCACAGTCCCCTTTAGAAATCCCAAGTAAGAATCAAGATGAAAGCAGAACGTGGTCAGAATAAAAGATAAGCATGACATTTATAATCATTCCAGGTGCTGTTTGAGATTTGGTGGAGCTCGTTTTATAACCATCAACAATAGTGTGCCTCGCATTCTGAAGACTTAAAAATACACAAACTTTTCAAAAAACACATTATCAAAGAAATAGAACCATTAACTTTCGTATATAAATGTTTGGCATTCGTTTTTTCACACTCCGGTAAACAGATGCCAATACACAACATGGAATTAATTCAGAAGATTGATTTGATTTGCAGCTCATACAATAGGGAGAACACAAATATTTTTCCAGTAACACATAAAAGACATCATTGTGTGTTTTTTTTACTACCAGCATACCAGATGTCTTTTTGATGCTATTGACAAAGTAATTACTCACAATTTGTGTGCCAGTGTAAATACTGCTAGATTTTACAACAAGGTGGCCGCTGGCAGAGAAAGAAAGAAAGCGTTTCTGAATCTTTTCGAGTCACTGTGCTTGTAAATGAAAAGGCTGTGTTGAGTGCTAGCTGAATGTTTACGTCAAGGACATTCGCAATTGGTCTTAAGCTTCAAGCGCGAGCTCTTATTGTGCGTGCTGCAGGTTTATTGATCTCCATCGGTTTCCCAGCATTTATTCTCTGAACTGTAAAAGCAGTCTAGTTCTGGCCACAGGCGTCGGAGACCATGTGAAGAAGTGACCTGTAGGAAAGCCTTTCAGAATGCATCAGATAGCATCAGCGAGGTCATTTATCCGTGTCAGGGTCTCCTATCAGTTTCTGTAGACCACCCCTGATCAACAACATCACTTCAATCCATCTTGGCTAAAGAGCATTAGGGATATGTTGTGGAGAAAAAGGGTCATCCTAATGCACGATAAAATCAAAAGTGGTAACACCTTGATGCACGGTGGTCACATAAGTTATGTGGAATCACAAGTCAATCCTTAAGATTACAAGAGAAGTCTAACATCTTAAAAATGTAGCATTAGTAATTTTAGTTTTTTATTTGTATTTAATTTAGGTTATAAATACAAAGCTGCAGTTTATAATGTTGCCTCTCTATCGCCATCTCTGTTCAAAACCTAAAATTGCAGGCTACTTTACGAACTTCATTTTACAGTTTCAAACACTTTATGTACTTGCTCAATAACTGATTTTTGTTTATTTTCACCAAAAAAAGTTACAGATTTCATCTTAAATAGGTTTGCATTTAAATAGGTTGTGTTTTTTTTATTTACTTTGATCTTCATATGTACATCATACCTGTCAACACTCCCGTTTTTCCCGGGAGTCTCCCGTATTTCACACCCATCTCCCGCCCCCCTCCCGTTTTGTTATTTCTCCCGGGAAACTCCCGTAATTTGTATGGCCCTACCTCGTTATATGAATAATTACATCAATACATTATTCCAAAGGTTCTCCAGTTGCCAGATCTTATATGAAACGTATCCTACTCACACAATAGATACATCATACAATTTTGAACCCATTTGTGACTTCAACCTGGCAACCTACAACTCGGTTGTGCTGTTGATATCTGCGCAGGTAGACGGGGGAATTTGAATCAAGCATCACTAAAAATGGCATTAGAAAGCTCAGGTGGTGCTACGGCGAAAAAAACTAAATATAGCTGCAAATATAACAACAGCTGGACGGAGGATTTCCTATCACGAAGCAGCATCGACAACTCTCACGCTTTTTGCAAAGTGTGTCGCACTGATTTCAGTTCATGTGTATTTAACTTGCCTCTGACCCGCCCCAAACCCAACCCCCATCTGCCGAGTCCCGCCCCCGCAAACCCCCCACCACCCCCCAGAGCCTCCCGGATTTCGGTATCCAAATATTGACAGGTATGATGTACATCCGTGTAACTAAATTTAAAGAAATCAAAACGAAGAATGTGGTTTGATTTGCTGTACCCGATTAAACTCCCTGATACAGTAATTGTGTAATTCGCTGTAACCGTGGACAACTAAACACAAGTGTAGAAGAAAAATATCAGAGCCAATTAGCAACTAATTTAGTAAACAGCTTGCGTGTGAGTCTCAGGTTAAGCTAAGAGTGTTTTTCACACATGAACGTTATGCTGGAAAAACACAATTAAGAAGAAAGTTCTGACAATGTTAGGCGCATTACTCATCCGTGATCCCTTTAGCATTAACACAATATCTCATCTCGCACTTCACGTAGGAAGTAACACTTTGGCAAAGTTCTGGTTCACGACCTCGATCTATTTTTGCACCGTCTAACAGATCAGCCCCTTGTTCACACTATGCCAACTTGAAACTGTCTCTGGATTCCATATCTGCTTCTTACAAACTCCACAGAATGCAAAAGAAGACCGCAAACCAGCACTATTAACATGACCACAGTGTTTTTCCATTATAGCTTTGATATCTCACAGCACCAGAGCACCTCTTTTCCTCCAGGCTTAAATCTGGATTCCCTTCTTGTGCTGTTGATCATGCAAAGCCTGCGTACGCAGACGATCATCATGTATCTCAAAGCCTCAGTGTTGGGGATTTGCTATATAGGTCTAGTTCTTACCATTAAACTCCAAACTAAGAAAAAATTAAGAGATCAAAAGCCCATTTAGTTCATTCTGTTAATGCCTATAATTGGCAAGCTGCTTTCGGTGATAAAACTGTCATATTAAGACTTGCACAGGTAAATGAACAGTTTCTTTGATACTTAAAAATAAAAAAAAATTAAAGCTACACTATATGAATTTTATTAAAAATTATAAAAAATACAGTAAGTACAGCAGCAGTCACAAAATGTTCTCATGATCTTGACAATCTTTTAACCTGAAGGTGTATTTTTTATTGTGACTTGTAGACAAAAATATAATTGTGTCAACATAGTAATTTTTTGTAATTAGAAAAGTCAAATTTTCTAAATAAAATTTTTGAAATTAATTACTCTGAGCAAATATTGAATACAAAGCAGCCAATAAGAGTCCAGCATTAATAGAAAAGAGGTAATAGGAAATGCATTTTTATGTTATCCTGTATATTTACATCATGCTCGTAAGAAAAAAGAAAGAAAAGAAGCTACTATTATGCAGCCAAAATGTAATAGTAGCTGTATGTTGAAAGGTTGTAGCAGCAACAAATGAACAACGCTGACCATGAATCATAGAAATGGCAACTCTCTAAACCACTCGCTGTAAAAATAAAGAAACCTTGAACAGAGAAACATCTCCACGCAAGCGGAGAACCTTCATAAAAACATAAAGAACATCAGCTTCAGAGGTTGCAAATAGAGATCTGAAAGAATTAAAAGCCGACCCATTTATGGGTCAACTAAAAACACATAATATGTTGATAACCCCTAACTGTTTGCCTAAAATAGCTTTTAGCTTAATTATAATAGTTTCTGGGTAACAAATGTGTTGATCACTCCCACATTTCTTATTGTAAAATATTCAGTCAAATAAAATATAGTGAAGTATGTGTATCGAGTGTGTAAAAGATGCTTTAACTACAAGACTTTTATTGAGTAAATGATGGGAAATGAAGAGGACAGGGCGGTCGCACCGTAAACTGATATATTGAGTCATATTTTTGCTTTCAACTTTCATTGCTAAACAGCTGATAAATTGAGTCATATTTTACAGCTTAACTATGAGCGATACAAACTACATCCCACCATTCAAGATGATCTCAATGCAAACACCCATTCAATTTTATACTTTTTTAGTTT
The DNA here is from genome assembly GCA_019155185.1 of Beaufortia kweichowensis. Lineage (NCBI taxonomy): Eukaryota > Metazoa > Chordata > Actinopteri > Cypriniformes > Gastromyzontidae > Beaufortia > Beaufortia kweichowensis. Next base: position 3,481,038 of record CM032795.1, on the reverse strand, counting down.
TTTGCAATGCAAAATGTGTATACCATTGTTTTCATGGAAAATTATTTATCGGACTAAATTTACAGAAGACAAAACAGATAAGTTAACTTCTTCACAAATCAATATCATACTGAGAGGATGGCTTTTAGATGGCACAGTTATTCACCAGTTTAATATGTATTAATCCCAGTTAGACACCCAGCAGGAATGAGAGGATAACCAGCACCATCTCCACTGTAAACCTATTATCAACACATGTCATGTCTAGACTGCTGTCGATCACCGCTACTCTTTCCTTATCATGCAAATAAATGAGGTTTTTATTGACTGGCAAACCTCGCAAAAGTGGGTCTACTCGTGCTGGTGGCCAGCCCATAGGGCACATAACACCATGTGGCATTCGATAAAGTGAAGATCATAGAATATTTGCACCACTATTTCAGCCAGAGGTACTCGGTCAAAAGCAAACAGCATTCTCTCTAAAATAAGTCGATCATTACTAGCCTCCCAAAACGCATTAGGGCATAGAAATAAATCATTTGACCAGTTTTGATATTCGGGTCATGAGCATGAGGGGTAAAGGGAACGGTTTGTGGGTCAGGGCAGACGACAACAGAAGAAATTACAGCTGAAAGCAGAAAATATGAAGGAAAGAATAAAAGCTCAGTGGAGGAAGAAAATATGAAAAGAGGAAGAGAAGATTGGTGCTTGAGAAAAGCTGGTTAGCAAGCAATACACACTCAGCCATCCTCTGTTGCTACAGATTAACCTGCTGAGATTATCCATGAGAATAAAATCTTCAGCACTGCAAGGTCACGAACTGGGTGATCGTCCACAACTCCAATACAAAACTAGCCGTACAAAGTAGGTCATTAGAAATGATCTGAAATCTGTGTCAAGTGAACGTTACTGCATGACCAAACACTATACTACAAATTGTTGCTTGATTTTTTGTAAACATATTTTAAAAGTGTCCTCCTACGGGTAAGAAAACCACAGAGAAATCACTATAATATCTCCATATTGTTTCTCATACAAATCAATGAGATTAAATAGAGTGCAAATGGAAACGTTTGCTCAAGTCTTTAGCATCTCATGTTTTCTTCTGAGAAAAACACCCAGAAATCTCACCAATAAGAGATCTGAACAATGTCACCAACTAAACTCAGATTTGCCAAGTCTGCCATCAAAAGTCAATATTATTCAAACATTTTTTAACTCAAAAATCTGCAATAATTTTACAATTCTACAGCTCCATAATGTATTTTAACATGTAAACAAGACAAACATCTAAAACTAAGATGATACCTAAATAAAACACAATTGAGAACTCCATCAATTATCCTGAAAGAGCAACCGTTGAGCAATAACTATTCAAGGGCTAATGATAACACAACAGATTTGTAGAAAAATGATTCATTATTACATTTGTCGGTCAGTAAGAAATATAAAATGCTCCAACACTTTTTCAGCCAAGTTAATAAATTGACCACATGGGCACAAAAAACATGGCCTGGGTCCTAATGCTGGATCCAAATAAGACTTAATAAGTTGTGCCTCGGGGTAATGAACACAGCTCATCCTGCCCATGCAAACATTTCACCCACCAATGTTAAAGTGCGAGAACTTCTGCAGCTAAACACATGTGTGCTAAAGGCTATAACCACCCATTTTAAAACTGCTAAGCAAATGTACAGGATTGCTTTTATGCAGGAGACTATCTTAACCAGACGGGCTAAGCATCCCCCCACTATTGTATAAAACCCTCTTGTCCTATAACGCCTAACTAATCTCATATTGCCTCAACTCGGATTTAATATTCATTGAGGGAGTCAAAAATGGTATTGTGGTGCGAAGGCGGCTGGTGATTCGGTCATTGCAGACAACAAAAGACTTAAGAGGGGTTTGCAATCATGTCAAGGCCAGATGGTTAAATCCGTCAGATAAGCCAAACCAGCGAGAGATGATCCGACAGACACTTTTATGATAACTACATGGGACAGTGACATGGAAAAGAATGAGCGTAAATCAAAAGGGTTTTATTCTGATCACGGACAGTAACTTTTACAACGTGAACACCATGTAACCTGCTGTTTTATATAATTGCAAGAAAGAGTTTTTTCCCTTTAGTTTACTATATAATATCCTTACAGTCTACAAAAAATCCACCTGTCATTTTAATAATAAAAATATACATTATAGTATGTAGTTTTACATTTGAATAGTACTAATTGGAAATATGAAAAATGTCTGAATACTTGCTGTTAAACACTATTTTTTAAATAAAAGGATCAAATCTGACGGCTCAAAATTCAAATACAAATTTTTTTTATCAAAGTTTTTTGATGTTCATGCACAGATATGAGCTCAAAATATGCCATGTGTGATGAATTCACTAATGATTAGCTTTATTGCCAAAGAGATTTCTGATCACACTTCATAAAAGGCGTGAAAATCACTAAACAGATTTAAAAAAGGACAAAAATCTGTTAATTTGTATTAAAGAACAATTATCACATTGACAGCAAAATAAACCAGCATCTGTACCATCAGATTTTACATTTCAAGCGGTTATGATCTTTATTTTTTCCAGCAAGGTGTGAAATTTTCACGCCAACAATTCAGACGAAAAGATGTTATGAATTATGACATTAATTAATGGAAATGCTTTTACTATTAGTTCATATTAGTGATGCAGAGGAAAAGAAATTCTCGGTTTGTTTTGTTTTCAGTCTTGCAAAATAAGTTTAAAAACTTTGTCACACTCACGTCAGTCGTTTGGATTACTTTAATGATACTTTTTTAAACAAGTTGGAAGATATGTAAGGTAACAAGATGTAAGATTTCTTAAACAAAATAATAAAAAAGGTTTCAGCTTCGCTGTAGGCTCGATATAATCAGAGTTAATGTTTCAGGCGTGAGGTGGGCGGGGCTTCTGTGTTTTATTATTATAGGCTGCATAAATATACAGCTTTAAAAATGCAAATCATTAGGATTATTTTAGCAGTTTCATAGGATGTCAAAGATATATACAAGCACGATTCATAACTAGAGAGAAAAAAGGATGGAGCAAGACACACACACCTGATTTAGGCTTTGAGTGTGTAAGCACAGAGTGCATCATGGCTTTAAAAAGGTACTTAGTGGTTGTCAGGGTCCACAGTAAAACAGAGATTAATAGATGCATAATGCACTTAAATTATCAGAGGAAATTTTGGTTTTATTGTTGCAAATAGTGTCTATTTAGTTATACTATTTAGTGTGGTTGACCCAAAACAGCTTTTTTATTGGCCGGTTGGGATACTAAGTACTTGGCGGCTGGATGACCAATGACCTATATAATGCAGATATACATAAAACATACAGAGATATACTGAAATATAGATATACAGTGGGATCCAGAACTCTGAAAATTGAAAACGATGAATTTCACGTTTTTCATATGTGATCACATGAATTTCATATGTGCAGAAGCATGTGATCTCATGTAAAATTTTGCATGTGTGGCGGCATGTTTATTAAGAGTGATCACTACATTTCACATTTTGCACATGTGAAATTATGTCATCTGTAAAAAAAAGGTAAAGTTAGAAATAAACCTGGAAAATGGTAGAATTAAAAAAAAAGCATTTTAAGATATTCATCTACTGCATGTTCGAGTGTGATCGCTGGCATAAAACACATCACAAGCTAACTGCATACATTTGTATAGCACCAGCATCTTTGGTGAACACCATGCCACGATTAACTTTGGTCGACAAGGGCTCATCATACACACATCATAATGCAAATAAAGCATCACAATAGCACGAGTCGACCGCGACAGACAGAGGCGACCGCAGTGAACGACATCAGATCTGCTAATTGACTGTATAATTGTGTTTGTTGATGCTAAACATGCTGATTTTAGGGATTGTTTTTGATGGTGTTTTAATTTTTGCCATTCACCACATCCAATACACTGTAATCCCACACTGTCTAATCCTGTTTAAGCAAATTTCACCATGTAGTCAGTGAAGACAGCTGCCGCAATCTCTCCACACACACACACACACGGCTCATAAAGTATTACACCATGTAGTGCCTGAAACACTTGCTGTAGTGTTGTCCAGTCACACATGGGTACTCAATGTAAGCCTATGTACCCGAGACTGTGATGTTACATGTCACAATAAATCTACTGCTATTTTAAAAAGCATGATTTATCATTTTAATATGCTCATATGTGTCCCCATATATGAATTGTGACTCTATATTTAATTTTTGTATACTTGAATATTTACCCTAACAATCAATTCACAGCAGAAAATTTGAAATGCACCAGCGAAAGCAAAAAAGTAATTAAAAATAGTGAAAATGATTGAGAAAAATGGTCATATCCAAATTATACACTCTGTCTATCCATTTTGTCCACTAGCAGTGTTAAAAATAAGTAAAAAATAACAATTTTTTTACATCCAATTCCATCTCCATTTCAATGATGATTATTGTATCTCTTGGATGATATCTCTCAGCACAGTATTTAAAGCTGGGACCAAAAGGTTATCTTAAAAAGGCAATGTATTAAACAGAAATTATATATTACATTACGCCAAAACTGCATATGTGTTCAGAACACACGCATAAGCCAGAAACTTATGAAAAGTTATGAAATAGAAGAACATTAAAAGCACCTGTCAATTTCTCATTTAGACAGCGAACATTAGCTTGAGGAGAAGTTAACAGCATCTCTGATCATCGCTCATCTTTTCTCTTCCATCAACACAAAAGACATTCAGAAGAAAAAGTGGGAGGACCCGGCGGAATTCCTTCAAGATGACTTTTGACGTCTCGTCTACATTACAAGAAAACATGATTTATACAATTTATTGTCAAAGACATATTGTATCAGTGACTAAGAATTATTGTCTCGCTGCAGTCTCTTTTGATAATAGAGCTAAAATGAATATAATTATCTGCACTTAGCGAATAGCAAACGCTCATTTACAAAACGATCACTGTTATTTCACTGGCAAGTGCATCTTGCATTTGTGGGAAGAATAGAATGTTCTTACAAAACTGGAAAATCATAAATACAGACTAATGCTATAAGAAACTTCAGACTTTAAAGGACAATTAAATCTGATCATCGATTGAAACTCGGGTTTTATTATTTTTCATGTGTGCAGTGGAAGTTTGTAGTTTTTTCCATTGACACAAGTAACGTCTTAAAAGAAAATATTTTTTTGTTTGTTTTTTTAAGAAACTTTTTTTTTGTTTATTTCACCAAAAGGTTAAATGAAAAATTGCTCTGATCAGTTTAGGCGCAGAACTGTTTGTCCGAACAACAGCAGACAGGTTACGCAACTTGTTATTTAACAACTTGTGTCATTTCTTCATTAGCACATCATTTCGAGTCTATTCCACGAGTCAATTTCTGCTCTTCAACTTTGTCGTATAAAGTGTTTTGTGACTATGTGAGAATACATTGCAATGGCCTTGATATCATAAACCTCGTCCTTCACCTTTTCTGTCTGATTATATTAAGGAAGGACTGACTTGGTTTTTATAGATGCCTATAAATTCAAGAATGACTAATACAGAAAGACAGCTGGGATGGCCTTCATTACTATTTCAAAAACAGAACTATTGGATTCATTTGGACAAGTACTTGAGGGATAATGAATTATACAATGCATTGCTGCAGTCAGAAGAAATTAGACGTAACACCAACAATACAATAGGTCTACATTAGTTAGTTCACATACCTAACAAGAATTGACAGGTCTCGACTAAATCCATGAAAAATGTATTCGCTGACAATTTCATCAACAGTTTTACGCTAGCATCTAAAATGTATGAACGGGTAAATAAATAAAACATGTTTGTAGGCACAACACAAAGACATGATGATGTTACCTCGTAAGTAGTTTTTATTTCCAAAAACAAAAACTACTGTAAAGGTGAATTTGTGTAACACTAGCTGCACAAAACGAAATTGCAAAAATAATGTTAGATCGATCCGCCTGGCATGAAACATACAGTCTATTGTAGATTTTAGGTACTTTTAGGTTAATATTTAATAATTAAATACTCTCTTTACTTAACGCATCAGCTTGTGTGTTTGAGAAACATCCAAAATGGGATGGGGATTGGGATTTTTTTTAACATTAGTCAATTTACAGTGTATTTCTTTTACAGTAAAACACACATTAAAATACTGTATAAATAATACTTCACTACACTTTAGCCTAAAAACACCAAAGCAACAAAATAAAATAAAAAATCCCACAATCCACAGGGACAGCAGTTCACAGAAAGCAGGTGAGAAATTCACAGAAATTCGCAGAATGACGCTGTGCCCTTCCACCGCCTTTGTTGATATAACGGACAGCTCGGAGCCCACCTGTCTTTTCTTCATTTCACCTGTGACATTTCGTTGTTTGTTTTCCAGGAATTCTCTGCGGGGACGTTTTTTAATCACTGATGATCGGGTCAGAGAGCAAAGCTTTACATCAGCCCCCCGCTTCTGGCCCCAAACCGGCTTCCTGCACACCGGGCCCCGGCGGAGCTTCTGCGCTCTCACAGCTGTCACTCTTGTCTGGCCCCTCGTCTGACCTACTGCAGGGTGGAGAAGGCAATAATCTTTGTCACTCGGGGCGGAGGGGCAAAGGGACGAACATCTACCGTGCGCAATACCGTCTGAGAGGCGGCATGGGAGCGAATTGTAGGCCACAGAGATCTGCGGCAGGAAGGTGAACGTTTAAAACAAAAGGAAAGATTGATTCGGTAGTGATGGGGGATGACTTGACTCTGACTCATGAGAATCTACTAAGAGAGGTTAGTCTTAACCAGAAAATAAGCAGAATGTTTTGGGGTTTAAACAATTAAAATCAAGAACATATTTCGTTACGTACAGTACATTGATGTAATTTACTAATGGATTGGACCTGTCCTGACCATGTTTTGAAAGCAGTTCCTCTGTTAAAAATCGCTTGCAGAATAAATATCTAAGAGAAAACATATACAATTTTTCCCAAACTGAATCCAAAACCTTTAAAACTCCTGATGTGATGCTTTTTCCCTCTAAACGCCTGTATAAAAGACAAGTCAAAACCTTAAAATCAGCCACAATGTAATATTTCCTTCTGTGTCAGCTCAAGTGCAGCGGTAATTTTTAACATTACAAATACAAAAGTGTGACATATACATTTAATTCTTTAAATATTCTGCATAGGAAGGTAATTAATCTCATAAGCAATCGTTTAATTTTAAATACTTTCACATAAAAAAAGGGAAAAATATAAGGATAAATAAAACACAATTCCCACTGAGTGTGCTTTTAAATGTATTATATAAATGATTTTGTACATTTTATTTCTAACAGCGATGGCATTAAAATATAATTGCCGTTTTAGTTTGAGATGAGATATCAACAAACACATGCAGATCAGCATACAACATAAAAACAACATGGCTGAAATATTTGTGCAAACAAGCAGCTGATCTTTCTAATACTGTATCTTAACATCAAGTTGTCTTGATGCATCTGTAAAGTCACACAACTAAAGCGCATCACCACAGGATCTAATTTAAGCCCACTGTGAGTGTATTAATGAAGTAGCTGCCAGGTCTGCAAACATTAGTTTCAGGATGTCTGAGCTTAAAAATCTCATGCTTGATGGGTGCAAACCTGTACATTTCCACCAAAAATGAATGGAAAACAAAATACACAGACGTAGCTAAAACATTTCAGTTCTACGAGCGCTTGCGATCAGCTCGTGCCATCGTTTGCTTCTCAGGCTGTAATTTAAAGAAATGTGGGATGTGAAGATGCAAAGAACTCTCAGTTAGCAATTCCTTTTATTGTAGCGCATAATAAATTCCTCTGACTTTTTTAATGCGATTATTCCACAAAGTTTAGCAGCCACGAAGCAAAAGGGAATACATTTATCTTTAGTTAATCAGCCCGAGTTTAAGACCTCAAACCCACTTTTGCAGAATTAATTCCATTTCTGCCCAATAAAAACGAGTCTCGCTCTATACAGTTGACCGTGATTAATTTCACATTATTTCACATATCATCTCAACCCCCTGAGATCCCTTTAAATTAGCTCATTCAAATGAAACCAAGAGGGAAATCATGCAATATCACTCCAACCTTGCAGAATGTTCAAAAACAGACCGTTTAGAATCGCTTTCACCGCCAGTGAGAGACACCGTCTTCGACATGCTCTTCGCTTTCACAGACGCGAGAACACTCATCTTAAAGACCGCAAAGCTTTTGTGGGAGTCCTTGAGTTTCACTTTCCGCGACTTGTGAAATTGTATAATACGAGTCTGGTGAAATCTCGGTTAAATGCCTAAGGGAGACATGCAACATCAGTGATCTTTTTACGTTTTAAATTATTTTATTAATGCATGTTACTGGTTTTATCGTAAAAGATGCAGTTCAACCAATCACATCGAAGAAAATCATTGCAAGTAACACTGATATTTCCTGGGAGATCATTTTCTGGTGTTTTAAAAACCATTTCAGCACAGTTGATGGTCTGAAAACATGTTATTTAATTGTTGCAGTGTACCACACACCTGTTGTTATGCCCATAAATGTAACAATCCGCAAATTAGAAACTACTAATTAGAAAAACAAAGACGTTCAGAAACTACACTGCACTTAGCACAAACGTTGAAGCATTTCGATTTTATTATGCAATGGCCATTGACTGGAACCAGATGACAATCTCCTTAAGCAAGATGCAAGCTACGTACAGACATCTTCAAAATCGATAAACAGTCACGCTTTGCATGTCTTCCCAAATGCCTCAGGAATTACAGCTGACCTCTGTAATACTTTCCAGATTGTCACTTTAAGTTAGAGCTTTCCATTTCATCTGCTTCACATTGTGAGCACTTAGGCTGGATTCAGTGATCAATCACGGCCGCATGTAACTGTAAAGTGCAGTTTACTCTTTGGTTCAGTGGTGTTTACTTGTAAGCGTGCCAGCTGTAAACTTCTGGCAGCGTACCGCAGACCACACTCTCTTTGAACCGGCACTTGAAGCACAGGTTTTACTGGGGGAGCGTGGTATTGCATCACTGCCTTAAACCCGGAGACACGCTTCACACGGAGAAGACGCTATAGGGACGATCAGCTACTCTATCTTTGAATGTTCTTCATCACTGCTTCTCAAAACATCTGTTTAGACAGAGGAGAAAACAATGCTAAGTGCAAACACCAGAATGCAACTAATTGCATAATTTGTCAATTATTAAATAAACTAAGCTTATAATGATGGCAATTTCAAAGGCTATGCATTCAAATTGTATTATGGTTCACTTCTCATATTTTATTTGCTAGAAGATTGTCAAGTTTATCAAACGTCAACATGAACATTTCAACAACAAAACCAACAGCAAAACTACACAAACTAAATACAGGTTCAGCGAACACAAACATTTTGCCAACCACAATTCGAGTCCTTTCAAATGTCCTATTTAGCCTATGACATCTAAATATGTATGTTTATTTTATTTATTCATTTCCATGTTTGTTTTCAAGAATCATTTTGTTTACTTTTGTACAACCTGAATTTTAGTACTGTGATATTCAAAAATCCTGGACCTGAACTGTTCTATATCTTCTACATAATGTAGCTTCATCCGTTGCAATTTTATATATAATCCTCCGATCACGGTGCTTTATGACGATACATTTATTTAGAGGTCAAAGATATAAACGGTTTACTTCATTTCAAGTTTGGTAAATAAATCATACTCGAGAAAATCTTTCAACTACTTTTACTGAAGCTTTCCAAGGAGGGATGACCACAAAAGAAACATCAAATGAAACGAACATGAACTTCCATTTAGAAGATTAGTCTCATCTGGGCAACATCTCCAAACACGCAGAAAACTAAAAGTAATGAACACCAAAACCCAATTTAATAAGCACTGTTTGCAAGACACGTCAGCCATTAAAATCAGTCCAGAAAGTCTCTTTTAGTTTAATATGATATGGTATACTTAATTGTTAATGTTTCAAATAGGTTTCAATAATCTGTACAGCCAAAAACAATGCATAAACACTGTCCAGAATATATAAACGTTAAATAACTAGGTAATTAGTTTTTTAAAGAAGCCACGTCTGCAGTGGTAAATATAATCACTTTCCTGGCATTTATTTTATACGGTTTCATTCCGCTTCATTTCATTCTTTAAGCAGAATTGCTAAATATGGCTTGAGCAACTGTAGGAAACTATCATCACTTAACGTTGAGACACATGAGAGATTTAACTTTATGTTGTACTACAGTAAAATAAAAACAGCGAGGTCATTTAGATCAATGTCAGTTTTGCACCAAATGCTGCACTTACTTTACACTGCTTTAAAACACAATCATAGAACTAGTTAATCTATGACAAAACTATAATTAACTAATTGACAATAGCTATGATGACATGAGCTATAATATGTTGTAATGTAAAATAAGATTATAATATTAAAAGACATAATCATTTGATCAACATTAAAGAGTTTAACGTACGTCAATCTAAATCCTGATGAAACACAATGACCCCTGTTTAACTTTCCCTGTCAATTATGTGGCAGTTTCAGGCTCGTCTGTGTCGGTTATGGCCAGTGATCACATATTTGCCAAATTACTCAAGCAACACAATCTTCATCCTGTTTTGTTTGCTCAAATGGAGTTTAATTGGCTGGAAAGAATGCGATGTCTTCCGTGATTATCTTACGGCACATTTATTAGCTGTTGTAAAAGCCACAAAGAATCTCCACTGGCAATAAGACAACATTATCGAGATGGTTCTCGGGTTCTTTGAAAGAGTTACTGCTTTTTTCCTCATCATTCACCGTTATATTCAGTGTTCAGAAATGCAATGAAACTTTCTGCGGCAGGTCATTGCTGCAAAACAAAGAAATGCTATGAATGCGGCAAATCAATATGAAGCTTCGCCCTGTAGCATGTGAGATGTCGATCTCCATTATGGAAACTGTTAACCTAAAATGGCAAAGAGTTAAACAGATTGGATTGATTTACCTGTGAAGGGAGAAGTTGTCAGTCCTTTGGATTTGAGAGTTTAAACCTAAACATTACGAGACCAATGACAAAGCTGCTTTTAAATCAATGGGAAAAAAGTCTGAGATGAGAACGAGCGGTTTTGTGCACTTTCATTTAGGCTGGCTGGTGAGATAACACCATAAGCACCTGTTTTCGGGTCCGAGCCGCTGATCTTAAATCCAATAAACCACATATGAGATTATACTTCTTAGAAAACTCAGCCACTTGATATTTCCTACCTCTTCTGTGACACAGAAGGTTCTGCTTTCTTTTTTATTAATAGACATATTTTTCACAACGTGCCGCCATTCAGCTCACTGCACACCGAGTTGCCCGTGACAACAGCCTGTCTATCATCCACAGATACCTGTTTGCAGCGCCACCCATCAACAAGATAAACAACACAGAGATGATTGTCAAAGTCATGCCAGTCAAGCAATACGCATCAGACTGAAATCATAAAACTGAAATACTCAGTTTGTCGTCATCTCGCCACCTGTTTTTTGACTGACACAAATCCTAGATTTTCACTCAGACGCACGCAAGATATTGAAACATGAGAAAGTGGCATTAAGTTCCTTTTATCGACATCATAATATCGAATCTGAACTTAAATATGAATAAAATGTGAGAGCTTTAAAGACTTTTAATACATGCCCTACAAAAGTTTTTCTTGTGCTTTTATGCTATTTGTAAAAGTTTGCAATGCATGGTCACTAATAACTGGTGGTTTGGAACAACATATAGTTGAGTAAATGTGACAGATAATATCTAATACAGTTGCATTAAAGAGTTAAGTTTAAGAATTAAAACTTTTAAAGTGTTGACGGCCCCTGCTGGCACTCCTACACTATTGCCATTTTGATCCCAGGCCCCCAAGGGCCAGACACCAGTGACTGGGAGAAAACGCTGACAGGTGCAATCTGGCAACCGCCTCACCACTGCTGAGTGTGCAGGGTTATAAACCCCATGTCATGTGAAGCTCCCTTATAAAGAGATGTTACATACTGAGACCTTCACTAGAGGTGAAGCTGCTCCACCTTTACATGGATGAATCTCAGGAATATACATGTAATTGGCCCCAGTACATAACAGGTATGGGAACTAGGGGTGATATGAAATAATGTGATCAAAACTGAACAGATGACCAACCTCACACAGATTTAATTTAAAAACCTAACTTTAACGTAACATTTCTGTAACCACTAACAATGTGGACAAAGTATTATATTCCTGTGGCTCACTTGGATTCCCTTTGGAAGGCACATACTGAGAAAATGTGTAACTTCAATGCACTGTAAGCTATCTGCTAAATGCGTAAATGTTTGCGCACTCATTTTTCAAGGACAGGACTAGTGCTAAACTTTACAGTCCTATTGTAATGTTCAGCACGTATGCATCTGTCAAGATGTTCTTTACTTACATAACTTTGCTTCATTAAAAGTCTGATGCATTACCGGTTGCCTGACGCTTTAAGGGAGGAAGCCATTACGAGTGCCTGTGTTTCTGAGCCGTTTATTAAGAGCAAAATATATTTTTACACATTCTGCATTTAAAAAGATTAAAACTGAACAACTTTGCTTTAAAAACTTGCCAGGAAAGATGGGATTCTAGTCTGTATGTGTCCGTAAACAGGCTCCCCCTCCACAACTCTTCAAACTTAAATTAACCAAAATATCAAATGAATCCCAACCACCCATATATATTAAACAGAAGCAGCTGAGAATGCTTCCTGATTTCCCCAGCCTAAATCTGAATCACACACAATAATTGCTAAACAGTCCTGCGAGCATTATAGTGAAACCGAAAGCAGCCTGCAGCTCCGGCAGAAAGAGATTTCATATACAACAATCTAAACGTTTCTATCCAGAAACTCCCTGAAGAAACATTTATCCGCTGCAAATGCTGAGCGATAACAAGCTTTTGTTCAGTGTTTAAGTTTTCAATGTTCTTATTTTTAATGATTCAAATCTATAAAACGGCATACAACAGTAATCTAATCTACATCCTAATCAAATTTCTATTCAAAAGTGATTTTTATTTGCTTTCTTCAAATATAGGAATTTATATTTCATCTCAAGCACGCTTCTCAAAGAATGCATGTGTCTCATTGGTAACAAAGTACGCTACTTTTCCATTAAAAAGTTTCCATAAAAAAAGGTAATAATTTACATATAATTTTTTTTTATAATTTACAAAAATAATTAGATTGTAAAAATATTTTTAATAATGTTTAAAATGTATTCACCAATACACTGTAAATGGTTTAAGGTGTCTCATAGTTTTGAACATGCTTTAAATAATATTTTTATAATGGTTTTTCATATTTTACAATTTAAGACAGCAAAGTAGCAAAAGGCGCAAGGTCAAAATGAAAGCGAAAAGAAGCTGTGATGTCATTTTTTAAGAAGAGGGGAGAGCAAGAAAGAGAGAGAGAGAGATCGAAAATCAACCTCTGGAACATAAAGGTGCATCCTTTTGACCGCAACACAAACTTTCTGTAAAGCTGAACCTGCCAAGCTCTGTCAATAGACAGCTATTGTTCTGTTTGTGTCCTGTTGTTATGGTGTTAAGAAAAGAAGAAATACAAACTGTTACCTGACATGATGGCGGCATCTTGTGCCGTACACCAGCTTGTCAATGCCTCTCTGGCAGCGCTGATGTTGAGGTCTGCCTGCAGTCAGTCATCCCCTCACGCTACAGCTCGTGAGTCTATGTATAATTTAGTCTGCAGTTCAGCTGTGCTGTCAAAATACTTGAAAGTTTCGGTTCATAAACAGTCTCTTTCCCCTCCGCCAACTCCAATTCGTTTTGAAAGCAGAGACTCGGGCTAGTTAAACAGCAGAAGTGTCTCGCCAGAGGCCTGCAGTTGTATAGGTTTTAATGTCTTTCCCCCAGGAACTCAACAGCCATGATAATAATGCAATAAAGGTCAACTTAGGCAAAACAACAGTGACAGAAATCTCTCTCTCTCTCTCTCTCTCTCTCTCTCTCTCTCTCTCTCTCTCTCTCTCTCTCTCTCTCTCTCTCTCTCTCTCTCTCTCTCTCTCTCTCTCTCTCTCTCTCTCTCTCTCTCTCTCTCTCTCTCTCTCTCTCTATACAGATAGATAGAGACACAGAAAAATCTTCCTAGCTGAAAAGAATGTGATGGATTATATGCAGTGCTGAATGGGATTTTTTTGTATTATCTGTTTATTGTTTTGACAGTCCTGAACCTAGTTTAGAGAAATATATCTAACCAATAAATATAATTATGTTTGTCACAAAACATGCAAGAAACAGTTAAGACACAAATGAAATTCTTCTGCTGTGAAACTGTTCTCTTAAAAAAATCTAAATACAAATTACAATTTAATTTTTGAGAGCGTGGCTTATTCTAGAATTCTAATTATGTATCGTGTGGGGTGTCGCCAATTTAATTTAAATTTCAAATCAAATTGCAATTAAACATCCTGTGGGTCAATTATATTGCATTTCATCATTTTGCACGGCGTGGCTAATTCAATTCAAATTCCAAATGTGAAATTAAATTGAAAATTTTGCCCAACCCTGGCCTGTATGAGACACAAGATGACATTTGGCTTCAAAGCTTGAAGAGTTATTTACTGTCACCGTCATCAGCTAAAGAGTTAGCAAAGGGAAGAGAGTTCTCCTCACACACAGCTAATGGCATGACATCATTAGTGTGCACGAAGAGGCAGCAAAGGTTCAATTCACCATTAAGACAAGCTAAATTTAGTCAAGCTCACGCACACTGTATGCCATTGTGCTCGCCTCCATATAAGTAATAACAACTGTCAATCAAACAAATTTGCCCGAGCGTTCCAGTTATTTCTGCCATGACCTTGCCACCCTATCGCATGCTCAGATCGAGCATCTTTAGCCAATTTACGGCTTGTCCGACGAAGTGCTCCCTAGAAAATAATGCAGTTCCTGCAGTGCATTGTGGGTAATAGAAAATGAACCCTTCATTAAGTCTCATCTACCACAGCAGAAATGAATATTTCAAATCTCCCGTGGTACATTTACATTTGCTCCAGAGTTGGGCTCAGTACAATTAAAGTTCAAGGCGGAATCACTTCAAAATAAGAAGAAACTCGTTTCTCATTCTCATCTGTGGGGACACAATCCATACACCCATGTTCATGAAGTGAGAGAGAGCATTGCGATTAATTAAGAAAGACCTGGGAAAGAGCAGCGGTAAAGATGGAATGGAAATCAATGAAAGAGTAATGGTTTCATTTTGGCACGGATCAATGAGTTGAAAAGAATGCATTATGCCTGTGGTGATTTCAGATGCCTGTGGCAAGAGTTGCAAAATATTACAGAATACTTCACTGGCACTATTTTAATATTTTTTACAACGAAATAACAGGTTTAAGGTTGTCCAATACAGTAAATCGAATTTCACAATACCTCTTCTTTGCAACTAGCGCATATGAGAGAGTAAGGTCAGAAATGTTTTAATGGTATCTCTGATTTCAACTTTTTGTAACAAAAATGGCATTAATCAATTTTTTACTGTTCTAGAGTAAAATAGTCAAATAAAAATAATAGTTAATTTAATAAATCAAATCAAATCTGATTTAATAAGCTGTTTGTGTTTTACATGAATCTGGTTGCCAACAGTTGCTATTTGGTTAAGACAATAAAGGAAACTAAAGAAATGTACAGGGTGATTAATGTATATAAATGTATACAATAGTTTTTCTATCCCAAACAAGCTATGTGCAAGTCTACGGACAAAAGCTGCTTTAAATGCAAAAGGTGGAGATGATAAATATTGATTTGATTTAGTTCATAGAAATAAATTAATATTGTCACTTTCTCAGTGTTTTTTCTTTCTTCATGTAATAATAGACAGACACAAGGATGGTGAGACCAGATCTCCATGTGGAGCACCGGCTGTTGTCAGACTTCTTGTGCATACAAAAATCTCCCTAGATTATTACAAAAATGGCAAAAGAAATGTAATTCCCTACAGCAAAAGATATACAGTAAATAGCTGCCTTTAAATCATTTTTGGAGTGAAAATGCTTACATGCCCAATACTTTTCACTGTATATTGATTATCAAAATGGTGAGCACATGTTTTGTTCTGTATTTCAGCCCTAGAAAGGTCACAGAGTAACACAGAGGTCCACTAAAAGTTCACGCCTGCTCTCACCTTACACCACCTACTCAGAAAAGTTGACAATTACACCATTTCCAACAACATGTCCTCTACTAACCATTCAATCTAGTATTTAAGGGAGAACATGATTGCAAAAGGGGCTCTGTGAGTTGGAAAATTGAGCCAGAAACAGGGCATTTCCATACAAGAAATGCATTTCAGTCCTATCGTGCCCCAGCTTTAATCTCAGCAAGGCTTCATTCCCAGATTTAAACTCACACGTCTACCATAACAGTGAAAAAACCCAACTCGTACTGCCATTAGTGATTCATGTTTATGGCCAACTGGATACCACTGATAGTAGATACATGATTGAGACTAAACCTTAAGTGCCAGTAGGAATACTAATAAAACTGCATTGTGTTAGTTACTCTAAACTTGGCAACACACACACACACACAAATCTAGTTATAGCTGAAGGCTCATCCAAAGTCTCTCAGACATGTTCTGGTACAAACCTGCTCTTATACAGAGAAGCTGTTAGAGAGGTTCTGTGTTATTTCTCCTCATAAGTCCAAAACTGACGGCCAAAATCCTTCAACAACAAAAGTCTTAAGTCTTCAGCTTTAGAGGACGACAGACTGTAGGAGTGTGTGGGAGGTGGACACACACACTCACACACACATACACACATTTTTGGAGAAATTTTTTGCTTGGTCACATAAAACAACAACTTTAATGGTGCCTACATGCGCCGAGGGAGCATTTGACGACTAGGAATGTGCAAGAGGCAGGTCAGTTTCAAATCATGTAAGAATACAAACTGGATTTTGATTTTCACTGGTTTTGTAAAGACAAGCAATAGCAAGGTTTGAACATTTTGTAAAGCATAAAAACAGAAAGATCCCTTATCACTGAAATAGCTACCCAGAGGCATTGCAAAAAATGTTTAATATTAATATAGCATTTATACATAAAATTATCCATTCAACATAAAGTGTTTATAATGTTGAGTTTTTTGTCACCAGAAAATGTTTTGTATCGACTCATTTCTAAACAATTAACGATTAACAACAAATTACACAACAGAACAACCTAGCACAGACTTTAGTCAAGAAAAGTTACAAATCCATAAGCTGCCAGGTGTACCAGACATTATGCTGGTTTGACAAACGTCTGACTACATCACAATATTGTCTAAGAACCATAAAGCCAGTCTAAAGCCTGAACAATTGTTTAAAACGGTACACGTTAACCAGCACTGCATTCCCATCCATTTACCTGACTTACAACTAATCAGATGAGATTACTGAGCAAATGTTTTCATCTAATTAATATTTATGAGCCATGCTGATAAGGTTAATAATGTGCAACGTTTCAGAACGTTCCTACACCTCTAAAAGACCGTCTAAGAAAAAGAACAAGAATCCCCACCTCGCGCTATCCAGCGTATCTCAAAGGACAATTTTGCAGTTAATTAAGGAGAAATACAAAGACTTAACCACCTTATCATAGGAAAAATCTTTTAAAAGCGGCTAAAATAATAGTAGTGTAATATCTCCTCATGAGAAACTGCCTGAGGGGTTGGTGGGGGTCCATTATACAGTAAGATAATGACTTACTATAAATTTACCAATAATTAAAATCACACCTCAGCTATAATAGGTGGAACCTATGAACCTATTGTATCCATTCACACACAAGACTTTTTCCTAAAAATAATATTTAAACCACATATTAAACATATTTAAACAAAATTAAACCACAGGCGAAGGGCTTTCTCAGCTCACAGATCAGGGAATCTCGATTTTCCATCATATTCTTTTTCTAAGCGTCTGCAGTTTCTGTAAGACATCTAATTGCTCTGCTGAGGAACACTTCAGCTAGCAAGATCCTATTCAAATCATTATCACTTCAAAGTGAACGGCACCATTGCTCTGTGTTACATTACCGTGTGAGAACTCTATACTGTATCTTATCAACTCGTATTAAATTTCTGCTTTGAGCTTGAGTTTTAAGTACATACCCTATTCTAATATCTCCACATCAGGTTAATGCAGTAGCTACTGTAAGGCAAGCATAATTTGGAGCAATTAAAATATTACGGGCATTAGCTGTTTCACAAACGCAAAGGTTATTAACGGTAGCCATTTGAATATAACAGAGAGCGCTACAGTAAAGATATGCATGCGATCTATCATTACTGAGTCAGAACTGTCAATAAACCAGAAAGCGTTTGAGTAGATGAAGTTTTCTGACCTAGGAGTCATTTTTCTGATCTTTTGGACTTGCCTTTAATCCTCTCCACTATAAAAGGTTGAAGTTAATGCTGATGACTCCAAGTAGGACACAGGCTAGACATACCTGAAGCACCCTAGAAAGCACACTGAAGAAGTCAACTAAAGTCAACAACTGCTGGTGTCCTCAGATTCAGAAAAAAAACATTTGGGCTGTTTTTACGTAGGCTACGTGTACTAACAAACTGTAGCTATACAACATAAATGCCTCATTACCAGCTTTTCTATGGGCCACTATACGTTAATCATCGTCCGCCATATTGGAAGAGTCAAAATGTTGGCCCATAATAAATCAAAACCAATTTGACCGTGCATCCTCAAACGTAAATTTAATATCAAATGTTTAATGTTGTTGTGGTTAACTAACACAATACAACAAGAGGAAGATGTTCGCTAACACAATATTTAAAGTGCTATCATAGTTTAAGACCTGTAATAAACACATAAATAAACACATTAAAACACATATTAACACATTGTCACAAAATTATCCCATTTCTTTGAGAATTTAAATGCTGGCGTTTTGTATAACCACAGGCTGTGCATCTTGAAAAACCAACACAATCTCAGAGGAATTTGTATTTCATAAAGTGGCTATCATTTGTATGTTTTTGTACATTTTATTACAATTTTCCTTCTCCCCTCTCAGTGACGTTAGAGTTAGGAATGGGTCTTTATCGATGCTTTTATTTAATATGAAGATATGTACGATTCACATTGTATGATTTTATAGAAATTAGCGATTTACAAACTACATACAAATTCCTGTGAGGTCAGGTTGCTGACCATTTCAAGATGGTGGAGTCGTCACATTTTTGAGCAGTCGAATGTGGCACTTACACATATACATGTGTCTCCTAATATTTGTAAGTCGCTTTGGATAAAAGCGTCAGCTAAATGCCTAAATGTAAAATGTAATGTAAATGACATATCCATGTTAAGCAACAGTTGACTAGCTATTCAGCATTGGCCTTCTTTTTGACAACTCTTATACTTAACTAACTAATTATTTAATTAATTTATACTTAAATTGAAACAAGAAGTGTTTTGTGTACACGTCAGGATGCTCTTAAATGTGAACTTGATCTTTAGACGGCACAACATCGTCCAAAAAGCCATTGCCACTATGTGGTTTAAAGTCGACTTACATGTACATTCTGCTATTAAAACACCTACTGTACTTTTCATGATTCAATCACTCCCTTAACAGTGTAGATAAATCCTGTCCTAAATTTTTTGAAGTTAATAGGCCGGTAAATGCTATGTCATATTGACTTAAAGCACGTGATGTTAAAAACATGTGTTAAATATATACACGAAAGACGATTCTAGAGAAAACTGAGATTTAAACGCTTCATTCCTAAGAGTAAAACGCAGCCTGTATTAACTCAGCCAGAGTCCTAAACCTAGTCATTTGTAAAGTGCACATAAGTCATATTGAGGCTAGCTTCATTTTTATAACCCTCCTCATCTTTAACCTTGGATATCCCCCTCCAGGCCGAGCAATCTCTCTCAGCATTAGAGCGCTTGCTTTTGGAATAATGAAAATTATAGTGAGTCTACATGAAACCAAATTGTGAGAGCTCACCGCTTAACGGACGGAAGGATTGAAACAATAACTTGCTTTAGGCTCATTTATCCATTTTTCTGCCTTATAAATTACACTTCCATTAGCCCCCATGCCGGACGGTCTTAATGCCATTTTAAATGTGTGTTATCTAAAGACAGAACGGTCAGTGAGAGGGTAAAAATCCTGGGGGAAAGCAGGACCACCAACAAGGTGAAGTGAATATGACTAAAGAAAAGAAAGAACACCAGAGTCAACTTTCTGATTAGCATGCTAATGTACCGTTCTCAATATTTCTGCAGCATACAGTACCTAGATCACCTACTACTCAACTTGATTTGAATGTCATTGTAAAAAAACTGGACGTTTCCATTAGATTCAGTTAGATTTATTGTTTAATCGGAGTGCCAAAACTGAAATAAATATGTGATTTCCAAAAACGATGGCTGAAACAAGACATATGACACTGTTGGAAACGTTCATCATAACACAATGCATTCAAAAGCTGACCATGGTTTTACTACAGTAATCATTGTTTACCCACAATAACTGCAAATTCTCTGTATGTTCTGAACATGTGGCAGAATTGACAATAAAGTTGACTTTGAAATTTACTATTGTCTCACTAAAAAATATGGTATAGCAAATTGGAATTAACCTGCCAAAAATCATAGTTACTACACTTTACTATGGTAACCCATGATCAACTTTCTTAAGAGATATGAAATATTCTTTAAAAAAAGTAGGCTCTAAGTAACATTTAAAAAATTTAGTGTATACTACAAACACTTTTTAACAAATGTAAGGAAATTTCTCTACTCTTTCTAATTAACATGCATTTCTACCCGATCTGACCCTTATAAAATTACTTCTGTTGGTGGTCCCAATTAAACAATTATTAATAAACAATGTTTCCAACTTGGAAAAAAAACTAATTTAAAAACTTTTTTAAGCTTAGCTGACACATATTTTGTAATGCCGTATGCAGTACATATCCACTTGCATAAACTTAATTACACCTAAAAACTCAAAATCTCCAAATATGTTGGATGACACTATCTCATAATGTATAAAGTTATTGCATCCACCTACAAGGATGCAATAGAGAGAGGAGAGAGAGCAGCACAGCCATAAAATCCCATCTGATGAAAATATGAGGGCCTGATTTTGAAGTGTGTTTATGTTCTTTACCCAGCCGCACAAACTGAAAGGTAATGTAATAAGCCACCAAAGCTTGAACAATTTTCCAGATGGTCAGCTCTAAATATGCGTTTCCTCTCTGATGACTGCGTGTCTGAATTTCTCTTAAACTTGCTTCTAAAGCTGGGCCAAGGTCAGCCCTGCTCTCCCGACGGCTTCATTTTCATTCAGCAATCAGCTTCAAACTTCACTAATCACTCCACGAGCCACTAAACTCTCAGGACGGCAACACAGCGGCACAACAAACGCATGAAGCATAGAACAGCTGACCTTAGTGTATCGTCTTTACCCTTTCAGCACATTACATGAGTAAAAAATCATTAGATTTGACTTACCTTAGCAGGTGGTGAGCCAGGAGAGAGAGCAGAGGGGAAAAAGAGAACAAAAAGACAATGTTAGGAAAAATATGGGCTTCATGTGACTTAAATCAATAGGGGTTTATTTCATGCATTGTGATTTGATGATGTTGTGGTCGTCAGGTTAATACTGCTTTGGTCCAAAATGAGGACAATAATCACAACTGTGTATCTGCTTTTTATCTTCAGATTATGAGTTAATCCCGTGATGGTGTTTATGTTTAATATGCTTGTAATCTGCTGACTAATCCATTTGTACTACACTGTTGTTACAACACATAAAAGACACAATGAAGCTCAACAGTCGAGTTCAGTAAGTACAGATTCATTCAATGATGTACAGAAACATATTTTTTGTGATAATATGTGAACCGCTCACGTCAGATCTACGAGTTGACAGATTGTTAAATGATGAAATAGTCTTTTGTAGGAGCAATGAATCCGAGTCATTTGTTTCATTGAATTCCAGGGAAGGTATTATGACAAAATATCCACCAATCAGAAAAGTTGCTGTTGCTATGGAAATGTAAATTCATATCAGAAAACAATAATGGAGTTGCGTTGATCTTTCTAAACTAGTATATTATAGCATATAGAAATATTGTGGATAATAACAGGTGAAAATCTCAATATTTCTTAATATTTTTTAGTAGCCTGTGCATGGCATCTTTTATACAATATCTTTCATATAAGAATTTGACCAAATAACAGAAAATTAAAAGTGTCCACAAAAACTTTATAACCTGTATATTGATAAAAAAAAAATTGTGCCTTAAATGTGGATGTTGTCATGACTTAAAACTACATTTAAGATTGGTTTTGGTAAAATGTAACAGAAATAAAATGTATATTTGTCCATATATACAGAAGTGCCACAATATCAACACTGTGTTTTTAAAATAAATAAACACTGTGTTGTCAGTGTATATCCAATATTTCTGCCTATCAGCAATAATAAACTATACTTTTATTAAGGAATGTTTTGAAACCCCTATGAAGAAATTAATAGAAAAAATGACCAAAACAAGTGAAGATGTAGGTGGTTCTGTACAAACTCCATCTGACTTATTATCTGCTAGTGACACATACTGGTTTACACACCAGATTTTTCTTACACCTGATGGGTTTCTTTTTCCCAACAACTAATTTACTCCAAACACTCCTTTATCAGTAACTGAGTCTGTATCTCTGTCAGATCCATATCAACTACACAGTGATATATTATCAGCATGTCCAGGCACATGCAACCTGGGGCTCAAATCGTTTCTAAAGCTTAGTCTCTCAATTGATTTCAGAGAAGGAAAAACAGGCATATTTGTCACCCTTATGAGTGTTCAAGTCTACAAGAAGCCAATTTAGCAGTAGACACAACATTACTATCGGGAAACGCCTGAGTGTCTTCCATCAGGTGCTCTGAGAATGAGTATAAAGGTTTGGCACTAGCCAGAGAGGGAAGATAAATGTGAAGAGTCTCTTTTCTAATCAAGGAGGAGGGCCAGAGTGGTAGACAAAGGCCGTCAGGCGTCACAAACCATAAATTATTTCAATTTGTATTGGGACAGCGAGTTGTTATCAGCCTAAAAAGGTCAAAAGCATGAAAGCTCTTCCTTTCCCGATAATTTAGTGCCTTTGGCCAAGCGTCAGGAACACATTGCACGGCTACTTTTATACCCTTCTACCTGAAAAGGTCAAGGTAACTAAGATGACCAGTTAAAAGGTCACTCCTTGCACACAAATAAAAATCGCCTCTTTGTGCCTCAACAAGACAGGTATAGCTGATGGTGCTTAATAACACAAACATCATTATTACTATTGATCATACTTAGTATTGCATATTGCCACACTTGTCAGGCATCGTTTACGTTATCTGTGCTATTATTTTGTAAAAATGTTCTAGGGATTAGGATATTTATAGACTTGTGAGTGGGCTAGTTTAAACCAAGCCAATTCCCATAATACCTTAGCAACACCCTAGAAACGCAAATCACTCAAAGAAATAGTTTATCCAGAAATATTTATTAACCATATTTTGTTCATAACCCATACATGACTCTTTTTCTATGTTGAACACAAAAGAAATCTTTGTCTCTGGTTTTGTGTCCATACAATGGAAGCCAATAGAAGCCAATGTTGTCTTTAAAATATCTGCTGTGTTTTGTAGAAGAAAGAAAATCATAGAGGTTTGGAATGACATCAGAGTAAAAATAATAAAAGAATTTTTATTTTGGGAATGAATTATCTCTTTAATCTAACATTTAGCAACCTTGTTTCACAAATTCTCAAGACTGTAATATTTAATGTACACACAAAATTAAGCAGTACCTTTAAGTACCTTTCGAAAGTTTAGTTTTTTTCTGCAGATTTTCTTTGAGAGTTTTAGCAAGGTATAGTTTATCATGTAAACATCACCTGTCAAACCACATGTCTGTGCTTGACATAAATTCTAGTGCCTCTCCTGTATTCACACACACAGATATATCGCGAGTTACATTTGACTTTAAAAATGAAATGATATCCACTTTAGATAGAGGTTTGAAAATGTTGCTCAACAGGATGAGATCTGAGAGCTTTGAGACTTGGGACTTGGTGGTATGACATCATCTTGCGACTGGCACCAGACACCCCTCCAGAGAGTGCAGAAGTGCTGGAGTCGCTTACAGAATCCTGAACATTTAGATGATGTCTTCACTTCAGCTTGCAGGGAGTAAGCACATCGGCGTGCCAAACACAGATCAATCAAAGCCGCTGGAGAAAACTGCCCATCTTCCTCCTTCGGAGCAGAAAAAAAGTTAATGATCCAAGCTCTCACTTGGATACCATCGAGAACGATTGTTTTCTGCAAAGTGGAAATTTCCGCATGCAGAAAGGCCAGTTTAAAATCCAAAGCCAATTCAGCAATGATAAATGTAGCAGAGAAAACGCATCAGCCGAAACCAGTCTGTGTTCGCAAGATTTCCTTCCTAGCAGAATGATGCGTTAATGCCGTCCGCCTTTAATCTGCATATTTCCATCAGGAACCTGTGACAGCTCAAAATCTTACTTTGCATTTTCTTCAAGCTCTGCAGTTGAGGTATTGCTTTTAAAGTTTCTTGCTTGTGCACTTTGAAATATTCGGATACATACGGATTATTTCTGAAGCTATTTGTGCCTCGTAGCTTTTTTATGGTCAGTTTGACGTAAAGGAGAGGAGAAATTAAACAATAAAGATCCGTCTTTCTCTCCATCCTTAATAGTCACCACTCCAAACTGTCACCTGTGTTGAATGCCACATTCAAATCCAAGCCAACGTGTTGACTTTGAGTTAAAGTAAGTGATGCTCGTATTTTATTCCAGCATAAGGAAAATGATGCGATGAAAATAAGAAGACCCCGGGAACTGTCTGTGAGTAAAGCGGGGGGCTGGGGACTGAAACGGGAGTCACATAGAGTAAACCTGCGGGCACTGACTGCTGCCCAGCCCATCCAGACCTTAATTACTGCTAGTGTAGCAGGCATTCACAGATCTCCAGGGTGGTTCGGCTTTCCTCTGAATTAATGATGCGCGGGGCTCAAGTGAAGCATGAGCAGGATTCTAGAGGTTAGATGACTTTTGACACAGAGTAAATAGCTATTTAAACACTAAATATGTGCAGAAAAGCCAACAGTTTGAAAGACTACTTCTGATGGACACTAAATGATGAGATTCGCATATTAACGCTATGGGAACAGCTCACATTTACCAATTCCAAAGTGCATTAAGGCTAATATTCGAATGAGGTTATAAGATTTGTGACATACTGTAGTTCAGCATAGGCAATTCAATAAACAGTTAAGGGATCATTACAGAAAAAGATAGATAACTGTAGATGAGATTGCCAAGATTGACCTCAGCTGGTTATTTCAGCAGGTATTGAGACTAACAGACACTTTTATCATGCATTGTTAAGGTCCGTTCACACCAAATACAGCAATAAGCATAAAATTAACTATAAATGTTACTGTATCAAAACATACTTTTTGAAATATCAGACAATACCAAAGTCCACATTCTAACAATACAATGTGTATCAATAACAATATTTCTAGAATCACTTTCCAGCTGATAAATAATAAAACACTGACAGCCAATCAAAATTTATTACATTTTGTGGGGGGTTGTATTTCTTGTATCAACTATATTAGTTTCTTACAGACAACTTTATCTTTACTGTATCTCTTGTTTGAAAATCAGCCCAAAATAGAAGTTAAACATACTAAATCCACTAAAATAATAAGCCATCTGATGTCAAAAACCCCAAATTACAGGATGTAGCATATTGTTAACTAGCCAAACACAGCCTTGTGATAACCTTACTAACCATTTTTCTGAAGGGATAACAAACCCTGACAGGGTAATCAAACCCCAATGACCCTGTGCTAACAACCGGCTGGATGTAGACTATCCTTTACTTAGTACTTTCATTAGCCGCTGCAACACTGTACTGCTGTGCCATAATTGTCCCACTCCAGTATCTTCATCCTCCCACTCATCCGACTTCATAGATGTCACAAAGATAAAACCACAAATGAATCGTGTTTGACAGAGGTAAATTATTCACTTTAATCCATTACTGTCTCTTTGTTCACGCTAGCCCTTCACTTTGACATCACATGCTATTAGCATGGCATTGTAAGAATTTGTGGCACTGCTTGCAAGAATCACGTTATTAAAGGCTAACACAAATAACAGTTCTTGAGATTTTGCTGGTCTTCTGAGACTCAATTGTGAAGCCAATTACGATCATCTAAAGAAATAAATAATTGAATGGAAAAATGTATAACAATGGTACATTTTTACAGTTAGGCTATCATCATTTAAATATACTGGAGCACCATGTACTGCATGTCATGATATTATGTAAATATGCTTATTGTGGTTTATCATGATAAACATGATAATACCATGGTATCCTTCGATATACTTTGGAGTATCATGTAAATACCATGGTATTTGAATATGGTCATATTAAGTATTATGATATATATATATATATATATATATATACACACAAACACTAACAGTCAAAAGTTTAGAAACACTTATTCACTGTTGTTTAGATTTTTTTACTATGTTAGAATATTAGTAAACTCATCAAAACTATGAAATAACACAAGTGTAACTGTGGGAATTATGTTGTGACTAAAAGCATCCACAATATATGAACAATATGTTATATTTGATCATCTTTAAAAGTAGTCACCCTTTATCTAGAATTTGTAAAATCATACTCTTGACATTTTATCATTCAGCTTCTTGAGGTCTCAACCTGTGAAGCTTTTTAAACACCACTGAAGGAATTTCTATCTATGCCGGACTCTTATTGGTTGCCTTTTATTTATTATTTGGTCCTAGTAATCCATTTAAAAAAAATAATAATAAGATTTTAGTTTTCTAATTAAATAAATTAATATGTTAAAACAATTATATTTTTGTACACAAAAGTAATTTTAAACATTGAAATATATACTGTCAGATCAAAAGATTTTTAAGATCATAAGAAACATTTTTGTCAATCGTGTGTAAACCTTTGACCGGTAGTGTATATAAAATATATAATATATAAAATATTATATGATTTGTTAATGTATTCAATACCATGAAACTGCATTACCATAACAAATGTGTCATGGTAGTCTTAAGCTAAATAACCAGAATATGCATGGGTCGTCTACTAGAAATCAATAACTTTTGCCCCATATCCCAGCTATTGATTTCAAGTAAGAGAAACCTAATATTGTGCCAGTCATCTCACTTTCACAGTGTGTTTATGTGCAGCTTAAGTGGTCCGGGTTTATATCTAATATAGCAGGACATCTGGTGCACTCAGTGGCATCTCTTAGGTGTGGGACTGGGGTGGACGTAAATCAGCCATGCGGAGCGTTAACCAATCAACATCCGTAAATCAGGAGGGAGGTTCGGGCTCTGCAGGAGTGAGATAATATGTGCTATGTGCCAATATGTAATCTGATATTGACATGGTATCTCACTGGCCTAATAAATCTGCGGAATATGGGTCTCTCAAGGTTTCTGTCGAAGGGGACGAATGAAGCACGAAAGAAATCCTCAAAAAACACATGAAGCTTCCACTACACTGTCAGCGCATGTGAAGTTATTACACTGTATTTTGACCAGAGGCGAGTAAAGTGATGAGTCATTGTTACTCGCACGATACACAGCAGTGGCATCAATCTGCATAGATATCTATTGTCATAAGCTCCTACAAATCAGCCTTGACTTTCCTCATCACTTTGCTATATTACCCCATCAGTCTTTCTTGGCTGATGAAGCTTCATCTATAGATCTATCCCTAACTTGCCAGACAGCTTAATTTATGGTTTTTGTGATTGGAACCCATCTTTATAGTTCGCGCGACCTGCCGTATCTAACGGAGCCAATTAGCAGGAGCTCATCGAACAGCACACGGCCTTTAGCTCTGTTAATGTCCTCCATATGCCCATGTGCAGGTACTGCAATAATCTCCTTTAAAGAAAGAGTTCACCCAAAAATAAAAAAAATTCTCATTTAGTCACCACAAGGCCATCCCCAGTGCTGGGTAAGTTACTAATTAATAACTAATTACTACATTATCAACATTAGTTTTAAATTACACTACACCGTAAATGCATTACTTACTACTAATTATCAACCTTGACCTGAATTATTCTTATCTAAATTAAATGTCATTTACGAACATGCATACATTTTCAGATATACGTCAACAAAATGAACTAAGACATTTAAAGACATTTATATTTAAAACAACATCATCCAAAATTAAGATTTTAAATTCAATACTGTTTTATACATATTTGTTTAAAGATTGTAGTATGTAATGCAAGTACATCATAAGTAACTGTCATTAAAAATAGAGAGTAATGCTTTACTTTCCTTTTAGAGGAAAATAAATGTTTTACTGTAATTAATTAGGCAATCCTTTACACCTAACACTGGTCATCCTTGAAGTTATTTCAGGCCACGTTTCTGTTGTTTACCTCATAATGGATTACAGTTATCCAAAAGCCAGCGTTTACACTTTTCTCTATTAAAATATTTTGCTTCGACAAACCCATGAATTCACTTCAGAAGACCTTTATCAACTCACTTGAGTAGTACAGATTACTTTTATGATGGATGTGCTTTTTGGATCTTCAAAAAATTCATCATCATTCAATAGTATTACAATAGTATTTACAAAGACAAAATAACTCTTTTGTGAATAAAGAAGAGAACATTTTCATTTCTGCGTGAACCTAGCTCTGAAATGACGTTTACAGACAAAAGTTTTTAGCTGTTGTGAGCACACAAAAGGACGTTCCCATACCACTTATACTTTTGTAACAGCATTTGAATCAAATAACTGTTTGCCTATATACCTGAGACCAGGTTTCTATGTTGCTTGGCAACCGTAAAAAACCTAAAGTTAAAAGTCTAATGAACTACATTACTTGGCGGAAGAATTGTTTATTAGGATTAATGTTATTAGCCTACATTTAACTTTTATGCAACGCTTTAACATTTTATAATATTACTGTTGGCACAGTTTCATAAAAGCAATAATCCACTTAAGTGTTTTACAAAAGTTTTAACCTTAAAGGTCACAAACCAGACCTGCTGTCTTTTTGTATTAAAATAACAGCATAATTGCAAAAAATTACATTGAAAAGAAAAATAAACATGCCTGAGTGTATGTAAATGTGGCGTGTAAATATGACTCTGAGTTTCTGATAAAAGACTGGAGGTGTGGGTCTACAGAGCGGAGATTTGTTAATGCATTTTAACCTCTTTTTACTGAAACTGAAAGATCTAAAGTAATTACTGAAATGAGCTGGAGAGGTTTGGGGTGTGAAGAAAATGGGACAGCCAAATCAGTTTTTGTGTTTTAGTGGTAAGCTGCTTGAAATATGGTAGCAATTTCAAGAGTCAACAGCACTTCATACTAAAAAAAAAAACCTCACACAGAGAAACACATACACTAGACTCTGGAAACACACATTTTTGCACAGTTGCAAGATTGAGTAAAATGAAAATCACCTCTGACACCTCTTTAGCATAAACACATACCCACAGTAACGCTGTTAAAATAATCAGTACTGAATTTAAACAAAATTTAGGATGCAATCCAACCAATCTACTGTACAGAAATTATTAAGAGAGTTATTAAGAAATATTTATTAACCTGTAAACTGTCACCATTCCTCAACATTTAGGTTATTTCCCTATTCACTTTCATTGTATAGTTGAATTCTAATCTAATCAGGACAAACTATATATATTGATGGAAAGGTGTTAGAATGAAGAATAAATAGGCAGAGAGGGCACACGCAGAGAGTCTCACAGCAGACAGGAGATTTGTTTTGAGAATCAGAGGGGGTGTAACGCTACAGTATCTGCTCTTTGATCAATGTTGTAATACAGCCTGCATCAGGCCAGGGGAAATTAAATGAATAAGACTTTTGGAGTGGAAAAAGAATCTCGCACAGAGGGAGGTATACATTTTCTCTAAGAGTTAAATGCTTTCATGTAATTCAATCCGTCTGTCGTCATCATACTCTAGCTGTAGTAAAGACATGTTTTAGAGGGTATGCAAGCTACACTGTTAGCAGTATGATAATATAAAGATTAGTCTGGCTAGACAACTAGCTTTCAGTTGATTTAGTATGATAGTCAGGAAGGTACGGCTAGAAAGACTCAATAAATGAAGAAGATGAACTGTCATTGACCTGATCTGAATCTGTTGTGAGCATACTGTAGTATTATTTTATTCATGACTCATGTATAGTTCACTGGAGTCCAGGGCGAGTCTGGCACCACTAATATAAAAAAATCCATTACAAATTAAATTATCAACATAACAAGATGATTCAAAAGCTAAATAAAAAAACTCCATCAATTTTACATTTTTAATATTTGGCATGGTTATTATAATTATTTTAATAAAAGCATACAGTCAGGATGGCCTGGACTTTACAAGTATGTGCAAAACATGATGATTTGCGTTATCGCAACATGACTTTAATGTTCCTCATGTGCTTTAATAGAGGGAAGAAAATGGGACCTTTTGCACATGCTCAAAAATCACTAATCTTAACTAATTCTTCATTTAACTAATAACCTTTTGTTGATCGTGGTTTCATCATTTTCAAAATCCTAAAGGTTTTTGTTTAAATGGGAAAAAAATACTTTCATCATTTAGTCACCCTAATATCACCCCAAACCTCTATGACCTCTGCACAACACAAAAGATGATATTTTCAAGAAAGCTGGTAACCAAACAACATTTGCCCCCTTTGACTTTTATTGTACGGACATATAGCCAGTAAGACATTTCTCAAAATATCTTCCTTTGTGTTCCACAAAAGTCATACAGGTTTGAAAATACATTAAATGATAGAAGAATTATGAACTATGCCTACTAATTTTCTTAGAAAAATTAACCATGGTTAAACTGTAGAGAGCATAGTTTTTTGTAGTAAAACCACAGTTAGCACCAATTTAACATGGTCTTGCAATAATAACCACAATCTAATCATGATACATGTAGTGAAATAAATAGATGACATGCCAAAAACATGACTTCAGTGGAAGAAGTAAATCAAGACTTTCTGATCACTAATAAGGTTAAATTATACTTCCTTATGTTACATTAAGAACTGCACATTCCTTCAGAATGTCTCCTCTGAACTTACAAGAAAAAAATCACAGAAGCTCATTTTCAAAACATAGAGACAGGAAGAGAAAAATTACAAAGGGGACAGAAAATGATAGCTTTGCAATCTTTGCACCGTCCACGGCACATCTGTCGCAAATGTGGTGAGCAACGTTCAGCAGAATACTGCAGCAATAAATAGCATGGAGAAGAATGTAATTTCGCTGTATCCCTTCGCCAAATGGGCAGCAGAAGATGCAGAGAGAGGTTTCCAATAACAATGGAATAATGCAAGCACAAACTTCCAGCGCTGAAACCAATTTTACTCAGTCCCACTGGTTCAGCTCCAACAGCAAATTCCTGATCTGATTTACAGGTAAAGACACCTTGATGGATGTGCATTTCTGTGTATAAACCTGCAATTTCATGTTTCAAATAGAGATGGTGATACAGAGACTAAAGTTACAGACTGTAGCTTAAATTAAGAAAAAATACATAAAAAGAAAAATCTGACAGATCAAGGCAGAAACGAAAAATAATCGCTCTTACCGACACTGTCAATCGTTGTGATTTTACATCACATAATGTTGTGAAGCATGAGCCGTCAGTTTTCATATGAAAATACCCCTTGAGATTCATTTTAATTCAACTTTAACCGATCCCGATCTATCGGCACTATTTCTGAATTATTTGACTCCCAACTGCAAACCCAAGCTGTATACACACTAGACAAACAGCGAATACATAAAACTGCGGAATAAATCTTGATGTGCACTGTCACTCGCCCGTCGCTGAAGATTATGAAGTAAATGACAACTCCGTAATTGTTATGGGACATTGTGGCCAAGACTCCATAAAACTGTTACCAGGTAATAAACCGAGAGGCAGGTTCGTATCAAAAGTTTCCACAGCTCCTGTAAGTGTTGAATGAACATCTGAAAGATGAGGCCACTGGGAACGCAGATAAATATTTATTTCTGACAGGCGGCGTGCAGTTTTCCATCCATCCACAAAGGATGATTTTAGAGAAGCGATAAATCTGTTTTTAGCGCCCTTGAGAATTTGGAATCTTTTTTCCTATATTTCTCTGTTCAGTTATTCATATTAAATATGTGCTGGCGTCTCATCCTTTACTTCTCTGTTTAATCCACAGTTGGGCACGCTGTGAAATAGTACTTGTTCTCTGAGGGTTGAATTCACTAAACAATTGCAACACTGCACGATTTTTTTCATTTGCATTATTACTTGATTTGCATGATCCATTTATCCTCTGAACTTAGTGCTAAATGCTAAATTTATTCTTAAAGAATTCTCCTGTCAGTTATTTATTTTCAACTTTTTGCAATAAGTTGTTGTGCTGTGTAAAAGCGTGTATTCAAATGTGCAAAGAGAAATAACAAACTGAAATAAAATAGCTCCTCAATGCATAAAAGCAGGACACAATGAGCAGCCGACAGACTGTCAGTAATGTTTACTTTAATTTTAATATTTAAATTCACATGGCAAACAGACATCAACGTACACGACCTCTCTGAACATCTTCATTTCCAAGAACAACACAATTTCATTTTTCCACAGATGGCATTAAGGGCGCAGCGAGAACGCAGTGCTTTCGTGATCACGCGGTGCCCTGCGGATTTACTCTCTTCACCTTTGTTGTTTTCAACGAGCACCATCGGATGGGTTGAAATAAAGTGTATGTCTCAAAAAGAACGGATTGAGGTTGCAAAAAAATGTCAAGCACGTTTTTGCTGGCCCATTACTGTAGCTACAGGCAAAGATGGAAAAAAGCAAAAGATGGTCTTCTAATCTTGGAGCCCACTCAAAAAAGCATTGAATGAAAAGGCTTTTACTGCCATGAAGATGGTCTACTGTAAGAGGTTTTATGTTGAGCAATGCCTAAAATATATTGACATCAGATTTGTTTTCAACCAGTGCACTTAAGAGGTTTTCCATGGGCTCGGATAACGTGCGCTAAATAGGGAGAGCTTCTGCTTTATCTGAAGCATTTTAACCTCGTTCAAGTCCCACGTTTATGAACGTGTGTATGGTGTCCCATGGATTTGTCTTGAGGTTAACTTGTCATTTAAAGTCTGAATAAATCTAAATATTTATAAACCAAATGAAGTTTGTTATTTTTTGCACCACTAGCATCACCAAACACAATAAGTAAAAGAACCACTATTTTTAAGTTCCCAAACAAACCCCCATCGTCCACTGCTTGGACAATCAGACAATAAAGTGATAGCACAGAAAACTCACAGTCACTATAAATATACTACCTTCTCATTTTCTATATTTTTGTACAAAACATCCCTCTATGTTTTCTCTACAGCTAACACAAAGCCTTCTGGTTTCACAAAGGTCCATCCACACAGCACAAATAACTACAGCTAGTTCAGTGGTTTTCTATTCTTGAGGATCTTGACTGTTTTCACTGAGGGGTCAGAAATGACCACTGTGATCTCGAGAAGAGCAGCTCTAATGGACACTGTGTTCCTGTGCCTTATTTATACCTACACCCTTCTGCTGTGTGTTCATATATATTTTGTTGTTGCCTATGAGCCAAATGAGAGCCTGAAAGAGCAAGAGTATGTGTGCTTCCTGATCGGATCGGCACATACTCCTGGCCTTTATATCCTCTCTGAGATCATTTCAACAACAACAAAGAAAGATGACCGTTTGTGTGTTTGATTTGGGATTGGTGCACAAACTAATCGATCGAGATTCAATGCCACCTTGCTGCAAAATTATTGATAGATAGCCTTATAGCAATATCTCGAACAAATGCCATGTGATTTTTTTGACAATTACAAAAAAAAACCATTTAGTCAAGTTTATACTTTTAGATTAAGTGGCAAGTGTTTTAATAGTTCAAATGAATGAATTGTTTTTGATTTTATAATACCTTTACTCTTTACAATCTGCTAAATAGTCTAAGGCTGGTTGTATTGTCTGTAAAGGTCAATGCACACTCAATGAACGGCATCTTAAGCATTAATGTCAACAATGTTATACTGTTTCCATGACTTTTTCGTTTCATCCGCCCCTCATTCCACTACTGTGAGCTTGTCAAATCAAACAAATCAAATAACCTAGCAAAAGAACATGTTTTTTAAATCGTTTAAATAAAAAAATGCAACCGAACCTAAATCAATCTACCAAGATTCAATGCCACCGTCGTAATAACTGTTGTTCTCTTTAGCAATATCTGAAACACAAACTAATTTATTTTGTTTCATAAAAGTGTTTAGGTAGCATTATTACCCACACAGGTGAAGCGCAGCAGGTCAATTTAATCCCGAAGCGCTGGTACAGACCTCTGTTTACACACATCACTATTTATTAGAGTGAAAGGATAATAAACAAAGCCTTGGTAAACAAATATCTGCTATTGCAAAAATGCACACAAATAAAAAATCAGATGCTTTGGAAGAAGGCAAATGAAATAAGGGCATATTTGAAAACGCACTTGTTGTGAGGGTTACTTCATCATAAAGTGCTTATCCTAAAGGCTCTTCTATTGAAAAACAGCCTGACATGAATCTCGCTGCAATTCATAACCATTATACAAGAGGACTAATTTATATAAATCTGTAAGATGTGAATCGTACAAAAACATACAACTATTCAAAAAGGCTATAATGAAGCCCCACCCATAAACCTAATGGTCACTGGTGCAAAAGTAAATTGTACTAAAACTTTACAGATGCCTCACAAACTTTATGATATACTGTTAGTTTGCATGCAAGTACTATAGAGGAACACACTCCAACACACACACTAAACTAGAGGTATAGAGGAATCTAGAAATACGGGTGCTTTGCTTGCTGTAAATGTTAATGAGGCAGTTAAGATGTATCCATTACAGGTGCAATGTCATTGTTTACTATGTGTAAACTGACTCTTTACTGTATTCTCCTTCCACTCCATGTTGTTTTGATGCCTCAGCTGGGCATTCATTAAAAAAGATGCAATGAATAACAGCAACATATATCTTGTCAAAATACATCTTGATCTCCTGTTAATGGCTCTTAGAAAATTAGAAAAAATTAAAAAATAATTTAGTGAGGCTTATGATTACAGGAATAGTTGAAAATTTGTTGAAAAATGAATAAAAATTATGTTATAATTTACATAAATAAAATCTTTAAATAAAATTTAAATCTCGTTTCAAACATTTTTTGGGGGAACACAAAAGCAGACAACGCTGACTTAAAATACGCTCATAAAAGATGATTTTAGAGATGCATCCACTAGAAGATTAAGTAAACAGATCTGAATGTCTCAAGGTGATAATGTCTCATGCACTTACTTATTTTTTATTTTAGAATAGGTAATATAAATAAAAGTAAACTAATCATAACTATGAAATAACACAAATTTAGCTCTGGGAATTATGTTGCGAATTTAATAAAAAACAAACTTGTCTATTTTAATTTAATTACAAAAACTGTCTAATAATTTTTTTTAAAACTTTTTACATTTTTTGTAAAAATTTTCTCTTAACACTTTATCAACCAGGTCTTACTCTGAAATGCTTTTTAAACAGTAGTTCCCATCTATTCAGGCCTCAGGTTTTAAAACATTTTTTTAAAGTAATAAAAAAATTAATATGTTGGCATAGTTTTAGTTTTGCCTATAAAGCATTTAAGCATACACCTTTAGATCAAAAACATTTCAAGATTAATTTAAAGGAACTTTACTCTTTAGTACTCAGACATGAGTACTAGTATTTGACTAATATGTCACATATTTACATGCAAGTCTCCCATTATGTGTCTTCTGTAACTCAAAAACACAAAATTCATAGGCATGTGTGCACAGTCGCCCACTTTCTGTCACTATGCACGCAACGCTCATGACCCTGGGCTGGTACGGGGCATCCAGCGCTGAGCCAGCACTCGACATCCTCACGTCAGCAAGTCCAGCTCTCTTTATCAGCCGGGCTTAATTACAGAGGAGGGGTCTTCATGTGAAGAGAGAGAGAGAGGACAATGCGGACACTCTCCCAGATCAAAAGAGATCCGTCACGGCCCAACATTATCTTCACAAGCACTGCGGGAGAATCAGACTTAAAATTCTTTATGGGTCATCAGGCAATAAAAAAAATCTCAAAACAAAGACAGATAATGTTATATTGTAGCGTGTGATAAAGACATGCTGTGACTGGCTTATCTACAACAGAAGAACATTTGCCAACCCCCAAAAAACAATCCATTGATATTATGATAATCAGACTGAACATGAAGGGACTTCAAGACCTGTTGCCGGAAACTGGATGTTCCTAGAAAGTCATTGAAAAAGTTTAAAGAGACCTGTGCAAACACTACAGAGCAGATTACAGCTCCAGCTGTATAGCCGGATAGCCAAGACCATCACAGAAAACACAAGAGTATACCCTGAAGAAAGATAAATCATGTTATATTTACATGAAAGAATGTAATCTAAAGAGAAAGATATTTTCAATTAATTGCACAAATATGAGATCAATGGATAAACAGGAGAGGAAGACGAGTCGACTGTGGGCCGCGTGTCTCAGCACATTAAAGAAAGTCGAGCTTTGATCTGAGGTGCGTGCTTGTAATCCCTTCGCAGGGGCAAACCGAGGTGGAATCTCAGTGGATTACTCTGCGATTTGTTTGAAATCGTCCTCTATTTGTCCCCTTCTGCTTTCATTTACTCAACCTGATAGATTGCTTTGTGACTGTGCGATGCTGTGAACACAGATATAGTTGTGATGTGTGCATTTTCTTGGGGGAGGCAGTAAAGACGGAGCCGTCTCGAAACATTCTCATATGTATAAATAAAACAAAATATGTTGTCAAAGTAGTAGAGAGGCGGTTCTCTTCGCTGTGATTGGCTGACTACCCTGACAATGTGATAAATTCCTGCCTATTTTGTCTACAACTAGTTCACAGATCTTTGACTTCAAAACTTTGTTTCACATTTAAATCAAAATGTATTTGAAAAGATAAAATCAAAATAAACATCTCTTTCAGTGAGACACACTTCTCCCAAAACAAATCACTAGAAATAACACAACATGCAGGCATATCTTCTGTACTATATCCAGCACTACAGTATGGGACCCACTAATCTTAATCTTGCATGATATTTAGAACAGAAAGTATGCAGATTAAGACACATTAACAAAAAGAAACTCTTTCCAAAGAACTAGCATTCGGTTCCCATCTTTCTCTAGATCCAAGAAACAAACGGCAGGTGCGACGCTGAATTCAGCACGGATTCACACTAGAACAGTCTTAAAAACACACCAGCGAGAGATAAGATTAGTGGGAAATATGGCTGCTCGCTAAAGATAAGAGGTGACTAATTCCTGATGCCTAGGGCGCGGAGCCTCCCAAAACCTCACCGCGGATCCCTGGAGTCTGCGATGCTAGAGATGAAAAAAATATGTTAATGATGAAGCTCTTCCTCGATATATCTACAAAATACACTTGGGCATGGAAAGGACAATATCCAGCAATCCATCAGCTGAAAGGAAAACGGGATGCAACCGCAGAGGAATACTAAAAGGGACAATTCATCCAAACAAAACCAAAGCCATCAAACGGCATGAAGAATTAACATAGTAAAAATGATTTTGTATTAAGGTCGCAAGATCATCTATTACGACCTTATGGATGATTTCTGCTTTGGTAGGATGATGTTAAAAATGATAATATTACATTTTATCTTTTTATTACCATATTCATTTCAGTTTAAAGGTCACTTGCCAATTTGTCGAGACAAATTTGCGTTGAACTTTTGCCGTTCGTTGAGCCAATGTTGCTACTGATGTATGCTTTAATAACACCCCTTTCCAAGAAATCAATTTACGAATGGCTTACTTACAGTCGTCCCTGCGTATTAAGCCGATATACGACAAGGTATTAACACCATAAGAGCTGGCCGTTTATCTGAATATCCTCCGTTTCTGTGCTACTTTTTACCCTACCACAAATCACAAAAGTACAACCTAAAAACTATATTCTCAGCAGAGGACACGAGTCTGGCAGAGGCTGTGAGGAACATTATATCCTGCATGAATAGATACACGCGGTACCCAATCGCTCCCCTTGAATAAACGGCCCGGTCAATGACGGGCTAATGGAGCCGAGCCCCTCATCATTGACACTGGCGCGGCCGTGGCAACAGCCTGCGGTGCTGTTAGACATATGGACCGCCTGCCGTTAAATATGATGAGAACTAATAGAGGAAGGTGATACAGGGGTATTAAACCTGAAGGATCTGCTCATCAACATTGTCTAATCAATGTGTGTTCATGCAGTTCTTTACCTCCATGTCCTTTAAAAGCAGATGAGCTTCGACTTTTGGTGCAGCCATAGCACCCAAGTTTGACACGTTTGGGTGATGAACCATTCAGAATTAATATGGATGCCAAACTAAATATACAAAGTCTGGACTGCATTCCTTGCATTAGCAAACCCACATACTAATAAAACCTATAGCTTTAATGCACTGCAAGTCACTATGTATAAAAGCATCTGCAAAATGCATACATTTTTCCTCAATCATTTTCATCCCCTTTCATTGAACTATCAATAAAAACACAACTGTGGAAGTTCTGTTCATGTTAGCTCAAAAGGATTTGAAAACATCTCTCTCGCGCGCTTCATCATGACAGAGGCTGGAACGTCTTTTGCCGCAACTGAACAATGCCTCTCTATTGTTATATTTACCCATGATTCAAAGGGATTCTGAAACTCTTTAAAACTCTGAAACTCACAGCCAACAATGAAAGAAAGGCCAATGCTGTATGCTGCAAAATATCATGTCCACCAGCGTCTGCGAGTGAGTCAGCTTTATAAACAGCTCTGCAAAAATAAAATGCCCCTGAGTACTTCATACAAAGAGGAAGGTGTAGACAATTTTCTCTCTAGTTTTCAATCTTGAAACTTGTAGACTTTAAGGCAAATAATGGTGTGGCTGTACGTGTTTCATGTGTCAACAGAGTCATCCAGCATTTAAATTACCCCTAAGCAAACTTTTATGTACTCACGGTGGACAAACAACGGTGAAAGTTATTAGAAAAACATGATTATTTGATAAACTGGGAAAAATATGCGTAGTAATTTCTCTCAAGAAGTCTCATATTCAGCAAGCGTAAATGCAAACATCTGTAAAAAACCACCAATGTTCCCCAGACAGAGAATAACAGTGTTTTTGTCTGACAAAGAGTTGTTATGTTCGCTATGAGACACAATCCAATAGGCTGTCAGAGGACGCGATTACAAGATAACATTACTTGCACCCTACACGAAATCTGCCAAGAGACACCAATCACTGGTTTTCATCAAGCATCTAGCAAAAAGTAGGATTTTGTGTGAGAAATCTTCTTGTGTGTTGCCTATGTGAGCCCTGGAGAACTTCACGAATATTGCTGAAAAGGCTTGCTGGAGCAAAACAGCTCCACACAGCTTAAATACACTAACCCTCTGATTCTACATGACATTTGTGAGGTGAGGAAAGAAAGATCTAGATGCTTTTTTATAGTGTGAAAGGAGTAGCTTGAATACCAAGAGTATCTATAAAAATAAGCGAACTGGCTTTTTGAAAGGTTATACAACTTTGTACTGGGACAGAGCCGCTACCTTCACATCACTCTTTTTTGGGACTCCGTGGTTATCTAGTAAAAGTCATGGGTATTGTTATCTTTGTCCTATTTGCTTAGAATAATAAAGTCCTCAGGAAATAAAACTTGCAATAAAACAAATAAAACTTTTGGCTTTGAATGAATATCAAGTTCAAGTTCACTTATTTATAAAGCACATTTAAAAACAGCCACCAGATTGACCAAAGTGCTTTATATAAAGATCTAACAATTAACACATAAAAAACTAAA
Organism: Beaufortia kweichowensis; assembly: GCA_019155185.1. Lineage (NCBI taxonomy): Eukaryota > Metazoa > Chordata > Actinopteri > Cypriniformes > Gastromyzontidae > Beaufortia > Beaufortia kweichowensis. Next base: position 3,440,933 of record CM032795.1, on the reverse strand, counting down.
ATAATAGATAAGACATATGAATTTAAAAGACAAAAAGAATAACATATAACCATTTTAAAATAGAGTAATAATCAATACCGTAACACAGATAAGAAGATGTATCTACTATATCTATAAAATGGTGTGCTTCAAAACATTGACAAAATTTACATTTTAAACATATGCAAGTTCAAAACTTAAATCAATGATTTTTATGACATCATTCTGCACTTTAACTTCTCATCAAACTCCAGGCTATGACATAAACTAAACACTATTGTCTATTTTAAAGGGGGAGGAGCCACTATGCCCCATCCTAACTTCCTGTTTCAAAGGAAATTACATCAAACCTGCATATTTCACGGGACAAAAAACATCTACCATTGGTCTGATAAACTGGTAGACTCTCGCCAAACACGAACTACGCTGTCTAATGCACATCTGATGTTTAAAAAGTCACAGCATTCAAACCTATTGAAAAACCATTCACAACTTATTTTCTCTACAGATTGGGATTATGTTCAGAATATGTGGTTGTCATTACATTATTCACTTACTGCCTGTAGAGTAAAAGAGAGTAATGTAAAGAAAATGGCATATCATTTTGGACCTTTTTAAAGCATGAAGTCTGGCCCCTGTAGATAAATGGAGAGCTCTCTGTGTGGGCAGGGTCCAGTGCTCTTTCTTACAAAAGCTCAGAAATTGGCTTGGCGAAACCTTGTTAACTGGTCCATTAACACTCACCCTTGGGTGGTACACTGGTATTTATGGGAGCACTCTGCTGTCTGGCAAGAACAAATTCAACTTTATTTGCCTGTCTAATTTCTGCTGCATAGGGAACATATGCACAGTTATACGCACAGTGAGAAGGTCAATGGAAAGCCCAGTGCTAGACAATGCCCTGAAAATGTTATTTAGAACAGAATTACATCTGGGGATTCCTAAAATAAATGAACGGAATTTTAAATACAACATCCCTTTACAGGTTAGGATGAAATAAATATAATTTTTACATTCCCCAGCTTCTCAAACACATTTTCATCAACTATTGGTTGGACAAGCAGATAGTCCATGACATTTACTTTACAAATAAAGTAACTTGTAATAACATATTTTAAACCAAGACTCCAGAATTGCAAAATTACAGATAGCAGCAGAAATCTAAGTTTACGCTTTCCGTAAAGCACTATGAAATGCAATCTATAATAAACCTAGTTTGCATAGAAAAAAGGTTGGTTTGGGCTGAAAAGGACGACATTATTATGACACGGCCTTATTTCAGCATTTTAACACTGCTTAAACTAGATTACTAGTGTGTTTTCCCAGTGAAAAACTATGAATTTCCCCTTTGTGTCAAAGACCAACTGACAACAATCCGACTTTTCCCTTGAGCTTAAAAAAAGTCTATATCCAAACATCTGATTCAGAAAAACATCATCCTTTTCATTTCTTTCATGACGCACACAAGTGTATATCAGCGGAGGGCATAATTGGACAACAGAAGTGTGCTACATTTAAAGCCAGATAATAAAGCGACCTCAAAACCCAGGGTCATAAAATAAAGCGACCTCAATACCCAGGGTCACCAAGGACAACCGAGTTCTCAGGTCAAAAGCTTGCTATTTCTGCATCTAGCTCATTTTTACCTTCTTGCCCTTCCATTATGTGCGACAGATCTACAGTATGCATCAGAAGTACAAGTGTCTCATTATCATAATGTAATTATTATAAACAGGCTGCTCGGGGATCTAATGATGGTCCAAGACATTTCTGTATACTGTAAAGCAGTCAGCATTTCTTTTGAAACTGTTTCCATTTCATCTGAATCTCACTGCCAGCATGAGATCACAGCCAAAGCTCCACATTTGCACAAAAACATTTCAAGAAAATACATTTCTGGTGTAGTTCTCAGAGGGGCAAGAAAATATTTCTGTGACAGGTGGTGGTCTAGCTTCAGGCATGTAGCCACACAAATGCGAATAATTTAAAACGGGGAACTTCCTCTGCTTAGTTGAGTTATTTACGACAGCATCTCTGAAAATCAGAATGACACTGAAGAATAGATTTCCGTGGAAAGCTCGGAGAGACAGAGAGGAGGACAAACAGAGAGAGAGCGAGCACAATAAATCTAGGACAAGTGCTGACTGCAGGGTGAAGGTTGAGAGGCTTGTACGGTCTCCAAATACGCTTCTTGTTATTGTACAGCAGCAAACAGAGGATCAGTTGTAAGATTCTTCACACGCAAAGAAAGTAAGAAAGTACGAAAAAGAGAAAAGAGAGACTAGTGTGGGGGTAATAGTAATGAGGATGTAGTCATGTTGTACCTTAATAAATGTAAATGTTATTTTGCTTCCCAAAACATTGATTTCAATCTTTGACATGGTCTTAGTCAATATTAAAGATATCAAGGTTATATTTTCAATGAATGATCTTAACATTACGTGGAATAAGTTTTATGTAGAAAACTAGAATCATTTTTTACTAGAATCTAGAATCTATTTTATGTAGAAAAGTAAATCATAAAAAAATCAGCTAGGTTTTCACAAACTGGATCACATATATTTATCTGTCCAATATAGTGGATAGATCTGTATCATCTCAACCAATCAGACTGTCTCCAAAGTTAGTGAAATACACAAAGACATCCCTGTATTCCTGGTTTTAGATAAATCTTTCTCAGAAGAAACACGTGGATGCACAAGACTTGGGCAAAAGTAGCAACTTGCTCTCCATTTAATCTCATTGCTTCCTATGACAATTTAGATATAATGACAATCTTATAAGTGCCAAAATGCCCCTAGCACCGCTTTCGAGATTCTTGAGTTTCTAGACGACACTAATAATCATTTTTAATCTTGTGGCATGTGTGTGTGATTCAGTAATAGCCTGGATCCAATTGATTACAGCTCCATTTGTTCCAAATGCAAACCAGGCCACCAAAGAACACTCCTAATCACTCCTTTACCTTCAGTAAACTGATTGATAATTGTAGGACTGCTTATCCTGCTGAGAGAAAATAGTGGAAGAAGTGGACTTCTTATGTGACAAGAAATACAATTTCAGAAATAACAAAAGATTACGTTCACGGAGAAGGATGTCATTACCATCTCAATGGAGAGTGCTGCAGACTGCAAATTACATTCAAGATCCAGATTATACATTTTCATGAGCAATTAACAGCAGCAAACCCAGCTGCAATTAGAAGAAGAAAAATCATACATTTAAGGGCATCCATCTGCTCAACCGTAAGAGCACCCAACACCTGAACATTTGGTGCGGTTGATGACGGCACCCGATGTCACATCAGATATGCGAATAAGAAAATGAATGTAACTGTACATGCGTCAACTCGGGTTTGAATTAAAAATAGGTCTTTGACAAAAAAACATAAAAAAGGATAAAAATTTTGAGTTTTGTGCTTTCAGAGACTAACAGAGAACACACACTACCAAAAACTAGAAGACTTATCGATCTAATATAGCTAAAATTTCAAGTAAAAAAAAGAATACTGATGTAAGATACATTAACTAACAAATAAACAATATTTACAGTGTTTATTAATGTTTGTTAACAAAATGTTATGGTTAACTATACTGTTCAGTAGTTAAATGATATTTGCAAATGAAACCTTATGAAGCACTCCAAAGTTAATCAGAAACACATTTTGTTGTTTCAAATTTAGTAAAAACCCCAACAAATGCAATATCTCTTAAATATTAGAGATTGCCCCAGGTGTGACAATTGTTACTTAACTAATTAAATTATAGCTCAGTCTTGCCAGGTGCACAAAGAGAAACTCTCCCCTGCTTATCTGATCACGACTTTCACCGTTACAAAATCATAATGGACCGCTGCTGAACATAACATTTGCGATTGCTCTGGGTGATCAGGAATACGTCTGCCTGTTAATATCTGCTAGGCTGCTTTTCACATGTAAACACCCGTGAGGATTGAGAACAGGTGAGCGTGAGAATAACAGAAGTCAGTTTAGACATTTATAGTGATGTAATGTTGAATCTGTATAAAGAAAAGGTTAAAAATGTTTTATAAAGAAATACAAATCTACCAGGTAAATCATACTGAAAATCACATTTAAGGACCAGAGCTATCTGTTCTGTAATGCATTTGGACACTAAGACTGTGTTTAAACATGAACAAATCAAGATAAAATTTCTTCAATCAGACAAGCTGGAGTAATGACATTTTCATGCAAGTTCAACTAATTTTAAGGTATAAAACAGACATTTACACAAATACATTTCTCTATTAGGTTTATTTTAATAATATAGCTTTCTTTATTAACTCTATGACTAAATTTAATCATTTAATTTCTTGGCTATGTAGTAATTTTATTAAAGTGTCTAGTTGGAGACTGTCCTTGACTTATTAATCTGATATAGCAAAAATTGTAAGTACAAAAAAAAAATCAATGCGGATGTAAAATAAATCTTGGACTTCTTTTAAACAAATGAGTACCATATAAAAGTGAAAGAGGGAAACATTTCAGTAATATTTAATAAGCAGCAGATTTTTTAAACACAAAGTTATGATCAAGGTTTTTTTTTTTTAAGCTATAACACCTGTACATCAATGGCACCATTACTGTAACACACTATGCTTTCAAACAAAAAGATGGCCATTTTCTTTGGATCCCCAGATGTTGAGAAAGTAAAACAAAGCACTTGGGCCAAAACTCAACTTAATCCATGTCATAATGTTTTCTGAATCATTAGCCACATCTAAGTAAATTGGCTTGTGGGGGTTTGACTGGAGATGTGAATTTTGCTTTGTTCATCACACATTTCACAGCCCATTATACAAATCCCATTCAGCCTCGTACAAGAACTGCGTAGTGCGTCAGAGAAATGTACACTTTTAATAGTTATAGATTTCTTGCCCTTGGAGGACTACAAAAACACATGAATACATAAACAAAAGGTCAATGCCTGTGGGCAGAAAGTCTCTGTTGAACTGCATGGGGTTGTACTGAATCACAGAAAAATCCTCTAAAGTTAAATGCATATTTAATACACTTAATTATCAATAACTGGAATGAGTAATCAAAAAATATGTTAGAAGCAACTAATTACTTTCCTTTTCCATCAATTTCCAGCATTCCTGTACCTCAAATCATACAGAATGATGTGCCGACTGCACAGGTTTGATTTCCGGAAAATGCACATACTGATGAAATATACAGAATAGTTTGACTGCACTATAAGTCACTTTCAATAAAAGGATCTGCCAAAAGAATACGTGTAATATGCACAACATTGACAAATCAAGGCAACAGGCCCATAATTATAACAACAACAAAAAACAGATTTTTGCTAATCTGCAAACTGCTGAAGGTTAAAATCAAATAGACTATTTCATGTTCTGACTGTTTGATTTTCTCTTCAAAAGAATATTATTTGTCCTAAATAAATCCTTGTATATGAAGTTAAGATGAAATAGTGTGCAACGTCACCAAGAAAAAACTAGGGTGGGTCTTGATTTAGATTTTATCCAGTTGTCTCTATATGACAGATAATGAAGAGAAACATTTTTAACACAATAATGTGCAGCAATGAGTCGTGCGCAATAAGACCAGGAACGTGCATTACGGAAGTAATGGAGGAGAATGGAAGAGGAAATGGGTTGTATTATCGTTAATCGTTCTTTTGAATTTGCACAAGAGTGAAAACAAAAATAAACTTAGCCTAACTTTGTTTACGTCAGTGAGAGGTACTTACAGTTCATGACTGTAAGCGAAAGAAAGAAATACAGGTGTAATGTATGTGTGTTTTGAGGATGTGCTAGTTTTGACATCAGTTTGGAAGATGAGAAATAAAGGCCATGATGTGTGATTCAGTGCCTTTCAGAGTTGTACGCATGTTGCTCTCTCACTCGCTATAGACTTTGATTTCCCAGGAGTCCTGGCGTTTATTTCTAGGGTTTTCAGTTCTCATCCCTCATTCGGCAACATGCTTGTCTCTTGTTAATCTGTTCCTACCAAAGGAGGTGTCACAATTTACCGGTGCCGTGTCTTTAGTCAACAATAAAAATGGCTTATAGTGTTGCACATCTTTCCCTGGAAAGCTATTTTTCAGCAAGATCTTTCATTTCCTACAGGGTGTCGCATCACAGCAGGCAACATCAGTTAGTAGTCAAAGCAGAAACTGCTAAGATGAAACTTCTACAAAAAGTAAACATCAAGTTGATTTAATTAGGTATACTTCTATACGTACATACGTAAATAAGTATATTTTTAAGTATGTAGTAAGTAATAATACTAGTATACTTCTTATCTTATACATTCTACTTTTAAGTATAAGTAAGAGTAACGCTAGTAAACTTTTAGTGCAACTAGTTTAAAACAGCATCTTTTTTAAGGAGTGAGTTTTGAAGAAGCATATAAAAAGTTGTCTGAGAGTATAGTTTATTATTTGCTAATAGGACACTTAAATGAACTTCTTTTTGTGGAAATAATTTAAAACAAACTTTATCTTACATAATTAGCTGAAGATGAATAAACGGTTTCAATAAACGCTCAATAAGAAAACAAATTCAGCTAGGTCGACACTCGCCAGGCATCACATCAAAGTAGTTTGAAAACACGGCGTCTGTTCCCTGATCTCCGCACATAACAGACTGGCAGCGTTTGGAATGACACGCAGAAACATACGGCTGTCACAGCCTCTCTAACACTTCAACATGCGACTGGTACAAACAGAACATTTTCCAATCCACAGTTCTGGCTTTGCTGTACCAGCTAAACTAAGGAGGTTTATTAAAAAAAACACGTTCTACACCTTTTTGATAATAAAACCACCTGGGTCACTGTTTTACATGACTCATCAATAAGATGCGAATCATGTTGAAAGCCGTCAAGATTTCCAGGGATCTCTGCCATCACTGTTGCACTTACAAAGAAGCTGCTACGTTTTTCAAAAACGCAAAGTTGGCGACAGAATGAGCACAGACATGTTTGATGGCTCTATTACTCCCAATTGTAAAGCCTTGTATATCATATTTACTGACACCCCTTTGAATACTGTTGATTTTCAGATACTTCTGCAGGTACAGAGAAAGATGATCAGAACTGGCAGACAGTGGATCACTTTCACGTTGTTAAGACTTTGAATATCCTCATCATTTATCCACAATGACGTTTGCAATCAGCGAGAGAGATGGCATGTCGCCTGCAACGATAACTATTTTTGGAGCAATGTGGGAACTTCGATTTCAGAAATGTGATGAGCAGCGTAGAACAGATGCCATCAGAAAGATATTTAAAGGCATAGTTCAATTATAAAAGAAAATTATTTTTTCAATTACCCATCCTAATGTCATTCCAAACCTTTTTCTGCGGAACACAAAAGAAGATATTCTCAAGAACATTGGTGCACATAGACTTCTATTACAGTATATGGACACAAAACATTTTTCAAAATACCTTCTTTTATGTTCCACAGAAGAAAAAAACATCACCATTTGGGTGAGTAAATGATGACAGTTTTTTGGGGTGAAATACCCCTCTATTTATTTCTCAAACGCTCTTCTACAGTTTTCTGTTGTCTGTGTGGTGCTCTTTTGTCAAGACAAAGCAGAACATGCTAAACTTGCAAAGGAAACATTTAATATATACACCCATTCTTCACCTTTTTCTCTACCGATCTTAAATAGGGGTTACATACAGAATAACAGAGAAGGAAATAGATCATATTGCTTTAATAAGAAAAGCTAGTGTATGAGCACACGCTGCTCTGTCCTTATAATCTTTCATTCAAATCTGAAGAAAACAGCTGTAGTGTTTCCCTGGCGTAGAATGAACTACCTATATTGTGCACCTGCATGTCCTGTGAACACCTTATAATGTCTTATAAACCTCTATATAAAATGACCAGTAAACTTTATACATTCCTCAGTTTTACTACCCCCCCCGGAGGTCCAGAACTTAATCAACCTGTCGGGGGGAAAGCACAAAAAAGTACAGCACAATTTTCGATTACTCCTTGCAAATTAAATACTCTCTCACTTTAAAGGCAACCTAAAGGAAATACGCTCACTTTCCCTTTTAAAATGATATTTATGTATTATACACTCCCACAATACACAAATTCCTTCTTCAGTACACCCACATCTTTCATTGACACAACCATGAGCACATTAACTTTATGCATCAATGCCTATTCAATATATAGTAACTTACATGTATATTTATGCATTTGGCAGATGCTTTTATGCAAAACAGTCCATTGAAGGCTTACATTTTATCAGTGTGTTCCCTGGAAATCAAACCGATGACCTTTGTGCTGTTAACAAAACCCTCTACCAACTGAGCAACACAAACACAACAACGTGAATTATGCTGTTAGTCAGTATGCATAAAAGATGCCTTAAAGGTACGGGAACAAAAAGGCTAATTCAATTATGATATTACGATTCTTTATGTCACAAGAAACCTTGAATAACAGACTATACTGTAAGTAATGCAAATGTAATGTAAACACTGCTTATTACAGAACAAGCTATACCTAACACATAAAATGTGGGTAAAATCAAGCAGTTCAGCTATGCAATCTCTTTACACAAATATTTTTAGTGGAATGAGGTGTACTAATCTTGTTATGATAATGGCATTAAGCATGTGCATAAAGACTGGCCATGTTACGACTATACTTGTAGAATCTAAAACTGTAAACTGAAAGATTTTACACTGTACACTGACCTAATCAGCGCTGGTCACCATCATCACCTCTCCTTCCACAGGTGTTCTTCAATAAGGAAAAGTACCCATGAAGCAGACAACAAGTGAGGTTTAACCACCCTATCAACCCTGACACTGCTGATTTACATACCTGGACTGCAAACCCAAGCAATGAGAATGAGAAGCCAGGCCAACTTGAGGTTGTAAAACCCTCATGCGAGGCTATGCTGCAGTCAGAAAGACGAATAACAACGGATATAAGGCAAACGAAACAAAGCAAAGCTTAGAGGGGACATCTAGTTGGCTTGCAATATAAGGGCATGGGGTGTATGTGCGACTTCTGCAGATTTGTCGTTCGTGAGATATGGAGGGGAAGCAGCAGATACGGAGGACGTGAGGGAGGGGAAAGAACCACGTCAACATCCAAGAAATGCTGGAGGGCAAAAATCTGGTCATATTTCTTCAGCTTCCACTGCAGTGATCACAGATCACAGTCTCCCATGTAGAGGCAAAATGTCCTGTGGACGCTAGAAACGATTTAGGAACGACTTTAGATTGCTGTTTCCAATCTTGTTTAACAATGTTTTGTGTAGTAATTAAGGTCTAAAGGCTGATAAATCCAGTCACTGACAATAACGGCAATATACTGTAGATGTACAGCAAGTGTAACTTACATCATCTGTACCTTTGAAGTGGGTGGTATGAAAAATTAATAAATCCCTGTATGAGTCATATGTCATGTTTTTTCCTGGAAATTTTATTTACATCAGGTGGTAACAGCTATTTTTTATAATTCACTACAAAGGGTAATATCACCACCACTGATACCATTATTAAAATTTTTTAAACAGGCAATTTTAACCATTTTATTTACAAGGCATTTATCTTTACATTTAATAAGCTTAAACTGCATTTGTTTTTTGTACAAACCAACAATAATGCCACTTTTTAAAATAAACATCACACAAATGTATTATAATAGCAAACAACATTAGGTCTTATCTCTATTTAGTCTAAAATATCTCTAAAGACGGCACTTTTCCCTGTCATTACCTACCTCAGGCTCTGATCGCTCTGCTGTAACTGCTTTTGCTGGTTTTCATCAGCTCTTTATTCTTTCAGTAAAATTTCACAAGTTCTTTTTTTACTTTGAAGCTAATGATATGCTTTCAGTTCCATGCTAAATAAATAATAAAATCATTAGTTACAGAAATATGGATCCAAGCTTTTCTTTTTTTTGGAAGATCAATACTCTTAATACAACATGAGTATCGAAAGTATCGATATTTCCAGATCGATCAGCCCGTCCCTACAATCCAATGAATGAAATATTTGGAGGCAAACCAAAAGACATTGTTCATAACAAAATGATAAGCCTGGCATCAGTACAAAACAGTTTTACATTATGTAACATTTAAACGAAAAAAGAAAGACTTAAAACTGTAAAATTGAAATTATAGTTCAGTTCAGAATCTAAATGTGACTGTCTGTGAAAACCAGGCTAAAGTCTAAAAATCTAATTGTGAGATAACAAGCATCAAAGTTTAATTTCACTATGATTTAAATCTTCAACATAATCTTACTCAGTCAATATTAAAGATATCAATGTTATATTTTTACAGAATGGTTTTTTTTTCATTATTTAAGAGGATTTTATGTAGAAACAGTAAACCACAAAAAAATGACTTTTCACAGGCAGGGTCACAAATTCAAATGTCTTAGTATGAAACACATACTAAAATCACAAATAAGTTGTTTTACAATGCCAGAGGAACCATTTTTGGCCGTACGGTTTAATAAAGAACCTTCAAAATCCTGTTTCACAAAAGATCCTTTGTAATGAAAAAAGATTTTCAGACTATAAAAAATAGTTTTTTAAGAACCTTTGTGTATAAAGTTTTTTTGTGAACTAAAAATGGCTATTCTACTGCATTGTTACCATTTTAAAGTGTATTTTCTATTGACGTAACATATCAGCAGACTGTAAACTAAATCTTTCTCCATCTTTTTCCATCACAAACATCTTTAAATAACAAGTTCTTCCTCATCCTGCCTTGTTTAGGACACATGACACTGTATTTTTACAATATTCCAGTCCTGCTCATTGATAGCCATGCAAATATATCTTCCAGAGCAGTAAAAGCTCTACCGGTTGCGGTATTTCTACAGTATATACCACCATACCCACCCAGCCCCGCTTTGAAGTGGCTGAGCTAATGATAATTCTACTAGAAAAGGCAAAAAGCATTTCCCTAGCTATACTATTTGCGTTTCTGTCCTAGCAAATGTTCCTAGTCAACTAATTAATAGCCTCAAAGGGATTTTTCAGGCTAACAAAATATGCATCTCACATCCATTTTATTTTCCTGCAGCTACAGATGATTTTCTTATTAATAAGCATTCTTTTTGTCAAGACGCTGCGCAGCTGGCAGGCATACAACAACAGGCTTGAAACAAGAGTAGGAAACACAGGTTACAGTTCCTGACTCAGCCCTTTAATCATAGCAGTCTTATTAAAGAAAGAGCATGCTACAGCCAGCCGTTCCTACACAAACTACACAAGATGCTGGAACGCCCGTGTTGTTTCCCCATCCCTGCAATCTGGCAGACTGGCAACTTTCACATTAAGTCAGTGTTTGCAATAAAATCACACATACTAACAGGTGTGACTTATAAATTGCCTGTTCACACAACAGCAATGTACGGAAAACTGAAACCGAGCTTCTTTTCATTCTCGCAATAGTTGTAAATAACATCTCTAACTGTCTGTGACAATGACTAAAGTCTATCATCTATGAAAGACTATCATGTCTATTTAGTCACGCCAATGGAAGAAAATCATCTAAAACTGATGGGCGACACACAGCATATAGGCCGACAGTATGGCAATAATCTCACAACTGTGTAGTATGTTTTGTTTTCACATTGTATTAGATGACATTCACACATTTTTCTATTCACACTGTACAAGTTCACAGAACCCACTATCAAACTGTGCATGCAAGACTTGCAGTCAGTTGTTGTCATTCTGATTTATAACTGTGTGTGAACAGAATTATATTAAGCACTTTAAAACGGTACTGTTTTAACACAGCCACCGACTGTGATGACAAGAGAATTTGAGCAATGAACGGACACAGTACCAAACTCAATATTCTGGAGGAGACGAGCAGCGTTATCTTTTCCTCTCGTAGGTCTGATTGGCGGACATATGGGTCAGACAGGTTGCCTGGGGAGAAGCAATTTATCTTGCATGACAAAGGGTCAACTTCAAACTCAAAAAGGATGTTTTAATGATGGTAGAGTACACCAATCTTGTGCCATTAGGCTTACTCTGGAAAAAAATCAAAAGAACACTGAACAGGATGTGGCCTGTTGATGTTCGCAGCGTTTAGTAGGGCTTTAACTCAAAGGGCAATGTGCAGTGAATGTAAACAAGTTGCATTCTTTCTGAAGAAAAGACATTTTGCCCTCAAGGCCGAAGTGGGGGGTCTTCAGTCATAGCGTATCTGTATTAACCACCACTCCACAGAGCTGCCTTTCTACTGAGATCAAAAAATATCATTCACAGTTCTGCCGTTGGTACCTGCTAATGCGATTACTACATTTTTTGTGATCTGACATGGCATGCTACTCATCATAGCTGTAATAAGTGCATGTGTAGGCCAACAGTTAGATGAAAACGTCCTTGCACCCAGGAATGATGAAAGGTGATACTTAATTAAACTACGTATTTAATTAAAAAACTTTTTCTCTCGTTCGTGTTCAAACCGACATTATCCACACATCTGGTTAGTAATTAGGTTGCTCGAGTTTACAAATGTCACACAAACGTAATAAGAAATCTCTTAAGTTCCAGGTTAACCTGTGCAAATTTTGTCGAGTCTGTTAAGGACTTCATATGCAAGCGGCAGATAAAAACAGAGGCCAATTAATAACGAACAAGCCCTCTCCTCATTTGCCGTATGCCAGCAGTGGCATGCAAAAGGCTGACATAAGGTGGGCTCGTAACCCTTATGCTAATCTAAAGATTCCTAACCTGTCAAACTGGGACCCAGCAAAGAATCTCTAGGAGTGTTTAGAGAAACACTCTCTCACAGTAAGAATGACCTCCAATTATAAACCAGGGTTTAAACATCCACCGTGGCCTCTAAAACTATTTTACTTACAATAGCTGTTCAAGTGCCTTCATTCTAAGCATTTTGAAACTGTTGTCCGTGGACACACAAGTACCCATTAAGGCACAATAATGGGTCTGTGGACAGGTATGTTTCCTTATTTTTTATATTTAATTGCTAGAATATAATGTAAAACCGTCATAAAATATAAACTTATCTCTGTGGAACAATGCAGTATCGCAATGGAACCAGGACACTGCAAAGGGTATAAAGGCACCCAATTAAAAAACTAGGTCACCGTTAGTTTAACATACTAATGTTTGTTAATGTTATTAACGGAAGATGTTGCACAGTCACTGCAAAAATGTGAATGGTGAAGCACAAAAGATGAGTCACATCCACATCAGAATTCAATAAGAACTGCTGTCAGCCATAATTTCAGGTTTGTTTGTCACTAGGACGGAAAGATACACAAGGGTCCAACAATCAAAGCACTGAAGCTCCACTGATGTTACATCCCAGCCCTTATAAATAAAACAAGAGTACAAAACAAACCTATTTCTTTCCAGATGATTTGGTTTCACGAGAAAGCAGCTCGGAAACCAAAAAACAGCTCTCCACACAGGTGCAACAATGTGGATTAACAAACAACATGATGTTCCTAGAGAGCACACGGCGTCTCAGGTTTGTTCATGTTTTCCTAAACCTTGATCGTTAAGCCTGGTTTGTGTCTGCCACTCTTGTAACTGAAAGCCGGGGAGACATACTTGGGCAATAAATTGGGCCAGCACATCAGTATCTACTGCAGATGAACAATGTCGGAATTACAAACGATAAGGCAAAACTGAATGGCATTGTTGTAAAAACATAAGCAATTGTATTTAACAGTACCTGACACATGACATTATAGGCACATCTGACCTTCTGTTCGTTCTTCCCTTTTATATGTTTGGAATATGAATCATCTAACAGTGAAACACAAATGTTAAAACGAACTTACAATTACCACGGCATAATCTGTATCTAAAAAAAAAACATTTGCATATCTAATCTTAAAGCAAATACAAAGTAGATTACAGTGGCGTCTTGTTTTAAGTCAATCCCTGGAATCAAGAAATATAAATGTTTGTTGACTCCTAATTTATGTTTTCTTTGCTCTTTTGATTTCATAAAAAGAAAATAAAGCATGTGATCAAACGGACCTCAACTGAACAGTTCAAAGACTGCTCTGTATGAATGACCGTCACTATGCATGAACATCTTTTCATTAATTAGTGTTTGACTATAATACAGTTTGTGTATAATTAGAAAGCAAAGTTATCAAGAGATATCACAGAGATAAAAAGTGGCCAAAAGATTAGATTCAAGAATGAGAGATTTTGATCTGATAACAAAAACATAAAAATCATAAAATCTGTGTTAACATCAATTTTGACCGGCAAACAAAACTGTAACAGACCATTAGGGACCTTACATTAACCTGAAGAGGTATTCAAAGTATTTATGATAAACAAGCAACAGATTATTATGATGATAAATAAAATTATTATTAAAATTATGATAAATAATCATCCATACAAGCCTCAATTACAATTCCCCCAAACATGCTAGGGCAGAAAGTCTCTCACAAAGTTAAAAATCTATTTAAAGTCTAAAATAATTGTTGTATGCCAGTAAACTCCACCGTTTTTGATTGTGCGACCTCAAAAAAGAAAATCCAATTCAAATACATTACCAGAACTCCGTTTATAAAAATGCTCTCTCTGTGGTAACTTGTTGGATACACCAGATATTTTATGGTTTCAAAAGATATGTGGATAAACAACGTTATTATGAGGAACAGCGAAAACATTTCACTTTTTTAATTGCACATCTTTTGTCAAGGTTTGTCTTAAGCTTTTGTCGTGCTCCCACCTTGCGGGCAGTTGCTGGTGTTTGAATTAAAAGTATATGTTGTATTCACTACTGGGAACACACAAAAGCGCGTAATATCGAGACAAAGAAAGCGAATTTGACATTTATCATATTCATCAAGGCTGGAGGCAGCAACAAACACAAAAACTTCGTATGTTTCATTAGGCTGTTTTGCAGCTCTAAGCTTTTCTCTTATGCGCGTGGAATAACAAATGAGACGCAACGTCCAAACACATAAAATCAGCCACTGCAGTCATTCATAACATCCAAACAAGTATGCAATTTCTATACAGATGAACATAAACAGACTTACCATCCGAAATGAATATATAAAGCAACAGAGTTTCCAACCAAGACCGCATAACGGACATTGTAGTTTCCTCGAATAAATCCCGTTTGCGAAGATAAATAACAGCGCTGATTTAAAAGCAACGTCTACAGTCCAGCCGCGAATCCCGTTTGAATGCGAGGCTGGTGAACTTTGACGAGAGATATCGCGTCCATTACGGAATACCAAACCAGTTACAAGACCGTGTCGATCAGCGACCGAAAGCGAAATCTCGAGCCTTCGAGAGAGAAAAGTTACAGGTATCCGGCTCAGGTGTCTCGCTTCCCACGCTTATCTCTCCCGGTAATCCACGCGACATGGACTGTATCCAGAGATATTAATTTAAACTGTAATTCCGTGGATGTTTGGATGTCCGAAGCGCCAGGTTTGGTATGGCAACAGCACAATGTCAGTGTGTTACACAAGACTGAAATCCAGAGAGCTCGTTACTTTAATAATCTGTCGGATTGATGCATCAAACACTAAACGTGTTCCTTTAATGTTAGATGGTAAGTCTTGATTTCTTTGTTAATGTTGCAGTGACCTTCACTTAAAAGCGATGTGTTGTATGGTAAGTGGGTGAGATCCGTTTCCCTGATGCATGCACTGAAGTTCTCCGATGAACCGAACCGTGGGCCAGCAATGGGTGAACACCAACGTTAAAGCCCTCGTTGACTCCGTCGAAAAGTGCTTTCGTCCTTCGTGAAGTCCATAAGATGACTTGTAATTCTTCTCAGGGTGAGCTGAGGAGCTGAACAACCACTCACGGTGAACTACTGCACACGACAGCCTCCTTTAGCACTGATATCAGTGTACGAAGCGTACCGCTCCCGTTTATTTAAACTCCGAGGACTCGCGAAAAAGCCAAAACGACAGTCTTCTTAACAATGCCGTGCTCCAGTCTGTAAAGAAAGAATCAGTAGACTCCGCTTCATTGTTGAAAGTACAGGTTTATTTCTGTCACACGGGCTAACTTTGCGTTTAAACAGCAGTCGCGCTGTCAGCGGTGCGTTGCGTTGCGTCCAGGACGCGTAGTTGAGTAGCGCGTGAATTCCCTGACGCCTCTGAATCACTTCAGTTCACTGCGGTCACATGACACGCGTCTTTACGATCAGAGACCGCTCTGACGTTTCAATGCGTCTGGGGTGCGTTTCATAAATGCCTATCCAGGTCATATTACACATCAAAAGAACAAGAAAATATATTTTTCATTTTGTACCGTTGCATTATTTTAAGGTTTATTTACTTTTTAGTTTATTTGTAATATCCATTTTCTCGATTCTCATTACTGTAATACATTTTTAAGACCATTTTGTCGTAGAATACATATTTAGTACATTAATGTACATTAGCGTACGTGCTGTTATGTCTTAATTTTACGTGATACGTAACAGGGTAATAAAAAATAAAACGTATACAAACTTTACTGTTAACTGTTGATTAATGAATAATATGAAACAATATCGTTTGCATTACGAGGGGTGGAGTTTCATAGTCACGAAACTTGTGATCTGTAAAATGTGCTTCATTTTCTTTAAGCAAAATCTATTGTCTTATTTTCATTTAAGATATGACCAGGACGTTTCTTGAGATTCACCTTATACACACCAATATTTAGCTATCTGCACTGTGATTGAAATGTGTGCATGTATTATTAAAGTTAACACTAGTTAACATCTCCCCTGAGTTTATACAGTACATGTGGAGTGTAGAGATGAGTGACGTTGCTTTCGTGCAGTCTGCTGTAGATCTCAGTTGCTGTTATAGAGGAATAAAACCGCACAAACATCATTAGGACAGATTTATCTTAAACGTGTAATGCATAATTTAGCAGAATCCTAAAACTAGTTTCATGAAGTTTGAGGTGTCACGCGACAGTGACATCTCCTGGCGGGCCACATTATTAAGGTCGCGTGCAGTCTCACACCGTTCTGAAATAACTATTTTTCACATACACTTTATGTAAGAAATGGTTGTAAATTTTTGGTGTCTATTGATCGAGTTTAATGACATAAACACATGGCTTTGATAGTTGAAGTGTCAAGATGAATGCCTACATAATGTCTTTTGTATGTGTTGCTGACAATAAAAAGGAAAAATATGTACAGGGCTATAAAAAAATATAGACACAAAAATGAAGCAGTGCTCTTTTTCTTCCAGTGAGAATAGAAAGCACACTTTTAACATACACTTGAATGCTTTGACTTTTTATTTATATATTTTTCCATAACTAGAACATCTGTAACTCTTTGGTGCTGCTGTTCTCCTAGTGTAGCACTGATGGCTTTGTTTTCAATGCGAGACTGCGTACAGAAGGACATTGGTTACTTTTGCAATAGACATTGCATTGTCCCCTTGTAGTACACACTGTTACCTCTGGGTAATGGCCCTAGGACCGGATTTTAGACTACTCACATTGATTTATATCTCAGATATTAACTTTGTTATACCCTCATTCCTCCCAGCCATTTAGATCTAAGGTTACAACATAACATTAGCCTCTTTTGTCTGCTTATATAGCCACAGGTTTGAGAAGCAAAAGGGAAACAATTGATGTCGATTCTAAACCTTAAAATAGTTAGCAAAATGTAGCTGCTTGTCAAGAAGCAGCTCGTCCTTTAAGGATTACAAACACAGTCTAAATAAAGAAGAGACTGTCTTTGCTTGCACAATCATTACATTATAGTTATGGTGTAATATATTAATGAGCCAAGCAAAAAGGTGCCAAGCTGTCAGCTTCAGTTCCAGAAGCATTTAACATGTTACTTGGAGAAGGCCAATGAATTATTCTTCATTGCTTTGATTTCTCTTTCTCAGAGAAAAGAGAGCATGGACACATGGTTAGGTTGTTTGAATGTTTCTGTTTTGCTGTTGTTTTCTTTTTCAAGTGCACACCTAATTGCACCATATTCGGTTGGCAGAAGAGCATTTCGAACGTTTCAGACCATTAATGTGTTTTGACTCACTTACGTACTTTTTGCTCCGCCTGAGGTTCGTAAATCACATCTGATCAATAATTCAAGTCGTCTCTTTTTCTTGATTTTTAAAAAGAGAGACATGCCAGAGTTGATAGCCATCACAATCATTCAAGAGATTTGTATTAGGTAAAATCGAAAAGAATTGAGCAGTCTGTTGGTTGACCTATTAATCACCATTTAGAAGTCTATCAGTAATAATAGCAGTGGAAATCACATCGGCATGCGGACATGTTGATGAATCATACATTGACTGAGATTTCTGAACTGACGCTTTCTTGCATAAGCTGTCGAAAAAGGAAGTGATGCATTTTCCTAATCAATATAAATTATGCATCATTAAATCAACTGCTATGTAAGAAAGCTTTTGACATAATTTGACTAAAGTTTCTTGTACAAAAAGACCTATTTAGTCTGCAAAACCATGTAAGGTCACCAAAGATCAGACAATAGTTGTTTTATGCATATGCCTAGCCGACACTAAATCCTTCACGTTGTACTGTACAATGCTCTTACATTGATGTAATTATGTTTTAGTTCTTAAATTATATCCGTTTTGTATTAAATTATATGTTTATATATTGTTAAAAATTATTTTTAAAATTTTACAGTATATTTTATTTTTGAACAAATACCCAATCATAACCTCATTGTACTGAAACTAACAAAGTAATGATGAAGTGATATCAGTATAACCATTTCCTTACCAAATAGTGTTTGTGATGCCATTCAGACTAACCATACTGTACAACCTATGTTATGGAATCTCACTTAGGATGGTTTAATACCTTATATAGTTCACGCTAGTGGACAATTGTATAGTTTTCTAAATTTTTATGATACTGGTTAAACTGTGGTCAGGGCTTTCCATTTGAATTATTTAACACCCCATGGCATATTAAGCATCAAATGAACATTGATCTGGCCACCTCTTTCTACGCTCTTAGAGATAATGTGATGAAAAATCAGCAGTTTCTTCAACTTTCACCAGGCAGATTTCAACTCAATGCAGTAAAATTGCATTTGACCAGC
Source organism: Beaufortia kweichowensis (assembly GCA_019155185.1). Lineage (NCBI taxonomy): Eukaryota > Metazoa > Chordata > Actinopteri > Cypriniformes > Gastromyzontidae > Beaufortia > Beaufortia kweichowensis. Next base: position 3,421,895 of record CM032795.1, on the reverse strand, counting down.
TTGAAAACCAATATATATAATATAGATCATCTGAACAAGTGCTGTGCCTAACAGTAAATAAACTAAACACACACGTTTTCATATCTTTACTCACAAACGGCCTCTAAATGATTAATTAGCGCATGAGTCAACAGATATAATACATTGACTTTTATGCAGCATAAGGAGAATTATGAATCAATACCACCCATCTTTGTGTATTTAGCAAAAAGTGTTCTATTGGCTTAAGGTTGGTCCCCATTGGTCTTCATTACAGTAACAGCACGCCTATTAGCTTTAATGCTTTAAAAACGACCTCTTTCATAAACAACAATTGTATTAATTAAGCCCGCTGCTGTTGTGAGTATCAGTTATGCGTTTCCGTGACTTGACACAAATGATTATGAAGAATCCCAGCTTGATCTATTTGTAACTGTGCTACCCTGCATCGATGTGTGCTGTGTACTCATCTCTAACCCCATCCATTATCATTTCTAACACTTTCTCTTCATTTAGTCACTGCAGGTCATTAGGATTTAGTGGGTCACATATTTTAGGCACACACATATATGTATAGTGTGTGTGGTGGCTAGGGATGCAACAATACAGTTAGCCCACGGTTCAATACATACCTCGTTTTTTTTAACCACGGTTTTCGGTTCAGTTCGGTTCTGATGGCTTGACACATAAGAGTGTTTTTTGTTACTCTATGCTTAGGCAATAGGAACAGTAAGAGGTTAAGAAGAAAAAATAAAAAAAACGATTTATTGCAATACTCCTTTATTTTACTTTAGAAAAGTCCACTAGTTCCTAGTGTATTGTATAATATAAAATAATTTTTTATTTTAAAATGAACACTGACATCTCACAGCTGCTGGTAGCCCATGTACAAACTGGGGAACACATAAATTCCTACATTTTGAAAATAAACATTCATGTGAAGTTAGTAAACATAAATTGGCCATTTCAAATAAACATACTTGTACTTCAGTAAACATAAATAAACCATCTTAATTAAACTTAACAGTACTCCAGTACAGTATCCTTCATTCAGAATGTAAAGTGCAATTTCACTTAGGTCAGCTATCTATTCCTGTATTTTGAGGTTCTTCTGTAAAAAGATAAGCCTGTCAACATTTTCTGCAGACGCCGGCGCTTTCTCGTACTGTAGCGTCACTTCACCGCCGCTCGCCATGTTAAAGTGTGGAATGATGGTTCAGCGCCCCCTAACTTTAGAGCATAGTGATTGAATATTTACTCATCTCAGCTCGTAGACTTACAGGCACACACAAACAGTCAACGCGGAGAGAAATAAAATGCACATAAATTATTTAAATGTAAAACCGGAAAAACGTAATTCACAAGCGCGTATTGAACCGTGGATGTCGTACCGAACGGTTCAATATTATATTGAGAATTGTGGCATCCCTAGTGGTGGCTATAACCAAGTTTAGTAGAAATTTTAAAAAGCATAAAATCATATATTTTCCCTAAATATTTTTCAATAGCTGATAATCATACATTTAGTCAAACGAATGATACATACAGTGTTTGCAGTGGCTCACATTTCCAAAACTAAAATTAATATTTTCCTTTAAAATATCCTTTTTGTGTTCCACAGAAGAAAAAAGTCATTTTTAGAATAACTGTTTAGAATAATGAAGTTGAGTAAATAGTGAAAGAAGTTTTATTTTTAGGTGAACTATCCCTTTAAAACAAGTTACCCACCTTTTACCCACCTTAGTTAAACCATTTGAATTCTCTAATTGAGAGGCACTATAAGTATAGCTTAGATGAGTTATGCTGAGGAAAAAATGTGCCTTCACCCTTTTTCAGTACTTATGCTTTGAGTGAAAGATAACTTACTCAGACCATTTCTCTGTGCAGACAGCAGCTTTTCCCACTGGTATTTTAATCTTATTCACAGCGGTTAGCAGAAACAGACACATCAATACCACAAAAAACATACTTGGTAGAATCTTGTTGGCAAATGCCTCAGGGTATCAGCTCTGTTTTAAATGCAGATTAACATTGTAAAATATGACTTTATACCAAAAGTATTGCTTTGGTAATTCTTTTTTTGTCTACCTTTCTGCTTACCAGTTTCTGACAAGTTAATAATAAGTTATTTTGAAAAGGTCATAAATATGCATTGAATAGCAATTTATTTTTGTGTTTCTCCTATTTATTTTTAATTCAGTTTCAGTTTTTTCTATTTAGCTTCAATATAGTCTTTTTGTCCTGGGGGAAGTTTTGGAAGTCTTACTCAATGCAGCAAAATTCAATACTTGAATTAATTATGGGATCTTATAGTGACCTGACGACAATGTCAGCATAAACTTTAAATGATTTTGGATGTTTTTAATAAAACATTTTTTTAAAAATTATCACTTTTACAAATTAAAAAATACAGTTTTCAAATAGTTTTTTAAGTTACCTGTAGCTTCTGATTTACAGTCTGTTGTTCTCAACCTGATAACTGTCACAGCAGAAATTGGGTATACACATGAAAATGTGAACTACATTTTTTTTAATTTTTAGATATTAGATATTTTTTCTAAGTCTTTAAAACATTTTTTTTTTTCATTTTAGGTATTTTTATAAATTACAGTAACGTTATCTTTTTTCACCTTTTTTATTTATTTATATTTATTGTTATGAAAATTTGTCAAATATTTAATCTTGAGTCTTATACATGTCCATCAATTTTTAGTTTGTCATGATTAGATTAAAATTAAACTATGAAATATCAAAATAAATAGGGAAATAACATGGGTGTTCCTCCTGAGGAACAGTGACACTTAACAGGTTGGGATGAACCAAGCTGATCCTAGACCATGGGCATTAAACACAAATCAGTTCAGATGCATTATTGAGTAGTGCATTGAGTAAGCATTTGCTCTGGCCGGGAGAAGGATATATTGTGCAAAGTCTTACAAATCCTCAATCAGCAGGAAGAATCAAAGTTTCAATCACCTGAAGTATAGGTGTTTTATAACTTTTGTGGATATTGTCATGTCAAAAAGAATCAGCTTCTTCTTCTACCACTAAACAGATGGATGTGAAAAACGAGTCTATTATTTCTAAAACATTCATACAGTATATGATTAGATTTTTTAATGTTAACCAAAGAAAGAAAAAAAATGTATTACATTGTGGTGTCAAAAGACAAGTTCACCCAAGTTACATCACATTTAAATTAATATGCGCCCACTCTCTCATTCAACTCAAAGCTTGACTTGAAACAACCCTATTTTAATGAAATTAAATCCACCAGACACATTCCTTGAACTTAAATGAAACATTTCCCGCTCGATTTATTCCAAACTTCCAAAAACATTTGATGCTGACACCGTCAATGGGACTGAGTATGGCTGCATGTTAAGTCTGTTAAGGCAGTGATTATCGTTTCTTATCCATGTTGGTCACCAATCGTTTGGTATGTTGTACAGTACGTAAGCAGGATACATTATGTAGAAGATGTTTTGTATGAAATGCATAGCTGTAAAGGAGTTTTACAGAAAATTCTTTAAGGTTTGTAGAGAGAAACACTATAAACCTTTGCATAAATGCTAGACAAATACAGAAATTAATCATTTTTGCTCTTATATTTAACCATCACTCCCACACTTTCTATTACTTTTGTAACTTTTTTGCCACCAGCCCTAATTCATTTCTGACCTTTGGTCCATTTAAATAACAGATCTGTTTTTCTCAATATCAAATGACACATTTCTTGTTTACGTCGAGATGTTTTTGAACTTCTTTTTGGAATAGTTTAATTGAGTGAATATGGTACACAGAGGACTTTGGACCGTCCTATAAATAAAAGCAGAAATCTTTTAGCAGTAGCACTTCTTTGGTTGCACGGCTTTCTAATGGTTTTTAAGTGCATGAATGCAGTGACATCCATAAAAATAAACATCTACCGGTGGTTGAAATGATGACATACTATTCTAGTGCAAAGTGATGACTGCCAGAAATTCTCCGTCTACCTTCAGATCATGCTAGAATAAATAAATGTAACATAATGGCAGGCTGTCCCATCCAGCAATTTAATATTTGAAGAGGTTTTTTGTTAAACAGAGCTCCGTAGTGTTATGTCAAAAGTGAGTGGATGCTAACCTGTTTAACTAAGAAAATAATATGCATGATGATAGTATAATGTCTTCATTGCTAAAGGTTAGTCACATACTGCACCAAACTTTCTCGACACCAGTTGGCACAGTATTATGTTGATGGGCTTTTATTTTAAATGTTACAGATCTTGTTTACTGACCAAACAGAAACAGTATCGATCTATTTGACATTTTGTTCTGACAGTCGCTTTGGCAAGATGGTATACAGTGTCTTACCTGCCACTCGGGCTTGTTCATCGGACCTCATGCCAGAATACAGAACTGATTAAAATTTCATTTGAGCCACTTTATTCTTATTCATGATCAATAAATAAAGACTTCAGCAAAGAAGCTTTAGTGCTTATGGTTGGACATTTGGTCATTCCCAGAAGCTGAAGTTTTGCCAGTGTGGGAAATATTTTTACCATGTACCCATTATAAGCATTAGAAATGTCCATTTCGAGGTCCATTATAGCACAGATTTATGAAAGATTACTCCTGAACTCAGATTTGTAGGTGTAAAGAACAAAAATGTACCGAAAAATTGGACATTATTTACTCCTCGTGTTATTCAAAATATCTTGAATGACTTTTTAAGAACATGCTGGCGACTCTCTTCCATGTAATGAGAGAGAATTAGGATGAAGAAGGCACTTTTAAAACATCTTCAGAAGCCCTAATGGATTTAGTGGCAAAACAGTTCACCACAGATCAGATTAATGTCTCTCGTCCCTGTGTTAATGTACGAGATGACAGAATCATGATGCTGAATGACGTGTTATGTTACATAAAAAAGCTCATTGATGGCATTATTGTTTACTTTTTAAGCTGTCTTTGTTGTTGTTGTTTTGCAAGGTTAACTGTTGGAAATTAATTGCTTGACAGTACTGTATTCTAGCAGTCTTTAGACTCTTTTTAGACAATACAGCTAAAACAATACAGCTTTTTGATTGAGTATTGATAATTCATCCTTTACTTGCATAATTTCTGTTAGCATCTGTGAAACAGTTGTTGAGTCAAGAACAGAAAGACAATTGAGAGTTGATACCATACCAACAGTTACCATAGCAATCCTAATATGAAGACTTGAGACATGTTCATTGCAGAATTTATTTGGTAACAGACTGTAATTTGTTGTGAGCATTTGTTTTGTTACATTAGTAAGAAGACAATAATTTGACAATGATTTTTCTTATTAATAAGCAAAAATTATGTTGACTTTGGACTTGTTTCAAATCTAATGAGCTGCTTTTCTTGCAGAATCCTAAATAAAAAGGAGCTTAATAGGTGACCACAATAACACTGTACCTGTGGCTTGCAAATAATTTCAGTACAAGTGTCCAGAAGCGAGTGAAGCTTAAATATATATAGCATTCACAAATACAAATTTTGGGTAAAATAGTGTTTTTATTTATTGATAAAAGATAAAGTTACATCTTCCTGTTTCATCATTCTGAAGTCAATGGGTTTATTATTGAATGTTTTTGTTGGTAAATGCCTAAAAATAAGTCTGTGGTTAACACGAGCTCTAAATATTTTTACGGTTTATTCTATAACATAAAACTCAGCAGTAATGTCCCACTAGTGAGTTTTTAAAGTTTTATCGTACTTTAAAAAAGGTGTTTGCTAACAAGGTGCTAAATGGAATCACATCAAGGTTGGGGACATTAAACGTCATTGTGCATAAAAATATAATAGCTGAAAAACAGTGCAGCATGGTCACAAAACACAATACAGTGTGGATGGAGATTCTTCAACAAACTTTAAAAAGCTTTTTATCTCTGATGATTGTATTTAGGCTTTAAAATATATAAACGTTATGTTCATTTGTAAAGATTGTCTTAATTGATAAAACGTGTGTATTGTAAACCGTTTTCGATAATCCAAAAGCCTAAAAACATCCATAGGCTTTTTGTCGAGGGAACCAGTGCTCTACCAACTTCCAGGTTGGCATACAAAAATACATCATCCCCGCGGCACTCTTTGAAGTGTTTGGATCACACCTATGATGCTTCAAAATGCTGCCTCCAGAGGTTTTGAAACGGATCCTGGGTGAATTCCAATTGGAAGTGAGCATCCCTATTCTCACTTTAAAAAGCTGACCCCTTTAAGTAAGAACTCTGGAGGGATTAGTCTAATTATGTCTTATAATAATGTGGCCGTCTGGGACACACTTAGCAAAGGGAACAATGAGAAAACAACTCCTTGAACGCCCCTTCTTGTGGCGTTCCCTTCCTGCAGTTTGGATGCTGTTCGGAAATCATATCTCATATTCAGTGCGTGATTTGGAATGCATAATAGTCATTTTTCTTAATTAAAAAAATCATTTCCCAAAGTCTTAATGGCAGCAAAGCTTAATTTTAGCCCATCTGGTCCTCCAGGCCATTACAGTTACATGACTTTAGTCATCACTTATCAGCAAAATAACTTGTTGTTGTTTGGTGCTGACAGCTAAGAATAGAATAGAGCACATTGAATGCATTGCTAGTGTTGTACAATTTTGGTTCACTTGGGAATCCGGATCTGTCTGTAAGATAGTAAACTACAGCCTTTGGCCATTATGCTGTCTCATAAACTGTCCCGGTCCCCTCTCTCATTATCCTCTCACTCTGTCCACACACCCAGAACTTGCAATTAAGCCTGATCCGATATAGAGCCGCTGGCAAAACTTTGGAAATGTTACTTTTTAAATATCCCATTGGGAGAGATTGGTCATTGATGAAATATCATTGATGGATGAAACGGCACCAAGTTCTAAAATCATCTCTGCCTGATGAGGTCTTTTATAAAATGTTTTGTATGATTAGATATGGTTAGGTGTAAAATGTGTTTTCAATGGCAGGTATGGCCGATCCGTGAAATAGATGGTCACGCAGGGTTGCGTATGATGTACAGACATGGTATGGATATTTTTACATGGTATGGAAAATGGTTTTAACTACCGTGTCCATGGAGGCCATGTTTTGAGTAGTGCAACAAAATCTTAATTTGTCTATTAGTCATATTATTTGTTATATTATATGAAAGTGTTGTTATCATAATTTATGATTAAATTAAATTACATTTACAACAGTAGCAGTCAAAAGTTTGAAAACACTCACTCACTGTTTTGGGTGTGTCTAAATTGTTCCCACAATTTAGAATAGTGAAAAAGTAGTTAACCATGTAATATTTTTTGTCTAGAATTTGCAAAAATTAAACTTTTGTTTTTGGCATTTTATCATCCAACCTCTTGAGATCTCAAGCTGAGAAGCTTTTTAAACAGCACTGAAGACATTTCTATCTATGCTGAACTCTTATTGGCTGCTTTTTATTCATTATTTGCTCCAAGCAAAATATTTTTTAAATACTTTTAAACTAATTTGTTTTTTCTAATTAAAGAAATTAATATGTTCTGTACAATTATATTTTTACTACAAAATATACAAAAGTAATTTCAAACATTGAAATATTACACCTTCAGATTAAAAGATTTATTTTCTGAATTGTGTCTAAACTTTTGACTTTTGACTGTATAAACATGATTGTAGTTTGGTGGTTTAAATATAACACACCAGCACATCTCCTGATGTTGAATCGTTTGTATTACATCATACTGTATGGCTACTGTAAAATTTTGTAATCATTGCTTTAGTACTTGCAATATTTGAGATCACATACTGTATATACAAGCAGTAAATTTGATCAGCGTGTCTATGTTTAAACTATAGAGATGGTGTCCAAAACAACAGAGAAATCATAGGAGCGACACATCATCATCATCATCAGTTTGTATCTATGGCAACTGTTCGGCTGAATGAGCAGTAGTGATCCAGTCTCTCTCTCTCTCTCTCTCTCTCTCTCTCTCTCTCTCTCTCTCTCTCTCTCTCTCTCTCTCTCTGCTCTAATTCTGATCTGAGGCCAGTTGTGCAGTTAGCTTTCTAATGAATAAGGGCAGTGTTTACATGGAGGAAGCTGGTCATGGATCAGTACAAAGAAGAACTAATGACCAGCAGTGTAAAAGCAGCTCCTATTGCAGCAAGATTAAAGTCATAAAATTATCATTTACATTCTGTATTGACTTTCTCCAAGACTGCTACATCTGATTGGCTCTAAGTAGAAGAGAAACACTTATTTCCGCAGTTCGTGCAGGTGGCCAGCGTTGGCATCAACAACCTCTCAAATGCAGCTGTGTGAGGAAAAGGCACTGACTAATTTAGTTTGATGACAGATAGGAATTAAAGGTACAGTACATAAGATCTGATACTCTTGAGGAGTTGTAATAATGAAGTTTATTACGGTTAGGCTCACTACTTATTTTGGGTCATAATTTATTCAGGTAATCACCTGTGAATTTTTCTTTCAATGTTGTATAATTGTTAATGGAGGAATTGTAATTCACAAACATCTTTTGATTACATGCAGCTGATGTGCTAACAGTTTAGAATTACCATAAATGTAAGTGCTTGAGTCACTGTACTTCATCATGATTTCAGCATTGCTTTTTGGAAATGTTAACTTTAATTTGTAACAATAGTAGGCTATTTAAACTAGTTACTAATTGCTTAGAAAATTGTTTAAAACTGTGGTTATTGTGATGAGACCATAGTGAATTTCAGACCACTAAAGTACAACAAACATATTTCACAGGGGAGTGTGTAAATTTAAATAAAAAATCTTTGCAAATAACTTTTTGACTTTTTCCCTCCATCACTTGTGCAACAGACTTTGCACAATTTACAAACTTTAACTAAGTCGATTGAAAAATTTTGATGTAATTTTGAGATATCTGAAATGTTTTACACTGCATTGCCAGGCAAACAGGTGGCCCCGCCCTGAACTCCTGTGATTGGTTAAGGCAAAAAATTGACAACAGGCCACAAAAGCTACTAAAGGTTAGGTTTTATTTATTCAGAACTAATTCTAAATTCTTTCCTCATAAAAATGATTTGGATTTAATTTGATTTGATTTAAAACAGCTAATAATTGGTCAGTGTGATTCATTTGTCTTTGTGGCGAGACGCCTCATCAGTCACTACAACAGACATAAAGCAATGTATTTGAATTATAACCACTATAAAAATGGACAAACTCGACTGGAGCCTGAACGTGGTTGACTTTCAGTATATAAATAACTCATAACTTTTTAATGTCATAAATGTCAGACATACATTTTAAATTACGTTGAAAGTTAAACAATTACAATATATTTTCAATATTTTTTTGTCTAATTTGAATGTGTTTAGGATAATTGTTTCAAAAAAAAAAATTAAATATATAAGTTTTTTAAAAGCATCTGCCACATAAATAAAATTACAATATATTTTCATTTTCATATTTTTTTGTTCTAATTTTACAAAACTGTAGCTCAGCAAAATGTAAATGTGCCAGTGAAATTAGAACATGGTGTTCACTTCTTTTATTTTCATACAAACCGCAATGCCAAGGTCATGGGTTTTCCATCCATTAAAAGTCGATTGCAGATACTCCAAAAAAATGTCTAGTATAATGCAATATAAGTTGCTTTGGGTAAAAGCATCTGCCAAGTGCATAAATGTAAATGTAAATTTAAGAAGAATAATTTCTTTATCTGGTTCAGTCATTTGCAGAGTTATACCATTTAGTATTCTTCTTGTGTGGTTTCTTCTGTCTATCACCCTTCATTACAAAACTGAAATGCAAATCATTAGCAAAATGTAAATGTGCCAGTGAAATGTGTATGAATTTTTATGGTGTGTTGTGACTAAAACATAACAAGAGACACCACGCAACCAATGAGATTTTGACCTCCAAAAGCTAAACATGTAGCTTCACTTAATCTTTCTTTCATTTTCATACAAAACCCATTGCAGTAATGTGGATTACTTTAATGATAGTGTAAAATAGAATGCAAAGCATGAAAGAAAATTATTATATTACAGAATATTAACTCTTTTTCTACATTTCTACAGAGCAATTTCCATCCATTAAAAGTCGATTTCGCCGTTTTGTTTCCAACACCAAAGAGAAAGACTTAAAAGCAACACGTCTCTGCAGGGTTGACTGGCTGTTTCTATTAGTTTCTTCCCAGTGTTGGGAGAGATTAGGTGCTTTGCAACCATACAGTCGAGAACATTTTCATGCAGGGCTAATTCTCAATAAATTCACACACAAAATTAATCTCCAGTGCCAGCGCACCATAGAAATTGCCTCTCTAAGATCCCTCTACTGAGCAGCACTAAAATAATATTCATAACTAATTTGCTAGCCCGAGATAGCTGCTTTGATGTTGCTTTGTGACCGGATCTTTGGAACAGGGCATGTTAAAGGAGGAAGAGCCAGGAGTGTAATGACACTGTTGGAACCATGCCTGTAGGACGACCTTTGGGCCATACTTAGATGAGTGCCAGAAGCAGAGCAGTCTTGATGCAACAGACTGTAGCTTTAGGGCTCTCAACACTAGGGTAGGTCCCAAGCACATACCTTAATAGGAGCATGCGATGCTGCTATAGCTGCTACACCTGCACAGTAGTAGTGTATATATCGCTTCACGGGCTGAGCACCATGCAAAGAAACACTGTTCCACTAATCTTGGTACATTCAACACGCTCCTCACTACTGCACTGGCTGATAATTCCTTTTTCGTTTTATCCATGGGTCTGCCGATGATACAAACTGCTGGTTTGTCAACAAAAGACATGCAAATCTGCATGTTGGCAATCATTATGCTTGGCTAACCATGAAATTGTCTGTTTAACATATCGTTGCCCATGAGGTCTTTTGCCAACGAGACAGATAGAGCCCTAGATAAAGAATGGGGCAACAGGAACTTTGGGTTTCTGTTCCCTGACCCGCGTCGATATAGCTTAGGGATCAGCTAGGAAGGCTAGGGTCAATCAGATGTTGAAAGGCTTTGGCCAATTCCACTGATTAAAGCAACAATAGTGCCTTGAATAAATGAATAATATACATAAATAAAAACACCCTGTAAAAAGGGCTCACTACCGGCTCACCCTGTAACGTCCGAAGCTATGGAATTCTGTCTAAAAGGAATAGGGAGCCCAGCTTGTATGCTGATCTATGAAAAGGGAGTGGAGGCCCCTACCTTGAAGTGTGAAAGTCGCCGGATGACGAGCCTCTGTCTGGCGAGATCACCGCTCTCATGCGTGTGGAGTTAAGATATCCGACTGCCTGGTATGCTCTTAGGGCGAAGTTGATCATTTATAAGTGGCTAGGAGGAGGGATCTGTGATGGTGTCCCGTTGTGAAGAAACAGGTAATTCAGGATGCGATATATGAAACATCCATGTTCAAGAGCTAGGGACACCCCAAGGGAAGGACCGTGTATTGATAAGCCACACCTCGAAGGCTTAACTCAATTGCCTGTGGTGGGGGCAGAATTGAAAGTAAGCATGGACAGAACCAATCTCCTGGGCCAGAGGATCTGTTTCATACTTAAATTTCAGTTCTGGGCCTAGCCCTAGATACATGAGATACATAGATAAATGAGCTCAAAATATTAATCAATTTCTTTCACATTTCGCATCATAAGACATTTATTAACCCATTGCAGTAATGTGGATTACTTTAATGATAGATGTATGAGCTTTATATAAGCATTTTGAATGCTGTATAAAAGGGGAGTAACATGGCTCTGTGGCCCAGGGCTATTTTATTAGAAACCACGAAGAGCCATTATATTACAGCTGGGATGGTGTAAGAATAAGTAAATGATGAGAGGCACGCCCAGCGAGTCGATGTTGTCCTACACGGGCTTAGAAGGGTGTGCAGCTTTGATCTCCAGCCGATAGGGCGGGCAGAGACAGCGCCGCCACCCACTCATCCAATGGAGTTGTCATAACTTCTTCTTCGATTCTTTCAAGGGAAGGATAAACCAGAGGCGGCCGAGTATGGGATGACCTTTGGGAAGGTCGTGGACCTCTTTGAAGAACTTTCATCTTGACGTTGATTTAGTTTGCACAAATCCTCAGGAGAAGACAGTTAGCTCCTTCTACAGCTATAAAAAATAGACTAACATGCCTTGACTGTTTGGAGGCCAGCAAATGGAGCCCGACAGCGAACTCCTCACTCTCCGGCTAAAGACGCTTATCAAATTATCACCATCTCGCCTTGCAGCCGCCAAGGGACGCTGGTCTGGGTGTTTCAGTAGCAGGAAGTGCATTATTACATATCCTCTCTCCGCCTCCGCACGGGTTCGTGCACAGAAGGAGGCGGAGTAGTGCGGAATCGCGGTCCTGACAGCTCCTCTTCCCGTTCGAAATCCGCTGAAGCCGCAGAGCGAGGACTCATAACCTCGCGAGTGAGAACAATCCGTTTCTTTGAGCCGCCAGCGTCTGCTGGCGTGAGCGTGTGAAGAGCGACTGAGTGCTTACTCAGCGGCGCAGCGGTAAGCTCTGCCGGCTAGGCGTAGCGGAGGCGCCGGCATCCAAGCTACCCGCTGGTGCTTCCGCCGCGGGTTCGTGCTCATGGAAAGAGGGACAGATGGAGGAGGGAGACTGAGGCGTGGGCGTTCTGCGCTCCCGCCCCAAGACCCGAAGAGACCAGAGGGCTTGCCTTCTCTGGAATCCAGCGAGGCTAGAAGCGATCTCCGATGTCCCTGCGTCAGTGAGGACAATCGTTGATCTTTAGATCTCGAAGCCCGGGTCGGGCGGATTCGATCAGGCGGATCTAGCCTGGAAGACCTGGAGCACGCCATGGAGTGAAAGTAAAGCCGCCTGTCAGCGGAGGCATGTTGCTTGAAGGGTGAAGACGTCCGATGGCGGAGCGGCATTTGCAACAACGCCCGTTTAATGGAAATTGCTCTATGGAAATAGCTCTTTCAGAGTTGGCGCCCGGATGGCGGGCAGGCAGAAGCGGGACCGTCAGATCTGTTTGCGGGGTGAAGACGGCAACAGATCCAATCCGCTGCTTAGCTGTTCAACGGCGGCAGGCGTTCTCAAAGAATTGTGTGGAGTCACCGGAGCAGCCTTCAAGATGTAGCGTCGTCGCTGAAGGAAGAAGATCTGAATCCCTATGGCGAAAGCGGAAGGCGCTTATATGCTCGAATATAGCCCCGCCCATTTTGGCGACTTCTCTAAGAATTTGCATGCTGCTTCGCCATAGGTTCGCGAGCACCGCTGGGAGAGCCATTGGTTTGAACGACGCCATTGCCGAGCCATTGGCTCAAGCAGTGAGCGCCGAGCTCAACGGCATTTCCGCAGTCAAACTAGAAAAAAGGAGCTTTTTTCCTGCATAGCGTCTTCGACGATAAAGTGAAGTATCGAAAGGGAACTATTCTTTCACGGTAGATGATTTGGGAAGACATCTTTGACTTTATCAGTTGTTTAGTTTGCACAAATGAACAGTTAAATACAGTAAAAAAATAGACTAACACTTGACTGTTTGATCCAGCAATCGCTAATTATCAAATTATCACCAATGCTTTAAGTAGCAGGAAGTGCATTATTACATAGTCTCCGGCTGCGGTTATCATTAAATGGTTTGATGATTTGATTTAAAGTTATGCACTTAAGATACTCCTGAAGTGCCAGACAGGTTATGTCTACCTTGTTCTCCTATGAGACTGACTGAGAATGAACTGGAACAAAACCATTCAATCTATGAACTCTCATATTACCTGAGCCAATTACTGTAATCACGTCCCTTGTGTTGCATTTCAAATGAATCTTCATCTTGACAATAGATGATGTTCAAAGCAATGCAAAAGAATTTTGATTATGTAGCTACACAATTATACGAAAGTTAAGTGTTTTTAATGTCAGTTGTTAAATTAGTGTCTGGGTAGCAGTGTGTTTATTTTTTTAACTTTATAAATGCATTTCACATCTGGTATAAACATTTCACATCACAGAGAAAACAAATACTTGAAATTAAAGTTTCAACAACTTGGGCTGTTACCTTTAAAAGTAAATCAACATTAAATACAAAAGTTGGTCTAAATTATGAAATTATAAACATAATAAATGTTCTTTTGGAATAAACTGAAAAATTATAACTAAAGTTATACTATCTACAATTATAGGATGAGGATTTATGTAAAAATAAAAACTTACATAAATGAAAATCTATTTGAGAAAATCCTTACCAATATACTGTGTCCAAACAGGGATATCTAGAGTATTGTGTAATGTTTCAATGATGTTTGGGCTTTAAGTGTCTTTTAACAGTATGGGTTGTTTTATATGTGTAATTAAATGTATAACAAGTAATTCTCAACAACAAAGACAAAATTAAAGTGAGGTGGATAATTACAATGTTTTTCTGTTATGTTTTCCTATTTTTAATGTTATAATCTCACTGTTTTGAAAGTGCAGAAATTATTCCTGGTTAGTTTTATAAATGTCTAATGTACAATAAATATTGACTGACCAGGCAAAAGTCACTTTTCCTCACATCAGAAGCAAATGATAGATGAATAATAACGGTGTAAAGCTAACCTAACCCTGGTTATTAGCCTACACTTTAAACGTTTTCACTTAAATTTGATTGGTTGAATAGAATTTTGTCCAACAGCTTGGCATGCTGTCACCAGTATGATGATATTTGTTTTGTTTAGGGTTGCCAGGGTGTTGCCATTTGGCACTCTGAGTGCTTTATAAGTGCATTTCCAAGTAATTTGTTCCTACAGTTTAATGTTTTGTGTGATTTCTTGACCAGTTGAAAGAACCCAACCACCCTAGTCCCTAGATGTGCGTAGTGGATGAACATATAATGGAGTTTTGTCGTCCAACAAGCGTAAAAGTTATTGCAAACCTCTCCTCAAGTCGAATCCAACAAAAAATCTGAGGTATGATTCATGTCCCTAGCACAAGCGATGATGTGAGCAATAATAGTTTAGGTTAGGAGTTTGTTGAAACCCCTGCAGTACATTTATCAGAACACTAAACCACAAACAAGTGGCCAAATGATTGGGTACAGTAGAACCCTTTTGGAGAGAAACCGATGAGAGAGCAATCTCTATATCTGACATTGAGAGGCTGAAATGAAGAACGAGTTTCAGTCCAAAAGAGAAACCTACCCCGGGGGTGCTCTCATTAATTAGATTATATAATTACAAGGTGACTAACCTGGCTCTCCACACTAAAACGCGGCCCATCTCCTCTGTAAATGGGCTATGCTCTGTCATTCTAAGTGACAGTACGCAATCTCAAGGTAACGGTGAAAAGACAAGAGCCTGTGGGGCAGGAGGTATAATAAATGATGGATAAAGATGGCTGATGTCCTTGAGCTGAAGCTGGTCTTGAGGATCATATGGGATGATGTTAAAGTTACACTGATCTGAGTTCAGTTTGGCAGAACCTCTTATGAGAACTTTAGGAGTTGTCTTGGAGGACGATTATCCAGCATATGAGGAACAAGCTGTAGCTGTTTCAGAAAGTGTTTTCTGTTGCCAAAAATGGCCGGTAATGAGTGGGCAGGAAACATCTGGGTGGCAGACAGCAGCGGGTAAACCGTTGGCTAGGATAAATAAATCATTAGTAGCAGGGCAGCATTGTTCATTGCGCTCAAATGTTTTGGCTTTATTAAAGTAGTCAAAGTTATGAGAAATTTCTTCTGAGAACTCAAGAAAAAATACGAAATGAAAAAAGTTACGCCCATGCAACTCAAGCACTATATCCAACACCATATGATCACTTTGTCTGAAGAACAGATTGAATTTTAGAAAGTACATTTTTTGGAACTGTAATATACTTAAGTAAATTATTGAACACAAACATATTGATTTAAAATATTTTATTATCTCAATTGTAACGAATACAAACTTTAAAAAAGGTAAAGATGAACACACAAGTTGTTTAATCATTTGTAATAGTATCTCATAGATGTTATTAATTAGGCTTATTCTATCTAATTTATTTGTAAGTAAATTATTTTAAGTACCCGGATGAGCCTGTGTTATTCATTTTGAGTGGTTGTTATTGTGGAATAACAAGATTCTAGCCAATCAGAATCAAGTATTCCATCAATTATTTTGTAAAAACAACAGGTTTGATGTGCTCTATCCCTTTCTTGTGTAATTCAGAGCATTCTTTCCCAATTTAAGCACTGACTTTAGCTACATGAGAATGAAAGCACAATAAAACGAATAGGCTTCACATCGGCTTTAAAAGGTAAAATGACTTTATGCTGTAAGTCTTTGTATTACTAGGTGTTCTACCTTACAGCCTGAGGATCCAGTGCATTATGTAAGGATTATAAAATACCTGTAAGTGCTCGGAGAGAATAACGGCTCAATATCTGTATAAGCTTCCACGCATTTTCCTTTATAAACTAGAGACTGCCTAAAGTCAGAATCCAGTACAGCTGCTTTTCATATTCTGATGATTCGATAACAGCATAGATGGAGCGTTTTTCCTCGTCGGGCTGATTGCAAACAACACACACGCATTGCATTTTTACAATACTGGCATACTTGTGGTATGAGTTGAAGGAGCCAAAATCCATTGCGTCAAGGACCCTTTAGCAAGGACCAAAGAGGGGGGCTGAGCTCAGGCCCGGGGCCAGACTTTTGGAGAGTCTCATGATTAAATAGCTGGACTTCCTGGCACTACAGCCTGTGACCTTGGCAATGTCACTCCAGCCATTTGCTCTCTTTCATACTCAAGAGATGTGCCTCTCATCCGAACCTCATTCGCTGCTCTGCAGCTGGGGTCCATTTCCTCATAATTGTTCTCTGAACTGAACTCTTGATCCATCTGCGTGCGTTCGCTTGCGATTATTAACGCACTGTTGATTGTATTTATTTTCGAGGTTTCAGATATGCAGCGGTCAAGATGGATGACCGAACGTTGGCTGTTAAATACAATAAATCTCTCCACGCCCGCGTTGGCCAGACACACACACAAATGCACAAAGCCTCGCTGAATGAACCGCTGATTGGGCTGATTCCGTGAGCGAAGCGTCAATGTCAAGCTGTTCTCCATTAAGATCTCATTTCTTTCCAATGCGAGTAACCTCTAAAGAAGATGCGGCGAAATCTTCCTCCTCCATGACTTTTTAAATGTACGCAGAACCCGGGAGAACGCACGTCGGTTCTTTGAATCGCTCGCGTGCTCCACATCATAAAGAAAGGTCTCATCCACTTACTGCCCACTCTTGAACTGCATCATAAACGTATGTGTAACACCGACGCGCCACGCTACTCTCCTGTATTAAAAAGTTCACAGTATGAGCTAAAGTGTCAAGATCTAGAGATCTAAAAGCGTTTGATGAAGTTGGAAAGGTAGTAAGTTCAATAAAAACCAGCGTGCCAACATAGGACGCTTGGGGAATGCATACGTGTTTCCCAGAATCAGCACTATGCTGTAAGCCTACTGTATATATCCATTTGACATTCATTATTAATTGTAAACCGTTGCCGGTATGTCTGCATTGAATGACACAAATAAGCATCCTAAATGAGTCTCAGATTCATACAGTATGCAACACACGCTTGCAAAGCAAAAGTCACTTTTAAGTTTTTCAACATTTAAATATCACTTTGTTGTTGTATAGAACTCATTTTGAAGGATTACACTTTTGGTTAGATGTGAAACATGAAAGCAGCTGCTGTTTTCCATACACTGAAAATGGTCAGTGATTTTTAATGTCAGGCTCCAAAACCCATAAAAGTCACATTCTCTTATGCATAATATCCCTCTGAAGCCATTCACTTTCTTTGTGTGAGGAACAGAGTGAAATTGAGGGTTGTTTTGCTGTTTTTGAGAGCACATTTCAGTCTATTCCTCAAAGCTCCAAAGACCCGGAATATAATGCATAGGTGAAAAAATGACTTTTAAAGTATAGTGCTTTTTTGACATTTTTTGATTAAATATTGTCATTGTACCTTTTTCTGCCTGTTACATGTCTTAAATAATTGTAAGCTAGTTGGTGGTATGCCATTAAAGCTCACAAACCCAGCTAAAGTCAATGTTTGTGATTTACTGTTTTCTATATAAAATCATCATACGATACATAATGTAAGAAAAACAAATCTGTGAAAATATCACCTTGATATCTTTAATATTGACTAAAGTCATGTCAAAGATTGAAATCAATGTTTGGGAAACTAACTTATTGCGATTGTTTTGTGCAATATAATACAATGAAGTATCAATGAATCATTTCAGTATTTACTGAAATTGTCATTTAAAATATTGAAATTAATTATTTTACTGTACATATAATCGATAATTTACAGCAATAAATACACATTATTTTTTTTTATTTTTTGCCTATGACTACATTGATTCTTATTATCTCATAATATTAGATTATATATTGTAGATTATGGATATTTATACTTAAGCCTGAATTTCACAAACAGGGTCAGATTTATATATTTCTGGAGGACACCCAACAATACACATTTTTGATGTATATTTTATCAGACACACCCATTCTAGGGCTTGTAGTCTACTAAAGAGCAAATCAGTTAAGTCAGGTGAGTTCGATTTTAAAGACATGAACAATGTGTACTGTTAAGGGTCCTCCAAGAATACATACAGTCCCATGTATAAATAAATATAATTAAATAAAACATAGTGCAGTTGAACCCATTTCTGTGTTTGCCTTCATTCAGATACATGATGATGATTTCCAAAGTTTGCCAAGGCTTTGACAGAATCCTCCATTCCTGTGGGAAAATTTTGTTGAACTTGGTTTTGTTGGCGCAGGATAAAAGTCACTTTAGCCAGACGAGTTCATTATTTCACACATGCACATGCTGTTACTTTTCTCAACACACACACACATTTGAAAACATTAGGTTTAATTTATAATCCACCTTTGTTTAAATGTACCTTTGTTCAGCTTTCTCTTTTTACTTTCTCTTTATAAATGATGATTGGTTTGCAAAGTTATTATCTGTACTTTATACAGTACGTGCCTAAAAGTGCAATGTGGGGTAGAGACTTGAGGCTATTATGACTTTGTATATATTCAGGACCTCACACGGTCAGATTTATCTGTGAACTGGATCAAACTTTACTAACAGGCTGTTATTTTAACTGCAGCGCTGTGAAGCGATACATTCATGCCTCCAGACTATGAAGTCATTAAGAAAAGTGACACCGGATCTAGCAGCTTTTCAGCTTCCTAGTGAAAATTACTCCCAAGAACTGACTATTAAGAAATCAGATGACTAGCCTACAGCTCACTTCCACCTGTGCTTTGTTTCTCCTCTCTTTTATTGCTCATTTTCTTGCTAATTAAGTACTCACCGTCAGCATGTGCTATCTGTCCCCTGACCAATATGCAAACTGAAAAATAGGGGTAAAAGCATTTTAGCGTTGGCTGCTTGAACTCGGCAAAATAGTCGTTACGAAATCAAGCAGTCATTACTGCTTCATATGTGATTATATAAATGCACCATCTGTGCCTCGAATTTTACACACTGAAACTGAAGCCTATAGCTGTGTCATTACATTTTGTGGCCCACCAGTCAGATGTTCCCTTATAATATTTTGTCATTTAATGCAATAATGATTTGGTAAATGCCTCATCAAATTTTTATTTTGGTTTATTCTAAATAGTGCACAAAAAAATCAACACTTAAATGACATTTATAATATATAAAAGAGATTACAACCGCTTACACAGCTTGCCATATGGGTAAATTATTGGACACTAAATATTGAGTTGAATGTTTCATTCGTTATATTTGTAACAAATACAAACTTTCCGTGAGGTAAAACTGTTTTCTAATGGCCTTAGACAAGACTGTCAGCCAAGACAATGTTCAAACAAGACAAACACAATCATTAATCATCTGTAATATAATTTTTATATATGTTATTAATTAGCCAAATTTTTATCTGATTTATTCACAAGTAAATTATTTTTAGGTCAAGTTGATTTTAGATTATAGTTTTGATCGGTTGTCATCCAAAAAAACATACCTTGAAATGTCACGAATGGCCAATCAGCATCAAGTATTTCTGAGTGCTGTGCAATAAATAAATAAAAACGTATAGAACAAATATAATACTGACAAAAAACACTCCAGTGCTTACCATAGCAAATAATACTTTAATTCTAAGATTTTCCTTATTAACAATTTTTTTGAAAGTCTTTTGTCTAACAGAAAATGTCTAAAAAGACTATTAAAAGTAATTTTAAAAGTCTATTTATTATTTAAAAGGGTTTGTTTTCGAAATAATCTAAAATAATGCATCAGTGAATGAAGTGTCTTACCTAACCAGATCATTTTAAATCCTCGCAAATAGGCTGTTATCAGAAAACTGGTGCTATAAGAAACGTATATCAGTGTGACGGTGTTAGCTCAGCTGTCTGAATGCAAAATAACCTGAAAGAGAATACATTTAGATCCTAAAAAAGGTTTGAAGTGATGCTGAATGGTGTACTTGCCAAAGAGACTCTCGATGCTTCTTGAATCATCTCACTTTTAATACCTTTGCGGCGGGGAGATTTTGAAGGATATCGGAACTATTTTAATAACAATCACAATGGCCAATTCACCTTTGTGGAGATGACATTGAGCTTAAGCTGCTTTGATTGCCAAGACACCTCACTTAAATAAAAGCAATAAGCTACGTGTAACGTGTGGCCTTAAGTGGCATATTGCTTTTATTTAGGATGTACAGTATATTTTTTTCTTATGTGTTCACTGGAAATTCTGTAAGTACCCATGTAAGGCTTTATGTTTAAGGCATGGTTTTTCTTCTAAATGAACCCATTTGTTGAGTATTATTGCTTCTGGTTTCATCAGAAATCAAACAAAATATGTTGCCTCTCAAAAGCGTGTGTTCTGTTTTGTCACTTCCATAATTCATGTATATTCCCATTGTTTAAAAAAAGTGCATAGACTGATATTTTTTGATGTCTAGACTATCAACAGGGCTTTAGTAAAATATAAACAGATGGTTCAATATATTGGTAATAAATATATTCTGTGAGAAGTTTTGACTGAAAATTCCACGTCCATAATGCTGGAATTGCCAGATATAAAACCGGACTATGCAATAGAGGTGAATGAAAACATGGCTTCCATCACTTTAACATACAAAATCCTTACAGTATAAACTCCATCGATAAAACAGTCCTGCACCACAAATTTGAATCAACGATGCACAACACCCAGATATTTTATTCAGAAGCATCTCACAAACTTTTCTGGGCAGATTCAGAGGCAGGCAGCAGTGGCAGGAGCCAGCCGTGCATGACTGCTGGGTTATGAGCGGAGAGAGAGGAGAAGTCTGGAGATGAGAGGTTAAAATCCATGTAATCTCAATCTTGCCGTCAAGAGCTCGCTGACAGGCATGTGTGAGATGAAAGTTTTGAGTCACACAAAAGGTGTAACAGTTTCCCCTCAGCGGCAGATGCATAGCGTGGCTGGATATGAGGGAGCTTTTCCTTATTGGAACTGTCATATTGTACCGCACTGTACGTGTGAGTTTCTCGCAGAGTCTGATACTCGAGTAGAGACGCCTCGGGACACACCAGCTGCATCGCTGAAATGAGACAGCTGAGCACTAGCATTCTGCAGATGCAGGGCTTATGGAGAAATTTGTTGAACAGTTCTTATTACTGTGCTCAATATCTAAGGAAATCTCATTCCTGTTTGTACATAAAGTGCTTTTCATTCACATTCTGGTAGTTGGTAGAGAATGATGATGTTAGCAGCCCAAAATCATGGGTTTGATTCCTATAAACCACATAGAAAAAAGGTCTATTTGAATGCACTGTAAGGTAGGTAGGTTTTGTTGAACCATCTTTCAAATGCATAAATGTGAAATAAATACGTCTACATAGTCACAAAAGTGTAAAGCATAAGAAACACTTTAAAGAGAAACACTAACAAATCTACTTTCCAGCAGTATTTCTGAAATGGCTTCATTTGTTTTAACATTTAAGAAAATGAAGTCCAACGCGGTTTCGTCCTGGCTAATTAAAAAAAAAATGAAATCTAGCAAAACAGCACAAGACTTCACAGAAGTTACATGAGAAAAGTCAAAGACGCCCTCCCTCCCAAAGCTCATTTCTGCTGGTGTCTGCAGGTGGATTGGAGCTCACGTCTTGATGTTTAATTTAAAATGTTTAATTTGACTTGAAGATTTCATAATGGATGCTGAAGTTATTTTTTAGCATGGATTTGCAAACACTGCCATACTAATTAGGATGTTAATTACTTTGCCACTTAAACTGTCCGTCAAACAGAAATGTACTTACGGAGAACATTTTTAACTTATTGTAACACAGTACACATGCATGTACGTACTTTTTTGGAATTATAAAACAGTTTGTGATTCTGATTGGTCAATAGCTGTCAATTGGTTGATTCTGTGTATCACTGTGCAGCACCCTTAGCAACCACCCTTAGCAACGTAAACTTATATCACAGTCAGTCAAAGACTTTTTCCAGCGGAAGGAAGACTTTTAGTAATATTACTTCATGAAAGTTGCATTGATGCATACTTTTAGACTTCAGTATTTGTATTGTGTGGTAACCGTTTTACAAAACCAATAAGGTACTCGAATGCCTTATCGCTCATGCCTAACAACTCCCTTCAGCCATGACTTACCTTATCGCTTATATGTGTTTTCTTGCACTCAAATAATAAAAGTGAAAAACTGAATTCCACATTTTTTTCGCCAGGTCCCGGAAGGTTAAAAGTCACATTGCAGATCATTGTTTCTTATAAATAGTTGAGTGTCATCTGAAGAGATCGAGTACATAGATCTGTAGAGCTTATAAATCAGATGTTATCAGATAAATCCCTCTTAATCAGATTTAATAGGCCGGGGTTTGAAATGAGATCCCAGTGTCTGAAGCGAAGAAACGGCTCTTTTTCCCAATGTAATAGTGACATTATGATAATAGCAAAGCAATTCAATTTCTTCAGTGCTTTAGCTGTAGCTCTTTATGGGGACTGTGGCGTATGAAACAAGATTTAAACTGTCTATGGTCTCATCTAACAAGGAAATCCTTACTATTTTTTTCCTAGCTCTGTTTCCATCCCCTACGGTGGTGCTTTTCGATTGGTTTTGAAAAGAAGAGCAAAATAACGACCTAATCAGCTTTTAACAGTTTGTCATTGCAATTGTTTTGAAGGGGTTATGTGTACATCCTGCTCATCTATAATACTAGAACACCGTCAGGCGAGAAAATATTGTCATGCCATTAAAGTATCAGAGAAAATTAGTCTGCCATCGTCTTTCTAACAGATGTCTAATTGATGTACAAATTACAGTAGCTGTCTACTTTTCAAACACCTTGGAGAAAGAGGAAAATCTTGTATAACATAAAGGCAATTTTATCCTTATAATAAAGGTGTATTTGTTTTTAATATAATATTAAAAATATTAAAATAATAATAGTGAAACTTCTGATGACCAAAAAAGCCTGCCGTTTTCTATCTCTGAACTTCAATTATCTAAAAAGACGTGACACATTTAATTCTAATTATTGGCGATAATTCATGTGGTGTCCGGAATAAATCGCATTATTTCCTTCCTGTATATGTCAAAATGGCAGGAGAGGTTCATTGGAATGAAATTTCAGAGCTTCCTTTCTCTAACCAAATTTGATTTGTGCTTTGCTAGTGTTGAAGCCCATTAGATTAGAAATGAATTATGACATTGTGAACTTATCCAGTGGAGAACATGGGGAATTGCTCATAGGGTTTGCAATCATTGCAGAATTCATCACACGGACCCCATGCTTGCTCCAGATAACATTTGTGTGACCCTATCTGTGTATCTCTCTCCTTTTTATCTCTCTTAAATGATACAGAAGAAAAATGTGCTTCTGATGTTAAAGGCGATACTGTTCTCGCAGTTTCCAGTCCATAATTACATAACACACAATTATGTCATTACATTACCTTTTAGAAAAATTGCTTATTGCTTAATCGAAATTGTGGCCATTTTGAATGCAAAAATGGTAAGATATTTTCTCTGATTCCATCTTGTCAAAAACATTTTGTAAAGTAGGCTATTGTGATAGAAAATGGGATCTCATGTAAGTGTAGCTGCCAGATGAATAATACGTACTTGTATTGGTGGAAAAGCACAGTGAGATCTTACGTCAAAGTCTTGCCAAACATCCCATTTTGAATAGATATTATTTGTACTTTTTAATCAAAGAAAGAGCTTTAATACACAGTACCTAAACCACACTCGGTCATTCGGTGTAACAAACATAAAGATGCTCAATCCCACCGGAACATAATGTACTGAAAGTTCTGTACGTTCTGTATTTTGTTTTGATTACGCAATTGGACAAATAGGTAAATAACCAGTAAGTGATATATAGTAATAATATTTATTGCTACAATATTTATTTCACCTCATTTATTAGACTGGAAATAATACGGTCTCATTCATTATTAATGAAAGACTGAAGAAAGGTGTTTCCAGAAATAATGTTGGACACTTGCCATATAAGAGAGTGCATAGAGAAAAACGTTAACCTGAAGAGATGAAAACACATCATTCTCATTGAATTATCTTTGATTTTCTGTATTTGCTCAACCCTGCAAAATATTGTGCTTTCGCTCACAGTTTTGAGTGCTTTTGCGAAATCTATAGTAATTGATTTACTGAATGCTAAAAAAAAATTAAAAGAAAACGTCATGTGAAAATTTCAGAACTTGGATGTGCTCAAAAAAATACAGTAATTATGTTTTATGTAATGTCCATGGTCTGACCGTGCTCATCACAAACTATGGAAATCAGAAACATATATAAATGGAAAATGTTCAGAAATTATTTAATTAATATATTGCTATTTACATAATTGGGTTCTGTTATTTAAAAATATAAAACGAGCCATTTCTATGGCATCTTTTATGACGATTTTAGTATTAAAATCCATAAAATAATGTATTATTTATCTGTGTGGATGGTCTAACTAATAATGTTTTATAATAGCTGAACTTAATAGCTGAATATTAATATTAAAGTAATATCCTGCTGTTGTAAATGTAAAATGGACGCATGCAGTCTTTAAGGCCTAAGATTAAATTAAATGTTGTCATTCATTAAAAATTGAATATGTCACACATGTGGATGATTGAAATTATATAGTGAAATAAAAGTAAGAGTTAATAAAAATGTATAAAAAATACACATAGTTTATTACACAAATTTAGCCTAACCTAGGTCACTTGTCTATTGCAATTTGTCAATTACTCATATACAGTTTATGTCCCGTGTATGGTACATCCCAGCCTATAGGGAAGTATATCAGGTCACTGTACTCTTATTGTGTATACACAATAAGAGTACAGTGACCTGATATACTTGCATTAGACGAACATAAGACGCAACAAGTGCATTCGATTTTTGATGCAGAAAAGGAAGTTGGGAAATTTGCCAGCCAACCCATTAAGAAAAATCACAGTTAATCTAATCATGTAAAGTCTAATGTCCTAAAACAGAACTCGGTTGCCTTAGAAACACTGAAATAATCTTAAAAAAATGAAAACAGTAAAGATAATTTCATAAAGTATTTGTCTTTGGAAAGGAATTCCTGATGTTCTGGCCTGTAGGATGTCACACTTTCAATGTTAATTTAGAAAGAACAACTTTAAACGCATTGTTTGACTTTACTGACAGTGAAAGTAGAAAAGTCTATTTAGAGAGAGAGGAATATTGGAACACAAGACAGATTTGAGCCCACATAACCAGCATGAGCACCACAAGGCTCAACAACTACAACACAATAGGTTAAATGTTAATGTTAATTTTACAAAGCAAAATATTTTGTTTCTAATTTGCTTCTCTATTTTGGATTTTTGAGATTTGTTTCATAAGAAAAACACTTTATTAACATCACATTTTTACTCTAACATCTTATCAGAGAATAAAAAAATCTCACATATTTTTAGTATTTTATTCAAACATTTCAAATCATGTTCCTCAAACAATAATTTATAGGTTATGCTACTGTATAATACTGTAACACTATACACTAATGTTATTTTGATGTACCAGATGAATAAAGTCAAAAGTAAAGACTTTGGTATTGTGTGTGTGTTCCTCTGGTGCCATCAGCCAATCAGTGTCTAGTAAACAAAGATGGGGGGGTCGTGCACCGCCTGAGCAACTCCCAATAGGAATGCTCACATATAGATCTCTTGTATTATAGACCTCCTTGAAGTCTCCTTGGATGAGATTTTTTCTCTGCGGCTCATTCTTCATTCTCCTTGTAGTTTCCTGATGGCCGTGATCATGTGACGAGAGGTTTTTCCTGCTTATTACCCTCTTCACTGGAGCACTTCAAGACGTCGCCTTTTTATTGCTGCTCCTCTCTGTGTCTCCTATTCTTCACTTATGAGAAGGTCACAAACTCTTTGCTTCTCTTTTTGGGTCCTTTTTTTTCTCGCCTCAGACTCCCATCTTTCTTAATCTGTCATGTTGTGAGCTTGACCTGTGTTTCGGGTTGTGCGGTCAAAGAGACAAGAATTCATTGTGTGTCATTTAAGATGGTGGTTGAACCTTAGGTTAAAGTTCCTGCTACAGTTTCTAACCCACGATGTTAAAGTGTTTCAGAAGTAGATCTGTGTGAATAGAAATGCAATTTTATTTGAAACTCAATACAATGAACTACCAGAAAGCTAGAGCCATAAAGCAAGACACTTAACTAGTAAACTTCATGAGAGAAATATGGTTCATTTTACATGATGAGACTGTTTTGTTGTGTTTTATAGCATAAATTGAACTCCTTGTGAACAGACAACAAATATATATATATAAATATATATATATAGTAACAATAATGAGAATAATATTTTATATCATATAAGTAATATTGTAAATAAATATATATCAAAATAATATATATTACATGAATTATAAACAATATAAAAAATAATACAATATATGTAGTACATTGTATTATAAAGAATACATAGTTTCATAGCAAATCTTCCAAAACATGTACAATATCATCACTATCTGTATGAATTATCTGTAAGATAAATCACAAATAGCTGTATCTCAAACAAACAATTTGAAAGTGTCATGTGCTAACAAGTTTTTTTCATAACGACTTCAATAATAGTCAGATTTATGAAGCATGTAAATTCTCTTCCCTGCGGTAACTGTAGTCACCGCAGGGACTTGTTAGCAACTTACATTTTCAAAGCACATAATTCCTACAGAATTCATATATCACTGTGAAATCTATGCTGTAGAACAAAACAAAAGTCACTTTATTCACCACAGTCTTATTATATTATACTCATAAATGGAAGACTGCTAAAAAGCAATTAGAAATTCCAGAGGGAGTCGAATTATCACAAGACGCTCTCAGAATTAGCGATTTGATTTTGAGCACTGTGGTTCTTTTTCAGCCGATCACCTGAGCAAAATGAAATGTCATGAGATCACTGATTGGCTGATGACATCACAAGAACCCTTCATTAGCAGCTTACATTGGGCTCATTTTATCCAGGGCCTGTATACTGTCTAATACTTCAACATTTATAAGCTTTTAGACGTATTGGTCTAAATTTATACATTCGTATTGGTCACATGACCGCCACACATGGCAAACAATGGCAACAAATGGAGATAAAGCAAAAATATCTGCTGATCATGTAAAAGGAAGAAAGATGTCTCGGGATATTAAACACAACCCTCCTCCCAGAGAGAAACTAATTATATCATGCGATACATTTTCATGCGAGACATGTTGTTTTTCTGAGTTTAATGTTTCTTTTGCTTTTTCTCCTGTCAAAATAAAATAAATTCAGTACAGAAGTGCTG
Source organism: Beaufortia kweichowensis (assembly GCA_019155185.1). NCBI lineage: Eukaryota > Metazoa > Chordata > Actinopteri > Cypriniformes > Gastromyzontidae > Beaufortia > Beaufortia kweichowensis. The sequence continues at coordinate 3,394,108 of CM032795.1, read as the reverse complement.
AGCTCAGACTGTCCCGAACTCTCTTAAGACACAACTTGACAACATGAGCGCTCATTTGTCTGTATTACCAGCCAGACTGCTACATTTTTCCTCTAGTCTTTGGACAGGTCACAAAAAAAATGAAATCAGCGGAGTACATAAAAGCACATCAACCCACAAGTGGCCTTCTCACCGCCGTCAGTTAACTGTTTCCAGGCAAATAAAGCCATACTGTATGATACACTGCATTTTCATACTAAATATGAACTTTCTTTCTACTACAGAACACAAAAGAAGAAATTTTGATGAATGGTGGTGACCAAACAACACGGTCCCCATTGACTTCCATTATGGACACAAAATCACTGAGACATTTCTTAAAATATCTTCTTTTGTGTTCCACAGAATAAAAAAACTTTTTGGGTTTTGAACAACGTGAGGGTGAATAGACAATAACAGTTTTTTTATGGATGAACTATTTCTTTAGACAAAGGTAAAACAGACTTCTTTGTTCACCTTCAACGCTCTTGATCATTTTAACATCCAGACAGAATTTACTCAGCAGGACAGCTGTTCTTAAAAATATCCTTTCACTTAACTAAAATATCTGACTAAAAGCTACAGTATGTCTCTTCCTCCTAATCTTCACTCCATGGCTTTCAGAGATGCTGTGCATGAATAAAGCATGTATTATATAAAACCCAAAGTTAAAGTAAGATTAAAATGAGTTTAAAATGTATGGAGCGATAGTTCATCCAAAATTATCATAATTTAATCACTATAAGAGCATCATTAAAGTTGTCCATATGACTTGTGCATTAGTTTCAAACATGTAACAGCTTGATGTCAAGAATCTTGACTGCCATAACCACCATTTTCTTTCACCATATGTAAAAAAAGTAGTTCGTCATAAATTACTCATTTTATGTTCAATGAAAGGAAATTTTTGATAGACATCACTTGTCATGTCACCCAGAAGCTTGCAAAAGTATTCATACCCACTGAACATTTCCATGTTGTGGTTGTAATGTGACAAAATGTTGAAAGGTTCAGTGGGTATGAATACTTTTGCAAGGCGCTGTAAATGGTACAAATAAATGCATAAATTGTAACTTCATTATGTGCTCAAATGCATCATTCTTGTTAGTGTATTGGAGAAAAAGGGACTGTTCATACACAAGCCTGATTCATTTTGATGAATGAAAAAGTCATTTTATCATAGAAGGAAAAAGCGTTGTTAAAACAACTTTAAAACAACACTTTTACAGCAATAGTCCATCAGTCTATCACAATCTATTTTCTTGTCCTTGTATATATGCAATGTATACACTGTAAGTGACCTTGGATAAAAGTATCTTCCAGATATAAATGTTGAAATCAGCTGCAGTATTTTAGTCTGAAGTATGACAGCTGCATATTGCTGTTGCATAATGGTAGTGACAATTTCACAGTGAATCGGCCTTAAACTGCATGATCTATAAATGTATGACGGCCTCTACAGTATATCCACATGTAATCCTGCTCTTTTCAGCGTCAATATTTCTCAAAACTGTGTTACCAAAGCCATAATTATTTTGCCTAATAAATTCAGAAATGTTGAACGACACTCTGCACCTTGACAAGATAATGGCAAGAGGAATTTACATTTTGAGATGTATTTTGCTCATTCTGAAAAGAAAAACTCCTGGAGATATGGATGTTTCAGCTTTAGTTTCCATCACTATATACTCTACATAGTTCTGCTAGGAGCAATTGGGCTTGGGAAGCAGATGTTACTCTGTTGTAAAATGTGTAACATTAGCTAAGATGACTTTAAAGGGATGGTAATTATAAAATAAAATTTCTGTCCTCATTTATGCAAACTCACGTCTTTTCAAACTTACAGCTAACGACGGCCAATCGTATGACTTTCTTCTGTTAAAATGCCAGAGGAGAATATTAAAAAATGTTGACTCAACAGTTATGTTCACAAAAGTACACATAACATTCTGCATAACATCAAGTCATTCTGGTATAGCAAACACTGAGTAAAAGAAGAAAAAAATGTAAATTTGAAATGCAAAGTTTTGGAGAAACACAATCCAGACCTACTGATGACCTCGGAACGATCCATCTCTTCCTGAATAAATCACTCACAGACAACCCCGCCAGTATCCACATCCTTCCCAAACTCCTCTAATGAGAATGTACCATCCGTCCAGCAACAGCCTGCCAGACCAAAACCATCATCCCATCATTTCTCGAGAACAATTCCCAAGACTTTCTCTAATACCTGTTCTTTTATCACCTGTGACTCTGTTCCACCTGTTATAATGACAAATATAATTCCACTGCCAAAGCAAGGCCACACCCACCACAAAAAAACTCTTACCATGTGAAATGTGACATTTTTATAAAATCCATCCCGGCCCATGAAAGTGCACAAATGTCCTATTTATTGCCATTTCACACCTGGATGTGTTGATGACTGCTTTGTTCTGTAAATAGCAAACTGGACTGTGGCCATATTGGCAGCTCAGATAGAGGCTAGATGATATAATAATGTGAGTGAGCGGTGAACATGCCAGCTTCAGTTGTACAGCGTGACCCACAGTGAGTGCAGGGTCCACCGGAACAAACACATTTGATGGTTACTCTTGTCTTTTAGGATTATGTTGTTTTTAAACAAGGGATTTTTGGATCAGTTGTGTTTTCAGATGCAGAGCTTACGTGAAATCTCAGCATGATCTCATCTGTATTTGTAAATACACTCACATTTTTCTATGTTTGTTTTAGGACTGTTAAATGATTAATCACAATTAATCGCATCCAGAATAAAAGTTTGTGTTTACATAATATATGTACTGTACATATTCATTTTGTATTTATAAACACACACACATGTGTGTTTTTGTGTTTATAAATACACAATTTAAATGCACAGTACACAGACATATATTAAAACACAAACTTTTATTCTGGATGAGATTAATTGCAATTATTTGGATTACACCCGAAAATGATGAGTGATGATATGAAGGTTGGATTTGTCTATATTTTACTCAACTATTTTTAGTATATTTAGCATTTGTGTATGTAGAACAAGATACAGCTACGGGTGACTGTGTTTAATCCTTTCTGACAAAGACGTATTTAATTGTGAATTTACAGAAAATTAAACTAGACTTAACTGTATGATTTTATCGTAATTAAAGCTTTACAAGTTAAAAAACACTGTGGCTGAATGTGTGGCATGATGTTGCCCTTATTTATTGATCTGTGCGTATGTGAGTAAAAGTAATTCTGACTTGAGTCTTTAGAAATCAAATTATGTCCAAATAAGTAAACGTGTTATCTGTTTTAAATAAGCGTGATGTTAAAAATACATTACAATAGCCGTAAGGATGTGAAAAACCAAATACCACACTTATATGTGTTTATTGAACATTTCATTTCACAACCACAAACATTAGTAAAGACTTTCAGCTTGTGCTTGTGATGGCTTTTTCATTTCGACTGAGATGAATCAGTGAGTTCTTCAGGAGATTCATATCAGTGTTTTGTGATTGCCAGTCAAAGTTCTTCCTCTAATAACATGATAAATCATTTTTATGGACTTGACTTTGTGCACAGGGACATTGGCATACAGGAACAGAAAAAGGACCCTACACTCTAAAAAAGGATGTGTTATTTTTTAACACATTTTTTGTGTTATGCTGTTTAACACATAATGTGTCATTTTGTGTTAAATACATAAAAGGGACAACACATGTTGAGTTGAAAGTAACACAAAATGTGTTATGAATATCAGTATTATGAATACTGTAGCTGTAATGGCCAAACCTATTATCATTAGATATATACAGTACAGTACATCAAGTATTAATATACAGTGAATTATCTCATTTATTAAAAATACACTCAAATGATTTGTAAGCATGTATATACAGTCCATTTTATAATTTGACGTACTGATGTCTGTCCAATTGTACAAATATATATTTGCGCTACACTGTATGTAAAAATAACTGCAAATACTCCCATAAACATCCAACAACTACAGTAGATGAAGGAAGTTTTTTATGATAACTGTTGAAGGATGAAAAAATCTACCGGCCTCAGAAGAAAATACAATTTCCCTTTTACAATGTGATGAATAGGACCGGAGAGATTGTAAAATAATTGTCAGAAACACTAAAGCAATCCATGTGTGATTTGTTCCCATTACATTGGCGGCTCGTGTCAGATTGAGACGCAACTAATCGTGAATGTCCAGGGAGAAATGTTCTGAGCTACTGGAGAACATAGTGTGGTGCAATATTATTAAAGAGATTTTCAATGCAAAAACTAATATGTGAAGTGGTGTATTTGAGTCTGTTCTATGGAGATTTGGCTCTCTTATCCTTACGGTCATTACTTTAATTGGATTGAAAAACACTGCAGGAGAATTGATACATATTCTTGTCTAAAGGTGAAAACTTGCATTGTTCTTGAGGAGCTTTTGTCTTTATCTTGAATTGGTTCAAATCCTCCAGGAGTTTATGCACAATACAAAAGCCTTTGATGAAGAAGAAATAAATAGGCGCTAATAGATTGGATTGGCGCCATCCTGCCGGTAATTTAGATTGTGTTTGCTGGTGGGATTTGTTCTGGTCGTGAAAGAGATATTGTTTATAATGTGTGTTGGGGTCTGTTTTGCTTATTTGTCTTTTACATCATTTATTCACTCTTTATTGAAATTCAAATCAAGTGAACTTTTCTGACCCTGTTTACCGTCTTATTACTGATGACAGCTTGAGACTATTTTTGTTATTATTATGATTACTATGGTGCACTTTAAAAATTCTGGATTGTTTTAACCCATAGTTGGGTAAAATATGGACAAACCCAACTGTTGGTTTAAATGTCCATATTTGACCCAGCAAACCAGCATAGGTGGAATGCTTCGGTTATTTCACTTTAATATTTTATATTAGTTGAATTCTAATCTAATCATGACAAACTATATATTGATCGAAAGGGCTCAAGAATTAATATTTGACTAATTTTTTCATAACATAAACTAAAAAACGAATGTTATTTTAAAATTATATTTACATTTTAAAATATTTACATTTATTTCTATTTCTATAGAAAGAATAAATATTTATTTTTATATTATTTAATATATAATCCAGTTTCCAAAGCAAAACTACAGGATGCATGTAATTTACTTTCTCCGTCATGTGTCGTATTCACTCTGGCACCAGCAATAACAAATTATTTGTGCTTGTTTGCAGCCCTACTGAACACATTCAATGGCTTTGTAACAGCACAATATTATTATCATTAGTGTTAGACAGTATTTTGCTGTGCTCTGGGAGGATATGAATTTGTGCTGGTATTCAGGTGAGGTGATAATAGTCTGATAATTAGCCCCACCCTATTATGACCAGTAGACCATTAGCGCTGACAAACATTAAACACCTTTCTAAGAAGGTTTCATGCCTCGTACCTCTCTCTCGCTCCACGCTGCTAATGGACCTGGCATTTACAGCGAGACATTACTTTAATTTATTTTAATGCCGGCTAGCAAAAAAAGGCCTGACAAATTTTGAGAGCTATCCTTCTTGCCCAAGGAGCGCTGCGGCTCCCTGGATTCCCAGTAATCCATTTACATATTTATTAAAATGACTTCTAAGCAAGCAATTCATTTAGGTAACGTTAAAATGCCTTTTCTACCCGAAGATGCTGTGATTATGCTAGTTTGGTGTGATTAGATCCGAAAAGCATGCAAACGTTTGACATTCCGCGGACCACGGTCATTGATTTTGCCGCTCTTCAGGTAAAATAAATAATGGTGATAAATGCCTTTCTCATCTGCTCATTCCCAATATTTGCTACCAAAATGTTCGTGGAAATAAAAGGAAAAGATATACATTTTTGGAAAGGTTTTCCTCATACTGATAGCTCAGATGTCAATATTTGGTGCTTTAAATACCCATGTGAGGAGTTTTTAAAGCATTCTTTAATGTTTTAAGAATGATTTTTCATAGTCAGGTGAAGAGCTGTTTTCAAAATTCACATCTGTCCATATTCCTTTATAAATGAACACATGGAAATTAAAATAAAATAAACGGTTCCTTGAAGAGTCATCTCTTCTCCATTTGTTGGGTATTATTGCTTCTGGTTTCTGCATTTTAATTCACAGAAATCCTATTTCCTCTTTAAAACGTGTCTTCCTCATCTTGTTAAAATCTATTATCTTTGGTTTACAAGATTTAGCATTAAAATTCTGTGTCACCCTTTTGGTCACTAGATGCTTTTGTCATTTTGATTAAACTATAAAACCCTATAAAAACTTCTCCAAAGTGAAATTTCTTCACACTTACAAATGTAATACTTGTTCTTTATTTGGTCTCTGTCTGTCAGTCAAGTTGTGCTAGACTTTGACATTGTCTGCTTTATTCCCTGCTGCTGATGTATACGCCGGTTAATCTAATATCGCTGGCTGCCCCGCGTCTATGATAGACAGTGAGCGAGACAGAGAGAGAGCCCCTGCTGTTTCACTGATGCCATCCCCTGATCTCCCACCCAGACAGCAGGGATATAATATCCCCTTCTTGTAGGCAATAATACTCAGATCACAGCACTGCTATATGGAGATGAAGCTTGACAGGATATATACGGCACAGACCCCCTCAGCTCCTGCCCACGGACACGGGCAGAAAAATCAGCATGGCAACCAGATAAGAAAGGAAAGAGACGTGTTCTCCGACACTGCTGTAAATGTAATACTACATGAAATCCTGTTAACAGGGCTATTGACGCAGCTTAAACTTAACTCGACGGAGAGATGTGTCACGAGATGCATCATACTTAAAGTGAATAAATGTTTAAGTGGCACGATATAATAAGTGTTTGAGGGGATAGTTTATCGAGAATGAAATACGCCTCTAGATAGAGTTTCATATGTGCTAAATGCCCAATACAGACAGTATTATGCAAATACAGTAAGTGAGCCGATGACATGCGATGACCCTAAATATGTGCATATCTGCTTTTGATGAATTTATGCTGCCATTGTCAATAGGAAATATTACAAACATCTCCTTTAAACAAACAATTTGGTTAATAAGGACAAAGTGTCATTTGCAGCAGACAATTAGCAGTGACTTTTGAAGCTGAAAAAGAGCAACAATGATTGAGTTGAAATGTCAAAGTGCTAAAGAACCTCATTTAGTGCCTGTTTGAGTATAAAACAGTATGACTAAGTATTTATAGCAAAAAACACGGCAGACATTTTTATTCCAAAGCGACTTACAGTGCATTCATCCTTGGGAATCAAACCCACAAACTTCTGAGTTACAGTAACACACATCTTCTAACTGAACGGGCATTAAATGAGCTGCTTCATTTGTTTTCACTACAGCAGTCATTAGGGATGATGCCAGATGCAGTGGTGCAGTGCTTTACACAGGCTTCTGAGAGTTAAGCTGGTGAAAGGGTTGGAGGTCAGAGGATGGAGAAGAAAAGTTCTTTCTGTAGACACTGTGGGTTGTTCATGCGAGGTTTCGAAAGGTTTCAAACACATTGCTGCCAAATAAATTCTGATTTTGTGAAGACTTTTATTATTGTACTCAGAAAGGTGGTAGGGGAAAAATCTATTTGCAGATTTTTTTTGTTTCAAACATTCTGGATTGATTAACATCCTAACCAGAATTTTAAAATGACTAGTAATCATTCTTGTTAAGTAAAAGCATATATTGAACTGAACAACACAGATGTGATTAAAAAATACAAAAATCTGTTATTGAGCAAGTACATAAAAATCAATGCTTTACCTTATTTTATAGATTTTAATAACAAATAATGAGTTGAGCTGTTGGGTACACATGTTGTTTTGATGTTATTTGACTTCAGCATGAAAATGTAAAGTAAATTGCAAGTTTGTGTTTTAAACAAAGATGGCGATATAGAGATATATTACATGAAAGGCACATTAAAACACATTAAAACATCTTAAAGAAAACGAATCAAAACTGTGCCGTGAACTCACTATAGGTTATTATACCAGCTGCTGCAAAAAGCAACCATCAACAACCGTTTTGGAATCTGCAGATCTGAATCTACAGTTTTTGACAAATCTTCACTTGATTTAGAATATAGGCATTACAAAAAATATAAGACGAAAATCTGCTGTAACTGAGATGTTTATTTCCTCAGCTACTGTTAATATTAACAATGGCCAGAATGAGAAATATGCTTTTGAAAGAGAAGCACAGGGACAGTGAATGACCTCAGGTAAAATTCTGCAAACATCAAAACACAAATCATGCCGTGTGCACGTACTGTAAGTTAGTGTGGAGGCGTGTATGATGAACTGATGTCTTATTTGGTTTTTTCCCTTCTGACACACAAAAAATATGAAATTTCGAAAGATACCTAAATAAAAGATAAACTGAGAATTATTTCTGATAGTGATTTGTAGCCAATGTCTTAAAACAAAACTGTAATAATGTAGAATAATGTATGCAGTGCTTGGCAGGCATCAGAACTGTGATGAACATCCAGTTGTAATGTCTGGACATTCAGCATGAGCTGTGTAGTTCAGGAGCGACAGATGAAAGATCAAACCACATTTTGGCATTTCATTGTAGCGAGCAAAACAGCACATACATTATGCAAATTTGAAGAGGAAATGATAATGATGGAAAAATGCACTCACCACCATCCAAGTGTGTGCATGGTGAGAGAATAAGTGAATGTAAATACGGCGGGGTTCAAAAGTCCAGCAGGGGAAAAGCTTTCTATTTTGCATTCTTTTACATTTTAATAATACTTGGGTGAAAGTTAAATGTACATTGAGTGCTTGTTTTCCTATGTAATTTTATTTCATTTTTTACATACATAATGTTTCAACAAAACTCGATTATCCATGTTATTTTGGAGGAAAAACAACTCAATTTTTCAGCAATTTCACTGTAAAATCCCAATTCTCTTTCATGGCAGCCAACACGATTTCCATTGAAATCTGCTAACACTTGACTGGTGACCCATAAATATGAAATATTACAGTACAATCCATTTGATCACTTTATTAAAGAGAACAATCATGCTGTAATTGCATCACATATTTGTCTTTAACACCATTTTTAACCCTATGGCACAATCCTGGTTTATCTTCCATGTTTTACACTATTTGTTCTTTACCCTGAGGTGGTAATTAATCTTGTGTACATAGTCAAATTTCAAGATTGTACACTTTATATTAGTAACCCTGGGTAATGCTCTCATTTGCATATTTATGAGGTTGATGACATTGAATAAAAAAACTGCTTGTCCACCTGTGATACAGTACATTTGTTGTCTTCTGCAATGCTTCAGTTTACATCTTTACTGTCACTGTTTGACATTTTAGTTTTGACTGAAACTAAACAGCATTTGAAAGTTTTGTCAACAGTATGAATGTGCATTAGGATGCAGCATGTTTTGTGATTGGTTATCAGTTTGTAAACAACTAGCTGTAATGTTCATTCAAATCCTCATGTCATTCCAAAGCTGTATATGACTTTTCTGTGGAACACAAAAGAAAATATTTTCTGTCTCAGTTGTGTTGTATCTATACAGTGGAAGTCAATGGGGGTTAATGTTGTTTGGTTACCAAAATTCTTCAAAATATCTTCTTTTGAGTTCTGTAGAATTCATACAGATTGGGAGTGACATGAGGATGAATAAATGATGAAAGAATATTCATTTTCGGGTTTAACCCTACTTAACCCTTCTTTTAATCATGCTTTTTGCAGGCCTGAGACATTTTTAACCCAATCTTAAAAGCGGTTTAAGCCCTTGTGTGTAATTAAACAAAGATATCCATAGAAATAATATGTAAAGTGTGTTTATAAAACCTTAAGCCAAAAAAGGAGATGTTAGAAATAATTAAATGAACAATTTCTCTTGCAGCTCATACATACATTCGTTTGGCAACCCTTAAGCAAAAGAAACAAACAGAACAACCTTGACATTTTTGTCATAATTTTATTTTCAACTTCACAATACAAACATTTTATTATAGGAGAAAAACTCATCAACAGCGAGTGACTGGTTGATGGCATGTCGTGTGATGTTTGCACATACCACAAAGTTTTGACACACTGTCACTAATTGTTAACAATATTTCTACACATGTAGTTAAGAACATGTCAGATTAACAATGAATACAGCAAAACATTATAGCTTGCAGGTGACAGAGACCAGCAAAAATAAAAAACCAGCAGAGTCGCTGGTTACAGCATGCACTGTGATCATTTTCATAACAGAAGCCACTTGATGATGTAAAGTGATGATGTAATTGCCTCATAGTCATAATTAGCTCTAAATATAAAACATTACTTCATTAATTGGTGGCTAACAGTTTGCTGACCTTTCTCTTTCACTTTCATACATGATTCATGTACATGGCCTTCAATTAAATGTGCTGTTTCATAATAATATAGATTTAGGATGTGGAAACAAATTGGTATTAACATAGAAGCTAATTATGCTGTGCTCGCTGCTGAATAAACCTACTAAATATTGATACGGAATGAAAGACAATTGATGGGTTTGCGCGTCGTACAGATATGATGACTAATTCAAAATAAATTGAGTCTACCGAAATTAATTTTGAATTGTACTCATGCAAACAGACCAGACACAAACAATATTGTTTTGAACGTCTTGGATCTCAGTCGATATCAAGCAACATATTTCTTTGTCTAGATTAAAGATAAATTGCATTTTGGGGATTTTATACAGTAGGTGATGAATAGCAACAAGTAGCAAGATGTCTCATTCAGCTTGTGAATGATATTATATTCATATTATGTGTCTTAATGTACTGAAAGTACACTTTTAGAGTGTCAATTTGACTAAAGGCAAAAAATCTGGGTATATGAGGGTTTAAGGCTAAACAAGTGGAAAATGTCAAAAGTACTTACATGCCATAGAATAAGTCTCAAAGGATATAAGACTGTCTCACAAAACACAGCACTGAGTGACTGACCTTAACAATGCCTTTGGAAATAACTCAAGAAAAACCTTATGGAAACCATGGAAACAAAGAGACATTGCTCAATCTTTCACACACACATATACTCATACACACCAATGAACATTTAAAATTACAAAAACACATATTGTCTTACTGTACAGTATATACCCACAAGAAATCTGCTGTTTAGAAATGAAGCATAAATGTACAAATTGTTTAGGGTGACCTTTGACCTTGGATGCAGATATTATACCTGCTTCTACATTATCAGTGCAAAACAGCATGAGGCAGTTTAAGATAAGAGCATCTCTGGTGTATTTAAGTACTGGAGCATCTTAATGCTGTCGATAAAACAGATATAGCACAGATAACAGATATAGCACAGACTGTTCATTGCTTAATTCCACCCACATTTATCACCACCATATTTTTATTATTATTATTGTATCCATTTGACAGACAATTTTATCTAAAGTGACTTACAATGCATTTAAGATACTATTTGTGTGTTCGAAGGGAATCAGAAAGATGACCTTGGCATTACTGGCGCTATGCTCTATTAAAAGAAACACAATTTAAAAAATAAAAACTTTCAAGTGGGCATTGGATATAATCACAATTGGAAGATTTACTACTTTTTTATTTACTTTTATTAGAACTACTTTTTTATTAAATTTTTTATCTTTATTTATTTATTTAATTCAAGTGTAGGTATTTTAAAAAATAACATTACAATTAATATTTTTTTATACTTTTTTTAGATTAGATTAGAATTCAACTATGAAATATTAAAATGAATAATGAAATAAAACTGTTAACAGGTTCAATATGTCATAACAATCGATAGCAAATCCAAAACTTTACATGCATTATTTAATGAAAAAACAATATTAAGCCATAGACTATTGGCCGTGAAAAAACTTTGTCACCGCAGGTTAAATGTCATAGTGAGACCTTATTATATTTCATCAGTTCCATAATAAGTTCCATCACGGTTCCATGAATCAGTGTTTCAAAGTAAATCATTTTTACCCCTAGGGTTATTTCCAGCCTCTCTGATGCTAAAAGCAGTAATGACACTATAGTAATACACGGGCCTATTTGAAAATACACTAAAACACATAGCAAGACCCATCAGCCACTGGTTTTCATAATGCTAAATCTGTCAAAAATTTCTCTATAATGACAAACAATCATCGCAGCGTGAGAGTATCATTTATATTGCATAAAAATAAATCCAACCAATTTGTTAAAGAAACTACAGAATGGTAAAAGAATGGTAAAATCATATACCTGACAGATTCATTTTGTTCTGACAGCTTTTTTTGGTCTTGCTTTGATATGTTCTGATGGGTTGTTTGTGTGATAAAACTTTAATTCCCCCAAAATGATTTATAATTTATAATTATAAATATAATCAAGTCATTGACTGAAATTTGCTCGCGCCTCACAAGGAAAACGACTTACTTAAAATACACCCACTCCTTGTGCTTATGCAGAGTTAATGCATTAGGGCATCTTTAGTTCATTACTCTGGGTCAATGAGGAATCAGAGAAAATAAAGAATTTGCTGGTCTTATTTCATTGAATCTGCTCTGGTTACCTATTCCTTACAAGAGATTGCTATAGCTGTTACATAATTACATTTATTTTACAGAATTATATAATTAGCGATTAGTGATAAATAAAGATGTTTGGATGAGGAGTTTGATAATCACCCTTCTTTTAACTGTTTCAGTATGTTATTTGCGCAGTATTTCTGGGACTCCTTTTTTTAAAATGTTGTTGTTTTGCTGGTTTGTACTGATAAAGGTTTAATTCAAGTTCTGGAAACCCTTCAAAAGATTCATAAAGACTGGTCATAAGCTAACCAAATAAAACAGTTTACAATAGATACAAACAGGCCTGAAATAATAGAGTCTTTTATAGTATTACAAAGATGATAATGGCCTGCTGTAGTCTTTAAGGGGTAGTTCACACAAAAATAACAATTCTGTAACCATTTATTCATCCTCACGTCATTCCAGACCTATAAATTATGACTCTGCTGAACACAAAAGAAGATATTTTGAGAAATGTCTCAGTGGTTTTGTATCTATAATGAAAGTCAATAAGGGCCAGTGCTATTTGCTTACGAACATTCTTTAATATATCTTCTTTTGTGTTCTCAAACAAAGAAAGTCAAACAGGTTTGAAACGACAAGCGGATGAATAAATGATAAAAGAATCCTTTTTGGGTGAACTATTTATTTAGATCAAATAGACATTTGTAAGTAAATAAATGAATACAGTAAATCATTAAACAGACAGTTTGTATACTGGTTTACAGTTGAGCCAGGCGTATAAAATTACTCTTTGTTTTTAGTGCTTTTCATAAACCTCTAAATTAAACAGTATTTTGGGTTGGAGTCATTGGAGGTAAAGCTAACAATCCGTTTTGTTTTGCAAAACAAGTGTCTACTGGCAGAAAGCGAGGCTCAGGTGTTCCATTGTCCACTGATTAGCCAATCCAGCATATGATAAGATTTACCAATTACCTGTGAAATAAGTCAGTTAAACTGGGCATTGCATGTAGCCCCCGAGTACAATTAACCAACCCATTAGCATTCTGCTATGACCATAATTGTATCCCCCTATGAAAGCGCACATACACCGCCATAGCTGTTGTTGAACATCACCATTTTTTTTGGCCTTTTTACTTCATTGCGGAATAACTATTCATCGCCCACATGAGCTGCTCGGCTCAGTTGGTGTGATCAGTAAACGCTGGGGTGCTAGTTGGAGATCCCATCAGCATCTACAACAACACGTTGTGTCTCTGATGCATCAGTTTGTGGTATCATTTACATTTAGGCATTTAGCTGACGCTTTTATCCAAAGCGACTTACAAATATTGGGAGACAATAAAGCGGCAACAATAGTACGAAGAAGTGCTTTGCTAAGTTTACAATGTTGTGCAGTGCTAGATAAGTACCTGTAGAGGAAAGAAAAGTTTTTTTATATTATGATGTCAGGTGTTCGTGGAAGAGGTGGAAGATCACAATTATTGGTATCAATAATACAATCTATCTTCTGAGTATTTATACTAAGGTTTTAATGTGGTCAACCAACCTATCCTGACAACATAACCTGAAATGCAGTCTTATAAAAGGTTATTTTAGGACAAAGTTGAGATGCTGAGATTTAGTGACGTAACTGCAGTAAGATCAGTTACGTTTATGAACGTGCTTAGAAAAATACTATCTAAGCATTAAAAAGATAAATAAAAAGCCAGAAAGGCAAGAATTTGGATTATTTTAAGCCCAAGCAAAAAGCTCCTAGAGGCACTTTATCCAAAAAATGCGAATAGCGCAAAACATCTCTTTACATGGCAAGTAAGCAAAGACAAAGAATTTGATGCACTAAAAGTATCTGACTAGATAGTTTGCGCTAAGACCTTTTTAGCATTCATGTGTTGGAATCTCATTGTTTGTATCTCCCTTTTATCCAGCTCTCCCCATCCGCTCAGAAGTGGAGGTCATTTAACACTCTGTAATTCGGCCTGTCTTTTCCATCGGCCTATCCAGTGCGCGGTTCTGCACCAGCGCTTTTCTCTCCGGTCTTTAGAAGATGATCTACTGAGCTTTCTCTCCAACAACCTTGCCGCTTTATGCTTTAAAAAACTGCACAGGTCTCCAGGGCAATCACATTCTTCTTTGCTAAATCCGCAGTCGATTGCATTGTCTGTAAGAAAGCTTTGCCCCGGGACGCTCGTTTGTTGCTGATCTAGATAGGGCGTCCTGGCCCGGCTCCTCTGCCTCACTTGGCTTCATTTGAACCCATTTCACACGTATTTCACGTTGATTCTCAATTTAAAGGTGTAAATGAGGCAAATGCAGAGGAGAAGTCTATGTCAGCTGTTGACGTGGGCGAGAAGAATTCATCTAAATGAATCATTTAGATATACCGTATAGCACATATACGGTGACCTGACTAGTGATATGATGATAGTTTCTGTCCAAGATTATTTTTTGTCATATCTGCTAGTGGCAGACTGAGAAGATTTACAGGCTTTAAAACTATATTTTGCATTATTTTTATTCAAGATATGTTTTCATAGCAGAGAAAATTGGATTTTTAGCTGTTGTTTGTGACAAACAGTGCATGAGAGTGTATCATTCGGCGAATCATTTCCAAAATGAGCCGGTCTTTCTGTCTCTCAGTGACACGCCGTGATGTTGTTTCTTGTTATATTTTTGTTTTACCGGCTTAATGTGGGGAATATTTCATATTCATGTCATCACATGCGCAATAAACTTTTGCATCTTAGATCAATTTATGATTATGACTGATGATACAATTTCCACCGAGGTAAAAGCTGTTATTTTGGACTCTTATAATAACAAACTCTTTTTTCCAAAGATATTTCCAAACCGTTTCTGTTCTCCCCTTAAAGCTGAAGTACCACTTAATCACACAAAACCATTTATTTTAACTCACTAACAGTATACTGGACTTCATTTAACATTATTATTAATGTTTTTAAAGTGACCTTTATTACAGTGATTCACTTTTATTCTAAAAATAGTAACACATCACAGTAAGGTTGTATTTGTTAAGATTAGTTAATGCATTAGCTAACATGTCACAAACTAACAATGAACAATACTTCTGCAGCATTCGTTAATCTTAGTTCATGTTATTTTAGCATTTACTAATACATTTTTAAAAACAAAAGTTGTAACTGGTAACAATAGTTAATGCACAATGAACTTACATGAACAATTAAAACATTAAAAAAGAATAATAATAATTATTACTAAAACTGTATACCTCATGGGTCTTTAAAGAGCATAAAATAGATTTTTTATTTAATTTATAATCAATATGTATATTATATATATTTATATTTTCAGTATCAATTAATTTTTATCTTCACATTTTTGAGGAGTATGGACGGTTCATATATGTGCCAATACTGAAAACAGCACTTTACCTGACTATAAAAATATACTTTAAACATAATAATCCTTTAAAAACTTTGAGAGAGACATCACATGGGTATGTAAACCACCAAATATTGACTTCTGAGTTATCAGTATGATAAAAAAAACCTTTGGTAAAAACTTTTTATGGTAAGGTAACTTCTCAAAACTGCAATCACAGTTAGCAAACTATCATTTATAATAAAAGAGAGAGACAGCTGTGGCGGAGAAATGGAGACAAACACATAGCTGAGAGTTATGATACAATACCCTCTGAGGTTGCTCTTTTGTTTAATCCAACAATAAAAACTCTTTTATTGAATCTTTTTGCACAGACAACAGTGGATAATATTATGAACATGTAAAATGAGAGAATGAGATCGGAGTTAAAATCAATGTTAGCATCACAGAATATAGCATTGGGTCAAGTAACACAAACTGACAACTGTGGCGGAGAAATGGAGACAAACACACAGCTGAGAGTTACGATACAATACACTCTGAAGATAAACAGAAATAAATGATCTCTCCAGACAGATAACAACAAGCAGATAACATTTTATGATGTGCTGACATGCAGTATATAAGGCCTTTGTGAAAGAAAGATAACTGGTAATGAAATCTTGTGAATCTTTGAGGCCAATTTTCACTATAAAAATATACAGTATATGAAAATCTATACAACCTTGTTGAATTCTTCTTCTCATTTTAATGTTTTACATGACGTTATGTAATAATTGATATAACCCTTATGTAGATCATACAGTTTATCCAAGAAAACACATCTAAATACATTTTATTAGTATATTAATATATTTATTAGTATATGTGTTTACCGGTGTCATACTCAGTTGAGCTAAAGATTGAAATGAAGTCTAACACAGCTGACATTCCTCCTAAATCTACTAAATGAGTTTGTGTTTAATGTTTTAATGCAGCAATGATTTTAGGTTATTGTCCTGATGGATGGTTTACATCAGGGGTCCCCAAACTACGGCCCGCCCCACATTTTGACTGGCCCTCTGAACAATGCCAGAGACATACTTTGAAAATTTAATTTTAAAATTTTAATCATATCTGTATTTGATTATAAAGGTTGGCTTTCAAACTAAAATTTCCCTTAGTTGTTAACTATTACAATTTCCCTTAGTTATTAACTAAATATTAACATAGCCTAGCTTAATTATTTGTTAGATTCACCCACCAATAGAATCGCACATTCAATAAATGTTTCATCGTGATCGAGCAAGTATAATAAATACATTTAAAATCATAATAAAAACTCCACAATAATAGTCACTCTGGCCCATGTAATTTTCTGTGACCAGCCCGCCCCCATTAAAGAAAGGAACAATAATGTGGCCCTCACAGAAAAAAGTTTGGGGACCCCTGGTTTACATGCTTGTTCAGTGGCAAAAACACAATCTTGGGTCATTTTCCACAGCATTTCATTGGTTAAATTATTATTTGGGCATTATTTATTAAATTAATATTAATGTTCGTTCATACTGGCCTGTGGTCATTACTACAAATAAATAGGTTTTAAAGCCATTAAAATAAACAAAAAGATCAACTCATTTCAACCCGCACATAGCTCAATAATGTAATGTTTGTAATGTCGTTTTATGACATGTTTTTACAGATATACAAGCTGATTTCGTTGACTATAACCTATTTTTGTTCATGTAAGGTCATTGCTTACATGTTGACTATATACTACATGTTTTAGTATTAGTCTCACTAGAGGATAATTACAACACGCCGCAGTGGGCAGCTTTCTCAAAAACATCCATCAGGGCAGAGAACTGGGAGAAAATCTGAAAAACTACTGTGCATAAGCCAAAAAGCCTAAAGATCTTAGTGTATTCGTACATTTCTGCATATGTTGGGTATAATGATAAGTGCATGTTATGAGCACCCCATTGTGAGACGGAGGCGTTTGAGCTTGAGTTTTTCATCTTTGTTGAGAATGAAAAGCCTAAATTTGTTTATTTATAAATGTCATTGCAGATGCACGAAACACATTGTCATATCTTTTCTAATAAGGACATCTCACATTAAGAGTCAATTCACATCTAGCCACCTAGATGGTAGTCCAATGCTCAGCTATTCCGGGTTTTGTGGTCTTTATCTTGTTGCTATGTGGTTCCTATAGGATGTTTCAGGCAGTTGCTTACTGGTCACAAAAGTCCAAAGTTTCTGTGATTTTCAATATCCTTGAGAAACATATAGGTGACAGTCTCAGAATGTCAAGAAAAGTTCTGGAGTGCAATATTAAATCAACTGCAACATATTTGTCTTAATCCCTCTTTATCCCCAAATCAATAGTGTGTGTGTGAAGTGAAGGCATTTCTTTGGAATGCAGTGGAGCACTGTGTTGTCTCCTGCTCTCTGAAGCACAGATGCCCATACTGATGACTAAAAGAGACGACTGCACTGCAGAACACAGCCATATGAGCTATTAAAGCTGCTTAGATGCAAGAATCGTTTAAAGACTTCAGAATTCAAGACATCTTGTGTATGCATTTTGGAAAGGTAGTATCTTCTGAAATGGACCACTTAACAGCTCTATATTACCCGGAAGTACAAAATGGATTAGCAGATGACGACAAATGACGTGAGACACATAACACATAATGCACATCAAAAATTATTTGTGCATTGTACTTTTGATGTAATTGTTAGTGGTTTGGCCAAACTTGACCTCAATCACACTTAAGCATAATCATCTTAACAGGTAAACGAAATTATGCGAAACTGTGACCGTTGTGTGTGTGATATGTCCTTTTTTTTGTGCATCATTCAAGTTCTTTTTTGTAAACTTAAATGTAAACTCACTCCTCACACTATTTATACTACAAAATGGTGTAGAATAGTGCGTGATTTAGAATGCAACTCAGGTGTCAAGTTCATGATTTAGAAAAGAAAAAAATGACTACAATTACTACTAAGATTTCATTAAAAATTGCAGGTACTTGTATAAGACTTGTTTGTTTTCTCATTAAAATAAACTAGTACCACTAGACATCTTGAATCTTCCCTAAGCATGCAACCTTTCTTCCCATGATCATTGACTGGAAGTTTTTTAGCCAATCACCTGTGCCATAAACGTCATGTGACTGATCCCTCTGCATGGCACAGCAGCAAAATGATATGTTAATTATGCTGATTGGCTGCGTTTTGTTTCCTATTGGTTCAGCTGCTATTATCTCATTATTGCCATCTGTCATTGCAGAGAATAGTACAACATAGTCTAAAAATAAAAAAGTTGACACAGAAACATGCATAATCCAGAATCATCAGAAATATTGGTACAGTAGGGTTATCCAGTCTAAAGTGATGTCTCCACTTCTGTATCCATACCCGAATCTACGGCTTAATGCCAGTGAAAATCTCTTCTGCCTTCCTGCAGAGCATCAAGTCTCATCACAGCAAGACAAATTCATTCTGTCTTTTATGTTCTCCTCCTCATTGACCCATCTAGAACCGACCTCCACTCCATCTACCTGAGCTTCCTCACATTACATGTCAAAAGACACAGAGTGGGCTGGACTCCCACAGCCCGCTGTTTCGCCTGAGCTTCTGTTCACAGCTTCTAAGCTTTCTTTGATATCTGGCCTACATGTTACTGCCACTCCCAGCTGATCAGTTTCTCCCCACAGGGAGGCTGGAGAGTTTGATGGGTGTTGGGGTCCTGATGAAAGCTCCAATGCAAATAAGCGTGTGTTATCTCTCTCTCATTTATGACAGCTAATTGATCCCTCAGCGCATTCTCGTATGGTTCTGGGAGAGACGGTTACACACCCAGACCCCTGAACAGCACAGACACCTCAAAGGAGCTCAGAAACATACGGCTTATATCCACATTTTGCAAGTGCCATGGTACTATAGTTATATTTTGGACCTGTACCACAGTATGGTGTAAAAACTGTAAAACATGTCATTTGAACCACAGTTCATCAGATCATCAGAACAGATCATTTAAAACTTATCTACACTCTTAAAAATAAAAGTACTTCAAAAGGTACTTCACAGTGATGCCATAGAAAAAACATTTTTGGTCTCAGAAAAAAGGTTCATAAAGGTTCATAAAAGCACCATTTCTTCTTTTACCTTTTAATAGTCTGAAGAACCTTTTTCCACTACAAAGAACTTTTTGTGAAAGGCTCTTTATAGAACCATTCTGGCAAAAATAGTTCTTCCATGGCATTGTGAAGCACCTCATTTTTGTGTACTTCTATACTACTCTAAATGAAATATTCATTGTGCTAATGTAGTAAAACTGTAAAAAAAAGTTGCTTTTATCATTTAAGTTATTTCAACTTACTATTTTAAATGTTAAGTAGTCAGTTGCTTTAATTTATTAAAACCTTTTTGAAATTTCTTTACTAAATATAATGAGTGAATGTAAAGTAATGTAACAACATATGTTTTCATGACTTTTTGATCCCATCAATTTTTGCAATTATATAAATTGCATGACCATGGTTTTACTATTTGAAAAAGCTGAAGCTGAAGTTGAATAGCTGAAGATGAGAAAAGCATAGGTGACCAAATTCATGTGGATAACTCCCAATAAAAACCTTTCGTTTCTGACAGAAACTGCTGCCGCAGAACAAACTGCTGATCATCATTTTTATATGCAATGCTTTCTAATCCGATTAAAACTTTTAAACTTTGTCAATATCTATACCACCCCCAATGCAGGCAGAAGAAATCCTGCACATTTTACAGTGTTATCTGATCGTCAACACTGTGAAAGCAGATAATATGCTGTATAATTCATGCTATAGCTCAGACGATTGCAAAGACGTCTGGGAAGTGAAAGACTCACAGGAAATTCTTTAATGTTATTACGTATAGAGATACAGCTTTTATATATTTCCGTTCATGTAAATGAGATTGTTTTTCTGCCATATCGATCCCATTAAACATTTGTCAGACGTTTGTTCGATCTCTCTTTTAACTTTACGCATTACTGGTGCGTCTTCCTCTAGAGTAGGATACATCCACAGATTCAATGCAAAAAACTCCAGTCCTTTCATTTTTAATAGCAGAATCCCTGTGTCCCAACCGCATAAAAACATGACATTTATTGTACATTAATATGCCAAAACAGCAGGGCAGTTTTAAAGCAAAGTCATCCTTCTGCCTTTTAATTAATTGTGAGTTGGGGCTCACACTTACCCATCACTTAGCTGCATATAAATCAGCAATTAATTACTTCTGAGCAAGGGTTTTCACACTAGGGTCCAAACAGTCACCTCAACAACTATAAAACTGCCAAACCTGTCATAATCCAGCTCATATCTGTTGTCTTAATATGATAGTTCTTCAGCGCGGTTGCCGAAAACTCTCATCTACCCTTAACGTACAGAAGTGATTTGACAGATTTATACACATGGGGCTGTCCAACTGTCCGGTCGCTGAAATAAAGTTTCATTTTTCTTGAGAGGTGTTACGGGGGAACTCATTAAAATAGCCACGCTGCTAACTTAAAGGCATTTATTGCGACAGTAGCTCGGCTGTTTTCCAAATAGGGTATCTTTGCCTTTTAAGCAAGCTGAGGAGATTAAATAATATCTTGCATTGAGAAGTACAGTTTATTTTTGCGAATGGTTTAGATGGTCAACTTTAAGTCATGGCTAAAGGGCGGTAAGGCAAAAGAGCACTGATAAGACTTGTTCACGATAAAGCACGAGCCTCAAGTACTTTATTGCTTTAATAAAAAGTTTCAAAGCACTACAAGTCTATAAATATGAATGCAACTTTTATAAGGTAAAATCACTAAAAGTCTTACTTCCACTAGAAAAAATAGTCCCTGACAGACTGTGAAGTTTGTTTACGTTGCTAAGAGTGATACACAGAATCGTTTGGTGAAGCGGTCAGAGCTGTGCTTTATTATGAATAAATCCAACTATTGACCATTCATTAGTTAATTCTTCATGTTAGTTAATTCCATGCTTTCTTCCAAGTCTAACATGCAAAATTTTACTTATTTTAATTATTTATGCAAAATAAATACTGTATGTAATGTAATTTAATACACCTATTCACTTATTGTTCTTTTTATGCCAGATAAACTTCGCTTTGATTTTTTCAGAACTTGACATTTGTCTGTTTTGGGCAATTCAAGCGCTATGGATGTGAAAAAGAAATTCTCACAAAATGTATTTATTATCCAATATATTGAACCATCTGTTTATATTTTTAAAGCCCTGTTGATAAAGTCCAGACATAAATAAATATAAAAAAATGCAAAAACATTACATTTTATCGATACGACAGAAAAGTACTATTTTTTAAAGGTAAGGTTGTCATTTGCGTGGAATTGCTCGCCTATACTTGAAAAGATTCTCCTCATAAATGTTCAGTGTAGATATCCTATTGTCACTTGCAGCATGCATCATGTGACACTAAATATTGAATTCCTTATAAACTGTGGTGTGTACCAAAGTGCAGTATAAACTAACATTTAAATATAAGGAAACCAGTGAAAAGCAGAATTATTTGTGAATTTCACTGCATACAGGTGAGACACCTGCAGGGAGTGGCTCTCTGTATGAAAACCCATGTGCTCCTCTATGCCAACATCTGTGGACCCCCGAATGTGCCATCAGGGTGTATTTTTGGATGCTGGGTAGAGCAATGTGAGACCTTTTATATCAACACAGCTGTACCAACAGGCCACAAGAGCACTCCATATGAAAAGGAGAAATAATGATGGCTGGTGCTTTACACGCTGTGTGATAATAGTCAAAAGAACAATTACAAATCCAATTACCAGCAGCTCTCCCCCTGTGCTATATTACTGCTGTAAATTCACTTTTGCTCGAGAGAAAAGAAAGGTGCAAGGCTTTGTAAGGGTTCTGAAAGGTGGGTAAACTGAAAGAAAATACCTTAAGCATATAGCAAAATCATTTACAAATTTAAATTAAACCCACACTTTGTTTGAATACATTTGCTTTGAGTAGACTGCCTAATAAAGAAATAAGTTGACGCAAACCCAGTGAATCTAAATGGAAAATTATAAATTATCCGTTCTTGGTCATATTGGTATGGATTGTAATCTAATCATGACAAACAATATATTGATGGAAAGGTACTCAAGAGTAAATATTTGATGAATTTTATTAACAATAAACATAATGTAATAAATATAATAAAGAAATGTTAATGTTAAAAACTCAAGAATCTTTGACTAAAAAGTTATTTTGGGAACAGAAATGTTTCTTCTATTGTGTCACTGCAAAGAATCCTTTTTATTTTATTTTTCAGGCTGCACATTTATTTTTAACCTGCACATGCGTTTTACCAAATATAACACTGTGAGCTACACTACATGTGTGTATAAATATAGGGTATGACAGTGGCAATAAATTCACCTTGGACACGAGTGTGAATGAATGTAGAGACCTGCAAATGAATTCTATGCAAACAGCTCCTCAAGAAACACTGTTTGTAAGCAACAGAAAGCCGCCGTCTCTTGGGAATCTGCTTTGCATATACAATTAGATAAAATACTGCATTAGATGATGTATGTATTTCTTGACCGTGAAGTACATCCTACTATATGGTATGCATGGATGCAGTACTGTGTGCGTACATTTAGAACATCCACCATGTGTTCATTGTCATGTGACCCATATGTTTATACATATACTGTATATGTGTCTGAAGTTTTTTAACTGTTTCGTGTTACTATAGTCGCATTTGTAAGAAATGTTAAGATGAATGTTAAGATTGTATCAAAATAGGTAAAGCCTATTTCAAGTTGTGAACATACTTAAACCGGAACACGTTTAAGAAAATGCTCATTATGTATTTCATTAAATCAGTTTGAGACAAATGAGGGATGGGTGGTGAGAGGTAAATAAAGCTGTCAGGTTTCCTCCTCATCTACACCAAACGTGTTTTCATAATATATTAAAATAACCACTGGATAAGACTTTTTGAAACATTTTTCAGATGGTCCAGAGACCTCGTCTTTAAACTATAGCTATACAAAGTATCAATATAATGAGTGCACGATGCAGTTACAGGTTCATATGTAGGCAAAAAAGGGTCAAATTTTAATTAGTGTAATGAACTGACCAAGTAAAAAAGCTCTCTTCCATCTACCTTTAAGAAGAGTTCAGTAAACTTGGAGTTTTGTCATAACAATTTGTATTTTACAATTTGTAATTTGTAAATTCACCTAAAATTTGCAGTTTGACTGCTTTAAGCATTGATTTAATTAGTGTGAACCAAGATGTAACTAATATATATCTGTTATTATTTTAATGTTGCACAAGGGTTGAACAGATGGGCAGTTCAACGGCAAATGATAAACGATATGTAAATAATTTTCCCTTTGGATGGTGAACTTGATAGATGAGGACTAATTGCATTACAGAGCTCTGTCTACTGAATGTCATTATGCCAGTCTCATATGTATTGTACTCGGTCCAAACAGTCCATTAGGTCTTGATTTAGGCTGTTAGCTCGATACTCTTCCATTATGAAAACATTTTGAAACTGTGAACAGGATTCAAGCAAGAATGCTATTATTCGGTCTAATTGTGTGGTGAAGAAAAAGCGTCTTTAGCACCATCATACTATATCGCATCTGCATTAGTGACCAGTTAAAGGAAAACTTGTGTTCAGATGGCACTTGGTTTGATATTATCATCTAATTTAGTTATTATATATTGAATGTGGTGTAGGGATGCAAAACTTTTATATTGACAATTGATTTTGACGTAGCTGTTTTGCTGTGTGGCAGATGTATATTGTTCTTCAGCATATAGCAGAATACAATATCAAACATAAAATATCACAACATGTGTTCTCAATATACAGTATATTACATTTGGCATCAACAGAGAGAGAGCTTCATACATGCATACATGATATTTAGTTGAATATTTGCATCATCCTAAATCATATTTAAACAAAGATTGTTTGTGTTTAAAGTTACTGAAAGGATTGGTTATACTGGAGGTGAACAAACGATGTTGTACAGTATATAAGTATTCATAGTTATATATTTATACAAAAAGACTAAACAGAAAAAGAATTCTCTGCAAGCAACCAAAATACTGTACATTTTTAATAATAATTTGCTAAATTAAATGCAAATTAGTAAGAATTTTTAATATGTTAAAGCCTCTTGGAACTTTCTTGAAGATCTTACTTGTCCTGAACTTAGGTTATTTATCAAAATGTATAGACATACAAGTTATAGAGCTTCGATATATAGTTAGAAGACCTACTTACAGTATATATAGTGTGCGACTATATGTACATAGTTCACAGTAGTGTAAATAAAGAAAACATCACTTTTCCAATTTCTTGAAGCTGATCATGCATCTGTGCCTGACATGACGTGCATTTTGAAGAGAATTGTGACTGATTCGCTTCATTGTGTTACCCAGTGGACTTGGTAAAGGACAAGGCAATTTCAACTGTTCTGTCCATAATAATCCCCATTTCCCGACACCTGCTGAGAGGCCTGTGAAAGCATCGCTGATCTACAATAGCATCATTATGTAGAACCCAGAAGAGATCTTACAAGCACCGAGTGAAACTCGAGATAATAACCTTCAATTTCACTTCAACACACAAAGAAAAGACGAGCAAAAACCTGTAAGAAACTTTTCATTTGTAGGACTATATCATAATAATATGTGATTTTAACATATTTGCTACAAAGAAACTATTTCACTTGTATTACTGAACAAAAAAGTTGACTAAGCCAAGATAAAATGGCTTAAAAAGCGAAAGATCATGTTTTTAATAGATAACAGATATGATGCTTGCATTAATATGTGAAATGTTTAATTTAAAAATACAATTTAAATACAGCTAGTGCATGTACAGTAATCTTGGATAAAAGCTTAAATGAAAAGTAATGTACAGAGAAAGTACTACAATAGTACAGTACAGCCTTTACACATTTTATATTTTCAGATTTCCTGGCAATAGATTTCTTAGAAAATGCAAATATCCAAGCAAGTAATAATAACTCGAGAAGAAATCAGGTTTAGCACATGCATGTAACTAGTCATCGCAGGTGGTGTGTTCTGTAATTTTACTCCAGGAATACAACACAAGCATCTGTGATGAACTGGGATGTTGATTACACAATTCAGCTTAGACCGTGCAAAAGCATGATGAGCGACAAAATGTGATGGGCTTTAAAATAAGTAATGCAAACCTCGTCCTGCTGATTATTTATTTATGCTGAGAACAAGTAGAATTTTATATTGGGGAACCTGTGTGATGTTATGCTCTTCTGATCACATGTGATTTATGTGGTAACCTCTATATTACCTGTTTTTCAATTTTTTTTAAATCAGAATCAAATATTTTATTATAATCTGATATTCAACTTCACTTTACGTTCACACTGTCAATCCAAATCTCATTTTTGTGCATATGCAGTTGAAATCTGATATTTAAATGATGTTCACAGTGTCACAACTGTTCTGATTTGTATGTCCAGCGGTGCTCCTCAGTTTTCTGGAATATCTGCACTAATTTCTATGGCAATGGCATCGCGTTGGTAGGTTTACATCAAAACAAAACAGAGGGGTTTGCAGTGTGTTGCAACATGACAATGTATGAATATGAATGTGCTTTGAAACTAATAATCATATTTCATGTGACTTTTTTCCGTTTGCTAAACTTGCTAAATGTGAAGGCATTCTAATCGTATACATGCACGAAAGTCGGATTTGAAATGACAACAAATAGAAATATTTTCTTTGTACAATGTGAAAGTGACCCAGATGGCCGCAAGACAAAAACTGAAATCACTGATAAAAGAAAATAAATGTCAAAATTTAAACCCGTTATTCTAAACATTTATGCATATATGCTGCTATTCCTTTCACCTTTTTGGAATTTTGGTCAAGAGCCATCTGCAAAGATTTCTCTGAAAACTCTGGAAAAGTAACAGTATATGGGTTCGATAGACATGGGAGCGAGTAAATAATGCCAAAAATTTTCTTTTCAGGTGAACTTTTGCTCTTATATGTCATAGCCTACCTCACTTTATCTAGCACATCAGTGGAATTTCAGCATTGTTTTTTCTTAAAGGTTATTTTAGGACCTGTGACCATGACAGCACACACAGCAACACAAGACAAGGCTTCCTTCCCCAGAAAAAAACAAACCAAAGCCTCCTTACTGCTGGTTTCACTTATTATTTGGAAGAGAGATTCATCTCAGCCTGTCACGCTGAATCTGCCCCACGGGTGGAGCCAAACCACCCCCTCTAGTGATCTAGCACGACGCAAACAAATATCAAGACACGATCGTTCTCTCTGCCGGCCTCTTCATGACACATGCATGATAAATGCTTCATTAGAGTATTAATTATGATTTTATTAAACAAACACATACACACACGCGTGTTCAGTAATCACCCTCAGCTATTTCGGCACACTCGCTGCCCGAAATGAAATGCACAAATTTCTACTGGTGTTCAACAGCGGGGTCTGTGTGTCTATGATAAGACTCCCCGCAGATGAGGTGTGGGAGAGGATTGAGTCTTTATCATTCATATTCCATAGTGACAGGCTGATTGATAATCTGAGTTAAATGGTTACGCACTATCCACCAAAAGGTGACAGCCACTTGTTCCTGGGCTGCTGACATGGAAAAGGCTGGATCCTAAGTGGGGTTTTCTTGAAACGTGAACATCATTATGAGAGCTGCTGCTTTGGGTCACCAGAACAGCGGGGGGTTAGAAGTCTGACGTCACTCACCAGCGCTTACGGGTACAAACGCTCAGATTCCAAAAAATTAATCTAATGGTAACTTTGAATGTGAAAGAAATTATTTGTTACTTTGCAAATTATGATAAAAATATTCAAGATTTTGTAACTTTTATCATCCTGACTGGTAAATTTTTCATTCATAAGTGTTGATTATTAAAATCTCCTCCTTTATACAAGTTTTTTTTTAACAAATTTATTTTTATTATGAAGTCTCTTAAAGATGTGAAAAAGATATTACGAATCTGTATATGGCGTCTTGTGAATGTCTTCTTTTTTGTTTTTTATTTTATTTTATTCTTACCAATGTTGGAGCTTCTGTTTTTGTTGCCTGTAATTGTGTAATAATGTTTAATGTTCTTCAATAAAAAAATAAAAGAAGCGCTCAGATTCCAAAAGGTAAACAACAAATAATGCTAATATACATTTATGATGTACTGTAAAACTGTAAACAACTCACAATCCTAACCTTTATCTTCATAACGAATATCCAGATTCCATTTTATAGGAATTATTAAAATATTTGATAGAAATAGATTCTGTGAGCTTGCCGACTGTAGTGTACATCGTGAATTTAATTTACATGTGTAATATGAAAGTGAAAATACAAATAGCCAGAAAGGTGCATGTTTTGTCCAGAGGGATCTGCAAACAGCATTGGAAACAAGTGTACCGTCAATTTTTCACTTCAGAGGAAGTGGAGAGGAAAATGTACTGACCAATGACTGCACACTACTTTAGTACTGCTGCATAATGTTTAGTTTAAATAAATACAGTAGAAGGTTTAGGGTTTATTTAGTTTCCTTGATGTTATTGAGAAGCAGGAGATTTGCAGTTCTGTAATTGTTTGTGGTTTATTCTCTTTTTTATGAGAAACAACAACCTTAAGGATTTAATTATATATATATATTTAATTATATATATTTTATATAGATATATATATATATATATATATATATATATATACATATATAATTGTGTTTTAGGGCCCTGAAAATGAATTTTAAATGTATGTTTTAAAAACATTATCATTATGGTCTTTGTGTAAGCTACACATAAACATGAGTTTGTGAAAACTGTGACATCATACCATACATATTATGCATGGCCTGGCATGCATAATATAGCGGTTTTAGTTGTTTTCACGGATCTGTGTGGAAGAGGATTGTTTAACAATGTCGTCTGCTTGTGAAAGTTATTAAAAACACAGACAAACATTTACGTTTTTTAAGTTCGTAATTTCCGCATTGATAAAATGAATTGAGATAATCTAAATGATTAAAACTGCAAAGCAGCAGAGCATGCTATAGACTTTAATGCAACTTGCATCTAGATTTACTGAACATGAAAGCCCAAAGAAAAGTTAATCCCTGTAAACACAAATGGTAATTTGCAAAGCAAATACACTTGTTTTTATAACATTCACATATTTTTTAAATTGTTCCTTTTTTCTTATATTTATGAGATCATTTCAGCTTTAGCAACTGTTGACAGTGTATGTTGACAGCGTCTGTACTTAATGACTGCTCCCCTCTTAGATTAAAGATTAAATTTAAAAGACAAAATGAAGTAACTGGGACTGTTTGCTTTCATGCCAAACTGATAAATAATGCAGCAGGAAACATCTCAAGACAGAGAGAATATTTTTAGAAACTAAAAAGACTAAAACACGAGTCACAATAAGCCTTAAATGCAAAACAGTCCTAGAGGAGAAGTATTAATCTTGTCTATGACTTCGTCATCAAATCTAATCTCTGCTATGGAGCCGTTAAATAATCAAAATATTTTGACCATTATTTTTAAATGTCACTAACATTTAAATGATAAATTATAATTAAATTGAATTATATCGCAAAAGGAAAGTAACCGCTTTTTTTGGTGTCAAGTATATCAGCCATATCAAAACACTAAAGATCAGGTGTTTGATAGAAGCTCCCCAAACTGCATCGTCTGAATTTAAAGTTGCATCGTTTTGTCTATGAGCTGCTAAATATTAACCAGACTAATCCGTTGAGGTTTCTTCTGAATATGTTCAAAGCACCAGTCATATAGTTTTTGCCACATGAGATTGAATAAACTCAGAACTCCCACAGTCCCACATCTATATGGAGAACAGATAGAGGACATTAGAGAAATTTAGATGATCAGATCTGAAGGACTTGTGTGTGCTTGGGAAATCAGCCTACAGAGTTTTTGAGAACACTAGACACATAAAGAATAACATATCTACAGTATCTCATTAGCTTTTGCTTTTGCATCAAAAATGCTAATTTTGATATTTCTTTAATTTTTTAACCAGAATGAAATGTTTTGAGACTAACCCATATAACACAGATGAATAATATGAAACTGATTTTACAAAAATTCATTGCTAATGCTTACTAATGTTTGTTTCTTAACCAAAGATGATGTCATCGCTGGATTTTGTTAGTTTAAGGAATTTTACCAAAGACTTAAATGCAGGTGATGTTAAGGACACTCAAAAAGGAAAATCACAGATGAGATCTCTTTAATGTCTCATTTATTTTTTCTAGACATTGGTGTCATCAAGTGGATTGCTAATGGAAACTTTTGCTGCTGATTTTTCTGCATCTCAGATATTTCTTCTAAGAAAAACACCCCAAAATCTGAAAATTGTCTCCATTAGTTTTAGATCTCAACAATTTTGCAAACTGAGCTCAGATTTGCCAAGTCTACAACGCAATGAAAGTCAACTGAGAAAACTTTACTCCAGGCAAATTGTTAACATTGTGAAATGTAAAATGTTAACCCCATCAAACTCTTAACATTTAGTTTTAACAGTTTTAACATTTTACAATATAGTGCATAATAGCAGGAACATGGCAAAGATGGCATTATTCAATCAAACCAAAACTATATAATGTAGTTAATTTAAGTTAATTTCATTGTTATAAGAAAATCAAACTAATAGGATTTAGCGTTTCATCCAAAACATAAACGTGTCATTCCTTCACCCTCAAGTCTTTTCTTTATTGTTGATTTATGAAAAATTGCTGCTATATTTAAGTAATTTCACACACTGCCATTCCTGTGTGTAAATAGTTATTTCATCAACACATTACTTAACACATCCACATTTGAACAGTAATGTCTAATACCTGCATTCAGAGACTTGAAAAGATGTCAGAAAACCGATGGTCGTGACTCTAAATAATATGTGACGTCTTGATTGTTCCGTTCTGTAGTGGATTAGTTCACCCTAAAATAATATTCAGTCTTCATTTACTCACACTTATGTTGTTCCAAATCCATATCGATTCTCTTAAGCCGTATTTAATGGAGATATGGAAATGTCTCGTCTGCATTTTTAATAAGCTATCCTCCAATGGAAGACTTGTTTTATTTATTACTTTATTCTTTTTCAGTTAATCATAAAGGAACATTTATAGTTTTCAAACTGTGAAGATCTGATCTTGCCGCACATATCTTGTGAAGCATATACGTGGATATGAGTGCATAACTGTGAAATGTAGATCCAATGATTCATTGATGTGACACAGATTCAGTAGATTCAATATATTTCTGTGCTTGTGCGAGTACGGCTGACGCTGCACTCCTGGACGGTGGGTGGAATAGAAGTCCTTGCTCTGATGAGATTTGTACATTACCGCTAAATCAAAGTTAAAGTCCATGCAAATCAAAATGTCTTTGGTACATCTATGAGGGAGTCTCTTCTTTTAAGTCGAAGAAATGCAGGGAGACATGATGAAGTTAGCTTTAGCTTTGTACCACTAAGGTACCAATATAATGCATAATTTTCCATTATTGAACAAGTGGCATATGCAGTGCTCAGACCTGTTGAGATTTGCGGTAACACAAATCAACTGTCTGAACAAAGAATGCCTTGAGAATAAATCTCAAATATTTCCAGAGCTCTGAATTGCATTACGCTCTGTGCCAGACGACGTCCTTTGTTTATAATGTTGCATCACAGGCCGATGTGTTTCTGGCACAGCCAGTGTTGGCATACAGGGTACTAACTGATGTACTTTATGGATTCTGAATGTGTTGTGATGTTGAATTGGAGACTGAAGAAATAAATGATTTGAATCATTTGAACTTATAGTATTAATTCAACTTTTAATAAAGAATCTAGGAATAGTAACAATACAGCAGCTTATTTTCATTGAAAGAAACATATTTTACCATCAACAATGTAATTTGTATTAAATAGTAATTTAATATAACAATAAATTATGAGTCAAAACTAATATCATTCTTAATGAATAAACACAATAACAGACTTCTGATTAAATGTGATTACTGATTACTTCTATGAGTCATACATTTTCCCTCATTGTAAAGCTTTATGAACATGAATAAATGAATATTAGATTTTTAAAAAGTCCATCTATTCTGTATACGCTTATCCTTATTATTTAAATTAATTATGGCCATCTGCAAAAAAGTATAAGTAACCAACACAGCCAGCTCAACACAGACACAAAAAGATACTGAGTGATTGATAAAGTCCCGGGAGCCCTTGCGAAAGAATTATACTGTGGAGGCATGAGAAGACTGTCATTTGTTGTTCGGACAGCTGCAATAAGAACCGTCAGCTCATCAGATGGATTATACTTGAGATCACAACAGAAGGAAATATTCCCACTGCCAAAGTGGGAGTGAAAAATGAGTTATAGGCTAAAATAAATAATAGATGGAATATGGGTTGAGAATTTTGCAATGTGTGAAACTAACCTCTGGAGCATCAGACTAAAGCTTCTCTTTTGGGCTGTTCTGGGACCAGGTCTCCCAAACCTGAGTTTAAATCACACAGATTGTCATTTCTCAAGCTAATCTATTTTTCAGTGTCCTTCACTGTCAAGCAACTGCAAAAATTATTATAGTTGTTTTAGGCATATGCACCATACTGGCAATCTCTAATGCTTGTGTTCAGAGAAGAAATAAATAATAATAAAAGTCTTTTTTTACTTGCCTCTAAAAGCATCATTAAAGTGAATTCTTCAAAGGTCATACAGTTTGCTTAAACTATCCTTTTAAGTTAAAAAACGGACACTTTTAATTAAGAAGAGATGGCAGTATTACACCAGAAATGGTTAAACGAATGTCTTAAGAAGTCGATCGATATTTAACACAATTACCAAACTCACACACACTTTCGCTTATTTCGTTTTTAAGTAAAATCCTTAAGTATCCCATAAATTCTGGGAGTGTGCGGCTTGACTGCCTCCTATTTATTGTTAGTGTTCCCTTTTGTAATTAACTAGCACGCATGGCTAAGGTTAAACCATTAGCCTTAATAAGGGCCAAAATTACTTTCTATGTTTCAGGCTCCACTGCCATTATTACTGTCTGATGTCATTAAGGGAATTAATTGGACGCCCCTGCGGTGTAAGAGCACATTTATCAAAGAATCCTTAACAGAGAGAGAGCACACTTTTTTGGCTGACAAAAGGCCTTCTAAAGGTATTTCCATTTTGATGCCCGTTATTATTCTTCTTGATTGTCACGTAAGAAGCAAATGCATGACGATCCTTCATATATTTACATTTCCAGATTTCATTATAGCTAATGGTTCACGGCACAATTTAAGAAGTCTCAAAGGCGTCCCGTCATCCCAGAGGTGCAATTATATTTGACAAGAGACCTTTATCAGGCTAACACGAAATAAAAATTAGCACGGTTCCTCGCTCGGGTCCATAAGCCGGCACGCAGCGGAAGAGATGAAGATAATGTCAACATCCTGGACAAGTATTTGTTTATTTGCTACGCGCAGTTATGCATCAGCTGGCGAAGTCGGCAAAAGTGTAAACAATCTCCGAGCTGGCCCGTTTCATCCTGCAGTAATAATGGGCTGTGAAACGACACACAAGGAAAAACAGCGTGAGACAAAACAGAGTTGAGAGGAGAATTCAATCAACCTTGACAAAAAAAATAAATGTGGTACCTGTGCCGCAGAGATGTGAAATGTAAAACCGGCCAAAAAAAGCGAGGCGTGTACAGGGAGATTAAGCTGATTCAAGTGCATTAGAGATTTAATAGACATCATGAGCGTCGTGAGTTCTTGTACATCCTTAAGACCAACTGCAAGAAAATAGATTAACATAGATGATTGTTCATTCTTTTCATTTGGTTCATTCTTGAGATTATCATTCGACTTCAAATAATCCCCATGCTTCAAAATCAGTTTTAACTTTCTTGTCTGTGGTTTGGTACAATTACATTTTTAATCTAAAGGTGATATGTGTCATTTTTATGTTACTGTAAATTCTCTTTTCACTGTTTAATTTTAGAAGAAAATCATAAACAAACCATTTAGAGGTTTATTTTCTTGAAAAGTGCAAACAGTGTAAACACATAAAATATTGCTTTGTTTACACTTTAAGGTGCTACAAAACGTTCTTCACAGTAATGCCATGAAAGAACCAGTTTTGGTTCCCAAAAGTACCCTTTAGTCAAAAGTTTTTAAAAGAGATTTTTGTTTTATATTTTTGGAATACTATTTTTGAGAAGTTGTTTTGATGTTCTCAGAGAATATATTAAAGAAATCTCATTTTGTAAGTGCATCAATAAGCTCTCTGAAACATCACATATACTGTACATATTTCACCTCTTAGGAGTACAGGCTTATCGTGACAGGTGATGTTGTCAGGCATGAATTCTAAGTATTGTTCTCTTTCTTTAATTAAATCCACAGAGTGCAGAAAACTAGGACATCACTCTTCCGCGAAAGCCCCATCCCACACTCCACTAATGAGACTTTTCATCAAGATTGTGAGTGTCACATTTGGCAGCGCTACACACTCCAGTGTTTATCAGGGAAGAGATATACATTCAGAGAAGTGAGGTGAAGCCACACACACATTTAGGATAACTGAATGTATTTATCACCTTTACTATACTTTACAGTATATATATATGTGTGTGTGTGTGTGTGTGTGTGTGTGTGTGTGTGTTCAGCTCTTACTTTGCTGCTTAAAACAGATTATCTAAAAGGCTAAAAGGTTCAGACATCATGCGCACTTTGATATAACTGCAACCCAGAAAATCAAACAGGAACATTTTTACCAAACCTAATAATGTTGCATCTAGAACACCAAACAATTATTAACTTGACTTAATAGTAGGGATGGAAAATATGACATTACGGTTGTGATATCATAATATTGCGATGTTGAGTGTACTGCGTGTTCTTTTACTCATTTAAAGTTTCTCATTTATATTTATTGAACTTCTGTGCTTTTGCGTAACAAATGCACAACTTCAGAGGTACTTCAGTGTTGAACACTAGAAATACAATAGACTTTGATTTGGCAGGTTTTAATGTGTTTGAATAAACGCATCACTATATAACTTATCACAAAAATAAACCTCTGTCTGGTTGTATTCTGCAAAATCAACCTGTCTGCAAAATATCAATCTGCAAAAATATCAATGATCTTTATTCTGTATGATCTGAATCCTGTATGATTACAGTATATCAGCTTTTTGAATTACCGACATAAAGCTGTATAACAGAAATGTGTATAAACACCTGCAGTTTCTATCACTAATAAGCTGTGTATTCAGCAAGGCAGACAAAAAAATGAAAGAGACACTCGGAGCCTGTGAATAAGACATCAGAGAAACCATCTAATGAGGTCAACATCATTGACCGTGTGATTTGGCGAGGTTACCTTAGTCTGAAAAGATTAATTGTCAATTTGTCCATAAGACCGTTTAGGAAAGCGAATCATTATATTTCAATAGTTCAGTAATGTAAATGACATATTGGCATAAGAGGGCCAGGAATAACGCGTGACTGGAAAAATGACCTCAATGACACCTTTGACAATATAATATTTCACTTATATGTATTCATATAGCAGATACTTTATGGCCCGAAGTGACACAAATTATGAACAACAAAACGATTCAACCAATGAAGCCAGTAATATGAGATACGCTGTAAAACCAGCTTCAAGATAGGTAAGAATAGAAATGAAATGATGAAACAGTAACGGTGTAGAGAAGATGCTGGTGGAAAAGATAAGTCTTCAAGATATTTCTTCAAAAGTTGCTGTGCTGTTTGAGATGTTTTGGAAGATGATGTTTGTTTGTAATCCGCACTGATCATCCTCGTATGTATTCGTGTAAAACATGTCGTATATTATTGTGATGTGGGCTTTTGGAAAAGTCTTTCTTTAGAGTTAATATATGGGCTGTTTGTGTCCATCTTTGCTCAAGGTCTCTGTAAGATCGATTGTGAACTCTGGGCTCATTTATTGGGCTTGTAAAAGCAAAGCTTGCAAATAAAAAGGAAAAGTTTGTTATACCTAACTTTTAAGAGTTTTTCTCTTTCGCGTATGATAGTTTTTCTAGAAACGTTTTCAAACAACTGCCTTTATCTGAATGTGCTGAAAGCAAACCTTATAAGTTGACATGTAAGATAACATTTCTAAATCTGGATGTGTGGTTTTAAACATCAAGCAGTGAAGATCTATACTTGCATCATCAGTGTGTGAGTGAAATTATTCAGTGTAAATAAGTTTTGTGACAACATCTGAGGTTCCTGACAAACTTTAACAACAAGCAACCGCAAAAACGGTTTTTTAGGTTTTAGTAACCCTTTATAATAAAGTTTCATTTGTTAACATTTGTTAACAACTCTATTTGTATCAATTAATATTAACAAAGACCCATAAATACTGTAAAGATGTGTAAGTTCATGTTAATTAAGTTCATGTTAAATGCATTAACTAATGAGATCTTATTTTAAAGTGTTACCATAATTTTATTGATGCAATTTTTGAAATGATCCTAAAAGCATGAAATGGGCAAAATTACCAACTTTTGCTTGTCTGTAACCTCTAAAGTCCCCATAAAATCTGATATTTTTTCGCATTTAGTAATAAATAGCTTTATTGATATCTGAACACTAGTGTGCTCCAAAACAAAATTCACATTTAAAAGGAACATATAGTCTCTCACTTCCTCCAATACCAATCAACAATATTTATGACATCATTTTGCATTAACTAATGAGACCTTATCGTAAAGTGTTACCATTATTTCATTAATGCCTTACAAATTTTCACATTTAGAACATATAATCATTCAAAATTTACTTTACACTCACTTCAATCAATACAGATCAGTGATTTTTGTGGCATAATTTTGCACTTCAGCTTCTCATCGTATTTCGGACTGTATGGTAAACTATTGGAAAACACTATCACTATCACATTTTTACATTACCATCTAAGGTATTTCTGTCTTTAGAATCACTGCCAGTTTAGGACTGTGTGCATTCATGTGATGTCATTTTTCTGTGGCTTTAGAGTAATTAGTCATGTGACATTTTTAGTTCATATGACTAATAAACCGATATAAGAGTCCAAGAACAAAGATGACAAAAGGCAGCAAAAGATGATGTCCTGTGTCTGTTATTTGCCTTTAAAACGTAAAGGAACGCTAGCTCACCTAGCCTAGTTTTTATCCCGCTTTGGCAAGACCCTTTGATTATTTAACATTTCATCTGTAATCTCACTTTCTGTACAGTTAGTTCCAACACACAGGTGTCATTTTGGCCTAAGCCTAAGCGCTTCATGACAGCAATAAACAGAGGCAGCAGGTGAGAAAGTGTGTGACTGCTTTCCAGTCGTGAAGGAAACAGACTGTGTAGCTCTCAGCTTGAACCCAAGTTACTTTGACAGCAGGCAGAATCCTTTGGTTCGCCATAGCTTAAAATTGTCAGTTTTCGCTACAGCATTTCTACAACAACCGTCTAGCCTTCACAAGGTCTTTCGGAGGCTTAGAATCATATACTGATCAAAATTTTAACCAAGAAATCTATCAACACACAAGCCTGGCCCTTCTCCAGATGCCTGACATTCAATGTGTTGAATCAAACACAAGAAATAACAAAATATGTTTCTCAAAAGAGTTGATTTAGAATTGGCGAGATTACCCCTAAGCCTGCGGATAGAGAAAAGCTATAATGAAACATGACATGGAGCGGCCTGCGGGCGGAGATTGGGTTCTGAAGGTTGGGTTACCCTCAAACCTCTGAAGTCTTTCTTAGAAATGTAGAAAAGGTTAGTTAATCTCACTGAGAGAGATGTATGAGCTATTGCGATATTCATTGCATGCGCGTAAATGACATCACAGATCGGGAGACCATAGCTGCTTTGGTTTTGCCAAGCTGAGGGAACGTGTTGTGCTGTTGGAAGATATAAATTATTTGGTAGACTCAGCATGTGAAATCTGCTGTTTCTACAGTAAGTCTGTGATGGTGTGTTTCTTCCTGCGGGTGTGCAGGATGTTGGGTGACCATGACAACCAGGGATGCTGGAATCCATAAATGCAGTTGCAGTCAGGAGATCACCAAGATGCTGTGGAGGTGTTGCTGTGGAGCAGAACTAAGAGAAATCAAGGCCATTATAAACCTTTGGGTTGATTAAAAATAAGCTTTTAGTTCAGAATTTGCGGATTATTGTTTTTTCGAACACAATCTTATGAAAACAAATTTGAACTGTTTTAAAGTAAAATAATGCAATTCTTAAACTGTGATCCTTACATCTTAATTCTTACACATTTAAAAGTAGTTGTGTACTGTGAAAGATAATAACATTTTATAATAGGGGTTTAATTCAATTCAATTCAATTTTATTTGTATAGCACTTTCTCACAAAGGTCATTGTACCAAAGCAGCTTTACATGTATGGAAAGATAACAGTCAGTGGTCAGGGATTCAAAAAAACTCTTTAAGAGAGAAAAACCCCTGACATGACGTGTTATAGTTGCAATCCGTAGCATGTGCAATCCGTAATAAAGGACACAAATTGCCATTGATCGCATCTATAACTCACTATGCAGTTACCAGACACAGTTTAAGTGTGCTAAGATTTGTGAACCACATTAGTAAACATGAACTAACAATAAAAATAATTAAAATAGCAATTAATTAAATTATTTGTATTAACTAACTTAAAGAAAGACAATATTGTACAATATTGTAAATAGAGAAAAATTGTTCTGATTGGCTGTGTTCTGTAATTGATTGTCACCATTGCATCGTTGTGATATTACAGTTTTTCTAAAAATCATATGATTTTTTTCTGATTTTTTCATCCTACATTTTTTTCTTAATTTATTGGCACCTCATAAAATAGTCACAATACACTTTCTTGTAAGAACAGGTTGTCTGTTGCTTTCAAAATTTTATAACAGCCTTTTTTAGTCATTTAAGTGGTTGGATTTTATACAGTGGCCTGAAAAAGTATTTACTGTAGTACACAAATTGGTTAAAAAATAACACTAACATATATAACACTAACAATAGTCATTGGTTAAAGGTCATTGCAAAAATGGCACATAAAAGCAAAACTTTGTTATGTGACTTAACTGTTCAAATACTTGTACGATCACTGTATGCATCACTCAACATCACTCCTAATGTCTATTATAAAGAGGAAAATGTTAGGACAACTGTAATTACTGCCATTCATTCAGCAGCAGGGATTTAGCTGGAGCACAAAGCCACTCTTGAGGGCCTGTTCTCCTGTATAATTGCGTGTGCTGTGAGATGATTCAAAAGTTACCACCCCACTTCAAACCAAAGCCTGTTTTAATATAAAAGGAACAAGAATATTGCTCACAGATCACCAACAAATGGCTTCTCCCTACAGTCTTTACAGTACATACGTTTTGATCGTCATTTGCTGTAACATCATACCAACCACAGACACTTAATATAAAGCACAAAATATGCTAAAAAGAGCAAAAAATATATATTTTTTGTCATTGATATTCTTAGAAAGTTTGGCATTAGAATGTTCCAGGTCATTAAAACGTTCTTATTACCATCCATGAAGAACTTACAGCAGCAAGTGTTTGTTGATGCCATGGCTTAAAATGATCTCAGCAGCTAATAACTACAAAGTTATTATTTTGTCATTCAAATACTAGAAATTACATTCTTCATAATTCAATGCGAGTGTTTCAGCGGCACTCTCATTTATTTATTGACTTATTTTTAGCATGAAGCAATATGCACATCATCTCAATGTATCTCCTTGTTTTTCTAGGAGATAATGCTGACTGATTTTCCAGCTTTATTTTGTTCCACACCGGACGGCTTCTTTAATTAGGGTTTGAAGCACTGAATGTGCTAAAACCTTTATTGAATTTATACCGATTTTCTTAATGTTCTTCCATCTTTTAATCTTTTATTGCCCTTAAAGTGTTTGCACTTCAAAAACCTGAAAGAAAAAGACATAACAAACTTGTGATGGTCCCAAATCCCACCTGTTGGCTATTCACACACACACACACGCACACACAAGATAGCCTTTAAAAAGCCAATTCACATTTTTGCCAGTAATTTCAGAAGCACATGCCAAATGTTATCAAATGGCATTTATAAAAACATAAGTCTGCAGATGTTTATTTTGGAAGTTTAGATTTGGCATGCATATTGTTTGTTGCAGGTGTTAATTTACGCTTTAAATATTCATTCAAACAAATCGGAAAGACCAGCCAATAGCTAATTAAAATTGAGCAGCTTACTTTTTTAACTCATCTTACTCATCAATCAGTAGCTCATTCATATGTTTTGATTCGGCTTCACTTATAAGCAGATAAAATTGCATTGCATTTGTATATTTGTCATTATGACACACTATTGCAAATACCACCATTATTTCCATATATTGAAAACAGAGAATACTCCAAGCTGCTCTCTCCTCGAATGCACTTTTTATTCACTCAGGCAAAGATTGCTTTTAGCTTTAGATGCAATAAATGTCAGAAAGACTCTGAAAAATGGGCTGAAACCTGCAAAATATTCAGCATTGTTACTGAGAGCACTCAATATTTGCACACTATATAAAAAATTTAAGTAACTTCTAAAAATTGAGTTTAACACTGTGTGAACTCCTTTTCTTTATGCAATGACACAACGTCTTAAGTGCAGAAACACGCACGGAACACATGCTGTATTGTTTCATGGCTCATGAATGCGTCTATTCGTATCTCATCATCACTTGTGCGAGTGCTTATTCTTTTATCAGTGGAGGATTTCAGAATGTATATCTGCTAAGACTGTGCTCATTATGAAAGCTGATGCCGCAAATGACACAGATTATGTCATTTAGTTATAAAAGTTATATATTTGTGCAAGATGAGGTTTGATTCTTAAAAAATGTATCACATACTGTTAGTCGCTTTGGATAAAAGCACCCGCCAAATGCATGAATGTAAATAAATCATATACTGTATGTCAAGTGTATAAAAAGCTTTTCTTTTGAAGTCAGTCTTACATTCATGTCATATTATGATATAGCCCGTGTCATGACAAACCTCTAAAATAACTCATTTGAGAATGAATATCGATCCAGTATTATCCCGGGTTCTAAACAGGTTGGCTCCTTCATCTCGACCACAGCCTTGTAATTGTGTTATCATAGAGTGCTATTGATTGCCTTTAAACCTAAAGTGCACATACAGTCACAAATTGATACTGCTGCTCTTGCATTAGGACTATTCAAAGACTGAATGGTACCCTTGTATCAATAATGATGGAGGTAGTTACCGCTCTTAAATAATACTTCCATCATACTTAGGAAGTCCAGTACTTAACTCTAGTCTCCTTCACATTATAAACTCTTATAACAGTAATTCTTATTATGCCCATAGGATACAGTTTTTCCTGAGGCCAATAACTTGATAAGTGCAAGCTCTTTATCCTATTGTAAGTTTTAAGATGTTCTCCAACTTTAAAATGAGATTTTAGAAATGAACATATAGCTGGTACTTTTGATTTAGTTTTGATTTCACTAACAAAAAGTACCACACTGTGTGTCAAACAGTAGTATTACTGTTTTTAGTAATACTTTATAGTACACTTTAAAAATTCCAGTCCAGTCAACTTACGTTTTACAAGTAATTTCAACTGTTTTTACATTATTTTAACTTTTGTTTTAATTTTAAAGTCATTTAAGTGATAATAATAAAAATAATTGATAAAAGTAATAAAAGTAAGTGATGTATTAAAATGACTTGTAGTAGTTGAATACAAGTCATTAGAAATAAGTTGATTGAACTTCAAATTTTAAGTCAACCAAGAATTTTTTACAGTATTTTTGGATGGGGTAATAACATACTGTAGCAATAATATGCTTTTTTTATTTTCTCTCACGTAACCATTAAATTATGATGGGTTTTTATTTTTTGTACAAGAGCAAGGTAATTCCATGGCATTTTTAAAGACTTTACCTGGTGTACCAGCTGTACACCAGGCAATAAAGTTGTATATAAAATATCTAAACTGTGAATATGATGTGGTAAGACAAGGTGGTAGACAAAAGAGGTTTGGTGAGATTATGGTGCATGCACAAAATCAAAAAAGTACTGCTCCTGCCTTACACATCCACAGTCTATTCAAACACTGCCTGCGTGCCTTTATTATCTTCTCCCGGCAATGGCTGCTGAGATTAATATTCAGTCTTCACTGCCGCATAAATGGATGCACTCTGATTCCAGCCTCAAAGTGGAGCTCTATTCCGAGGCGTGCAACATGCTGCCGTGCAAGCGGGACCGATTCCTGGTGGCCTTTCAAATATGTGATGTGAACAATTAATTACTGAGACAACTCGCAATGACATATTTCATTAACATTCAAAGCGTTCCCCTGCCTGCCATTGCAGCCTGAGCTCCAGAAAGGATGGCAGGAGGAAGGACATAGAGCTGGAGGAGAGCCAGGTCCAAAACCCAAGACGCCCGTGTCTCACTTTTTCGAAAAAGAAATGAACAAATACTAAGTCACTTCAAGGTCTATCCGCTGCGAATGAAACAAACGCTATTCGGCCCGGGTTACTTGTACTCACACAGGGGTAAGCAAACCATTGGATGTGTTGCAATACATTAGACTGAGTTTGAATGTGTTGGTTTTCACTTTTAAAATGTCAAAGGACATTTTTAACAATGAAGAAATTTGACAAGAGCTTGATCTTCAAAGAATTGAATGATTTACTCTCACTTTAAATGTAATGTATGAACAATACAATGAATTATACAAATTATGCTAGATGTCTTTCTGGGTATCAGTTACTGAATATCGAAGAAATTATGTCCAAATCACCTTCTGAAATTACAAAGGTTTCGGGGCTGTTACATCATAGAAAAAATTAAAAGTTACACTACTGCATTTCTGCATTAGAGCTGATGTTATTTTTCTTTTTACTTAGTTTAATGTTTTGTTCTTTGTGCAATTGCAATTATTATTTTGTTAATGTGACTTTTTATTATAGAGTTAAGGGATAGGTCACAAAAAAAGAGAATTTTTTTTCGCATTCACGGTATAATAAACGATGAAAAAACGATTTTTAAGGCTAATGCATTAAATAATATCAAATATGAGAACATAATGTCAAAGCATAATAAATATATAAAATCTTTATCCTAATTGTTAAACCGTATGTGTTAGTAGCTACAGTACAAAAAAAAGTTCAAATCTGTTTAAAAGAGGGGAATTGTTACGGTTGCACCGTGTAGACAGGAGTCGCGGAGACAGGAATTCTTCTAAATACTTTTACTTGATACAAACACAATGAATACATCCAATGGAATACAA
This sequence comes from Beaufortia kweichowensis, assembly GCA_019155185.1. NCBI lineage: Eukaryota > Metazoa > Chordata > Actinopteri > Cypriniformes > Gastromyzontidae > Beaufortia > Beaufortia kweichowensis. The sequence goes on along the minus strand of CM032795.1, from coordinate 3,350,818 downwards.
GGAACTGAACACAACACCACCTTAAACTACCAACATAACTTTATCACATCATAACTTTAGCTAACTTTACATAACATCAACACAAGACAAGGAACAGAAGAAAACACAGAGCTTAAATAGAAGTCCATTGATGAAGGTGCACAGGTGCAGGTGATGAACCAATGATGAGTGACAGGGAACAGGTGCGTGGAGTGCAAGGAGTTATGGGAGATGGAGTTCTGGGGAAACGTGCAGGGTAGGACTGTAACGGGAATATTCATCATGCATATTATTTTTCATAATAGACTGAAACTCTGCTTCACACAGGCACGTGTTTATAACCGTAGCAAGTTCTTCTCCATGTGCAATGAAAGACATCAATCACAGCTATAAAAAAAAACGGAGCAAATAGCACTCATCTCATTTCACTTTTTTGTGTGAATATTTGAAAATGAACAGTCCCTCACATTTGATAAAAAATACTGCCTTTGCTTTGTGCAAGGACGGCAATTTTATGACTCCAACTTTATAAATGTCGTAAAGGAATAATAAAAGTTATAGCTGGTTGATATAAAAATAGATTATTCTTCATGTTCAGTAAGCAGATGTTAGTGATTCACACCCTTTGCCAGACAGTGTTGCGCTTGTGACCTTGTTTAGACTGTAAAACATACAGTATTAAAAGAAAATGACTTAGCCTGCAGAGGTCTGATTTACTTTTTTGAAATAATAGCAGATTAGACTATATTCTGCTTTTTTTCATATAGGATGTATTTTTTTTAACAGTTTTGGTTCATTAAATCATTAAAGAACGTCTCTTGCGTATATCAAATACTTCGGGCAGACACATAGTTAAACGTGAATCCGGCTCACATCCTTCTTGCTCAATCTCCAGTCCGAGGCCTTTATCGCCGGTCCTCAGTGGTTCACTGATTCTGTCCACTTCCAACCTTGAATGACAACCCTTTAAATCTTTTACTCACTATGTTCAGTGGTACAATACAACAAATGTCCTTTTCCACAGTAGTAACGTGAGAAATAATAAAAATCATGATGTATCGTCAAAATGGAGTGATTCTGTAAAAGATAATAAAACTTTAAGGGGGCACAGCCTTGGGTACCTTTTTAGCTGGCCTTCATCATTTTTACTGAAGGGTGTCTGCTAGACAGTCAACTTGTGTTCATATATCTCATGGGTGTGATGTAGTGTGAGAACCTTGGTGATGGCGACTGATGGACCATATGGACCCCGGCAGAACTGACATAGATTGTTTATCCCCACTGTATTCGGTGTCAAGCTGTGAAATGAAGTGAACTAAAAATTGCTTTAATTATTCACTGAGATATTGGCACAATATGTTATACGGGTCACCAAGATTGAAATTTGGCTTTTAGATTTGAGTTTTTCAACATGATAAAATAAAAGTTACAATGACGTCTTAAAATAATTGTAAATGTTTTTTTTAAAGACTCAAGAATAAATATTTGACACATTTTAATAACAATAAACAGAAGCTAAAATGGCTAAAGAAATGTTAATGGTATTTATAAAAACACATAAAATGAAAAAAATAAAAAAAGATTTTAAAATAGTTAAAACAATTATACGCAAAATGTAATATTAAAAATGTTAAAAATTGTAGTTCGAATACTGCATTTTCATGTGTTTTCTTAATATATGCAGTGACAGTTATCGGGTTAAAAACAGACTGTAGTAAAATGTCCTAGTAAAAAGTTTCTCTTTTCTATACACCAAAAACAGTAACTGGGGCTGTCAAGCTTCAAAATGCCAACAAAGTATCATAAAAGCAGAATAAAAGTAGTCCACATGACTTGTGTCTCCGAAGTCTTCTGAAGCCATGCGATAGCTTTATGTGAGGAACAGACCAAAATTTGGAACAACATAAGGGTGAGTAAACGATGACAGAATTTCTCTTCCAATATCCGAAACATGTCACCAGTACAGGGAATTGAGATCAGGCAGTCAATTCAAAACCAGTCCAAGATCCAAACTGAAGAACAAGCCAAGAAAAATCACTGCCAGAATATTCAACAAGACAATACCAGTTTATAATCTACTATACTCTACAGTTCAGTATTTACTTTATATTGATTTATACTTTTTTGTCTTTATTAGACACGGCAGTGGACAGAGGAAGGGAAATGTATTGTGTGGTAACACCCTATTGTACCTTATTGCTTGCATGTATATAGAAAATTTGCATACTGGGCACATTTCATGAACACTGTACTGCATAAATCTTATACATTTGAACAGGAAACGAGAAACATGTAGTGGAAATGACTATCCTGACACAGCTATAGGCGACAGAGATTCTTGGCACTGCGGAAAACATTTTTTTCAATCTTTTAAGATTATATTAAATACCCTTAACGGTTAACTCTGCATGGCCAATTTGAAATTAAGTGCAATTTAAACCCTAATTTCTAGATTTTTGTGGTTGTGTAAGCAGTCCTGTCATTTCTCGTGATGGATGTCCCACGATACATTATCCTGTGTGACTTTGTTCCGTTTTGCTGAGTGTTTCTCTGCACAAACGCACCTCATTTCACATGTAAGGCTAATGATAAAGTTGACCCAAGAGTACAAAGCAAAGGCTTTCAGAAAGAGGGATTTCTTTTAATTTATGTATTTATTTTTCTCTCCTAAAAGTGCTGAATTGCAACTTACCAAGCAATGCATCTACTAACAAAGGCAAGGCTGGCCATGGAGACTTTCTTTATTGCTTTGGAAGATTTAAAGGGATGAGACCAATGTGCTTCAAAATGCAATGAATGAAAAACTTGAATCTAGTTATTGCCCGTTTTGAAATTATATAATTATCTACATGAACCATTTTCTATATCGCTATAATGACTTTGAGAACATAGCGTACTGTACGGTTACTGTAATAAGAGCAAACTTACAGCAAACAATAATAATCATAATAATAATCTTTAGATAAAAGCATCTGCTAAACGCTGACATGTTAACAATAAGATCTCAGATCGTATCTTTAGAAACATCTGACATTTTCTTGATAACATTTCACAACACATCAGAGTTACTGTACTGCAAATTTGTTTGCAAATGTGTTTTTATACCCGTGGGCAGAAACCTCAGACCTCTGACAGACTCTGTGCACATGTGATTGTGTCTGCACCAGAGGAACATGAGAAGAAATCGCCTCTCTATCCTCAGTAGAGTTTACACAAACAAACATCCCCACATGTGACGATATATACTTCTGAGATATACTTCTTTGTCTTTACGGCAGGTGCTGGAAATGTACCACTGAGAACAGAACGTGTAAAGTCAACTCTACGCTTTTTGGATTTACCAAGCGATTCCTCAGGGCTCCTATGAAATGTGCAGTGTAGCATCTTCTCTCTCAGACCCACAGCGTGGTGAAAATAAAAGGGTGAGTGTGGGAAAGGAGAAGAGCTTTTGAAAGCAACGACTGTGGAGCCGCGCCGTCAGTCTGTATTAGCGGCAGGATAACGCTTCTGCACCCCGTCTGCTCTCATTACCATGACTCATTAGCTCGCACCAGGGTCATGGAAGCCAGGCATCTAGAAAGGGGGATGAGGGAGTTAGGAGGAAAGTGAGCTTTGTCATTTTGGACATTTATTGACCTGTTTTCGCAGCGGGGAACGAGAAGGGAAGAGAAGCTGGATTCAGCTCAGGAATAAGGAAGAACACACACGGTTGTGCGGTTGGTTCACCCTCAAAGTAAAGCGGCGTGTACTGATTTAACCTTCATGCTAGAACTGAAAAGAGTGTCAATATCAGTTTGACTAACAAAGCTTTGGGGCTGTACATTACTTTGGAAATTCTGAAATCTTAAGGCAAGTCTACTTGTGTGTTTGTGGAGCCTTAAGGAACAGTCACATCAGGAAAGATTACGATAACAACAAGAAAGATAAAGTTTTATAAATTGTACTTAATTTATAAGAATAGTGACCACACCAAGTATAAAGATAAATTATTTTTTAGCTGATGAAAAATAAAACATTGACAGTCCATCAAAATCAATTTGAAGTTATTAAAACAACCATAATCGTTTATTGTTTTTGTTGTACATTATTATGTTTATTACACGTTTTGCCTCATGAGTGAATTATTGGACACAAAATATTAACTTGAAATGATTTATTAGCTTATTTGAAATTAATACAAACCTTCCACAAGGAAAAACGTATACACTTTAGACACAATTGTCAGCCAGAACACACAATTTGTTTTAATCAATTGGAATATAATCTCATATATGTTATTAATTATGCATATTTATATCTAATTTATTCGTAAGTCAATTATTTTTAAGGTCAAGTTGATTTGCAGTAACCGGATGTTATTCGTTTTTATAGAGGAATAACATGCTTTGGAATATCATGACTGGCCAATCAGAATCAAGTATTCCAGAGCGCCATATAATATTGTTATCGCTATCTTTATAATCGTTCTTGATGTGAATGGGCATAAAGTTGCTGAGTCATGTTTGGGTGTTAACAACAGAGCACAATTTTTATTCAAATAAAGACAATTTTAAGTGTTAATTTTAAGCGAGTTGATTCAGTCAAAGTAAGTGCAGATTGTTTGTGGCATGTTGATATATTTATATAGATATATACGTCCAATATTGATGACAAATATTGGCAATGCTCATACTCCAGTATACTTTTTCTCAGTAAAATAGACTATCGTTTCTGCTTTACACGTACTGTATATACACAATAATATGCCGCTCTTGTCGGGATCTATTGAACATTTTACAAATGGATGGAGTGGGCTGTGTGTAAGTGGAAAGTTGAAGGTCCCATGCCGAGGAAAGAGAATCAGCGATGTAACCCGAGAAGCATTACAAAGACCAAACTACTTACTTCCCCCTCATACATCCTGCCCTATGTTTCTGAAAAATTCAATTCAAGTGCCTTACTATCTTGTTTTCAACCGAGCTTTAGAATCAAATGCTGCTTTCCAGTATTCGTTTAGCCCATTCTGAACTTTTTCAATAAATACGGTAATCGCATAATACGAAGCCTTGAGCGAATCCCCATGGTGGTTGTGGTCTGCCAGCGTAAGCCAAGACGTCCATTATTAAGAGACTCGTTCTTGACTCAGCATTTAAACTCTCGACAACATTGACGTTTTGTATCCCTGAGCCTTTGACAGGTCAAGAGTTCTGCTCCCCTCGGGCTGAAAGATGGGCTGGTGTGACAAGCAAATGGTGTATTCATCAAACCCTGTCATGTTGTCAAGGTAAATGTCTTTCAACTTTTCAAACGCTATTCAAATGTTACATTTATTATGATTCAAGGCGCTGTTAAGTATGAAACTCATCCCTTTCCTATTTGTGTGTGCTTCTTTATTTGTATTTATGGTAATTAAAGGTGACATATACTGAAAAACCTGACTTTTTCTGTGTTTAAGTGCTATAATCAGGTCTCCTGTGCATCTACGTACCCAAAAAACATGAAAAACGACAACCCAATAACTCTGTTCTGGTAAGCCTTTTTCTGCAAGCCTGAGAAAAAACGAGAACGTAGCCCTTAGTAATGTCACCCGGGGAGCTTTCTATAACGTTAACACCTCTTAATCTGCACGTTTTGACCCCACCATAGTAGGGAAACAAAATGGCACCATCCTTCGCCATAGTACGATAACATTTTATATATATATATATATATTATCCTACTATGGTGAAGGATGGTGCCATTTTGTTTGAGGTGTAGTAGAACAGGTTTTAATATTGAATATATATATATATATAGATATGATATATAGATATGATTGATAGATTGATAGATATATAGATATGATAGATATATAGATATGATAGATTGATATGATAGATTGATTGATATATAGATATATAGATATGATTGATATATATGATATGATTGATATATAGATATATATGATATGATATGATATATAGATATATATGATATGATTGATATATAGATATATATGATATGATTGATATATAGATATATATGATATGATTGATATATAGATATATATGATATGATTGATATATAGATATATATGATATGATTGATATATAGATATATATGATATGATTGATATATAGATATATATGATATATAGATATATAGATATATATGATAGATAGATATGATATATAGATATATAGATATGATATATAGATATATAGATATGATATATAGATATATAGATATATAGATATGATATATAGATATATAGATATGATATATAGATATATAGATATGATATATAGATATATAGATATGATATATAGATATATAGATATGATATATAGATATATAGATATGATTGATATGATTGATATATAGATATGATTGATATATAGATATGATATATAGATATGATATATAGATATGATATATAGATATGATATATAGATATGATATATAGATATGATATATAGATATGATATATAGATATGATATATAGATATGATAGATATATATAATTATAATATTTCAACACAAGCTTCAAGCTGATAACCAATCTGGGCCAATAGACTGGGCAAGCTTGACCAATCAGAGCGCTTTGGAGGAGGGTGCTTTATACAGACCGTAAGAAATCAGAGCGTTTGGCAGAGCTTAGGAGATTGGTGCTGCAATAATGTAAAATATGAGAACAATAATGTGTTTTTTTAACAATTCAATATTAAAACCTGTTCTACTACACCTCAAAAACAATATAAGGACTTTACAAAAGGGCATAATAGGACCACTTTAAAAGATTACAAACAAAGTCTTTTGACATGTAAACAAATGTTTGACATCACAAACCGCTTAGCACCAGTTAGTTGCAGGAACAAAGTTCTGGACCCAAAAACCAACTAAATTTTTCCTCATGCAGGCCATTTTCCTGGTTGCATTCACACCAACAATAAAACTTCTAACTTTGAGAATAATAGGTTTTTTTTTTTTTTTCTTATGCGATGAAAAACCTGGCTTCTAAGTCATAGTACTTGTGTTTAAATCTCACTCTTACATAAGAAAACACTTACAATAATAAGATTTCACTCCATGGATAGTGTCTGCCCTTAAGTGGTTAAAACAAGCTGTCAAAAATAAATGACAGTTAAAAAGGCCGGATCTCGATAACCAATAATCTTCTGCGCTAGCTGTTCTCACAAGACGAATGCATGAGTATATGTTTGATCTCATTGTTTTATTCTGCCATAACATTCAGAATCGCAGCGCTCAGTCAATGTATTATTCATCAGTGCCGTGCAGTCATTTTAGATGTGTTGCTTCGAGTGTGCTCAGCCCTCCTGAGTATTTCATGTTTTGGAATACCTCAGGGGCATTTGCTGGATGACATGAGATGATTAACCATTTTGGCCTGTAGATGCCAAGCTAAATGGATTCGATCGAGTTAGCTCTCGTTCCAACCCCGGTAATTAGTACGAGGGATGGGGCGCAAAACCTCTAGTGCTTGACAGCTCGTACTAAAAGAGTGCCAACACCGCCGAGACAAAATCATGTAGTAATTCTGACTTTCATTGTTTCAGTGTGTGTATGAGCTATGAAAATGATATAAAATATGTACCACGCAGAATGAAAACATCTCACCTGTCAAACCTTTCTGGCTGTTTGGCAGTGATACTTACAGGTGCCATGGGGCAGAAAGATTTATGATCTAATCATTAATCCACTGGAGAAAAATTGCAGTTGTTGTTTAAAGCAATGAAATGATACATGACTGATTTTTCAATTCACATGTAGTCATAGAAAAATGCCAATATGACCATACATACGTACCAATATGACAACACATACATACATACATACATACATACATACACACACATACACACACACACACATACATACACACATACACACATACGTACATACATACGTACATACATACGTACAATACAGACGTACATACATACGTACAATACAGACGTACAATACAGACGTACAATACTTTACTTGGAGCAAATTATGCTGTATGATAAAATGTCAAGAGTATGATTTTATAAATTCTAGACAAAAGGCTGACTACTATTGAAGATGATCAAATATAACAGTGTTCATTTATTTTAGATGCTTTTAGTCACAACATAATTAAAAATAAAGCAGAATAATTATTTAAGGATGATTAAATCATTAATATGATGTATATTATATGCTGTTATTACCAGTTCACTTGAGCTCAGAGAGAAAACCAGCTAAGTAGAAGTTAAGTAGAAGTTTTGAGTTTCCAAGAGTTTGCTTTTCGGAGTCATTGTTAATATTTTCTTATGTTTTGATTTCTTGTCCATCCGAATGCTGTAAACACCCCATCGACTGAGTGAAAATCGCCAGGGTCTTAAACACCTTTGTCCTGTGTTGACCTTCACTTTGGCTTATTCATGAAACATTCAGTCCAAGGTTGAGCGCATAGTGAAGATTAATAGCCCCTGTGAATGCCTGTGGCCTCTCGCTGCATGAAACTGTGTTGCACATTCTTATTTTAGTGTGGAATCCCTGGCACCCTGCATACACGGCACACACCTCATCTTTCTCATTATTAATCATTTCTCTTTTCTTACATGTAGTGAAAAAAACATAACTGTACATGTTTTTGTCTAAATAAAAGTCTTCCTTTAATGCAGATATCTATTGATATTGGTATTAGCATTCAGCTTCGCTTTGGCAAATTTATTTCACATTCAGGGACAATGTACTGTATAGACTTGCTATAGACTAACAACTAGAGTAAAGTGAAATTTCTTTGGAAAGAAAGAATAGTGTGGGATACACTGGCTTGTAATTAAAAGCCCCACAAGAAGCACACAATAACTGATCACCATTGTGCCCTTGAGCAAGGCATTTAACCTCTGGTTTAACTGTGGGATTGTCCGTATAATAAGTTGCTTCGGATAAAAGCATCAGCTAAATCATTGTTTCCCAATGATTTTTTATCTATCTCTAGGCTAGAGGGTAAGTTATATATATAGTTTTGTTAATTACTACAACTGTCTCTTTCAAAGGTTTTGACAATTCAGAGTGTATTCAAAGAAAAACTAAGAAAGATTTTTATATAAACTTGTTGCCAGACATTTACGAAGTCATGAAATTTGAATGAAATCAATAAAACCTCAACAAGCATGAATTTGCTTTGACAACACCAGTACATATCAACTTTAAAAACTTACATCACATTGTTTGAAACAGCCGAGTATGAGGAAAGTAGCACATTCCCATCATCCTCTTTGCCTCACTGATAGATATCAGTTTGCTAAGTGACTGATGATGGACGTTTTCAAAGTATGGGCTTGATAAAGACTTGTGTCAGCTATAGACAAAAACTCCATCAAATCAAATTGTTTTGTTTTTCCACTCATGTCCCCAAGTCTTCTTTTATTAAGAAACAGATGCTCAAGCCTAAAATGGCCTGTCAGACATGCGCTTCATCATCGCTGCTTTTGTAAGATACTTCATTTATTTGTAAAAGGCAACTTATAAAGTATTATCTTCTTTTATGTGTACATTTTGATAGGTCTGTCTTCCCGAGTGATTTACACCTTTGCTATACAACAGTAAAAGATGTTATAGTCTAACAGTTTTGGTTTTCACCTCAGTTAACCTCAGCCTGCTGTGCAGCTCGAAATTCTCGAAATTACAATAACCGTAAATGTCAATATTTTGAACAATACATTTTTTACAAGATGAGTGTCTTTTCCTGACGAGCTTGAAATTGCAACATTGGCTCAACCAATGGTGAGAGTTAAGGGCGGGGCTATCTGTTTGACTGATAGCCCCGCCCTTAACTCGCATCACTGGTGATGCAAATGATGCAAAAGTTACAGGCCTCGCGTTAAATCAAATGACACATATATTAGATTACAAGAACTGTCAAACTGACACCAAACTGTCATCAGTAAGCAGGAAATGATACAGACTCACCACCTCCGGCAAACGTATTGCATTACAAATTGTCGTAAATTAAACAAAGACCCCTCAGCAAAACACACTTGACATTGATTAGAATGTGATACATTTTCCAAGCTTTCATTGCCGGTGGCTTACTCAGATGTTGCTGAAGTACTTAATGATTCACAGCAATTCTGTCAAAACAAAGGTCAAAGGTTGCCTAAATGTTCAGGGAGATCTAAGTATGCCATCCCTGCTGAAAAGTGAGATGTTTAATCTGAACCCAGCATGCTTCTTGTAAAGTTTCTCTGCATGCAAACAAACCACAGTGTAAATGAAAACAAAGCTGACAAGCTGAAATGCTTAGATGTCAAAAATACATGTATTTTTCAGTATACAAACTTTTATTTTTCTAGATATCCTCATTGTGTCATTTAGTAATGACAGTCTACTGCTTTTGACACCATATTTGTGTTTATTAGAAATTCTTCTCTTTACAATGTTTTCTGATTTTAATGTCTGATGTGCTATAATAGTTGCCAATGACGGCATATACGATTAGACTTCTGCCTGTGCTTCCAAGCGAAAAAAAAGAGACAGCGAAAGCAGAATCCATCCATTTCCCAAACTCATTTGAAATTCCCTCTGAAGAGGCAGACGACCCACTTGAGCCAAATTTCATTCTGCTCTTCCCCAGAGCCTGACTGGCTGCTGAGGCCATAACACAACTTGATTTTGACAAGGAGCCAAATGAAAGCTTGGAGGATGTCACAGAGCATGAGGCAGGCCGACATTGCAATTGCCAGCTGTTGACAGGCTGTTTTCAGACCCCACCTTTCAAACGGCTCGATGAAGCCATCAGGGTCTCACGGGTGGGTATTTAAGCGGCGTCACGCGAGCGGCCGTGCTGCTGTACTGAATATAATCACGACTCTGATTCCACTTTAGCAGATTTTTACTCCATTGTTTCAAAATAAGACAAAGTGTCACCACACGACACATGGGATAAAATATCAGCACTCCTGGAATAATGTTTCAGCAGTTAAATAAGTTTTTTATTTTTACCTTAGTTAACCTTATATATAAGATTAGATGGAATTTTTTAAAAAAATCCTGTATCTCAATATTTTAAGCATTAATCTTTTAGTAGGTCTTCTTTAAAGGCGATGTGTATAATTTTTTGATGTTAGGTTCCTTTCAACTAAATCAGGGCTAGATGTCATTTTATTAGTCTATTAGTCTAACTCTTAACAAAAAGTGTGCTTTACGATGCCATAGAAGAACAGTTGTTGGCTAAAAAAAAATTCACAAAAGGTTCAAAAAAGGACTTTTATACTACAAAAAGATTTAAAAAAGAAATGGTGCTTTTTAAGAGTCTTGACAGACTTTTTTTAATTCTAGAGCATCACTGTAAAAAGCACCTTGAGTGTATTTTATATATATATCACAGTTCTTTTGTAAAGTTTATCTACATAATATCTATATTAAACATTTCCACCGTTAAACAAATACAGTTTACTGAATACACATTGATCAACAGAACTGGTTGTATAATTCTGTATATCAAACTTTCTGTTCAATGTTCCTCTTTTCAGTGGGTCACGTATGAAAATAACAAGGTCATATTTCTCTAAATGCAAAACCCAGCATGCAGATTCACAGATGCAGATTTACAGCTCAGTCTTCCTCACCCATCAAAGTCCTGCTTCACCTCATCAATCAAAGCGGCTAACCACTGGCATTGGATGTTATTTCTTTACAGTGCGATCTGGAGATAGGCCACATGTACAGCATAGTTTGCAGATTTGCTTTTTATCTGTAAATTAGGACTGATGAAAATGCTGACTGCAAAACTATTCAAGTGTTCTCTGTTGAGTTTTAACACACATTTAGTTATAGACACATTAATACTAGACTAGACGATCAAAATCATATCATTACATAGTATCAATAACACAGTCAATAATTAGTCAATATTCAATAAATAAAAACCATTTCAGTATAATATCTAGATTTTACATCATGTTGCCAATTTTTGGCTGTTTAAGGGGATTGTTTCCCTGTTTTGTGAAACAGAAGCGAGACAGACAATACAAGTATTCTGAAAGACTCCATTAATTGTCGCTTTGGCTAAAATCAATAGTGTTTGTTTCCTAAATGCATCACAACTTTGTGAGGCTGACACAGAGAAGTGTTTGAAGATTTTAATCAGCAGTAGTTATATACCAAAAATAACGATAAAGGAGTGCACATTGGCGAGCTCTGTTGCCTCACACCTGAAAAAATAAGTGATAAGTTGGATGGATAGATCGATGGAGCTACTTGAACTGTTACTTGAACTGAGGTTATGAATATTTTATGTTTAACAGTTTTGACCTTTGGAGCATTCATACATTGGAGAAAATCGAAATTAAAGTTTGAATTAAAATTAATATTAGCCTGTTAACTGTCACTGTTCCTCAGGAGGAACACCTTTGTTATTTTCCAATTGACTTTAATATTTCATAGTTAAATTTTAATCTAATCACGACAAACTATTACACTGAAAATTCAAATTCAAATTCAAATTCAAATTCAAATTCAAATTCAAATTCAAATTCAAATTCAAATTAAATTTAAATGTCAGATAAAAGTTAAAGTCCTATTAAATTACACCCAGTTTAATTTAATGGGACTATACAGTACATTTCTACCTACAGATATACTGTACTTGCAAGAATAAAACTAAAGTGTATTGAGTACCATGGATTTAAGTGTAACTTAAGTCAGTTTCTGAACCGCTTTCCCCTCCAAAGTCTATCAATTTAAACACAATCAATCAACCACTACACACATCAACTAAAACAAATACAAATGAAACGGACATACATTTTCTCGAGCTAAAGCAATGGAATTAAGGTTCGCTTGCGATTTGCGCATTAGCTTACAATTAGTGTCCTAAGGGCAAACTATAGCAAAAGTAGGGCAGCTAAACACGTTACAGAGGATAGTGTCGCATAGTCTGGGCTCTTATCCCAGGTGTCAAATATAGAGGCATCATTCCACAAAACAATGTGGAACTGTGTCGTATCACCGAAAGTGTTGGCAGGCAAATGCCACCACACAGTCTTCCAACGTCTGACACGATTTACAGTCCTAGTTTCTCCTGAAGGACAAATGCTTCACTGGCAAAGGAAACTTTTGGACATTTCCCGCAGGTATGCATATACATACATCAGCATTTTTAACCACCCTGTGGAATAAGGATTTGTCTCATGAAATGAGTAAACGTCAAGATCATATTCTTTAATGCACTTTAGCTAATGTCTATTTAAATCTGATTTGAATAAAATAATCATACTCATTTTCATATATAATATATGTGTTTTTAAATTAAATTAAAGTATTTTCATGTAGATAAACTGGATAATCATGATACTACAACTACTAAAAATAAAAAAATGATTGAAAAAATTGTGTTGTACAATACACAACCAAAGAAAGCAAAACAGATGCCATAAAAGTTATTGGCATTTGTTTAGTTCATATGTTCATTTTCCCAGGATCTTTACGGGATGTGTGTAAACACACACACAGAGGTTCCACAATATCACTGGCAGTGTGAAAGAATGCAATACAACAACCCTGAGACACAATTATCAGTGTATTTTTCCAAATATCTGTGTGAAAGCACCTCATGACTGTTCGCATCACGTCATGTTTTCGATACAATAAATTGAAGTACAATGTTAATTCTTCTGCTCATTTATGAAAAACATTAAAATAATAAACCAACAGCTGACATTCTCATATCAAATATTACTACTGTGAGAACCACCACAAGTATCAATTATTCATTGAATTCAACAGCATAAATAAAAAAGGTCACGCTCAGAAGTTCAACTGTGAAGTTCAACTGCTGATAAAAAGATATGAAAAATCTCATATGTTATATCTTATTCACTTTGCTCGCTGTTTGTTAGAAATGAAATATTCTCAGCTTTCTAGTGAGTTTCCCATATCCAGATGATATGAAGCTACTTTTTCTCTTTAAATTATTTATTACACCTGACTGGTAATCCGTAAACCATAATTTGTGTGATTTGAATAAAATAATCCTAGTAATTGTCACTTACTCCAAATATATACTTTACGCTTGCAGAGAAATTGCTCTCTCTGAAAATCTTACCAATTAGCTAAACGCAGAAAATATTAGAGGAGAACATATATGGGTCAAGATAATGGGTTTAATTTCCAGGAAACCTATACACAGATAAAATGTATATAGCTTGAATGCACTGGAAGACATGTAAGCGTCAACCAAATGCATAAATGTAAATGTTTTGAATTTGCATAAAAGTTTTGACACGTTATCTTAAACAGTAAGAGGATTACAACAAAAACAAAACTCAACGGCATGAATATTGCTAGCTTTACACACATTATGCTATACTTATGCAAATGTAACAGAGCTGAGACACTGTGACACTATTCAAGACATTTTTCCAAATAAAACTGCCACAACTATGGGTAATTTAAGACTTTTACACACAGCTGCTTTAATTAGTACAACTTAATTTCAACATAAGCATCATTTAAAGAAAAAAAGGATTGTTTTGATCTTGATCTTGGAGACCTGACTGTTTTCCCAGCATGCGTGATTGTTCGTTGTTGGCCTGCAAGTGTAATTTAAACCTAACCAAACACTTCACATCAATTCAAGAGGGAGTTTGTAAATTTATGACACACTAGATAACTTCTGCGTTTCTAAAAGAAGCTGCCCACATTAACTTTTCAAATTGTGAATGTTTTGATTAAAAATAAACATTGGCAAGACTGCCTCACTTCTCTCCCATTTAATTCATAACTGGGAATCAACCCAATAATTTTAGTGATGGTAGAACATGATTTTTAAATACTTATTTTCATTTTCATGTGTCCATTTATGAGGAGTATGGACTGTGTGACGCATCTAAAAACAGCACTTGATTATGAAAATTCATGAAAGAGACCTCACATGAGTATTTAAACCACCAAATATTGACATCTGAGCTATCCGTATAGTAAAATCTTGCACACACATTTACAGAACAGTCAATCCAAGAAATGCACATACCTACAGGCATTCAAATCCTTTAGGACATCCGACAAGTTTTCTTTATCAAAGCTGCAATTACCTTATAAACGGGCACGTCATTATTTAGAGGTTCATTAGCTCTGAGATAAAAACTTTTCCTTTGGGTACTAACACCATCGTTGCCTGTTAACAAGCATTTGTCAAGTGGTTTGGCAGCTCCATATCATCATTACACGACATAGCCCCAAATACCCGTCACGGAAGCATCTGCGAGTCTGCATATTATCAAAAACTAATTATTCAGACCTTCCTGTCTTCTCTAATTCTTTCACTCCTTTCCTCGTGCTAATTAAAATCTGATGCGAAATATCAAACAGCACTTCTGTGGTGTAAACAAACCAGCCGAACAATCAAATGTGAGCTTTTTGCGACAACTGCCAAAACAATTTCATTTCTGCGTACCAAAAAAACGGCACCAAAGGCGGTCGTGTTATTACAGATGGGTTTTAAATATAAAAGGCATAGAATGACAATGGAATGAAACATCAATATATATATATATATATATATAACTATAACATACACACATGTATATTCTCTTGTATTAGATAAAAGCATTGCAAATTGAGAGTAGCACTTAGCACCCTGATAAAACGGTGTATGTCTCATTAACTAGAAAAATGGACTGTATTCATATAAACATACTTGTAAGGCCTATGCAGAAATACACTTCTTTTGATAACTGTTTTATGGGTTATTAGCAGGCTAATGTGAATATGTTCCCTGGAGAACCACTCCTAATAATTAAAATATATTTACAATTCAGGGGTGTGAAGATGTAAACAACTGCAGTGCATTCATGTGTTTACAGTCTATTAACAGGACTTTCTCCTTATCTAAAATAAGGTGGAAGCAGAGTTAGCAATAGTAGAATGGAGTTGGCATGGGAGTAGTCCCCACAAATACAAAGAATTATTAAATATTATTTTTTCGTAAATATCATTCAATTGTATAAAAAACAAACAATGTTAATAATTAACACAAAGAAAGTAGCTATAAGTATATCAAGTGAGAAAGTAATAACATACATTAAAGAACATGTATGAACATGAAAACTGTTTAGATAAAAACTACAAAATCACATCAAATTAGGATTTGGGTTCGTTTAATTCTGACCTGTTTGGCAATATGAAGGACAATAACATGAACACAACTGTATTATCCAGAATTTACAGTAAAGTTGGTCCCAAATTAATTTCAATAAAATTAAAATAAATATAACATGAATAATAAATATAAATAAATAAGATTGCAAAATAAAATGCATTTGCATAATACATTTTCTTCTTCTAATTATTATATAACATAAATGGATAAAATAAAATAAACATCTGCATTTGCATCTTAACAAATTGAGTGTAGAGTATGTCATTTGATCTATTTTATATATATATATATATATATATAAAATAGTATAGTATAGTATATTATTATATTACATTATATTACATTATATGCCCGTTTTAGATTGAACGGTTTTCTTACAACAGTTATTTTTTTCAAGGTTAGCGATTTATGGGACTTATGGATGCTAAATTCAGCACATCCAGTTTTTCCAGGGCTGTATTATAGCTGCAAACTTGCCCCTCTTTGGGTTCTATTTGTTTCTCTTGTGCTCGTTGACACAAGCGCTATCAAACACACACATCTGTGGGATTGTCTCTATCATTCAACCCTGTCCAGGTTTGATCTGAGCGTCTTATCTCTAAAAGATGTATGTTGTTATTCCTGAGGAGGGAAATGAAGCTCCAAAAACTCACTGCGCTCCCATGAGTCTTTTTTTACAATCCAGTCAAGTCCAGCCTAACAAAATTCAATGGGAATTGAAAAAAGAGAACCTTTTCTTTAGAAAGATGTTTTTTCAGATATTTTTGCAAGCATGTGTTGCCATGTAAACAGAAGATTCACTATGAACACTTGGATTATCTACTAATGAAGAAATAATAAATAAAGGTTGGCTGATGTATTAATGTCTTGATTTATGTACAACTTCGTCAAGTTGTAATGCCTAAATGTAAATGTAAATGTCAAGTCGCATGAATAAAGAGACAGTTTAGAGGAAGTTGACATCTTTTTAAAAATATTTACAAATGTAAGTTCATCTTTCACTTAAATTATGAATCAGGAGTCTCACATATCCAGTTTGATTAATGTTGCTGGCATTGTCCTTGCATAGAAGCTAATGTTAGTTTATACCCACCCAGCCACTACAGATCTACCGATTGATTGATTGATTGATTGATATGAAATGTCAAATTTTATCCTAGGTGTCCGTTCTGCCCAAAAAAAATGAAATATTAATTGATTTAGTACCCTTATATGTGAAAGGGCATTAAATTAAATCAATTATATAAAAAGACTGTATAAGATTCTGATTAAAAGTTTTATTTAGTTTAGCTTTCCCTTAAAAATGGAAGGGTTGGACAAATGTGTCAGCTTACTCCTAACCTGTGACATAAGTGGTGCAATATTTGAGGAATATAATAAAAAAGGTCATGATAGTATGTGTATGCCCAGATATACTATATGAGCCTTTAATGCGCTCATCTAAATCTCTGTGTACTTTACTGATTGGTTTGATCCTACTGTTTTTATGGTTATGAGCCTTTCAAGAGACAGAATAATCCTGTGCATTCTGAAACGTAAAAATAAACGTTTAGCTCAAACATCACCTATAGTTGACACTAATGAATTAATGTTATGTGAGGAACTGTGATTTAACATTTGAAATACACACTGAACTTTATTTTTTATTAAATAACTTTCAAGTAATACAATAACTTAGCAATAACTAACAATTTATTTAAGATCAGTTATATACATTTTATTTAAAGTTGTCCCAACATAAATGGATAAAATAAACATCTGCATTTGCATCTTAACAGATTGAGTGTAGAGTATGTCATTTGATCAGACTGGTTTTGGATCAATGTTGTGTTTTACTTTATTTTTTATAACTTTATTTAGTGCATTTTGATTGTAGACTTGATGGAAGGACCAGCTACATCATCTAATCTAAAATATTGTATGAATGACTTTGAATAGCAAATACCCTAACAACCACTAAGGAACTGGTTAAAAACACCCTAGCAAAATACCTTAGCAATCACAGAGAAACATGCTAAAACACCCTACCAATCACAGAGAAACATGCTGAAAACACCATAGCAACCACTCAGAAATATGCTAAAATACCTTAGCAATCACACTGAAACATGATAAAACACCTTAGCAAATCACAGAGAAACATGGTAAAACACCTTAGCAAATCACAGAGAAACATGGTAAAACACCTTAGCAAATCACAGAGAAACATGGTAAAACACCATAGCAACCACACAGAAACATGCTAAAACACCTTAGCAATCACACTGAAACATGCTAAAACACCTTAGCAATCACACTGAAACATGCTAAAACACCTTAGCAATCACACTGAAACATGCTAAAACACCCTAGCAACCACACAGAAACATGCTAATGACACCTTAGCAAGCACATAGGAATATGCTAAAAACACCATAGCAACCACATAGAAACATGCTAAAAACACCATAGCAACCACATAGAAACATGCTTGAAACTCTAGCAACATGAAAATGCATGACAACAACCCACAACATCCTTATTTTTGACAGGTAGTTTTTCAGTGAAAAACACAACTCTGAAAATCTATTTTCTTGTGTCTTACCATAATAAAACTGATTTTTATCCTTTGGGATTTGAAATGTTCCCCATATACACTTGTGTGCTGCAGCTTTAAGCACACTTGCTTTTACCTAACCCAGAAAGGTAAAGGCCGATAATATATAGAGCTTTTTCACAGGAACTCCAACTAGCTCTCAGCTGCTCTGAATTAATTCATCATGCACCGACTCCTGATATAAATGCAATTTGTTTTGCAGGGGTAATGTTCCTTACGGCAAATTTATCATGTCGGACTTCAGGACAGTTTGTTCAGCTCCTCTAAAAACTCCATATTTCATCAGCCAGCCCATTTTGGACGCCAGGACCATCCTTAAAAGAAATAAATTTTAATCTCTGTTATCAACAATTCAGTTAATACAAATTGATTCATTCACTGACTGATAGGACGACTTACAGGTATTGATTGACCTGCAGAGATCTTTGCTCAGTAAACGACCGTTCTGTGTGGTCTTTGGCCTCATCATGTAAATTAAATCATACACGAGTGTCGGCATGTAAAAATGAAAGTCTATGATTATTATTAATGTCATATCGTACACAAGTTTCTCAGTGTCCTGAACAAATCACCTCTCATTTAGCACCAGTCTAAAAAAGATTAGTTTGAAAGTTTGAATATGGGCTGTGAGTTATTCAACACTCGTTTCTAGTCACAGTGTTGAAATCATCATTACACAACAGTATTAATACAATCTGTGTTGTATCACTTTAAACACATAACCTTGTTATGCAAAGCATTTGGAAACCATCAGTCAGATTTTTTTAATGTTGTTGTGTTCCTATCTATCGGTTTGGAAGAAGATTTCACCTCTATTTCCAAAGCATTCTTTGAAAAGTTATATGACAGAAATATATGCTTTGTGCTACTGTAGCTTTAAGATCAGTTTAGATCAGAACACAAGTCGGCTGAAAGCTTCTTATAATTAACCAATCCAAGAAAAACGACTGATTCTCCACTAATTGCTATTAGTAGTTTCAAACACAAAAAAAAACATTTCTGTGACTGTACAAACTGTATTAATATTTAATGAGTCGAGCATTGTTTACTTCATGATCATCATAACGTTCTTGCACAGTATTTTTTCCACAGTATAATCCTTTGGTACGTGCTCTGGGCGATGCTTTATAACCCAGGGTTAAGCGTTGTGAGAAAAGCCTGCTAATTTCATCCCAATATTAACATACAGCATTTGTTAGAGGTTACAGTATTTGACTTTATAATATTTATGCACTACTCATCAGCATTTCTCTTCATGCTATAGTTGCAAAAAAGTACATAAATTACCCAGCATGCCCAAAAGGCACCAACATAATCTAATGCTCAGCTTGATCCCAATGTTATGGACTCGAGACTCGGAGCAGATAACATGAGATCTGACAGCTTTAATTTGAAAAAGCCTCAGGCTTAACATCTCAACAGGTGGGTTACGGCATGTTTTTCAGCTAATCTCGATCACAGAAGCGTGGCCACGAGCAATACCTTTCTCCAAATGAGGCCTTGACCTTTAGTTACAGTGAGAAGATAACACATTGATTGACTTGTTCAATGCTTAGCAAAAGCTTAAAGTTTTATCTCTGTGCTGGCGAGGATAGAAGACTTGCTGTCTCTTTGTTGTTTTGAGCATGTGTATGCAATTTTTCGATTCTTTTCAAGAACATAACCGTGCCTAAATATTTAATGAATGGATGGCATTTAAAAACATTTTGAAGTGTTCATATATGATGAGACATGAAAAATTGGCTCAAAAGATCAAATCTTCTGAAATAAAAGAGTCTGATGTACTATAAAAAACACACTGTAATGTTCAAAATGTTTTTCCTGGTCTAAAACATCATCTAATAAAACTCTCATTCTGGATTCTTCTTTCTTTCTATGTTTCTACTTCCTAAACTCTGATATTTCAGACTACTTAAAGCTGTAATTTGGAAATTATTTTTACTTTTGTATTATACATTGTGATCATATATTTTTATTTTATTATATATATATTGTCTCCTAATATTTGTAAGTCGCTTTGGATAAAAGCGTCAGCTAAATGCCTACATGTAAATATTTTTTATATTTTATTATACATTTTCATTTTATAATCTTAATGTTTTTAATAGGGTACAGTTAAGAAACACTTTCAAACACTTACATTTTGGGGTTATTTTCCACCATCATAATTAGTCTAGCGCTCAGTATTTATATTATGTTAAAAACAATTTTTTATAGGAATAAACAATAAATATCAAAGTTAAACAGATACTATTTATTTATAAAAACATAGGCCAGAATGTTTAACAGGCATTTAAAACTACTTTTCACACCAGTTTCATTTTGATAACAGATGTGATTTTAAGTTTGCAAGGACTATTTACAAGCTGTCTCTCTCTTAGTAAGCACTCTGACACTTCACAGAACCTCCTCCAACACAGCCAAACGATAGAAGTTTTTCTTTTTCAAAGGCTCACTTCCTATGCCTGAGCACGCGCTCGGTTAATGTCCGGAAGAGCTGTATGACAGGGCCCGAGTCACCTTGTGGTTGATCATTGGAAATAATGTTCAGACATGAATGTTTAGACAGCGCGCAGCTACGGCATTCACTCCGCCGGTGATGATTATGCCGTTTATGTGCCGCTGCCTTCCATGCGACCGCTGGCACTCGATTGAAATGACAAGGATGGCGGAGTCAAAGATGAATGTATTGTTTTTGTCCGCCGATCATATTATAATTTACGCAAAATCGACTGCAAAAATACATTAAAAACAAATAAGTAAAATGCACGGCTTAAGTTAATTTTACACTATTTCCATATTCCTGACAAGGGGCATCAATCAAGAAAGAAAGCAAACAGAAGAAAAACCATCAACTTGGACTTCCAGACACATCAAATCAAATTGATGACTTACAGCGGACTGTTATTGAGTGTGAAATGCTCCCAGAAGCAAAGACAAATGAACCGGTCACAAAGTAGACGCGAAGTGTACAGCAGAAAGTTCTGCTGGTTTTGTTTCACTTGATGATGTGTATAATATACAGTTATAATGTTGACAGTTACACACATTTTTCCTACAAACCGTGGCACAGGAAGCTAATTTGTGTTGTTACACGGTCCTCTGGAATACTTGATTCTGATTGGTCAGTCGCAATATTCCGATAACAACCAATCAAAACTAAAAACACAGGCTCATCCAGGTACTGCGAGTCAACTTGACCTTGAAAATAATTTACTTACGAATAAATAGGTAGAAATATGCCAAAGTGATAACATACATGACATTATATTACAAATGATTAAACCAAATCGAATGTTGTGTTGTTTAAAGTCCGTGTAAAACAATATTAAATATGTGTTCTGAGGTTGTCCCACCACAGAACAAATGTGTTATTAACCACCCAGACAAATTTGAATGATTAAAAAAACCGACAAATAAATAAAAAAGTTATTAAAATCCTTGAAAAATAGGCAGGATTCTCTCCTCTCAAACTCTGGGGGCGTGTCCGCTGGCTGCGCTAAACCACGCCCACTCACGGAAAAAGCGCGTTTGCGCGACGAAAGCATTGCTAGCTAGCAAAATGTAGGCTATAATAATGGTGACAATAACTCGCGATTGAAGGGTCAAATAACTGATGCTAATACGGCGTAGTTATTATAGTGCTAGGGGCGTGGCCATGCTCGGTGGCTCCAGTGCGTCATCGAGACACCGATTTAGCCCCGCCCAAAGAACCCTGAACACAGAGTTGGTAAAAGACTGATAGTGGTGAAAAACAGAATTGGTAAAAAACGGAAAAACGATGTAACTCCACAATTCACTACACAGGTCACAGTCTCTGGAATGTGTTTCAGCAATACATTTCCAACATTTATAATGTGTTCGGAAACATTTCTCAGAATTTACTTTACACTGACTTTAAATGTTGTGTCTTGACTATTGAGAAACATTTTTCTTTGCAGAAGGTTTGTATCCATTAAAAAAGCTAATAAAACATTACAAATAAATATTTTGTGCCCAACAATTTACATATGTGACAAACCGTGTAATAAGCAGGAGAATCTACAGGCATCCATTTAATATCGCAAAATAAACTTCTTAAGAATTTACAAGATCCTGATCATTCTGTTTGTGATTATCTGCAATAGCAACAGGCTGTATGTACATTATCCCTTACGTAATCAACATTTCTCAGATGTGTAAAGCTTAAGTTGTGTTTAATCCAAAACATTCTTTAACAAAATTTGTTTTAACATTTAATATTGTGCTTGTTGAGAGTAACATAAAAGTGTGATTGAACTCGTAGATACATTACCAGCCTTAAATGTTGCCAAAATCTAAACAACAAAAAACAAAGAAATTTAAGATATACCTTAAATCAGGTGAATTCGTTCTTGCATAATGTTAATACCAGGAAGTAGATTAAATTATCAGTGGTAGGAGACTAAATAATATGTGGTGCTGGAAAGGTACAGGTCAAAAGCATTTTTATACCCTAAAAGTACAGTATATCATGTAATCTACAGGCCTTTATCCATGCCACATATTGGCAAACGTTCTCTTTTTGTGGCTTCTGAGATTGCCGGTTTGGAAATCTCTAAAAGCTGTGACATATTTAAAGCTTGACCACTTAAGCTTGTCTTTGTCTAAGTAGTCAGGCCTAGAAAACTCTCTTTTTCTCTTTGTCTGCAAAGTAATTTTTCATTTTTAAAGGCATGATGCATTTAGAGCTTTGAACAGCATGTTTTTTCTTAATGGACGGACCTTTATTCTCTCTCTCTCTTTCAAGCACACACACTTCTCTCTTTTTCTCCCTTTTTCCTCTATGCCTACATTTAATAGCTTTATTAAACCAAGGATCAATAAGTTAATTTCATTGCCATTCACAGCTTGAGGTGTTAATGGGCTGGTCACAGTGATCAGTGTGACAGATGTTTTAAGGAGCATGCTCTTCCTCAGTTCTCCTGCACTGGACCACATTAACCACATTGTGGATTCCCATAATGCTCAGCAGTTATGCAGATAATAAATTTCATATCACATCCAGCTATTGATGCACATACCTGCAATTACAGAGAGCAAACTCCATATTTAAATAGATTAGAGAACTAATCTAATACACAGATGTGATTGTGGGTAATTTGCGGATGAACACAAACTTTTATTTGTTAAAGACATATCAAACTGTTTTAAAAATTATTTGATTTTTATGTTAGTTGTGCTTGACCTGTAAAAAATGAGTCTCCAATGAATTGCTATGCAGTTGCTAAAGTATTCTGTGGAGGTTGTTAGATGGTTGCCAGGGAGTTCTGGATGGTTGCTTGGGCACTGTTGTCCTGTGTGGTTGCTTATTTGCCTGAATAAATAAAGTACACCCCAAGTCTGTGTTTGTTTAAATTCTATCATCCGCAATATGAAAACTAAAAAACCAATACCTCAAAATAATAACCGCATACCTCTCCATGATTTCAGGCATTATTCATGTCTACAGCACAATTACTGTGGGGCGAATTACGTGCTTAATTTTAATACTTACACTGTATAAAGTTTAATTTTCTTAAGGCAACAGGTTTCATCAATTTTTAAGTAACAAATTTTGTACCAAATTTAAAAAATGTGGTTTGGATACATGATATATTTGAGTTAGACTTACAAATTCAAGTTATTAAAACTTTAAAGAAGTGTTATGTTGTTTCATGTTTTAGGACTTAAGAGATGGGTTTCATCAATTTTTAAGCATTTGGGTTTTCAGTTTCTACAGTTCTCGAATTTAAGATACCACTCCAAATGATCTTTTAGGTAAGTATCAATAAGTAAGTATCTTCAAATTAAGTTTAGGTAGGTATCTTCTAGGGTTTAGGTAAAATACGCATTTTTGTTTATTCTGTGAACTACTGACAACATTTATTCTAAATTCAAAGTAAAAATATGTATTTAAATATAAATATTTTAAATATTCATTACATTCAAACAACATAATGCTAACATTTTATATGTATCTAAAACAAGTTCAAAAATTAATATTTGATGATCCTGATTTTTTCGTTTTTCAGTTTTTTGCTTTTGTCACAAACAACCACTGGTGGCGAGTTGATCAAACCCGTTTGCAATATTAAACGTGAACAAAGATGAAACACAAACTTTATGTCACTGGTGAGGAGTGTTTTTGTTGGAATTCAACAGATACAGGAATGAAATGACCTCAGCACATGTAGAAATGATGATTAAAGGCAAATTTGAAGTGGTCTCTTACTTTTTCTAGACCTGTCTTTACTACTGTAAGTATATGTACAACTATAAAATAGTACAATTTGCAAAAGCATTTTTACAAAATTGTAAAATTTGCATTAGCAAGCTTGTGTTAAAAATAAATGAAAACAAACTTTTACCTCTGTTTACCGTGGGCGCTAATAAAGCACAGACAGCCACAGGCAGGTATCAGAAGAAGCCTGATGTGCGTGTTTATGCATGTGTGTGTTTGGTAGATTTCCATTATTTTCAGCAGAGATCTAATGATATAATGAGAGTTTGCAAACTGATTTAAATGGGCTGCTGTCCTAAGGTCACGGAGCGGTAATGCGATTTTATTCCAGTATACTGTAGGTGTATGAGTATGATAACTACATCAAGTAGCCCTGTACTTGGTGGGCGACCAATTGTCTGTGGTTTCTGGATTTTAATCTGTTTTCTTAGATTACCATTTGAAATTAGATCCAATCTTGTTTTATTTCCTTCGTTTGGACTTGTTCTCATGTTCAGAAATGACTGACTGCTCATTAAGTTCCAGCAGTGAGGGATGTAATTCTTTTTCAATCTACCTTCCTACTCATCTTTAAAAAACAACCTGGAGAAACATTATTCTGTTTTGACTTCAAGTAACCTAAAGTAGTGATGCCCAATGGAGGTCTACATACCCAAAGCGGTACTTAAAGGGACAGTTCACCCAAAAATAAAAATGATGTAATCATTTATCAACCGTCATGTCAAACCTGTATATGACCTTTTCTTCTGGAGAACACAATAGAAGATATTTTGAGAAATGTCTCAGTGGTTCTGTGTCCAAACAATGGAAGTCAATGGGGTCCAATGTTGTTTGGTTATTTTTTTCAAAATATCTTTTGTGGCTATTCAACTATAGTCCTGGAGTACCACTGTCATTAGCTCCACACCTATTTAAATACATCTTCCTGTATATTTCAAGTAATCCTGACCACTTTAAAGCCCTCCAGGACCAGAGTTGAATAGCTTTGCTCTAAAGGCTAAAAGTTCATAGCTGACATCTCCCTCAAACAACATGAAACAAAACAATGTCTGAAACAAAGATGGTTTTGACACAATCGATCTGTTTGCTTGACATCGCAACTTGAAAGGTAGAGAACAGATACTGAAATAAGCTCAGGTCTTGATATTCTAAAAGCTCAAAGCCAAGGTGTTCAGGTTGTCACAGAGAGTGGTGCTGAGACCAGGAAAATTCGACATCCCCCTTAGAAACTTTCAGCATAAAACCTTAATGCCTTCGGACAGTCACAGATGTGTCCTCGGTCACCGGAGATTCTGTGACTTTGCTCGCCCGCTATCGAGTTGGATAGCGTCCACACAGCGAGACGTGCGGCCGACTCGGATCGAATCGGGTTCTTAAGACCTTCCTCCGCATCCCGCCAGACAGCAAGCTGGCAACAAACACTATTACCTTCTGCTTGTTTATTTCCTCAGGTGATTTATCAAACCCTGCTCAATCTGCTGGCACGACTGTATTAGCAGCAGTTAAATTAGCATACTGTATGAGTCAGTCTGTCATGTAAATGATGCAGTCCAGCAGCACACCACAGGACATTCCAAAATGTGTTTAGTACAGTTATTACATGTTCAGACGTACCTGTTGCCAGCTCAGACTCACCAGACAGATTAAAAACAACAAAAAAAGATCTCCACGGAGGAACAGTATAACACTGTGTGTTATAAAACATGTAAATGTACTAATAACTGTACTACTAATGTAAACTTTTAATGTAAAGATTTTTTAAACAGTTTTTTTTTTCATTTCTGGTATTTTTATAATTAACATAACATTTCATTTTTAACATTTTTTGAGTTTATTTTGAAAATTTGTCAAATAATTTCCTTTTTCAAATTATTCTTGAGTCTTAAGACCTTTCCATCAATATATACTGTAGTTTGTGATGATTAGATTAGAATTCCGCTATGAAATATTATTTGTGAATAATATTATAAGTGAATAGCAAATAACGTTGTGTTCCACCTGTCAGTGACAGTAAACAGGTTAAAAAAGTAACTGTATAACTCAACTGAAATGTCTGTTTAACATCAAAGTCTTTCCAAGCAAACTGGGGTGCTTGGTGAGTAAATACAGTAAACAACAGATGTCCCTCATATACCGTACTGTATATATTTCACTATATGATGATATAAAGAAGCAGTGCTTGAATGTCTAAGCCATATTCACATGGATCTTTGAACCATGACCAGCTGTCAAGTTCAAAGGGAGATGAGATTTCCATACTGTCTGTTTGCTCTGAATATAGATTATCTTCTCTATCAGTGAGATTGTCACTTATCTTTCTTATTTAAATTTCCTCAGTTTTAAAAGTGATGCACATTTTTCAATGGTGTATTTTCTTGCAGTGTGGCATGCAAAGACAGCTATGAATAAACGTCCAAAAAAGTGTAAACAATGGCTCTGTGGTGCTATAAAAACATTAGAGATATCTCCAAATGGAGATAAGAGTGTCACAGTTCCTCCCATCTGAACTTCATTTCCCATAAAGCTTTGCACCTCTCCACACCTGTTATTCATTACCTGCATCCATCTTGACTTCACCTGCACCTGATAACGAACACCCGAACCCATGCAAGTGGACGCATTCCATCTCTCCCAGGAGGAGCGTAAACGTCGGATTTCCATGAGACTCTGTTTATACTGCGGGGAGTCCGGACACTTCCTGACCCGATGCCCCGTGCGTCCAGTACGAACACCTCGACCCATGGTGAGTTTGATTCAGCCGTCCATTTCCAATTCGAAATTGTCTTTGACTCCAGTAATGATCACCGCTTCTCATGTTTCTGTTCCAGCCAAAGCATTATGGGAAATGAAGTTCAGACGGGAGGTGCAGAGTGAAACTGTGACAAAGAGGAGTGTTTTCTATTTGTTAATTATATACAGTACTTATACATCTTAAAAGGAAAATTCATTTATTCACCCTCGTGTCACTTCTCAAAATATCTTCTAAGAAAGAGTCATATACAGGTTTTGAAAACCATGAGGGTGAATAAATAATGACAACATTTATTGGGGGGTGTACTGTCTCTTTAAATGTAGTCTTGATCTTCAATTTCTGAAAACAGTTTGAAATCATTTCAAAGGCATGATTTTATTAAATTCAGAGAAAAAACTCTATTTCCTGACCCTGCTATAATAAAATTCTCGCATTATCCGCTTAGAGCCATTACATGTTCAAATATGTTTACAAATTGCACCGTATTCTTAAAAAGATGTTGTCTTCGAGGGCACCTTGAGTAATGAACAGACATGTGCAGGTTGGAGGAAGTGGATCCTGTGAGGCAGGTGCCAAAGTAATTACATCAAACATTTTTCATATTGCATGCTAAGTTTTGCTCACCACCTCTCTGGCGTGAATCAAGCGTGTCTTTGCACTTCTCCGTGTGATTTTCGCCTCTACAGAGAAGATCCCGGAGTTCTGGACGTCTCTGCAGCATCAGTAACTTTTCATGCAGGGCCACTTTATTGATGTCAGAAGGTCTTGGTTTGCTCCTATCAAAAATTCATCATTGTTTTACCATGTCAGTACTCTCTGGTCTGGCGTAAGTGCTCTTGAACTGAAAAGCAAGACAAGATATTAGACATTAATATTGCATCTGCTGTTTTGCTGTAGCTTAAGTGGTACAGCATGAGTATGGTCATTGGTTCGATGCCCATCGAACGCAAATACTGATCAAATGTATAGCTTGAATGCACTATAAGCCACTTTTGCCAGATTGTAAATGTACACTAGCCTACTTTTCAACATCTTGAATTACACAAAACATTGACATTGTTTTAATTGTCTACAATCAAAATACTAATGTTTTAATACAAAATTCAACATCAGTTAAATTAGATTTGTTTTAAGTTAACTTATCTGGATTGTGGTGTTCACATTAATTTCATACATCTATATTTTTACTGTATCTAATCAATTAGTGTTTTCCTACAAATTTTCTTATTTGTGTTTTCCTAAAACGTCTTAGGGAATTTTAGAAGATGCATTGGACACCGTACTGTATCAACTAATGTATCAGTTGAGTTGATATGGTATATTTTTCAGAAATAAGAAAACTGTTTCCTAGAAATAACCAGCGTTTGGATAAAAGCTTCCAAGGTGTTATGAACCCAACACAGCTCAGCATGCTCTGAAAAAGCCTAATTTCAGTAAAACTATTTACGTGATCACGGCAAAACACTTAAAAGCATTTCGTGGAAATTAAGCTATATTATCTTAGAACATGATGTCAGAACAGTTTGTACTTTGCCTTGAAAACTTATGTGAAAACTTTTCATTAACTACCGAGCAAAAAGGCAAAGCATTATTGCGGTCGTTTCGTTGTGAATTTTACGACTGACAATTATGCCTAATAGCGAGTGACAGCTGACAGTTAATTACCGTTAATTAAATGACAAAATATTATGACCTATAAACACTGTTGTGTTTTATTATGTCCAAACTTGACAGTTTGGACTGGACTCATTCATTAAAGCAATAAAATGTCTTTGAAAAGACAAACCTGTCTGATTTAAGATCCAAACCATTTTTTTTAAACCATTCTCAGAAAATGAGCACTGCTTTGTTTTAAAGAGACAGACAGCCTATGACATTTGAATCTTTATTTTATTAAATATCGACTAAAAGCTTACATTAAAGTTTCTATGTCATCAGCGTCGACTAAGAAATTCCTAACAGATTTAATAATAAACAATTCATTATTATTCGTATCAGTTAAACATCAAATCTAAATAAAACTTCTAAATAAAACCCCAAAACACAAGTAACTATTTAAAAGCTACTGTTTTTAAGGCTATTTAAAACCATCATGCTTATGTATGGGTCATTCTATGACCTCCCGTCCTCACATCACAAGTGAGATTTAAAAACGAATTAGCAATTTGTAAAGGTCAGTTGAATGTATTTAACATTGCATACACGCTACACAAAACAATCCGAAAAGAAATGGCTTGCTCTCGGATTCCTTTGGCTTTTTATAAGCTTATCATAATAACATACAGTAAGAGCTACATAGACCGATCAAAATGTAATCTTTTGGCTTGTGAAAAGAAGCCAATTTCGTACAAATTGGCCTTTATACAAGAGAGCTATTTATATTGCATGTTCTTTGTGTGCAAAAGTGGTTGAAGGCATAGATGAAGATTTTGAAATCGTTTTTAGAAGTTAATAATAAAATGAGTTGACAAGGACAAAACAGATGGGCTTTTTAAAGGTACGCTAGACAACAAAACTACATACAACTACACAACTACATACACAATAGAAAGATCAATCTCAGGGCATTGCTTTTTCTCAGGAACTGCTTTTCAGTAGATGTTTTGCAGATGGTACCTGATAATAGACTGTGCTGGATGTATTTAAGATGGTGTAACAAACCAGTAAAACCACCAAACAGACACCACATCAAAGGATAATCCATTTGGAGAATTGAGACCACATAGATCAAGTGTAGTTGAACATTGTCAGATGATATGTGTTTTGGAAAGAGAGAAATTCAGTGGAGGAGATCAGTATCCTAGATACGATAAAACCAGATGCATCTGGTAGTTTTGTCTGAGGAGATCTGTAATAACTGAAGAGAGGAATCCGTCCTTCAAATCTTCATTCATCTTGGTGCCTCTGGAATTACAATTTGAGATGATCATATCACCACAGAAGATTTGGTTATAAATGTCACGTGACTAATCATGACAAAGCCGATTGGATTCTACTATATAATAAAATATTTACAAAAGTTTGTTGCTTGCTTACGTCATCCCATCAGAAAGTCTGGAACATGTTCACCGGTCAAATCCAGACCTCCAGCTTATGTCAGCTTCAATACCGCACTGCTTCTTTACAAGGTGAAGTAAAACAAACCCAACAATCAGTGAAGTACACATACTTTAAAGCTTGTTTCAAGCTGTCATATCTTTTTAAGTGCGCTCTCAAGTTTCAGAACACCTCTCATTTGAAGACAACGAGTTCTCCTGTGTTCATTTTTACAGACAGCTTAATGATTTAAACCCAGAGGAATAGGAAGAGACGTGGTGGTGTCTATTCTTTTTTTTAAGACTCAGACAAAATAAGCCTAAAAATAAACAAGTGTAGCTTATGCAATTGTGTTTCGAAGGTTAGCCAAATATTTATTTACATTTGTTTTTTAATGATTCAATTTGTAATAAAAATGCATATCAGTCTAATGCACAGTCATTATGCACAGTTAATTAGTTTATGTCACAAAAAATAATGAAAAATAATAATAATAAAAAAAAAAAATTGAAAAAGCTACTTAGTGTAACTAACTGATGTCTAGTCAGATAAATAAAATTATTACTGTAAAAATTAAAAAATTAAGCATTAGCACGACTTTAAAAAAAAAGCATGACCTAAAAGATACATTTTCAGAGAATGTATTTATTACCAATATATTGAACCATCTGTTAATATTTTACTATTTGACCGTTGATAGAGTCCAGACATCAGAAAACAGATCAGTGTAGATGTTTTCTATTTAAGAAGAGGGAAATATACATCGTTATGGATGTGAAAAAAGACTTTTTTAAAGAGGCAACATACTTTCTGTGAATTAAAATGCACAAACCAGAAGCAATAATACCCAACAAATGACATAAAACATAAAATAGTTATTCAATTTTAATTTTCATGTGCCAATTTAGGGGAATATGCACTGTTTTGGATGTGATCATTCTGAAAGCGACACTTTCCTGACTATTAAAAATCATGCTTTAAACATAAAAAAACCTCACATGAGTATTTAAACCACCAAATATTGCCTATCAGTATGATAAAACTTCTTTTAGATCATTTTGTCAGATGCATGCATGCATGATGATTCATTAATACTGTTGTCTTCCATCCAAAACATAAAAGACTGCAAATTTTAAATGTGTTTACACGGCTCACTTGAATACCCGCTGATCGCTAACAATCTGTCAAGGTTTATTTCACAACGACCAGCTGACTGTTCACATCTGTTACACATCTGATAAAAGTTTCTTAAAAGTACGTAGCCGTGCATACGGCCCTCAAAGCTGACAGGCATAACTTTAAAGCCCGTTTTGATTTTTGTAACAGAGCCCAGAAAGATTTTATTGAGCTTTTATTGAGCTCTCCACCAGGCTTTTAGGAATGTGTTACATGTACTCTGGAAGATCACACACTCAGGGGTGCGATTTAACCGGTATCCATATCTCTGTCTCTTCGTGTTTGATTTAGTTAACACATCTGGCTGAAGGAAGCGTTCAGATAAGTGTTTGATCCTGTCTGCATGCTAGAATAGTCTGAACGGAGGCAGGCGCTAGTGCTTCAGTGCACTTCACATATTTCAGCTTATCAGCAGGAGGACACACGTGTCTTTACCAGGAAAAAGTCAAGCTGCTGATTTATGGGTAATATAAATGCAGCATTTCATTTTAAAGTCACATTAAAGGAGAGTGGGCTGTACAAAAAGCAAGAAGTCATGTGGAAAACCCAAATCACCATGCAGTACCGGATACTAGTACGATTTGTGTTTTGGATGCTGTTGTGCTGGTGTTGAGCATCTTAACCAGCAAGACTTCATCCTTGGTCACCCATATAAACCATTGTAATTCTGTTATCTATAATCTTACAAGCGGATAACCATAAGAGTTCTTGAGATTGATGCTGTCGAGTGTGCTACATTAAAATCAGTGTAGCAGATATGTACCATCCTTATTAGATTTCAACATAACGCAATACAATAAACTAAATTTAAAACTTCCCGATTAAGAAAATTGCTTTACTTCTGTCTTGTTAGACTGGAGCTGATGTTATTGGTTAAAGAAAGGCAAAAGAGTGTACGGGAGTCATCAATCTTGCTTCTATGAGATTATATTACAAATGATTAAACCAAATTGCATGTTCGTCTTTTTTGAACATTGTCTCAACATTGACTGACAGTTATGTATAAAGCCAATAGGAAATGTTTTTTTCTCAAAAGGTTTGTATTCGTTAAAAAAAAAACTAATAAAACATTTCAAAACAATATTTTATGTCTAATCATTTACTCATGTTCGCATCAGATTCCTGATAAACCCGCTCTTTTGGGTTTATTCTGCGATAACAACAGTCTCTCTGTACATTATTCTTTAATTTGTACAATGTGAACCTATGATTAATAGAAAAAATAAAAATGAAGCCACACCTCTTAAACTTAAACATCACTGCCAAGAAAGCATATCATACTAAAACACACAAATGAGACATATAAATGATCCAACTTATAAAATACAAAATTCCTAAGATTGTGTTTTATGTTATCACGTTAACAAGAGACTAGTAAAGATATAATCATTTCTCTTTAAACTCATCTGTATAAAGTTATATTTGATATTTATACCTTAATTTGTACATTTTGAAATCTTAGATTACTTTTAATTATAATCAACATTAATACATTAAAATTCACATAAATATTGAATGTTTCAGAACATTTCAACAACTAGAATTCACATTTATATTACTTGGTTATAAATAAAGCCGGTTATTAGTGCAGCAATCATTTTTTATCTTTATCTGTGTGCTTTGTATTGTTACTTACAGGGTACACAGTGTGATGTGTTTTTTGTCTCTGGACAAAAAATAAGGTCGACTCTTCAGGTTTTATTAAATTACGTTAACGGGAACATCTTATTACATTAATGAGATCTAGAAAATGGCTCAGCTGGATGCAAACTGCGAAATGTAAATGCATGAAATAAATTTTCACTGTTTCATCAATGCGTTTAGTACAGGAAAGCTTTATAGCCTATCTGCAGTAATGCCCCTAAGGCACCGCTTTCTTTATTAGTTTATGATGAGACAATCTTCAGAGATCCTCTATGATTTCTTTGGTCCAACTTCATTATACTGAGAGGTATATACAGGAAATTGTTCTCAGTTTTGAAATTATTATTCTTTAGTGTTTGTGAGACAGTGTGAAATTTATAAGTTGACTTCGGATAGGTTTTCTATATGAAACACTTGTGTTTCTTATGTATAATATGTGTCATTTTTATAACATTTTTTTGTGTTATGCTGTTTAACACATAATGTGTCATTTTGTGTTAAATACATAAAAGGGACAACACATGTTGAGTTGAAAGTAACACAAGTTGAGTTAAAAGTAACACAAAATGTGTTGTTTTTGAATTAACACAAAGATGTGTCTAGTTAGGGACAACACATCTGTGTGTTGTCCCTAACTAGACACATCTTGTGTTATTTTTAACACATCTGTTTTTAGTGTGTTGCTCCAATTCAATTTTAATATAAAATGTTAACTGTGTTACTATCAACTCTGTTACTTTTCCTGGATCAGTATTGCAAGTGTTGAAAATGTTATATAAGTTGAGCCGGAACAAAAAGCTAATTATTTACACATTATTTATCTAACAGAAAGTTAAAAAAAATGGCCATATCCAAGTTACCTGATTCATATAATGATACTGAATAAAATTGTGCTTCGTTCGTATTTCACTACTGATGCTGTAATTATCACAAAGTAAATAAACCTTAACAAGTCCAATGATCAACAATTATTTATGCTGTAAGAGTATGCGTATTAAAATATTTCCCCTGCGTCTCCATGGAGATCAACAAAAGACGAATTCCAGCACGTGCGTGCTGTTAAAATGGGCAGCGTATGCAAATGTGAGCGAGCGTTTGATGATGAATCAGCCGGCGTCATTGCTCATGCTGATTCAAAACAACATGCATGCAGAATAGAGCAAAGAGGTTCAGAAATCAATACGCTCCTAACAAGCAAATGAGCAAAAGTATTGTGGAAGTCGTTTTTCACCTTCACATTCTTAATGAACCACTCAAATTCCAAACAGCGTGGCAATAAGCGCTCCATAGACCAATGTGCGTGTGATAGAAAGTGAGGGCCTGGAGTTCTTCCTACTCACTCTTTATTGGATTTAATCTGCCGCTTTTTCAACAAACTCCAACATAAATCAAGCATCGCTTCGTCACGGGGTGAAATGCTACTTTGCATGGCAAAGCAATGTATTTTCCGAACGCGTCGAGAGCGTCCAAGTCATCCATTACTATACCGTGCCGTCTAGGGAGCGTAAGTCAATTACTCAGTTTACATTTTGAAAGCTTGTACATTCGGAGAGAACAGTAAAGCGCAACCGCGGCGTTTTATTCTCCCCAATAACCGCGAGGGACTACCAAAGAAGGCCGCATGTTTAAATAATGACTGATCTTTTATTAATACTATTTTCCCTCTCCAAATGGAATGTGCAGGGGGAAAAGGCATCTTGTCGGAGCATGAAAACCAAAAACAGGCCCTAAGGAGTGCTTGAGGTTGCTTGTTGTCAGCGCCGTGTCCCGCTATAACCCTGTTTGTTCTCGTGTTGAATGGAGGGAAAAACAGAGTTGTTTAAATAAGCTCCACCCAGCTGTCCGCTGTTGATTTGCCGTCTCTTGGCAGAAGCGCTATCAGCTCGCCGCGGTGGTATTTCTCCCCCGTACCGATGAAGAACCCGGGAAAGGTCACGGCTGCATTTCAGCTAGAATGAACGAGCCACGAGTTCGTCCGCTTTACTCAGATGCTGAAAGTAGCTCTTTCCAAGTTTGCGGGCAGATTGGCCTATTGTGAGCACGACAGTGGACCCAGTTTGGCGCCACTTAAGATTTTATTCATGCTGTTCTGAGCATAAGATACAGAACAACATTTTACAAGAGAATTCATGAGGGGAACTGCGCTCGGAGGATGTTTGGCAGTTGCCGCGACCAACTGCAACCTAAAGGGTTTTCGGCCAGAATCCATTAGTGGCGCTTTCTCCGCGGCACATTATATAGAGCATTTCAGCTCGGAGTTTTAGTGTCCATATTCACTGAAGCTCAGTGTTTTCGCCGTGTTCCCCCGGGAGGCTGTCACACGCTTCTCAAAACGCAATGTCTGGAAGTCAGAGACGCATTAAGGCTCCGGGCCGACTATCCGAACACAGCGAATCTGATTGTGTCACTGTGCTCTTTACGAAGTCAGATCTGGGGAGGAAAAAGAGTCGTTGCCTCACAGATTATGAGCTGGACAGCAATTTTTGTCTCCCGAATCTCCATTGAGCCTTTTATTAAGCCACTTACAATGATTGCATTGAAATCCTGTGCTATTCAGACAAGTAAATCTTTGCTGTGTAATCTTTTGTGCCGAAACTAAGTGCTAGCTCCTCATTTTCTTTTTTATTTGGGAGATGATGAATGTCCTCCATGATCTTCTCTACAGCGGACCGTGTTCATTTTCTCTTCACATTGTGTTGTGAAATTGCATCAAGCCCGTGTAACTAACGCCTTAATGATTGTTCGATGTGTTGTAATCGCTCTGTTTGTGTGCAGCAGTGCTGTCAGTTTGTGATTTTAGGTTTTCAGTCAGAATATTAGTTGCTTCAAAATACATTAGTGTTAAATAAAGCAGTCACGAGCGTTACAAGCCAAGCGTTACAACAAACCTAAAACTCACAAAAGCCTCTTAAACAGTGCAGATACAATCACTGCGATCTGGAGTGGTTTCTTGCTTTTTATATGCTATTAAAAACATATTTAATAGCAAAAAAAAAACTATTAGTGCTTTGATCAAACATCCAAAATGTGCACTGTTGGGGATCCTTTTGTTGTTTTAGAGTTGGGAATTGCTGATTTAGACTAACTGTAGTTTTCTTCCGGTTGCTAAGCAACATAGAAACTTGTCACATTCATATACAGTGGCTGCGTCCGAAATCGCGTACTGTGACAGTACGTACTGTATTAGAAGTAGTGCCTACTTATCAACCGTCAAACCAGTACGTTCTATATAGTATGAATACGGGAAGTATGAATGAAATTCGGACATACTACATCCGCCATTTTATGCATCATGTGACATACATTCCTCACAGCAGCTCGAACATTTAAAGAGCCCACCACACTGCGCTGATACCTGCAATGTTTTCCAACAATCTTGCCGTTTTTACGTCGTTTAATTTAGCAGTTCAAAGGAGGCGTCGGTCAGCTACTCGCAGATCACGCCTTTAAAAACTGCTTGTAAACCATGTACTAAATAACGTAAGTATCTTCATCTATTTGACCAGTAAAATTTACCTAGAATAAACACTTATTCTAACACTTAAAAATAGCCGCGTCGCCACTTTCCGCCATTTTCTAAAATAACGCGGCCTCCGTCTTCTTCTCTGGCTGACTCAGCTCCCGGGACTCATGGGATAGAAAAGTGTCCATCGAATGAACACTTCAAAATCTAGCCGGAAGTAGATCATCCGGGTACTTTTCGCCTACTGTTTTTCAAATACTGTGAATTCGGACATACTACTCGCCTCGCGTACGTATTTTCGCCTACTATATAGTATGGCAGTACGCGATTTCGGACGCAGCCAGTGATTCATTTTTTGTCAGGTTTTTGAGATTAGATAGATAGATAGATAGATAGATAGATAGATAGATAGATAGATAGATAGATAGATAGATAGATAGATAGATAGATAGATAGATAGATAGATAGATAGATAGATAGATAGATAGATAGATAGATAGATCTAGATTAAATGAAGAGATTTACATATACAGTACTACAGTGAAATTACATTTACCAAATAAACTCCTACTCTGCAAGCAAACAAAGAGTGAAGCATCCCAGTGCTGTTTACTAAATTATAGCCATTTTCTAACGTCGCTGGTGAGCTGTTAGAGTACCGGAACTAACTTGTAATACAGCAGTTCCACACTGTTGAAAAGACTAGAAAGAAATCTATAGAGACAGCGCTCAATTATATTGAATATTGCTGTTCATCCATCACTGCTTGCTGAAGGGCAGCATATTGATGGGATCTGTCATTATTACCATTTCATCTTCATGCTGACAGAAGCTCAATGGACTGCATTGACAGAAAGACACTAAAAAGCGACAAACACACATTTATGCTTTGACCTGGCTCACCTGTGCATGCTTTTTGGCTATACGATACTTATAAACCACAGACCGCCTAAAACACTATAGATGCATCCATTATGTAGATATCTGACACAGTGGAGTTTAAATGAAGTTTTATTTTACTCCAAGTGAAGACCACCATCACAATTTGATCGGATCGCTGCTTACAACTGCTTTCAGTTGTAAAGATCCAAGTTTCTCACTTTTACCCACAGAGAAACAAGCACTTGTCTGGAATACATTTTCCTACCCAATTTTCAAATGCCAGAGATCGATAGGCAATTTGATGGATGGTACAAGGAAAGGAAGGCCCAGCTGTGAGAGCCTTTAGCTCAATCCAAGATGACTTGTGTGTAAATCAGACTTAACAACAACCTGAGGCAGAAAGAAACGTGAGAAGGCTGAATATTGCTGTCTGGAGCCGGAGGTTATTTGTGTTGCCACGCACATGACAGCATCCAGAGCTTGTTAACACATCTGTAAAGTGGCATTGGTTTTCACCGGCGGCGTCGAATCAAACAGCATACATCTTCATTTAATAGGGCAAGAGCTTGAAATATAATGTGAGAGGTTAGAAGGAAAAACAGCTTACTGGAATACTTGATTCTGATTGGTCAATCGCACCATCCGGTGATCGGATAACTTAATATCAACTGCACATCACTGTCATGTCATTTTAAACTTGTATGACTTCTGCACAACACAAAAGAAGATCATTTGAATTAATGTTCATCATTGACTTCCATTGACTTCCATTATAAAGACATTCTTAAGATATCTTCTTTTTTGTTCCCCTAAAGAAAAAACATAAACAACACATTTTCAGATATACTTCCAACTAATTTTTCAAACAGTAAAACACTATTTTAAATGTATTTAGCCCACAGAAGTCTTGCTGAAATGTAAGTTGGAATAAAGCAGCAAGTTGTAATAAAGTGCTCATAAAAAAGCACAGCATAGCAACTTTCTCCAAGTACTAATAGCTGTAAAAAATGATACAATGTAAATTAATCAGCAGTCCGAGACATCCGAAACCCCAGAGCTGTATTCCGCACAACTCACAATTAATTACACATCATCTCATCAAACTTTGAGAGACAATACAGCCTGAATTCATTAGCTCATGATGATGAAGTAAAAGTGGCGAGTTTGCATGAAAAACTAAATCTACAATCCCATACCAGGCCCACGGCCGGTGCGAAATGCACAATTAGGCCACGGGACTCAAACTGTGTGCCATCGGCGAGTCGGGTGAGTGGCGTGTCAACATCTCCAGATGAGACATGACAGGCTGATTAATGGTACGGTGTCGGTAACTGCATTGAGCTCATGAGTTTAACTTCAGTCCGTCACGCACTAATACTCATTCTTCTTTTGGATCTTAGTTTAATGCGGCACGCTTTTTATATCTTGAGGATTGATGGATGAATATTTTGCTGTAATGTTACAGTACGTTGATCTATGTTTGTCTCAGTTACATGTGAAAGACCATGTCAGAACCAGCAGAAAAAAATCAGTTCACGATCGCAGAAGATTTTTCTCGTAGAAACTTCATTGAAAAACCCATTTTAGAAGCAGATGAGCCTGTGGGCATGCAGCAGGACACACTTCAGTGCAGGAAATTCATCACTGCGCCTTGTTTTAATTACACACAACAAACAGCATAGATGTTTCCTAATAAGATGAAGTCAGAGAGGGTCTCATTACCAGTTATGGAGAAAAAATAGAGAGCGAGAAAGTGGGAGAGATTTCACAAGCAAGAGAACATTATGTTCTGAGAAAGTGCTTTGATTATGACAAACATCGAGTACAAAGTGCGGTAACACTTAACAATAAGGTTGTATTAGTTAACATTAGTTAATGCATTAGTTAAGATAAACTTACAATGAACAATATAGTTTTTCAGCATTTATTAGTCTTTGTTATTGTTAATGCAGTTATTCATATTGCTTCATTGTGCATTAACTAATGTTAACAGATACAACTAATGATTTTAAGAATGTATTAGTAAATGCTGAAATTAACATGAACGAAGATTAATAAATGATTAAAAAGTATTGTTTATTATTATAAGTTAAAGCTATTGCATTAACTAATTGTTAACTAATACAACCTTATTGTAAAGTGTTACCCATAGGACATACATTGTGTTTATGTAGTCACAAATGTTTATTTTTGCAATTACTTTCATTTTTGCAATTACTTGCAGCTAAATGGATCCAAGGTGACTTATCAGGTATTCTTGAAGAGTAACCACATGTACTTAATCACTTCAATTACAGACTTTTTCCTGTACACTGGCAACTACAGAGTCTGCAAATACATTTCAAATAGAAGAACTGTTTTCACATCAAACCCACAGGCTTTCTCCTCAAACAATATAATAGGGCTATTTTAGTCTTTAGAAATATATGTCTCTTGTCTTAAAACACTATCTTGCACACTTTAAATGTAGCTGAAGTCTTTAAACACATTCTAGGGTAATTATGCTGAAATTTATACAGAGATATACTGACATTTTCACTATATTAGTAGTATGTAGTGTGGAATAAGTGCACAGATCAAATGCAATGAACACATGAACTCAAGGTTTCATTTCTGTAGCTCAAAACAAAAATAACCAAGTGTGTTTAATGTACATCAGAATTATTCTTCTGTTAGTCCTGTTTGAACTTCACTTTATTTGCATTTTACAGCATAACCATTTACACAATTTACTATTCCTACAGTCAAATCCACAGTGTTGTGCTTCATCTGCTCATCTGTTACTTCAACAGCACATCACTTAGACGCTAAAAGGAATCTTGACCTTAAGGAGAGGCATTACACATATGTAAAGTGTATTTCATTTACGTTCTGAATTTAAAACACTTATTTACAGATGTTCTAGACAACTATTCTGTTTGTGACAGTGTTTTAAAGTGAAGAATCTCACAGTGCAGGACAGAGAAGTGTTTGTCTGTGTGATGCAGTCCAACAGTGCAACACTGTCCTCTGCTGGGAGAAAATTACAATTCTTACTTCTGTTACATTAACAGCATACAGAGCAATATTTGGTACTAATGTGAGATTTGGGAGAGAAATGTCAGCTGTTTTTCTCATATAAATTGCGTGTCTTAGAAAACACGTCCACGTAATGTGAGGGTAATAATGGATAACTGGACATGAAATAGATTACTATAGGGAATTACATCTCAAGGCCTTGAATAAGAATGTCACAAATGGTCACATTGGTGTCACATTCAACCAGAATGATTAAGAAACCATAGATAGATAGATAGATAGATAGATAGATAGATAGATAGATAGATAGATAGATAGATAGATAGATAGATAGATAGATAGATAGATAGATAGATAGATAGATAGATAGATAGATAGATAGAAGAAAAGAAACAAACATACAGTGTATTATATGGAGTTTGTTAATGTTTATTGCTGATTAGAAGTTGAATATATATTTATATATACAGTTGCATACATTGTATAACTCGACCGAATATCCCATATTGTGAAATGAGATGAATGTCTGTAGACTCAGACGCAGTGGTTAATGGAGCTCAATCCAACACTGCTGATTGTCACTGTGGCATCTAATACTGCAACTCAATAACAATGCCTTGGAATTGCATTTCTACACCTAATTTGAAGAGCTAAAACTGATTTAACCACTAAAAATGTTACATTACGATAAAACTCAGCATTGTTGTCGAGCTTTCGAAGACTTACCTTTTTAAATATATATATATATAAGTGATTCACCACACGGGTAAAAAAAAATATGGGTCACTGCAATAAAAAACTAATTAGGTGGACTGAGTCAAAACCTCTCGTGATTGTTAAAAAATAGCAGCAAGTAAAATCTATCACCAAATCTGACATGATAACCAAAGCAAATGCATGTGAAACGATATAAATCAAAAGATGCAGATTCTGTAAAAGTGCCTTTCATTTCTGAATCAGTACATACAAAGTTGTATGATTTGCATTGCTGTGCAATAATATACCTTTATGCAACTGCTTTTACAGAATGTGCCAGATCATTGTCACAGTAGGAAAGACGTCCATCACGCACTCGACGGGCGAGACGTCTCCCATTCGGCACAGGATTCGTCCGTCCTCATTGGTCTACCCAACTAACACACCGCACAACCCGTCTGCAGCTGCCTTACGAAATGGCACAGGTTAAAATGACCACAAAGCCTACATCCCGAATGTGCGTTAATAATCTAGACTCAACCGTACAGTGAGAAATGGATGATGGATGTGTCACATCATAGCCCACACGGACACCCAAACCTCCGCTGAACAGCTTAACTCTAGTTTCCCTTTAATCGAGTTTCATCAGATGTACAAGAAGTGCGTTCACATCCCCGAACCTTGAGCTCCTTGACTTTGAGTGTCTCGTTTCAGGCAATCCTCTGTCACGCCCTGTGAAGCCAGTTCAGAGAGAACATTGTCCAGATAGTTAGGGTCAGGATAGCCGTGGCCAGACACGTTGGACATCATCTCCGTCTTATGGTGGATCTCGTTCCATATCACGGTGTCCGGTTCCCCTGTGGTGCTGGAGGTTCCCACGGTGAAGATGAGGCGCCGCGTCCACGCCACCTTCAGCAGCTCCAGCACCTGGAGACAGTTACCATGGAGATGATGAGACACTCTGATTTAAAGTAAACACAGTTTACTTTGCGGTTGTTCCCGCAGAGATTGATACAGGGACGAGATCAGTGTGCCAAGATAAACATAAAACATCAGATTCTGAGAAAGAAAAGGGTCATGATCCAATACATTTCCTCTGTTTTTGCACTGCAGTATGTAGTAGTATTTTTCTGCCGAGAGAATTAGAGTTTTAAAAAAATTTAAAAACTGAAAATTCTCATATTATTTATTAACCCACATGTCATTTTAAACCTGAATGACTTATTTTCTTCTGCAGAACACAAAAAACAACATTGGTCCCCATTGAATTCCATTATATGAACACAAAACCACTATAGTCATATATTTCAATGAACAGATTTCAATGATGACAACGTTTTTATTTTTGGGTGAACTATTGCTTTAAGGAGTTATAACATTGCTGGATATGTTAATCCATGATAAAAGAACAACTTTAGCTCAATCAACAGTATTTGCACACAAAACAGAAGGGTATAAAAGCAGAAATATAAGGCTAGGTATTTTTGCGCTTACATAATTATTCAGTTAAACCCAGTTTATTATTTGACTCTAAATTGTCCTTTTGTCCTTCCATCGCAAGTGCCTCAGTGTAAGCACAACTGTCTAAATCAATAATAGACATTATGTCACAAGCGCTGCCGATAAAGCTTAACTTGTACTGAACCCAAACATTAATTTTTTACGCTGCGAGTAAATGCAAGGTCAGGACGCTGTGGCGTAAATAAAGAATGTTGAAGAATTTTAGCTAATCATAAAGTTCTCAGGGTGATGACGCAATTAGTTTACTTAAATCAATGTAAACATTTAATCAAAAGGCAGTGAACATGAACAATAGTGTGGATGGTAAAGCTAAAACAAACATATATATAATCACTTTCATTTGGTTCACTTTTAAGATAGATGTATGTGCATTTTGCAGCTTCAATATGTTAGATGTTATATATAGTATGGACAAAGTGATAGATATTTTTGTTCAAATAAATCTTTGTGTTTAACTGAGGAAAATAAGTCATATACATGGGATGACGGTGAGTAAATTATGAGAGAGTTTATTTAGCGGTGAACTATTGAACTATTTATAACCTTTAAAAGATTTAATCCACCCAAATATCTAAATTCTCTAATGACTTCCGACTCTCTTGT
This sequence comes from Beaufortia kweichowensis, assembly GCA_019155185.1. NCBI lineage: Eukaryota > Metazoa > Chordata > Actinopteri > Cypriniformes > Gastromyzontidae > Beaufortia > Beaufortia kweichowensis. The sequence goes on along the minus strand of CM032795.1, from coordinate 3,307,100 downwards.
TCTTCTAAACTTGTATGATATTCTTTCTTTTGTTCATGAATCTGACTCTCAACTCACTGATAATCTGGTTGCAGCGGTTAACAGCTCACTGGAGGGGAAGATTATCACTGAATTCTTCACACAAAAAGCCTCAGTCTCTATTCATTGTAACTGCATTACAATCTCAAACATTTCTTCTTTTGTGTTGCATAAAACATGGTTGGTAAAAACATGAGGGTGAGTAAATGACGACAACATTTTTGTCTTAGTGTGAACTATTCCTTAGTTTACAATATTCCTTCCAATATTGTAACAACTGATCGCTGCACAAATCTGCAGGTGTTTTACCTTTCTGCCTTTATCGTTGTCTGGAAGAAAACAGAATCGAGGGAATCCTCTGCACGTGTACGGCTGTCCTGGGTTTGGGTGTTCAGGACCCTGCAGAGGAACAGACTGCATTAAAATAATACTGATGCTTAGGACAGACACAGACAAGGATAAAACAATTCTCGCATGAAGAAATGAGTCAGTTATGCATCATATGATGTTACTTTGATTTACAGCCTCCAGAACATGAAGTCAGACTGATGTCAGGCTGCTAGAGGAATGTATTTGAATGGATCTAATAAACCACACAGAAAATACCGTATATATATATAAATACAGTGCAATGCTGCTTTGAGTCGGACCTGTATTCCGGGTGGAATATTGTAAATGATTTGAATAGTGCCGCAGTCGGGGTGTCCGGGCAATGATTGAAGTATACTGTAGATTTCCATCTTGCCCTTCGGTTGGGTGCCGGTCTTCTCTCCGTAGATCGCCTTGCATGACGGGCACTGTAGGCTTCCATCCTATAGCGTAACAACACACATTTTAAAGCTTTGAAGAACTAGTTCATCCAAACATTAAAATGTGGTCATCGTTTACACGCTCGGGCACGATTAGGCTGCATCTTTCCATAAAATAAGACACACAATGACCATAAGCAGTCAAGCTCTAAAAAGCACCTACAAAGTTTTCTGAAGTTTTGAAGATGGCTTTAGACTGCTTGTCATGCTTTTATGAGCTTCTGATCGTTACATAGAACAGAGAAGCATGAACTTCTTCTTTTGTCTTCTACAGAAAGTCATGATGAAAGAATTTCTGTTTCAGTTAAACTGTTCCCTTAACAGCAATGAAAACAGCTCATCTACAGGACATAACCCTGGAATTACCCCAAAATTACAAAATATATAGTTGTATGTACAATAACCAAAAAAGTCAGATGCGTTACGCACCTTGGTACCATTGTTGTACATGGCCAGCATGCAGAGCATGTGAAATGTGTGAGCACACTTCATAAGTTTGCCTACGGTGTTGGGCTGAAGAGACTGAGAGCACTCGGCAGGCATCTCATAACCAGACGGACAGGCCAGACGCTCCATACAGATAATACAGTCCTGAAATCACACAGCCACGTGTAAGACATCCCATAATACACAATGCAACACCACACCCACACAATTACAGATTACAGGTATGAAACAAACAGAAGTTTTTAAATAAACAAAACTTGTCCAGGTCACATTTCAAACACTGTGGTAACTATATTTTGCATAAAAAAAATTAATTCTTATTTCTTTGGGGAGAGCAATGTGACATGTTAATGAAATAAAATAAAAATCTACCTCATCTGGGACGACAGACACTTCCTCCATATATTTCTTAATGACTTCTTCTGGTTTCTGAGCAGGAGCTTAAGACACACACAAAAAAACATAAAAAAAATAACTTGCAATACATTTTTTAATTCAGACAAATTCAGTCTTTTTAAACATCAACTTGACTTACATTTACAATTACAGTATATCCCTACATTAATATTTCACATTTATAAACAACTATTCTGGAAGTATGAAACAACAAAACTAAATCTTCTGTATCATAATTAATTTAATTTAAATCAGCACTTTTCTATCTGCCAGAGGTGTTTAATGTTTGTTCTGTCGTGTTTTCCAGATAATAAAATAAATTATGAAAATGCGTTTTTCTAGGAAGCTGCTGGACATGTTGTATCATTACCCTCCCACTGTATTTCCAAGCATTAACAATCAATTATCTAATGCAATAAATCTTCAGATGTCCTGAGTCACAGTCTGTTTTAATGAGTGCGTTTACATGTGTGATCTTCCACTGATTATAGTTAATAAGAAGACGACATGTGAGGTCATGTGTGATTGCTTTAAAGGTTTTCTGTCATCAGATAAAGGTTATAAACGGTTACATCGGCACACCTACATTTCTGTTTGACTCATTATCGTATTTCACTTTGCATGTAAATGTCATTGCGGTCTTTGTCAGCTTATTAAATGCATCTGTTTGCAGTTTTATGCCATGAGGTCAAGTCAACCATATGTTGTTTTTCTGTCAATTTACTCATTTGCATGTAAACCACAAATAATAAGCCATGAGAGACCACATGTTACAGTGATTTGACCATAGGGAGAGGGGTAATTACTTTTGTGATTGCGGAGTGTAGTATGTGTTTAAATCCCCTTAATAGGTTGAAAAAATAGCTTATTGCTTTTTTGTAAAACAATTCATATTTATTTAGTATTTTAATAGTTTTGTTGAATATATTATAAAATATTATTAAACAAACATTATTGTTAATAATAATAATAGTAATTGTTAATTATACCTAATAATAACAGCAATTATTATTATTATTTCTAGCCTAACTAGCAACACTTGGCATAGTAATTCTGCCTTCATCTGCTATTAAAATGATAAAAAAATAAGTTATTTAACCAAAAGCACATAAAGGCAGCAAAATATAAAATTGTAATAACACATAGTTACATTATTGTACAGTCTATTACAATGGCTTTGAATCTGTTTTATCCAATCAGAAAGAAAAATGTTATGATAATTATTACGATCAGATCTTAATGTTAGTTTTTAGAGTTGTCAGACAACACCAAATGTGTTTCGATTAGAATGATTTAGTAAGCTGATATTAAGCAGTAAACTATATTACTTGTGAGTGTCAGTCTGAACCTAATATCTGCATAGTAAAGTGGACTTTAAAACAAATGGCATAAACAACAAACGGGTAATGCAGAGTTAGAGTAACACAAAACAGACCAGGGATCAGTTGTTATTCCAAAACCCTCCCCTCCCAGCAGACAATGTCGGTGAGCAGGCAGGTGTCAAGCTACTGGCCTACATCATCAACAGTGCATTCATTATGATGACCGAGAAGATAAGAGGTGATTGTGATGGCACAAACAAGAGATGGAGGAGAAATATGACGGCTGAAGCAAGCGAAAACCAGCGCATGAACTTAAAGTAAAATGATCTAGCAAAGCAACACAAAAGGGAGCAGCAGTAAGGGATGCAGGCCAGCAGAGGGCGTAGGTTCACGGTGCTTAACTACCTGTCCTGGATTGCCTCTTTGCCCTCTTAACGGAGCTGGGCTGGGCTTTGCTGGGATTGCCGGAGCCACGCTGGGAGAAGGGGGCTGTCATGAAGCGAACTCCCAGTCCTGCGGCTGACATCAAAATGGAAGCCATGCCTGGAACGGCCGGAGGCCATGTGGAGACATGCGGGAGGGGGGTGGAGGAAAGGGAGAGTAATGAGCCAAGAGTGAAGAGGCCAATCACACGTGGAGCATGCTCTGATGAGGGCAAGAGAAGTTAAAGGTCCTACTCACTTCTGCATCAGCTGCAGAGGAAACAGTATCAGTGACAAAACACATCCGTCTATTGATGTTGAATCAGTTTACCTGGGATTGACACCTGTCTGAGGTTATGTGATCACAAGTACGCAGTGCTAAATATAATGTAATGTAAATGGGATGCAATCATATGACAAACTTGGCAAAAAGCACATATGTATTTGTAAAGCTGCGTTCACACCGCCAGCAACTGTCGTCACGTCCGTCTTTTTCTATGATGTCATTAGGAGGCATTCCTAGTTCTGGTTGTCCTAGTAACTGTTATAAACAAGGGTAATGCCATGGTCACACTAGACTTTTTGGAACACGAAACGTCTGTGAAAATGGCCAGCAACCAAAAAAAGTTGACTGGACATGCCACATGTCGCCGAAATTAAGCTTCCAATAAAATAAATGAGATCATGTTGATCCGCCACTGCTTGTGAACGGGGCTTAAGTAAAATGACTAAAACTTGACCCTCAACATCGACCAAACCCGATAACATATAGTGGAGACGAGGACGTTAACAGCAGGTTTAAACCACCATCTCAGCTGACCTGTGATTGGATCACCTCAGATGGATGTAAATGACCAGGTGTCTGGAGCAAACCGCTTTCATATAAACCATGAGTGATTCTTTACAGAAAAAAAACCCAGCAAACGTCCCTGTTGCCTGACAGATATGATTGTAATATCAGTCTTGTCTGTATGACAGACTGCATCAAAATGTCAAGAACAAAACACTTTGAGGCTCCTTCTGCCTGTCAATCATTTTATATGTTCAACAACATGCTTCAGACAAAATAATGTGCCTCAGATATTGCTTATTATTATGCAGTGGTTATTAAGGAATATTGGAAGACTACAGGATGTGACTGACCAATCAGAATCAAGTATTTTACAGTTTTACTAAGAAATCCTACAGTTGCATCATGTTTCTTCAAAACCCAAAAGCTCCCCACCATCAGCCTAATGAAAACAACTTTCTAAATGTCACTTTGTCCCGTCTGTCTGTCTTGCTCGTCTCACCGCTCCAGCTGTCAGCTACAAGAACACCACATCTCCAGCATCCCCCAAGACACAGACCATTAACTTGTTGAACGTTCCTGTAAAATACGCCCACAAAATAATATCTCAATAAAACAGCTAGTGGCGTAACCCATGTGTGACAAGCAGCCGACGCACGAGAACAAACCCTTCAAGGTAAAACTGAAATCTGGCACGTCAAAGTGTGAGAAAATACGCTTGTGACAAACCGACTATTGTTACTCGGGGAAATTTGCTTGTGGTTCATACTGACACTCCCAAGAAACGATTCAGCTGCTTCTGCAGTATCACACACCTTTCTTTCATAAGGAATAAGACAGACGGAGGGTTTTTCTCTTGTGTGTATGCGTGACGGGTGCGTGATGTACCTGCCAGGGCCGCGCTCACGCTGCTGGATCCATTCAGATGCAGAGGAACAGTCGGAACACTGTGGAGATAGAAACACAGATGCTTTAACACACACAAACACTAGCCGCAAGGCCATTGGACGAGGTGTTGTCACGTGAAACGTTTTTGTTTAAGTTAGTCTCATGTTTTACTATTATACTGCAGACAGAGCGAATCTGAGAAAATGTACAGCAAGGTGCTTTCCGGAAGGAAATCCCCATGTCTGGTGATGTGACACCCTGTGTTATGCCTTGTAAACCGAGATGCAAATAACTTTCACATATTTAAGGGATGTAATGAAACTGAACCAAACACAGAACTTCTCTTATTCCTGCTTGAAGTTCTCTATTCACTGACCTTTAAAGAAAAGTTCACCCAAAAATGAAAATTTACTGACCTTTTCGTCAGCATGCCAGCTGAAGTTTTTGTTAAACACACTAATCTTTTTTAAATCAAAATGATGTTATTTTATCTTATAAGGGGCTTAAAATGTTGAAGCTTTCAAATGTCAAAACTTTCATATACAGCCGCCATGAAATAAAGGAGTAAATTATGAGAGAATTTTCATTTTGGGTAAACTATTCACCTAAAGGTTTCTTTATCGCAACTTAAAATAATTTAAAGTCAACCAACAATCAATAAAGCCATCACATGCCATTAATGATCAAATTAATAAAAAACAGTTTATAAGTCATTTCTTAATAATAATACTAAATAATAGTATTAATAATACATTAAAATAAAATAAAATAATAATAATAATAATAAACAATAAAACATATTAAATAATCATTATTTACAAGTATGTATTGCATTTTTTTTATCTAAATGATACAAGTCATTTTTAAACCTGTATAGTGTATTGCTTATTGTTAGTTTACATTAACACTAGTTAAAGCATTAATTCTTGTAATGTGTCACTGAATTTTCAACAACTGTTGTTGCATGGAAGAAAACACACCCCTTGTTTTCGGTTTCACTAGTCAATCACTGTAATGTGTAGTTTGGTTTCGATTTCAGCCAAGACTGTTTCTTTTGAAATCAATCTCAGTTATGGATATGTGCATTGTAGTCTGTCTGTGTGCGGGGTGAAGATGACAGCTCTAAAAAATACATTTCCTCTTTCCCCTTTTATCAAAGAAGAACAATAGAAGCCCATATCAGGTTCTTCCTCTTCCACTCCCAGACATGCTGTGTGCTAAACCCAACGTCTACTACTGAAAACATGAATGAGTGAGGTACTACAAGAGGAAAAACACAATGACAGGATGTGTAATAAAACCTCAAGACCTCTGCTGTCATCTGAACCTCTGGAGGTTAAACATCATCTTTCCTTATCATGACAAAGAGCCCGATGTGTATTTTTAAACCTCTCTCTCTGCGGGGCGACTTCCACGCCTGTGCAAAGACCCTGAAACATATGGCGAATCTCTTTTGCTTAGAAAAGGACAGAATCACAGTGCAGTGATCAAAGTGATCAAAATAGTATTGAATGGTTACAATATCTACGTATCATGGATCAATTTTGATAAATGAAAACTACGGTGTTAACAATGGACATGTCTTTGGGGATGTACATGGGCAATTCCAGCATTATGCATGTACAACTTTCAGTCAATTTTTAGTCTGTTTATATTGACATTAAATAAAATATTAGTAACATTATCTCTTTTTAAAAATTGACTCTTTATTTTAATTTTCATGTGTTTATTTATGATATTAAATATATAGACTGGTATGGACCTGACAATTCTGAAAACAGCACTTCACCTGACTATAAAAAATCATTTTAACATACAATAATGCTTTATAAACTTTGAGAGAGAGCTCACATGGGTATTTAAACCACCAAATATTGACATCTGAGCTATCAATATGATGAAAACTTTTGGTAAAAAGCAAGATTTACATTTGCATGGAACTGGATAAATACAAAATGTCAGTAGGTCTATAAACATTTCACGTGCCGATGTGTCATTTTAAACTTATATGACTATGTTCTTAAACTCAAAAGAAGACATTTATCAAAATTTCCTTTTCTTTTCCAAAGTCAAGTGTAATGGAGACATATACGCTTTCAAGCTTGAAACATGACCAACAAAGCACCATAAACTAGGCCATGCATCTTTTGTGCTCAGGGGAAGAAAATGAGTCATTTTTAAGGTTTACCGGATATTATGACCAAATTTTTGAATGATTTAACTATTTATGAACCCATCTACTGACACTATCTGTGACATGCCAACCATAATATGTGCGAGTATGACTTATATAACAGCAAAATCTGGTGTACTCTGATCAAAGAACCTAAAATGCTACGGACAACCACATACATCACAGAGAATAGTACTAGTATGACGTAATCTCACCTTAAACCGTTTGCATGATGTCCAAAACCTTGTGGGGGTCCGTGAGCCATGGAGGTCGAGGCGGGCCACGGAGCGTTCCATAACAGATTTCCCACTGACAGAGGCCTCCTGGGGTAGGGCGAATACACTGATGATGGACTGGATCCGGGAAGTCTTCCGTGTTGAGGCTGGAGGTTGGGTCTGTTGATCTGGCCGGCAGAGAAGGAGTGTCGCGTTCGGCTCAGCATGGGTCCAGCGGCGCTGCTATTGCTCATGCACTGGTGACAGGTACACGCCGGACCCGAATGAATAACCGATCCCGAAGCGAGAGGGTACGGCACGCTGCCCGTCCGCCTGACACGCCGTCTGTAGCTGGTGGCCTTGTTGACCTGCTCCAGAGCGGTGAGGTCCACAATGTAGTTGTATCCATGCGGGCTCAGGTCAGCTGTGCCCTGGCCCGCCTGGTAGCTGTGTTCCAGTAAAATTGAGGTTCGTATCTCGTACGCAGTCCATCCTCCCTCGTCGTTGGCCCACTCCCAGAGAACACCGCTGCCTAACGCAGAGGACTGTGGGAAGAGGCTTCGCCGGACAGAGCGCATCTTTCCTACGAGGGGTTAAAAACCCACACACAGAACCAAATGATGAGTGATTTGGAAAACATCACGTATAAAAGAACACATTTTCTAACAAAAAACAAATTCATGAAAGAGCTGTATTTCATCCACTGAATATACAGCGCATCCTGTCGGAATCTGATAGCACGTTTCCTGATATTTTCGTCACCCTTTCCTGTTCTTTTCTACAGGGACCGCAGGTGTTGAAAGTCATTCAAACATCTCCAAAAAACAAGTCTAATCTCCACCTAACAGACAATATACATACATATATATATATATATATAGCCTTTGTGTCACTGCAGCTCTGGCCAGATTTACCCAGAGGAATTGATGACCTGTTAAAATCCTGTTATCAAGGACAAAACACAGCTAACGTACATTTAGAGCAAGTGAATAATTGATTTTAGCTGGAATAAATACTACACATTTTCAATCTTGACTTGTAAAATATATAACCAAATGAACAAATTAATTCCCAACTGAACAAATAAGTGTTGCTACAAAAAAGCACTATAGTGATACCATGGTACTAGTGATGGTAACTTTAAAATATACCATGTTACTGTAATGATTATTGTAAGTGTTTCTATGCATATATACACGTGTATTTCAACAGCACTTGACAGGTTTTAATAAGTATAAAAATTTAAAAAGCAAACATTAAATAAAATAACCATGGTTTTACTACAGTAAACATAGTTTAACAACGGTATTTGTAGTAAAACCAAATTAAACACAAACTTAAAATGGTCTCACTATAGTAACCACAGTTTTACTATAAAAGTTGTGGTAAAACTATGGTAATACAAAGTATAACTGCAAAAAAACGTTTCCTACAATTTTACTATAATAAAACCATGAATAATTTCCCCATGGGATTTTATAAAGTTTTAAAACTAAAATAATAAATATGATGTATTCTACAATTTATAGTTATAAAGTTTGACAATCTGAACTAATCCTGCCTTTAGTTATATCATCTCTGATAAAAGTACAATAAAATAACTTGTTTTTGTCAAACTGATTACCAAATGTTTTACCATACCAAACGTCATGATTAAACTATTGATTACTACAATAAAACAATGAAAAATTTGTGGTTACTATGATTTTACTACAAATACCATAACTAAATCATGGTTACTGTAGTAAAACCTGTAGGGTGCCTTATGGGGAATAACCTACACGGAAGTTTTTTTAACCTGTCAATACCATTGTAAGTATAGCTAATAAAGGGGTTTCTTATTCTTTCTGGTGATAATCTCACTCACCCGTGTCCTGTCTGAACTGCTGCAGGTTGGGGATGTCTATGATGTACGCCGCCAGGCTCGGGTCTGCCTGTCCCAGAGAGATGCTGCTGATGCTGCCGCTGCTGGTGGCTGGAGATGCTCCTCTCTGATGCTGATGATGGAGACAGCGCTCGATATAACAGCTCACCTGTCCGGTGTAGGGCCTCCAGAAGCCCAGATCATCCTGCCATTCCCAAACCGCCACCATCGGCTGAGCCTGTCCCGGTACCCCAGAGGAGGAAGACGACGACGGGGTTGATGTTGCGAAGGACGGTCCGTTTCTCGATCCGCTCCCTCCGGTAGAGAAACTAGAGCCTGTGGCCATATTTAAGATACTCACAGGCTGCCAAAGAGCGTAAACCGAGACAACAGTCCAAAAGTGTCCCAAATCTGGCCCAGCTAACCCGTCGCAAGGCTTCAGTTTCCTCTTATTTACACTCAACTACACCGCGAAGCCAGTCGTGTACTTTATTAAATCGATTACTGAGTCCAAAACAGATATTTATGTGGTACGCCACACTTATTTAGCTGCAGATTTGAGCGTAAATACAGTGACGTCGTATCATCTTCTGCTGTCGGGAGCGCAGCTCCAGCTTTAGCCGCTTAGTCTCGCTCTTCTCTTCGCCATTCAATGGCTTAGTCAACGGGCTACCGGACACATCAATCGGTATATTATCATTTAACGACTACCATAATAAAATGTTCAACACACAAACATTCAGATAGTGAGAATAAACATGCATCGACGTGCTTCTAAAGGTGCGCACTGTTTAACGACATGGTTACTTCCTCGCCTGCGGTTTGTGTAAGTGTTTGTGTCGCTGCTGGATTCCCATAGATACACACAATGCGTGAAGCCATACACAATAAAACTGTTTTTGTCTTTTTATTTTTCATTAAACATTTAACGTGCAAATAACCATGAAGATTAAAATAGGTGGCATTTTGCCGTATTTTTTATATTTTATGTTTTCTCTTAATCACTTAAAAGGGTATATTTAAAGTCGATGTCTTCCCGGCACGGGACGCTTATTTTGAAAAAGTAAAGAACGTACGCGTATTGCCAAAATAAATGTCTCGTTTCTTTAAATATAACGTTCACATAAAAGTCCTTAATTTCCTTTGCACCACTATTAATATTAATATTGATATAAATATTACTGTAAAATATTACTACACACGTCGCCCTTACATGTATGCATACAATCAAAAGCACACACTATTATCATAATATGATGACAACAATAGTGCTTCTGTTCATTACTTTTGCTTTAAGTTTTTCATTTTATCATCCTGCTTTTTGAGGTCTTAACATGGGAAGCATTTTAAACAGCACTGAAAGAATTTATATTTGAATAGAAATTCAAATACAATTATCATTTGCATAATTATATAGAATTTCTAGATCGGCTGTTTTATTCATTATTTGGTCAAAGTAATTTTAAAATAAAAAAGTTTTTTTTAATTAAAGAAATTAATATGCTTGTATAATTTTTTGTCTACAAAAGAAATTTCAAACATTGAAATAATACAACTTCAGATTAAAAACTTTTAAACTTTTTAAAATTTTAGATTTTTAAACTTTTGATACTATAAGTATACATTTGTTTTATTCATTACAATTTAATTGTAAAAGCATTACATTTAATAGTGCCAACAGTGCAGGCGTTTATACTTTCATTTTTTTCTGTCAAGCCTGAGGTTACCTGCAATTACCTATTGTTATTTTATAATCCCTCATTATTTTAAACTTAGCTATTAGTATATTATGAGAATTAAAGTGTAAGCCACAGAGAAAAAACTGGTTGAATATTTTACTCAAATTATAGTTATGTATCATTCCTGGAAATAAGGTAGTAATTACAATTCTGGCACTGAGGTTCAAGTACATTCAAGCATAGCTAATGTGCAGTATTATTCAAGCATTAACCCAGCAGATGGTGCTAATAATAATCTGAGGATTCTCCACTGTGTTATTCTGATTACATCAGAGCATCTTAAAGAGCTGATATTTAAAAGGCTAAATTGTTTCTAAATAATTCATCTTCAATTAAATAAAAATGCTTAATACACAGCCCATAAGAAAGCTTTCATTGCACGCTACAACATTAGTCAGGATGTCTGGATCACACGAGTAAATCGATAAACGCAAGGCAGCACATTTTATTTGAAAGGCCTAAATGGCATTAAGGTACAGCATATAAATACTGGCGATTCCAGAGACAGTCATTACAGAAGAACATTATAGCATTCTTTCCTTGACAAACAATACATTCATGATGGTTTCTCCATAAAACAACTCATTTTTCCTTTAAGTTTAATAAACTTAAGAGTAACTTACAAAGCTAAAATAATACAAAAAAGTCTCTCGGTTGAATATAAGTTAGTGCTATCGTGTTAGGATACTCCAGCTCGAGATACTGACACCTGAAGCAAAGGTTTCTCTCTGAATACATACAGTAGCTAGTTGGTTTTAACCTCATTAGTCGTGTCAGTCAGTAATTTAGGCTGTATACTGAACGTGGTAGTTTACATTCCCTGCATATACAAGGTTTTTTATTTAAATAAATAAATAAATAACAATACAAACGTTTGCAAGGCGCGAGAGCGAGTTAACTACGGGAGTCGTACTGGATGTAGTACACACGTAACAAGGCTGTGTATCCCACGAATGTGGGAAAAGACGAATCCCATTCTTTATGAGATGGTTATTTAACCATGATTGTGTCCTCCTATAGCGAATCCTGGAGGCAATGCAATATGCTTATCTCTTATGCAAATAATAATGGCCAAACAGCCTCTTTGAGTAATAAAGCGCTGGCAGAGTGTCTGATTTACTGCTGGGGTTTCTCCATCTTTAGCACTTCATTCGGAAACAACTGCATTCTACAGTTCATCGCTACAGATCTGCCGACACACGTGCGTCTCTGTGTGCCGCAACACTGGAGAAAGATGAATTTAGCATTCAGTAAAGTCAGGTTTAATAAAAGGTCCCTTTATGGTGCAGGTCCTCCGTATGGCATTGACAGTTTATTAGTATTTGACTTTACTGGGAACTTGAACATTCACTCCGCTGTAGTCCACCATGTACATGGGCCACTGCTAAAAAAAACAGAAAAAATCTAAATTAAGACCCTATCAACTTTATTAATTCATGTTCCTGGTCTTACTGTGTGTAATCAGTTCAAGTTAAATAAAAAATTGGCTTTTTTCAATCTTTTATCTAAAGGTAACAACTTGCTCTGACTTCTTTTCAGCTGACGTCATGATTTTAAGATTACATAAAAGAAAGTAGATTCAGAAATGTTATGTAATTTGCTTTCATACCATAACAGGAATCTGATTGGTTGATAGTGCTGTGTCTGCTCCACTGGGCACAGATGCCTGACTGTTGTCAAGCACTCGTTTACGTTTGCGTCGATTGGTGGACACTTCTTTACCTTCTATAAAAGAGGACACAAACATTCTTATGTAATAACCAATGGCCGAGCAAACACAGTTAAAAGAGAAAATTATTCTTACCTGTATTACAGGACTGAGTACACAATTCTGTAAAAGGTCTAAACAAAAACAACAGCAATGAGAAATCAAACAGGTCTTGAATATATTCAACAAGATGAACAGTACACTCATATCTGATGCACACTTACTGTAATGGGGTTTTAATATTGAAGGTGATTTCATCTTGAACTTGCAGAATTTTTTCCAACCGAATTATATCATAAGTATTAGGATTCCTGAAGGGAATATCATCCGGAAGTCCAGACGCTTCTAATGAGCCGGGATTGGCACGGATTAATTTATATGGAACGATGACTGAGCGATCCAGACCCAAAGCTTCACCTGAACAACAGAAATTTACAAGTACAGCATTGAAAATTACTCCAAAAATGTACATAGAGGAATATATGGGAAGTTCGAGTATTGGCTTACCATATTTCTTATTGAAGAGCTCTTTAACTTGTTCCCTTAATATCACTTTCTCTCCCATCCGATTGACCTCATCTTCTTCTGTTGGACAGCAATACAAACAGATTTTAGATTTAAATTTTTATCTAATGCAATGATATTTAAATATGTTGGTATAGCTTAAGTCTCAAATTTTGGCCAGTTTAATAATAAATGACTTTTACCACTTATTGGGGTGTAACCTTTCTTCAATACTGTGATTCTTCGAGGTGCTGTTAAATGGAAAATATTTTTAATTGAATATGCAACTAGGGCCATGTAAAAAATAAAAATATGGTAAAAATATTTTGAGATTGAAGTTGTAACTTTGACATGAACGTGTTTGGAGAGATGTAGTGAACAAACCTTACTTATCAAACTTTATTTTTATTTTTAACATGACCCTAATCCTCTTTCATACAAAAATGTCAAAAAAATAAACACAAATGTTTATTTTATATTTATATTTATCATACCTGGCTTTGGAATGAGTCCTTGGAAAGGCCTGAAAAGGCAAAAAAGTAACTTACAGGTCTTGCACTCAAATACGGTATACTGTAGTGTAATATGTGTAAAACATCTAACATAAAAAATAAGTACAAATTTCATATTCTAGTTTGTAGAGTATTTGTAGAAAGTGTCATATTTATATATATATATATATATATATATATATATATATATATATATATATATATATATATATATATATATATATATATATATATATATATATATATATATATATATATATATATATATATATATATAATATGTAAGAACCAAACGTTCACAATTTTTTCTTAAGTCAAAGTTAAAACTTGGCGCAGGTCTTCACCTCGTAATGCTGAAAGAGATTTTGTCTGCCACGGCTAATATCCTCTCTAGATTCTGTGAGCCGAAGGTGCAGGGCTTTCTGAAGGGGATGCCAGGGGGCAGGCCCTCAATAATCACTGAGCCGGGGTTACTCTTGATCCTCTTGTAAGGCACTTGCACAGGATACTTAATGCCCAGTGCCTCGCCGTATTTCCTGTTGAACAGGTCTTGGACCTGTTCTCGCAGCGTGTTCGCCAAGTCGATCCGGGAGAGCTTGGCCTCTAAACTGTCTGCGGGCAGAGCAATAGTACAAATGCCAATGGTTTATTGACAGGAGGAAGTTCTGAAAATCCACTGGCATCCGTGTGACACAAAAAGAAAACGAAGTTCGAAAATCGAAATTAGAAAAAAGAAGGTAGATTCTGTCATAATGTACTCTCTCTCAGTTTATTTCAAATCTGTATGATTTGTTTTTCATAAAATACAGTAAATGGTGTAAATAGTGACATTATCAGAGTATTACCTGAGAATCCTGGTCTCTTAGAGGCGGGTCCAGGGTCATCTACTTGGTCTTTAGAGTCAGTCTCTGCTAAGCATTTCATCAAAATGAGCATTACACATTGATATTCTAGATTTATGATGTAAGGACTATAACTAAATCTAATTATTTTGGTTATGTCTTTCTGATCACTTAAGAAAGGTTTAGCATAAAAGGAAAAATACAATATCATGTTAGTTTACCTGAATCAGAGGTTGATTTGGAGAGAGCCTCTTGTTTAACCTGTTCTGTCAATAAATCTGGCCTGAAGAAGACATAAAAAGGCACATCATCATTACACTGCAATAAATGATTTTTTACTTAATATTTTTGTCTTGTTTTCCAGTATAAATACTTAAACCAAGATACATTTTATTGAAAACCAAAATGAATATTAACTCTTGAAAAAAAAATCTAATATAAATGGGTTTATACTTAAAACAAGCCACAATATCTGCCATTGGGGTAAGAAAAATAAACTTAAATTAATAACTTAATAAAGAGGTAAAACTATTTTTTACTACTTTTTTGTAACCCATTGGGACTCAAAATTATTTACATAATAATTTGCATGCCATAGACACTTTCAATAGAGCTTAAAGTAGTACTTCACACAAATATAAAATTTCTCTTATAATAATAAATATTGCAGCACGTCGCTAACTTTAAATCTTTTTGTTCCTCGCTCGTTTCATCTCGAGACACACAAGAACCAATGAGATTCAAAGTTATCAACATGTTGCCATATTTAAAATTAATGTATTTCCATGAATACACAATGTATTAATCACTAAAAAACTTAAAATAGTAATTATAGGACAATCAAATGTAAGTAAATTATGAGAGAAGTTTCATATTTGGGTGAACCATTCCTCTAAATTATAATTGATTTACTCACTTTTTTATAACAAATTTAATCTGACTGCTGGCAGCAAGAATCTTTCGCAGTTTTGCTGCTCCAAAACAGTTTGGTCTTCGAAAAGTCATCCCCTCGGGCAACCCTGTGACGTACAGGTCATCTGGATACATCTGGAACTTGGAGTATGGCACTTTAGCAGGCTCGGGCAGACCAAGAGCCTCACCTAAAAA
The DNA here is from genome assembly GCA_019155185.1 of Beaufortia kweichowensis. Lineage (NCBI taxonomy): Eukaryota > Metazoa > Chordata > Actinopteri > Cypriniformes > Gastromyzontidae > Beaufortia > Beaufortia kweichowensis. The sequence continues at coordinate 3,291,344 of CM032795.1, read as the reverse complement.
ACAAACCTTTTAAGAAATCTGCACATCACTGGAGAAATACAAACGCTTGCATAAATAAAACTGGAAGATTTGGAGTTTGTTGCCACAGTTGATTGTAAATGAGAGGTTTAGTGAATCCATGACTCACTGTACTTGGAGCTGAACAGGCTTTCCACCTGCTTTCTCAGCTGAAGGATCATCTCTCCGATGTCTTCTGGAGAAAAGGAGGACAATCACACCAACAGCCCACAATATCTAACTACAAACTTGAATGATCTTTCAAAATTGAGTTTTACCTTCAACAGCTCTTTTGAGCCCTTGTGGTGTCGTCTTGGGCGCTAAATCTTCTGCGGAGATAAAAGAGTAATATGACATTAGCGTTCGTGTACAGTGTAGTACAGTGTTCCGCACGCTTTGCTGGAGATATTATGATGATTCAACTCACCTGGGCTTTTACTCCAGTGACCATTTGTGTAATGCAGACTTCAACATAACAAATGTATTGAGTAGCATTAATTATGAGTCAAAATGCGCAAACTGTGAGTCACTATGAACACTTCAGCGCAGCAGGTTTATAAAGTCTTAAACTCTAACTTCATTTTAAAGTCAAATAGTTTAGTTAAAAATAAATATTTACTATAATATTTACAAACAATACAATTATTTACTTATTATAAATATTAATATTATATAAAATATATAATAATATTATTAATGATTTAATTAGAACATATTATTATTAAATTATTATATCATTTTAATTAAAAGTATGGCTCTTGAATATTAAAAATGCTTATTTTAATATATTTCGATTTTTTATATTTGACCAATATATTACCATTTTGATATAAAATGAAGAATATAACCACTGTTGAGTGTTCATATCAACTCTCAGTATATTCCTACATTAAGGGTGTGAGACTGGGGGTCTACACGAGGAGTTCTAGCAGATGTGGGTGTGTTGTAGAGGGAAAACTAAGACATCACGGAACACAGGTTTAACTACTGATCGGGTAAGTCTGGGATATCGGGAGTTAAACGAAGAAATGTAAAACTTTTATCTTACCATAAAACCCATTCAGTTTTACATTAAAAAGTGGTTAAAATGACTTTTGTTCATCAGTGTTGTGGTCCTGTTTTGTTCTTCACTGAGGTTTGTGCTTGTGTATAATTCCTTTCAAAGAGATCTTGGACATGATTTCTTCAGACACATTTGTATGTAAATACTGTTTATTCGAGCATTTACTTTGGATCATCATTTCATTCGGTCATCATTTATTTACCCTCATATCGCTGCAAACCTATATGCTCTTCTTTCTTCTACAGCACACAAAAAATTATACTTTGCAGAATGTCCAAGACAACACTGCAGGTAGTTGAAACATAAAATTATAGCTTTGTTAGAAAAATAATACAAAGAGAGAGGAAAAACACTGAGAACAAACTTTATTTGTCTCCATGTGTGTGATGAAACGCAAGACTAAAATCTGCTTGAAAGAGAGGTGATGAGACAACATTTTTAGAGAATAATTTAGATTTGGTCTGTTCATCACAAAGCTATTATATGAATATAGAAAAATATGGGTACACAGATACTGGCAACCATATTTTGATATAAATAAACAGCTGCAACAGTCTTTTCTGTTCTACAGATCATCTGAAAAATCATACAGGTTTGGAGCAACACAATGTGTAAATTAAGTTGAGCAACAGCTCATTGAAATAATGAGTCGTACAAGAATGACCTTGACATTTATTTGAGAGGTTAAGAGACAGGTATCAAATCTTAAAGAGCAGGTACAGGTAGGGCTGGGGATTTTTAACTGGATAAAAAATCTGAGAGGGTTATTTTAAGATGCCGTTACCTGCTGCAGGCTCCAGTGGACGACAGAGGTCAGGGGTCACCCGTTCAGTCTGAGGCTCGCTCGGCTCTTCTGTAGAAACACTGGATTCTGAGTTTGGACAATAAACAAGAAACATGTAAAAATACTATATGAATGGCATTTACAGTCCATTAATGATTTTATTCATCAGGATTTGACAGAATGATTTTAAAATGATCAGCATGAGATTTTTTTTTTGTACATACCTGGCACTGTCACCTGAATGATTTCACCATCTGGAGGTTCTGTTTTGATCTTTTTCAAGGGTAGACAGTCCCCAGATGGCCCTAAAAAATAACACATAACACCTTTGACACTTAGAAAGTGATATAACCAGGGCAAAAGTGGTTTTTAAACTATAAGTGGGTGATTTTAAAAAGTACCTGCTTCACACTCAGCCAAAGGACTGACACAAGAGCTTGTTGATCTGAAACGAGAAACATTTGCAAGACTTTCATTAGTGTCAGGTCATGTGTTTTATTTTGAATCTTGTGTTATGTATTATGCCATGTTCTGCTGTAGTCCTGTCTATGTTCTTATAATTTAATGTATGTGTACGTGAATGTGTTTTATGAACTGCTCTTCACGCTCTCATCTTCATGGTCTTGGATTATTGGTCAATTCTGGATTTAAATTTTTCATTTATTTATATTTCACTTTTGGATTTATTTAATCACTATTTCATCTGCAACTCATATTTGCAAACAATGAGTCACAATGAGATTCTTGCACACAAAAGGTTGCATCTTTTTACTTTTACTTACTTACTTTTTACCAATAATAACCATAATATAACGAAGCATTCTGTATATTATGAATCTACTTTTTTTTGTTATATTAAACACTTAAGTTAAAAATTTCTATGTGTTTTTGTGATTTTATAATGACAGATTTCAAGCAGTTTTTTATTTAATTAACATTTTAACAAATTATTTTTTTATATTTTAACATTAAAAAAAGGGTCAATTTATTAAAAATAGAATTAAATTAATTAAATGCCATGTGAATTTATTAATCAAATCATTTTAATCACATACCAATATTTGCTGAGGAAAACCTACAAATGCCCTAAATGATAAGTTTTAAGATATTACATTACTGTTGTAGAAAGACATTACAGAAAGATGCTTTGGGAAATTTTTTATTAAGGTATTTCCGCACAGGTAGAGGGTACGATTACAAGCATTATTTTTAATAAATATTTAGTGCAAGGGTTTTTAAAAGTAAAATAGACATTCCCTGTGATTATGCATGTGTCAGTGTTGATCAATGATCAGAAGATGATGAGTATATAATATATGCATGAGTATCTGTTCTATTTATAAAACATTTAAACTCAAATATGCATTGTCATTATTTTTATGTCACACTCTAAGCCAAACACTAAATCAAATTTTTGTAAACAGGTCTGTAAAAGAAAACCAAAAAGAGCATTTTAAAGCGAGACATTTTAGTACAACCCTACAGGAAGGTACAAATGCACTATAAGAACATGCAAACCCTTCCTTATTTTTTATGACAGGGAAGGTAAACCCATACCTGCTACTGTGAGTGTTGCTGATCAGCTCTAGGGAGGAGCTCGGTACCCTGAGCCCATCTGGAAAACCATCCTCTGGGGCGGAGCCATCCTGTTTACCCTCCTCCTTTGCTACTTTACCAGCAGCTTAATAAAAAATAAACAATACGAATATGAAAGCAGAATATTTCACTGACTTGCACTGTACAAATGTACTTGCTGGGTTTAGTTTCAACTGTAATTTTAAAATAACCCTTAACAGCTTACTTAAAAATGACCTATTATTAAACCTGGAGCTATACACAACTGAATTTATTACCAAATATGTAATTTTAGGTTATATGAGGTAGAATAAGAGTCAGATGAGGAAGACCTTATGGTATAAACTGTGCTGAAAAGTAAGTGTAAGAAGTAAAGTAAATCCAAACATGCATTATACTCACCCGTAAAAATCCGTTCATCAAACATTCTAGGGAAGAAAAAAAGAAACTGTTAGTTCTTGTGATTCCACTCGAAACATATTGAATCTGTAAAGCGCTGTCTACGCATGTCTGATGCCGAGCAGCAGGAGATTTCCTCATTACGCCAAATCAGCGGCTTCACGCTGACTCGTGTATGGCAGCGGTTACCACAACCAGCATGACGCTTCACTTTGGATGCCTCGCTCTACTCTGCCAGATGGCAAAGACAGCTCGACGTTATTTTTTCTTATAAAGCAAATTAAAACTCAGTATATCCAATGTCTGGATTCATTTTCAATGAGCCGCACAGTTAATTACATGACAAAAAATGAGAGGTTATCAGTAATGAAATCTTTTACAGCACCGTCAGATGTGCGGAAATTAGAAGAGCTATAAAATCACACCAAGGCCGATTTCAGTATGCAATTGCTAAAGCAATGGAAATGTAAATTTAACTCTGACTACTTGCGAAATTCATCTCAACAGATCAGAAAAATCTTTCAATTTCACATTGAAAGCTATTCACCTTCTGACAACAAAGCGAACCGCATGTCTTTCCTCCAGGATCCGTTTGAGTTTAGGCACTCCGTAAGTGCACGGCCTCTTGAAGGGAATCTTGTCTGGAATTCCGATGATTTCGACCGCCTCGGGATCGCAGGCGATTTTGCGGTACGGCACAGGAACCATGTGATCCAGGCCTAATGCCTCAGCTAAAATGAACATTTTTCTAATTAATAACTCGTAATGTAATGAGCACTTAAAGGTGAAATGTGTCACTGGCATCTAAACACAATTACCAATGACTGATTTCAAGGTTCCGAATCACTCCCGCCATCTGCTATAGGTCAAACAAACTGGCATTTCCCCCTTAAAGTTAATGTTATTGCTTAGGAGAATGTGATGTGTTAAGTGTAAATCAACCTAAACCTTATGTATAAATAACATATAGATAACGTATAGATAGCTACAGATAAAAAATTCTCCTTGGAGCTCCTTTAATGGAATTTAATGTCAACATTGTATAGTTGTGAATTCATAATTTGTGAATTGCTGCTGTAACGCACGTATATCTGCTGTTGAAGAGGATTTGAACACATTCACGAAGAGTGTTGATGTCCTCTGTCTCCCTGATAAAAGAGTCCCATTTTTCTGTGCACAAGACAAAACACATCAATTAAATGTATTTGTATTTATAAACGCTAAAGTTTACAAAACAGTATGTTGGACATAAGAGACAATTACGGCAGGTCCTGACTCTCTACAGTAACTGAAGATTTCATGCTGTTCTTTTGCGACGAACAGAAGTTTGTAGCCCAGGTGACCTGGCCAATGTCCCGTTACCATCACCCACACTGCCTGGATCAGCCATCTTTATGTCTCATACAACTATAGTTACATCTGAACACTAAATAAATAACTGGTTTAATCTTTCAATAGCCTGAACAACTAATTCAAAGAACAAACAATTGCATAATATCTTGGGTCAATTTGGTGCTTATATATATGATAATCCTGGCCTGTGAAAACCCAGCTAAATTGTTTTTGCAATTTACTGATTTCTATATAAAATCATCCTATACTATAACATAAAGAACATTCTATTCTTTAATATCAATCATATCTTTAATATTGATAGATGCTAGAGATTAAAATCATAGTAAAATTAATGATTTAAAACCAAACTTTGATGCGCCTAATCTCATAATTACCCAACAATAACAACATTTCTCACATCGTTCAATAAGACACATTACTTGGGACCCCATAAAGCCCCTGAAGTGAAGCTATTAAGCTATAATCACTTAAATAAAATAAAGCTAATTAAGCTATTACTTTTATTAGTTATATTTTCTTTATTTATTAAAATTACCCAACAAATACTAAATGGTTTTTTTTCTACTTCCATGAGGCACAAAGAAACGAAGCCCAGTCCTGTCTTTGGCCAGACGCTGTAATAGTGTGTACGGTCTGTCACCCACCTGATTTTTCATGCACTATAGAGAACAGAAGGCGCTTGGAGACATGGATGCTGGGAGGACTCTGGGCAAGATCCCCTGCCAGCCCTATTCGCTCGCCTGGAAGAGACATGCATGGTCTTAGATACGAACACATAAACAATGATATGAATGATATCCATATGCTGCTGCATCTACACGTACGATACTATACAGTGTCATGCAAGCGAAACTTTAAATATTAAAAAACAACAGCAGGAGGTTCTTACCATTGTCAGCACATTCCTTGGCCTGCACGGTTTTCTCATCAGCGGATGCCCACATGCCCAGCCTCTCTTTACCTATGCTGTGCAGTGATGTTGGCTTCAGGTCCAGCTTGCTGTCTGGGTGGGGTTGGGAGGACATGGGCATGCCGTACAGGAAGCTGGAGAGCATAGAGTTGTTAGCAGACACTTCCTGAACAGAGGGTTTTACAGTGGCGTGGTTGCTTAAACTTTTTGAGGTCGAAGAGTGATGGTTGACTTCCGGACAGGATTTGGCATCCCGTGAGGGTTCCTCTGGTGTTCTATTTAAAATAAAAGAAAAACAGTAAAGTAAGACGCTAGCAACGACAAGATTATGGGTTTGTTTACCAGGCAATGCAAGAACTTGATACAGTGTGTACTATAAGGGTCAAATGCATTAAAGGCATTAATGCCAAATGCATTAAATGTCTAATGTAAAGTAACAGCCCAGCAGTTGGCAAATGCAAAAGAATGTCTGAATGTCAATAATTCTCATATAAATCAAGAATACTAAAAATAGAAGACAGATCAATTTGGAATAATTTAGATATTTCATTTGAATTTGAATAAAAGATATTTCAAAGAACGTTTGTAACCAATCAACACAGGCCCCACTGACTTCTATTGTATGAACACAAAACCACTAAGACATTTCTTAAAATATCTTCTTTCCTGTTCCATCATTTGGTTGGCATCGAAATAAATGTGTAATAAAAGTATTTGCTTTCTGTGCAGTAGTCTCCAATGATCAACATTAAACCGCAATACTGACCTTTTGACTATAAAGCGGATTCGATTACTTTGTTCTAAAATCTTCATTAAGGTCTTGGTGTCGTATTCCGAAGGCTTTCTCAAAGTTACACCGTCAGGAAGACCGTAGACAACCACGGAGCTGGGATCCTTCTGAATCCAGTCATAAGGCACAGGGACCAGGCTGCTCTTCCCCACAGCCTCACCTGAAACACGATGGATAATCAGATGATTTTAAGCACAATATTTCATATTCAATGCGTAAAAAAACAATGCATGAACTTCTTACTGTATAGCACGCTGAAGACCTCCTCCACCATCTTCCTCAAGACGAAGATGTTGGAGTGAGAGTCCGTTAAGGTTCTCTGTCTGCTCTGCGGGCCGCAGTCTTTGCCCGTCCTGCCGCAGTCCACGTCAGGAGCTTTAGCGTGGGAGTTCGAGGAGGTTAACGCTTGAAGACACGACACTTCTGTGGACCAAAATATCAGTTACTTCTGAGGAAAATAGACCCTCTCCATTTGCATTGGAGGTCTTTATGTCACCATAACAATCATTAACTCACTGCAGAACTTGTGAAAGTCCGTCTGAATCTCCTTTCTGGAATTAAGGAAGATTCTTCCCTTCTCTGTTCCCACGGCGATCACGCTGTCCTCGTGCACGGTGACACAGGCCACCTCGGCGTTCAGTTTAGACATGGCGGAGCACTGCGCACACATTTTAAGTCAACAGCCACCAAAACATTGTGTAATACTCACACAAGAATCTATAAGTGGACAATGCTGTTGTCTTACCACAGAGTCCAGAGCTGACACAAGGCTGGTGAGGATCTCTTGTCTGGCTGACACATGTGGAACTTTGAGCTCTGGCCGAGAGTTGGTCCTCATGCCATCACAGCCCAGCTTCCGAACCTGTGCCATTCTTCTGCAAGACAAATGAAAGTCTGGCTAAAATGTAATGCAGGTAATGCTACAAACTGAATTACTCATTAACACAAAAAACCAATGCACTGTTTAGATTGCTAATGGAGATTAATTTAAAATAGATAATGCCATAATTTATTAGACGTGGCTGTCTAATACAAATCACACTGCAACGTTTAAACAACGTTCAAAAAGTATTTACTCCCAAAATAATTACATATTTCCAAGTGGGAAAAGAAATGATGTGAGAATTATGTAAAAGCGTCATTAAATGGCAGATGGTTGAAGAGAAGGGGCCAAAAAGGAAAGTAATTTCAGAAGTGATGACACATTATTAAATTTTGATAAAATAATTTAAAAGCATTTTTCTTTACCTGGAAAAATGTGAACTCATGAATCGTGCACAGTAAGACCAGAAATGAGAATTAAGAATGTTAATAGGATGAATTATTTTCATTATTTTCAGTCCTCATCTCACTTTCACAACAATGACTCACAACCGAATCGCTTTTGTTTTTTTTAAAGGTGTATTTACATTTGTACATTTAGGCGTTATGGACATAAAATAGTTGTTTTAATTTTCATGTGTCAGTTTATGAGGAATCTGGACTGTGACAAATCTGAAAATAGTATTTTACTTGACTATGAAATATCATGCTTTAAACATAAAAAATGCTATAGAAAAGTTCCTCACACAGGTATTTAAACCACTAAATATTGAGATCTGAGCTATCAGAACGGTGAAAACCTTTGATAAAACCTTTATTTTTCATGGAATTGTCCACTCACTTTAATCTTAAGTGATTTACAGTGCATTCAAGGTTTCATCAAATATTTTTTATCAGTATGTTTGTTCCCTGGTTATCAAAGCTCTGCATCACTATGCTCTTCCAATTAGGCAACATTAATGCAATATTTGCATAATACATATGTATCAATGATCAAAATGGCTTAAATATATACAGAAAAGAAAAAGTAACCCTATTAGTTTTCCCAAATATTACAGCAGTATAAAACATATTGAAGGATAGGTGAAACCTATAAGAAGCTTTTTAGAGTGATAGTAATACCCTCCTCAGTGCTAATACGCCAAAATCCGTCACACACATGTGAAAGTAGCTAATTACAATAAGCCTTTGTCAACCAATTAAAGCTTGCTCAGATTATTGCATTAAAACCCTTCATCCTTAATTTGTTCTCAGTGGAAGCAAGACGGTGTCTTTGAAACATCAGACCTCAAAAGTGAACTACTTTAGTTCACAGACCCTTCCTGACCTCCAGTCTCGATTTCAGCCACATCGTCTAGAACCCAAAACTGTGACTGTATATGTACAAACTAGACTGCAGTGGGTTTAAATACACGCAAAGACAGTCTGAAGACAAAAACAGCAGGGACGACAAACATGGCCTGCAAACACAAACAAACAAATAAATAAATAACGCAATCCTAATTCCAGGTCCTGCGTTCGCATGGCAACTGCAATCCGTTTCCTTGGAAACTAATCTCGAGGCATGTGAACAATGCAGCTCTGGCCTTTAATCTCTCCAGACACTGGGAGCCATTATCCCAGCCTGCGGGCAAAGCCAAAACCACAGACTGCACAGAGACAGCCCAGTACGACTATTACTCCTCTCAATCTGTCTCTTCACAATCTAAGGGAAAGAAAAAAAACCTTTAATAAATCCTGCTGCAACTTGAAGCTGAATGGTTCTGCAAGAGTTTAATCTTGAAAGCAACAAGCTAGTGTGTTGGAGTTATCAAATCTGTTTGTATTTTGGTTGAAAAACTCGTGTCTTGATATTTTTATTCTAACGTATGATGTTGGAATCCATTAGCTTGCATGACAATTTAATCTTCCTGTAAAGTTCACAGACAACAAAAAACAAAGTTGCTTGGGTATTCTGCAAAATGCATTAGTACAAGGTTATCCAAAAGCCCATAAAAAATCATTAGTCTGATCGTAACAACAAACCTCTTTTTAATAAGCTGCACCATCTGATTATCATTCATATCTGTAGCATGAATAACACACGATGAGTTACGTACCAAAGTTTAATGCCTTAAGGTTAAGAGATTGTTCAAATCCCATACCAGTCTTAGCAAGCACCGCTTAATAACCTTGTACGGAAAGGGTTAGGATCATTTAAAACACTTAAACAAAACCCTCTGAAGAAAACCAGATGGGAAAGACTTCCTCATTGAACAGGCTTATCCCATTTGCAGGAAAAATACATTCATTTGACACCTTAAGCTTCATGTTGAATGTTAAGCTGTAGCCAAATAACAGGACTAACTATAACAAATACAATTTTTGGGGTAAATAACACACACACAAAGAAATCAACTGGTGACACTCCTAAAAAAATTGCCGGAAAACTGAGGATCCAGACTGACATGCTTAAACGCTCAGATTAATGACTTCCTCTTTGTTAGGAGCCTGCCCTGCCAAAATACGATTTTTCATCACGCTATCTGACACTCTGTGTTCTGCCGAAGGAATAATGTAACCGGTCCTGTACTTCTTGAATTACTGCCTGTACGGTGCTTTGAGATATTACCGGCATTTCAACAAAGTATGGTGGGTTTATGAGCGGTTTTGCCCTAAGAGGCTTGCGGCTCTGCCATTGATACACAATACGTCTGCTAATAGCCTTTACACAGATTCTGTTCGCAGATCCCTTCAGAAACACAACTGTATCTAAATCGATTAGCTCAAAGGATGTTCATTGACTTTTAATTGGTTCTAACTCCTGGCTATTTTCACGGAGGCCACATAAACATGTGGCGTCATGCGAACACAAAAACATGGATGCCATCTTGATTTTGTTTAGTTTTTACAGGGATCACAAATGAAACACGATTAAAGACAGAACATTTGTAATCAGAGATGCACCGATATATCTGCAGCCGATGTTTAACTGACGACTGACTTTTTTAATCAATTTGGGTTGTGTACATATAACAAAGCATTCAAGCACTGAGATGTATAATGGCTGTTGCATAATCCAATGTTTTGATCTTGCCAAAAGAAAAAATCTGTACAGAAAATTGTTTGTCAGATATGCATCTGAAAATACTGTAAATCACATTGAGCACTAAATAGGGGTATTTAGTTAAAAATGTACATGTCTGTGGTGGTCATTTTCAAAATGTTCAAATTTCAAGTTTTAAATAAAGCACAAAAAATATTTAGCCATTTGCAACAAGTGTTCTGCAGAAATATCAAGAGGTTTCAAGATTTGCAATCAGTACCAGCTAAATAAATCCTATTAGTGCATCCCTAATGCTATATGTTCATTAAAAGTCATGTTACAATAAAATGTGATCATTTTAATATCAAAATTTTGATCACACTGTACAGTAAAGTTGTATTTGTTAACATTAGTTAATGCTTTACTTAACATAATCTAACAATAAACAACACATCTACAGCATTTATTATTCTTATTTCATATTAATGTCTGCATTTACTAAGACTAAGAAATGTACTTTAAGCATTTACTAAGAAAAAGTTGTATCTGTTAACAATAGTTGGGCTAATGCAGAATGGACTGATATGAACATTTGTATTGGCATTAAATAACATTAACAAAGATTAATAAATGCTGAAAAACTATACTGATGATTGTTAGTTCACGTTAGCTAACGCATTTGATGTCCGGACTCATTATCAGGGGTTTATAAACATATACACAGATGGTTCAAAATATTGGTAATAAACACATTTCAAGTTTTGACTCAAAATAACGCTGGAATTGCCCCGTTGTCATTATTATGTACTATGTCCAGGACACCATGTTAACATTTTTGGCAGCAAAAGTTAACTACTCTAAATAAAGACACCTAGAAAACAAATAAAATGTTGCCAAATTTTACAGTAAATAATATGTGGTATGTTTGATTTAACTTTATTTAACTATTTTGTGTTTCTGAATGGATGACAGTCTAAAAGTCCTCTGATAAAAACTGAACAAGTTTAACAGACAAGTGATATTATTACTGAACATGAACATATTTAGTGATTCATAATCCACTTCACCAGCCTTCACTATACAAGCAGATTAGCAGTCACTTATATGTGGATTTGACATTGTAAACATGACCTTCTCAGGTCAACAAACACGTCCATTCCTCACCCTCCCTTCCAATGACCACCATTTACCTCGGACTGTTCCCAATAAAACCAGTAAATATCATTGACTGATATCACCCAGCCAACAATAGAGCAGCTCTATTTCTGCAACTTGCTAGCACTCAATGTGTCTTTCCATTTTTACCAGACAAACACAACACGTGAATCGCGTGTACAGTCAGAAAGCGCACACAATACAACCCTGAACAACAATGTTTGTAATATTTCATCTTTGACGCGCATTACCGCTACGAACGCGTATAAAATATCGCGTCGCGTGGACACAGCGTTAGCATGATAGCCACTGTGCTAACTCTCCTAGCCGTCCTCCTCCCCCCTGAATTATAATCTGTAATTTCACTTTTTCAACATTCATAAAAAGTCACGTGCTCACGAACGATTATCGTAAACGATGTTTTACAAACAGATATGCAGAATTATAATGCATTCTCGCCAATTTGACCGTTTTAATTACCTTATGCTGTCAATCCCGGAATAGGTTTATTCTCCGTTTAATCCAACGGTGACGGCTGAATTCCCATCTAAAGAAAAGCGATCGCGACTTTAATAAATCTCATAATCTCCGACGTGTGTCTCTCGTCGGTAGCCTGTCAAAATTCTATGGATGTGATTTATTTGCTCAATTTAGCCCGTTTTCTTTCTGTTTTCTTTAACAGAGGAGTGTGTCCCCTTTCCCCTTTCTTTGTTCTGTAATCCAGTAAAATTGAAAGTCATTCGCCTCCGCTAATCCCAGCCCAACTCAACAACAGCATCTATTGGCTGTCATTTACATATAGGATTAAAAAACCGCTGGACAAAACTCGCCGACACTCACATGACAAATGTGTCCAACTCACTCTTTTGACATTGTGACTCTTACATGTCGAGATTTCTCTCTGCCCCCTCTACACAGACCGCTTTTTATTGTCGTTTTATTTTTACAATGAACTAGACATCTGAGAATAACCTTTATTAAATTAGCTTTATTAATAACAACCTTTACTGTTTTAATAACGAGTTATGGACTGGAAATTTAAAACAATGTTATGATTATTCAAATGCAATTATGACAATAAATTAAACACAGAAAAGCATAAATGATGTGGAAAACGTTTCATCTTTAATGAATATAATTTACAATGCTCAATAATTGCAGTTTGTTATTTCTAAATAAAACATGTATTTTTTATGTAATATAATTTTGTCTTTATTTATTAATGAATGTGTTTATTTAACATCAGATTATTAAACTTAAAGAGTTCAGATAAAATTTCTTAACTAGGTAATTGTGTCCTGGTGAATTGAAGTTTATATGCGTCATGCCATTTTTACTGTCGCGAATCGGTTTGTTATTTTATTGTGTTATTTATAAATTTCCTAGTTTAATGTACCTGATCCATGTAGAGTAGAAGCAGAAGACTGCCCTCTGCTGTCGGTTCTGCTCTCGACATAATATAACACAACATTATTTTTATGTTTAGCAAAACATGTATTACATAAATTTGTAGTAAATATAAATACATGAATGGGTAAGCATTACCTTCAGAGTAAAGAATTACATATTTATGTGAATAAAATCTATGTATGTAACTGTACTATATGCTCATGGGTAACAAAAAATTCCCCACAGCATAATTGCTGTAATTTATAAGATACCATGTGCAAAGTAAAAACATTATAAAAACTAAATTAGTTTAAACAATTACGTTTTTAATGCTAAACAATACCATCTTACATACAAGACCAAATTATCATCAATTGTAAATATTTGTATGGATTATACATTTTAAAATTTTTCCTTATAATTTAAGTATACTTTAACTTCGTTTTTGGATCATTTAAAACTGTGATGTTTGATCTTTTAAAGCATCCTATTTAGTGTACCGTATATTACAGTCTTAAACATAGTGCATGGTGCATTTTCTCTAAACTTCACAGCGATCAAGTTTCTTTGCCACAAAATATTGTGAATGTGTGGTACAAAGATATTTGTGAGTTATATGGTGATCACCCATGTTATAATGACCTTCAACCCTGTAACATTAAATAAACAATAAATAAAACCATTACAAAGTACCAGGATATTTACAGTTATATAGCAATATTTTTAAATTCAGTAAATAAATAAAAAACTCTTGACCCAAATAATTGTGTAGATAATATGTACTGTGTAATTTCTAGGTACAAATCTGGAACCATATTAGGTACATAGTTACCAGTATTTTTGATCAGTATTTTAGGTACACTGTAATTGCATGTACCATTAAAGAAAGTGCAACCAAAACTTAACCAAAAAAAATAATACACTACAAGCTTCTGTTTTATTAATGTTTAATTACTGATTCTTGGGAACCATTACAGCGAGTTTTGAGTGAAATGTTTCCCAACAGATGAAAGGCATCTTTTATCAAATCCAACAGCAACCTGAAGCAATTTCAACTGCATAACATGGGGCCAGCCCTATCATTTTATCCCTTTAGTTAAAAAGCAAATGCTTATAATGACAAACACATCCATATAAAGCTGATTTATGATCAAACATTACCTAATTGCACAGTCCAAATCTATTAATTCCTTCTGTCAAAAGTGTTGCTTATTTAAATCGATGTATGCAAAAGAATATTGCATGTATGCAAAACATCCTTTAATTACCAGCAATATAAGAGAAGATATAATATATAAAACCAGGGGCTGTACCTATTATTAAACATGGGATATGACTTTGCCATATGAGCAAAATAAAAGAGAAATGTTAAAGTTGTCAAATCCACCCAAAATGATCATCGTGCATGTAGTAGTAATGTTCCCATCATGAATTACCATAATATCAACTAAAGGATAACAGTTTTACTAAGAAACAACACGTGTCATTAAAAAAACAACAATAAATGCTTTTTGTGGATTTGATTTTAACTACAGGTTGTGTTGGTACGGTCAATTAATAATGTTACAAAGGTATGCTTTAATGTTTACCTAAACGACAATACTGGATCATTTTGTATCATTACAGTGTACCTCAACTTGCTTACTTTAATCTTGCTTACAATGGTTGCTGAATAATATATAATTTATACTTGTGAATGTCAAGAAAAACACAAATGTGGGCAGGTATGGAATCCAGGAGCCTGTCTTTTTATTTACTTGTTTGCTACAGTATCTGTGAAAGATGACAAGTCCTTCAAACCCAATGCTGGGAGCTGGCCAGACAATCTGTTTGTTTATTCCATCTAAAAGAAGGTGAAAAGCATAATTGACAAATAAATTAAACAGGTAAAAATTTGAGGCCAGAATTGATTTCTAAACAGCAACCGGTTACAACTTGGATTACAGCAGAATATTGTTCTTCTAAAGATCTTGATCGATGCTCTTTTATTTCTTATGTCAGATATCAACGTCCATATGGGAGGTAGTGTATAGGGTCAGTGTCAGAATTTGTACCGTGACCTTAAAAACCACTTCCTGAATGTCTTTTCATAAGCATCTCAGATCATTTTAGATATTCTTTAATATGTGGTTTCTGTTTCTTCATCGATATAGTTGTTGTTTTGGTGTTAACTGTAAACAGAACATAAGATGTCCAGTGAAGCATTAGTCCAAAGGTCTAGGCATCAAAGTGATTTCTTTTACAACGATCCTCCTTTCTTTCCTAAAACACGAGATGTTCTTTAGCCCTCGTCAGTGTTCTTCCTAAAACGAGAAACAGGGTTTTTCCGAAAAATTATTTATAAATGCACACTTGCACGTTTAACATTTCTCTGACTCTGGAGAAAGTCAAGGCTTGAAGAGAAATCACAATAAAACACATTTTCTCGCAATAAATTCTCAGATTTTTAGACAAAGTACTACTAACCTCTTGTGTGAAGGATGAGTCTTCTTGATGGATCCCATTTGCAGAATTTGCACTAGCCTGTAAAAAACATTCATAAAAGCAGTTTTAAGAGGATTATTATGTAAGATAAATCTACACTAAATGTCACAGCAATGTAGAGGATTTAGTTTTTTTAAATGGACACACACAATGAGGTGGAGTTATTGGTGCGGATGATACAACACTAAAAAGTTAACAAAGTGAGGACAAATATTCTCACGTTCTGGATAACACCCAAAACAACTGCATCACATGAAAAAAATGCATCATTGTTGTCGAAAGCCTCAGTTTTCATATTTCATCAAATTTATCCGCTTTAAAGAGCGTTTAAAAAAAATATTGACAAAAACACAGTCTCAGTCCGCTCAGGTCTGTTTGTTTACCTGGGTTTTGTCAGGACGGGTACGCATGGCCTGCACTAGCTGGTCCACGTGTTGGTTGTGCTCAAGAGCGTTCCTCAGAGCCTCTTCTGTGTTCAGCAGTCTTTGACGCAGACGGGTCACTTCCGTATCTGAAGTGGATGGGTCCATCATAGAGTACCTCCGGTGGTCTGGGGACGACCTCTCTCGAGCCTAAGGTAATAATATTGTATGAATAAAAACTTGATTTTAAGTTAAGTGTGTATTATTAATGCTACACTAGTTCAGTGATGGAAATGTAGTTTGCAATGCCTGTCACACAACATTGGCAATGGTTGCAAAAGTATGTCACAGTGCATGTGTCTCACCAGCAGCAAAAGTTTCTCCCGCAGTGTTTTGATGTCATCCTGTAGTTTCTGTTCCTTCACCCTCCACTCTGCTCTGTGGACTTCACGGCTAAGATCTCGATCCAGTCCTGGAGAGTGTCGTGGAGATTCCAGCAACAACACCCGCAGCTCATTCAGACTCCTGATATACATTACCATGCACACACCTCTTAAAATTGAGTTTGTATTGTATTACAATGTACTGCACAAAAATTAAATATTACAATCTCAGATTAAAGTTTTGAATGTGACACACATTTTTTGAGAGGCAATATACTTTGTAGGATTTCTGTGAATTAAAACGCACAAATCAGAAGCAATAATACCCAACAAATGGAGAAGAGATGAACTATAAAATTTCCTTTTTAAGAATCATTGGAATATGGACTGTTACGGATGCGACTCATCTGAAAACAGCACTTTACCTGACTATGAAAAATCATGCAACATGCACTGAGACCTCACAGGTTTTTAACCACCAAATATTGACATCTGAGCTATCAGTATGGTAAAGACCTGGTAAAAGCTTTATTTGTTTCATGTTAAAGTTGACATTGGCATGGAATTGCCTTTTCAATCCTTTTCAAAACAAATTCTCAAATCTAAATTGTGAGTAATCAAGGTCAACAACCTGTGTCACAGTGTGCAAGCGAGGATATTCTGTGTCTCTCCCACAGTATTTCAAAATATAATATATAGATATTTTTAGCAGTAGCAGGATGTTCACAATGCAAAGAGCATAAAGCCTTTAACAGGATGGAAAATATTCATTGTTAGCATGTTGCATTGATCGAAATGGCTAAATGACATTTAGACCAGAGCTTTAATCAGTGTAATTGCCTTCATTAAGTCAAATTGCTCTTGAGCGGATTACACTCAGCAATACTACATGAGCTTTCATGCTGGTGTATTGACCAGCAATACACAACCCAGATGATGGTCGTCCATAACAGAGATGTAACAGTATGGAGTATATATTTCAAATCAAAGTATACAAGAAAGATAAATAAGCACTAAAGTACAGATGACCTGTGCTGTCATTACTCAAGTGTGTAAAACTTCACTTAGAAATATAATAAATCAAAAACTGCCATTTCTTTACCTCTCTTTCTTCAGCAACTCTTGGCTAATAATCACCAGCTGGCCAGATGCATCATGGGATTTCTTTGTCATGGACTCAAGCTCCGCCTCCAAACGCACTTTCTCCCTGAAGAGTCCTTCTGCTTTCTTCTCTCCCAAATGAACTTTTTCCTCTAAGGCTACACACAAAAAGGTTGTGTTTAACAAAATATCACAATTAGTATTTTGCTCCTAGTGTTAAAAACCACATGTGTATATAGATAAATGCATAAATGTAAAAGCATATAATAAAATGCTGTTTAATTACCTGTTATTTGGGACTTTAAGGCGTCTACTTGTGTTGTTAGCGTGGAAACTTCTTTTTCCCTTTTTGTGAGTTTCTCCAGAGTTTCTAAAAGATTTTTAAAAGTTGACAGATTTAAGAAATAATTAAATATTTACAAAGAAAATCTGTAGTTGTTACTATAGACAATTTTGCATAATTTACAGAAAATAATTACAGGACAAAACATGCTTACAATATAATTTTAAGAAAAAACAACAATAATATCATTGACATTTACCATCTCAAATCAACGCCTTTGTTATTATATATATTACAGAACAAATCATTAATTGTCATGTCATGATTTAGTACATTAACTGTACCTTCCATATTCTGTTTTAATTTAATCTTCTCTTCAGAGCTGTCATTATTTTCAATCATCTGGGTGGAGAGAAAAAAATCATATATTTTTGCATTAGTTTCATAAAAATCTATTCAAGGTTTTTACATGACTCCAGCCAACCAGCCAACATAAAAAGATTTTGGGGTCAAATAATCATCACATTGTATCTTACGAGACATTACATTATGTTTATTATTAACTTATTAAGTTTAGTAGGATCTTAAGTCATCAAAAACCTTCCTTTTGAATTATTTTAGAACATTAAAAACAGGTTATTTTCACATACATTAACATCCTGGGTGGTGTGATCGGCCTCCACAGCTTGTAGTCGGTTCTCAGTAACCCTCAGCTTCTCCTGAAGGGAGAGGATCTCCGCTCGGCTCTGAGCTTCAGCCTTCTGCAGAGCTTCATAATCCACCATTTTCTTCTCAGCCAGCTCCAGCTGATCTTTCAGAACCTGAGTGGCTTTTTCATGCTCCTCGTTGGACTTATCCATCTCCCCGATCCTCAACTCAGCCTTCTGAAGCTTCTCCAAAACCTCTTTAAGTTCCAGAGTATGCTGGTTGCTCTTGGTTTCCACCTGGATCTTCCAGTTCTCCTCGCTCTCCTCCAGCTGGTCTTTAAGTTCTTGCAGTCGGCCACGTAGGTCTTCACGCTCTTTGGCCATCACTGCTGCATCGATCTCATGTTTGGCCTTCAGGTTTTCCAGTTCCAGCTGCTGCTCCATCCTTAAGCTTTCTAGAGCCGCTCTCATCTCAGGTGTGGTACCTTCACCCTCTCCTCCACTGCTGTCAGCTGCCCCGCGATCTCCTATTAATGAGGCTTTCAGCTCCTCCAGAGCCCGCTGATGGTCTCCAACCAAGGCGTCGAGCTTGGTTTTCCAGCTGTCCATCATCTCAATGTTTTCCCGTGTGGCCTGCTGAAGTCTTTGCTTCAGGTCAGAGATGTCCTGACCCTGGCGTTCTGTGGTGGCTTTAAGGCGTTCAACCTCCTTCTGGCTGGTACTCAGAGATGCTTCGTACCTCTCACGCAGCTGGCTGCTCTCTTCACGGTGTTCCCGGCCCGCAGAAAGCAGTTGTTCCCGCAAGACTAGAGTCTCAGAGCTCACGCCCGGACCTGAGACTCCAGCATCTGTTGATGGACCGGACGAGCCTCTTTGGATACGAGACTGGAGCTCTTCAACTTCTGCCTTGCGTACAGCCAACTCCTCTTCCAGCTGCATAACCCGACTCTTCTCCTCAACTGTAGTTTGCTGAAAGACAGAAGGAGGGTCAAAAGTCCTGCATTTCACTGTTTATATGTCAAAGCCGCCAGTTCTTGCTATATTGGGCAACTAATTTCCGCAACGCTTCCACTGCTTTTGACTTTTTTGACTCTTGGGATTTAAATATGGAATCAAAATCATTATAGTTATTAATGATTAACTATTAATAATGAATTATAAAATTAAATAATTAAATAAATATTAAAGAATTGAATTAATAATCATTTAAATGTAAACAATATGCATGATATAGCAGTGACCATATAGGTCACCAATTATCAAAGCCTAACCTTCCTAGTTAAAAAACAGGGAAAATATATTTTGTACCAAATAAAAAGGCTATTTTGAGGACTATTAAGATTTTTTTGCATTTTTACATGTTTTCTTTACATTTTAAGAATGCAAAAAAACCTTGTCATTACCGTAATGCTATAATGAAGATCATTATGTCTGAAGATCATTATGTCTGGTCATTAACTGCTGTATTATTAACCATCTGTTTTATTGCCTAAGCCCACATATAAATGACCTGTAAATTAAACATTCAAATATAATGTATACTGTAACATTTTTCAAAAAGTTGCCTGCTAGAACTGGAGACTTGGACTCAGAAGGCATTACAAGCACAAGAAGCAAATAAAGCATTTTTCTTGCCCTGCAAACATTTCTGTGAATGGCCATTGCGGGTGCAAAAAAGGCAGATACAGTGCAACCTAAGACTACACCAGCATTCCAGTAGGATAACAGTTCAAGCAAGCCGTCCTCAGTCTGTCCATCTAAAAGCAGCCAGGCATGAGATGGGAGAAAAATGCACTCACGGGCAATCACTACTAGAGTTTAAACTATGTTTAGAAAAAGGTCGGCAAACAATATTAAGATTTCTTTTTCATTTGTCAGAGCACACCAAATGTTAGTTATTGTGGAAATATTGTATCATATAACTGGAAAATCTGATAGTTTCAAGGAAAGTATCATTAGATATCAGAGATTAGACAGCACTACAAGAATTCAAATAGGCAGTTTCAAACCACAAGAAGAAAGGGACAGAGTGACTTTAGTGTTCATCTTTTGCTTAGAAAGTCACTTTGAAAACCACACAGTGTGTTACTCCCTTTATATCACCTTGACACTCTTGTCCAGCCTCACGGGTGTTGGCTGGATTCTGCCTCTGACCTGTTGATAAATGTGAAATCCTGTTGATTAGAGTGTGTGAAATCATTCTCCACAGCCTCACGCAGTGACAGCCTAAAGTAGTGAGTGGTTGCTAAGGCGTTGCTAGGTGGTTGCTAGTGTGTTTACTATGTTGTGGATGTTTTCTGTGGTGTAGCTAGGAGGTTTCTAAGGGCCTCTGACTGGTTGCTATGGTGCTTTTGGATGGTAACTAAGCTGTTGCTAGGAGATGGGCACTGGCACATTGCTAGGTGGTTGCTAGGGAGTTTTTATTGTTTAATGGTTGGCTAACAGCTCAAGAAAAAGTGCCAATTCTTGCCTAACCCCATCCATGTACACCAGCTGTTACAGAATGTTATGTACCAACGTTTTAGGCAGGACAGGAATAGTACGTTAGAAGAATAGTGATGCTTTAGAGAAATAACCAAGTATAAAACACAGATGTGCCAGGAGGACACAGTTCTTTAGAAGCTAGAGGCTGTCTTTCAGCATCAAAAAACTATTTGAAGGCCAACGTGTGAAACTTTACAAAGGGGAATATAACACATCCAATCCTGAACTCCCCTGAAGCAGAAGCAACAGAACAAGTCAGAACACATGAAAGATGAAAGTTGAAAGCGGTTCCTTGCTATCAAGAGGAGTGCGGTTCCACAGAGACAAGCAAAGATCTCCACCACTTGGGTTTTACAACAATGCAATTACTCATAAAAGAGTGTAAAGAAGTCAATTATGTATAAAATGATTTTAAATTTGAATATGATTAAATTTTATGAAAGGTATGAAACAACATATTTTTCTAAACCAATGGCATTGCTTACACCTCAGTAACATTTGGGAAAAGTTAAAGGTGCTGAAAACACCATATTATATTTCATACTTTACTAAACACCTGGCTGTGTGAAAGCCCTAGACACGAGAACAGATGCAAGAGCGTGCAAGAGCTTTAGGTGACTATCAAATTTGGAGATAGTGAATGATGGAGATCCCATGCCGGGCGAATCAAGCGCAAGCAATGGAGGCCCATATGCATGGTGCTACCCGGGAGCAGAGACAATAATGGGACAGGGAGAGATGTCTACAAGCTGGGGTATCTGATCTCCCTGAACAATTACCATCTTCTCCTCTAACTCTTTCTGGAGCCGCTCTGCTTTGGACTTTTCCAAATGCAGACTCTGCTCGAGCTGCCGAATACGAGCATGCTCCAGTTTGGTCTGAGTCTACAGAGAAATAGAGAGAGGATTGAAAAGACAAGCAGAAAGAAAGTAAGAAAGAAACACACACAGGCAGCACGACAAAGATAAGCAAGTTTCAGCTAATTCACAGAAGTGTAATTCAGTGATTCTGACCATGTGACTGCTGAGAAATTTTCGATTTCCAGCTAGACACCAAAGAGACTGATGAGCCGTATTTGACCATATATTCAGATAGACGTCAGTCAGAAAAGACAGCATTTTTCAATAGGTGTAAACGTAAATAAGGCTGTCTGGGATAGTAGTATACAGAGGTTTTAAGTGTAGAAAAATGGCTTGTATAACAGGTTGAAAAAATAGGCGTCTATTCTAAGCTATACTGCAGCGACCTCTTTATAAAATATTTTTTTTTTACAAATTAAAACTTAATAATAGAACATGTACTCCTAACAGGCTCTCCCTAAAAATATGTCCTTATCGACTCTCTTTTTTAATTTTCTTTTTCAGGATCTTTACTAAAATCCACCAAATACAAACAAGTAAAACTTCATCACATGATCCCCAGAGGCTGTTGCTGTCAGAGTGTTTATTTCAGTCAAACATGTTGATACCTCCAGATCTCCTTTGGTAATGGATTCTTCCTCAACTCTGAACTGAAGATCTTCCACCTTCCTGTCATGAAACACAATCACCACCAGGTGTCAGGAAATTTCTCAATTATGGAACAATTAAGAAAGATTTAAAGGTGCCTTAAAAATAATTTTGCTTGCGGACATCCATCATGTGGATGCATCATGATTCATTTATTCTTCAAACATTTCCAACAGCTTTTATTTAAAGTGTTATTTGGACAATGATTAGTATTCTGCTTGTCATGTGATCTAAACATGAGGTGGGACCACTAACATCCAGCATAAACATATTTTAGACTATTTACTTTATTTCCAAATATATATGTGCCTGTCAGTATTAAGTGGACAAACTTCAAGCATCTTACACAATCAAGGATTCACTACAAAGACATACCTTTTCTCCTCTTCAAGCTGATTAGCCAGTTCCATTTTGTCCTTTTCAGCAGTTGCCAGCAAGGTTCGAACCTGCTGTAGGTTGCTCTCTGTCTCTGTTGCGTACTGCACAAGATAAGAAAAGGTCATGTGTTATTCATAATTTACTAGGACACATTCAAAAAACAAGGTGTTAAATGGAGCGTATGAAGTTTGCAACGTAGTAAATGTGTTTGTGTACGTGAGTCACACCTGCAGATGTCGGGTCTTCAGTGCTGCCAGCTCTTTTTCCACCTCACAGATGTGACTGGTTGCCTTGGCGACCTCGGCTCGCTCCAGGTCTCGCTCAGCCAGAAGCTGCTCTATGTGCTGCTGTTTCTCCTTTAGGGCCTCCTGCAGCGCTGTGGTCCCCGAGATCTTCCGCGCGTACCTCGATGATGTCTCGGTCAACTGTCAGAGAGAAAAGGCCAAACCTGACTGAGTAAAATGCAACAAGACTAATAACACTAAAATCACTTTGCATTGATAAATAGATCAAAATGTGAAAAAAGGTTTTTCTCTATTGTATTATGAAAACAAACTGTAACATTCAGAATTCAAAGCTCCCCAGTCTATCCCCCTGGGCACATTTACAATAAAAGATGTTTGGTTGCTAGGGTGTTGCCAAGCAGTTCTAAATGGGTGCATTGATGTTCTTGGTGGTTAAAAGTAAATGTTAAGTTGCTACAGTGTTGTGGGTGGTCACTAGGGTATTTCTAGGCTGTAGATAGGGTTTTCTGAGTGGTTGCTAGGGCGTTGCCAGGGAGTTACCATAGAGAAGCATCTAAATTAGGGGCAAAACAGTGTCTCTGATTTTGTTTCCTAGATTATCATCATTGAGAAAGTATAAATCTAGTGAGCTACACCAAGTCTACAGTGGGTTAGCAGTGAAGATTTATACTTTAAGCCACCTAGACTGTGTTTACTGAATCTAACAGAAGGTTTTTAATATCTTTTAAACTACAGAAGCAAAATAAAGCTAGCCAAAAAAAAGCTGATTTGACACTTCACGTGACTGTCTGTCTCTCACCAGTCCCGTGCGGCTGGGTCTGCCCCCAACGCTGGAGGCCACCGAGCTGACGGAGCTGATGGACGAGCTGGAGGGGCTGTGAGCCAGAGACGACACGCCCATCGCCATACGCTTGCTCTTCTTTGCTTTAGCTGGACTGGTGGATGGAAAGCCAATGCGGATCACTTTGTGAATTGGAGCGAAGAGGCCAAATTTGGGTGGACACTGGAAATATCTAGGATGTAATGAGAGGAATAGAGAGACTTAAAATCCAGTCTTTACCAGGGCAGTATACAGAATATTAACAACAAAAACTTTTCATAAACATGAAAAATGCTGAAATTGCATGCATTGATAAATTATACCCAAAATAACCAGGAAGTAACATGTATTTTAAAATGAATTCTTATGTTGAGATCACATATTGTTTTACATACATTACAACTGAGATGCATTTCACTCCTGACATTTAAGACACTGGTTAAAAAGCCAGACACAATTGATCTCATTAGAACTAAAGGCACTATTAACAACAAGACAGGTCAGTAGAAGATTAATGATGCACCTGGTTCCAGCTACAGCTCCATCGTTTTTCCCCAAGGGTTCATCCAGCTCCACACCGCACCACTCGCCCTTGGCAAAGTCAGTCTCTCCCACGTAACGCACCACTCCTGTTTTAGTGCCGCCAACCTGAGAAGAGAGCAGAGGAACTTTAGTCTGTTACTGCAATAACACTTTAACAGTATAAAAAATAAATAAATAAATATTTTGAACTGGTCAGAAGTATCTGCCTAACCCTGTTACGACATTTCTGCTTATGTCATTGAATACTAGCTTTCGTAATAATGTGCAGTAAAATATACACTGCATTATACCTATTAATATAAAATTAATGTGAAATAGAATCGATTTCGCTTCATTCACATTGAAAATAGAAGTTGTCAGCACATTGCCTTGTGGGTACAGGTAAAAATATTAAGAAACTGTATGCTATTTTAGACAGCAAATATTTTACTGGGTGATACAACAGCAGTCTTAGTGGTTACTTGCACTAACACATCCTGATCATTTGATCTCAACATGATGGCCACAATAAAGGTGTGTTGAGTAGAATCGAAAGAATTTGGGACCACCAGTACGACAAGAATCTCCAACTAGAATCTATTAATCTTTTAATCTACAAGTATTCAGGTTACATTATGATTTATGTTACAATGTGATATTTAAAACCAGTTACACATCTAGAAGAGTAAACAAAAACAGTCCCACTACATGTCAACAGTGTAGCTGCAAATCAGTGTGGCACAAACATGTCAAACTCTGCTGTTACTGATATAACTGGGAATGACTTCTGCTGGTTGAACTGGCCTACATTCAGCCACGCCAGCAGTGGGAGGAAGAAAAACAAGAGATCTCTAATCACTTTTCATTCAACAAGCTCTAAAGGCAGAGCTACACATAGCAGAGCATATTTTAGGCATTTGATTCTGATTCTCAATCAGAATCAACACAAACAAACTCTCTCATAAACACAATGATCACAATGAGCAGTGTCGATGGCAAAGGCTCTGGTTCCAAGCAGGTCACTTTCACAGCTTTACTGCTAAATTATGTATAACACTACATACAGGAGAGTGAATAAGACTCTCAAGGGCAAAAGGTTTACAGACACTATTCTGTCCCAATAAAATCATTTCTTTACCACAAAAAAGACCAAAACCAATATCTTTCATGACCTAATATGCTATGTGGGTGAAAGCAAAAAAATGGCTAGAGAGACAGATTTACTATAAAAATATTGTGCAGAAAAAATTAAATCCTATGTTTAGACCATCAAGAATTTTAAAAGATCTTAAAAGATCAATTTAATATTCTATGCTCTATAATATAATAAAGAATAATAAACAAGTCTACATTACAAGTCTACATTTTTTTGCATTAAAATAGGCAACAAACAGTTTGGATAAGAGGGTTTGCGTTTCAGCTGCAATATTTCTACTATTCTGGGCAAACAATGCACTAGGCAATGATTAAAAATTCTAAAATCTCAAAAGCTCAATAACGCAAAGTAACCAGAAACACAAAGTAAAATCAGTTTCAATCCGATGCTTTTTAAAGTAATTAAATTAACATTTGCTTTTCAATTCGCAAACCTAACCAACGCAGTGTGCTCAAACAATCAATATAATTATATCAGTATGCATTAGTGTCGCACTTTCATTCTGGAAATTATTTAATATTAACAAATGTAACCTTCACACAATGTAGTAACATGTCATTTCACACCTTTTAATGACACTAACATAAACTCAAATGAGCCTGATGCAAAACCACTTCTTTTTAAAGACCAATTTTGCTGTTCTTTAAAAATTAGACTTATCCAAGAACTTTTCCATCCATGCTCAAGCAGGAACTTCGCTATCCTTTTGCAGAGTCATTATGTAATATTATGCATCACTAATAAATGCATCAACTAAAGGAACAGAAACAGATATTTGACTCTCATCATCAATACTGGATTTGTAAATTTGGCTAGGTCATATCTTCTAGAAAAAAACATCTTTCTGTTAGTGTCATTTTTGTTTTCATAAGTATATCAGATGTCACACCCTGACATTTTTCTCCTGAGACGTCTCTGGTTGGACTTCAGAATGGAGAGGCTCCAGATGAGAATAAATTCAGTCAGACACATCACTTCCTGCCGCCAGCGATCGGGTCTGTGTTTGTGCAGTTGACTGACGTGGCAGATGAGCTACGCTACACTCTTGTGTGTATCACACAAACATTCCTGATTGTACAGTATTACGTTCATCCACGAATAGTTGTCACCAATAACAACAACGTTGTGACCAACCGTTCACTAACTTTTCTTCTCTGTGTTAAAAGAAATTGCGCATTCAGCAAAAAGATAGATTACAGCATAGAGATGAGAGGTGAGGAGAAAGCTGACTCAGACGCTGGTCTGTCTCCTTCTCTTTTAATATCTCTCACCCACACCTCGCTCGCTTCACTGCAGATCCACGATCAGTCAGCATAAGCATCAACTTGGCAGTGACTTAATCCACCTTCCTGTTCCTCTGACGGACCGGCTCAGCTGACTGAGGCACATTCAGAAGTCTGTGTAATAACTCAGACTATGACAGAAGTCCCTTTACACCAGGCTACAACTGCAGACAGATATAGCTCTGCATGGAATCGACTACATGGAATATTTGCATGTTTAAAATTATACCATGTAACCTTTTAAATATCACTGGGGAAGGCAAAAAACCACTTACTTGCATTTAAATAAATGTTCATACTGTGGCGTAGCATACTGAAGCATAGCAGTGAAAAAGCAAGTATGTCCCTACATGACTTTGAAAGGTCCTTCATGCGGTAAAGCACAGTCATGGTAATATAAGACGGTTCCTTATAGGGGAAAGTGGGGAACTGAACAAGAAAAGATACATTTCCAATGCACTTCAGCTGCATTATGCCATCAAACATGAGAACTTCGAAACAAAATCCATCTTTCATGCTACAGTGCTGAGTGGGTATAAATCTACAGACAGGACTGATCATTTGGGTCCTACACAAAAAGGGACACAGATGTACATAGAGAAAACAACATAACATACAACACGTACAAGAGTGCATTTAAAATGCTCATTTAAAAATGACTAAAGAATTCAAAACTTAGGTTGATACATGACAAAGAACATTAGATTAATATGTTTAGCCTTACTATTTGGTAAAACCTAATAATTATTTATAATAACTATTTATTGATTTACTTGACAGATCACTTCTGGATAATTGTCCACATCCACACACAGTAAATGCAAATGAAATTTTTGCACTGCTTTACTTAAAGAAATCTCTGAGGTTAAATACTACTGAAGATCTAAAGACCTGTGACCCGTATCTGTGGCATGTTGTTGATTACCAGTCAATATTTTTTACTCCTCCCCAGTTAAAAGGACAACAAACAAAAACAGGGTTACACCAACTGAATCTACAAATATTATATGTTCAAAATCCCCTAGTGTAAAAATATGGTAAAAAAAATTATTTATATCAAGTATAGTCAAGTATATCAAGTTAAAATCCGTCTATGCTAAAAAATTACATTTGGTTTTACTTTGCTAGACGTTTTTTTCCAAACTGTTAAGATGATGAGATGAAATTATGTACATTTACTTTAGTATTTTTCTTACTACCAATAAAAGAACAAGCTGTTGGTGAGCATATTTTAAGATTGACCTCATCATGGTACTGGACTATATGGATTGTTATCAATAAGAGCGGGAGACCACTAGCAAACAGAAATATATTCAATACACAGCGAGCATGCTCTCTGAAGTGCTCATCACTGGAAAAGCCAATCAGGTGTCAGTTAGGATTGAAACAGACAGTCAAGTAGATGGCTGAGATCAATGGCTGATGGTTTATGGAGTGGTAATCCCATTTGATTAGGAATATTGACTGCATGAGAAGCTTTAAGGTTGTGCTATACTAAATGGAAGGCAATTTGACCTAAAGCCAATCAACGGTATAGTCAAGCCTATAGATATCGGGCAGCATCTATTACCTAATATGAGGAAAGGACCTAACAGAAGGAAAGCTTCAGTAGGTCTGGTCCACGTTGCAGTTTATTCTTGCCAAGAATCGCCCCGTGGGTTGGGAGGAGCCTCATGACCAACTTGTAAAGCAACCAGCAACAGTTCACTTTTTATAGGACCTTTAGGGTGGGGCGAATTGGAAATCAATAATACCACAATAATATGCCAGCACACAATAATGTGGTAACAACAATTCTGTGTAAAATATTCATCAGTTGGTTCATGTTTGGCCCATAAGAGTGGCATGTGATTTTATGACAGTTCACATTTTGATACCAGCCAACAAAATTTAGTAGTCTTTCAGTAAATTTTAATACTCACCAGCACTCGATCCCCGATCTTAAGATCCTTCTCTCCACCTTTCTTTACGGATCCACTGTCAGACATGTTGGATCCAGACTCGTTTCCTGTCTTGACGGAGCTGTTGAGCATGCCTTCTCTGAGCGGCATGACCACACGTTGGCCGGATGCTCCGGGGCCGCCCTGCAGCTGCGCGTTCTGCAGCGCCTCGTCGCCTCCGTCTCCTATGGGTTGCCGCGTCAGCTTGGAGGGCCTGGTGAAGATGCCCTGCAACGGCTGGCACTCGAAATATCGCACCCCATTGACAGAACCGTCGTTCTTCCCAACCAGGTCATTCAGCACCACTCCGGCCCACTGTCCCGGGGAAAATTGGGTCTCCCCGAGATAGGCGATGACTCCAGGTTTGACTCCATTTACCCAGACGCGTTCACCAAGCACAAAGTCTCCAGCCACCTCATCACCCACCTCAGATGCTTTCGAGCTGGACTTGTCAGAGGCGGCGCTGCTGGGGGTGGGAGTGGTCTGCTTGTAAGGGCAACCTGGGGACAGATAGCAGGAAAGATTCATTAGCAGAATGAGATTTGGTACGGGTTCCAAATAGCTGGTAACTAGTTTTGTTTTAGATGGTGGTTTAGTGGTGTCCATATTGGTAACAAAAAAATTGATGATTATAGGAATTGTTTGGCAAGATGATATTGTAAGGTTGAGTGTTTACCTTGTTTCAGTGTTATTAGCTTGTGTAAAATGAGTGTTAATTTCATTTAACCAATAAGCAATACGTAACTTGTTCTATAAACAAATGTTTTACAAAAAGACAACCCTTTTCAATGTGCATTCACAGAATATCTTGCGCTCTTTAGTCACATCCATAACACATGAATATTGCCCAAATCTAAAATAGAAAATGTGCGCATGTGACATTTTTCTGATGTCTGGACTCTATCTACAGGTAATGTTAAAATATAAACAGACAGTTGAATATATTGGTTTAAAATACATTCACTGAGAATTTATATTTCAAACTTTGACAGATATATGTCATGTTCCTAATGGTGAAATTGCTTAATGTAGCTTTAAAATTGATATCTGTCATAAACCAATTAAAAACCCACAAAGGTCTACCACCAGCTTAACATGCAGGAACCATATTTACTACAAAGACCATACTGGGCATACTGGTCCATTGGCTAGAAAAACAAAAAAAACACATTGGAATACACATGCTGATACAAACATTTTTACATATAAAAAAACCAACCATGCATCTGTAATAAATGCATAAAGAGGGCAGAGATCAAAATACAGAAACTTTGTTTACAAACCTAAATTGGCCGTTTTCAGTGTATTCATAACATATGTTGCCTGACCTTGCTACACGGCTCATTGAACACATCGCACCAGAATGTCCTTTCATCATTTCGCTCATGTCTGGATGTCACTGCAGCCTTTATGCGAGACTGAGCAGCAATTTCATTTCTCACCGAATCTGGGTCAGTGTGATCTGAGTTTATGAACCCGGACGCTCTGCACATATGCCGCTTCGCCTGTGAGGATGTGTGAGCGACACAGATCAATTATCATGTACTCTGAAAGGCTCTCATACCTCTGTCTGTGTGTGTTTGAGTTGTGGTATTGATGCCGGGATGCACTTTGGTTTGGGGGAGGGGAATAATGAGGGGCTTTTGTCTCTCAATTGCTTCAGCATGCTCTTTGACTGATAGACATGGTGCTTAAGCATCTTTAATATGAAACAAATTCTAGATTTCTTATCTGTTAAAAAAACAAACTGATGTAATTTGATGCTGTTTAGTAAGTGGCGAGCACGGCGAGAGACGACAGACTGTCTGGTGTTGTGTTTTGGATGGTATTATTGAGGTCAGTAGTTTACCACATAAGAAGAGACATACACGCCAAACTAGACAAAAATATACAAACAAGTGTTTCTTTCATGGCAGAAAAACGTATAGGAAACATTTACACAATTGTTTAAAGAGAATGGTGTAGTAAAGATGAAACAACTGATGTCCTCTGAGCTGCATGACAAATAGTGCAGAATGATACCAGATGCCATTCAGTTTTTACATTTTAGCATTGAACAGATGCAGTCAAGCAAAGCGACTTACAAAGGTGGCATACACCTGTACTTCAAAACAATACATTCAAAAAGCTCTTTTATTAGTGTACTGAGGATTCAGATTACTGCACACATGGGTTCAAAACAAGCACATGGAAAGAGCCACAATCAGAGTACTCTAAATTGGTAATAAAACCTATTGGCTTTATAAAATCTATAAAAGTTATTGGTCAGTGGTTTTAAGAAATAATAATGACTTTTATTGACATGAACACTCGTATACAGGATATGAAATGGCAGAGAGCAGGACAGTAAGTTGCAAGCAAATTTAGTTTGTCTGTAACCATTGTACACTTAAGACAAAATGTAAAAAGGTGTCAGATACTGTATCATAGTTATTGTAAATATATTGTAAGTATATTGTGACACTTCTACTCACAAGTATATATTAAATATAAAAGGGAAAACAACTAAACAATTACATTACAGAAATAACAAAACAGGGCAGGGGCTTCCAAACTGGGTTATGACCCAGTGAAATAAGGTGGGACACGCAGTCACTTTCCACTTTGTACTATTGACTTTCCATAGTAGGAATAACAATTACTATGGTCAAGTCAATGTTCATTTTTGGGTGAACTACTCCTTTAAGCGTGGTACTAGTTATACAAACACACATATATTTCATTCATACAATGAAAAGAAAAACTAAAAATCCATTAAAAAATGATTTTAAGAGGTTTTGAAAGATTATATCTGTCTAAGTGGTTAAGCAGTATAGCACACCGACAAAGTCAGTCTAAGCAGAGGAAGTGTGCCTGTGTGTGTACATGTGCTGCGACTCAAAAGTGGAGCACATCACGACTACGCTGTGTTACAGAAAACTGGGCCCATTCAGGAAGTCCCGGCCCATCGCAGGCCTTCAGCTGAAACTCTGGTGCATTGCTCGCCCAAGTGGCTGCGTTGCTACGGTAACGGTAGATCAGCAAGGGAAAAAAGGAAAAAGGGGTGATACAGGAGGAAGAGCAGAACACAGACCTCACTTCACTATTGTGCTCGCACTCCTCCCCACCATCTGAATCCCACCATTCAGAAACAGAAGCTAACACAATGACCCCAGCTCAGCCTTTAACCATCCCCTCCACACACACACACAAACACTTCTGTCCTTCTCAAATGCTCCCTCACTCTGTTTTAAAGACCAAACATTACATCTTAACATACAAAACTTGGATTTAGTTCATTTGAAGATTCTTAGCATTTTAAGGTCAATTAAACATGGATGCCACTAACGTAAATAAAGGAAAAAGCAAAAAGGTATTTAGTGCTGAATCATTTTAAGATGAAGATGATAAATAATACAATGCAAGCCTGACTTTTGACAATCAATATAAACTCACTTACACTGTGGCTTCCAGCCATGTCTACTAGAAAGGGTTCATCCAAAAATGTCAAATAACACAACACTATTCAGTTTTTGGGTATATGATGGTTAAGGACCATCATATACCCACCATATGTCACCATATGTGACATTCACCATATGTCGTCTCTTGTACAAAAAATGGGAAGTCAAACGAATAGATATTTCTCCTCATTTTTAAAATGTCTGTTATC
This sequence comes from Beaufortia kweichowensis, assembly GCA_019155185.1. NCBI lineage: Eukaryota > Metazoa > Chordata > Actinopteri > Cypriniformes > Gastromyzontidae > Beaufortia > Beaufortia kweichowensis. Next base: position 3,258,831 of record CM032795.1, on the reverse strand, counting down.
GCTTAAAATTTTAGGAATGAAAGTATGGCAGATGGTCCTTAAAAACAATATGATCCACTGCCTTAACTTGGCCCAGATAAATTGATCTGGTTAAGATTAGCCATATGGGGCTACATTGATCAGTTAAATTTTTCATTAAATTTGGGAATATATATTTGCAAACAAAGGAAATGGTCCAGATGGAAAAAGTCTGAAAGAAATGGAAATAAAACTTGTGTCACCTATCTATCACAATTGTCAAAGAACAAAGTTCTGATGGTTTTCTATGTTTACAAAGAAGTTCAGGGGATGGTATATCAACATAAAAATGGCAAGTAGTCAATACTACCATATTAATTTACATCTAAAAAGACAGAATTAAAGTTGATACCTCTTTGTAGCTTAATTTTACTCCGACGGTTTGGTTTATTTGACACTACAGCCTCCGTTTACGAAAAATGCACTGAGCTTATTACTTAAAGACTGATATTGTGCTAATAAAAGTATACATATATACACAATAAACAATCATCAAAATGCATGTTTTTTGAATTAGTTTTTCTTATGCACTGAAAGAATCAAAGTTATCATAAAATATCACAAAATGTGTGTATTTGACACTACATTAATTCCACATCAAATTTATTCTTTTCACAAAATAAAATAAATAACATTATTTCTATTCTATTTCTATACTTACCTATCACACACTATTAACAATCTGTTCTGCAATTGAAATATGGCACTTTCTGCTTTTATCAGCTGTTCTTCACTCATAAAAACATCTTTTTCAAAACAAAAACATATGGATATAAAAGGTATTTCTTCATTTTATACATAAAAACGATGAGGTGTATTTAGTCACATAAACACAGTGTGAATACTTCTTTGTCAGTAACAGGAGTAGTGTTAAGAGAACAGGATACAACACATTGTTATCATGGTGCGAAATTCCTAAAAGCGAAGGCAACCACGTTTTACCACATTCAAGTTAATAAAATCCATGACGTGTTTTGTTAAATGTAAAACAAACACTCTTATCAGAGTTGAAATCAGATAAAAACTGCATATACTTACTAGCAGCAAAACAACCATGCCTGATTTTCACTCTCTAAGACTGCACTTCCTGTACGTGTGTGTGTGTGTGTGTGTTACGAACAAAGCATTCCACAGTCTGCCTGATCCATGACACCCTTCTGGGTGACACACAAACTCATGTAAATAACATGGTCTGGTTGGTCTGTGGCTGGATGTGAGGTAAGCCACGTCAGTGAGGTAGCGATTAGCTCACTGTGATTTATGTAACCAACATCTGTGTCACCGGTGTCAAGGCTTGTCATATGATCTGAGAGATAATAAGCGTCTTAAACCACAACCAGACCGTCAAGAATGACATCAGTCAGGACCCTATGACAGTACAATGCCATATTTCACACAATATTGAAAATGTTGTCAATATTTATTTACCTTCCTGTCCTTCTAAACCCTTATGCTGCGTGGAAGACATTTTCTGCATACAGAATGCAACACAGTGCAACACTCCAAAAAGACAAAAATAAATCACAAAAGTGCCCCAAACAACTTGTGTACTATACCAAATCTTCTAAAGTCATGTGCTAGCTTTGTGTGAGACACAAGACTGAAATCTGAAAATGCTTTACACCAGGTTTAACACCATGGGCCGAAATGGTTTTTGCCTGGGTTGTAGGCAAATGTGATGTGTCAGTTTGGAAAAGCAGGTTTAAGAAAAAATTATGAATTGCTAACTTAAATTTCATGTGTTTCTCATAGAAACTAGCTGTATGTTTTAGACAATTTGGAATACTGTAATATGTCATGTGCTCCATGTACATTTATAATGTCTTTGGTACATTTTGTAGCCTAAGAGACGCAACCGCTATAAACTACCAATGTATGGAACGCAGCTGCACGAAGATTTTTTAATATTCTTCTTTAGCACCATATAAAATAAAAAGAACATGCTACTATCCACTGATAACAGCTGAAATTTCCTTAACTATATCATGGCACAGTACCTTTTAGTTATTATGTGATATCAGCATGATAGTCAATAATAACCGCACTAATCAGAAACGTTCTAATCAGTAATGTGATAAAGGTATCATTACATCCACGTGGTTCGGAGGCCCAAAAGAGCTGACTTACTGTCTTTCTGAGCTGCAGGACTGGTTGATGGGCCAACAGTGGTCCGTCCCACTGGACTGGAGTGTTTAGGACCCCTGCCAGGGATCTTCAAGCCACTGGACTTCAGCACGTTCATTATGTCCACTTGAGGAACTTCAAGTTTCGCAGCTATTAAGGGTTTTTGTTGAGGCACTAAATGTGAGGATGACGAATATCCTTCTCCATTTTACCTGCAGGACTGGAGACAACCACAAGTAAATATAGGTCAAATATTACACAGCACATTGAAAATAGTGTATGATCTAAACAAGTCCATAAACACAGCAAACTGGGTGATCTGCACTATCAATAACGTTATGCTTTAGGGCAAAGGAGGACACTAAATCACATTGTATCATTCGGATGGGGCTGTAACATGGTCGACACTACTGCGAAATGCTTCAAGACGACGCAAATGACAATGAATGACAAAGAAACAAATATCTACACAGTGATAACATACCAACAAGGTCATTTATAACATCCTAGCAGGATCTATGATACAGACACATTATCCACTGAGGTCGGCAGATTTAATATTCCGACATTACAGCAGTAAAATAAGCTCGGTTAAAAACACAAGAAGTAAAATTAATTTCGAAAAGCAAATTAATACGATAAAAAGCGTAAAATATATGCTAAAAGAGGCGGAAGTTTGGTGTGATGGGTCACTATTGCGCCGTTGACTCTACTGCTCTATTGTTGTGGCTCTTCACTGCGGCGCGCTCGAGACCGCCGTCTTCACGTGCCCTGTCAAGGCGACACAAACACACAAACATCACCATTACCTTATAAAGTCCAAATCCTGTCAAATATAAAGACGAACTTCAGATGGTCTGTACAGGGATGGCTCTGTCGGCTTCCCGGCATTAGATTTGTCAGCGTCTGCCACTCCCTTCAGCCGCTCTCTCTCTCACACACACACACACACGCGGATGGGGAAATATGGATGCTGCTGAGCTGAAGAAGAGGGAGTGGGGCGGGATGCGAGGCTCACAGACACCGGCTCAGTTTTGGAAAGCTGTTTAACAGAAATAAAATCCTCGTGTCCGTGTCCAGCCGCATGTTGCGCTGGAGGAACGTCCTCAAAGTGTGTCAGTGGAGCAGTTTTTTTTCCCGGAAGGGTCCGGAAAAACGGGACGGGTTAAGGCGTTCAGGCAGGGGCAGTTTTGGGGAGCGAATTTTACTATCATTGCAGGAGGAGGAGACTCTATTATCCGCATGTTAAAGATTTATTTAGTCTTGTAAAAAACGAGAGGGTGGTTTAAGCATAGGCATTTCACTCACGTTTTGAGTATTTGACACATGTATAAAATGAAGCGTGCATCAATTATGCCCATTCATGGACATCCCGTGAGCAACCGGAAACTCAAAGACTACAAGTCCAGCTGCTGTGGAATTTATGCACTTCCGGTCCTCGACACTTTCCGTCAATGTGGGCATATTATCTACTTTACTGTAACTATGTTTAGTTATTAATTTAAGCGCTTTTTACAAAGAGGGTACAAAATTGGCAATTCAAATTCTTCATCTTTTTCTTCAAAGTGTCAGTAAAAGGATATAGGCTACGAATAAAAAATATATTAAATATTAAATATATTAAATACAACATTTCATAAACATACAATAAAAAATAATATTTTGTAGTGTTTTTAGCATGATATGTGTTTTTCTATTAATTTATTTAATCAGACATTTGCAATTTACACTAGCTGTGCTTAAAACACAGATTTTCCTAAAACTGCAACATAAAATTAAATAAAAAATTATCTTGTTATTAATATAAGTGTTACTGTCTAACAAGACTAATTTATTTGGTACTTTAACATCTTCTATATTATTAGGTCATCTATATGAGGTCTATTTTAATCACAGGAACTCAAACAATGGCTTAACATAGTGAAAGAAAACAAAGAAAACAAGAGAAGAATCTCATTTGTAGGCCTTTTTATTGACTACTGCATGAAGTAAAACACATTTCAACAGACATGTACAATATCATGTACAATAATATTATTGATTGTGAATTTAAAGATGATACATAAAAAAACACCACAAGCCCTCACATACTTAAAGCAGGCAAATGCTAAATTAACAAAACTATTGTCTCTTAAATGAATAAATTCCTGTGAATGTAAATCTTTTTGACACACCTGCATCAGTTTGGGGCTTTCTTCCAATTTCTCCCTTTAGCATCTGAAATAATAGTGCCTGTTTTTAATAGAGCAGAAAAAGGTGACACACAATAATTCATTTGCCTCTAAAGAAAACAGAGGAAAACAAACTATGAGACAGAAAAACACACTGAGAGGTTAGTCATGTTTCAGCCGGCAAGTGAAGAATAAACAGGAAGCACATTCTTTCTATTGGTTGTAAACATGAGGCACCCCTTCATCTTTAATCACAGACGTGAATGCAAAACCCAGCCGTAAAAATGTGAATACAGTCATTTCAATAATCACCTATACTCAAAAAAATCTTAAACTAATACCACAATACCTACTCAAGCAAATTCACGACCAATACATAGAAAGATGAAAGCAGGGACATAGCAGCTGCAGGGATGAGGGGGACACGTCCCTGCACTTTTTTAGATAAACATGGTTCTGTTCCTCACCTCTCCAGGATAAAGACAGGTATATGTAAAATTCTAGAAAATCTTCCTGGTCATGTAGGAGGATGTGGTTCCTATTATTTAATATTGAGAATTTACTGATATTGAGTCATGTTCCAGAACTTGTATTTTTCTAGTGCTAAATACACACCTCAAATACAGTAAAGTTATTTAAAATCAATCTAATGTAAATGCTTGACAAGCTCTGCAATTTAAGAAAAAATACTGCCTGAAATACTTTCTCTTTTTTTATACTATAATATTTTATTATGGAAGAGTGCAGCTTAATGCAGCATTGTAGTAAAACTGGTACACTGTACAGTTGCTGCTCACTGGAGTAGCGGCTTTTAATCTTTTATTGTGAGCCGCAGTCTTCTCCTGGAGGTTGGGCATGCCTATGCCTTTAAAGAGATGCTGGGGTACAGGGTGGGCTGGGAGGGAACTTTCCTGGTTGGCTCCAGATGACTGTCACCTGACCATTAATCGTAGCCATCAGGCACCTCATCGAGAGCCCTAGATCGCGAGCACACACACATCCAATCAACGTTGGGCCAGCAGTAGTACAGGCTATTACAACACTTCTCACCTGGTCTTTCCAGTGCCCAGGTCCAGGTATCCTTGTCGGCGACCTTCTGGCTATTGGTTATTAAAGTCACTTACCTGGTACTCCAGAGTCAATTACCTACTGTACCTGTACCCTCTTTGTCCTGTGAGTCCCTGTGTGTGTCTGTGTGCTCCAAGTCCCTGAAAAAAGACATTACCATCAGCATCATCTTTATAAGTGTCAAGATTGCATATCGATTACAATATCTGATAACAGTATGAAAAAGCTCCTCACCTTTCTCCCTGCTTAAACCAGTCGTGATCTAGGAGCTCGTCTACTGTTTTGACATCCTCAACATGAAGGCAGCGGTCTATCAGGTCAATGCATTCTGTATGGGTAAAGGCACTGATTAGTTATGTATGTTCTTTATAACACACTGTCATATATAACAACAGGTATCATTTTAAAGATTAAAAAGCAATATCCAGTGTTTCTTTTCATATTATACCTAGGGAGAACTTCCAGAGACTACAAAAGTTTGATTTGCATTTAACAATACTTTTTTTGTAAGTGCTGGTCTCTTACCTTTAGATAAACCGAGGGAGGCCATGGCTGGGCTTTTTAATCCAAGTGAATAAAGTATTGTATTTGCCAGACGGCCAGCCACCATTGTGAGCAGTAAATCACCCAAACTAAAGACAATCTCTTCAAGCGCAAAAGATCCTGTAACAGAAGGAAACATTTCATTAGGAAAAGTCACTGTATAATGGCATCAATCTATGCCTGTAAATTTTGATATGTGTGTTATTGGGAAAACACTGGGTTTGGGTTGGCTACAATTATTGTGAAATTGCGTCATCACATTAGTGCTTAATGCTACAGCAGAAACTTTACTCACCAAGGTACTTCCTTAATTTAGTCGTGATATGCTGGCCGCATCCAAAGTCTATAAATTTCAGCTGCAGTGTCTCTGTATTGACCAGGATGTTATCTGACTTCAAGTCACCATGCTGGATGTCATGGTCAGTGCAGTGTTTGGCTGCGATTACCGCTTGCCACATTAAATTGCGTGCCAGCGTTTCATTCAGGCGACCGCCATAATCTTCGTAAAAATGCCTCAAGGTCTTGCAGGGCTGCGGATATTCCATAATGATGATATGCTGGCTTTCTTCTTCAAACCAATCCAACATTTCTACAATGTTGGGGCATTTCTCAGGTTTAAGCAGCATCAGATTTAGAGCCACTTCTGTGTATAGAGGTTTGGAATACCCAGGCTGTTAAAAAAAAAAGCATAAGAAAGGTTAGCTGACTGTACGTAGCAAGTATTTGTATTGTGATACAGTGGGTCTGGGAGCACTAAATAAAATAAATTTTTCTAATTAAATATTTTTTTCTATATAAAAAGAATAAAGGACATGAAAACAGAACTTTTTAAAATTTCGTCCACACTGTACATGATATTTTAGATATAATAAATCTTGCCAACTTACAACTTCAATATACTGATCATATCTCATCTTGCGAATCAGTTTGATGGCGATCTGCAAAGGAAAATTACATGTTAGCTTTACAGCGGTACATAACAATCTACAGTATATCAATTTAACAGTTTACTGTATGTTAGAACACAAGGAACAAAGGCGTTTCTACCTTTTGGCCATCGGATCTGCGGATCCCCTCAAACACACTGCCAAAGCAGCCTTGTCCCAGCTTCTTTCCCACTTCATAAAGTAAAGAAAATGTTCCTAAAAACAAGAAATACCAAAGGAACATATGAGAATTTTTTTTAAAGAAAATCAGGGCAGGATAAAAGCTTAAAAGTCACAGTGACAACACATTTCATAATAATAATCCTTCACATATTAAATATATCTAGTGTATAAATACATTCATTAGTGTAACTAGGCACAAGCTGACAATAAAAAGCAAAACAGAATGAAAATGAATTTGGCAGTATACTCACTATTATTAGCTTGTTCTCTGAGAAACGTTTGTTTGGGTCTGCCTTCGGTTTAATGACATGTAAACTTCTTTGGTTGGATGGGCCTGGTTCAGATTGATCTTGGGGAGCTGTTTGCTGTAAGTTAGATGGACCAAGTTGAGAATCATCTGGTTCTATAGGAGCTGGTGGCTTGACTCCAGATGAATCTGATTTAGTATAAACTGGATCTTGAAGAACACTGGGCGTCAGGCACGATGAACCTGATCCGTGATCAGCTGGATCTTGGAAAGCTGTTTGATCCAGGTATGATGAACCAGGCTGGGAATCAGCTGGTTCCTGAAAGCCCTCAAGAACAGCGGGACCTGTGTGCATATCAGCTTGATCTTGAGGAGCACTGGGCTCCAGGCCGGATGGACCTTGCTGAGGATCATCTGGATCTTTGAGAGGCGTTTGCTCCCAATTACATGAACCAGGAAGGAAATCAGCTGGTTCTTGGAAGACTTCTGGCTCAAAGACGCGCAGACATGTCTGGCCAGATGGACCTGGCTGTTCAGATGGTTCCAGGTCAGACGGTGAAGGAAAAGGCACTACTTTGTTGTTTCGGGATCTAGTGAAGGTCTGCTTTATAGCCCGCCATCCTTTTATAAAGCAGGCACGGATACCCTTCTTCTTTTTGTTTCCTTTTGTTTGCTCTGAAAGATAAAGAAAGAGAAAAGACTAAATAAAGACTTATACATACATGTTATACAATCTATTAATGAATCAGACATTAGACAGACCTGGTTGATGGTCAGATGGTTCCTCAGTGACTTTTGGCTCAAATCCAGATGAACCTGATTTAGGATCAGCTGGAACTTTGAGAGGCGTTTGCTCCCAATTGCATGAACCAGGGAGGCAATCAGCTGAGTTTTGCCTGACCGTTGCTTTAAAGACACGCAGGCACGTCTGGCCGGATGGACCGAGTTGATGGTCAGATGGCGAATGAAAAGGCACCACTTTATTGTTTCGGGAGCTGGAGAAGGTGTTCCTTATAGTCTGCCATCCTTTCTTAAAGCTGACACAGAAACTCTTCTTCCTTTTTGTTTGTTCTTCTAAGAGATAAAAACAGAAAGAAAAACAACAAATAGAAATTACCACCTGAATATAATACTTAACACAAAAGAGCAAACTACCTATCAGGGTCACCCAAAGCTAAAGCAATTATATTCATCTCTCGTTTGGTATGATTTACATGATACACTTCTTCCAAATATGCATAAGTGATCTCCGCTGACATAAATATGCTTGTAAATTAGAGTTTCACTAAAAAAAGGAAATCCATGTAAACAAGTAATAAACAAGAGGAATCACGACGCCGTTTCCTTTAATAAACCTGTCACTACAACCCACAGAACTGTACATTAATTTTAAACTAAAATACATTAATACTCAATTTATCCTTAAGAAAAATGCACTAAACATCAAATAAACTCAAACTAAGCACAATCGTAAGATTGAAGGTATTTTACAAACACATTTGAACAAATCTTAAGTTTAACTGTGATATAAATACAACCACAAACAAACGGTCCAAATGCTGTGCTATTCGAGTCCCTCAATAACTGCATCTGTATAAAATCATTGCAATGATGACTAACCTGCTGGATTTGTCTCCATCTCGTGTGCTGTAGATGAAATCACTTCTTGTACACGGCTGGTTTCTCCAGAAGAAGTCGCTGCTCGCGTCGAGCTTCTCAACATCACCTCAGTATTTACTAACACTGTTTACGTAGACACGTGATGTTAAGCGCTTTAAAGTCCGTATATTTCACAAAAGTCTGTCTGTGTAGACTTGTAAAGTCGCTCGGTACAGACTTTTATCACTTTTCTATCGTCAGTAACTGTCGGTAAAGCTTGTTTACTAACCGTCGCTTTCACTCAGAATCACAAACTGAAAAAAGATTCTACAACAGTGCGCGTTTAGTCTATCATGACGTCACAAGGCCTTTTACTCCTTACACTTCACAGAATACACACACACATATATTTAAGCATTCTAAAGTGTAATGAGTGACGTCATGATATATGTATGTATGTATGTATGTGTGTGTGTGTGTGTGTGTGTGTATATATATATATATATTATAAATGCCTACTATGCCCCGGATGAAAGCATGAATTGATAAATAGAAAAAAGAGAATGCTCTCAAACTGTCTCCTGAATCTTATAGTTGTGTCATCGCACATTTTTATTTCATAGAGAAGCTTGGACATTATGTGAAAGTTTTTCATCCGTTATCCTAAAAATAAAGAAAAGGTAAATAATTATTCAAAATGTAACGTTTTGGTGAATAACATTGTGAAGGTTATTTCAACACTAAACTCCGTAATTGAGAGTTACATATAGTAAATCTCAAAGATCAGACAAAACCATCTTACAATTTCAAAGCACATTAACCATTTAATGAATACATAAATATTATTATTTTATTTATATATGTAAACAAACTACTGACATACAATTGTTTGTGAAATACACGATGTATACCTTTTTACAGTACATATCATATAAGGACATAACAAGAGAACATCCAAAACTGACATATGCAGGACAAGGTACAGTGACAAAAGGAATAACAGTTTTGTATGAAATCAGAATTAATTCCCTAGTTCATTAAATGAACTGGGGAATTGATTAATATTATTACTTACAATGTTATATTATTACTTATTAATATTATTAATAAAATTATTGCAGTTTATTAAATAACAAACAAAGCATGTGAATACACCTAGGCTTTTATTCAGAGATGCCTACAAAAATCAGTTGGCAGCCAATTTTGATCATGGCACTAGAATAATAATCCTGACACTGTCCTTTTAAATAAACTGGACTTCAAATAAAAATAATTTTCAATTAAAAATTTATTTCAGAAAAAAAATTAGACCAAACCAAACATACTTTAGACTTTCATTTGTCATTGTGCTACAAATAATAACACACTGAAAACCCTAATAAGTTGACTGAACTTAAACTGATTGAGTAAACTCGTTGCCTCAATTTAATTGAGTAAAGGAGTCTACCAAAACTTGCATATTCAAGTTTATTTAAGTTGGCGGTTTTGTAGACTGAACTGAAACCATTTGTTCATCAAACTTGTCACTTTTTTAATGTACTTAAATGATTTTGTTCATTTAACTTGGTATTAATTTCAAGTGTACTTATATATTTAAGTTAACTCAACATGGAAATGTAACTGAAACTGTTCTTATTTTTGACTGCAAGCAAAACAAAACAAACAGCATATTTCAGCTTTCTTTTCATTTTTATTGACAAATAATTGACATTTGACCGTTTAGCCTGTGACACACAACGCAAACATTGCAAACTAAAATAAAACAGAGGCCCTGCATTTTCTCCATCACCACTTGGCTTTCTAGAATTATTCCAATCTAAGAAGTCAAATGCAAGGAGTTGAGGGGCTAAAGATCAGTGTCCTAGAATAAGATCTCCACTGGCACATCAAGGATAGTGTTGCAATGATCAGACAACTAGTAAAAAAACAGGTATAAATAAAGTATTGTGATCAGGGATCAAAGGTTTATCATCAATGCATGTTTATCAGAATACACACTTAGTATATAAAAACAAATTATTTTAAACATAACTTGAAGAAAGAAGAGTAGTCTTATCAGAGCATAAACTGACTTTAGAGAAAACCATTAAATTCTATTAATGCCAGAAAAACTTACTATGAATCTGTTTAAAGCATTGTTAAAAGAATATATTATTTAAATTAACAGATTACTATTACTGTTAATTTTTTTGCCCGGGAAAAACTAATCCACATGACCTAAAGTTAGGCAGTACTATAGCTGCCATGTGCTCTCTCTCTCTCTCTCTCTCTCACAGAAAAAACGACTAGGCGACGTTTTCTAATATGTATACCTCACTGGTAAAATAAGGAATAAGTTGTCGTTTAATTAAATATACATCACAAAATTTTTTAAGAATATATCGTTAAATAATGGCGAGGTTGGAAAAGTTTGAGCGGTAAAAAAAAAAAACAATGTAAACTGATCTCAGAAGTGGCTGCCATGTTTTTTTTACCACTGTAATACACGATTACACTATGATTGAGTGTATTAACTAATATGTTTCAGTATTACAAATCAAATAAAGAATCATTTCAAGAATAATCTCAGTTATCATAGCGTTACTTGATGGCTAACGTTAATTGTTATGCTGGAAAAGTTTGACCGGACTGCGTTGTCTTTTACTATAAAAACGTATCACAAGGATTCAAATATATTTCACTCTTAAAAATCACACAACATAACTTAATATCTAAATATATTTCCTTACCGAACATAATATATGAACGTGGTGTCACCAAAAGAACAGACGAGGCCAGAAGGACCAATAAGTGCATTAGTTTTCTTGTTTCTAGGCAGAACAGAGCGCCTTGCATGGCTACTGGCCAATCACATTAAAGGAAGAACAGAGTGAGTCGTAAACCTCTCATACTAATGTGTGCTCGCTAAAACATTCAAACAAGTTGCATTTGATTCAACTGTTTACCGTCAAAATCACTGCAATTGTCCCGATTGTAGACATCATGGGCTTGTTGGCAGTAGTTTTATTCACGCGGACCGTCTGCAAATGACGAGGGAAAAGAAACGAACAAAAGATGAGACGATTAGGATGATTTTTAAGAGACTTGGGAGGAGGCTGTGAGGAACTCACATGTACCTGTGTGTATTAAAAGACTTTTGAGTGAAAACTGGGCAATCCATTGTCACAATAACACTTACATATGTATTAAAGTCAATTTATCAACTTTGAATTTTATTTCCTAAATAAAAATAAGTCAATTCATTCCCATTGTGGTCAACAATTGTAATTATATAATTTTTTGTGATTAAAAAAGAGAAAAGAGCTTGCACACTGTATTATAATTTCACAGTAAAGAAGACCACATTTGAGAAATGACTTTTTTGACTTAATGAACTTGTGCTTTGAAATGACAGGGCCAAAATGGTCAATATGAGTCTACATTACTTGATTGTTTAAGTACATTCAACATTAGGGTTTATAGTGTACATAAAAGAACTAAATATACTTTCTCTTTTTTTATTCTATAATATTTTATTATGGAAGAGTGCAGCTTAATGCAGCATTGTAGTAAAACTGGTACACTGTACAGTTGCTGCTCACTGGAGTAGCGGCTTTTAATCTTTTATTGTGAGCCGCAGTCTTCTCCTGGAGGTTGGGCATGCCTATGCCTTTAAAGAGATGCTGGGGTACAGGGTGGGCTGGGAGGGAACTTTCCTGGTTGGCTCCAGATGACTGTCACCTGACCATTAATCATAGCCATCAGGCACCTCATCGAGAGCCCTAGATCGCGAGCACACACACATCCAATCAACGTTGGGCCAGCAGTAGTACAGACTATTACAACACTTCTCACCTGGTCTTTCCAGTGCCCAGGTCCAGGTATCCTTGTCGGCGACCCTCTGGCTATTGGTTATTAAAGTCACTTACCTGGTACTCCAGAGTCAATTACCTGCTGTACCTGTACCCTCTTTGTCCTGTGAGTCCCTGTGTGTGTCTGTGTGCTCCAAGTCCCTGAAAAAAGACATTACCATCAGCATCATATTTATAAGTGTCAAGATTGCATATCGATTACAATATCTGATAACAGTATGAAAAAGCTCCTCACCTTTCTCCCTGCTTAAACCAGTCGTGATCTAGGAGCTCGTCTACTGTTTTGACATCCTCAACATGAAGGCAGCGGTCTATCAGGTCAATGCATTCTGTATGGGTAAAGGCACTGATTAGTTATGTATGTTCTTTATAACACACTGTCATATATAACAACAGGTATCATTTTAAAGATTAAAAAGCAATATCCAGTGTTTCCTTTCATATTATACCTAGGGAGAACTTCCAGAGACTACAAAAGCTTGATTTGCATTTAACAATACTTTTTTTGTAAGTGCTGGTCTCTTACCTTTAGATAAACCGAGGGAGGCCATGGCTGGGCTTTTTAATCCAAATTTTAAATGTATTGTATTTGCCAGACGGCCAGCCACCATTGTGAGCAGTAAATCACCCAATCTAAAGACAATCTCTTCAAGCGCAAAAGATCCTGTAACAGAAGGAAACATTTCATTAGGAAAAGTCACTGTATAATGGCATCAATCTATGCCTGTATATTTTGATATGTGTTATTGGGAAAACACTGGGTTTGGGTTGGCTACAATTATTGTGAAATTGCGTCATCACATTAGGGCTTAATGCTACAGCAGAAATTTTACTCACCAAGGTACTTCTTAAATTTAGTCTCGATAGGCTGGCCGCATCCAAAGTCTATAAATTTCAGCTCCAGTGTCTCTGTATTGACCAGGATGTTATCCGACTTCAAGTCACCATGCTGGACGTCGTGGTCAATGCAGTGTTTAGCTGCGTTCAACGCTTGCCACATTAAATTGCGTGCCAGCGTTTCATTCAGGCGACCTCCATAATCTTTGTATAAATCATGTAAGGTCTTGCAGGGCTGTGGATATTCCATAATGATGATGTGCTGGCTTTCTTCTTCAAACCAATCGAACATTTCTACAATGTTGGGGCATTTCTCAGGTTTAAGCAGCATCAGATTTAGAGCCACTTCTCTGTATAGAGGTTTGGAATACCCAGGCTGTTAAAAAAAAAAGCATAAGAAAGGTTAGTTGACTGTACGTAGCCAGATTTCTATTTCAATAAAGTATTTGTATTGAGATACAGTGGGGTCTAAAAGTCTGAGAGCACTACAAGTCCCAGATTTTTGGACCACACTGTACATGATATTTTAAATATAATAAATCTTGCACACTCACAATTTTAACATAATGATCACGGCTCTTCTTGCCAATCAGTTTGATGGCGACCTGCAAAGGAAAATTACATGTTAGTTTTAGAGCAGTACATAAAGTATAGCAATTTAACAGTCAGCTGTATGTTAGAACACAAGGGACAAAATGTTTGATGAATACAGTAAAGGCGTTTTACCTTTTGGCCATCAGATCTGCGAATCCCCTCAAACACACTGCCAAAGCAGCCTTGTCCCAGATTCTTTCCCACTTCATAAAGCATTGAAAATGTTCCTAAAAACAAGAAATACCAAAAGAACATATGAGAATTTATTTTAAAAGGAAATCAGGGCAGGATAAAAGCATAAAAGTCACAGCGACAACACATTTCATAATAATAATCCTTCACATATTAAATATATCTAGTGTATAAATACATTCATTAGTGTAACTAGGCACAAGCTGACAATAAAAAGCAAAACAGAATGAAAATGAATCTCAGAATAATGGCAGTATACTCACTATTATTAGCTAGTTCTCCGAGAAACGTTTGCCTGGGTCTCCAATCAGCAGCCAACAAATCATCTGGATATATTGTTGGCTTAATGACACATGTCTGGTTGGATGGGCCTGGTTCAGATAGACCTTGGAGAGATGTTTGCTGTAAGTTAGATGAACCAGGCTGGAAATCTGGAGCAGGTGGCTTGATTCTAGATGAATCTGATTCCGTTTCAGCTGGATCTTGAGGAGCAATGGGCTCCAGGCTGGATGAACCTGATCTGTGGTCATCTGGTTCTTCAGGAGCTGGTGGCTCAGCTCCAGATAAATCTGATTTAGTATCAGCTGGATCCTGAGGAGCACTGGGCTTCAGGCTGGATGATCCTGATTGGTGGTCAGCTGTACAGGAACTACCCTGTGTTTCTATGCTCTCTTTGTCCTGTGAGTCCCTGTGTGTATCTGTGTGCTCCAAGTCCCTGAAAAAGGACATTATCATTAGCATCATATTCATAAGTGTCAAGACTGCATATCGATTACAATAACTCGTTAAAACTATCCGATAATAATACACTACAGTATGAACTACTCCTCACCTTTCTCCCTGCTTAAACCAGTCGTGATCCAGGAGCTCGTCTACTGTGTCGACATTTTCAGGGTACAGGCAGCGGTCTATCAGGTCAATGCATTCTGTATGGGTAAGGGCACTGATAAGTCATGTTTGTTCTTTATAACACACTGTCATGTATAACAAAAGCTACTGAAATATGTATTCTATAATATTTTAATGATTAAATAGCAATATCCACTGTTTGCTTTCAGTTTTTTTGTCAGTGCTGGTCACTTACCTTTAGATAAACTGAGGGAGGCCATGGCTGGGCTTTTTAATCCACGTGAATAAAGTATTGTATTTGCCAGAGGGCCAGCCACCATTGTGAGTAGTAAATCACCCAAACTATAGACAATCTCTTCAAGCGCACAATATCCTGTAATAGAAGGAAACATTTCATTAGGAAAAGTCACTGTATAATGGCATCAATCTATGCCTGTATATTTTGATATGTGTGTTATTGGGAAAACACTGGGTTTGGGTTGGCTACAATTATTGTGAAATTGAGTCATCAGATTAGTGCTTAATGCTACAGCAGAAACTTTACTCACCAAGGTACTTCTTAAATTTAGTCGTGATATGCTGGCTGCATCCAAAGTCTATAAATTTCAGCTCCAGTGTCTCTGTATTGACCAGGATGTTATCCGACTTCAAGTCACCATGCTGGACTTCGTGGTCAATGCAGTGTTTGGCTGCGATTACCGCTTGCCGCATTAATTTGCGTGCCAGCGTTTCATTCAGGCGACCGCCATAATCTTCGCAAAAATGCCTCAAGGTCTTGCAGGGCTGCGGATATTCCATAATGATGATGTGCAGGCTTTCGTCTTCAAACCAATCCAACATTTCTACAATGTTGGGGCATTTCTCAGGTTTAAGCAGCATCAGATTTAGAGCCACTTCTGTGTATAGAGGTTTGTAATGCCCAGGCTGTTAAAAAAGCATAAGAAAGGTTAGCTGACTGTACGTAGCAAGTATTTGTATTGTGATACAGTGGGTCTGGGAGCACTAAATAAAATAAATTTTTCTAATTGAATATTTTTTTCTAAATAGTATTATTAGCATCACAATTTAAGTATAAAGGACATGAAAACAGAACTTTTTAAAATTTCGTCCACACTGTACATGATATTTTAGATATAATAAATCTTGCCAACTTACAACTTCAATATACTGATCATATCTCATCTTGCGAATCAGTTTGATGGCGATCTGCAAAGGAAAATCACATGTTAGCTTTACAGCGGTACATAACAATCTACAGTATATCAATTTAACAGTTAACTGTATGTTAGAACACAAGGAACAAAGGCGTTTCTACCTTTTGGCCATCGGATCTGCGGATCCCCTCAAACACACTGCCAAAGCAGCCTTGTCCCAGCTTCTTTCCCACTTCATAAAGTAAAGAAAATGTTCCTAAAAACAAGAAATACCAAAGGCACATATGAGAATTTTTTTTAAAGAAAATCAGGGCAGGATAAAAGCTTAAAAGTCACAGTGACAACACATTTCATAATAATAATCCTTCACATATTAAATATATCTAGTGTATAAATACATTCATTAGTGTAACTAGGCACAAGCTGACAATAAAAAGCAAAACAGAATGAAAATGAATTTGGCAGTATACTCACTATTATTAGCTAGTTCTCTGAGAAACGTTTGCTTGGGTCTGCCTTTCGGTTTAATGACATGTAAACTTCTTTGGTTGGATGGGCCTGGTTCAGATTGATCTTGGGGAGCTGTTTGCTGTAAGTTAGATGGACCAAGTTGAGAATCATCTGGTTCTATAGGAGCTGGTGGCTTGACTCCAGATGAATCTGATTTAGTATAAACTGGATCTTGAAGAACACTGGGCGTCAGGCACGATGAACCTGATCCGTGATCAGCTGGATCTTGGAAAGCTGTTTGATCCAGGTATGATGAACCAGGCTGGGAATCAGCTGGTTCCTGAAAGCCCTCAAGAACAGCGGGACCTGTGTGCATATCAGCTTGATCTTGAGGAGCACTGGGCTCCAGGCCGGATGGACCTTGCTGAGGATCATCTGGATCTTTGAGAGGCGTTTGCTCCCAATTACATGAACCAGGAAGGGAATCGGCTGGTTCTTGGAAGACTTCTGGCTCAAAGACGCGCAGACATGTCTGGCCAGATGGACCTGGCTGTTCAGATGGTTCCAGGTCAGACGGTGAAGGAAAAGGCACTACTTTGTTGTTTTGGGATCTAGTGAAGGTCTGCTTTATAGCTCGCCATCCTTTTATAAAGCAGGCACGGATACCCTTCTTCTTTTTGTTTCCTTTTGTTTGCTCTGAAAGATAAAGAAAGAGAAAAGACTAAATAAAGACTTATACATACATGTTATACAATCTATTAATGAATCAGACATTAGACAGACCTGGTTGATGGTCAGATGGTTCCTCAGTGACTTTTGGCTCAAATCCAGATGAACCTGATTTAGGATCAGCTGGAACTTTGAGAGGCGTTTGCTCCCAATTGCATGAACCAGGGAGGCAATCAGCTGAGTTTTGCCTGACCGTTGCTTTAAAGACACGCAGGCACGTCTGGCCGGATGGACCGAGCTGAGGGTCAGATGGCGAATGAAAAGGCACCACTTTATTGTTTCGGGAGCTGGAGAAGGTGTTCCTTATAGTCTGCCATCCTTTCTTAAAGCTGACACGGAAACTCTTCTTCCTTTTTGTTTGTTCTTCTATAAAAACAGAAAGAAAAACAACAAATAGAAATTACCACCTGAATATAATACTTAACACAAAAGAGCAAACTACCTATCAGGGTCACCCAAAGCTAAAGCACTTATATTCATCTCTCGTTTGGTATGATTTACATGATACACTTCTTCCAAATATGCATAAGTGATCTCCGCTGACATAAATATGATTGTAAATTAGAGTTTCACTAAAAAATCATCTACTACTCCAAAAGGAAATCCATGTAAACAAGTAATAAACAAGAGGAATCACGACGCCGTTTCCTTTAATAAACCTGTCACTACAACCCACAGTACTGTACATTAACTTTTGACTAAAATACATTAATACTCAATTTATCCTTAAGAAAAATGCACTAAACATCAAATAAACTCAAACTAAGCATAATCGTAAGATTGAAGGTATTTTACAAACACATTTGAACAAATCTTAAGTTTAACTGTGATATTAATACAACCACAAACACGGTCCAAATGCTGTCCTATTCGAGTCCCTCAATAACTGCATCTGTATAAAATCATTGCAATGATGACTAACCTGCTGGATTTGTCTCCATCTCGTGTGCTGTAGATGAAATCACTTCTTGTACACGGCTGGTTTCTCCAGAAGAAGTCGCTGCTCGCGTCGAGCTTCTCAACATCACCTCAGTATTTACTAACACTGTTTACGTAGACACGTGATGTTAAGCGCTTTAAAGTCCGTATATTTCACAAAAGTCTGTCTGTGTAGACTTGTAAAGTCGCTCGGTACAGACTTTTATCACTTTTTTATCGTCAATAACTGTCGGTAAAGCTTGTTTACTAACCGTCGCTTTCACTCAGAATCACAAACTGAAAAAAGATTCTACAACAGTGCGCGTTTAGTCTATCATGACGTCACAAGGCCTTTTACTCCTTACACTTCACAGAATACACACACACATATATTTAAGCATTCTAAAGTGTAATGAGTGACGTCATGATATATGTATGTATGTATGTATGTATGTATGTGTGTGTGTGTGTGTGTGTGTGTGTGTGTGTATATATATATATATATATTATAAATGCCTACTATGTCACGGATGAAAGCATGAATTGATAAATAGAAAAAAGAGAATGGTCTCAAACTGTCTCCTGAATCTTATAGTTGTGTCATCGCATATTTTTATTTCATAGAGAAGCTTGGACATTATGTGAAAGTTTTTCATCCGTGATCCTAAAAATAAAGAAAAGCATATCGAGAGAGAAACATAAATAATTATTCAAAATGTAACGTTTTGGTGAATAACATTGTGAAGGTTATTTCAACACTAAACTCCATAATTACATATAGTAAACCTCAAAGATCAGACAAAACCATCTTACAATTTCAAAGCACATTAACCATTTAATGAATACATAAATATTATTATATTATTTATGTATGTAAACAAACTACTGACATACATTTGTTTGTGAAATACACGATGTATACCTTTTTACAGTACATATCATATAATGGACATAACAAGAGAACATCCAAAACTGACATATGCAGGACAAGGACAATAACAGTTTTGTATGAAATCAGAATTAATTCCCCATATATGCATTAACTGTGATACAGAAGTAAAAAATTCTTTATAGACTAATTAAAATGTGAAAAAGTGATTTTCCACATTCCTGTAATGCTTTTTGTAGTGACAATGCACATGAAATGCTTATGTGAAAATTATTACAGTTCATTAAATAACAAACAAAACATGTGAATACACCTAGGCTTTTATTCAGAGATGCCTACAAAAATCAGTTGGCAGCCAGTTTTGATCATGGCACTAGAATAATAATCCTGACACTGTCCTTTTAAATAAACTGGACTTCAAATAAAAATCATTTTTAATTAAAAATTTATTTCTGAAAAAAATAAGACCAAACCAAACATACTTTAGACTTTCATTTGTCATTGTGCTACAAATAATAACAGGTTTTATGTCTGTGTACGAGGTCAGTAAGTAAATAACACTGTAAACTGTGAAATGCAAACTCAATTTTTTTTTTACGTTTGTAATTCCAAGAAAACGTTTTTATTCTTCGATCTCTCCTCTACCTCTACAGCCAAATGTGCATTACGCAGATCCTGGAGAACACTGAAGAGTTTTGTCAGTTCGTCTGCTTTCCTCTTGTCTGCAAGATCAAGTAATTGTATATGTCAGTTTGCAACAAAAAGGCTTATTAAGTTACAATAATTAAGACGGAGTAATAACAATAATAAAGACTGGTAACATTTACGGTACTTTTGCTTGCATACAAATATGTTTTTATAAGACATACCTCTTACTGAATCTGTCTCCTGACCTTCCTGATGCTCTCTTAGCTTATAATACTTATCTCTGCATTGAAAAAAAAAAATACAGAAAGTGTGACAAACACAAAACTGATTTGTATAGAGGTCAGTAACAAATAGGATGTTCAAGATGGTTTAAATTTGGTTTAAAAAAAGAGAATATTTTTATTTATGTTTCATTTATTCTTTTAGGCAGGAAATGTTAGGCAGAATGTATGAAAGAAAGAGCAGCTAGTTTCTCCTTTTGCGTTCCAAATTAAGAAAGTGGGTTATATGCTTTTAGAAATAACATCAGGGCAAGTAAATGATAACAGAATTGTTATTTATGTCTCTTTAATCTACATGAAAACTATTAGGTCCTGACACTTTAAAGTCACATTACCGCATTGCATGTTGGACACTACTGAGATGTTGGTAGATCAGCTGAGCCTCAAGATCCGGGTCCAGTGGGTCATACCACTCCTGCAGAGTGACTCCATGCCTGGTTTTATCACAGCCCGGGTCTATGAAGTGGGAGTTGAATCTTATTTATAATACATCTTGCACTGTGACAAGTGCAAAAATCTGTAAAATCTGTGTCGTGCAGTACCTGTTTTCTCCTTCTGATGGCAGCAACTCCATCTGTCTGCTTTATAGATGCCAGGATGATAGCAGCTCATAGTGTTTGTATTGTGACTGCAGGCTTTCCTCAAAGCTGACAGCCAGTGATTCAGTTCATTTACACTCTATGGCAAAACAAAGATGCGAAAGAAAAACAATGAGACACCAAATAACCCATCTCACCCACAACACCCACAAATTTACATCAGCGTCTACAAAATGCTCATTCATTGTTTACGGTAGTAGTGGCAATACTGTACATTATTGAAAGTGAGAAAATCTATCACCAGCCTATTGTCCTCAGCAATCAATATTTTACCGTGAATTTGATGCAACACTAACCTTGCAGTCGAGATACAGGGTCTCCTGCTGGCCAGAAGCTTCGCTCGAGATAATCTGCATGACATTAGCACTGCCAAAACACTTTTCCTCCACCTTCTCTACCGCCCGGATCTTTGGCAGTGAAATACATGACGTCTTCTATAGTACAGATCGAAACACCAGACTGAGAACATTTAATGCATAGAAACATTCGCTCCAGACCAAATCAATAACCGTGAAAGACTTGATTCAATCCTGTGTGAATGCCAAATCATCACCGTTACTCACCTTAGAGTGTTGTGTCCGGGAGTAAGACAGAGTGTCTTTGCTAAGAGTTACATAGTACTTCTTAAAGGGTGATGTCATGGGCATGCACTTGTCCTTGGTCCTGTGGAGGAAGAGGAAACCTTCTTTTTCCATAGTGCCACATTGGAGACTCATGCGTGTCTGTAGCTCAAGATCTGTGAAACAAACAAGAGAGAGTAAATAAAACACAATGACAATATTGATTGAAGATCAGCAATATTTCAAACCTTTTCGTTGCTTCAAACTCATATTTTCATTCACAATAAAAGAGTTTTTTTGCAACATCTGTCAAGTTGCAACGAGGAACAAAATAAAAAATATAGAAGTGGTCCATTACATTTATGCCTTTGGCAAATGCTTTTATCCAAAGTGACTTAAAGTGCATTCAATCTATATATTTTTCAAAATATATATTTATTTTTTGTGTTTATTCCCTGGGTATTAAACCCATGAACTTGTGTTGCCAACGCTACAGGAATATCAAACAACATCAAATATGGTTTAACATCAAAAATGTTTAGTCATAATACATGCAATTGGATGCACTGACATTAAACCATATTTGATTTGGGAATTTTGCAAAATGATTTAAATGTTGGTCTGTTCGTAATACAACAGTTTCAGTAGATTAACACCCTACATAAAAACATAAAATAATGTCACTTTGAGCTGTTCTTCAAGATTCCTTAAAAAATCTATTACTGTAGATAAAAATCTATTACTTCCACAGAGAAAAGAAAACACGTTTGGATCGACGCGAGGGTGAATAAATACAGACAGAATTTAAGTTTGAACCTCCCCTAAACCTCCTGCTTCGACAAGAAAATTTAAAAGCGTCAAAAACCAAGCTGAAAGATTTATCTGATGTGACAGGTATGAACGAGTCTTCGGCCAAGCGCGAGGTTTCGCTCAATTTTTCATCTAATGACTAATTTAGAGCATCTTACCCTCTGACTCACGGCAGCTGACCAGTTTGATGATGAAGTCTTTGAGCTGGCTGATGCCTTGCTGAATGGCTGGCAGCAAACACACCATCCACGGCTCTTTAGAGCAGCATGCCAAAGTGTCCATATTCCCAATGGTCTGCACAGCCTGAGGAGGCACACAACACATTGTTAATATAATATGTTCATATTAATGAAGATGTATATGGTAAAACATTAGTTTATGTGATAGTTTATATAAGCATGAGCATTCAAAATAATAGTTTCTAGCTAGAGATTTATGCTCCTATTCATTAGGTCGTACTTTAGCCAATAGTAGGAGGGTACGGCTGGTGCGGGCGTCGGCATGTTTCTCTCGCAGGTGAAACAGTTTTGGAGACATGATGGCAGGTGAGATGAACCGTAGACATAAGAAGCTGGTTACAGCAATGAACTTCACTTTCTGAGGAGGAAGAATACATAATCAGGTCAAATATATAAATATATATATTGTGACCTAAATAATATTTATATTATAGTTTTTTACATATTTTATAGACACTTGCTCATGCAGAACTAAATGTCATATAGTAATAGTTTTGTGACTTATACTCAAATCCACTACTAGACCTATACTTTCACAAAAGTGAAGATTATTTATTCAGGTCTTGTTAAACAAGAATAAAAAACCATAAGGACCAAATTTCTAGTATTCTGCAATTGTAGGTTTTTTAGATTGAATATATCCTGTAACCCCATGGAATTATGGGATAGCAAAACATAATTATTTCAGAGAACACAGTAATGCTGGGTTCAGGGTCAGTCAACACAATATTTTAGTCTGTTCTTATAGTGTCAGATTATGCAATTTTGACTCCTAAATTGTTGTCAGGGCGTAGACATGCCAAATGTGATGGAACCCCTCATGGACGACTGAAAAAAATTCATGCTGTGAAGCGTCACAGACGTGGCATTGATTGTTGTCCACTATGACACACTATACAAGATAAAACGATCAAGTCTGACATCCTAACACATACTGTCAATTACAAATCTCCCAGCATAAATCATCTGTAGTTTGGTTTTTCTCCTGTGTTATGAAGACTGCATATTCTGAGACCATGACATACTGCTTTTTGCAAACTACAAAGTAGAGAAGTATGCATCTTCAGATGCCCTCACCCGGTACTCTGGGTCATGGAAGCGCTCCTGTACTCTGTGGTACAGCTGATGGAAAGTCTGGCAGATGAGAAGAGGGCAGTAGGACGCAGACTGAAGGATGGAGGCGAGCAGCTCGGACAGGTACGACTGCAGGAGACTGCAGCTCTGCTGAATAATATCAGACTCTGTCTGCTGACGATGCAAACCTGCACACCTATAAAACAGGAGAGTCAACATCATTTAAAGATGATGTCATCAACAACAAACAGGATGATGTTGAGATCTAGCTGGTTACTTATTTTATTACCCTGCCTCTTTTAGTTCCACTTTACTGGGATCCAGTTCTGCATATTTCTTTTCTTCAAAGATTCGGTTTATTATGGGACCCAGAAGCTTGTGCAGATATTGCATCCCAGCCACCTGCAGCGAGAAGACAAAGTTGGCTTTTTGTTACATTGCACAAAATCACAATAAAAGCGCTGGAGTAAAACAGCAGAGGTTTTTAGCAATCATAAATAAGCAACGATGGCAAAAATGCTGTGAGAGGGAAAATTAAAATTGACCTTAGTTACATTTAAAATACATACTGTATACATTGGCTATACTGTGCTCAATTATTCATGTTATGTATGTTATCCCAAAGAATATCCTTCCAATAAAACTTAATAACTTGCTTAGCATCTTAAAATACTTTTTCCACCTACATCATCAAGCAAGTTCTGACTTTAAAAGGAAAGTTTACCCAAAAATAAAAATTCATTCATCATTTACACACCTTCATGTCATTCACGATGTATGACATAAGTCAAGTATGACTTTTGTTCTTCAGCAGAACACAAAAGAAGATATTCTGAATAGTGTTGGTAACCAAACAACATTGGTCTCCATTGACTTCCATTGTATTGAGCAAATAATAAAGGAATTTTCATTTTTAGGTGTACTGTCCTTTTAAAATCTGAGACTATTAAATAATTACACACGCCACGCACATCTATTTAATACGTATATTTACCTTTAAAAACGACTCCATTGACTTGGATGCCAATGAATTACTTCGGAATAAAGTGTTGGGTTCAGCTGAAAGATAACAGAGAAAATGACAGTCTATAACCTGTATGAAAAGAAATAATATTTGTCTGCTTTTCATATGCTTACTGGTCTTTTCCAACTCCAGCTTGAACAGAACATCCAAGTACTCCTTGACAAGCCCTTGACCCAAAAACGAGCTTCACTAGATTATTAGCCACTTCCTGTCTGTTCTCTGCTGTAGTGGTCTCATCCATCAACATGATGAGATCCGGCCAGTTGCCCTATAAATAACAGTCATTTAACACAGGTTATGCTGAAAACTGAAAGTGTACTCAACGTGCACAAACAAGATTTTATAATGCAAGCTAAAAAACATTAACCATATGTAGGGGTGAAAGCATGATCTAATAAGGGTGTGTATTATATTTATAAACCTATAACAGTTGCTATGACACCTGACAGTAGGGAATATCCTCACTTTATTTATCAACTAATATCAAACCAGCAGGAACTAATACAGTACCGTCACATGCATACAAATGAGATCAGATAACAATGAGTGCCACACATCAAATGCAGTTATTATGAGGAGAATATTGTGTGAAAGTGAGAGATAATGCACAGGTATATTCTCTGAGATAAGACGGGACTCACGTTGAGTTGAGAGCTGACAGACTGGCTGAGAAGCTCTGTGAGAGGTTTGTAATGGCTAGACGGCAACACAACCTCGTCTCGAAGCCGTAACTGCAGCCGCAGAGATCCCAGAGTTCCTCTGACAGACAAACACAGAATCATCATTTTATTATGATATCAAATGTCTTCAGACAAACAGAAACGTTTTGATCCAGCCATATTGATTTGGGGGAATCAATGAGCAAACGTCGGAACATATTAGGATGAGATACGATAGTAGGTATTTACATTAAAAAAGTAAGTACTAAGTTGGAATCATGGTTTAGTGATGGTAAGCATGGTGCTAATTTATATTATATAATATATTAAATATTTTGCGATATCAATCGGCAAGCTGTACATCATCCTTCTTATTACACAGCTTGTCACATAAGTAAATAATTAGACATGAAATATTAATTTGAAATATTTTATTAACCTATTTGTAATGAATACAAACGTTCTGTAAGGAAAAAACATTTCCTATTGATTTTAGACACGACTGTCAGCCAAAACAATGTAATATAATCTCATATATGTTATTTATTATTGTCATTATCTAACTGATTTGTTAGTAGATTTTTAGCGTTTTTGTAAGTCTGACTTGCACTGCCCGGATGAGTAATCAGTTTTGAGTTAGTGTAAAATAACAGGCCTTGGCCAATCAGAAACAAGTATCCTAGAGCGCTGTGTAATAAATATATATCATATGGTATTCATTTTATTATCATTAGTATATGTATATATATATATATATTGTATGTATATTATGTAAATATAATTGACTGATTACCATATTTATATACTGTGGTAGGTACTGTACACGGTTCTTTAAAATACCTTTTTATCTTATCAAAAAATCTCTTTCAGTTTGTGCGACTAAAGATGGCAGTTTGTCTTTCTGCATGATTTACAGGTAAACGGATTCCCATTTATCTTTGCGTTATCAATATGTACACATACTGTATGAAAACAGAAGCATACAGTATATAGGCAGCAGTTAAGGATCTATGTTTAAATGTTAGATTAATAAACACAAGTGATCTAAAATAAATATGACTATTATCTGCCCTACCATAAAGTTTCACCTAAATAAATATGTGAAGGTTTTACTCATAAGGACATTTAAAACCACTGCAATAAAACCTTTTTCAGGAAGTAAAGCACAGCATGGAAAAACAATATCACACATAATGACTCCATTAAGGACACTATTCCGAGCACAACAATACATATAAAACCAAAACAGTAAATGTCATTACTAAGTGGTTGTGTTTTCCATTGCCGTTATGATTAAACAAAAAAATAAGGCCATTGTTGGTTTTCTTTCACGCTGAAGTAAAAACGGCTCTCGGTTTGTAATGGGCAAAGGTTAAGAGCAGGCCAAGCAGGACAACCAATCAAATTTTATCCCACTCATCAATCAACCAATCACATCCCACTGTGAGTCTGACTTCCATTATCAATCTTGTATCAATTTTATCATCAAGCTAATTTACCTGTCAAATCTGATAGTCAATTATCAGTTTGTAAATATGAAAATGTTTAAAACTACATGCACATACTTGTAAAAAAGTGATTTGCATCTGTGAAACACATTTTGTAAATGTAATGTAATCTTTTATGCCTGTAAATGTGGTTACATTTATTCATTCGGTGAACGCAAAGCTATACATTTATCAGTTTGTTGTTTATCACTTCCCTTGGATTTAAACCAACAAACTATAAGCTGCTAACACAAAGCTCTACAAACAAAGCAACATGAACACTCGGTTAGGCATATGTCCATCATTTTTTGCTGTACGTAATAGTAATAGTATTCAATAATATAGTACTCCCAATTTCTAAATCATTTCATACGTGCAATAGAGATTAAAACTGTGTGGAAATCTATTGAAACTACACAAATTCACTGCATACACCACATGCTTCCTCACTGTAAAAGGTAGTTAATACTCAAGGGAGGGTGGGAATTGAAAGAGCGTATGTGCCACCATAACAGCCAGTCACTGAACAGCAGACAACAGATGGCAGGCCGACAAAAATCCAATCAGGAAGAAGGTGAGGGAGTAAAAAAGAGGAGAAAGAGAGAAAATAAACAAAAACAACAACAGCTTGATTTTTGCACTGAGATGAAAGCAGATCACCCATAGGGGGCTGGAGATTACGAGAGCTTAAAGCGAAACTTTTCATTAGAATAACATCCGTATGAAGAAAAAACAAACATCTTAAAGAAATATCACTAATTACTTCTGGAACGTTAAAAAAGAAAATATAAAAAAAAGCTAATAAATAGGATGACATGATGATTCTGACATGATTCTGAGATGATTTTTAAATGATTTTGCTCTTGCATGTGGACAAAAACTGACAGTCAAATCCTTTGTTTAGGATTGGCTTTGACATTTTAATTCCCATCTTGTTTTGTAAATCTGTCCCGAGTAGAAAAAAGTAAAACAGCAACACAAACACTGGAAGCTGAAACAGGCGGCTGCATGAAGCCAAAATTCGATGTTGTTATATCTGAAATAATGAAATATTAGATGGAAATATAATAGAGTTCAGTATAGCAAAACAGATACATAAAATAAATATATACAAATATTTACATTTGCATTTGAGTAAAATGTTTTTTTTACAAAATATTTTTTTGTCCTAACAGGCAAGATAAACCATGTAGGGACCTCAAATCTCATCCCAATGAAAGTGAATGAATGAATGAATGAATGAATCCCAGTGGACACCAGTGTACCCAAACACACTCTCTGTTAATCTACACACACATACACACTCTCAGATGACGCATAGCTTTTGTCATCACCCAACCGAATCCCCCCTTACTGGAGTTTTACATAAGCCCCTCCATCCCACTCCTCCTGTGCCAGCTTGAGATATAATCCTTACTGTCAATCCACGTGGCCAAATGATCTCTCATGAGAAGAGATGGGTGGAGGGGAGCGATAGAGTGAACGAACAAACAGAAAAAAATCCCAGGATTTAACCAGCGAAAGGATTAGTACTTCCTGTCAACACAAACGTAACACTGTGAAAGTCAGAGGGAGGAGAGCGGTACAATCCTCCAAGGTTAGCCCGGACTAATTCACATGAACTAACGATGGGAAAGTTGTGCTTTTTTGAAAGGCTGACAATGTATTATATCCGTTTTACTAATCAGATCCTGCTGTTTGTTAGTCTCAATGTACTAATTAGTCACACTCATGTTGTTTCAAACCCATATGACTATAAAAGTATAGACTATACACGTATTATTATTATCTTTCGGTCAAATACAGAGTGCCACAGGTAACAATTTTAGACCTTGGCACTTTCTGAATACACCTGCTTCTTCCAGGAGATGTTAGCAATAAAAATGAAGTCAGTTTTCATCATTATGCTGATGATACGCAGCTAGTGCCTGGCAATACCCACCTGATTTCTAAACTATCACACTCTAAAAAAGGATGTGTTATTTTTTAACACATTTTTTGTGTTATGCTGTTTAACACATAATGTGTCATTTCGTGTTAAATACATAAAAGGGACAACACATGTTGAGTTGAAAGTAACACAAGTTGAGTTAAAAGTAACACAAGTTGAGTTAAAAGTAACACAAAATGTGTTGTTTTTAAATGAACACAAAGATGTGTCTAGTTGGGGACAACACATCTGTGTATTGTCCCTAACTAGACACATCTTGTGTTATTTTTAACACATCTGTTTTTAGAGTGCAGAATTATAATCTTCACCTCTAGAGTGCTGTTAAACACTACCAATCATTCAGAATCAGTCAGCTTAACTGATGTGTGAACAAGTTATTTACATCACTGAACTGGATTAATTGATTGATTATGATGAATTTTTCGGTCATGAATCATCTAAAGGTAAACCACAGAATTTTTTAACTTTCTACTGTTGCTGCGACATGTTGTAACTGAGCGCTTAAGGTGGCCAGGCCTTTTAAATATTTTTGGTTCGTAAATTATGTCAAATTTTATTTTGTTGCTTAGCAACACCCTTCCAACGTGCTATCTTTAAAGCATTTCATGTGGAGTTCTTTACGAGACATATTTGGGTGAACTATTCCTTTAAGGGTGAATACTAGTTGCTGTGGCAACAAATGTTAAATGTTTGCTTGGCCGATGTGGATACATGGATACACTCACTCATATTCACTGTGTTTAGATTTGTCAGGCCCCAGGCGAAACCAGCCCTCCTCCTGCTGGGCAGACTGAAGCTTGTTGATATTAAACAGGACCTGAAGGAAAACAGATGATGTACACATCAATCGAAGAGACAATTAGCTGTCACAGCGGCCAAAGCTGAATACGGCGACTGGAACGTTTATTATTGGGTGACAGAGGCAATGTCACAATAAACATCTGTCAAACAGAGGACACGTATATTATGTTATGAAACGGCGCTTAAATTATGTGGGCCAGGATACAAATTATTGAGAAGTACAAGATGAAAAAAGATGCCATAAAATATTCTGTCTATTCACCTTTCCCAGGAAATCATTTCTGCTAACCAGATCCCAGTCCCACACCTCCACGCTTAAAAGGTTTTCAGTCGATGTCTCATCCAGCTCAAACTCGAAACTTGTATTCCAGCGTGGGTAACAGGACTTCTTAACCACCTGGTGAAATAAAGGTCATGTTAATCATTAACAGAAAAACTGTTAACTAAATAGATAAACCAAAAAAGATATCCTTACCGCACTCTCATAGGTTTTCCCGTTGTATCTTACTCTGACGAAAGGGTCAGATGCTCCGTTGCGATCTTTCTTTGCCAGATCTCTAAAAACAAACCCAAAGTACATGAAGCTATTAGGCGAACATGCATTCAAGCAAATATGTGTGAGCTTCGAACACCTTTCAGTTTATTTCCTTACCTTGCCTCCAGCACCTGGCAACGAAGTTTTCGTGGGATTTCTCCATCTCCCAGCACTGATATCTGCAGGTGAATCTCCCCCTGCACCTCCTCATCTGGGTCGATCTCTGACAGGTTCATCCATCCATCTACACCTAAACAAAAAAGATCAAAAGGAGGGGTCAGAGACTGCTGTAGACAGTCATTAGGGATGTAGACACTGAAAGAAATCATCCAGTAGCAAAGCGATTTGTGGTGAATATTTGTATATATTTTGTGCTATTTTTTTCCTGTCTGTAGTTGCAAAAAACATGTACCTGTATGTGTTTAGAAAAAGCGAAAGTAAACGAAAGCCCCTTTTAAAATTTTGAGAGCTTGTCCACATCCACAAAAATATCACGAGGATCCATCAACCATTTTACAGTCGCTGCTTTCCTTTCTGAATTTTAAAACGGAAGGCTTTCCCTGATAAGAATTGTTTATTCGGTGGACTAGAAGGCAGTTTTTCCTCTCCATTAGTATTCTAGCGTATCACTCGTTGAGGCCCATTTTTCCTTATTGCTCTGTTAAACAGCCCAAAAATAAATTGGGCCTGGCCAAGCTAAGCCTTTCTGTGTAGGAGAGTGGAAATAATGTTTCTGCTGCTTTCCATTTAATAGCGCCATATTGAACATGACAGTAGTTTTGGATTTTAGATATAATATGAAAGTGTCACACGTAAAATACGTCTGAGAATACTAAAGATATTAAAATGAGAGACATCAGGTTTCACGCAAAATATTAGATAAAATTACTATAATAAACAGCAAACAGTTAAATATAGCCCTTTCTTCAATCCAATCATCCAGACCGACACAATGGAAACTCAATTACAAAAACGTGACATCCATACTGTAGAATTTCTCCACAAACGAACGCCACAAACACCCCAGGAAATTCATTTTATGAAGGTACAGAACCATAAAAAGAATATAAATCAACCCCATAAAAGCTCTTGAAATGATATTTCTGGGTTAGGACGTAAACAACTATAAACTGTCTGAGTCACTTCTCAGTTAAAGGTCTGCCTCATAAATATGTTCAAAAAGAGTGACACACACGCAGGGTCAACCTTTAAAGAGTCAAGGTCTTTGCTTCAAGCAGAAACCATTTATAGTGCTGTATGGTGCATTCTTTCCACATCTAAACGTTCACATGATTGATGTCTGAAACCAGAATACTGTGGTGTGGCTGATATATATTGCATTGTATTCCATATGTATATTCCATATGTATACATATACATATACATATACATATACATATACCTATACCTATACCTATACCTATACCTATACCTATACCTATACATATACATATACATATACACATACATATACATATACATATACATATACATATACACACATATATATATATATATATATAAATAATATATATATAAATATATATATTTAAAAGGGGTCTTCGTTCACTACTTAAGCTTTCTCTGAACACATACAGGTGCATGACTTTTGCAACTACAGACAGGAAAGTATAATATAGCACAAAATAACATCACATTGATCTCACATGTAAATCTTGCACCATTGTGCCACTGTGTACTGATCCTAAATTGGTTTAGGGCCCCTTTTTCTTGAACTTAACCCACCACAAATCGCTTTGCTACTAGATGATTTATATTATAGTTTATATAATTTATTATAGATATATTTTTATATTATAGAATATATAATTTATTATTTTATAATTTATTAATATTATATATTATTATATAAATTATAATTTATATATTTTATATATATATTAAGGAGGTAGAATTGTAAAATTTGTAAAATTGTAAAATTTGAACCACATCAATATGACAAGCTGAAGTTGGAAAAAAGTGTTTTACGCTTTGCTAAAATGTTCTTCTTTCAAAAAACCAGATCCACCACATAACATGGAGAGCTAAAAATATATGATGCAACTGAGGTGAAAACATGCATTTACCACATTCTTCTACACTCCTTTATTCCAAAAATGTTAATAACCTTATTCCTCACTGGAATGTCTATATTTGCTCATTTGCATAATGAGCCACCACGAGCAAATTTCACCCAAACTCACACTGTTATTAGTGTGGTTAGACTATGATTTGACTTTTAGCTAACTTAAATGTTCACACTCGGTCAAACGCAGGCAAACTGGAGCGCCCCGGCTATTTCTGTGCTCTGTAGAACATGTCATTTCAGTAAATGGTATTTCAGAGCCCTTAGAGAGAAAGGTTATGTCAGGACATTTGTGTTATGGCTACAAAGAGTGTGAGGTTAAGAAGATTAAGTGAGTGAGAGAGAGAGAGAACAAGTAAGGGTCAACCAAAAGCCAGTGAAGGTTAACTTGTATAGTAGTTACAGAACAACATAAACAGCAATAAAGTCTAATAGACTTTGTAATAGACTTTAGACAGTATCTCACTGGCCCAAAATTCTGCAATCGGTTATTTTGTTGGCTAAAATAAACAAAAGTCTGTTATTGAGCGAGTACATAAATAATATTGAGTGTGATTGGGTTATCAGTATCATGCAGCATTTTTAGGTTGTTAACAAATTGCTATTTACAACCACAGCCTTTTTTCAGAGGCGAGCCAAGTTATGTGACATAATTACAATCAATAAAAAGGTGTTACTGTATTTTGGATCAATGAGATTCCACTGTGGGTGGGGCTACCAACCATGACAGATTTATAACAGAAAAAACACCTTATCTGTGACTGGTTAGGACTTGGTGTAAAGTCCATGGAAAGAAAGAAAGGATGTAAACATGGATCCTGGATTTGAATCTGTATAACCCACATGAGCACCACAGCTCAACAAATGCACAAGTCGCTGGACACAACTCACAACACTGCTTTCATATGAGTCACCAAACAGGACTGTGGTTGCTGGGCAACATTTAACAGGGACAAGTAGCTCTGCATCGTGTTTTAGACTATTGTGAACATTAACAAGCCGAGTCGCATATGTAAACACTCATTGTTATACCTTATCCGACTGAAACACCATCACCGCGAACTAAGCAATGTTAACGAATGGGATCATTTAGCTTTTCCATTCCATCACAGTCCGCCTGTGTGTGTGACTAGTCATCAATGCATCATGGGGGCTTCAATAAGTGATACTCTCTTTCATCCAGTGTCACGATAATGGATAACCCTGCAGTGTCCTTGCCCCTCAGGCATCACAGACGTAAGCTACAAGCCCAGACAACCACAATGACTCACCAGCACCATCTCGAAAGACCACCTCATAGAAACGACACAATGTGCCGTCATTGTACCAGAGGGACTTTCCCAACTATGATGATTTGAAGTGTGCTTTTGCGTAGTAGTTTAAGGGCAACTAGAGCGAATGATACAGAAATACTGTATTAGATTATTATTAGATCGACGACACTAAATATGAGAAATAGTCATAGTGATTCTTTTCTTAGCAAACACTATTAAATATGATAAGAGGAAGTGTGCGGCTCATCTTTTTATGAGGAAGACAAGCACAATCACAAGACTGTCATGTGTCCACACGTATGACCGTGTGATTGTGACTAATGGTCTGTCTTGATTGTTTGTCATTACTGTCATGGGACTGGGAAATACATCAGGATATTGATTTCCAATTTTACTACAGCTATAGCATAAACACTCTTTTACCTTGAGGTTTAGCAGTAAGCATCTCCTTACTGATTGACACTTTGCCAATGACATCATCTCGGCTGAGAACACAACATTAAAACAGCATTAGTAAAACATTAGACATTCTACACTGGACAGTATTTATCATGTCAGACAGCAGATGTTAATTATGTTAATCTATTAATAATTCATGTTTATGCACCATACATGAAGTATGTTATTCATGTACAGTCCATACTGGGTCACACCTGAGAGAATCTTCATCCAGTACATAAAACGACACTGTGCGAAAGGAGGGAGGGAGATGGACGGTGTATTCTTCACCCCAAAATGGAGAGAGCGTCTTCCATATTGTTGCTGTCCTGAGTTAGAGACAGGTTGAAAACTCATTAAAAACATATTAGATAATATTAGATATTAGAATACATATTCTAATATCTTATATTAGAACATAGAATATATAATATATTAGAACAATATTAGAACACAACGTATTACATGGACACACAACACATTAAATGAAGTTTAATAGAAAAGCAATAAATAATAAAGAGGGACTAACCATATACACATTCAGTGTCCAATAACGACATATTGTTTTAAAAAAAACTTTAAGTCTTTAAAATTGTACAAACTCTTACATTACTTTATTTACCTGCATGTGTGTAAGAATAACTTTTTTATTTTCTATATAAAATCATTCAAATGTAAAGAACATTATGTAAAATTATAACCCTACTAGGTTTAAATATGATTGAGTAAGATTCAAATCAACGTTTAGATGAAATCAACTATCTGTAATTTTTTGTGCAAAATAATAATTTCAGTTATTACTTTTAGCATTTAAAATCAATCATTTCTGTATTACACATAAAAATGTGAGTACTGTATCTCAGCAATAATTGTAAATTGCTGTAAATTCACAGCAATAAACACACATTACCTCTTTTCATTATTTTCATGGCTATGACTACTTTGATGTTTTTCATCTTATAATTAGAATACGAGACTTTATCTTGGATTTTACAGACAAGTATGTTTTTTTCAATTTCTGTTTAAAGAGAATGTCCAGTGAATAGGTATAAAGACAAACACATCTATTTAAACATTAACAAAACCAGACAGATGCTTAGTATGCAGCAGTCAATATCTAATCAGAAATGTCACAAGATTTTCTGTTTGTTAATGTGTTTTATAAATGCAGTGTATTGAATTTTTCCCACTCTTGCGTCAACAGACTCACTTAACGTTTTTACTAGCTAGCTTGATGATCCAACCATCTGACTACAGTCTAAATGTAACACTCATTTATCTGCAGAATTTGACTTGCTGACAAAATAATCATTGCAGTTTAGAGAAAACTCAAACTCAGTATTGACTCGTTTGCTGTAGATATCAATGATGTAATTGGTAAAGATTTTAATTTGCTGAAAAAAATCATTTATTTTAAAGACATTGTGAATGCAGTGAGTCATCGAAGATGGTGATGGGAATAAAAATTAAGAGTATAGTAACATTCTATGCTACAATATTATCGCAAATTGACAGTTCTGCCTGGTCTTCATATGTAAAGCTGTTTTGGTAAAGGTGATTTTTAAGGGTTAGGGTTAGTGCTTTGACCATATAATAATAATTTTGATTTTCAATTCTGTACTTTCTCCTAAAGAAACAATTCACCCAAAAAAGCCTTCTGTAAAGAAACACTAGGTTTGTAAGAGAAACATTTATTTACCTACTGTAAATCACAAAAAGACACAAATCTAAAGACTGTAAGCATTCGATTTGACCTTTAGTGCAAAAACACACAAACACAGCAATCTATGTCAAAGGCAGGATTTCAATTATTTGTTCAAAAATCAAATTAGTTTGGCTTTGCGGAAAATCTCATTTAGTAGCTGTTCAGTTTATGATAATGAACTTATTATACGCTGCATAGCAACACGGCTCAACACAATAATTAATAATTAAATGTCAGAAAAAAAACATGCATACCGAATTATGGCTTCATTATCAATTTTCACAATGCAGTATGGGTCACTGCTTCCAGTTCTGCAAGAGAAATGAACAATACTGTTATTCCAGTTTACTGACACTTTCCCAAAGACAATTAAAATTAATGTAATGATCCCCCATGGTCAGTTTCTTTAATTAAGATTTTAAATTATATGCTAATTATTATGCTGTAGCGCTTACAGCGAACTCAATGCAATGCTCTTTCAACTAAATTGTAACCAAAAATATTTATAATAACATCATTTTATTGAAGAACCTGGTACAATTCCAACCTGATCTCACAAGAATTGGTAACTATTTAATTAGTTGTACTATTTAACAGACACTGTTGTAAAATTTCAGAAATAACATTTTAGCCTTTAGTTCTTCAGAAAACCCTCTGTATATTTGTGCTTTAATGAAACCAATAACAAAAAACATATATAATAATATACATAAATAATGATAAAATGAAAGAAAAAAATAATAAAAAAAAATAATAAAAAAACATTACTATCTTTGTAAAGAGTCAGTAACGCCTCTCCTTCACTGTGATTGGCTGATTATGCTGTCATTCTGTTTATAAGCAGGTTTAGTCTGTTGAGACTTTAGGATCAAAGCAACAAGAAGACA
Organism: Beaufortia kweichowensis; assembly: GCA_019155185.1. Taxonomy (NCBI): domain Eukaryota; kingdom Metazoa; phylum Chordata; class Actinopteri; order Cypriniformes; family Gastromyzontidae; genus Beaufortia; species Beaufortia kweichowensis. The sequence continues at coordinate 3,222,431 of CM032795.1, read as the reverse complement.
GACCACCGGAGAATGGATTCACAGCAGTGGGCTAGAGATCCTACCCTGACCTACATTTCAGTAATGCATTTGCATAGGACTGTTTTCTCACAACCCTTACACACTGTGACTGACAACACACCGAAATCAACAATACAGCTAACAATCAAATGGACAGATTTATAAATCAGCAATCCTTTAAAAAACATCTATTCCATCTCTGCTTTTATCTGAAGGCATCATTTTATAAGCTTTAATTCGACTGCAGTACATCTCTAAAACATGTATGTTTGTTGATAGGATGACGCTTTTCAGATGATGCACACCATAACACACATTTGATTAGAGAAAAAATTTTTCAATTTGCAAACTAAATAAGGGAATGTAAATATGACATAGTCTATCTTTTTTTTAAGCAATATATCTTGTGGATCTTAACAGGAAGAAAATTACAATCACAAGACCTTAACAATAAGACAGATATATATTCATTTGTTCATATTATTTGTCTAAAGAAGTGTGTATTTGTGTCTGTGTGCGTCAGGCTGTATGTCAGGCATTTTAAATATTTTGAAATCCTTTGCTCATTCAAGCCAGCCTTAGATGAGCTGTGAATTGACAGAGAGTGTGTAGAGGAGTCTCTTGTCAACATGAGGATATTGAAATTCCTCAATGGATTCAGAGGTAATGACTGCCCTTGGCAAATTTGCCAAGGTATATTAGTGTGTGTGTGTGCAGAAAGGAGAATAAGTGCACCGCACGGTGATTCATCTTCGCCTGTTGTTATCAGTGTAATGGGGAAACCTGCGGCTGTCAGAATCAGGTGCTACATCAGACAGCACTGTGGCTTGGCAGTTGAACCACGTACTATCAACCCCGTGCCACCTGCAGAAAGAGGATGGAGATGATGACAAAAGAAGAAAGAGGACAGACTCCTCCCTCGTTTTCTTTGCTTTCTCTTCTTCTCCTGGTTAAAATCCAGTCAAGAGTACACAAACGTATCTTGACATAATCCAGGCCCGGCTGCGAGACGGATCTTCTGGAACAAGCTGCGAGCAACATGATCTGTCTGCTCTATGTCTTGTTCAACGATTTCACTTGTTTTTTGTGATACTGGTTCTTTGGACTATTGTATTTTGTTGCAGCATTCGCTGAGTAAATAACCATGTTGGCTGTAGTGATAAAGTAAATCTCCTAATACAAACATCAAAAAAGGTCAATAGAAAACTGATGTTGCAAGAATGGGAATAACAACAGTAGAGTACAAACTAAATTATGATTATGAAGAAAACGTGGTGCTTGTCCAACAATATGAGAGTGGTTGCCAGGGCGTTGCTTTGAGGTTGCTTAGGGTGGGTGTTCTCTGTGGTTGCCAGGGCGTTGCTATGAGGTTGCTTAGGGTGTTCTGGGTGGTTGCCATGGCGTTGCTATGAGGTTGCTTAGGGTGTTCTCTGTGGTTGCCAGGGCGTTGCTATGAGGTTGCTTAAAGTGTTCTGGGTGGTTGCTAGGCCGTTGCTTTGGGGTGTTCTGGGTGGTTGTCAGAGCATTGCTACGAGGCTGCTTAGGGTGTTCTCGGTGGTAGCCAGGGCGTTGCTTTGAGGTTGCATAGGGTGTTCTGGGTGGAAGCCAGGTCACTGCTAAAAGGCTGCTCACAGTGTTCTTGGTGTATCTATGCAGTTTCTATAACATTCTGAGGCATTCCTAAATGGTTGCTATGTGGTAACTTAGTGTGTGTTAGTGCTATGTGTGTAAGTCAAAGGGACCATGTCAGATCACTTAGATCACTAAGTCATATCTCCTTAATAAGACACAGATATAACAGATAAAGTAAGTTCTCATATTCACTGTGACCAGGTACTGATTCAGAAAACGATTAAGCAGTGGCTGCACTAATTCCTACATCTTATTGTATTACCACTGGAAAATTGTGATAAACAAATAGGTAGCGATTCTACTCAATAGCTCAACCAGGGCATGTGTAAATAAACACAGGAGGCGGAGTGTTTGTGAAGAATGTTTGCAATCTGTCACTGTTTGCCGTTTGGCAATGTCACTAGTGTCAATACAAACACTTTACGCAAAATCTGCCTTGTGGATTTAATAAACACCCGCACACACATTGACCACCAGCTAACCAGTTCAGCAAATTCGCTGGTTATTGTTTAATCTAATAGTACAAGGAAGTGATTTCAGTAAGAGAACAGCATAAGAATGAAATTTCCCTGAAATAAGACACATCTGTATTAAATGTTAATGTGTATGGCTTTACGCAATCATTTACTGACAGTATGTGGGAGAATCATCACATGGTCAAACAGAAACAGAGAAATTGTTGTTTGAGGGCATATACTAGTAAAATCATAAATGTGTGCGTTCCTAAGCTTCTTTGAACCGTTTAACAACATTAAGGGTTTGGAAAAGTAGTTTGGTATGAGCTTCGAAAATAAAATTTGAATCAATATCAGTATTACAGATAATGTAAATTTAACAATATATCAGCCATACATAGCACTTAGTAGAAAATATCTTTGATAACTATGACAATAATTAACAATGTACAACATAACTTTTGCAGAATAAAAGTATGATACTATAAATGAGTGATTGAATTAACTAATGGTTAACTAATTGGTTTATTAATAAATAGACTGCCTGTATTTTACACAATAATATATATTTCTTCTTGGGTTTTTTTGTAGTAACCACAAATTTATTATTGCCTCACCACAATAACTACAGTTAAATAATGGTATTTGTAGTGAAATCAAAAACTACTTAGATTACTAATGGTAATCTAATCTGCCAAAAAAAAACATTCCTACTACACTTTTTCAAATGAACTTTCATGTTATATTTGTTTGTATATACTGCTACAACATTACATTTACGTTTTCATATTTCATTTTTCATTGGTACATTTTTATTTTTCTAATCATGTTTTGAAACACTGATTTACACTTACAGTTTTACGATAAATGTGTTAAATACACATTTGTAGTAAAAGAATAGCACCACAAAATTATTATGGTCTCACAACAATAAAGACAATTTACAATCAATTTAACCAAGGCATTCATAGTAAAACTATGACAATAAAATCGTAATTAATCAGCTAAAAAAGCATGTTACTACACTTTTCGTTCGTTTTTATAAATACATTAACTGTGTATAGGTTTTTCCACGTAGGCTTTCTCAGTCTTATAATAATAATAAACGCAATAAAATCACTTACATGTCTTTGATGGGCAGGTTCTTGCCTTCCACGATCCTGATGAACAGTGTGCTGCGTTTAGACATGCTGCCGTTCACTGACACTCTCTCAACACACACTTCTTATTCCTTCAAAAACGCGCGAGAATATTATAAACATACTCATCTAGACAAACACACTGTTCTGCCTTTAATGAACTGCTGCTTCTAGTATGAAAAAACTATGAGAACCGAAACCAGTCAAGCGCACGTCTACAAAATCCACGAGTCTGGAGGGAGTGACTGACTGACTGGACCATCACACACTTAAAGAAGGAATAGGTGTGTTTGACTGCATGCGGCGCTGCGCAGACCAATCGGCGAATGGCATCACAGTATCGCGAGAGCGACTCGATCAAGTAGCAGCCGAGTTAAATTACTCTCGCGATACCTTAATGTCTTGTGCGCAGCGAACACACCTATTTTTATTTATACATATTATACAGAGTAGACTGATGCGCGATTGACGAACATTTTTGTAAATGACATTTACACAAGAAGAAATTATTTTATTTTAAATAATTTCAATTATTAAATAAAATAATCGATTTTGGTTCAATTTGAGATCATTTAATTTTATCTCAAGCTTTCATAACTATAGGTAAATTAAACATTCATACAATTATAGTAAAACTGTGGGAACCATAAAGGCAGACTAATCACAATTTTTTATTATCATGGTTTTTCTACAACTATCATGGCAAATATCAAACGTTGTTATTGTGAGACAATTATACATTTGTGGTTACATTTAGATATACTGTAGTTGTAAGGTGTAGAAATGGAAACTTGACTCTAAAATAAATAATATTATAATCTTTTATAATAAATAAAATAATCTTTTTAAGTGACATCCTGATAACCCAATACCTCAATATATACAGTACCATTATGTATATAGTTGCCCCTTGGCTTTAATATATAACACTAGGTGATCCAGAATGCCAGTAAGTTGTACTGTAAGTGCAATTTCTAACCTGTGATTCTGTGACCAAATAACCCCTGACTGCCGAATGAGTTACAAGTGACTATATAATAACTGAAATATAAAACACCAATGTGTGCAAAACTGATAGTGTGACTTAAAATACCTTTCAGCTCACCAGTCGCAGGTATGCTGTATTTGAAGGTTGACAGCCTCTGTGAATGCATGCAGGGAAATAAACAAGGTTAAGGCTCTTTGATTATTATCTTTGATGGAAATCAAAGTGTAGACTTTCAAGTAATGTCAGCTCTGAATGCACTGACACATTCTAATGCATGAGAAGTGCTGTCAATGCAAGCAGAACAGTCAGTCAAGGATTGAGACCCTCAAGAGGCGTCCCTTCGTCATTCAACAGGAAAGGTAATTTACTGTCAAACACGCCGCAGACAAAAATGGCCAACACAAGTACACTGAATAGAGTATGAATAGGTATTTCAAGTCGGTAAAATGGCAATTTTGCATGTGATTTTCCTTTACATTATGTTTACATAAATATAGGCAATCAACAGGCAGTTACTGTGTGCATATGTGTGCGTGGGTGCACAGGGTGACTCACTGATCCAGTAATACAGGCGAGATAGACTGCACCGTAAAAGAGGTGACCAGGGGACGGGATATGCTGTGTGGGCTTCTTGTGAGTCACCGGTATATGAAAGAGTTTCCTGACTCTACTTCTGTATTCCCTTTCTTTAAATATGAAGTGTGTGGGGGGTGAGAGTTGTTATTGAGCAAATGCTTTTCATTTGGACATATTTTCCTACATAAAAATGGGTGTCAATTAAAGTCACAGATGCTGACTAGTTCAACCAAAAACAAAAATCTGTCATCATTTATTCACTTGGTGTTCAAAACATGTATGACTTTTTTCTTCTGTGAAACACAAAAGAAGATATTTTGAGAATTGTCTCAGTGGTTTTGTGTCCATACAATGGAAGTCAATGGGGGTCAGTGCTGTTTGGTTACCAACATTCTTCAAAATCTCTTCTTTTGTAAAAATACACATCAGAGTCATCATTGCTTTAGAAATAATCTGTGTTTAAATCAAAGTGTGAACCACCTAACAATTCTTTGAAATCTATTTTCCTAATGTTTATAGATCAGCTGATATCAATAACAGACTTAGATACTTTAACAGAATAAAAATGTTTATTTCTTGTAACTAGTGTTACAAGTGCCCTTACTGTGACAGACATGACCATTTATGATTCAGAAAATACAGTGTATATATCTGCCTTTTTTGTTCCTTAACCAACAACCTAGGTATAAATACATTAAAACATTAGACAGCAGAAGAAAATATTGAACATCTAAAAATCACAAATGATCAGGATCATTCAAAATAACCTTATAATCTAACTCCGTATTTTTTCTGTATTTTTGTATTGTACATTTTTGTCAAGCCTGTCAATTTGCTGAGCTGCTACACAGCGCCATCTTGCGAGCTGCTGAGCTACTAACAGGATCACTAACATTTTACAAATACATAATTGGATAGATCATGTTCACGATATGGTTCAATTTTAGGAAACCTAAAGGAAACATTTCTGATGTCACCAGAATATTTTCATGGAACAGCATCCTTGATAAAATAATATCAGTCAAGCTCTTGATAGACAGACAACTGTAACTTTTCTTTAGTTTTTTAAACTACTAAAGACAACGACTTTCTCTATCATTATCATACTGAATGAATTAGTTTATTTTAATCTAAACCAGACTGTTTGCACAAAGTGTCCTTCTCTATTTTGCAATGTGACATACTAACAATACTGCAATGTAGTTTGTCCTGGATTTTGTGCGGCAATGATGGTGTTTTGTAAGCCTGTAGCTTCTTCTCTGGCGTCAGAGGTTTTATCTAGCCCAGTCCTGTACAGAGTGTCAGATGTGTTACTTTCTCCTTTCCATCTGATAAGCAGGGTTGTCATAGGGATGCACTCGATGCTTCAGGTTGTGAGTGTCATAGTGGGGTATGCGCAGTGAGTTCTTAACTGTGATGGGTTTGGAGGTCTTCTTGCGACAGCTGGATGGACAAGTTATCAAAATTAAACTATATTAGATTTGCCAAATGAGAAGCAGGACGAATAAACAGATAATGGAAAACAGGTCATGCATTGTAAATGACAACAAAATACCAAGGAAGCAGCATACCTGCACACTTGTAATGTAATGCATTAAATAGAATATATTAAAAATGTCTTTAAATATGACATTAAATAGTACATCGCAAAAACATCCTTATGAACAGCATTTATAAATCTTTGTTAGTGTTAGTTAATATAAACACAATTTCATTGTTCGTTTAACATTAACAGAATGTTAAAAGAATGTTAAAGGAACGTTTAACTTTAAATATCTATTAGTAAATGTTGAAAATGGAGCCTTATTGTAAAATGTTACCATTTATTTCACTGTAGTAGTAGTATCTTAATTGTCTAAATATTTATTGGAATCACTGGGTGTGATGTGGTGATATAGGCTATACTGTAGATTTACTCACCAGGCTACACAGAGCATGATGAAGAAAAAGAGCAAAAGCAGACCCGCAGCCACACACAGGATGGTGGTAATAACAATCATAGCAGCAGATCTTCCACTGAAACCATCATAAATGCTTTGAGGGTTTTGAGCTGTATAGAAAGAGTAATGAGACTCTATTCATTCCAATGTTATTTTGCAGTATAAATGTTCATTCACATGACATGATATTCACACTTACGATTGTAAAGAGTGATGTTGTCAGACCAGTTTGTCTGATTAATAATACGGTTTCCATTGATGAGAAGATACTTAAACCTGAAAAGCAAGTACAGAGTACAATATAGTTAAAAACTCACAAGAAATACAAATACATTATAAGACGGTTAGTTCCAGTTCTTGATTCTGGTAAATAATTGTGTCTTATTCATGATAAATCACAGCTACCCAACGATTCTCTGAATCAATGTGCAGCACCCTTAGCAACATAAACATATATATATCACAGACAGTCAGCAACTATTTTTTCCCACGGAATGAAGACTTTTAGTGATTTTACCTTATGAAACTTGCATTGATACATATTTTTAGACTTTAATATTTGTATTGTGTGGTAACCATTTTATAAAAGCAATAAGGTACAATAAGTGTTTTATTGTGAATAAGTCACATCTGAAGGGCGTTGTTATGCATGACCCGAATAAAACACAGCCTCTCGTATCTTATTAACCACTTAGATCATCTATACATTTATGTTTAATATTTACACTAAATATGAAATATTTGATTGATATACAACATTTATCTCTTTTGTACCGAGTATCTCTGCTACATAACGTGATTTATGTATCAAAATAACTAAAAACTTCGAAAAGGTAACAGTTAAATTGTAAAATGGATGGCTGTAAATGGTGGTGTGTGGAAAGGTATAGTTGAGAGGGATTTTCTTTTTTACTCCCTGGCAAGGGGGGGCGGGAGGCAATTTGATGTTCTTTAAGGTTTTTTTATTTATGTATGTTTCTTTTCTTTTATGTATTGTTCCGTAATTAAAACAAATGCAAATAAATATAATTTGGAAAAAAATGAAATATTTATAAATACCCCTTATATGTAATGTGTTTACATGAATTCATTAAAAAAAGGCTTTTATCCAAAGCGTACAATACTTAAAATAGTAAATGAATAAAAAATAAAAAGTTACAGACAGCTCGATTAGGCCTACCTTACAGTAGATCCTGTAGGCAATATTCCATTACAGTTGACTGTAGTACAACTTCCATCTGCTCCAACTACAAAGTATTGAGAGTCTGATGACGCATTACACGGGAAGTTTGAGAGAGGTCCAACTTTGGTGAGAAAGTAGTTTTTAGATTGAGAATCGAATGCTGATGGGTATGGAGACAGGCTGAGGATGTTGCTACTTGTGCTGTCTGCATCAAAAGTGCTGGTCGCTGAATGTGAAAGAAGATAGAAAAGATTTTTAATCTACAAAAGTCAAGTTTGAATGCTTGCTTTTTCAGTCAGGTAAAGTGCTGTTTTCAGAATTGTCACTTCCATAACAGTCCCTATTCCTCATAAATGGGGAAATTAAACTATTTTATGTTCTTTGAAGAGTCACCCATTCTCTATTTGTTGGGTATTTTTGCCTACTGTCCTTTTTTGTCACATCCATAACAATGGATATTTCCATTGGACTCAATCAACAAAGTTTTATAGGTTATAAACATTCACATAAACATGAAATATATTGGTAATAAAAACATTCTGTGAGAATTTAAAGAGAATTCATTTTTAATTATCATTAGCTTTTCCACAAAAGTGAGCAAAACTCATTGTTCATAAAAAAGAGTTTTACCTGATGCCAGTGATGGCACCAGCCATATGTCACAGGTTGGACACGTCTCACTAAAGTAACAGTGTGGCTGTTTCAGTATTACAGAATTGGTGGTGATTTTGGCTAGTACGCCAGCAGGTGTGATCACTGGAGTAGCTATCTGACCTGTAGAAAAAAAAGTGACACAAAGTTTACAGAGCAATTTATAAGGTTTCTACTTTGATCCCTATTGAATCCTGTGTGTCATTGAAGAATAATGGTTTTACTTGCACCTGTCACAGGGAAACAAATTGTGTAACACCTACCAATCCTGTAATTATTGTGGAACAGGTGTATTGTTTTAAAATACACAAAGAACAGGATGCACATGTTCAGTCTTGTTTAGTCTCAGTATAGATTTAGAAGCTAAGTGAGTCATTCTTAGGAATCACTTGTGTGAACCACTACTGCTAAATAACAAAACTGTAAAGAAAAATCACAGATGAGATCTATTTAATATTCAAATTACATCAATAAGATTAAAAAAAATTCTTTTTCATATTTCATATTTTTCCAGAGAACAAGCCATCAAATGTCTCTATAAAAGTTTCAGATGAGATCTCAATGTGACAAACTGCGCTCAGATTTTTCACAGATGAGATTGTTTTAATATCTTAATTATTTCTCCTAAATATCAGATGAAGACTACATGGAAATGTTTGCATAAGTCTTATCTGCGTCACAGATATTTTCTGAAGAAATCTCACAAATGACTCAATCAGAGTTTCAGAAGTGATCTCAACAATGTCTCAAACTAAGCTCAGATTTGACAAGTCTGCATTTTGCTAAATTTCATTAAAAATTTGAATGTAAAATGTTTCCACATCCTGATTACTTTACAATCTACAATAATTTTACAGCTATGCACTCTTAATGTATTTTAACAATAGTTTTTTTTTACAACGTTCTTCTGTATAGTCATAATAAGTATAGTAAATCATTCAGTCACATAAATTTGACTTAAAATATAATACAGAAAAAAACTTCATCATATAAAGCAGAGTTAATATATAACGTAACATAATGTAAAATGTACATACAAAAACACAAAAAAAGTTTTAAATTTAGCTCTATTGTTTATGTCTTCAAACACAAGCATAAATCCAACGTTATAAAACATTAATGGAAATATTTTAGATATTACACATAGTTATAGTTACAAAATAAACCATCCAACAAACACAATAAAATGTAAAAAGTACTTACTCTGTACAGTGCAGATATAGACAGTCAGCAGTAACATCAGTCGGATCACTACATTACTTTCCATCCCGTTAAATGAAAACATCTTGTTTCCTATTAATAAAATCCAAAGCAGGTTCAAACCATACAGGTGTCTAGCGCTTAGTAATATCCCAGGCATATGCTTATAAACTCCTAATAAAGAGAAATTAAAGGGAGGGAGGATTCTCAGAAGGGTGTGTGAACCCCAGGTAGAAACTAGGAGGTGCTTTGGGCACAACAGTGTCTTGACATGCCAAAGGTTTACTGTGTTGTTACCATGCAACCTGTGACAAATGTTTTTTTAAATACTTTTAAAACACTTTTAGCTTGAATCACATGGTGCAGGAGACGTTTATTTACAGTAGCGCTACAGCATTTACAGTAGGGATGCCCATGAGGAACATGTGATCGAACATTGGACAGTTTAATGGAAAATTAGAGTGAATGGGAGTTTGAATGACTAATGTTAAAGTCAACAATCCTTTATATACTGTTGACTTGGTCTTGCCATCAAACAAACACACTCACCACAGGACATAAAAAAGCGCAGGAGTGGATGAATCTCTGAGTCTAAATGATACAAGCAATGCTCTGTTCTTAGTCTCTCACAGGTAAATTACACGATTTAATACAAGATACAGAGTTATTACTTAATGACTTTTAAAATCATTTAATCATTAACATTGGTTAACTGGGTCAGCTGTAGCAATAGCTTTGAAAACAAAAAGGATTCTTGTCTATGGTAAAACCAGCTTAACCAGGTCTTCATAGAAGCTTTGAAGTATCTAAACTGTAGGAAAAATGTGTATCTTCTAAATTTCACTCGCTGTGTATGTACATAAAGAGTGAGAGGCCTGTATGGGAGTATGTAAAGCTGAGAACAAACACCATATACAAAGACTGGAAGGGAGGGTTGACACTGTGACGTCATAGGAATCCAACAATATCCAAAATCCTATTGTGGTGAATCAGACTATAAAGTATTAAGAGGATTTAGTGAGCTGTAATGCAGGGTGGAGGGTACATGACGTAGCGCTGAACATTCACAGTGCTCGAAAAGAATGCGATACCATATAAATAATAACAGGATATGCCTTTAACTAATGAATCATTATTCAATTCAGATTCTAGAGTGTTTCTTACAGTTTCCCATTGTTGCAAAACAGCTTTACAGAAAACATTGTAGAACAAACCATAGAGACAAAAAATAAGCTAAAAATAGTATAAAGATCTATTATTGCAAATTCCATAGGATGTAAATTAGCATGTAATTATTAGGATGTAATGACAAACTGAAACACATTTGTACACAGAAACAATTCAAAATTCATTCTCGACTTTGTGCAAGTCTTACAAGCAACTACAGGAAACCTTTTCTGGAGATTTTCTGTTGAAAGAAATCTACAGTTTATCAAATTTAAGGATTTGCTTTTTCAAGCACTGTCAATGACTTAATGCTTTCTGTTTGTTTTATTCAGTCAGACTGTGTTTGTCTAAACCTGTAAAACAAACATCACATATCACATATATTTTTACACCAATATTTTCCATTTTTTCATGAATATTATGAAAAACAATTCTGAAATAATTAGAATTTTATCCATGTTATTTTTGGTTTACCTTTGTGTGTTTTTGTCTTACTTTAGTTTTTTCTAATACTGTTATTTAGGTTTCATTTAGTTTTTACACCCATGGGCTGGCTTTTTGGAGCAGTTACGCCAACCACAAATAGCAATGTAAATTAGAAACATACTATTAAATATAAATACAATATTTAAAGAACATCATAAAGAAGCCAAAGGTGTTGTAGGACTTTCCTACAAAATAAATGCCGAACACAATTATGCTCTTTGTTGTTTATTAAAAATACATATTTACAGCAGAAAAGGCGAAGGGTGGAACCTAATCACTCCATGAACAACCAAATTAGAAATAAAAACATGGCAACAGCTTTTTAAATGTTCATCTTGAGCATCTGACTCAGGCTGACAGTAGGCTTCCGCAAACACAGACAAGGAATTTGGAGTATTTTCAGCACACACCTCAGTAAATCTTCACTGCTTGAGGTGCGTCTGATGTCTCAAAGAAGTATGATGGATACTATCTGTGTTCTTAGTTTGTGTCCCCTCACACGATGTCATCTCTTCCCCATGATGAAGCTGGGCACCTCAGCATCATCTTCTCTCTCCTCTGCCTCAGAGGAAGATGCTGACGACTCCTCCGACTCACCTGACACAAAGACAAGTTCACCCATCACAATGAATGACTACAGTCAGGCCTGTCACATATTTAATCTCTATTAATCCCATAATCTTGTCATTTATAACATGTTAAATTGAATGTTTTTAAGTAAGAAAAACTACACAACAAGCAGATGAATAACCATTTAGTTTGGCAATCTGTGTGCATGACAAGCATAGCATACGTTTCTACAACAGCGATTACTCACAAAACAATAAAAACAACAGATATTTCTCAAACTGCACAGAAGACACAAGACCGTGGTCCGCTACATGTTCACATGTGTAGAATAATTTCAATAAAAGCTTAGTTAACTTGAAGACATTTTGTTATAATTAAAAACTTTCCACATGTTTTTGCATGTGAAAGCATTTCTTTGAATGATGCCGTTTCATTTATTTAAGTTTTTACTGTGGTTATACTGAAGATTTATTAATATTTTAAATTAGTACTTCATTTTGGTTTACTTTCATTATGTACCTTGGTAAATTTTTTCATTGATTTTTCTTTTAGTTTTAGATTTTATTTTCAGTTAATAATTTTAGAGCTACAACTTATTTTTCACTAATATTTAGACTTTTATTTTATGTAAGCTTGTGAATCCTATTAATTTTACTTTACTTTAGTATCCCTAATTCAAATACACAATTCAATTCACAATGGATTTTTAAAAATCTTTTTCAAGAAATCGTTCTGAAAAAATGCACTCAAAGCATAACTATAAAATAAAGAGTGTGGATTAATAAAAGTAATTGCATGTACTGACTTGGAAAGTCATACTAAAAGTGCAAGGTGTGGTTATCATGATTATGTCAATGATAATTATTATCTATAAATTACAACTCAAACAGCATGTAATATGGCATGTATTAGTGTCATTTCTTACCTTCTCCTTCTTCTTCTTTTTTCTGGCTCTCTAGCTTGGCCTTCTTGGCCATCATCTTCTTTTGTTTTAACTTCTCCCTGCAATTTTGATTGAGCAACAAATGAAATTTCTGGTCGTTCGGCATTCAGAAATTTCTAGTGAGACATATAAGAGTTCCTAAGTTTTGCAAACCTTTTCTTTCTGCGTTTGGCTGTTCTTTCCTCAGCAGCCATTTGGTTTTCTTTTACTTTCTCAATATAATCTACATCCAGCTTTTGCTGCAAGAGAGAAGCAGGTATGTTTCAGCTGTGAGCTTTACCATGAAAGCATCAAAAATGTATTTACATAACATTCACAACAATAATTAACAGCAAATTTATGTAGACTACACCCTGTGACCTCCAGGGAGGAATAAATTCATCACTGCTCTGAAACAACATCCAAATTCAGGCAAATAAAACTACTTTTTCAGATATTCGCTCCAGAAAGTCTTGTCTCTGATACTCGCGGCGACGCAGGTGTCTATACACGTGAAATTCACCACTGCCTGCTCCAGCGCTGGAACCTGAAGACAGTAAACAACACTTAATGTGATTATCTCCTAAAAGTAATGTAGCATAATTCCCATCTACAGGACTGAAAAAAACATATACGGCCAATTCCAGCATTTTGGATTTGACATTTTTTCAGCCAAAACTTGAAATATAAATTCTCACAGACTGTATGACCAATACATTAAACAATAAATAGTTATTTTATTAAAATTTTCATGTGCCTATTTATGAGGAATATGGACTGACTGTAATAATGCTGAAAACAGCACTTTACCTGATTATGAAAAATCATTCTTAAGCATAAACAAAGGCTTTAAAAACTTTGACACAGAGCTTGTATATGTATTAAACCATCAAATATTAACTTCTGAGCTATCAGGATGGTGAAAACCTTTCATAAAAACGTATTTTTTCATTGTAAGGTTAACATTTGCATAAAGTTGTACATATCGTGTATATTTACAGAGGATATATGATACATAGCGTTATTTTGTTGTGATTGTATGACTAGAATGATATAAAGCGAGGTACAAATTTAATGTTGGGTCACGTTACATTTGACCAGAAGAAGTTACAGGCTTTCTCTCATTCATGCATTCATTAGTTTCAGTAGTAGTTTTTGTTACAGTAAAGAAGCTTCACAGACCCATCACATCCCGCACAAACTCCGGTGCAGATCTTGGAGTCCACTCTTTTGGTTTCTCTGGTATGGACACACATTTATCCTGTAAAAGAGATTTAAAAAAAAAGATAAATAATTCTGTACAGTAACATTAGCATCATTAGCATATAACCGCTGCAGCTCCAGTGTAAACTCACGGGGTTTCGCATCAGTCTCTCGAGCTTTAAACGCTGCTCCTCTGCTGGAGTTTTAGCGATTATTAAAGGCTGCGACTCTTTTCCACGTCCTTTTCCTTTTCTAACATCTTTCTGGTCCACAGCCATGATGATTCCAACGTGTTATTCTTCAGGCTTTAGCTGCTGCTCTTCTTCTCTTTATTTACGCTTGTTTGTATATGCAAGTGCGCATTCTGCCGCCTACTGCCACCTACCGGACTGATGTGGCTCTGTAGAGTATGCGAAGTATGAACGGAAAGAAACATAAACAAGTAAATAATTTGTGCTTGTTAAATTTTCACAAATAATATAATGTAGCTCAAAATCATTACATTTTATAAACCTATACTATAACTAAAATAAAACACTGACAACATAATTTTGTCAGTGTTTCAGATCTTCACTAAAAGTAACACAGTATTACCATGCTTTTTGTTTGTTTCTTTGTTTGTTGATTGAGACACAAAGCTTTGATGCAGTAAATCTTTCAATATAATAACTTGATTGCCATCTTGTGGTCAAAAATAAGAAATGCTGCTTCAACAATGAGCTTTTGTACTGCTAATTATTTTAAAGTAATACACATTGCTGTGTTTTAATACAGTTATTATTAATGGCAAGGCTATTAATGTGTGTTTGGCAGTGAGGTATTCATGTTTGCAATTTTGTTTGTTTGAGCAAAGTTTGCACAGTAAAAAACATTCATGAAATTGCATTTATTGTATTAATTAACCATAAACATATTTTTACATGTAAAATGTGACATTTAAGATACAACCTTAAAAACTAAATTCAATTTCAATTTTGTGCAAATCACAGCAATTGTTACTTACTAGGACAGGATTAAAAATTTCAATTAGATGTTTTATACAACAAAAATATCCTCCATATTGTGTATCATATATCATAGCATCATGTCCAAGAACACATGCAGTTACCATTATATTATTGGTTAGTATTAGTTTTGTTAGTATCTTTATCCCAGAGAGACTGTCATTTTTCCAGGATGCTCTTTCTTATAATAGATATCATGTCATGATATGTGTCACATCCTCAGCAGGACATCAACATCTGTTCTTTCCTGTATAACACAGGGCAAGGCCACCAGCAGTTGCAGTCCATGCCACCCTTATATGTACAGACAGTCCACATCCTCCATCTGCCAAGTATGAGGAGATACTCCAAGTGTAATCATCACAATATTAAAATCCCATAATATCCATAACATTCCAAAATTCCTCAAACCTTTCACCATATCTGCCACTGCCTGGTTTTGAATTATCTGGAATAAAGAGGAGGGTTGTAAGATACCTGGCACAGATTAACATGGACTAGACCAGAAACAAATGCTTTCTTTGTGTTGGACATGTCAAATTATTATCTCTTAGTGTGAGCAATGAACCATCTCATACAGTACACATCTTGAATATAACAAGCATCTGCAGTGCACGATTATCCTGTTTTTACTATTATAAATGTAAGACATTTATCTTAGTTGATACTATGCAACAAATTATAGTACAAAGAAAACATCTTATACATTTTCGACAATTTTGGGTCAATTTTTTGCATAGTTTGACAATTCTGCACAATTAAAATATTTATATTTTATAAAATGTTAAATATTAACACTAATAGATTTTTTTTAACCTTGATTTGTCTTTGTTTTCTGGGCACCATTTTTCATCTCAAATATGCTCTTCACTGACAGTAAGCCTAATAGTCACTGTCAATGACAATAAAAAGGTTTTATTATGATTTCACTTTTAAATGATCATGTTTTAATTTATTGTTATATATATTTTTTATTTTATTTAATTTTTGTATTTTATAATGGACATTTATGATTTTAAGACTAATAGCCTGGGTATGGAACAACAGTAAACGTGTTGAGTTCTCTTTTAAATTATTACTGTTGTTTTTAAAACAATACTTTATATTTATTAATTTTATATTTACATTTTATTTTGCATTTGTATATTTTTATGATGGATTTTCATGATCTTAATAGTAATAGTCCAGGTATTTAACAATGGTAAACAACAACAAAAATGTAAAAATAAAATAAGTTCAAATAAAGTCTAGTTTATATTAAGATGTGTGTAAGAATAAAAACAGAAGCACTACATCTGCATCAATCCTCAAGGAAACAGCACAGCCATGGAGTCAGTCAAGCTAACATTGTGGTCCCTACAGGCATAAACACATTTCTGCAGCAGCGTGTGTGTGTGTGTGTGTGTGTGTGTGTGCACATGTGTCTTTGTGTGCCTGATTCTATATGCTCATGACATTATTTATTCTATTATATTCTATATTATCACATGTGTGATTGTTGGCCTATGTGCAGTACCTGTATGTTTTTGTGTTTATATGTCTATGTATGCACTCTTTAGATGTTGACTTCTGTGTAAACTGGTTGAGTATGCTGACAGGCATGATTCGGTATGCCTTTGCATGTCTCAGTAGCCAAAAGCAGTGTTCCCTACAGTGTGTGGTGTATCTCAAACCATGTCTACAGAAGTCTACATTAGTGTTACTGTTGTGTGGGGTGATCTACCTCCAGGGCAATGTGTGTCCACTACATAAAATCCAATAACCTGTAAAAGCATGTCAATGCAAAAGATGCATAAGTTAGCCAAGCTGATACTGAGGATATCACTTGCATTATAGTTACATTTATGCATATTACATTATGGAATTTTTTCTACAAATTTAACTACATAATCACACATCATATCAAATCACATACAGGATAATGCAAAGAAAAAAAACAGTAGTAAAAAAACAAACGAGAGAAACAGCAATGCTCAATATAACAGCTACAGCACTGGATGTCTTGCCTTTTAGTAAAAAGAGCCAATAAACCTTTTAAGTCATTAAGTATTAACTTTGAAATTCAATTCACTTTCAGGCAATTTCTTGTGCATTTCATGGGTGAATTTTAACTTTAAAAAGTTAAAATGATTATGTTCATCTGTTCAAAACATTTGTACACTCACAATGTTAGAATTTGCTTACATAGAATGTGAGTAATGGTGTGTGACTCCTCAATATGCAATTTATTTTTGCAGCAGATGCAATAATTAAATAAATAACACTTCAAAAGCATTTTAACACATGTATTTTTTCATAAAGCAGTTACCTTTATTATACAAATATAATTTTATACATCTACATTTTCCTTACTCTTGTTCTCCGGAGCATTTTATTGAATATGTAATTGAGTGCATTGCGAGTCATCCATATTTTTTCCTCCATATACCCAGATGCAAAGCTATAAATGTATAATAAAAGTATATATCTGCCAGAAGTGAAGTGACTCATGTCACAAAACTTTCATTCTGATTTCAAAGAACTAAACTGCAACATTCTGTCTAAACAGAAACATTGCTGTAAGTCTGAAATGCTCATAAACCGGCTCAGCGGTTTGAAATAAATGATCTTTACTTTCACAGATTCATATAAACAGCTAGTCAAGTCTTTTGATAAAACAGCGCAGGATCAAAGGGTTATACAATGAATCAATCCTGGGACGTTTTCTCATTACCTTTCAGCTGATATCATACTGAGTAGACACTCCACCCCACATCTTTCAAAACAAGGAAAAATACTGACAGATGGTATTTGAAGATCATTTCACATACCACATCCTAAGAATTCTCATTTGAATATATCAGCTATTATTAAAACCATATGCGTGTTATGGTAGGACCTTATGAAAAAATCTTTGAATCCTTTGAACTTCAGGATTTATAGCTTTTAGACAGGACAAAAAATTAAATATGAGTTCAGAAATAATGATACTGAGGTTGAGTAAATAAAAATAATTCTTTGAAGTTTAATACAATTTTTTATTTTGATAAAATATAACCCTAGAGAATTACAGTTTACATCATGGAATTATTAACAGATCAAAAACAGTTTGTCAACAGCAGTTGACATCTATTTTCTAGATACTATCTACAGTATATATTACTATCTACCTGTAATATATGGGCAATATTGTATGGTACAATATCCTACACTAGTGTTTATGTATAATTTCTCTTAAAAATAAAGTTCAACATCCATAGAACCTTTATGTTTAACAAAAAGTTGTTTGTAGTGGAAAATGGTTCTTTAGAAGTAAGAAAGAAATGGTTACTTGGGAAAACACAAATGGATTTTTAATGCTTTTTTAAAAACACCTTTATTTTTAAGAGTGTATATAATAATACATAATAATACAAATGTACATTTTAATTGTTGTATACATAGTACTTATATGCACTAATTTGACTCTTACATCTCTATGCATTTTTTCAATTTTCAATTTTATTTTTTATTTTGTTTTATATGTTTCTTTGTAATTACTCATATAGCTCCTGGAAAGAAACCACAACAAATTTCTTGTATGTGTCAGCACATTGGGCAAATGAAGCTTGATTCTGATCTGTTATACATTTTACATTTATATTTTTATGCTGTTGACAGACTTATAGAGCATTCCATGTATGCATTTTTTCAAGTGATTTTCAACACCAGAACATGTAATACTGAATCCTGATGACATTGCTGTCCAATCATGGTTGTTAAGAATCTCTTAGAAGAAGAGTTTCTTACAATAAAGGTTTTTTGCTTAAAAGTTTTTCAGTTTTGGAATGAACCGGAAACATGCTGAGCCTCGATGAGCCGTAAGCCGTTAGTGGGGTTTATTTGACCAACATGAATATCCTGGAGGAGAGACACAGGGTGAAAGTGACAGAAGGTCACAGCTCTTTCTTTTTAGTCCTGGGGGCATTAAACCAGGCGGAAAACAACCACCAGGCAGTCAACAACCCATCTAAATAGATTGCAAGGAGACTCAAAACCTTATTATTAAAGAGAATTTGAGAATTTGTTTCTTAAACATGTCAAATGGATGAATAAAGCCATTCTCCTTATGAGAAATCTTTAATCTACTTTTTTATATGCAAAGCACACCGTGAAATCGGAATTCTGGCAAAGACGTTAATGCCGGTATCATTTATGCGTATGGAATTATGAAACACTCTCGCTTCTCTATTCCTAGACATTAAGCAGAGTTAAGAAGAGTCTGAAAACTCATTTACAATCTGTGATTTTCCTCATGTTTCTATCTTTCGTTATTATTTAGTTAAACAGGTCACATACTGTGCATTGTAAATCTGCCTGTGATTGACATATGTTATGAGTTGATTAAAATCAGGTCTTTTTCACAACAGAAAACACCTTCACACTCCTGCATCGAAAAACATTCATCATTCCTCCATAATGAAAAACATGAATCCGGGCCAATGATGGCACATGCTACAACAAGCAAATCCACCTCCACAAATAAAACCCTTAAGCGTGAAGGAATCCCAGCCTTCAGGAGTCAGATCACTCCCCTGGGTCATTGCTGCTAAAGTCAAGTGTTGCGGACGGAAAATGAAGATGTATTGGAGTATGAGGATTTGAGAGTCTCTGAGGAGAGGGATCAGATCAGCGCTATCATGTTCAAGGTCACATTCATGCTAGATGTGTCGGTGCGCTGACAGATGTGGACTCCGTCTGACCTGGAGAAACGATGCTGTCACGTCTGAGGAGACAGCACTTAGCCTCTAGGCTTCATGCTAATTCTGGTGTAGTGATGTCACACATCTTAACCCGTACATTATCCCGCTTATTACACGGTTTGCCAAATGAGTAAATTATTGGACACAAAATATTGAAATGTTTTATTAGCTTACCTGTAATGAATACAAACCTTCTGAGAGGAAAAAAAAACATTTTCTATCCGTTGTAGACATGACGTTCATAGACGAACATGCAATTTGGTTTGATCATTTGTAATATTATCTCATATATTTTATTAATTATGCATATTTACCCAGATGAGCCTGTGTTTTGAGCCGCTGTTTGGGAAATAACATATCTTGGGATTTCACAACTGGCCAATCAGAATCAAGTATTCCAGAGCGGCATTTATTATCCACGATAACAACCAGTTGGCTGTACATTATCCCTTACATAAAACCTGACATTATCACAAAAAAAAAAAACATGGTTATACCATGAAATCTTTTGTTACTTTATTTAAAACAGATGAGGGAACTTCACAGCAAATTCTGACAACAGAAACTAAAACACTTTCTATGTTCTGCTTATTGACCTGTGATGAATATTAATGGCACATAACATTTCTCTCTCTCGTAATAATTCATGTCTTTTCCCATAGTCACAGGCCGAGTATCTTCACTGATTTAAATATACAAAACAATCTCCAGCCGCATTACAACAGCAAAACACTGCAGCCTGGAAATAAAAGCCCTCTTTTGTCATAACAAACAAACAGCTTTTGATGTCCACAGGAGACATTCCATAACAGGATTTCCATAAATAAAAGTAAATCCCACACTTGGATATGATGTCGGAGTACAGATTTTATGCTAATCCAAGTTTATTTATAACCCTACTGAACTGCAGCTTAAATCTCAAAGCGTAACCCTGAAGCAAATTCATTTTCATTTAAGAGTCAAGACCAAGACAACAGTGTGATTTTACTTTTGCTCAAACGAATCAGTTATGAAGGGTAAAAAAACAAAGTGTTAATGCTTGCAGCTGTGTAAACAATACCTACAAACCCAGAAAGTCTCGCATATCACTGCAAAAAACTAATTTCTTACTTGGTATTTTTGTTGTTTTGCCAGAACAAATATCTTAAACTTCTTAAATCATTTTCTTGATAAAAACATTACCCAAGAAATTAATGTCTTGTTTTTTGAAAAATATTACCAATATAACCAGCAAGTTTATGTTATGCGAGGTTTAGAAAAATAAACCTACATTAAAACTTTGTTTATTTTTCCTAAAATTGGATGTGAATGATCGCCCAACAATTTAGTTCTTGCTTTCTCACTGGTTTTGACAATTTGTGACTATTCGTCACAAGATACGCAAGAACCAACGAGATTCAAAGTTATCAAACAGCCGTCATATTTAAACTCATCGAGCTTAACGGTTTGTTCCTATGGAAACTCAAGATATCGATTGCAAAACCAGCTTGAAATATTAACCATTTTCACTCACAAATGTATCATTTTGTGCCAGAAGACATTTATTTACTTACTAAAGGTAAACAGCTGATGGTTAATGGTATTTGTAAGGAAAACCTTTTTTTAGTAGGAAGGTCAAGGCAAAAAGTATCTCTGTTATCTGTGAAAAATCTAACCAGTAAAATCATGGACACTAGCAAATAAGATGTGAGGCAACAAAGATATTGGTTTATAATAAACATCATGATTAGACTTTATTGAACACCATGAACATTACAAAAAGGTGCCATTTCCCAAGCCCTCATCCAGTTAAAATGCAGTGTGTCAAACAACTTCCATCACACAAACAGCAGCTAAACACCTGCCACGTCCACATTAAACAGAAATGAATCCGACAAGCGACATCAATTAAATGACAGGCAACATCAATGAATACTTTATGGCTTTCCTCTCTCTTCCCATTTTTGGGTACATAACTTTACACGATTTTAACGGCAGCATCATCATTATATATCGACTCAATGAAGGCTTTAGGTGGTCTTTGTGTACGCTGCAAACATGGCCGACGGCCCCGGACTTCACAGTGTTGAGCGTTATCGGCACGGAGGTTCAGGCTGATGGGGACTGGGCCTGTACAGCTGCTGCAATCGGACCGGTCTCACGGGCCAGCCGGGTAACTGTCCGATAACTCTAAGGCTGACGGGCTGCCCGGGGCAGGAGTGAGAGGCTGCGGGTCCTGAATCCCGAGACTGGCCCGAGCGTGAGTCCAGAGGAGGCAAGATTGAATGAGAGGCGGACGACAGGGGCAAGAGAATGGCCGGCGTCAGGCCGTATCGGAGCTGGAAGACGCGAGGAAGTCCGTGAGCGCTGATGCCGTTCGGGCAACATTGTTTTTGCTCCTCCTCCTCCCTTTTGTGCTCCTCCATATGTTTCATCTGTTTCCTGTCAGGTCGGCGGAGCTCCTGGAGCTTCTCGGCCTGAGCGCGACGGATGTGGTACGTCTTCCTGCGGCTTTGAAAGGAGTCGAGAAACTCCTCCAGGGGCACGTGGCCTTCCATGAAGCGTTCCAGCAACTCCTGGGAAGGTCAAATAACAAATAAACAGGTATTAGAAGTCATAGACACAAACCGGACGTCAGACACAAATATCCTTGGTCTCACTCATCGCGTTCCAATAAACACTGCCTATTTAAGGCTTCTGAAATCACATAATTCCAAATAAATTAACATCATTAGTGGCACCTGGTGAATGATAAACAAAAAAAATACATATATTTTTAACAAAGCCATATCTAGGGACAATCATATCAAAAGGACCTAGAAGTGACCCATTCTGAACACCCTAGAAACCTCTTGGCAACAACTTAACGACAACCCTGAACACAATAGAAAATGAACAATAACACATTCTGGAAACATTGTACACTTCTGACCTTAGTTTGTACTTGAGAGTTGAGTTTTTAAGTCACCACTCATATTTTTGTCAAAAAACACCGTCTAGTTTAAAGCAATCAAAGCAAACGGAAGAAACCTCAAGTACAATATAAAGGTATCGTTTATTTTTTTATTTTAACATGCTGTCCAAACAATCACTGCCTGTGAAGAGCACTGTATAAATTTAACATGACCTAATATGTCTACATAAGCCTCAGGTTAAAGGGGCAGGTGTCTGCCCTCTGTCTACCTCAGTATGGGGGGACTGAATAATTGATAAGTTTTCGTCTGCACAAACCCATCCCTTAAATGTCCTCTGCAAGAACAATAGAGTCTTCTGAGACACTGCCAACGGCAAACTATAAAGTAAATGTGGGGCAATAACACCCAATGTGAATTTCTAATACCTTGGTTTTGTTTTGATCATGTCTGAAACGGAAAGAACCAAAAGAAGGAAAAGTGATTTGATGGTTTATTACACTTTTTATTATGTAGATCCAAAGGCTATTATTATAGGAATTCGAAGATGTGTGTTCTGAAAATATGCCTTTTTCAAGTCTATGCAATAGTGGCTATGCAAAAAAAAGCGTCAACCTACAGCATTTGTTTCTCAGAATGATCTGAGGCACTGATCATCTTGATAGCACAGTTGAAATATATATATATGTATGGCACTAGTTATGCATCAGTATTAATTAGTTAAAGACGTTTGATTCAGAATTGAAAAGTTTGATTCAGATTTCTTATATAAACAGAAAAAAGCAAAGATATGCAACATGTGATCTCCTGCCATTTAGTAGCTATTTATAATTTCTCGATATTATAAATATAAATGACAATTTATTAAACCTCAACTACACCATCATTAAATTTTAATGATCGCCATTAAAAATCGCCATCTCTGTTTGAAACATAAAAATGCAGGTTACTTTATGTACTTAAAGTATCTTTATGTGCTTTGAAGTCAAATGCCATCTCACATAAATCATTACTATAAGCTTACCGTTGCAAATCGGGGTAAGATAAGGAGACGAATTTGAACACTGTTTTTTTAATGTTCTTGCTCAAAAACTAATTTATGTTTACTTTCACCTAAAAAGTTACAGATTGAAGTTTTAGGTTTCACCCAGATGTTGTTGCACTAATTAAAATATACGAGTGCATTAGGGATTTGTGTCTAATAAACACGCAGGTCGTGCTGATGTTCTCTCTGGCACACCTCCCGCTGAAGGCTGGATCTCTGCACAGCTCTCTTATGATGGATTGAGATCATTAATCAGACAGCAGGAGTCACCGAGCGATCGATCAAGCCCGTGTGGGGTGGAAGACTGCGTGCTTATTTACAGCCCGGAGGACATTTAACCTCGTACGGATCAATCAAACACTGTCCAGCGGGTGGGACGGAAAGATGTTTATAAAGTGTTTTCCTTTATGGTACGTGTTGTGCTGAGCTGTTTTAGGGCCTGTTGATGAATAGATAATGCATTATGCAATGAATGCTAACAAGAAACATGAGCTCAAGGATGAAAAACAGGCAAGCCATAATACAGTGAATTATATCTCGAACAAACATATGGTATGGTTTTGTTGTATTTATTGTAAACAATTTGTATAGTCTATTGTTTTGGGAAACACAAACAATACCTCAAATCATCCACCCAGAAACCGCATAATAAATCCCTAAGATTTCACACTCAGTTCCTCAGCCACAGAAAAAGATCATAGAAATGTTTATGTGCTTATAGCTGGTGATAAAGGTGACGCATATGTGAATAGATCTTTCCATAGTAAACAATGGTAAAATTTCTAGATAATAATTTTTTTGGAACCAGTTTATCCATTTAAAACAGAATACAGAATACTATAGCATAATATATATTTTTATATATTAAAATATTTTATATATTTTATAGCATATAATATACTATAGCATTTACTACAGTTTACTACAATATACTATTTACTATAGTAAACTGTAGTAAAATTCCTATATACTATAGTGTTCTTGAACCAGTTTATCTTTTTAAAATGATCAATACTACAGAATATACTGTATACTACACTAAACATTTACTATAATATAGCGTTTACTATAGTAAATTATGTGGAAAAATTTGTAGACACTGTATTGTTTTTGAAGCAGTTTATCTATTTAGTCACTAAAGAATACTATACTATACTAAACAATTTACAACAGTTTACTGTAGTATAGTATTTACTATAGTTACTATCTGTTGCAAAATTCGTAGATACTTTTTTTTGTTTTTCAACCTTCATACTATTGTATATTACAGTATTTACTACAGTTTATCAAAAATACAGTGTATTTTTTCATGTGGGTTGGAAAAATCAACACCAGAGAAACCCTTTTCATATTTTATTTATGATGCATGGCATGTCGATGCTTTAAATCATTGATAAGATTGACAAGTAGAGTGAAGGTTGTTTCATCACCATGTTTTCCTCCAAGTAAATGAAAAAACTGGATCTGTGTAAATATCTGAAATGTCATTTCTGCCCTTTGTCAGTCTTCAAATTCTGTTTTGTTTTTGTTCAGTTGATATGTTTTTCTGAATAAACAAAATTCAGAGAGCACTGTTTGAAAACAGCATGTCGAGATTTAACCCAATAAGTGTTTATACACAATCTCGACATCGTTTGATATAGAAGGGGCGGCCTTGAGCTAAAAACATACATCAAGAGGTTGTTTTGGGTAGATTGGATATATGAAGGACACAAATGTTACCTCAGACTGTTCCTCAGCACGCGTAACCTCCTCCTGGAGTAGACTGTGAGCAGTGTGAGGGCTGTGTTTCTCTGTGAAGGCCTCTGGAGAAAAGCACAAACATTAAATCTCAGTTAGACACTCTCAGTAATCAAGATAACACTGACACACAACTGCAATAAACATCACTGGTGATAATAATACGAGTTACTTATTTGCTGAAATGCTTCCGCTCTGCCATAACTCACAAATACATAGATTTCACATTCAACTGCTCCAGAGATGTCGACATGGCGGCCATGTTGGAACAGGCAACAGTTTAGTTACTGTCATCACACACAGTAAAAATTAATTGCCTTTCAAAAATGATACAACATTGCAGTTAAAAATGTATCAATATTAGATTACTCAAAAAAACTCAATATTACAGGTATTTATACTTTGATAAACTTTTAATTTTGTGTTAGTTAATGCCTACATCTCGTCGTATTATGTTAGTTTAGCAATTATAATGTTTGGGTCTATACAATAGCATGCAACATTTGATATTCATATATAACTAAGAATGCAGATGCACATTTAACTTCCAATTTGGTGGACGACTTACAAAGAGCAGCCTATAGATAGTAACAGTTCATCTGTGACAAACAATGCTGCGTTTGACATCAATAATGTCAAAAATGATTGAGTCTGGGGTGATAGGTCAAATTTCTTCACAAGTAATTTGCACGCAAGTGCGTATGCGATTTTACAATTTCAGTGACTGAACTAAAAAAGTTGTGTTTCTTAAATAAGTTATTGAGACTTTGACTGGCATGTCCCATCGGAGCGTGTTGTAATAAATGGCATTTTAATTAAACATTTAATTGGTTGGTGGGGGTCAGCGCCCTACAGAAAACACTAGAAGTACTGCAGTCAAGTAGTCAGTCTCTCAGGGGCTGGTAACCGCTTACCAGCCGAACAAAAAAAAAAGATTGAAACAGTCTCTGAAAATCAATGCTCAGTGTGCTCAGCTGTGGAGACGTCTGTGTGTAAAGAGCGGGGACTAAAGCTGCACTCACGTCTCTATGAGCGCTATTGTCGGGCCGGAGGGCGAGGATGGAAGCAAATCACTTTCTGTTAGCTCATGTCCGCTGATGGGAGTAAAGAGGCTTGGACACACCAAACGTTGTACTGGGGTTACTATGGCAACTGACAATTATGCTAATGTGCACATGTGTTGAGTCCACAGGGGACGAGAAAAGCCGAGCCGGTGGCCATTGAGGGCAAAGAGAGGTCATAGCCATGACACCATCAGTGCTTTAATAATACAGAGCTGTTTCCTAAACAAACCTCTGCTACAGGACAAGAAACACTCATAAACTACCATCATTTAGTGATAGTAACAAATAATCATGCTATGGTGCAGTATGATAAACATATTTACAATAAAATGCACATGATAACACTGTAAACACAAAAATAAAATAAAAAAAAATTTTTACTGGAAAGGTGGTGAAGCATGTGGCCTTTTTATTTTACTGCCTGTGTTATTATGTTAACAATGTTTATATTTTAAAACAATGGTAACAATATTTTTAGAAACATGACAGTTTTCAAATAAAAGCTGAAAACGTTTTAGGTATTCATTACCATATATCATTCATTTTGACAACACTGTCATCTGTACACAAACCATTAAAAAAATGCAATTATAGTACAGTGCTGTCTTGTAAATGTGTTAAAGTGTCAAAAAGATTGTAACGATGAATCAGATTTGTTTAATTAACCATATACATGGTTACAAACGGTGAATCATACAGCCAAATGAAATTCTATAATATTTGAAAACTTTAATTTAACAGTGCTTTAGATCATAACTAACAATTTTTAACAAATTACAAATTTACACTATGTTACAAAAACACACAAACAAAAACCAAACAAAACACACATGGAGTACATCTGCAAAAAGTGTCCAAACAGATCCAAGCTAAACCGAGCAAGCTCACAAGTTAACGCCAAGACGAGCCGTCATTTTTTATTCACTGTAAAAACTTCAACTCACCAAAAGTGTAAAATTTAAAGCAGCAATTAAACGGGAGTAAAAATCGAAGTGGTGCCAATTTATAACCTTTTAAGTGCTGCTGAAGAATATAAAGTTAATCTAAATAAAATTCCCTCATGGAAGAAAGACGTATAAATTAATTTACCTCTTCAGCTTTGGACACGTGCCAATACCCTCCCTATCCCTGCAGGTTTTGCCAATAACTCATAACAGGGTCCTTTAACACTGACCTGCATGCTTTGCGCACTGCATCACATGTGTACATGTCTGTTCAGCATCCGTGACTGCTGAAGCGTCTCGGCGTGGAGGAGTGGCACGCCACGTTTATGAGCCCAGCAGCCCACACAATGAAACATAATGGAAGGCGACAAGCAGTCAAACAAACACTTGGAGAGCAGCTGTGGGTGACCTACATATTGGGGAGTATTTGTGCTGACGGGGTTCATGGAAAGAGTCCGGTGGAGATGGCGATATGACCGGGGCTCATGGGATTGCACTGTCACGGTGGCTCTTGATGCCTATTGAGGTGCCAATGCACTGACAATGCAGATTGCAGACTTTCGATCACTTGTCACACATTAACACTGGCAATGCAAAGTGGTTGCATGTGTTGTTAACCATAATGTGTTTTGAGTAATAAAACATTTTGTTTGTTTGTTTGTTGTACCTTGTAGTTGGTACAGTCCGAAGTAAACTAATCCCAGGTGTACAATGTTATGTCAAAACCCTACAGTTTCAAAATGAAAAAGCTAATAAATGAATATTTAAAAACAGCTTTGGATCTTTTACCATTATTAAGAAAAGAAAATGATGTTCACTTTGACTGAACAAAATAAATCAATAAGCAGTGCCTTGGCCCTTTCCATGAAAACATAATGGCAATACATTTGTATCGATTGACCACAATTGTTTTGCTCAAACTGAAAAGTCTTTAGTCTCCTGTTAGCATTTAAATGGGGAAAACATGAATCATTCTTTTTTTCTGGATGAAAGAATCATTTCTGCTCACAAGACCATTCTTCATCGCCCAACAATCACATCAAAAGAACATCTGTCAACTTTTACAGAAAACTCTATGAGCGCAGATTTAGATTTATTTACAGTATGATGAGTTTTATCTCCATATGTTACACAATTAAATACACCACCACACTACAATGCCATTAAATATGATATTCACTAATATTCAGCTATCTGCTTTGTATAACAACATTTTCTGCTTTTACTTGATTCTTACCCAAAATAATTGTATAAAATGAAAGCAATCTGCTCTACATCTTTGTATTCTAAATATTTCTGTATAACATTCATCACCCTGCTTTCTAAATATAGCCATCAGCAACTGAAAAAATCAATACAGTCCTTAATTTAATTTATATTTTTATAATTAAAGCCTGGCTCTGGGACAAGGGTGAATCAATAAAATCTAAAAATATAAAGTATTTGACAAGTAGATTAAAAAAAGAATTAATGAAGGCACGATGGAAAAAGTGCCCTAGTTTTAATATGACCACCATATAACCAGTTACAGAAGTCTGTTAGTGTTAATAAAAACAAACCCCTGGGACATAAAAGTGGATATAATTGAACAAACAGTCATTAACAGAAAAGCAACATTTGGAAAAACTGCAGCTTAAATCAAAGCATAAAGTGCTCTGGACCACTAGGGAATGTGAAATAACCTCATTTGGATTTACTGGTTCACAATTAGTTGAAAATGCATGTATTTTTGTCAGGAGAATAATGCCTTTTGAATACAACTGAAAACCGGTTCATTTATGTTGTCTGCTAGATAATTATCCTAATTATTAAGTCAGCAAATATATGCAATGACACGTTTGAGATATTTAGCGAAGCTGGTAAATGATTACATAAGAATTAATTGTGTTTTGTAGATACATCAGAAAAATACTTTTTCCAAGTTACAACTGATACACCACCCGACTACCTTAATCACATGTCAATAAAATTATGAATAAATAAAATTCTATTTTCATAATGACCAAAAAGCCACTTTTAGTAAAAAAACATTGCAATTCAATAAGTGTTTGTCTGCCGCAATTATTTAAATATCTAAAATTATCTTAATTTGGGGACTTTTCTCTGCAAACACTGACACGCAAACATGCGCTTTAATTCACCTGCTTGTTTGAACTAAACAGTATGTTGTGTAATTCTTTTAATTACACTGTTTAATCAGTTGACAGATTTAACCTTTAGAGAAATGCAATTTTTGAAGAAATGGATCCCAAGTCGCTCACAACTGTACATAATTCAGACCACTAGGGAAATTATTCATTTACAGTCTGTTGCTTCAGAACCTGTTTGCATTGGCAACACGTGTAATCTGTCAAGCCAATAAAGCTTTTTGCATCAAATCGAAATCCAATTAATTAGTCTTGCTAGATAGGTAATTATCCCAAAAAGACGGTACATATAAAGTTATGCACGTCTCTGAGCAAAAGATAAAACAGCGGAATATAGGATGTCTGTGTACTCAAAGTCCAGAGTAACAAAAACAATGTCAGCATGCAAGACACGTTGAGCCAGTCATATTTTTTAACGCAATGCGTCTCTGTTAACCCAAGTCATAAGTCAATGGATATGAGTCATTGCTACGCATAGAGAGATGTGATATTTTTACAAGGACGTTCGTCCATGTTAAAATGCAAAGCTTGTTGCAAACTGTTGTCATCTAATGCAGTTATGTTAAATCAGTGATTTTATTCATCTAACATCATACATTATTTTTCACTGAATGTTGTTCACTGGTTTATCCTGGTCTAGCTGGTCGCCCAGCTAAAAAACACAAAACCACTTTAAAACAACCAAAACCATCATCACTTCCAGTATGGCCAGGCTGGGCGACCAGTTAACCAGCTGTTTGAAGCAATTCTTTCCTTATCGGAGAATTAAGTTCGACCGCTGTTTGGAAAAACTGATCTACTTTTGATTAACTGTCATTTATTCCACACTAAACTGTTTATTTCACAATGGTTTAATTTAATGGAACTCTGTTAGGGTTAGGGTTAGGTAATAATTTACTTGATAAATGTGTGTGTGTGTGTGAATATATACACACAGTAAAAACTGAAATGCTTTTTTTAAACATACACACACAAACACACTTCCTGTCAAAATAACAGAACAGTGGGTGTTCTTTTGTGGTCTTTGCAGATAAATACCACCGACTGCTTATCCGTCATCAGACATGAACAACTTTACATGGCAAACGTGTTTCATTTGTTTTTCATACATTATCATTTTATACTAGACTAAATACCGACAAAAACACTGTAATTAAACTTTATTTCCTATTTTTAAATCATCATCATGATGCAGTTTCTCCATCATTTCATTCAGGACAGAAATGTTTGCTGACAGGATTAACACCATTTGCACCAAAAACCGACATCTCTGATGCTTCTGCTTCCAAAATCTTTTGGTAAATTGTCATTATGGGAGTCAAAATTAGAAGCCACAGCACACCAGCGCCCTTCTGAAGAATGTACTTGCTGAGGGCTTTTGTTCAGGTTTTCCTCAGGTCACAACAGACAATGTGAGGAGGACACCGCACAAGCCCAAACACGGGAAGCAGGTGCCCGAGGAGACCTTTCGCTTTAATTAAAAGGCTTGACGGGTTAGTCGAACACGTTTAACTTTGACAAACCTAACCTTAATGGATCTGATCGAACAGGCTTAACATACCAACATATCTTTGAAGAAATAGTTTATCCAACTATTTACTCAAACTCATAGTGTGTTTTTATTCTTAAATGGAATGAAATAAGTTTTTTGCAGAATGTTCAGTGCACTTCATTCTGTATAATGGAAGTGAAGACAGAGCTGCTGTGTCCCAAAAATGACAAAAAGCACCATAAGAGCATAATAAAAACAGATCAAATAATATTTGTGTGCTAAATTATAAATCTTCTCATGTCATACAATCTCTTTGTTTGACCAACAGAATGAAAGTTATAGAATTGTTTGATGAAAATCGTTACATCATATCTGAGATCAATGACGTCCAATCTGTCATAATTTACATTAACATGTTAATAAAGGAACAGTTAACCAAATATGATCTTATTTATAATTTACTCACCCTTAAACCATCCCAGATATATATGACTTCCTATCTTCAGTTGAAAAAATTTTTTTTTTTACATTTTTAATAATAATTTTAATACTTTAATTTTTATTTTTTTAAATATATTTTTAAATGCAATAATTTTAATATATATATATACATATACATATATATATATATATATATATATATATATATATATATATATATACATATATATATATATATATATATATACATATATATATATATATATATACATATATATATATATATATATATATATATATATATATATATATATATATATATATATATATATATATATATATAATCTTCTTTTATGTTGTGCTTTATCCTCACTTAAACAGCTGGAGCACTTTGCAAAAAAAAAACACTCTTTGTTTTCTGCAGAAGTTAGTCAGTTATACGGGTTATGAAGCAATACGACTAAACGGTAGTAGAAACCCCCCATGGTTAAAAGAGTTTATGTGAATGTGAACACTGCGACGTTGAAAAAACGCATTGAGTATATTTTTCTGCAAGCCTTCAGGCGCAGTCTTCTCAGTTTTGGGTGAATTCTCAGGAGATAGATTTCAAAAGCTTGTGAAGAGGCTCTGTTCTCCCACCGAGTGAATAATCCAGCATGTGTGTGGCGGCTCAGTGGCCCTAATCCAACTTTGATAACTGCCCCCTCCATTCAAACACTGGAAGAGGGGCAGAACCGCTACACATCCTTTCAATTACCATCTCCTCCATCATTGGGAACCAAAACGTGCCCTCAAAGAGTTCCCAGCATGCCTTGACCGCGTGATTTACGGGCACTTCAAGACAAAGATGCCCTTTTCATGCTTGTCATGATGGTTGACTTCCACCCCCACCCTGAGGGGTTTGCTTTATTTCTGTATGTGGTGACGCTGGTATGAGTTTGGCAGGTATGTGTTGTGAGGTCAATGACTGGCTGTTGCGTGTCACGGGTCAACAGGTCAAGACTTGGGTAAACACTGTCGATACGCCTTGTTAATATAAAGGAAATCTTTGCTTTTGAAGCAGGAAGGGGAGCGTATCGTAAACCAGCGTCATGTCACCTTCCAGAAAACATACAGGTCAGGAATGTGCCACATGTGAGAGGAAAGGAAGGAAGAGCGATGATAAATAATTTTACTTGTTTGGTCCAGACATTTTTCAATATTTTGAATTTATTTTGCATAAATAGCATATGGAAAAGTGTTTTATTTAAAGTGAAAGTTAACCCAAAAACACAAAATATTTAATAATTTGTGACCCTGCCTGAAAACCAAGCTTGAGTCATTTTTTACTGTTTTCTACATAAAATAATGCTACATAATGTAAAAAACACTTGAATATATAACCTTGATATCTTTAATATTTTTCCACGAACACCTAACAGCATAAAAAAACTAAAAAAAACTTTTCCTTTCTCTACAGGTATTTATCTAGCACTGCATAACATTGTAAACTTAGGAAAGCACTTCTTTGTACTATTGCTGCCGCTTTTGATGTATCGCTTCATTGTCTCCTAATATTTGTAAGTTGCTTTGGATAAAAGCGTCAGCTAAATGCCTAAATGTAAATTTACTGAGTAAGGCCATGTCAAAGATTGAAATCATAGTGAAATTAATAGGTAAAATCTAACTTCAATGCTCGTTCTCTTAAAGGGATAGTTCACCCAAAAATATAAATTATTTTATTATTTACTCACCCTCATGTCATGTTCATGTCATGTTTTTCTTTTGAGGGACACAAAAAAGATATTTTGCAAAACACTGGTTAGCGGCACCCATTCACTTTCATAGTATGAACACAAGGTACAATAGAGTGAATGGGTGACCAGCGTTTTGCAAAATATATTTTTTTGTGTCCCTCAAAAGAAAAAGTTATATAAAGGGTTTGAACTCTTTAAAATTAGACTTTAAGACTTTAGTCTGGTTTCACAGACAGGGTCACATTTAGTTACCCCCATATGACACTTGTTTCTACTGTGGAACACAAAAAATATATTTTAATGTTTTTTGTCTATGTGGTTTTGTGTCCATACAGTAGAAGTCAAATGGGGGCCAATGTTTTATGGTTACCAACATTCTTCAAAATATCTTCTTTTGTGCAGAAGAAAGAAAGTCATGCAGGTTTGGGTGAGTAAATAACATGGGTGAACAATCCCTTTAATAACAATTCCTTTCCCCCTATTACGCAACAACTCGCAAGCCTCCGAGCCAAACCTCTGGCCTCAGCTGATGAAGCACAGAAACAGCTTTACATTCTTTCTTTCGTCTCTAAAGGAATGAGAATCAGATGTTTTGTGTTGGGAGAACGATCCCTCTCCCACCCATCCGGCTGTAGCCTGCAGCTGGAGGCACAAGTACATGTATGCTGTGTGGTGACAGGAAGGTGAACATTCCACCCTCCTTCCGTCATTGGCCGGCAGCTGCGAGAGAAATAAAGATAGAACGACTCTTCTCCGAAACTGCGTTTCGTGCCCATGTGGCCATGGAGATGAGAACTTCCTGTACAAGGAGAAAACAGCACTGTCAGTGCGTGTAAGCGGACTAGCAGATATCCTCCGCTGATCTTTTGTTGCACTGTGGGACGCCACAGGAACCCCACGGCCTTCTCCTCCTCTTCCACCATTCACGACAGTTCAATTTCCTGCTGGCATTTCAGTCCGTCGAGTTTTCAAATATCTCCCCGAGACGTCGGTTCCCAGACTCTGCTGGGCTCCCAGTGAGGGGTGGGGCTGCGGGGTTCAGACTATCATATGAATCTCGGCCTTTTCTTTTGAACAGCACTGAAGGCGGGCTCGCGAACAAAAGCCCTTTCAAATGGTTCTGCGTTACCAGTAAGACTGCACAATGGGGAGGAGGGGCCAAAAAAATGTCAACAAATAATTCATATCAATCTTTCTGCTGGAGTGCTTTAATGTGGGCCCGAGAGTATAGGGGTGTAAGGTGGGTTAATCTTCTGGACTACTACAGAATGGGCCTTTTGTGTATAAATAAGTAGTGCTCTTGTAGTTCAATTGGGAGAGCGTTGCATTAGCACTGCAAAGGTCAAGGGTTCGAATCTTAGGAAACACGCATGCTGATAATATGGATGGCTTGAATGCATTGGAAGTCAATTTGGAAAAAATCTTCGGTCAGATGCAAATATGTATTTTTTGACTTAATACACACATAATCAATATTTACATTTTTTTAGCTTTTAGTTTTTTAAAAACAGTATGCTTTTTAAACTGTGCATATTTACGAAACGCATACAAAAATCTTTATCATATATTGTAATGTAATATTTATGCCATTTTCCATGAAATTAGTCTAATGACTAATGCTACAGTAGGAAACTTAATAGCCAAAAAGAACAAGAAAATCAATGCAATACTCGCAATGTTACTTAATTTTATATTGTCAACAACATCATCACAAACACCTTACGTGTAATATGTAATATTGCATGTAATAATAGAATTTTAAAAGTAATAAACCAAATCCAAAAAATATATCGTATTGTATTTAAATAAACACAACTGAAACAAGATGAGCTAATGTTGAAATCCTAATGGCCTGGATTAAGTTAAGACAGCTCAAAGCATTTTATTCTGGGACGGGACTTTGTAAAGCTTTTGAAACTGAGCCTTTATTTACTCCATGTCTAAATCATTTATGCGCATAGCTCATAGATTGTAAGTGTGGACAGATCAAACAGGTGCGAGAAATGCTGGAGAAAGAGTCAGAAATGCAAAGACTCAAATCATCGTCTGAGGTCTCAGCTGGGCCGGCAGTTTATCTCAGCAAACATCAGAATACACAACAGATAGCCGTTGTTTGTCTTGGCTTTGCACACAACAATCAAAGCTGTCTTAACAGATAATAAGTGTCTAAACACACAGAATGTTAATGTAACCTAACCAAATACTTTAAAATGTTTAAACAATTTGAAGCGTTGTAACATTTCAAAGAAAAGAGAGTAGAAATACAAAGTTGAAAAAAGTTAGAAATAAAACATTGTTTTGTAAATTTGTGCATTGTTTTGTAAATTTAGCTGTAACTTGTAAACCATATAAATTTTTGTTTGAAAAGCTGTAATAGACTAGTGTCATAATCTTATAAACTCCAAAATGTTCAGATATCTGCACAAGATTACCAAGAAGGCACATTCACAAAACCAACAGGAATTACGCTTGTAACGTATACCTAAAAAACTCATTCACTTAGACGTCCAAAGGACAATTCACACTTAAAAGACCAAATAATAAACTATTTTACTGATTTTTGTGCTTTAACAACAGACTATTGGCCAACAGAATTAAACTCTAATTGCATTAATGTAAACAACTGAATACATTTTTTTCCCCAGTTTAATAAACTAAACCCAGACATTTAAAAACAAATCATTGTTCAAATCCTCACACTGCATCTTTATGAAAACTAAAACAATTCAAGAAAAAATTTCTAACCCTCAAGCTCCCTAATGTAAACGCTGATAATCGACACGATAGTCATCTCAGCCAACAAAAAACACGATCCGTGAGAAACCATCAGACTGAGTTTTCAGCCAAGAGAGGACGACCATGAAAAACACAATAATATTTCTCTTATTCTGGCCACGCTGAGAGAAAAAGGCAGGCAAGTCGCTTTAAGCACATAAAGAACTGTTTGGGAAGTGTAACGTGAGAACCGTAAATAGGTCCTGGTCCATATGAGACCAGTTATTCCTGTCCGGTGTTGAAAAGAGGTGGGGAAACCAGGTGTGGACCTCATGGCCCCAGACAACCCTTTGGGACGTAACCGCTCCGCTCCACCCTGGTAAAGGGGGCGATTAAAGGTGAATCTTCTTTCGTGGCTAACCGGATCAACAATCCAAGCGTGGGTCACCATGTCAACTGCTTTTGCGTTCAATTATTGAGCAGTGCCTGATGTCAGAGCGTGTTATTATGGAACAACGTTGCCTGGCGATATTGTAATATTACCACCGGTGTCCAAATGCTATTCTTAAACTGCTTAGTCAACAGCTAAAAACAGCTTCCTGGGTGATAACCACCAAGTTTACTTAAGAAACACGTCTAATTTTCACAGAAGATATACTGCTTTGACACATCTGATTATGTTTCATAGCCGTGCAAAGTGGGTAAAGACCACTCAACCAAATCATAAATCTATAGTAACTGGATGATTTTGATGAAGATATTTGTAAACTATAGGGACAACATATTAACGGTCATCCTATACTCACCAAGTTGACTTTGCTTTTCCCTGCAGGCAGCGGTCAGCTTCGCCAGCTCCTCGTACTTCGCAGCCAATCGAAACTTGCCGTTTTGAAGGCGTGGGCGATGTGACAGGCTCTCTTCTGCGAGACTTCGATTGGTCGCCAGCAAGGTTTCTCTGTCCAGCTGTAGCTCCTGGAACTGAACATGAACGGACAAGTCGAGAAAAGAAATCAGAGCAGGAAAGCCGAACACAATGCATCAATCAAACTCTAAGCCTGAACACAACGGCTGCAGATGAAAGAATCTTTAGTTACAAGAAACAACCAACAGAATAAACGGTCATCTTTGTTAATGTTTCGCTTAAAAACACTAACTAATCCATTCTGCAACCTAAAGCATGAGCAACGAATGTGAATACTCTGTTTGCGTTTATTGGAAAAAACACTGGTTTTGGTTTGGAACGTTCATGCGTTTTTATTCGGGTATGTTAGATTTACAGTTACAGTTCTTGCATGTCTCATGTAACTCATCAGAAGCAGACAAATTTTCTGCGGTGCACAGACGACATTACAAACGCAGATCCTCAAACAAGACCAACAAGGTCAAAAATTTCTCAAACAGCACATTTTATTCACAACTTCTGAGTTTTACAGACAGTGTGCTTAATGCAACCCAATACATCTAATTTCTCATGGGTCATATGAGGTTATGCTGTGATGTATCGCTGCGTCTGCAGGCACGAAATCCATGAGCATATCCAGGACTGATTAGTCGAGAAGAAAGCTAAGAAAGGGAAAATAACAGCCTGTAGCTTGATTTCAAAGTGACTGAGTACTTTAGCTAATATGTTTGACTTGACTGCTTGTTTAATGAGAACAGTGAGAACTTGATATAAGCCTAATCCACGTGTGAATAAACACATACAGAATTTGGCAAAGTTAATAAATTATTAACAAGATACAGTATAAGGGCTGATTCACACAGAATGCGTCTTTGCATCTAAAAAAGCTAGACGTAGGCTCAGGAAAGGTTTAAAAAATGCAGCTCAGTACAGGAATGTCTCGAGACGCACTTTCGAGGTGTGATGCAATAACGGAAATAACTGAAAAAATTAAACAGATAGCTACAATTTCTGACATGGACAAAAAGAAAATAATCGCATTGGCAATGCCATTAGACCAGCCACTTTGAGCGCCTTCTTCGCCATGTTGCCATAAAAATGAAACTTTCTAAAAAAATGAAATTCTTTTAACTTAAAAATGCGGCACTCATGAGTTGCGAAAGCTTGTTATGGTCAAACACGTGCATCTGCCGCATGTAGCCGCATAGAAAAACAATAGTAAAGTAGCGCATCTGAATAGAAAAATGCATTCTGTGCATTGAACCGCCCTAAGAATCAGTATATATTCTAGTGCAACATATTTCAGAGTTATCATTTTTGTGTGAACTATCCCTTTAAATCCCATTTTTGGGAGAGATTTTGCAATTCATTACACAGACCGTAAAGCTCCAGAGGGTCAAACCACAAGTAATATGAGATGAAAATAATAAACACATGAAAGCGTCATAAAAAGCTAAAAATATCCCACAAATCAATATGTCACAGTTCCATTGTGTGAACACCACAAAACTCCATGCAACATTTTTCCACAAAGGCAAGTTGATTGAGAATTCTTACAGAGAGTGTTTGTGTCGAAATGGGAACATAGCCTGAAGAGGCAGTGAGACAATGCTTCATTACCCAACCGCCTCAGTCTGCCACATGTTGCTGAATTACAATAAAACACGGTCTCACGATGAAATAATCCTGCCAGAAATCCATCCTGTAACCTAAAGATCTTCGTTCGGACTGTCCTTCACGACCCAAGACCACTAGACGACTCTAACCACGAGGCAACCAAACCAATGTCCTCACGGAAAAAATGTGCAAACTCTCAGACATCAGATGAAACCACAGGCCCTGACGTTTACAGTAACCGAGGGTTTGGGTCATGTTGAAACGTCAATTTATCTTTTCTGTTGCTGCGAGGAAAATGAACTGCCAGTTTATGCATTTGAAAATTTGAGTAAAATTAGTGTGCCTGACTGAGCTCAGCCGAGCATATAAAAGGATTAATGATTTATTCACTTTGCTAAAGTATTTCGCCTTTCTTGTCATTCCAGTGCGAGACCCCCAGACATGACGGGTGATATTCCCACTGGTGGCACATCTATTACTCAATCTTTTCGTCTGGAGGCAATGTGAGAACCCGTCAGATAAAGTCTTGACAAAACTGGATCTGCTTGTATTAACTCAAAACAGCATGCATGATCAGAGATGAGAGTTTAGGTTATGTAAGGTATTTTTTTATATAAAAAAAAGAATTTGATGTTTCAACATTGCTGTTGTCATGTGTTTGGGAATCTATTTAAAGACAATACAGATGTTGACGATCACTAAGTGAGTATATGATCTCTTACAGATTAATTGTGAGGCTTTGGCGAAGACAGAGTTCCTCTTATCTCTCCTGCAAATCTAATCCGTTTCATTCGACACCCATAAATTACACTGACACTCTGCTTGGCAGAACCCAATGTTCTTTTTAAACTGCACATGAAAGCTCAAACATGAATATTTATCTAGTACTCTAAATAGATATCCTAAAGCCTGCTTGCTGTGTTAATTATGCATTGCCGTTTGTTTAGTAAAAATGCCCAATTTCATGCCAACAAAAATCATTTTTTGGTCTCACTAGGACTTTAAATTGGAGTCTATGAAATGAAATGTGAACATTTTTTCAACTGCTTGCTCAGTTTGGATGCTGCACCAGATGTGACTTATTTGCTAAATGCATTGCATTCCACTTGATCAATTTTACATGAGAATTAACAATTGAAAACAATAAGTTCAGCAACGAGTACAATGTCTATCAACATAGGCAGCTGCATCCGTACTAAAACAGAACCTCATATGTGACTGTTTTGAAACTCTGGGTAGACATCAACAAAATGCGAGACACGAATAGCTCACATGAAGCGCAAGAGTTAACTCGCAATTGAATGTAATAGAGTTTGACATGTTGATAAGCTGCAAGCGCAATACTGAAATGAGCATAATGTCATTTTTGTTTGTTTGATCAATGATAAGCCGTCTTAAATTTTGGTCACTAAAGGTGTCTTACATAAGGAAGCATAAATATGCAGACTGCTTTTAAGAATAGTTTGTACATTGAGATCATGCCTAGTTGCTTACTAGAAAGACAGCCAACTAGGTAAGAACAGAGCTATGACTTCTCAACCAAAAATCTTCCGAAGACAAACATGTCTGTCACCAAAAATCCAATTAATCTAAACATTCGTAAATACAGGAAGGGATGTGGCTTGTCTTGAAGAGAATTTATGACTGCATACCACAAAGACAGTGTGCTTCAAACCACTCTTTTAATGTTTTACAGCACTGTGATCAATCTTCTAGTTACTTGGGCACATTTTCGAAGAACATCTGAGACAGTCCTGAGGCTTTCTCTCTCTCCAGCTCTCTGTATTCCATACTGCTGAGTCTGCTGCATGCGTCATAAGTCACCCGGAGCCAATAACTGTCCGAGTCCAGCCCCTGCTGGTGAGCATGTCTTTCACTTTTGTGGTTTGATGATGAACATTCGAAAGGCAGAGAGCGCAGCGGGGTCCCTGGCCCCATTGAAAATGAAGGCCCGTGTTTAGATTTTCCAGTATCTCAGTTGTCGGCCCATTTCCTCCGTCTAATGCAAAAGAAAAATCCCTGCATCTACAGAGAGTGTTCAGGCTTGCATTTTCCCTAAACAGGAATTGACACAGACGGTCTATTTCCGCTCGCAGCTGCCTGTATGTCTGTTTATACACTGTGCAGATGTAAGTCCTCTGGAGACCATGTGGGCTGGATGATACAATGGTTGTAAAACAAATTGACAGACCAATGCTTACAGCCATAAACTGGTAAATACTCTATACAGTTCAGGTCCTGCTAGGGATGAATCGATTAAAACTTTGACTTCCATTAGGATACTAGCCTCACATGACCTCTGGTTCCTCAATATTGATAATAAATCAATATGGGCAACAAATAAACCTGCTGAAATGAAACTAGGTCCGTCAATGGAATCAATATTTTAATCTCAATAATTTATGGATCATGTCTTTTTTGTAAGTTAACCATTTTAACATATTTAGTTCTGAAATAATGTTCTGGGTTAATTCATTTGAATAATGTAACAGAATTTATTTGTATGAATACAAAGCTGTTTTGCTGCTGCTTTCTAATTATGTTTTACACAAACACAATATTATCAAAGGCCAACAAGTATAAAATAAGTCATGTCTACCATAAGAAAAGTGCAAATTAGGTAAGTATTGTTAAATATTCCATCTGGATTTGATAACAGAATGGTTATAAATTTGTTCATTTCTGCAAATGTTTGAATATCACGCTAATGCATCTTTTCTATGACTTACATCATTATAAATAGCCATAGATTGTTGTCAGGATCAGGTAACAAAATTTGCAAAACAATGATATCCTACCGTTGTGTATTTTTGTCACCACATACATATATATATGGTCTCAAAATCTTGTAGTACAACACAGGTCAAGAACCTTTCAGGGCTACATATGTTCGGTAATATTTTCATAATGACAATACAAAAGACAAACTAATTTAATCAGACCCATGCAAATGTTTTGCATTTGAAATAGCAAATTAGCATGAAGCCATATGATTAATGACGGCTGTACGCATCGACTAAGCAGCGCAAGCAAAAAACAGCCATACAACCATCTGTTTAGTACAAGACAGTTCAGCTTGGTCAATAAAGCATGAATGACCAACGACCTTCTGCTTCTAACACTGATTAATTCAAGAAGTAAGCTCGATTCTCCCCTTTGTAGACCTAATGAGCACATAAAGTTAACCATAAAAGCCGCTTCATTGCTATTCATAGCAAACAGCAGCCGAGTATTATAAAGCATTTTCCATTCAGTAAAAGCCACAATTTCTTTGTAGGGGAATGAAGCCATGCATATATGAGCAATAACTGTATCCAGCTCACTAGACCATTGTGAACCGTTCATTGCAGTTGCCCTTTTAGAAGTCAGCGTGTTAATGAATTGACCCGTTTGTCATGGGAATGGTGATGTGCATTGAAAATCACAA
This sequence comes from Beaufortia kweichowensis, assembly GCA_019155185.1. Lineage (NCBI taxonomy): Eukaryota > Metazoa > Chordata > Actinopteri > Cypriniformes > Gastromyzontidae > Beaufortia > Beaufortia kweichowensis. The sequence continues at coordinate 3,180,434 of CM032795.1, read as the reverse complement.
GCCTTTGGGAGTTTGACCTCTATTGCCCCATCACATAACTCTCATGCTTAGTTATCAATTAATATAGAAAGCATCATCACTAATGCAAACAGAAGACTATACGGTGTAGATTACACTGTATTATTACACAGCGCTCTGAAATACTTGATTCTGATTGGCCAGTCGTGACAAATAAGCTAATAAACATTTAAAAACAATATTTTGTCTGCAAAAATTGACTCTTGTGACAAGCAGTGTAATAATCTGCTTCACGTCAGGATTGTGATGACTGGGTTTATTCTGCGATACCTGGCTGGCGGAAGTTACGTTATCACTTACTTATGCATGCACTACATGATGCATGTTGAATGTGTATTTGTGGTTATTGTGTTTTTTGTGTTAGTGTGATCAAAATCTTTAAACACAACAGCCAAAAAACTGTCCTAAACTTTTTTATGCAACACTGGTCTCCTAAAAAACAGGTCATCAAAATATGGAAACTTGCACCTCAATTTTGCCAAACATCAACAGTTCTCGAGTGTTTAACCTGATCGTGACTCAAGTCTGAATGAGATTCATCATGTCACTGCTTCTTGTAGGACAACATTTTCAGAATTTCTGCCTGCTTTCGTACGACTTATACAAAACATTTCCCACAACATCTTATTTTGTGTCCCACAGACAGGACACAAAGCGTACCTCAGGGTTTGGAACCTTTCATTTATAGGAAAATTGTGTAGACTTGTATCACATTTCGTTAAACTAGGGTTGTATTTACGAGCCAGCGCAAACATTGTCCTTACATTTCGAACAACACGGTCCGGCTTCCTTTAGGCATGCAGTGACCCGGTGTCAGACTACAGCAATTTACATCTCAAATGTCATATATCCCAGTCTAAACTGACACCGGATCAGTCGGTTTTCTAAGCTGCAAATGAATGGCGCACCTAAGGAGCTCTCGAGTAACCTCACTGTTCCACTACATGATCATTTGTGAAAAAGAAATGTAAAAATCCCAACGACACAAAATGTGTTACTTTCAGTACAAAAACAATATAATTTTTAGAAACGCGGCACGCTAAACTAGTCGAATATAAAGAAATGAAATATCAAATGATAAAAGAAACATTTTTTAAATGTTGTTTACTTTTTATGCAACTTCATTCAATTCACCATCAAGACCAAATCTTCGAGAAACATTTCTTAAAGAAAGTATGTGTCAAACGTTATCTTATGATGTCTTTTCAGCCTGCCATACAGTGCACTGGTGCGCGCGCGTTGTGTGCTATAGGGATGTATAGGCTGGCGTGTAATGTAAAGCACGCTGCACAAATCAAATCATTCTTCTGCTGAAGGAAATAACCTACAGCACAGTATGTTAAAATGACATGTACAACAGCTGATCAGAGGAAAAATGAGAAGCATGTAAAGAAACAGTCCACTCTGTAGATGTAAAATGAAGAAATACCTTTTCACTGAGTCGCACGATCTGATTCATTTTGTCTTCATCTTGTAGGAGCTCCCGTAGTTCACTGGTATTGAGGACCCTGTACCCATCTGGGTAAGAGTTCACGTCCCTTTTCTGGGACATTCCTGTCCCCGTGATTCGCACTAAACAACTCCGTTTACCTGCCATTTAACTTCCATTCTGCTCAGATGTACATGGAGACGGGAGTGGTGCTGCTGGAGACGCTCGCGTCGGCATGAAGGCGCTCTACTGTTTACGGAGACAATGCTCAGAGATTATGGCACACGTTTACAGACGCCTGCGAGTTCCTTCTTTCACCGCGAGGAGGCGCCACACAGCAGCAGGCACAACGTGCCATGCATAACTTTATTACTTTTTTTAAATAGAAAAATAAAATAGACAACAAAGGCGTCTTTGTCTAAGTCACAACATGTTTTTTTATTTTTATATACATAGAGCTGTCATATTTATTTATATTATATTTAAGTTTTGGCTTTTCTGTTACTGGTATTGAATAATCAATCATAAAAAATTTATTTTCCTTGTGAAAGTGCTTATAATTTATAATTTAGCTTCTATATTAAACGCTTTCAACTTTAAAGTGCTTTATAGATAGTTGTTTTACGCACGATACAAACATTACAATAAAAGTGACATAAAATCTTTCTTTAAAAAATAATACAACGAAATACAACGAAAATCACACAGCTTTTAAACTACTAATCCCAGGATTCAACAGAATCAGGGCCCGCCGTGAGGTGAGATCCTATTGGCGGATTACTGTGACGACATCAATCAGCGACAATACAGCAAAATATGGCGTCTTTCGCGGGAGAGTGGTGGAGAGATGCGTTAAAAAAGCACGATATTTTTAAGAATTTACAAGAGCGGCGTCATTTAGAGTCACAAGCGACCAGCAAAAGAATAGCAAAGAACCTTACGTTCTGCTTGAATAGTGATCTGTTCATATGGGATAGCGTTGAAAGCGTGTTTTATACTACGAACCTGCGACAGCTGAATACTGAGGCTGACATAGACACTTCCAAATATCAGGTCAGCGTCTTTAAATACCTTCATATCAGCTACTTCAACAGATACTTTTTGTTTTCGTGTCTGTTTTAAAGAGTAAATTAGTTGATAACCCTCTTGATTTGTTGATGTAAGTTTCTGATTAGCGATCGATGTGCTGTAACGTTCCGCAGACTCTTCTTTGCATCAACCCGCCTCTGTTTGAGGTGTGTCAGGTGTTGGTCAGCCCCACGCAGTATCACGTGGCTCTCATCGGTCAGCGTGGAGCGACTGTACTCGAGCTGCCACAGCGATGGGGTAAAAGGTCAGAGTTTGAGGGTGGACGTATGCAGATCAACTGCAAGTAAGTACGGTACTAATGACGGTGACAGGTATTAACTTTAACAAATGTTTGTTTTTAATGACGTTCTCTTAGTTCTCTAGTTACTAGCAGGGCTGTGTCAGTCCTATGCCTTTTAATTTCCTTTAGTCGCATAATTTAGTTGTTCTCTTTCACAGAACAATTCCAGTGGCTGAACGATTCTTCACCAGTGCTGCCTCTGTGACACTCCGACAGGCTGTCTGGTATCCTAGTGAAACGGAGGAGCCTCATTTAGTTTTACTCACCTCAGACAACACTATCAGGTACCTACAATAAGTCACTGATAGTGACTAACAGGAACAGTGTTATATAAAACTTACAAAGTAATGTGTTTTCGTGCACAGATTTTATAATCTCAAGGAGCCACAGTCCCCTGCAAAAGTTCTGCATGTTTCTCAATTAGATGAGGACAGCAGTATTCCTACAAGAGGGTAAGATTGTCAGCTTTTATTCAAACCAAAAACTAATTTACAGGGTTGGATTAATACTAAAAGTTTGGATTTGGCATGATAATTGCCTCTGTTACCCTAATATTGTTTGAAAAATGATACACCTTATGTGACAAGTATGTTAAATGATGATGTTAAATTCACTGTATTGCTTAAAATTTTATTTTCTTTCTGTTTGTGGTTGTGTCACCTTAATTTTTGTTTAAGGATAATAAAGGAAGTCGAAGTCTAGGAAAGAAAGTCTAATACAGCGTTGTACAACGAGGAAAATGTTATATTTATTTTCTCTGCTTGAGATCAGTCTCTTTCCTCTAGCGGAACTTTGCTATAACAATGCTAGGGTCATTAGTTCATATCCTGGTAAATGCACATGTAGTTAAAATTTAACATATACTTATATACTGTAGTGTTTTGTAAAATGTATTCTTAATTATTGTGATATGGGATGTGATCTCTCTCGTGCAGGCGTTCTTATGCAGCATCTCTGGGTGAAACTGCTGTGGCGTTTGACTTTGGCCCGCTGGCAGATTCTCCACGTCATCTGCGCATGAAACAAGATCTGCTGGTTTATCCGCTCTACATCCTGTATGGAAATGGAGAGACGTATTTGAGCTATATCTCTCTCACACACAGGTAACACACTCTTATCAATGAGCGTGTTATTAAGTTCATTAGTATTTTTGCATCATAACATAAATTTTGTAACAAAAATAAATTTTTCCTCCAAGTGCCAGTAACCTAGGAAAGCCTCTGGGCCCTTTACCAATGCACCCAGTGGCGGAAGATAACTACGGCTATTACGCTTGTGCTGTGCTCTGCCTGCCCTGTGTCCCCAACATCCTGGTTATTGCCACTGAAACAGGGACGCTGTACCACTGTGTGGTGCTGGAAGCCGAGGATGAGGAGGATGGCGGAGTAAGAATATGATACAGATCTGTAAATATAAAGTTACTTGTACAGCATCAGAGCTAATGAATCCCTGTGTTCTGTCAGGCTATACATAGATGGTCTAGAGGCATCACCGTGCCATCACTTTATGTGTTTGAGTGTGTGGAGCTGGAGCTTACGCTTAAACTGGCCGCTGCTGAGGATGAGGAGGAGCCTCCCGAGTCAGACTTCACCTGTCCAATCAGGTTGCACAGAGGTGAGACAGTCGTATAGACTTTATTTATCCATTTTGTGGTATATTTTATGGATTGTTTTTAAGGTTAATGGGTGTTTGTTGCAGACCCTCTTTGCCAGCACAGGTACCACTGCACCCATGAAGCCGGTGTGCACAGCGTTGGACTCACCTGGTTCAAAAAACTGCAAAAGTTTCTGGAGTCTGGTGAGTTTACATGCTCCTTTACAGTTTGAGATCTGCGGTATTTGAGAAGCTTGTATGTCTTGTATCTTTTGTTTTCTGTACAGATGAGGAGGATAAAGACAGTCTGCAGGAGCTGGCAGCAGAACAGCGTTGCATAGTGGAGAACATTCTGTGCACCAAACCTCTCGCTAACAGGTAGGAAAGCATATTTTAACCTTAGTTTGACTTTAATTGAAAGCAGATTTAATACATGTTTTAAGTTGAATAAAATTCAGGCTCCACAGAAAATTGTATTGATGGAAAAAAATCTTATCTTTTTAGTAGAGCACTTATATCCGTGTATGAGGCAATAAATTGAACAATGATTAATTTTAATATCGCATTGTTGTTTCCTCACTATTGTAAGTTGCTTTAGACAAAGCGTCTGATAATTGGTGTAAATGTAAATTTGGCACAGGTTCGAAAGTATAGCCATAAGACGTAAACGTGTTTAATCACAGGGTAAAAATGCATAACTTTCTCATAATACGCAAAAAGATACCAAAAGGGTCATGATTTCATCATGATTTCTTATAAAACTATGGGACTATGTAAGTAATGTTGATCTCTAGCCGATATTAAATATTCTCTCTGTCTTTCAGCTCACCAGCTCCTATCCGTGGATTTTGGATCGTGTCAGATCTTTCTCTGGGAGCCACAATGATGTGTGTCATGAGTAACTACGAGTGTCTGTTACTCCCTCTACTGTAAGTACGCATCGATTTGTTCATCAAGTTCAATACTATTGAATTCACACTTACCTATTGAATCTTTGTTTAACAACAACGTAAATAGTTTTGTTATATGCATTTAGAAGTTCTATTCGTCCTCTGTCTCCCCCTCTGCTGTGTTCTCATCTGGGGGCGGGGTCAGGCAGCTCTCCTCTGCGTGGATTGGCTGAAGACTCCTTTGAGCAGCATATTCGCAACATCCTGGCACGTAATTCAAGCAACCCATTAGTGCTGAGGTAAAACGTCATTGCTTTCATAGGTTTATTTAATAATCAAGTGGAGATCTTATGGAGGTGTATGTTTGTTTTAGGGCCGGGGATAAGGACTCCTCGCCTCTTCCTCCAGAATGTCTACAGCTGTTAAGCAGAGCCACACAGGTGTTCAGAGAGGAATACATCCTAAAACTGGGACTGGCTCATGAGGAGATGCAGAGAAGGTACAACATAGAGTAGCATTAGGTTTTGCACATTTGTCATTTGTTTTCCATCCATTTGTAAACAGATTTTGAACGCACCCTAAATTACTATAAATATATATGTAGATAATTAATAATACATTTGAGAGCTCACAGCATCGTAGTTTGTATATAAAAATTAACCAGGATGGATTGATTGCCATTTGGATAACCATAGTTTCACTGACCCTGTCTGTGAAATCCAGACTAAAACTCAAAATCTAATTATGATATAAATATATTGTAAATGTATAGTATAGTTTTAAATACCTTAAGGCCAATAGTTAAATTGATGCAGTTTATGTAAGTGTATAACAAAGCTGTCTTTGTTTCAGAGTGAAGCTCTTGAGCGGACAGAAGAAGAAACAGATGGAGGATCTGGCTCTTTGTGAAGAGGATAGGTGACCACGGCACTGCCTGTTTAATATTAGTAAAAACCACATGTAGTCATGTACAGATACAACACATTAGCCTGACTACTTCCTACTTCTCTCTGTGGTTTATCAAGTGTTACTCTGCATAACTAATTCACTTTAGAATCAGTAGATTTGCAATTAGACACGTCTGTTTGTCTGTCAAAAGAAATGTGTGTAATTGGGCTCAGCACAGATGAGTCACTAATGTTGTGGTTTGGATATGAAGGCAGACTAAAGATGTTTTTTGTGCACGTTGTAGGAAAAGTCTGCGGGAGGCAGCAGAGGGACTTGCCGAAAAATATGACCTTGCCAGGTGTCGTCAGGAAGCTATTATGGACAGGTTCATTGTGTCATATTCACCTTCCTTTCTGAATTTAGTTTTAGTTACATGAAAAAAATGTGTTGTACTATAAAACATACTTCAAAGGGATAGTTCACACAAAAAAATCTAAAAACATTGCATAGATGGCAGTGAATATCTTGAAATATCTTGAGTCATGACACTGTTTTCTTTTGTTTACCTAGAGTAAAACATGTTTTGGGAAGTCTGCGCAGTCAACTTCCAGTGCTGTCAGACAGCGAGAAGGACATGAGGAAAGAACTGCAAACCATTCATGATCAACTCCGTCACCTTGACAACAAAATCAAACAGGTTCACTGCTGTTGCATTGACACCGCAGTCTGATATTTACACCGATTCACAATTTACATTCATTGGTGGCGATGACGAAGAGAGATTGGTCTTACAATTTAGTCTGGTAGACACAAAAGATGAAAAGATCTTTACATAGGAACACTATAGTAACCCATTGGCAACCACCCAAACATTCTGTAGACAACTTTTATATCAAGCATCATTCAAAGTTTCTTCAAAATAATGAATGATGTAGTATAAATAAAATGTGTGTTTCTCAATGACAAGAGATTAAAGGGATAGTTCACCCCAAAATGAAAATTTTGTCATCTTTTATTTACAGTCATATCATTTACTTTCTTTTGTGGAACACAAATGAAGATATTTTAAGAAATGTTTTAGTGGATTTGTGTTCATACAATGGTAGTCAGTGGGGGTCAGTGTTGTTTGGTTACCAACATTCATCAAAATATCTTATTCTGTCTTCTGCAGAAGAAAGAAAGTCATTGAATAAATGATGAAAGAATTTTAATTGGGTGAACTATCCTTTTAAGAAAATGTACTTTTATCAGTGAATATGTGCCGTTTCCTCAGTGTCATTGTTTGTCTAATGTATTATCAGGTCAACATGAAGAAAGAATACCAGAAGAAACAGATGAATGCAGGAGCATCTCCAAATCGCTCCAGCTTCAGTCTCAACGCCCATCAGAGGAAGTGTGTCCAGGGGGTCCTTAAAGAACAGTACGTACAGTAAAGCACCATAGGAAATTTTTTTGCATTGTGCCTGGTATAGTACCAGTCAAAAATATCTTAATAAAAAGCAGCCAATAAGAGTCCAGCATAGATAGAAATTCCTTCAGTGCTGTTTAAAAACTTTCAAAAAGCTGGATGATAAAATGTCAAGAGTATGATTCTAGTGTTTCTGAACTACTTTCTTCTTTTCTGCAGGGGAGAACACATCTCTGGCATGATGAAACAGATCAAGGACATTAAAAATCAGTTCAGCTTTTAAACAACAGCAGTTAGCTGGTGTCCAAACCTATTTTATCACATATAAGGAAGCTACAGAAGCCAAATTATATCTCTATAGACTCAATTTATTTACTCTCAATATTGCCTGCTTAAGGTATTATGTTCATCAAAAGTAGTTTCACCTGTCAGTTTCAGAAGGTCTTCAAGGGATTAGCTGACGTTTTGTATAAACTAGTTTGTCTTTTTCTTATATGTGCTGTGTGCACATGTCATGGACAATAAAGTGTTTTGTACTTAATGTTTCCTGTGTTTAAGAATTTATCAAGTGTAAGACAGACGTGTCACTTCCTGAATTTAGACAATTGCTTATCTGAAAAGAGTCATGGTGTGTGTGGAGAGCGATTATAAAGAGGAAAATATAAATGTAGAGGAATTTGTAGTCATCTCAGAATTATGTTTGCTACACCAAGGTCATGGGTTTGAATCCCAGTAAATGCATGTACTGATGAAAACATGTAGCTTCGGTTTCAATTTGATTTTAATAGATATATACAGGGATATGTACACAGTACAGTATATAAATCGCAAGGGGTTCTGCATGGCAACACAACATGCAAATAGAAATATAACCGTTGTTAATGTAAAAGCTTTTGATTTTTCACACTCATCTGAAAGACTCATTATCCTTTTATTTAACTTAATTAGAAATGGTAATCTCCTGCCGAAATATAGTAATTAGAGTTACACCAGTGCTCGCTAGCGATGAAAAATGTAGTTGCTAAAATATTTTATGACTATTCACGCTGAAGTGAAACACTATAGTTGCCGTGGTGATACATGAACCAACTGAACTCCATACAAGTAGCTTATCTGTTTAACATCGTGAAGACATGATGAATCATGTGAGCGTTGTTAACTGCAACCTACAGGTAATAAAATAAACAACACTACAACACACACAGTCCTAAAATGCACATGTTCATAGAAGTGCTGCTTGTATGTCAATACATAGCAGCCGGTAAATCAAGTGGAGTTCAAAGGTCATATAATGGTAGCGTTGTCAAAAGTCACTCACTTAACAAAACTGGGTTGCTGTGGTTTAGAAACAAAATGAAGTCTTGTCATTTTGTAAGATTTCTTGATGTATACATATGAGTTGTTTGTGATAAAATTGTGTATTATTTCTTATCATTAGATCATACGCAGACGTGATGTACCTTATCCATATTTTTCATCAAATTTCATACTGGGTGGTTTTCAGAAACACACCCTAAAAGCCATTAAAATAATCACCTATTTTTGAAAATTACATGCTACTAAGATGAATCTCCTCTGAAATAAAAGTAAATATTTGATGTTTATTTCTATTACTGAGACACAGGGATTTCCTGTAGTTGTGTTGCCTTTTGTTACCTGAAACAAAGCCAGAAAATGGTCTAATACAGTTATCCCAATTTGTATTAATTTAATACTCAACAATTTCCATTATTTTAATATGATTTTACCACTCCAAATATGTTTAGCAAGAATACAAGTGAACAAGATCGTGGGCCATAAAAGCATATGTTCTTAAAAATGCTGAGTTGCTTCGATCCAAGTTTGGGTAAATATGGACACACCGAACCGTCGGATTTAAATTAACCTATGCTGGGTTGTTATAAACCATGTTTGGATCAAGTATGTATATATAGGTTATTATGCCACTTAATGTGGTACACAAATATCCACAGCTTCACAGATGCCCTTTTGTCATACAGGACATCTCACCAACTGATATATATAAATAATAAGTCAAGACTTGTGTGTTTTCATTAGTATACTGGTAGGTGTCTTTCATTATTCATTATTATTAGACTGAAAGGGACAAATACCTTTTAAAACAGTCAATATAAGTGACTGCAAGATATCCTTCACAAAATAAACAAGCAAAATACCCATCTGTAACAGCCAAATTACTAGCGATGACTTCAGACAAAACATGTTAAGAAGGATGTCAGATGAATGTAGAAGATATACAGCCACACAACACAGCCAAGAAGTACATCCCAGTGAAATGATTGGCGGACGAGGAGAACCACAGCGTCTGTCAAACTGTAGGGGGCGGGGCAAGACGGAGAGTCACAGTCTTGTGTATTCGTTTATCTAATGCAATATACACATATAATCTGTATACACGTATGTACAAAACACTTCATGTGTGTCCTTCATAGATCACGGATTTTACCTTGATGAAGAAAGTGTGAAAATAGAAAGGATAGAGGTGAGACCTTTGGTAGAATCAGGGAATGGGATAGTCACAGTAGACGATTATCATGGACTCAATTTCTCTTATTTCCTAAACTAAATATTGAGGTGCGTTCATTAAAAGACCAGCAGCTCCTTGCAGGATCCACAATGGAGAACTGCATTACAAGACACAAATCTTTACAATATTTCAATAGCAGTAGTAGGTATCAGTAGTGATCTCCAAAACTTGCAGTCTCATGTCTCTCTCGGGACTTTCCACCTGCACCATATATGTTACCCGTTAAAACTTTAGTTTGATGGTTTTTGAGTGCCCAGCTCATTTCAGACTCTCAGGCCTGTTTTGATTGGCTAGACAGGTTTAGTCTGGATGGGCACAGTGATGAAGTTGGGCCAAAGAGCTGGGGTAGACGTGGAGTGCGTATGTGTATTTATATATGAGCGCTGGAGTCATGAGGAACTGACATCATGTCTCAGGAAGCTGGCTGATGTCTGTAAGGTTGGTGTCGTTGAGGATGCCCCGGATGCGCTCTAATGAGTCCGCTTGCCGGATTCGTTCCAACTGCACCTACATGAGAACAAGAACACAGCATTGTGACTTTAGTTACACCCTTCTGCAGTCACATAACTTGACATGACAAAATTGTATCACTCGCAAAATTCTTTGCAAGATTTTCTTTCTGAAATGACTTTATTTTCTGTGTGTGAATAGCTTTTACCTGAAGAGTCTGGGACAGCTTGACAAAATCTCTCTGAACCTGCTCGCTGACATCCAGCTCGGTCTGAAGTCTTTGAGATTTGTCTTTCTCTTCAAACACTTGACTTTCCAAAGCACTCTGCAACACATGCGCATATAATCTTTTCAGTTTGAACATTAAGTTTATAATCATTCATCCAAACATGAAATCTTTTGGTCACTTTATCCAAATCAAACACTGCAGTTATTTGTACAGTCCTCCAGCAAATTGTGCATTTGATCAGCTGATCCAATCACATGCACAGGAAACGTTGAGTAAAAATATGAGTAATATGAGATCAGCAGAGAGTAATGAAGAAAGCAGGGGTCACATGAGGGTTCAGACCTTGCTGCTGAGGGTTTCCTTCAGCTGTTCCTCCAGACTGTTCTTCAGGGCCTGTACACTTTCCAATGTCTTGCTTTTCTCTGCCAAGCTGCTCTCCAGCTGTGTTAAAGAGTAAAGGATCAATCAAATAATGACTATATATACTTCAGCCTGTATGGGAGTAAACCAACTGCTCATTTCATATTTCAGCCCCAAATATTTTGCTTAAAGAAAAAGAAAATAGACTTCTGTCCCTAACTCTAATTCTTAAGCATTCCCAAATTCAATTCATGTTGAAATTCAATAACTTTAGCCCTACCTGCTCCTTTTCACTCTTCACTCGCTCCAGTTCCGTTTTCAAGCTGGAAAAAGACGCTAACGGACAGAGGGAAAAATAAAATGCAGTGTCACATGCCGTTATGTACTCATAACAAGAGCACAGGAACAATGTGAGTGTTTTCCCCAGCAACACTAGGAATTACACACTCATAGATTCACGTGAAATTAAAACACTGTGACTTGACAATGAATAGAGTGTGACCGTTCCAGAGCAAATGGTTAAGGGCGAGAATGTGAGAGCAAATGATAAAATTGTCACCAAACAATAAAGACAGTATTAAGGTGCAAATGAGCAACACTGTTAAAGACACATTTGTCAATACAACAATATATCAAATGCATATGACGCATAGCTGTGTGGTATACCACATTTTCAGTAGACTACTTGTGAAAGCAATAATAACACATTCAAAGTTAAACTTTTCCTCTAATGCAGAACGTGACTCGAGGCAAAATTAGTACACAGCTAATGAAGTAGTACACAGTGACGTGGATGAGTTTACTGATGGGTTTAGGGTGCGAGTTACTGGTGCCACTACAGACAAACACAACCTAGACAAACACTAAAGTCAGGCAGCGATTCATACCTTCCAGGATGTCTGAACACAGGGAAGAAAAAGTGGAAGAAAAAGAGACAGTATTATGATACATCAGAGGAAGTAGATAAATGGGTTGTGTTTTGCATTCCACTGAGTGAACGAGTTTCACAACCCCTTCGATTTGAATCGCTTTCTGTAATTTAAACACTAAAAGAAGTTTAAGGGGTAATTCCTTTAAAAGAGAAGTTTGGATTTCACTTTCCAATTTTTCCAAACCACTAAAGTTTCACATTTCAAAGCACTTGATGTAACGCCAGTGCAAATATTCCCAGCTGCCGAGCAAAGTTTTTAATGATTTTATCGTTCAGCTAGGCGATATGACCAAAATCACAGCATGAGTAATGATGCATATCAGAAATTCAACTCATATACACCCGGAAACTTTATTAGGTACACCTTCGCTTTTGCCACTTTGTGGTTCTATCAGCAAGTTTCCGAAGTCATTCTTAGGTTTTTAGGTTCATATTAACATGATAGCATCATGCAGTTACCACTATTTGTGTGCTGCATATTCATGAATGCTAAATTTTCCATTCTACCGCATCCCAAATGTGTTCGGTTTGATTAAGATCTGGTGAATATGCAGTTTTTGAAAGACTCAAATCAGCCCATCTGGCACCAACAACTGTGGCATATTCAAGGTCACTTAAATCACGTTTCTCCCCTTTTCTGATGCTTCGTTTAAACTTCAGCAGATCCTCTTGACCATATCTACATGCCTATAGTCATCGAGATGCTGCAACATTATTGGCTGAGAAGATTTTTGGTTAACAAGTCATTGAACAGGTGTAGCTAATAAAGTAGCCGATGAATTAATATTTATATAACTGTGAAATAAGGCAGATTTATACTTTGTTACAGATGAATTGAATAAATTAATGGAAATAAAGCTCAGTGCAAAAACAGCTTCTCTTTATGTAACCACATATCAGTTGAATTGAAAGTGCTATAGTAAGACTTTGCAATAATGTAAACAACCCAAAATGACATAATTCACCGGATACATGCAGCACATCAAAACTCATCACAAGTAAATAGTTCTGCACTTTTTCTTAAAATACGCACTTTTTCTTCTGTTAGTTTAATCTCTGAAGGATTACACATTTCTACCCACACACACTACAGTATATCGAGTTTATGTCATCTTGTGGTCAAACTCATCAAGGGTTATTGTGCCATAGCTTCCCTTTGGAAGTAGCAGGTAGCAACCAATCAGAATTCAAGCTTCCTGTAACCAATTTCAACACTCACCAATCTCCTCTTTACATCCCTCGATCTCCAGCTGCAGTGTGTCTTCCAGGTTCTCCTTCAGACATTGCTCTGCTTGAATCTGCTCTTTCAGGAACAGAATTTCTGCCTTTAGCTTCTCCTCCAAATGCTCGGCCGATGTGCGCGCCGCGACAATGTCCTCCCTGTACTGCGACACCAGCTGCTGCAGCTCCTGAATGGAAAAATGTTTTTAGAAAGATTCGTAGTAGATGAGCCATTATAAAACCTCAAGTAATTATATTTTTTTAAATTATTTTATAGAGATTGAATTGACAAAAAGCTATTTCTTCATAATTAAATAAAAAAATTGAACACATTTTTAACCTCACACAGCATCTTAAAATTGTGGCAAGAGATGTTAAACAAAACAACAACAATATTGATGAGAAATGTGCTTGATGACATCATGTACTAATGTAATATTTATATTCATATCTAACACATTATATCTGCTTTGCTTCCCTCATACTGGAACTGTCACGTATTAATACAGCTGAATGACCCAAAAAAAGCTGTTCTCCTTAATATTTTTTCTGTTTTTGCTGTCAGACAACAGACAAGTATGAAATGGACATTACACAACCCATTAGGACTAAGATACTAAAATCCTATTTTTTTTTCTCACCAAACGCACAGGCTCCATCTGGGTAACAAACTATGCGCATGTTCATATCTCTAAACAAACAAATTAAATTGTTCATATTTAAAACAATTGCTGTACAGATGCAGTAGTACCTGTATGGTGTTGGGCATGTGAAAGTCCTCTTGCTGCTGTAGTGTCAGATGAAGTCTGTGTTTACCCTGAAGACTATCATTTTCTCTCTGCAGTCTGTTTAACTCCTCTGATACCTGCTCTCTGGACCGTAGCAGAACAGCCTGCACACAAACACACATCATTTATTTGATTAAGCCTACAGTATTAACCAGGTAGACAGAGGTCGTTTTGAATGTATGTGGTCATACCATCTGTTCCTGGGTGTTTCTCTTGGCCTGGCTGAAAGTCTGCTGAAGAGCGCTGACTACAGATTCAGACTCCTGAACCTTCTGCTTCAACTCTGAGATCTGGAGTCCAGACAAAATAAATATTACTGAATTGACTTGGAAGAGCAGTGACATTCATAGCAATCTGTGCATACGTCACATTTAAACACCATAGCTTTGTTCCAAACGTCCCAAACAAAGCATTTTAGACATCATAAGCACATTCGTAAAGTAAAATCAGGCAGAAAAACTATGCTGCATTGTTAAAGACCTAACACCGAATTTCATGCATCCTCTTTGGATAAACAAGCTCATTCCAAGTTTTCATCCATAAAGGTGTAGAGAGTAAAGAAGAAATTCATAAAGTTTAATCTGAGTGTTTTTTAGTCTCTTATATGTTTTATTGTACAGTACTCCATATAGTTCATCTGATACGTGTTTAGGTAGCAGGTACCTTGGCACTGGTCTCTTCATTGGCCTGTTTGACAGAATCCTCCAACTCCTGCTTCTCATTTACCGCCCTGTCCAAATGATCGTTTGCCTGCCGCAACATCACCTGAAGCTTCTTTAACTGCAGACATCAAAGTTTAATATTAAGTTAATATTATCCATATTTTAAACTACTATATGCCAAAGACATGTTTCATTCTTTTGATTTTGAAGTAAAGAATAACCTAGACAATAAATTTACGCTATGGATCCAAGTAAAAGCTTTTTATTAGGGATCTAGTACTGTCATTATTTCACTAAAATAAGGAAGACAAACCTGATCTCGAGTCTCGGCCTCTTGTCCCTGAATGACCTGCAGCTGTTTCTCATAATTAGAACACATATCACATCTCCGGCCCAACTTCCTTCCAGCATTCTTCAGCTGAAACAAAACCACAAAAAAAATATTAGGAAAGTTTAAGAATGAAGTGTATGTGAGTAATCCCTCTACTGCTGATCCAAATGGCAAGATATTGATCTGATTCCAGCTGAATAAGGCTGCATTCATAATCTAATATAAGCATACAGTACAATACATACTGTATGACCTAATCATGTCATGTTTAATTCAGCAAACTTCCTTTATAGTAAAATTGCACTGAAGGTCCAAAAAATCCTGATGTGGGAAATATGATATGCAAAAAAATACATTCAAAATGACACAAATAATCCCTCTGACCTCCTGCTGCAGAAGGTTCCACTCGCTCTCGCTGACCAATCGGTATCCAGATGGAGGCAGATAAGCCATATCGGCCGTATGAGAGATGCTGGACAACAGTGAGGCGGTCTCCTCCTGCTCAGGGGTCATGGCCTTAATGGCCTTCTCCTGATCTTTGGTGAGGAGAAAGTGTCCCGGCTGAAGAGATGATATGGAGGAGGTCTCCACGCTGTCAAAGCCCCCACAGTCTGCACCCACTAGAGGCCCAAAATCTGACTCGTCCAGCTGGCTGGCTGACTTGGCCTTGTTGTTTTGTCCGCCCAGCCCGTGAGGCTGTAGTGCTCCTCCTGAAGAACCCAGGCTGTCTGTGGACTGGACCCTCCGAAGACTGTCCTTGTAAGGGTCGGAGCCGTCCGGGCGTCCAGGGGTGTCTGCGTCCAGAGAGTGCAAAGAACTGTGGATGCTGTGGCTGAGGTGTGACTGCAGTCAAAGAAAGATAACCTCCAATCAATGACGGTGAAACACAAATGTTTACTTACATTTTAATTACATTAAGTTCCCTGGGAACACACAGAATGATATAATGTACACTGTGTGTGTGTCGGCCTGGATAAATGCGTCTGAGAATGCGTATGAATGCCTAAAAAATGTGTGAAATCTAACTTGTGATTCCCTAGTCTAGACTTTGGTTTAAAAGTTGAAAGTTTTCATTGTTGTTTTAATCTGGTAATGAAGCATGACACTGATACCTCTTCTATGGAGAGTCCGAGCAGAGAATCTTCCACTGCCTCTGCGTGTTCTGTCACCTCATCCTCACTGGCCTCTTTAGCTTGACTCAATCTCTCTTTCTCATCCTCCTCCTGAACAGACACAAACAATCAAATGATCAGAACGGAAACAGTAAAGCGTCCTTCACTTACAGTAGCCTAAAAACAATAAGCTTGTTAAGTCTGATGCCACGAACCAAATAATGTTCACATTCACTTGTAGCATGCTGTAAAACTACAGAAAAATCATGGTCCTAACGAAAACAGATTGGGGTTCACTTTACATGAATTATTAAAATAGTGTTGTGAGCCTGACACTGTAGTGCACACCGTACATTTATGAAAGGTTAGCTTAAATGTGTGTTGTGAACAAAAAGTGCTCATAAATGTTTGTTTAGACAAACTTAACAATCGGATTCAAAATTGTGAGCACGTTTGATGTTTTTGAAAAATATGTTGGTGGATACTGATGCAATGCTATGTGTTCAAAACAGAGCGCCCCAACTCTTTATCACACAACAGGCACCATGAGGTTGTTGTAACAGATTAATTAAATTATTTAACCCATCCTGCTGGTTTAAGAACTCAATAAGTGAAGCGAGGCTGATGAAGAAACACCTGGTCTCTCTTTTTCATCTCCTCCACCTGCCGCAGCTGCTCGGAGGACAGCACGCTCTCGATGCGCTGCATGTCTTGCATCAGGAGCCGCTGTGACTCCAGGAACTGATCGTTGGCTCTTTGCCACGTGTGTTTCAGTTGGTTGTGCTGTTGCCGCTCCAACTCCAGCAAGTGAACCACTGCAAGACATCCGCACGATTCGAAAAGTCAGGAAACCTCTCAGAAATGTTTGCATGACAAAACAATATTAAGGTCACATGCCTTCATGTAGTTCTTTGCGAAGTTTCTCAGCATCCTCCTGAAGGACAGATTTCTGTGTGTTGAGGACAGCGACGTACATCTCTAGGTCTGTGCGACATGATTTCTCTGCTTCCAAAACATGATTGAGCTCCTTTACCTGACAAATATCATACATAGGAGGGTTAAGAGAACTGAGAAACTGCACTTGAATAAAGGTATGGGTATAAAAGTATAAGTATCTAGCCAAACAAAAAAGTAAAAAAAATATTTGTACTCAAGTTTTTAAAAAAACTAAAAAAGAAAGGAAAAAAAAATTGTAATTATAGTGCATTTGTTGCACAAACTATATAAAACAACTATAAAGCATCTATTGTAGTCTGTGGGACGCCAAACTGAAATAAATGTGCTGAAATATACCTGTTACATTTACAAAAATGAATCAGAAGACAATCACAACTTGTTCTTCTTTGTTAAAATGAAAGAACATCACATTTTAAAAGGATACGGGTTTCTTTCTTTTTTTTTTGCCTTTTTATCCTTTTTTTAGACAGGAAGTGAATTGGGAGGAGAGAGGGTGGCGGGGCTTGGAAAGAGACAGGAAGTCGAAGTTGGTCTCTCGACACGCGTGTTTCATTTTTAAGTAAAGTTGAAAAAACTTTCACTTCGTTTCTGTCATACAAACACCCATAAACACATGAGTTCATGCAAACTTTACAAGCTGACTCATAATGAGAGTTTAACAATGTGTCGATCTCATCTTTAACCTTTCAACTTGACGCCGGCAAAGGTGGCTTTTTCAAACCACTATGCTTTACTTTTACAATACTATGATTTATAACTCGGGTGCATATACTGTAGTACAGAACCAGGTGTAAATTTGCCTAATCATAAGATCATGCTAACCACACAGAAGCACTAAAATCAGACACTAATGTGACACATCTAGTAACACATAAAAAACAAAACAGTCTGACTCTCAGTTCTGCTTTTTGACATTCATCACCTTTGCCGCCTCTAGTTCTTTAACCCGATCTTCTGAGCTTGTCAGTTTGGCCTTCAGAGCTGCAATCTCACTCTCCATCGGCATCACGACTGAGCGAAGCTTATCTGCATCCTCCTGAGCCTAGATTAACATAAATCCAAAATTGTACTATAAGACACAAAAAACTCCCATGATACAAATTTTCTAAAGCTAGAAAATAGGGAACACGGCTTTCTTTCATTAAGGACTCAAGTGAAAGCTAATCTGTGCTTGAAGGGGTCATATCAAAAAGACTTAAACAATTTAAACAAGTGTAAACACAAGAGACACACGCTAAAGAATGAGGTCCAGTATCAGGATAGGACAGACCTTCTTCATGTCGTTCTCCAAGTTCTCCTCCTCCTGTCCCTCAGAGAGACGGCGGCGCAGCTCGGCCACCTCCCGCTCCATCGCTTCACGATACTGAGCCCACTGAGCGCGCTCCTGCTCCAGCTTCTGCTGAAACTGCAACTTAAACTCACGCTCGGCATCTGAACAAACAAGACAGGGTAAAGATGTATTAAAAACGCACATTAGAGAGCAAATAAAATACAACATCTAAGGCTGCGTTTACACAAAACAGTTTTTGAACTAAAAACAGAAAACCTAGGTGTTTTATCCATTCATTTACTTGACACAGTTATAAACTAAACTAAAAAAGTCATGCACAAGAATATTCAGTTTCTTTAATCTTGTAATTCAAGCAATTTAGTCTTGTGCACAGGGATCATTTGACCATCATGTGTCATCATCCATACATTAAACATTTTTAAAAAACAAACAATGTACATGGTTGTCACGTAAAAATATACAATAATACTAAAGAAAAATGCTATATGCAATAACTTGCTACAGCTACATGATGTATAATACTACATGCAATACAATAATGCTGTACGTTTGTAAAAATCCATTTTAAATCCATTTAAATATATCTAAAAGCAAAAAATTATAACCAACATAAATGTTTACATTCTTTCTGATGGTTAATTATCTTCCACGCATCATAGCACGCATATGGACTTGTACATTTGCGTGCCAGTTTCTTTTACCTTCATGCTTTTCTCACTGAAGTTATTAAATATATAGTAAACAAACATGTAAGTGGTGCTGTTGATATCAAGCATGTACAGTATTAACGGAGAAATTAGTTTACCTTTCATAATAGCCTGTAGTGAAGCCACCTCCTCCTGCCACTGCTGTCGGACCTGATCGATGGCCTCCTGCTTTGTGCTCTCAGATACAGTGGCCACGGCTTTAATGGTCTCCATCTCGGCTTTAGAGTCGTCCAGCTGGGCATGAACCCTGCTCAACTCGGCCTCGGCCTTCTCCAGCATAGCAGCTTGCTTCTTTAGCTCCTCTGAGAGGGATTTGGGGAGAAAGCACAAAGGTTCATGTCAATTATTTGCTTCTTTTATAAATGAATCCTAACCTAATCTGTCTGTTCATATTCAACTGTGCTTTGCTATGTGCTGCAAAAACAACCATTTACAGATATGGAGCAGAATTTACGATCAGATCACCTGAGATGGATGCACATGATGTAAACAGAGCCTGACTTGGTCATTTCAACAATGACACATTGACTTTTATTATAAGGAACTATAAAGCTGCTGAACTGTTTTTCGTCCTTACACATCATTTAAAAAAAAGGGTGCGAACTTACTTGAGAAAAAGTCAGCAAATAAGTTTTCAATTTAAAAAACACATACTAGGCAAACAATATTCCAGGAATAAGCTACATCTTAAAACACGGTCGGCCTGAAACGTTATTTTAAACACTTGAAGGAATATTCTAGAAGTTTAGTAGGGGTGTAATAATATATCATGAGATGATATTGCAAGACCAAAAAATTTCAATATGAATCGTAGAGCTATGACAGTTTTTGTTTTTGGGGTAAGCTTTCAAACTTTTTTATCATTTTGTTTTATTGTTTAGAGACAGACCTTTTGTTAATTAATTTACAGTTTAATAACAACAAGTTTTGAAAATAAGTCTGTTTGAATTTCACTTTCACTCTTTTTAAAATTTTGTGGTAAATTTTCAAGTGTGTTAGCATTTATGCAATAAAACATAAGATTAAATGTGAAGATACCACAAGTATACGTTTCAAGCTAAAACATTTAACAAAGACCAATTTAAACTGAATCTTTTCCATAGGTAATGTGATACACTTGTGTTTACACTGCTACATAAATAACCTTGAGACAATCTGAATAGATGACTCATAAAACTAAACTGAAGTAAGTTCTGAGAAAGGTCAAGCATCACTTGTTAGCAGATGTCCTTCTTCTAGATATACTAAAAACACAACAAAATGTCTGACATTATCAAGCGTGACTTGGGCATCTTAAAGAGTTTCTCAACAGATGTGAACAGTGTGAACATTATGTCACCTTCTTTAGACAGATAGAGTTCCTTGAACTTGGCACGCTTCTGGTTGAACTCCATCTCCAGCTGTTGTTTGAGCTTCAGAAAGTCGACTCGTTCTTGCTCTTGATCGGCCGCCGGTTGCTGAATAACCCCTGTCAGAAGATCACAGCACAGATCAGCATCTATAGCTCAACATGGAGACATCATAGCACTCCAGATCTTTACTCCCGGGTAAAACACGCATACATGTTAAATGACCCTATACATACATAACATATATACAATAAATATTTACAACAAAATAAGCACTGCAGAAGATCTGACAGAACAAACACTGACCACGCTGATAAATCTTTGGCCAAAATATTTACAGACTAATGCAACATACCACAACAACTTATACATTTATGTCAGTAAAGAAATCTAGTTTCGGCTGTTTATGTAAAGTCTACTGCTTAAATACGAATTTGCCAGGTTGAGACCAAAAATGAATTAACTTTATCCTTCAATACTCTTTAAAAAGCATACCAAGATGCACCTTATGAAGTGCACACTATAGCTGTAATCCAGGCAAAACATGTCTACTATGAAGAAGTTAAAATATTAGATATGCAATTAAAATTTCATTTGTGTCATTTTAATGAAATATAGAAAATAGTAGATGTAATGAATGAGGAGACGTAACCAAACATATCTGGGTATCTATCCAGAAATATATATATATATATTGTTACTTTGAAATAAAATTGCTTTGACTTCCAAAGGTTTAGTGCAATTAAAGCAACATAAACTTTTATATAAAAACAGATTCTGGTCCTTTTTTGATAAATTATTATCCAGTAATAGATATTGGTAGATAAAGTACATAAACTTATGACTGGCAACCTTGACAGAAAAACTCTTAGAAGGTCTCAGGATCTACATTTATTAAAAAAAAGAAAATACCAGGAAAAAAAACTAAAGTTTATAATGTCAACAACAGAAATACACAGACCATACTGAACTGTACTTAGAAATATTCTGTGAGTAAAACACATCAAATAACACACCAATCACATGATTTCCTGTTCTTTAAGCCTCTGTATACCCCTGCTTGATTGAATCAGACCCAAAGATGATGTGAATACAAATTCAGTTTGACTGGCTACTGCTAGAGTAACTTTAGTAAAGTCTTATCCAATCAACTGGCAGGAGAATCTGACTGACAGGTTATTTCTAGCTTGGGTTTAACTAGACCAATCACTCCTAGAATACAGGTTTTTGTACAAACCCAAGCCTTCATGTCTTTCTCAGCGATTCCAACAATGACAACACCCAAAGCAACCCTGAGCCTACGGGGATTAAAGATGGTGTCTTCTAAGCCTACACCAAAAATGTAGCTCAGCGGGATGAAAGATGCATCACATCATGTGTATAGACTTCTAAGAAGAATCAAAACCTCACACCATTTAAATAACATCTTGAATATATAAAATAATCAATGTGATTACGGTTGAGTGTGCATTTAACAAACAAATCATTATACGCTAGAAAACTAAATAGAGCTGCACTGCACATATTATGAATTATAATTAAGACATGACATCTCAGGAATATTATCTATCCAATCATAGATTTCATTTGATTCCAAAGATGTTCCAGCTATCTCTTCTATTTTCCAAAACACTACAGTGTTATTATTTATTTATTATCAATATTCATTATTAAAGTCCACCACATTTAAAATAGGATGGTACAATGAAGAACACCCATTACAAAAAGTTAGTGATATAATACTTTCTACGGTACAAAATTAATATCATATTTATGATCCAAGTACAGTACAAGAATTAAATTTAATAATTAAAATTGAATAATCTAAGCCTTCACAGAGTACTCCAAGAGACTTCGAAGAACGCCAATATTGCCAACGTTCATGGAAGAACTTTCTATCTAGTACTTTGCATCAGTGCACAATACTTGTGTGCTAATTACCATCAATGCGCTGTTAAATTCAATATTTACACATTGTATGAATGAATGTCCATATTAATCATATCCACATAATAGTACTCATAGATGTGTTACATATAACAAAAACAAACCTAGATTTCTACTATTTGAAACTTTCCTGTTAAAATACTCATTTATACTCAATTCATACAAGAGGCTTCACATAATGAACAAGCCTATTTTAAAAGCAACAATGACAGATTGTCTATAACTGATGGTAAGTGTCACTCAAGACCTGCAACATCATCACATTGACCCTATAACAAACAAACACTGTGTTCCTGAAGATTAACACAACCAAGATTGTGCCAGACACAGAATGACAGAGATGAAGCATTAAATTACTGAGTTTGTCATTTAAATAAGACAACCCGCATAGAAGTGCATCTGTCAGCCGGGTGATGTTTTCTGGCTAATCCGCGGACGCACAGGCCGCAGGCCTACAACGAGCACACCGACATGAACACGATAACCGCCGGCCGGGCAACAAAGAGTCTTACCGTCGTGCTCCGGCGGCCGGGTGGATCCCGACGCCTGCTCGGCCATGGTTCCCCGGGGCTGAGTTTACAAAAGCGGCTCTCTGAAGGAAAGCAAGGAGCGCCCAGCACAACAGGCGACTACCGAGTAAGCAACGTCATTGTAGAAATATCACACTGCGCGTGCGTGGGCGGAGTGGGCGGGGCTGCGTTATTTTATTGATTGATTTATGAATAACTATTTAAATGATTTATTTCTTGTGTATAATTTATATCATGTATGTTCTGTAAATTGTTACATTTTATTACATTATTTATTTTATATTTTAATACTTTTTATTTATTTATTTTATACTTTAAATTAATTACATAAACTTATTTATATATTCAATTCAAATGCATTTGAATTTATTTGTGTTTCATTTATATTATTTATGTTGTCAAATACATAAAATATATACAACCATATATATTAAAGACTTATACCTGGCTCTTTATTCATTTATTGCATTAACATGTGTTTTGAATTGTTTATGTTGTCATAAGTCATTAGATTTTATGATTGCATGTAATGTTATTCATGTTTATAATGAATAAATTATGAAAAATTAATTTAATGTAAAGAGGCTACACTACACCCACTAATAAACAACAGAATAGTGGTTCCTGTTTCACACCATCTGTCTTCTCTCTCTCTCTCTCTCTCTCTCTCTCTCTCTCTCTCTCTCTCTCTCTCTCTCTCTCTCTCTCTCTCTCTCTCAACTTTGACTCCTGTCAGCACAAACCACAAAAGCATAAATACTAACAATAGTCACACAACCCTAGGCTTCTGTGGAGGAAGGACTGGTGGGTGGGGAGAGGCTGGAACTTTAAAAATCCCAAAAAGTACCCAGATTCTGTAATCGAAGCATTAATAGAATATGTTCCACCCGTATTGAGGTCTATACTCAGGAAAAAGGTAATGCAATATTTCTTTAAATACCTAAATCACAAAACAGTATGAATATCTATTACAACAATTAGTAAGTTATTAACGTTATTAATGTCTAGTTTATCTTTTGCTTCCAAATGAATTAAATTAGTGTTACCATTACTCAAATTAATGTAGTCAGTGTCTTTTGTTATATTGCCTCTCAATACTTGTAAATCCATTATGCAAAACAAGTAAATAAATATATTTTATTATAAAAAATGTCTATTTTGTGCAAGATATAGCTACTGACATCACATTAAATTTCAAAACTTATTTAGCATATAACAAAGTAGACTAAGAACTAGTTCGTACCAAAATAATGCTGTGAAAAACTAATACAGGAAGTGAATTAATCAACTGAAAAAACTTGTACAGTGTGCTCAAGCTAGAGCTCGAGAGAATTTGTATTTACTACACAAATACATACAAATTTGCTAATGAAATTCCCAGCCTTACACTAGCTGGACATAATATTGTTAATCGTAAAAGGGTTTACTGTTATTGTAATACAGTTTTAGGAGCATTAGGAAGCATATGAGAACTACATTCTTACTAATATTCTCCACTCAGGAAATAAAGCAGACTGAAAAACAGGCAATGTGCTTAAGCAGTGTTAAAAAGAAGAAGTAACAGAAGACAAAAATATGAATTAATACATCTAATAAAACCAAATTTTCTTTCCTTTATTTTACAGATGGAGTCACTACGTCCGTACTTTTGGATTATATTACTTATTGTTATTATCGTGATATCTTTGTTGATAATAATGAGTTTTATTATTATCAATGTTTGCATCAGTAAAAAAGGTAAAATTCATTTTTCAGAATGATGCATTGAGTAATAACACTGCTGAATTTTGAATGGTTGCTTACCAATAGGGAAATGATATCTACTGACCAATTGTGTTTACAGAGCTAAAGATAGGATGCTATCAAAATGTAAATGAATTGTATAAAAATAGTTTGGAGGTTAAATTTTAAAGATTGTTTTGGACTAACATACCATTCTATACCAGTCATTCTAAAAACTGGTCTTAGAGAACCACAACACTGTACATTTTCTACATGTCTACTTTCTTGACCCAGATTAGTTTTATAGATCTCTTTGCTAACAATCTGATTATCTGAATGTGTTGTTTTTCAGTGTGGTGGGTCCCCATGACCAACTATGCCATGAGTTTCATTTTGATTCGATTAATTTTTTGTTTTGTTTTTTCTAGCTGCACAGTACCACACACAGACAAAAATAAATGATTACAGTGACACAAAGTTTACAAATCAGTAAGTGTTTCAAGCTTACTTTAGATTAGTCCTTAATGAACATGTTTAAGTTCAAAAGCAAATGACTCTTTCCGTTACAGGGAAAATCACGTTTTTCAGAAAAACTTTGAGAATGAGAAACCTCCCTTACCTCCAAGAGACCAGTTTCAATCCATGGATTCTGGTCAGTTCGGGTTTTATATTTGCATATATGAGTTCATCTAATGCACTGAGCTTTATAAAGTTATTTAGTAAGTTCGTAAGTTGCAATTATGAAATTAGGTTACTGACCATTTTGTTTTTTTTGTCAAGCATCCAATCAGTTTCTTGTATTGTGGTGCAAATGTACCACAAGTCACTTCCTCTAAACATTTCATCTGTTGCTTAAGTGTTTATACAACTACAAAAAAAAAAGTTCTATCCTATGTTGTGTTAATAATTTTGCAGATTATTAAACCTATGCAGTTTATAAGTTCACATCTAATTTTCAAGGACATTTGTGTTAGTTTTGTTTGACTGTATTGGATTTGGATATAAATTTGAACAATGTACAAATATAAAATCAAAAGCAAAACCAACAAATAACACTAACCCTATGTAACCAGCATGATCTTATATTTGGATTTTCAGTTGATCAGGGTTATGAGCACGTGGAGCCTTTGCAAGACTATGTGGTGGTTGAGGGTTCGACTGCTGCTGAGCCCAGAATGCCCTTCACCCCACAGTATACCACAGTTGAGACTAAAAGTCAAGACACAGTGGTTGACGAAGAGGATTATGACGATGTTGAAATGCCTGAGAGCAGCAACAGCGAAGATTATGATGACATAGGATAGAAGACTCAACTCAAGATATATGAGTAAATGCTAAAATCTGATGCTAAATGCTAAAATCTGGCTCTCTCTGTCATAAACTGTCCTTAGTGCATACATTTTCTCTGTTACAGCATGTTTAACATGATCTTGTAAATGCTCAGACTTTACTACTATCATGTAAACTTATACTAGTATATTTTTATTCACTTGAAATATAATATAGCGTGTTGTATGTTTTTAAAACTGTATATGGATCACATTTTTTAGTTTATTAACTTTCACATCACACAGAGATCTGCTAATAACCAACAAATTCTTGAGATTTTACACACACACTTTTCTGGTCCTCTTCCTCTATAAATATGTTAAAGACCCGTTTCATGACATACCTGTTTAGCGAAGCAACTTTATATCTATCAATATGTTTTCAACATTATCTACTTTTCTCTTTTATTTTTTCACAAATTTGCACTAATAATTGCCTGATAGAACGTGTTTTAAGCCTTATGTATGTTGGCTGGAGGTGAATAAAATATTTTTTTAATAAAACTGATGAAATGTATACCTTGAATGCAATAATCTGCCAAAAGCATAACTTAATAAAATCAGTAGTCATTAGCAGTCAGTTTTTAACATACATTTATTCTTAAAAAAAGTAAAATTACAACTGTCCTTGTGTCTATCAATAGATATTTTCTCGCACGGCTGCTCCATCAGGAATCACTGTTGCACGGGACAAAAATGGCAACAGCAGAATATCAAAAGTCAGTTCCTTTGATAAACCCGTTTGCACAGTCAGATGAGCATTATGGGTCTTGGACATTTGAGGCAGATGATTTCCGTGCACAGAAACTGCAAGTCTCTCTCCAGCACAGTGAGTGGAGACTCTGTCTTTTTGTACAGCACAAGAGAAACAAGTTGAAAAGAGAATTTTTCCTTGTTCTCATAGATGTCCATAAAGTGGCAGGCACGAAAGTGCTGGGGTCTAGCCTCCCAGCCGCTGACCCTCACCCCAAGCAAAACCTCCGGGACGTTCTTCAGGGAGAGGGTTGTAGTTGGCATCTTCCTCTGGCGTATCAAAGAGCATTTTACTGTGCAGACAGAAGAAAGTCATATTTACTATAACAAAACCTAACCAATTGATTTTTGAATTTTTGAAGACTCAAGAATTTTGTTCCTAAAACAAAACTACCTGAAATAGCAGTGCTTGTGTTCACTTTATGTTTAATTGCACAGAAAAGAAAACTAATATCACTAAAATCTCTTTGTACAAAAACAAAAAGCATGTTTAAAACAACAACATTATTATACATTATTATAATTATAATTATTATAAGCTCTGATATAAACTCAAATAACAGTTTTTCTTTATTTTTGCATAGAAATACAACAAAATTTGAACCAGCTGAGCATTGCTATGTTTGCAAAGATTTGGACACCTCCGATGCTGCTGTTTTTAAGTAGTATTTAAATACGTGCCAGACTAAATAAAGAAACAGAAAAGATGTTTGCATAAAAAGTAGGTGGAGCACCCAGTCTCACCCACATATATGATCTTGACATTGGCAGTCCAAGGTCCGTACTAACCATCTGGTTCAATAAACCAAATTGAACTCAAAAGCACCTTACATTTGGCCAGATCTTATTATAAAATAACTTTGTTTTTTGTTGTAAATTTTGTTTGTTCATTCAATAATGGTAAAATAAACTATATCAGGGCCTTAAAAGTGCTCAGTTAAGCTTTTTATTTCAATACTTATATATATTGTAATACTAGAATGACTCACAGAATAGAAGGAGTCCTCAGCCATCTGCCACCACCCGGTTGATTAGGAAACACATCCTCCAGAAAGAAGTAAACGTGTCCCACTGCAATGCCTTGCATTAAAAAAGAAAAACTACACTAGCTAAATAGCTCATCTCCAAGAACAAATTATTTATTATGAATCAAATGCTCATATTTATTTGAAGAAGCTCATGTGCATAATGGAAAACATTATATTTATGGAAAACATGTTAATGCAAGCAATAAATCCAGGTTAATAAATCCACAATAAATACCTAAAAGATCCACAATGATGGAATTTCCCAGCAGCAGAGAGAATCCCATAAGCACCCAAGGAAGGAAGGGTGCCTGGAAATTCAAAAGGCCGAAGAAATTCATGCGTACGTTTGGGTTCCGTCTGCTCCATATGTACACCAGCATTATGGTAAAAGCTTGACCCAAGAACACAAGATTTACAAATGTGCCAAATATCTGCACGTCTATTAAGAAAAGCACAATACTATTGGGGACATTTACTTTAAGAAGATGTACACAAATTAATTTAAATGTTTAATTTAAATGCATCAAAAAAATTATTGAACATTTTTTAATCTTTATATATGTCATTAATTGTGTGGATGTGCGAGAAAGGATGTTGTTTGGAGAAGCTATATTCGATTTTTTTGTCTAACAGAAGTCTAACAGTTTACAGTTAAACAACACTAAGTTGTGACACTTATGTTGTGACACATAATAATAATTTGGGAAATATAAAATATGGGAATATAAGACTCTGAGTTAATATCTAACTATGCCTGTATAAAAACAACAAGTACACAAACGCTGGAAAACAAATGTGAAGGATACTGTCATGAGAAGGCCACCGAAAAGAAACATAAAGACAAAGTCAGCCGTTCTGCCTCTGAAGGATCCCTCCTCCAACATCCGACAGTACCGGTACCTGTGACACTCAGTTTAAGGACTAAAACTTTTAGAAACAAGAACATGACACATGCACACATACACACATGGATGCGTTAAGCAACATCCTATAAATAAACTAATATTATAATAAGGATACAAAAATATCATGTTGAATAAGAAGTTGAACCCAACAGGACCAAAAAACAGAAAGTTGGTTATGAGCCGCCATACCTGAGGATAAGAAAATAATTGTTATGACTTGTTGAAAATGAAGCAAGACATTTTTTATATGAAACAAACTAGCACCTGTACCTGATAATTCTTTAATATCAAATCTGGGTTGAAGTAAAGCTGGAAAGGTGTGATGAGCTCTAGTTGCTGTGAACACAAAGTAAACATTACTAATAATGACGTATTGCACATGTTATGGATACACAGATTATTCAAACCGATTAGCGAAAGTAAAAAGTTCCCGACAGCAGATCTTAGAGGTTTTAAGGCCAGGATATGACAGTTAAATATATGTTACACAGAAATCAACAAACACAGCCTGTTGCAAAACTAAAAGCCATAATTACAGTCAGTCATCTATGTTCACATACCGCCACTACCAGAGAATGTCAGCCTGCTTTAGCGGTACATGGATGAGGCCACAAAAAACAGCGCTCGAGACTGATTTAATTAATATATATTCGTTAATTTGACTCACCACGGCAGCTGTAGTTAGTACGCAGGCGGTTGTGTAAGCTCTAGTGACCACAGGAATCTGTAAATATTCCTGTCGGATTGTCTGGTAAGCCATTTTTTGGGGCGACAGCGGTGCTTCCGGCACCTTGTTGACACGTCATCAACTCGACAAGCGAATGAAGGAGGTGATCTCAGCGCTTTACGTTTCTCATTCGTCAATGCTTTGCCAGCGTTCTGCTCTGATTGATCAATAGAAGTGTCAATCATTCCCGGTCAATGAACGTATGGCACTTTTTTATTGGTTGGTTGGTGAACGTTGTCATCAGTCGTGTGGAGAATTTGGAGTTTATTTTGACAGATACAAATTGGCACGATTCATGAAACTACAGATGTGCAAAGATATATACATATACAAATATATACATTGTATTTTAGCTGTATACTCGTTTGAATTTCAAAAGGGTTGGAGTTTAAATCTTTTCCACGTTGTTTACAGTAGACTCCTAATCACTAGGGGGAGATATTGCGCTTTAAAATATGCGCGTACTGACACATGAAGAGGATTGAACTGCGCGCGGGCTACAGACATGACAACGGAAAGTAGAGGTAAACAATTACCTATGATTATTTTACTCTTTATATCATATTAACTTTTATTACTATGTTAACATAGTAATAAAACTGTAAAAAACGTTAAACTTATTTTACCGTTTAGTGTTTTAAGTTTTTTTTTCTAACCTTAAACTGAGTTTTCAGTGACTAACTTGTCTATAGTTGCTTTGATAATATTAATAATAATAAGCATTTTAGTCAAAGCTTAAGTTATAAATTCTCACAAAATGTATTTGTTACCAATAGATTGAACCATCTGTTTATATTTTACTGTTGGTAGAGTCCAGACATCAAACAGAAATCTGTTTTCTATTTTAAAACTGTAAATATACATGGGTTATGGATGTGACAAAAAGGACACACGTTTTAAAGAGGCAACATACTTTGTAGGATTTCTGTAAATCAAATGCACAAACCAGAAGCAGTAATACCCAACAAACGAAGAAGAGATGACTCTTTAAAAAACATAGAATGGTTATTTTATTTTAATTTTCATCCGCCCATTTTTGACGAATATAGACTTTTACGGATGTGACAATTCTGAAAACAGCACTTTACCTGACTATGAAACATAATGCTTTAAACATAAAAATACATCTGCACATGGGTTTTAAACACCAACCGTCTGAGCTCTCAGTATGATGAAAACTTTTGGTAAATACTTTTTCCATTTTTTTCATGGTAAGGTTGACATTTGCATAGAATTGGCTGTTTGGCAAAATAAGTAAATGTACATCCCAAAGCACTTCAAAGCAGCTTCCTGTAACGTCTGTCTCTGATTGGTTTCTAGTTTCCGAGAGATCTGAATTCCTTCAGCTTTATGAAGCGCAGTTCTTCGGCTTCACCCCCGAGACCTGCACTTTACGAGTCCGTAATGCTTTTAGCGACTCCCTCAACCACATACTTGTCGCCGTTGAGTCTGTATTTGTGAAAAGGTTAAGTCCAGGGCAGGAACCCTCAGCAGAGCTCCGACTGACAGCCCGAGAGAGCACCCAAAAACTGCGCCGGTTCCTCCAGGAACGCTTTGAAGTCATGTTTCAACGCATGAAGGGGATGCTGATGGACCGTGTCCTTACCATTCCTCCCAGTGTCTTACTGCCCGATGACCAGCTGCAGCAGAAATATCCTGAAGGTAAAGAAGAGCTCATGAAGCTGCAGAGCTCTATCACGAAACTGCAGCAGGCTTATGAAGCTGATTTGTGCGCCAAGCAAGAGCTTCTCGCTGAGCTTGAGGAGCAGAAGGAGACGCAGAAACAACTTGATGAGGTTCTGAGATGGATTGAGGAGCTGCGGATCTCCTGGAGACGGGAGGGGATGGGAAACGTTCAAGACAGTGTCAGACACATGATGGAGACTGTGGGACAGCTGCAGGATGTTGTGGGAAAGATTGGGAAGCAGAGCAAAGAACTGGAGGAAGTCTGATGATTTTTTAAAGGATGCTTGAGGCCTCTAAGCCACAGTCAGAGCTGGGGTGTAATGACATCATCCATCCACCAGGTGGAGACGACGCGCAATATAATTGTGCCAAGACTAGTACAATTACATTAACATACAAGTGGCATGATCAGTCCAGCTTCAAAGCATTACGTTTCTAATAAGCAAATTTTCCTTGTCTGTTTAAAATGAGGTCCAGCTCTTCCCTCCTCAAAGTCATCAAGTTTTCACATTTACGATTCAATTCCTTTGATGTTCGATACAGTCTGATCTGCATCAGATTAGTCCAAATTTCCCACAGGCCTGAATCGATGTCTCCACAGCCTGGCTGGCTTTACACTTGAACATCAAGTTTATGTTGTTTGAAAAGATCTTTAAAAGTCTAAGAGGATGAAATTGTCAAGTTCACATTGGGTTGTACAGTGCATCATACCCCTGTAGAGAAGGGCCCAAAGTCTCTGTATCTTTAAATACACTATTTTTACAAGATTTTTAAATGTCAATATGGAAATGTAACAGTACAAATAAATGAAATTAGTTCACATAATTGTTCAAATTATAACTGTAAATAACAATAAAAAGATTTTTTTGCACAGCGGTGCTGTCTTGTGCATGAAAACAAAATTGTCTTGTGCATGGGACAAAATTAATATGTTAGCCTGTTTTTCCAGGTAAAGTCGTTTTTGTTATTTACTTTTTTAATGTTGCATAATGTACAGAATATTCTGTGATAATATAACCTTGATATCTTTAATGTTAACTATGTCATATTGAAATTAATGATCAAACTTTGATACTTCTAATCTCATAATTAGATTGAGACTTAGCCTGGATTTCATAGACAGGATCACATATATGGTAAAATATTAAGTGATATAACAGTAACATCAACCTTTATTAAAAAAACTGCAGTGTTAAAATACAGTATTAGAATTGTCTGTCTTCTATTTTTTTCTGTAAAACATCCTTAAAACAATAAATAAATTTACCTATATATTTACCAATAAATTTAAACCAATAAAGACCCTACAAGACCCCTTGCTCAATTGAAATGGTCTTGTTTTATAAAAAATTGGTCGTTTACATATTTTTTTATGTGTAAATATGGTAGTTTATGCTTAAAGTAAGAAAAAAGGGAACAGGGAACATGCACTTATGTTTAATAAACATTGGCTAGAAACATGTCTTAAAACAGTAAAATGTTGTTTCAAGAAATGTTGCACAATACAATTCTCGACAATAAGAATATGGCCTCTCATGTGAAACTGCACAAAAACATTTTTAATATCCTGTACATCATTTTTTTTCTGTCCAAGGAGGAAATCCCAAAGGATGCTATTCATATGTAAAAATAAATCATAGCGTGGACAGTGGAGAATGTAGATTTGCTGGAGGGCATGCATTAAAACAAGGTCTGAGAGACATGCATGAGACAGTGAAAGATTGACTGGTGCGAGGAATGGGTGTAGTAGAGAAGGGAGGGCCAGTACAACCTGTCCGGCTCCATGTCTGTGTCTTTCATCACTCATTAAAGGCGTATTCAGAGCAGCTGGGGCCATCCACGAAACGTCATGCTGGACGGTGGCGTCACGGTCCAGACAGACTGGCCTCAATCCCCCCCTGCCAAGTCAGATTACTGGGGTCTTCCAATAAAGACCCCTTATCTCCACACACCCACAGCAGTAACAAGCTGGAGTCAAAAAGCCCAGCCTGAGCCTCAAGATACTGAGGTGATGAGTTATTAGAGAATGGCAGAGTGGAACCAAGCTAAATTTAATAAGGTAATGCTGAGATCTATTGATTAAGACAGACTGACTGCATTTGCACGCACCGAAACCCATCATTCGTACCCTGCTTTGCTTTGTCACATGGTGGTGAAAGATTGCATTTTAGTTTGTTACCCTTGACCTACTTGTGCAGGTCAACAAAAGAGCTTTATGTTACAACTTGACATTTGACAGCCAGCTTTCAGTGTGTTTCTAATAGCATTCAGAAATCTTGCGTGACAAAATTGCATTCATTTTATTTTGCAGCGAAGTTCTAAAAGTTTAGTGGTCATTTAATTTCTGGACCAAACTCCTAACAACATCAGAAAGTACCGCAGCGAAGAATAAATAAAATATGCGCTTCTGCCTTGAGAACGCCCCCCCCCCCCCCCCCCCCCGACCATGGCTACGAAAGAGCATCTCCACCAGAGGCAAACATGCTCGAGCGTATGATGTTCAAAGCTTTTTTTTAAAATCCTCTAGTGGTACATATGGGGAAAGAAAAAAGACTAAATCGGTTTCATTTCACTCTGCGATCACCAAAAAACTAAAGTAATTAAATGAAACTCTAGTTTCCTTTCTAGTTCATGAATAACCGGATTATTTGGGTGAGGATTCGTAAGACATGCGTTCCATCTTAAATCGGCCGCATTAAAACTTTAATGTTTTTAAGGGAAGGTCAGACTGTGAGAAACATCATTACAGCTGAATGGCTTATGTAGGCAATCAATAGAGAGTCTTGAAGGCCCGCTTGACACAGCAAATCTACTCCATGCTGTCAGAATAAATCAATTCTGCATACAGATTATCCATGTTTAAATCCAGATACATATAGATAGAGTACAACATTTATTTTCCACACAATTATGCATTTGGATACCTGCAATATTCCCAAATATGACAATAAAATGAGGCTACATAATCCAAAGTGTAATTGTGTAAAGTAGTTGAGTTGCTGTTAAATTCTTCTACAGAGCACAACTCACTTTATGTCCCTATTGCATTACATCATACTTTGGTGAAGATATTTCTAACTTTGGAGCTTTTAAAATCATTTGATGCAAGGCTTCAAAGTTACATGAAACGAAACCCCATGACGTACAATTGATTTCTGTAAAAGAGGGGTAAAGTATCATATCTGATCTAAAAAATAGTCTGTCTTTGATCAAAACAGCATATCCAGGTTGTTTACTTAAGGTATGTATGATATGCTTATATCTGAGGACTTTATTACTTTAATGCATTTAGGGCTGGTGTTTTGCGATAAAAATAAAAACCTTGGGAACAGAATATCACTGGCTTTTACTTGAGTTAGTAAGCAAACACATAGCAACACCCTAGCAACCACTTATGCTCTGAAAACTACATATTCCCATAGCTCTTTTGAGTTTTAACTGGGTCAGTATGCAACAACCAATAACACCATGGTAACCGTATAGCAACAGTGTAAAAAGTAACAGTATATAGCAGTAACCTTACTAGGTGCATAGCAACACCCTGGCAACCACCCACAACACCTTAGTATCATGTGGGAACATTTTCTAATTTTCTTCAGGAAATGTAAAAAATTTTCAAAGTCAAATAACGTCTCTTGCATCAGCACTTGTAAAGTTGTAAGATATTCAAGGCCTCCCAGGCAGCTTTTTAATCCCTGAAAAATCTGGGTGAGGAGCATTTCCACAGTGTGCCCATCCCTTGGCCTTCTGGCCACGAGCAACAGGAGCGGATTGTGGGGGGGAGAGCAGTCTTGGCATATTCTGGGGGACAGCTGGTGACAGACTGTTTGTTCTTCTTTAGAACGACAGCTCGGCACAGTCAGGGAGAGGTCACCTTTTCCACGCCTCTGTGGGCTCTGAGAAGCCTGAGATTGAGTCTTTGTATGTCCTACGTTCTACTAAATATAACATATTGGCACCAGGTAGTAAAAGACAGGCAGAGATGCCCTGATCTTTAGTAGTTTGTGCAAACACTGGATAAAACATCGGATGAGGAGATGTCTCATCCGGAGACATTGTAAGAGGATTAGGAAATATTTAGTTTTTTTGCAAAATACGATGATAATATATATACATTTGTGCTTTGCTTGAAAGTGCAGCATAGCTTGTCACCAACATATGTTGTGTTTGGATGTTCTCCAGCTTCAGATGCTGGCGTCTCCATTAGACTTTTCAACTACAGGTAGTTTAGCCAACTAGACCACCTTGATCAGTCAGTTTCAGGGTCATTTTCAAGAAGCCATGCCATCTGTGTGTCTTTGTGTGGTCTTATAACTTACTATTGAACGAATTATCAAACTTTTATTCACAAGATTTGGAAATGTGTTTAAAAATCCATGTTTGGAAATAGAGATGTCATTAGGGTTAGTTTTAATTATAATGTGTAATTTATTACACTGTCTGAAAAATGCTACCAGAATTTAATTATTTATTTAAAAAATAAGTAGGCCTATAAGAATTCAATACTTACTGTAAAGGGTTTAATTATTTAGCACATATGGGTCAATAACAATTAATATTTGGTATTTGTTGGTATTTTCAAAGCTGTGATCAGATATTCTGAAAAACTTATTTTTGTTGATCACAAATCAGATAATCACAGGTTAGATCCCTACTCTGTAAAAAAAAATCCAACTTCAGAATGTTCTTTTAACAATAAAGTAATAAAATAACTTTAACGAAGATTATTTAGTAGGAAGGACAAATGTATTTTTGTATATACTGTATGAGATTAGTCCTCAACAGGACACAAATATTTGTTTTTGGCATGTACAGTTATGTGGGTAGTATTGTCAAAAAGGATGTTTTTATGCTGTTGTTGTCACTTTTAGTTGCCTGTTGTATTTAGATTTGTTTTTAATGAATAATGTTAATTGTCACCATCATTGAGGTTTGCCTTCAGTGTTGTGCATGGCAAGTGCACTCAGCATGAACCGTTTAATTAGTTGCTTGACCAATGTTATGATTTCTCTTACGTAGAAAATAAAGCACAACAAATTTCAAGTTTTTAATAAAAATGAGTCTTAATTTCCTTAGTTAAGTAAACTCAGAAATCTACTTATTAAATTGAAATTAAATTAAAACTAAAATTGCCTGATTATTTTATGGTGGTTCAGCTGATTTTTTTTGGTCGTAGTGAAGTTAAAACACATGTGACAGTATGGTGAACCACTTGGCCTAAAAGTTGAGTACACATAAAAATGTCTTGCTGCATCAACCTTAGATTTTTTTGACAGTGATATGGTCCGCTGTTATGGCTCTGGTATTTTGGGTCTGAATAGGGATAATTTAGCCTGACCTCAGTATGAATTTGTACGAAGTGAATCATACAAAAATGTAGAAATAAAGCAATAACAAGGCCCCACCCCTAAACCTAATCATCATTGGCATGCAAGCAAATCATATCAAAAGGTACGAATGTGATTGTACAAATTCAAATAAACTATCCACTCTATAAAATGGTTATGAATTGCCATGATATTTTGTTAGACATTTTAATTTCTTGAACATTTGTAACTTTTTTTAAATAAAATGTCTGGCTAGACCAACACCACGCCATGTCAGCTAGAACAAAATAGACAAAAAAACGAAAACAAATACCATAAAATTCAGTGAAATCTTTTCAGGGATGTGAATACACACACTTCTACCCATCACCACAATACCGGGACAGCCCGAGTCTGTAAAGCAGCAGTAATGGGCAGCTCTAAGGAGGTGCGGGGCTCTATTTTTTGTTACTCGTTGAGGGGGGTACTGAGTAATATCCTGCTGCACAATTATCCTCCTTCAGACTTAACAAAGAACCCTTAATGACAACCCTACTGGCACCATTCCAACTCAAGAGTGTACAAAGCAGGACAAGGCGTAGGTACGGGGAGGGGGACCACAAATCTCTGTCTAAACATTAGCAAAACACGTGCTTCATTTATCTTCGCTTTATCATCGCTTAAGACAATAATAGTTTGGTTGCGGTAATGTATTTAGTGTGAATATACACAATTGTATGTGTGATAGAATGAGGCATGTTGGACGGGGTAGGATCTGTGTTACAATTAAGGTGGTAGTCTGTTACTTACTGTTAACTGTGAGAATTCTTTAGGCAGAACATCAAAAGAAAACTATCCCTTGAGGTCAGACTGCCAAGCTACTGTAATTAAAATACCATTCCAAGAGCAAGATGCTTGGAAAAGAGGTGTGATTTGCATAATTTAATATTGTACTGCCAAAATGTTTCTTTGCAGCTCAGCATTTTTGGGAATTTGTGACTGTGTATTTAATTTGTTTTGGGTCATGCTCGGAGTTGTACTGTAGACATGATATTTTTGCTTTAGGATTAATAAATACATGGCTTAAGCCTGTCTGTGAAATTTGAATTTTATCTCCACATGTTGAAATACTATTAAATCCACCTCATAGAAACATAATAAATGTTAAAGGTTTGAGTTTGAATGATTTTGCATTTAAAATGGTTTTCATCAAACACTTTGCATATTCTGCTTTTATTATTAAGAAACACTCACCGCCTGGATCCAAGCCATTAATGATGAAAGCAGAGCAGGTTAAGCAAAAAATGTCATATATGTCCCTAAATCTCAGTCTCCCAATTAATAATTTCTCATTCTCACACGCTAGACTCTACATGTAAATGCATTGAGGTCAAAGACCTGTCATTTTGATACCTTTAAAAAAACATTTATGTCATCACTGCAATGCCTTCAGGCCAATACCATCTGTAGAATTATGGCACTGGCATCTAATGGGAGCAATTTCAGGACCAGCCCTACATAAGAATGAGATTATTAACAGCCAATAGCATCTGAACTATGTGATTTGGTTTAAGGCCAAAAACTACAGAAAAAGTTGACCAGGTGGTACTCTGATATAAACCACAGCAATGTACAGAAAATTAAAAACACTGCATGTTCAATCATGTTATAACTGAGTACACTGTGAAACATTGTATGCTGATAAAAAAATACATTTATTAATTTTGTGAGGTTTTAAAAAATGGAGTAAAAGACTTATATACATTGTCTAAAACCAAGTATAAATCACTTTTCTTATGTATTTTAGTTTAATTTTTTTTTTAGTGGGCTACTGGAGAAAGAAATGTAAGAATACTATATTGTGCTTTAAAGAGGCAAACAGTATTAACATCTGCTCTGACATGGGTGATGTCATTGAACAGCTTTTCAGACACAGATAGATTGTGTTAGACATCATTCTTTTAACACAGCACATATTATATATCAGTAATCTGATTCATGTCACGTTCTGCTCAACTGCCTCGGGTTACACGCGTTTTAAGAAATATAGTCTTCTACTTTTTACCAGCAAGTGTAATTAAGACAGTAATCGAAGTAACACTTCTGCTAATTTTTGTCTATACACATCAAGTTAGTACCTTTTGCATCGCTATGCAAAATGAACGAATGTACATATTAACTTAGTTTGCACAGACAAGGTTAATTGGAAATTATATTTTATTTTTTGTATTTAAACATTGTTAGGAATTGTTTTTGAAACAATTATTTTGAAACATTTAAGCAATGTTTTTCCCTACAGACTGTATTGTGCATGACTGTGAGGATTTGAATTGAATTGATTTGATTTCTTGTGTTGGATCTTTTAGAAATGTGTTTGTTTATATTTGTATTTAAATATGCCTGATAATTTGAGGATGAGTATAAGATAGGGTAAAAAATGATTATAAAATAGTTTATTAAAATAGTATTATGGAAAATGTAAAAAATGATTTGTGTTATTTCACAAAACTAACAATATTCCTGTTGTGTGACTGTTGAATTTGTAATACTTTTAAGTAAGTTCCTCTTCCTGGCATTTCATTTCAAATTCCAAGCCAACATCCTGCACCCTGTAAAATAACAGTGCCAAAAAAGCAGTTACCAAGGGATTTCATTCATGTTTTAGAAAGAAATAGTTGGCTTCCCAATAGCACCATTTTTCTTACCTTTTTATTCCACTAAAAATTGTATTCCACCCTTTGTTCCACAGTTGATATTGAATTTTATTCACGAATAGATTTAAAGCCATTAAAGACCTTTTATTTTTAATAGTGTGAGGGGTGTGACAAATTCAAAACCATATGAATTGAAAGAGAGCCCATTCTTATTTCACAATAGTCCAAATCTGACCCTGATGTATGTGGACAAGAGATCCTCTGTATGCAAAGCTGAGCTAACGTATGTCAGATAAAACACAGTTTGAAGGAAATTCATTATCTCCTCACTATGTTAATGTTAAGACTGTGAATTGCCCTAGCTAATGGAAGTCTTTATCACATTATGAGTCTGGAAAGCCATCAAGCCTCACGTTAGTAATTTATGATTTATCTTACACGTGAGTTTGCCCCAAAGCAAATATCTAATGGAAGTGTCTGAGGCCCCCCTTGGACCGCATATGGCCTCCCACCCCCAACAAAATGTCATTTTCTGAAACGCTGCCTCATTTTGGCAAAGCTCTTATCAAATAAGAGCACAAGACAAATCTGTGACTGCTAGCTGTGCTTTTTGAATGCAGCAGTCACGTGACTGATTATGTCGATCTCCTGAAAATACGAGTCATTCTGCCCCTATTGTGCAGGAACATGTCTCATTCAGACAGCAAATGCTTTCCACAAAGGAGAGATTGTATACAGGGACTTTTCCGCTTGTAACATGTTCCCCACCTACAAAAATCAAGTATTAACATATCAGACAGAAGTCTTTAATGGTTGATCAAAAGACAAGCTTGCAGTTGGTCTGCAGAATAAAGACAAATATGACTTCTTTTGTGCTTCTTTTCCATTCAAAGCCGAACACAGCTGGTTGCATGAGACTTTCAAAGATTCTGTATAGACCTGCATTAAAAGATAGCCAAAACCAAAGTCATATCAAGAACCACAATATCATACAGACTCAAGGGAGATTTTTTTTTACCTACGTTAGTGGGTAACCACTCACAACATCCTAGCAAACACCCGCAATACTGCAACTGCATAGCCCTGTTATCTCATGGCATCAAAACAACACCATATCATCAATCTGGCAACCCACAACAAACAAGTTTTATACCTTTGAGTTTTATCTCTAGAGCTTTTATCTTAAAGCAATCAAAAATCTGATTTCCTATCGTTTGTTTACAGTATTATGCAGTGCCGTCAAAATAAATATTTAAAGTATTTCCACATTTCCGTGGTTCTAAAAATCAAAAAATTTTGACAGCTGTTGTCTGTCTGTGTCTCTCCTCCATTCTCTCTCTCTCTCGTCTCCACCCATACCAGCTGCTCCTCTCTTATGGGCTACCATGTGAAACTGGCATAAACTATCCAGAAATCACTCCACCATTTTTTTTTTGCCAGACAACCCCCATAGCCCTGACTGTCTCCACTGCACTAAAAAGATATCAAATCATATGCCCTTACAGAATCACACAATAAAAAAAATCAGTTGGGTAAAATATGTAAGCAATGCACAAATTGTATGCTTTAATGTCCTCAAGTGAAGGTTGATGTTCCAAGACTGTACTACAACTCCCTGACAAAAGCTTTTTTGCACATGCTGCCATGGTGATACCATGTTTTGGTCCCGTCCCATAGTATTACTACATTAAGGTACTTTTAAGCAGCATGTACTCGGAGAAAGAAGTTTAATTGCTCAGGAGATTAATGGAGCAATTGATTTTCAATTATTTTCAAATGATGATTCAATTATATTTGTATCAAGCTGTGAAATTAATATGCACAGCATAGTTTATGTAATTTAGCATAAACAATTTAATATAAGATGTTCATATTGGATTCTCTGGCTTTTGGTTGCAAACTTATTTAGTCAAATCTGGGTACATCTTAAGACATTGATCTATTGTGCCACCTTAGAGACTAAAAAAGTGGTTCTTTACTCATAATCATAGGGGAAGTCATTTATCTTTATCTTTACTTTAAAAAATGCTGGGTTATTTTCAACCCACGGTTGGGCAACAAGGAACAAACCCAGTCGTCGGGTTATAAATTAACCTATGCTGGGTTTCTAGGTTAAGATAACCTAGATAGGTTGTCTCCTAATATTTGTACTTTGGATAAAACCGTCAGCTAAATGCCTAAATGTAAATGTAAAGATAACTCAACAGTTTCGTTTGTCCATTTTGACCTAACCATGAGTTAAATATAACCAAGTATTTTTTTACATTTTTAAATATCTTTAAAAAATACAAAATTATTACCAGGATAATTTAAGATCATTACTAAAGTTATAATCATATGATAATTATGATTATCATTTTGCTTAATAATTTATTGTCTGTTGGTATGTTTGCCGTGAGCAGCGTTGGAAGAACCGTCTCACTGTGCCTGTTTGATATGCAGCCAACCAAATTCTCCATCTGTAGTTTTTGTCTCAGTCATTGGCCTGGTCTTATTTCAGTAGTCTGAATTGTCACTGAGCTCGGTCAGTATTCTGAATGAGATTGAGTTTGTAGAGGTGCAGTTCACGAGAGCCAAAGCACAGCGTGCTAATGACCGTAATAGCCTGCAGGCCTCTGTGCAGCACTTACAGCAATCATCGCTGTCACGCAGTACTTCATGGACTGTAATATTAGCCATATTTGTTTGCTGAATTTGTATCTCCTGGGCTTTATGGCAGACCATGTCCCTGAACAGCTGAGCTCTAATTGCTTTTCTCGCTTGATGCTCGCGGCCCGTGATGGAGGGAGAATTCTGCTGATTTTGTTACCAATGTCAAGTGGGGAAATAGGGGACCATGTCTCCAGCATCTCAGAGGAACTCATGGGTTGACCTGTGCCTGCAGCTGATTCCGGTTTCATTAAGCGAAGGGGTGCAGTGAGCGTGTGTACTACTACTCAGATGTGAAGGGTCACTTACTCTATTATTTAATATTTTTTACGTGATTAAAATGAATCATAATTTTTTGATTCTGTATATTAGTTTCTTTACAGTAGCAATTGTTTACCTAAAATTTGCAGTAGTGTTCTCTTGGCATTTT
The DNA here is from genome assembly GCA_019155185.1 of Beaufortia kweichowensis. Classification (NCBI taxonomy): domain Eukaryota; kingdom Metazoa; phylum Chordata; class Actinopteri; order Cypriniformes; family Gastromyzontidae; genus Beaufortia; species Beaufortia kweichowensis. The sequence continues at coordinate 3,138,238 of CM032795.1, read as the reverse complement.
GTCATCCAGTTTCCATCCAGTCTGACCCTGAGATGCTTTGTAAACAGTATTGAAGGAGTTCTTATTGGCTGATGTTTCTTTACGATTTTTAAATTCAACTTTGGCACGTTACTTCCTTTCACTTTATTTTGTTCACCTATCATACAAAAAAACAGGACTAAAAGTCCCATAGACTTACATTAAAAGGGGGACCCAAGCCATATGCAATGGCCAGAACACCTAACAACTACAAATCAACGCTATGGCAACCTCCAACAATGTTTTGTACAGACAAGCCCCACTTACCTCATCTTCAAAAATTCATTAGTCATGGAGGAGGTTGTATCTTTTGTTGCTGGAAGGAAGGAATATTAATGTCTATATCACTATAACAAATTTTGAGTAATCAAGCATGGCCCTCCTCTTGTACCACATCATCCCAGAAAACAGATTTGAATGAGTCTATTGAGTGTTCTTTCAAACCATTTCCACCCCTTCAAGTGTGATTAAAAGGCACCAATACTACTGTTTAATACTTCATACGACCCCTAAGTAGCCACCTGGGTCCCTCCAATGTCCCTCCAAGACACCCCCAAACACTCACATCTCACCATTATAAATGCCCCACCCCTTTTCTTTACCTCTGCCACATTCAACCAATCAGATACGTGCATGTCAGTGCTGGCCCTCCACAGTGATTTATTTGCCAAAAACAGCCTCTTTAGGGACCGCTATGGCAATGACTGAAACAAGAGGTCAACCAAGATGTCAATGTCATGTCCTTCAAAAAATTTCTTTCCATCCTAACACACACACACATATAAAACGTACACTCCTACACACCAAAACCTCAAGGGACCACCTTAGACCCCTAAGCAAACAGTCATAATATATAGATATATATTGGGATGCACTTGTGAGGTCACAAGAGACGAGTTTGACACTGCCAATAAAGCGTTTGCTGCAAGTTGAGAGCAGAAACAGAAAATGCCAGAGGAAGATTTAAGTCAGTGTAGTTGAAACATGAAAGAAATAATTGCATATTGTTTGGTAATATTTAATACTGGTATGTGAAAGAGTAAAACTATGTCACATGCTTAATTCAGCAAGTGAAAATCATCAATTGCTCACATTTTCCCCAACTACATTCTTACAACTTAACAAACCACAAAACAGTAAATACAATCCTCGCTAATCCATAAAAGCTAGACAATGCCAAAGTAACCTTTCATACCCAGAAGGTTACAGAAAGGGGGTTGGGTAGGGTGGCTTCTCTTCTGTCTTGGTCAAACTCTCATATTTCATCTTAACATTTGGCCGGGATGAGTCTGACACCCCTGTTGTGACACACACTGCCCCTCAGCCTGTGAAACTGGAGCTGTTATGCATGACAGTCGCTGTCCTGCCTCATGAGGTGGAGAATAGCCAGTCTAATCACATTAACCCACAATCATTAGGTTTTATCTGCTTATATGTTAAGTGTCGGGGGTAATAAGGTTGTAAATGGTTTCAGTGATGACTTGCTCTAGTGCAATGGCAAATGCTTAGATCTGTTATTATTATTATTGTATTTAAGAATTATTATTTTACAACTAAAATTAGCATCAGACATTAGAGGACAAAAGAAGCAACAATGCAGACTTGAAAAGAACAACAAGAGGAAAATGGAATATTTTTGTGTTGGTGTCATTGAGAAATGATAGCAGTAGGTGTGATGATAGCCTGAAGGGGTGGTGTTGGGTGACTGTATACCCAGGTGGGGATTGCAGGTGCTGGTGGGCATGGAATCTGGTCTTTGTGAGGTGAATACTTAGATTCCAGACACACACACACTGTGTCATTACCATAACTGCTGCACAGGGGGTCTCACTCAACCACATACATATTCCTAGATAATCATTACTAGATAAAAAGTAATGCATGAGTTACGATTAATAGACAGTGATAAACCAGAAAGAATGTTGTAGGAATTTCTTTCTCTTGAATTTTTTTAACAGCTGTTTTTGGTAGATTTAAAGGGAAAATGTTAAAAAAAAGAAAATTATGCCATTATTTACACAACCCTCAAAATATCTTTCTTTATTCTTTGGAGAATCAGCAATGTTTTTCAAGCTGTTTCTTTCTATTAAACTTAAGTAGACAGCGAAAAGTGCCTTTTAAAACTTAACTTTACAGAATTCTTTGCCCTCCATCATAGCTCTTAAATCTTATTCGGGATAGTGGACCTTCAAACCTATGTTGTAATCAGTCACGGAGATGCTAGAATCAATGACATTTGATGTTACTGACATCAACCTGTTGTGACATCCCTTACAAAGCATATGTTTATTCAAGTGTGCTATTAGTGCACTTTTTTAAAACTAAAAATAAGAAATTTTACACATGTGTGTTACATTAGAAAAATATCCACAATCTGCAGTGTTGCACATTGGGAATAGGACAGAAAGGATATTTAGGCTATTCAGCCTTTTTTATTTGATTGCATTATGTGCAAAGCACACAAAATATGTAAATGTCAAGGCATTATATAACAAAATCTTGTATGTACTTTATGTAATTTTTTTGTTGAACAGTATTGGTGTAAAACATGAAATTAAAAAAACTTTCTATGATTCACTGGTGTGCAAATTCCATCTATTTAACATCAGTAAACTTTGCCTGGGTAAGTAAGCGATGTATCTCATGTTTTACACCAATACTGTACAACTAAAATCTTACATAAGGTACATACAAGATTTTGTTATATAATGCCTTGACATTTACACATTTCGTGTGCTTTGCACATAATGCAATCAAATAAAAAAGGCTAAATAGCCTAAATATCCTTTCTGTCCTATTCCCAATGTGCAACACTGCAGATTGTGGATATTTTTTTTAACAGTTAATTATTAGTAGAGCTTTCTAAGATATGAAGTTTGGGACACATTCAAATCGTGCAGTGTTGTGGCACCTCCAAGAACAGGATTGGGAAACGCTGTTTTATAGTCATGCTATAACATGATAATCCTGCATGCTGGCCAACATTATCTGTTTTGCAGGAGAGAAACAAGTTTGAGAAAATGTTTTTTCCAAGTTTTCCAAACGAGCTTTATATAAGACTTGTAGCTTCACTGTCATCTGACTCGAAATTGATCCCAATTTACAGGTTCACGTTAGTTTAAAGAAAATTTGTTTGTTTTCATCATCTTCTTAGCTAATGTCATCAAGCTCCAACCAGTTTGTGACATTTAACATGCGTGTGGACTAGAAGACATAGTGACTCCTGTCCTCCAATGTGTGTGATTGTTTATAGTGCTTTTTCTGCATAGCAGCCCATCTACCAGTATGAAACATACAGATGGGTGAGATAGACTAACCGAGAAAGAAATGTGCAATACAAAAGAAAAATAAAGGATGCGTGAAGATTTGGTAGTGTTTGAAGGAAGGAGGGCGTTGTGGACAAGATGATGGTGCAGAGAGGAAAGTGGGGGTGAGAGAAACAGAGATCTGACTCTGAGTCAACATCAAAGCTTCACGATTCTCTTTTTTGCCCTCTTTGGTCATATATGATTTCCCTCAGCTTCCTCAAAGCGTACTTATAAGACTTAAGAGTCTGTGCTGGAAGTCCCTCAATAATACTGACCTGAATTTCCTTCACTGCTAGCTTTTATTGTAATTACAGCTCAAGTGCACTCAAAGTTTTAAAAATATAGAAAAGTAAAATATGGTAAAAAATTATGCATTATTTAATGATAATCTTCCCCTGTACCCTAGTTTTTAAAATCCAGTTTGTACTTGTGCATGTTCGTATATATGTAAACGTATGTGCTATGCTTAATGTAAATGATGTCATTGGTTATGTGGGTATTTTAACCAACAACAACATTACAAGGTTCAATATGTGGACATGTAATTGATATCTGAGAGATTTTCTTCAAAAAATGCTGCATATGGCTTTAAAAGTAGTCCAGACTACTTTATTGTTTTGTTGTTGTTGGAGCTCAATAGCCTCAGTAAGAGACACATGAAATGATATATTGCAAGATGTTTGGTAAGACAGCTGGAGTAACAGCCCTCCTGTCATTCTCGCCACATACACAAACACATTTACTTAGCTGTCTAAATAGACCCTTTCATAGACTTCTTTTGTTTTTATACACAAAAACAAACCAAAACAGAAAACATTTAGCATGTTTACAACAAAACAAAAACTTTTACTGTCATTGTGGGGTTGTTTGTTGGGAAACCTGTATATATATACACACACAGACACACACCCAACAGCTAATATCAGAAAGGATAGCTGAATGGTGATAACAGTTGAGATTGTTAACAACCTGCGAGCTGATACACTGGTGTTTTCAGAAACTCTAACAACTCAACCATCCACACCACCTTCCAAAACAATGTGAAACAAGCCCTCAGTGGCTTTAAGGTGTGCGTGTGAAAAAGATTTTGTATTGAAATACTACAACCTAACAAATGTTGCATGGCTTTGGTTGTTCTGAAACCATCATACAAAACAAACAGAAATATAATAGAATAAATTTAGAAGAAAACGCACCTGGGGCTTGTAATAAAAGTGTGGCGGTAAAAGAGAGTATAATACCACAGATATATTGCATGGCACTGATTGTAATGTACTATTGTATTTACATAATGTATATCCAAAGTTCCAATGGCCAAAAAACAAAGAATAAATATCCAAAAAATAAATGTCCAAAAAAACATATTAACCTGTTGACAATTACATAAATATTAAAATAAAAATACCAATTATTTAAAAAATGAAAAAGATTAAAATATCTAAAATCGAAAAAAATGTTAGTGCATACTGTGCATTTTCACACGTATGCTCTTTGTGCATTGACAGTTGTCAGGTTAACATTACAAAATAATAATAAAAGACATTATACCAGAAACAAATGGTTTTTAAGCAGGGTGGAGACCATGTATGTGAATATTGTAAAATTCTTTGCAAGCACAATAGGAACAGACTGGGAGCATTAGTGCAACTCGACTCTCTCTCTCTCTCTCTCTCTCTCTCTCTCTCTCGATCTCTCTCTCTCTCTCCTCTCTCTGCTCCTGCAGTGCGCTTCATTCACGCGCTGGATAGAGATCGCTTCAGAAACATGGCTCTGCCGAACACCCCTCTTTTACTGTTTGCTTTTAAGCTGTGCGCTTTTTCATGGCCGGGTAAGAGCATTTTAGCTGTTTTTTCATGCGTTGGTGTTTTTGTGGTGTTTTAATTCTGTCAGAAACTTTTCGGAGCAGCGCGTTTCTCGCGCGCGCGTTTGAATGGGATGCACGCGGGTGTGTGGGGATGCTGCTGTCTCTCACACTGTCTGAGAGAAAAATATTATTTGTTTACAATTATTTTGACTAAAACATACTTTTCTTCTTTTCATCTTTTGCGTTTGTTTATGTATAACATCTTTAGTTTTTCAAAACACACTGCACGTGCGGAACAAAACAAATACTTTCAACGTGTAAGGCGGAGAAAATATCTTGCCAATTGAAAAGACTCTTTTTGTACACAAGGCAATGCCACATTATGCATTCACATATTTTTAAACTTTATACTTTTAATTTTCAGCTTAAACTGTAAAATCTGGCATTACATGTGCCTCCCTTGCAATGCTGCAGGTGGACCAAATTACCTCCAGCAGTTGTTTTGGTATTCTGAATTGCCATTCCTCCTGTTTTTATCTAGTAACAAAGCAAATGTTTATTTAACAATGTATGCAATTGTTTTAATCTTAACAGATTCATAATTAGCCAATTTGCAGTCTCCTCTGGGTACGTTTCTATGTCTAGACTACTACAGATCATGGGGTTGGTGATAAATGCAAGCTTTGTGTCTCTGTTCAGATACAGATCTGTGAAACTCTCTCAGAAATGTGATGATATGAGAGATTGAGAGAAGGATAGCGCTTTTCACAATGTGAAAAATTCTGTAATCATAGCTTTATTGTACTTGCTTTAAACATCACTGAGTATGATTTCTTCTGTATAATATGCCCTGTCTGGCTCATTTTGGGGTAAACAGTCTTGTTATTTAACTTGAGCTTTAGCACGATTATTAAACTAACCCTTCACTTGAAAGAACAAAGCATGGACCCCCACTGCATAATCCTATCCTTGTCCATCTATATCTAGCATCTATATCTACTTTTTTTTACAAACCAGTGCACACTTTTCTCTTTTACTATTTTCTACCAGTTTATCTTGCGTACTGGTATCTTGTAATGCAGGCTCCTGCATAGAAGGGTCCTAACAAGCCCCTGTTTATTCCCTGCGGTTCACCTTGTGTTAATGAGGTCTTCTCCACTCCCCCAGCAGATGAACCCAAAGCTGTCTGTTCTGGGATTATTGACTGTACACCCCGTTAGATAACAGCCCCTATGATTAAGAGGGGTCACCTTGCTCGCTTTACTTGTGCGTTTGTGTCTGAGTTGACATTGAGAGTGTCAACATTACAAATTATATGGACTGTGATGTGGACAGAGAGTTGAGTTAGTGTCACAAGTTATTCTGTATTTTGTCAAGGATTCACATGAAATGATTATGCAGATGTATTTGCAGACATACAATATTATGCAGAATTTGATGGAATATAGATCAGGAATAACAAATAATCTTTGGAGAGTGTCATTTGTGCAAGTCACCAGCTTGTCCTACTTTTACACCTGGGCAATTCCAGTGTTATGGACATGACATTTTCACTCAAAACTTGAAATATATATTCTCACAGAATGTATTTATTACCAAATAATCTATTTATATTTTACAAAAAATGTGCCTAATTATGATGAATATGGACTTACTAATGTGACAATTTTGAAAACAGCACTTTACATGACTTTGAAAAATCATGCTTTGAACAAAATAAATGCTTTGAAAACTATGAGAGAGACCTCACATGAGTATTTAAACCAACATATGGTGAAAACCTTGGTATGGTTGACATTTGCATGGAATTGCTCACCTGTAACATTCCAATTACTAATAATTATTTTTTTTATTAACTATATATGATAATAATAGGAGCAGTATTAAATAAATTATATTATCTAAATGAATCATATACAACATATAGAACAATAAGATATGTCTTAATTTCCCCATCCTGTCAATCAAACGTCCAAACCAGATTGTGAGTCCAAAGTCCCATAAGGCATCTGCCCAAAATCTGCATTTTTAGCACAGATTGTTACTCTCCTTTCATTCTTTCCTCAAGTTCAAGATCATATGAGCGGCATTGTGTGCCAAAGATGCCAAGCGTTGGACTTCCTGCTTCCCATAGCAGCCCATGACCCAGACTGAAGGCGATACAATTAAGTGGCTGTTCATGCTTTGAGGAGGGCTTTATGCCTACAATCTTGTGTTCAGTGCCTGTCTATCAGTCTGGACAGTGAATGTCATGTAAGACTTGTCCTGCATGGAGATAACCTGCATTGTTGTGCAGTCCCAGTGAGCAACAATATGTGGATTTAATTAAGGTTGAGACCCTAACATCATTGGGTTAAAAATGTTCTTATTTGCAAATGAGTATTGTTAATCATTCATAACTTTGTGTAGTGGCCACAATGCATTAGGAAACATCAGAGTCATGCATATTGCATATTGATGAGTATTTGTAAGTATGATGTCTGGTCTGAAGTTTACTGATGGGATGTTTTTTTTTTTGAGGTAATCTTCTGAACTCATCTTCTAATCCCATGATACGCTGCCTTTAATGGCTCTTAACCAGCAGGGGGCAGCAAGAAGGAAATTAACTGGATAAAACTAATCTTTTAATTTGTGGTGTTGATTGTAAACATGTTTAATGCATTGTGTTCACAGAATGTCCAGGGCCTAACATTTTTTGAGTTTCAGATTTTTAAGGATGGTGGTGGTTGGGGGGATTCTTCCCTTAGGAGACCTACATGGGGGGATTTATTAACATAAATTTGCCAGTTTACGGGAGATGAAGCTCACCAATACAAATGAGCATGGCTGAAAAATTTGACATCAGAAGATTTCTTAAATGAGAGCTCCTTGTTATGTTGTATTTTTAATGGGTATATCTGAAGTGGTTATATCCTAATGCAATTGGGTAGCAGTGATGAAAAAAAGATTAGCAATGCATATCAAAACTTCACAAATACCCGCTTTACTGCTTGTCTATTTTAGAATAAGAAATTCTAATTAAAAACCTGGTGGAAACTTGGTAACTTGTTATAGCACTATTTGTGTTATTGCCTCTCTATAATGGATAAAAGCATCTTTTAAATGCTCTAAAGCAGATGTAAATGTAAAAAATTATACTAGTGAGATTCATTTTTTTCGAATGAATGTCTCTTTCTGACAGTTTGTTCCTATGAACCACCTTAAATAATGCTGAAAAAAGTATTGAACTGTTTTTAACCCTCATTACTTAGATAAAAAGTGTATAACAAATCACCTCTCAGATTGAAGTATGCTTTCTTTCATTATTTAAAATGAGAGTGTTGCTTTGTCGTGCATAACTGCAGATGTTTTATTCTACCATTTATACATTCAGGTTTTAGATTTTGCACCTGTTAGTGTAGCCCAGAACCAGATGTGCAAGATTCATCCCCTCAAATCCTTGAATAGCCTTTATGCTCAATCAAATAAGAATAACCCTGTAATTTTAGGCATGGTTGGATCTCTCATCCTCCTGGTCTTTTGATCACATCCTTAAGGTCATGTTTGCCGGTCCTGATCCCTGTGGTAAGATTTTTATACAGTGATGAGCGCTTGGAGCTCAACCAAAACAATGCCATTGTATTCTTCGGTCAACTGGGAGACAACTGGGAGACGGTAGTGAAGGTGTGCGTGTGTCTGTGAAGGTGTGGCCGGAGAAGGTGTGCGTGTCTTAGACCCACAGGTGGATTTACAGGATTAGATCTTTATGTAATAGAGTTTGTTCTTATCAAAGCCTTCTTAGTCAAGTGTTTCTTTGAAAAGAAGTGGCTTTGTTTTCTAGTCTTTATCCGAGTTGTATTCAAACAGGGAATGTTTAACCGAATGGGGGAAACAGTTTAGCCATGTTATAAAAGAACCCCACATTAGTTTGGTCCTAATATCCACATTTTATGTTGACTGTGGCTTGGATGCTCTGGCTTACATTTTAATTCTGATCTGGGAAATGTGTCAAACTTGCAGTGGCCACAGACAGCTGATGGTGTATTTATTATGTTATTTCATTCAATAAGTCACATACTTTTATGGATTTACCGGCAAGCTTTGCATGACAAAACCTGCTGTAGTCCTACATTAAGCATTTTAAGTTCTGGTCCAGCTAAGACATAAATATGTTAAGCTGTGAGCTTACAGTACGTGAGGTAAAGTGTGAGGCTTGTTTATCAAAGTCAGATGTGTAGACTGACCACATTAATGAAGCGTGACAATGAATAACAGTCATCCGAGTGCAACGAAGGGGGTAAAGAATTTACAGTGGACAGATTCCAGCTCTTTCTGTTCCTCTCTTTCTCCCTTATTAAGTTTAGACCACTGTACAAAAACATACAAAATTAGGTTTGTCATAATAAAACTGTGCTGGAGGTTATACAATAGCAAGTTCATCCAAAAGTTCTGTCATCATTTACTCATCCTCCTGTCATTACAAAACAGGTTTGACGTTATGAAAGCAAACATCAACCAATCGCATATCATGATGGGGTGTGATGAGCCAAGTTTGAATTTTAAGACTGACAGAAAATGAGAACGAGATCAATGATATATGAAATACAAAGTCTAGTTGCTTTTTTACATACAAAGTACAAGAAAATTTCCCCTACTAACACATATTTTATTTTAATTCACAATTATCGCATTTGAGATCAATAGCAATTATACGCTTCACTCAACAGTTTTACAGGCGCAGCTGTAGGCTTTTCTAATGCCATTCAAATAAATGGGAAATACGTAGTATGTCCTGATAAACGGCTTAATTTTGTGCACCGTGTCCCTTGTGATTCTGTAGCTTTATCATATTATTATTCTCCACACTTAAAACCAGCTTAGCAGGCCCTTCCAAAAAGCAACATCCGTACGGTTTAATGCTGCCCGCCGTTTTTGGAAAACCCCATCTGTGGGGTACATCAATGGCCAGGAACTGATTTGGGATCTGGCAGAAATCCTCACAATGCAAGTGGGATTTTGGAAGTCCTCAGATAATGACTTCTCCAAGATCTTTTCCAATAAAACCTCTTCATCTTTATCACTTTCCATCTCTCAGTTTATGATAAAATTCTCAGACAGCTGCAAGCACCTGGTGGCAAACTCATTTCGTGGAGGCAGATCTGGAAGTGAGTTGTTTTGTGATGCATGTGCATGCGTGTGAGTTAGTAGCTTGCTCATGTTACCGAAATCACAGCACCTCAGTCTTCCCGTTGGCCCCCATCCCCCCACGGTCACAGACGCCTCCTCCCACGTCTCCCTCATGTCTACATGCCCTTGATTCGGGCTTGGCTAGCAGCCCATTTAGAGCTTCAGGCCCTTCATGTGTTTCACTTACTCCAAAATCTTTATTGATTTTTGCAGACATTCTTGCTGTTGTTGTGTTTTTGTTGGTTGCAAAGTTATACTCTGTGGACACGCTTTGCCAATAGTTTGGCAAGTTTATTACAGGTTTTGTAAAGTTTAGTAACTTTATTTTTTAGATTGTGTGAAAATGGGAGTGGCAGGGTGCTACGGGTGTTGCCCGAGCCAGGCGGTTACTAAGATGCACTTTTTGCTGTGTTCTGATGGTTGCTAGGGCATTTTCAGATGGTTGCTAGGGTGAATCAGAGTTCTCATGATCCTCTTGATTCCTAGACATGATCCACATTTAAAGGGATTTTTTACTTTTTTCTTAATTTTGTTACAAAAGTTCATTTGTTTAGAAAAGCAATAGAACAGCTGTTTTTAGTTTTTAAATGCTCATTTTTGTAATTTTTTTTTTGTAACCACTAATAATAATGAGCAATTCATGAGTTATGAATGTGACATTTTCAGCTAAAACTTATTTTATATTATATTATATTTTTTATATTTTCATAAACCCCATGTTGATAGACTCCACACTTTTAAATAACTTTTTATAAAAATTCTGCATTTATGATGATTATGGATGTGACAGTTCTGAAATCGATTTAGTCTGTCTATGAAAAATGGTTTAAAAATAAAATATGCTTCAAAAACTTTGAGAAAGACCTCACATGAGAACATCTAAGATTGAGCTATCAATATAGTAAAAATCTTTTGTAAGGTTGACATTTGCTTGGAATTGCCGTAATAATGACGAGAAGCTAATGGCTCTTTCTAAACACACAGAAGCCCCTGGAGGCTATGCAATAACATGATCTGTGAAACAGTGATGAAACAGGACTGAACCTCGTTCGTGCAATTTCATGTATTGCCGCTAGCGCACAGAAATTATACACTTTTAAAAATAGCACACACACACATATCGCAAACTCTTCAGGTGTGCAGGAGATCGTGCACACGTCAGTGGAATGGCATGAGATGTATTTCAGCGCTTTTTTGAAATCTGATCAAGACAAATGTCATCCTAGTTCTGTATCAGAGTATCTTTAGAGACAAAAGAACTGTCAGGATGCTCATTGTGCTGCTCTTCTGATTACCGAGGGCAAAAATTCCTTCAGAAACACCACACCCTTCAGGTGGCTTTATCCTCAAACATGTTACATTATACCCTGCTACCATCATTAGCTCCGTCCATCCAACATAGATAATGTGTCAAAGATGTAGAAACTCTTAACATTCTGTCATGATTTACTGAAGTCATCACTAACCCTTTTTAGTAAATGGGGAGGCTCCAAATGCAAAAAAAAATTTGGACTTAATAATAGTATCATAAAAGTGGCCCATACGACTCCTTGACTATATTCCAAGTCTTCTGAAGTCACTCTTTTATAACTTTTATGAGAATAAAAAAACTTGCACTTTAGTCTTTTCTTCACATGAGTCATATGGACCACTTTTTATGGTATTTTTCTGGTGGTTTTAAAGCTTCGATTTCAAATCGGTGTAATTGGAGAGAAAAAAGCTGAATTTCTCCATCTGTGTTTCACAGAAGAAAGTAAGTCATACGGGTTTGGAACAACATAATGGCGAGTAAATGATGGCAGAAAGGGGTGAACTATCCATATCATATATCTTTAATATTGTTTGTTCTTGCCGACATCGGATTATGTGGGTTAATAATACTGTTTGGCTGGATGTGTGATGAGCACACAGGTTAATAAATACCACCCTGGTAAAGGTTAGTGCTCACTTATTTCAGTCAAACATAAGTAAACAGAATGTTCCTCATCTCTGAAATGTGAAATGTCATCCAAAACCACACAAGCGGTTTGGCCTTTCTCTCCGAGAGGTACATCTTGTTGGACTTGGCTGTTGGAGGGTGTGGGGTAACCCGAAAGTAGGCTTTGGTTTCTGTCTTCAAAGATTATACCAACACTTGTCTGCCCTTTTCTGACCATATTGAAAGGCCACGTGGTCCAAACTAGTTGCTGTTTTAGACTGATGTACGCTCAGTTTCCCTTTTCCAAACTGTAAGTAACGTTCTGTAGTATAAACAGCCTAAAACTGATCAGAGATCAGTGGTAATATCGTCCCACAGCTGTGGGCACCGATCCAAAAATCTGTTTTCAGCGGCCCTCTCTTCATTCTTTCTCATACTCCCCGTAGATCTGATAATCAAGCGTAGTGGGCTCGTACTGCCAGATTCACTACCTAGATATGAGTGTGCACATATGTACATGCATATTCAATAATGATCCCCCACAATGCATCGCCCCACTCATACCCTGCTGTTGTGGTAATGCAGGTCTTTGTAGTCGCTCTCAGCTGGGAATATGTGCGGTAATGAAGGCCTGTGTTTGATATGTTGGTATTGTACTGTAATTTATAGCCATTCTTAAGCATCAGTGTAATTGAATTAAACCAGCAGCCGTTAATGTTTCTTTGTTTACTGTTTGACATTAAGTATATTAAAATTTTAGGAAAGTCTGTTTACAATCTGTGTGGACTGTTTTGGGGGGCTTGAAAGGTTTCATTATTTTGTTTTAATAATTTATTATGGCATAATAAATCAGTATATATACTGACTAAATAAGTAAGTAATTAACCACTAAAAAATACAGATAACCACATTCAGATCGCTTTCCAAAATCTCCACTGAAGAGAGCTCCACTGAACTCTACACTTTCTGGTAAGAGAGCTGTCAATCCAAATCTCACTAGCCAATGAAAGTAAAGCTCTGTTAAGTCCCGCCCACAAGAAAGGTTTGTGCCAGAAAATCAAATGCAAACTTGCAGAGCCTAAACAAAACCTCTAAAAGCATAAACGAAAACTCTAGCAGCAAATTCATGAACTATGATTAGTGAAAAGGAAGCTTAGAAAACGGTTTAAAAAGCATGTTGTTACTTTAAAAAGCATGTAAGATTTTCTGAGTGTTTTCTTCTTTCTTATTGTATGTTTTTTTTAGTTTCTTAAAAGTCACTGATCATTTTATTGGCACAAAAAATTCTTTACATGAAGGCCATTTAATTGGCATGAAGTCCGGTCTACTTTGCAGTTTATTCAGGGGTAGAAACATTTACTTAAACAGGAAGAAAACTTTTGACCAACATATAAAGCAAACAATTATAGTTCATTTTGTTTTTACGTGCTGTTTAGAAGGCTCCATCATCCACCACAACCCCACATATAGGTATAAGCAGTATAGATGAGGAATGAATGCTTTTTAGGGCCGGGTTTATCTATAATTGATACCAGCTGAAAACATTCAGATAATTTTACATCAGCATCACTTGTGGTTGGCTGTACAGAAAGCATTTTTGTAATCACAATTTTTAAGAATGAGTAAGTAACTTTATTTCACAAACATAACTCACACAGTTGTGATCTACCTGCTTCTGTGTGATTTGGTTTGGCAGTAACCTGGCAAACTTTGGCAAAAGTAGTCACTAATTCTTCCCCAATGTCCTTTTTGTAAATACATCTTTGACCGATTGCAGCTCAATTCCTGGAAGTTGCATAAAGCCAGCCAATCAGATTGGCAGTTTCAACCAGGTTTTGGTTTTTGGATACACAATACTAACTTCTGTTATAAGGAAATTCCCTCTCAAATACTACTGTAAGTAGCTATGTTTGCTTTGCATATGCTGCTGGCAAAAACAAATCCGTTGGCTGAATCCAAATGGTGGTTGAATGTATTGAATGTGACCACCGGCTGTCGTAAAGCATTTAAAAAGTACACTAGCAAGTCTGTGCTGAAAAGACCAAATGGATCATTAATGACAGCCTGTCATATATTACACTAGCAACCTTAAACCACCAAAAAATGACATGGTTGCAGCAACCCTTCATAATAACTCACAGTGGCTGTTTTGTTTCCAAGGTTTTCCTCTTGATTCTGAATGCAACATTTGCTATTTGATCCTCTGTTGACATGATACTTTTTTTGGCAAAGTTGGGTAATATTTTGTTTTAAACATTTTACATTGAGGCCAGGGATAATCTTTGTGGTGAGGTAGGTTTTTTCGGTTCAATGTTATGAACATTTTTGTGAGAAATTTCAGCTGATGGATTCACTGTAATTTCTTTTAATGTTGTTTACTCTGGAATTCCTGACCTTTTGCAGTGTTAATATGAGCTAAGGTGCCATTTATAACTGAGACAGACAATGATAACAATTCATAAGCTAGACACCAGACAGTATTACTCACATGAAAATGGTTACCAGTTGATTTCAGCTAGAAGAGATATCTCATTGACGCTGAAAGCAGGATACGTGACATGCCGTGTGGAAAATGAGCATAATTTGGGTTTTTTCATGCACAGATGAGATGTATTATTTTACACTCATGTAACCTTTGCTCATCATAAACAACAACTCATAAGTAAACATTTTAGTTGTGCCTTTAGGGTAATTTTTCATGAGAAAAAGGTCCCAATAATACTATAAGAATACACAATGTGTTCCAGTTTGCCAACATACCATTCATTTCTCATGAGGTTATTTTATTAACTATTCAATCCACATTTGTTAGCTTTATTCTCTTATGTAAACAGTTAGCCTACGTTTACAATGAAATCTTTTCAGATGATGCTCTGTTTTCTTCCTATATCTCTTCAGTTATAGTTTAAGTTTAACCTGTTAACTGTCACCATTCCTCAGGAGGAACACCTATATTATTTCCCTATTCACTTTAATTTATCATAGTTGAATTTTAATTTAATCATGACAAACTATAAATTGCTGGAAGGGTATAAGACTGAAAATGCAACATTTGACACATTTTCATAACAATAAACAGAAACTTAATAAAAAAATTTTTATGTTACTTTAATTTTTAAAAAAAAAAATTATTTTGAAAATTTTAAAAATTGTAATTCAGATTGCATTTTCGTGTGTATACTAAATGTTTGTGATGACAGTTATCAGGTTATCAAAGAAGAGACATTTTGAAGAGACATCTAAAATAATGCTTGCCTGTATTTGTTTCCCATATGTCAACACTTGAGTTCTAAAAATAAAATGTAATATCTAAGATGATGCTCTATTTTCTAACTTTAAGTTAACAATTGTTGCCTAAGTCTTCTAAACAAACATTCTAGAAGAAACATCTAAGACAATGCTCTATTTTTAACGTAACAATTGTTGCCTAAAAAAGAGTTTTAGAAGAAACATTTGAGATGATGCTCTATTTTTTAACGCTTAATAAACCATAACCAAGAACACCATTTTATCTCGTTTGCTTAAGCAGGTGACTATAGATCTCATGCTATTTTTCTTTACCTGTAATCTTTTTCTTCAAAAAGCTTAATGATTGAAGTGATATTGAGTCTTAGCAGAGGAGATGAATGACAAATATCAACAGATGTGACTCTCCCCCAGCTGTTGCGTGTTAAAGCCTTAAAAGAGACCCTTGTTTTAAGATCATCAGAAGACACTACAGACAGTTCATCTTTATTCTGTCTGAACCAGGTGGTGTCAAACACATAAACTGCTCATGTCAGGACTAATCAAATACATGCCTCTGGAAACCAGCCAGGAGTGTGTTGATGTTGGACCGTTCAGACTGGTAATATGTTACTATAAAATAGATCCAGTGGAATAGAAAGCCGTATAAATCCTGATGATGTGATAGTGAATAAGTGCAGACATAGGGAGTATATCCTTCGCCTCACAAATTATACATACACCACGGCGCAGCTCTTTATGCAGTCGCACGCCTTCTTGGTGGCCTTAAAGGCCTTTATTTATGTCTGATGTCTTTTGTCTTTAACCTCTTACCCTGTAAGTGTCTGCTTACTGATTTGCTCCCATGGCCCCTTGCTGTCCCTTAAGGGCCCGATTTATGATCTGCAGAAATTCACCTCAGAATCTGTCCCAGGAGTCTTGGCTCTCATTTATCGCATGCGCTTTTTATGTTTACGGTTATAAGTTACATTGTTTTGCACAGAGTGTGGTTTTACCCTGCGTAGAGACTGAATGAACGAATACAAGCTTAACGTTTATTTTCTTAGCTTGCCACAGAAGGTATGTGCACTTTGTGTGTCATAGTTGAAGGAAGACCTTTGAGAAGAGTTTGTCCTTACACCTTACGATCAGATACTGCTATCTTATGATATATAATACGCTAGACAGAACTGTCTAGCTCTGCTCGCACACAAAAGTGTAATAGATACTATATTTTAAATATTGCTTTTGTAATTGACAGGGTGTCTGTGAGTCACGACTGGGGTTGCTGATGGGGTATCAGGCCCTCTAAGAAGAACAGGTTTGACTTTCCCACCAAATCGAGCTCTCTGATTGGCTGGAGCACCGCCACATGTACAGACCCGTGGTGGGTTATTGTAAAAATGTAACTAATCACAGATCAGCATGAAAGAGCAAATTCGAGCATTTCGCTTTTGAAGGTTTACCTTCTCTTTTCCTTACGTTTAACAGAGTGTTACCTCGGTGGTATGCATCCAATTTCCTCTTATTAAGAGTGCTCATAAATGTTATTTAAATGCACATAGTAAGTGAAACAAAAAACGTTTAGAGCTTACATTCTGGCGGTTTCAAGTTTCTAATGGGGCAGCACAAATAAAATTTTTCATCTGTGGCATTAGCGGATTGTAGCAGACTAGCTGTTGTAACGTAAATTTTCTTTTGTTGTCCAAGATATTTTGACATGTATGTTCTTAAACAGCTTTCCTGGATCCTGTTGAGGTCTGTTTTTAATTATTCACAAAGACTGTGCTATAAAACATCAGTCTATCACATAGTAAATGTCAACACAGATAGCTTTACACATTTTCATTGCATTCTTCTAGATTTAGCTAGATTTTTTTTTTTTAAATGTTCCAATGTTAAATATTTTGCTTATTTAAAGAAAATGCTTTAACCTGTTAACTGTCACTGTTTCACAGGTGAAACACTTCTTATTCACTATTCTTATCTTATTCACTATTCACGTTAATATTTCATAGTTGAACTCTAATCACGACAAATCTAATCATGACAAACTATGTATTGATGGACAGGTCTAAGACTCTAAGAAAAAATATTTGACACATTTTCATAACAATAAACATAAACTAAAACAATTGATTAATTGTTTTAATGTTAATGTTATTTACGTTTATGTAAAAAAAAATTTAATATCTTAAATTGTAAAAATTGTATATCCTCAATATAATGACAGTTATCAGGTTAAGTTAGTAGTAAGAAAATAATACATTCCCTTTGCTTTAACATGTTTTACCATGTTTCACTCCCACATAATTCTGCAGATTTTCTCCCAAAGTCACCACAGAAAATGTAAAAAAATCACTTAGAATTATGTGTGCAAAACTTTACAGCTCAGATACCTCTCGGTTTATTGATGCCTTTATAAATAAATCATTCAGAGATCCTTGCAAGCTGTGAAAGACCTTGTTAAGACTGTCAAGTGTAAAAGTATTGACATAAGAGAGCACCCTGCATATCAGCGATTATTAACAGCGGTTTAATTATTCATTTTTTTAGAGGCATCGCAGCTGGTTGCTGCTGAACCACTACGCTTAAAGAAATTTTTTGGACGGAGATTTGCACACTTTTATATATCCATGTTCACTTTTTGTTGAGTGTTAGTTGAGTGTCTACAGACTTGGAAAAAAAGTCCCATGGAAGATGATAAAAACAAAGAAGCGTTTCTGTTTTAGTCCAAGCCCTGGGGTATAGATTTTTATGAAGGCCAACAAGTTAGTCAGGAAGATGAGTCAGTACCCCTCCTCTAGTGTAGGAGTATTCACAGCACAGCAAGGCAACTCCGACTCCAACTGACTGGCATCTGCTCTCACAGTTGAGTCCAGGAACTGTAACGTTGACAAGTCGAAATAACCAAAACAAGCACACAATGTGAGAGATATTGAGCGTTTAATTATTGAGATGAGGGAAACAGGTACAGGAAAACACATCTCACCAATGGGACATGGAGTGGAGAATCAATTTTGGAGCTGTGTGTCTCCACGGGACGCCTGTGGAAAC
This sequence comes from Beaufortia kweichowensis, assembly GCA_019155185.1. Taxonomy (NCBI): domain Eukaryota; kingdom Metazoa; phylum Chordata; class Actinopteri; order Cypriniformes; family Gastromyzontidae; genus Beaufortia; species Beaufortia kweichowensis. The sequence continues at coordinate 3,119,742 of CM032795.1, read as the reverse complement.
TCTATTAAAGGAATATTCCAGTGTTATCAACAGCATCTGTGGCTTGTTGTCGACTAACACAGAAAAAGAATTTTTTAATATTTGTTGTGTCATATAGTGTATGTCATACACTAATAATCAATGAATTTAATAATTAATTAATAAGAAATTGAACGAACAACCCTGACTGATTTTTTTTACTATTTGTTGTTGCTACATAGACAAAAATATAAACTTTTTGGAATATTCTTTCTTGATTAGCAAACCTGGAAAATTATTTTGTATTATGATACTCTGATATATTTATGATAATAAAGCAACTCTCTTTCCCGTCTCATTTTGGTAAAAATCATTTAAAAAATCTGGTAAAAATAAATTTTTGCTGATGGTGACTACAAAAAATTTAAGTAAGATCACCTTTTCAAAACCATTTTAAGAGGAATTACCTTAGATAAAATGTATAAGATTTATTAGATATTCCTTAAGATAATTATTCAATTATTAGATTAGACTGCAGTGATTATATTTCTAGGTTCCAGAAGTCTTGAGAGATCTTGCGGGCTTTCAGTACATTCCCAAACAGCTTTTTGGACTCACTCCATTTCAGCAGGGTGGCAAATGAATTTGACACTGGGACTGACAGAGTCTAAATTAGCTGGCGAAACTTCACAAGAAGACCTCCTAGACAAACGGCCTGCCATATTATATAAAGCTTGCATTGATTGCAAACTGCATATTTGAGAATGCAGTACATTCTGCAGGACTGTCTGTAGTGAAATAGTCATGTTAATCCAGCAACTGTGGTACATTCCTTCCATAGCACAGTGGATTTTAGTATGGCACTGCTGAGCTCAAGAAGAGTCTGTGACCCATTTTACTAATGTGTGTATCAGGATATTCCAGAATATGTTGGAAAAATGTTGGATTTGGTTTGTGAAAAGTTGCTATTGCATACCAAAATGCTGACAATTAGCCACAGACACATCAGAATGCTGTGACGTGTTTGTTTTCTTTTTAAGTCATTTTGGCCCATAGATCAATGTGATTTGTCTTATCTTTAAACTTGACGTTTGAAAGAGATAACTAAATATCACATGCCTCTCTCTTCTCTCAATATTACATGGTGCTAAGAGATGAGTTTTAGTAAAGTGATGTTAAATCGTTCAGACTGCAAATGCTGAATCAGTTGTTCTTAATAGTTACGTGCAGTTTTGTGATTCATGAGATGACAATGTAGAATAAATTAACTCTTTCTTTACAAACTTAGCATGAAAAAATTAAGTTTTTACCAAACGTTTTTACCATACTGATATCTCAGATGTCAATATTTTATGTTCTTTGAAGAGCCATCCCTTCTTTATTTGTTTGTTTCTGGTTTATGTATTTTTAGTCTTAGAAAAGGATGTTGCCTCCCATCCTTTTTGTCACATCCATGTATATTTTCATTTCCCTTCTTAAATAGAAAACACATGTATAGATTTATATTTTTCAGATGTCTGAAGTTTTTCAACAGGGGTTTATGAAAATATAAACAGATGGTTCAATAAATACGTTCTGTGAGAATTTATATTTCAGGTTTTGACTGAAAATGTCACATCCATAATGCTGGAACAGCCCAATATCTTCTAAACTTTCCCATCTTTTTCCATGTTGGTGCCGTCTAGTCGAGCAAACAGAAACATGAGCTGGAAAGCTGCCAAACTGTTAAAACTTTGTTTTTAATGCCAAAACACCTGCTGCCGTAAGCTCAGCGGGACACTAGAAAGTTCTGGATTCACAACACCAGTGCCATAAAAACCCTTTAAATGAGCTGGTGGATGTGAGCCTCCACTGGCGAGAAGAAACACGGACACCAATAAAGATAAAGAGCGGGAAAAATAAGAGCTGTGCCTGTCAATCATAGTGTGTGGTCCCACCCCCTGCCCATCCACTTGCTTTCTCACTAGTACCGCAAATTACTTGACAAATGGCCAAACAACAGGTGTCACAAAGAAAACCTCCTTTTGACCAGCTGTGTCCGTCCTTTACACGGGATTCAGAGAGATGTGGCCATTGTTTGCCGCTGTGTGTCATGTCAGGGTCATCCTGCCTCTGGTGCTCAGGAGCTGAATGATGCTTTTATCCCATAAATCCTCTTTCAAAGTGCGGATAAAACAGTAAGAATAAAATGTTTTGTCAAAGCTATATTTCATACCTCTGTGTGATTCTGTAGAAAAAAAACAGTATCAGTTGGGGCTTTTCATGCAAATGTCAACCTTTTCATTTTTTACCAAAGGTTTTCATCATACTGATGTCTCACATGTCAATATTTGGTGTTTTAAATACCCATGTGAGATCTCTCTCAAAGTTTTAAAATAAGTTTTTAATGTTTAAAGCATGATATTTCATAGTCTGGTAAAGTGCTTAAAGAGTTTCAGAATTGTCACATCCATAACAGTCCATATTATTGCTTCTGGTTTGTGCATTTTGCCTCTAAAAACGTGTCACATACATAACATGTATATTTCCATTTTTTAAAATAGATGATATTTTTCTGATGTATGGACCGTGTCAACAGGGGTTCAGTAAAATATAAACATATGGATCAGTATATTGGTAATAAATAAATTCTCTGAGAATTTATATTTCAAGTTTTCACTAAAAATGTCACATCCATAATGCTGGAATTGTCTAGATGCATGCAGTTAAAAATAATTGTCTTTTTTATTTCTTTTGCAAAGTATGGACCAGTTTTATGATGCTTAAGCTTCAAATGCAATGTATGAATGTTTGAATGCAGAACAAAAGAATAACCTTTAGATTTTGCTTACAGAACAAATGGTGTTAATGGTATTGCCCTAACAGAAGGATGAGAATAGATATGAGGCTTCTTTGAAAGCCTTTGTTGACATGAGAAACAGTATCAGTTTGTTGTGAGTACAGGCTTCATCTTATTGTATCAGTACTGTATGTTGCTAAAGTGTGCTGTAAGACGAGCTGGAGGGGACATGGGTTCACAATGTGGGCGTCTAATGAAATAAACTCAGTTCTGGTGAAAAGCAGCGTTAAGAGAGGAGCAATCATTTATCTTGTTGCTCTGGCTGCAGGGCTGTGTGTTAATGTGGAGAAATAACTCTCTGATAATCTCTGATACTTCCAGACTCACCTACAGGGCAAAGCTGGAAAGAATCATAATGTTTCCTGTTTCAACTGGTTTGTTTTTGATGTGACTACAATAGTAAGCCTTGGAGATGATTTTAATCGCAGTTATTCTTCATGTCTCCTCCCACAAGCTACGGTTTGTCCAAACTTGCACTATGAAATGCACAAACCAATGGCACTGTTAAACGTTGTGTGCATGATTATTGTCCTACTGGAAAGAATTTTGGTTACATTTTTAATACAATATTAAAAATTTCTATTCACTTTTTAATCGATAAGGGATGAAACAAGAGACTGTTCTGAAAACCTACTATTATCAAAAAATGTGATTGTCAAATTTTTTGTGCAGAAATTGCACACCCTGAGTAATGATCTCAGTCAGTTCGTTTTCTGAGGTTCTTCACATACACCCCATTTGGTAGACAAAACTGATTTAAATACAATGTATTATATTGAGAATATTCAAATATATTTACATATATATTTATTCTTTTTATTGTGCTGTTAATTCTCCAGATTGTATAATTCTGATAATCCCTTTGATTCTTTCCATTTTGTTCATCTACTGTATATAATTTTTATTATAAACTTGTATTTTAACCTGTTTACTGTCACCGTTTCTCAGGAGGAACATCTATGTTATTTCCCTATTCACTTTAATGTTTCATAGTTGAATTTTAGTCTAATCATGACAAACTATGAATTAATTGAAAGGTAAAAGACTCAATATAAAATAACTGACCAATTTTCATAAAAAATAAACAAAAAAAATGTTGATGTTACTGTAATTTATAAGAATATCTAAAATGAATTTTTTTTTGGAAGACTTAAAAATGTTAAAAACATATATATTATATCTAAAAATGTAAAAAATTTAGTTCAGATGTGCATTTTTATATGTATACTCAATTTCTATTGTGACAGTTAGCAGGTTAATTGAGTATGGTTGTGATGTGTCCACTAAAACATATTATTTAAATAAAGAGAAGTTTCCAGATGTTTGGGTGTAACCAACCTAATCTCGCAAGAAAATGTTTTGTATTTTACAAGGTTGCTTAATGGTATGAAGTCATGTGATATGAATTGTACAAAAACATACAATTATTAAAAAACAGGCAACAATAAAGGCCCGTCCCTAACCCTGACTGAAGAAAAGGGAAATCATACGAAAACATATAATGAGATTATACAAATTCATACAAATTAGCCATCTTGTAAAATGCCTATGAATTTCTGTGAGACTGTGTTAGTGTAACATACAGTAAATACCATGTCCCATGTAGATTTAAGAATGCGCTGCGGTTTCCTTAAATACAAGACAATTCCATATTATTCAGAACGATCTGACCAGGCCTTTAAAGATTCATAAAAGGATTTGTGTTTTAGTAACGTGCAGTACGAACACTAATGAGATCACATAAGAATAATCCTGCTGTTGAAACGAATTAATATCACACAGATTTAAAGATTAGAGTCACACGTTTTAAAGGAGACTGGTCTGGCAGGTCCGTGACGGGGTTACAGGCAGGCTGTCGTGTCCTCATTAGAGATCGAGTGAACCTGTGATCACTCTACAATTCTCTTTGAGGGCATTAGACTGCCTCTGCAGGGGGCGGGTGGAAGCCGTCGGGTCTAACTCTGCCTCGTCTTGGTACAGTATGGGGTACGTCTATCCTCCCTCCCTCCCCTTACCGCATCCCTGGCTCTCTGATGGATGTGATGAAAGGGCTGATGGGATACGGATTCGGCTTTGTTGTGTGCTTGTTAATATTTGTCAACGCACGCGCAGATCGTCTTGTTACCTCGAGCGACCCTAATGATCGGCTGGGCTGACACGCAAGGACCCCAATCGGCCCCCAGTACAAGATTTTGTGCCTTTTTTATCTCCCAGTTGCTTTCAACTTCATAATGCTATTCCACATGAAAGCTTCAGTCATAAAAGTCGCACTAGGGTTGTTATGAAATATACAGTAGACCAGAAGCATTGATTTTATTCAAGCTGTGAGCATGGTATTCTAATATTTTTGGACCTGATGTCTCTGCCATTCGAGGGTTTCTCGAACACTCTTCCTCTAATCCATTTTAAAACATACTCCTCAGACAACAGGGCCTTTTGTTAAGGGCTCGCTTACACAGGGGCGCTTATTCATAGTGTTGATATAGGTTTTGTATTAAGTCTCATTTTACCTGACCTTCTCTGTTTAATGTCAGCAAAATTGATCCTCTACGGTGTGATTTTTAAATTACTTTTTTACTAGATAAGTTAAAAAAACACTTTTTGTTGAAATGTCACTTTTGTTTTCTCAAACTTCTTTGGAGACCTGAAGATATAATATGAAAGGCGTCTGTGTTGCCCTGTTTTTTCTGTTTAATTTACTTTATTATATTCAGTTGCGTAAAGTATATTGCCTTTTGGCATGAACCGTCATAACATGCAGACTTTTTTTACCTAAATTTACCTAAACATTTACATTTATTCATTGAGCAGACACTTTTATCCATAGCAACTTATAAATGAGAGAGCATTCAAATTCCTACTGTAATGTGTTCGGACGATTTCCTTTTGAGATTTTTCTTGATGATTCTTGCAACTGGATTTTTTTACTATATTTCAGGAAATAACTACAATACTGTACTGCAATAATATAATATTATTACAAATTTGTAGTCTCTTCAATAAAAGAAGAGCAGTACATTGACTTCTACGATTATGTAGAAATGCTTTTAATGTATTAATTTATACAGTAAAATGACATTTTTCACAGTTCCCTGAAGGATTTAATATAATTTTTTTGTTCCATTACAATAAAGACAGTTGGAGGGGGTTGCTTGCTTAATTGTCATGACAGAAATGATCTAAGACATTAAAATGACCCAGCCTCATGTTCTTAACAGTGAAGGTGTACAATAAGTAGTTTTCAAATGCGATTGGTATACATTTGTATCATGCATTAAACCAAAGAGCATCCACCTAGCAACCACATAGCAACGCTCCAAAAATCACTTGAAACACTTGCGGTCTTGTCGATTTTTCTGTGTTGCCTTTGTTAAAGGAAATCTCGAGTCAAAATCACTCATTCTCCCGTTAGGACACAAATGCAAAAATGAGCTTTAAAGTGGAATTCTCACTTGTGGTTCTGCCCCATTGGGCAAATAGCTTCACCCTCTCAACTAATCAGGGGCTTGTAATGGAACAGTTATTATTTAATGTGCCTGGGGGCTTTTTCCTGATCGGCCCTCTTTGTTATGTTAATTACGTTTTGATTGGCCTCTTGGGACCCGGATCTGCCGTTCTAGATCAGCTTATAACAGCAAAGTTTGTGTCACAGACATTTTTATTGAATCCCTATAAAACATTTCGACTTCATTTGATGCATCAAATTTTGCAATGTAATGCTTTGGGTTAAAATGCATTATTTTAATGACTGCCAGACATATACAGTGTCTCAGTGAACACTTAATACAGAGAATATATGTTTACAGTACAGTATGTTGTCTGTAAATAAAACATTCATTTAGCTCTTTAAAGGGGTTCAGCTTGCATGCACGCTGGTGAAATATTCATGGGCAAGCATGCTGGACCGGGGGACTAATTGTGCGGTTTTAAAAACGGCACGCTCAGCAATATTTATGTGAAACTTGTTGTGACAAACAGTAAATTAGCAATGCATTGGGTCTTGTTATGACAGGAGCTTACCAGTGATAATGGCAATGAAGCAAACTGCCATTGAAACACGTCCCTTCCCAAATAAAGTGAAGCCTTGTTAGTAACATCACATAGTACATCATTTTGAAAGTACTGCAGACCTAATGAATATATTTATAGTCATGTAGCACTTTTTTGACACCTGCAATTAAATTGATCGACTCTGATGTAGTGTTAAAAGCCAATTCACTGTGGTACATACATACACTATGGCTTTACCATTGTACAAACTCATTGCTCCCGTTACAGTTTAAAGGTGGCTGTGGATGGTTTAAAAAGATGTTAGAAAAAACACTGAATTACCGTTTTACTCAGGAAGCTAAAGGATTTGTGCCAGTTCTCGATTCTCAAAGAGAAAGCAGATCAAAAGGCCACAAAGTGTGTTCATGCAAGTGTGTGCAGTGCATTGTGGGATGTATGTTACTGATGTATATGAACGTTTGTGTTAGTATAACAGATGCTTTTATATTTATAATGGCGAACTGGTTGGATTGTGTGTTTCTGTAAAGGATTTGAATATAGGTTAGACATCATTGAGACAGGATACATTTTCTTATAGCTTTTGTTGCAGTCATTAACAAAGTATTATGCAAACAGTATTCAATCCACCGTGTCTTACACGCACAAAGTTGGCAACACTAAAATAACACGTGAGGCACTGAAAATACAAAAAAGCTAGTGCCATCCGAATAAGCATATTGTGTCACTATGTGTGGCTCATTGACCTCTTTGATCTTAAGTGCATGTCAATGAGAATGCCATGCTTGTCTTTCTCCAAGAGTCTTCACCTTTCTCTCACTCGGTTTACGGATTATGAACCCAACTGAAGCTATAGATTAGGAAACTTTACTCGGATTTCTACATCAAAAGCCATCTATTGACAAAGATCTGTGAATCTTTCAATGGGCAGGTTATCTTTGAGAAAACTGTCGAGTCAATAGATCAAACACAGGGGCCTAGTGGTACTAATAGGGTCTATATGGGAGGTCTGTTGTGACAGGTTAATGCCAGAAGGGTTGGGCATCATGCTGAAAGACCACCTGTTCGTAGGATTGTGTCTGGTATTGAAGGTGCCGTAAACACCTTTTTGTCTGGTGATTTGGACATTTTATGCAAGTATAATAGAACAAAAATCTTAGACAGCATCTGTCAGATCATAAGTGGACTATAGTGCTCTACGATATTGAGGAAAAAGATGATGTATACGATATATGACCCTGCCTGTGAAAACCCAGCTAAAGTAGTTTTTTGTGATTTACTGTTTTCTAAATAAAATCATCCTACATAATGTAATGTAGAACGTTTTGTGAAAATATAACCTTGATATCTTTAATATTGAGTAAGATTATGTCAAAGATTGGAATCAGAATACATTTTTTACAAACAGAGTTTTCACAGACAGGGTCACATATGTGATCCTTTATGTTTTAAGTTATCAAAACTAATTTACATTTTATTAAAATATAATAAAAAAAAAATTACAAATCAACATACTCAACATGCAACTTCTGAAAATGAACAGTCATGTTTTACTGTACAAATCTGAAAATGTTATTGCAAATCATTGTTAAATGCATGTTGCAATATGCACAATTACGATATTTTGATTATTTGGTGGAAAGTGCTAATAGTGTTTTATACAGGGTCCAAACATCCAATTACAAACACAACAACTGCCTTTATCAACAAGCAGTAACACAACGTCATAGCAAGGAAATTTCGTTGAAAATAAAGACCTTCCCTAGAAATCCGATCACAAGTGTAAACAAACATCTTAGTTGTGATTGGATCTTTATGAGATGGATGTCAACACAAAACCTAAACAAAACCTAAACTTTTATCATAGTGGCAACACATGACTCTTTCTATTCAAATGATATTGACATAGATAAGGATCACAGATCAGATATGGAAGGAGTTTGTGTTTGCTCGAGCTTCTGCATTTGTCATACAGGAAGAATGAAAAACAGCTGGATATGTAATTCATCTCTTTTGGGGCTGAAAAACAAAAGCTCATCTTTTTTGTTTTTCCTATAGACAGAATGATGTTGTGACTACTTTCCACGTTTGTCTTTGAAACAGGGACACAATGCACATGCGACAGTATAATCACCATGACGCGTGCCTTTGTTAACCCTTTTGTTGTATAAGTTTATATCCGCTGGCCTATAAATAGTATCCTGGTTTGTAAAAGACTAATACAAAATCTGAATTTAAGACCCATGATTTCTGCTCCCTTACGCACACACAGGCTAGTCATCACGCTGTAAAAACAACGTGGTTTCAGGCGTCCTTACTTGTGTTATTTGAGACTCTGTCAACACGTCCAAATATTCGCCTGTGGTTTGCAAGCGTAGGTTAGCAAAGGGTGCGTAGGCAACTTCCCCAGCCGTTAATATCACGGAGCATGACATACATGAGTTTTAGGTATCTTTCTCAGATAAGACAAATCATGTGGGGCTTTGCTTTAGATCCCCTCCGAGGAATCCGACAAGATATTCTGTACCTAAGTAATCCGATTATTCAGCCACGTTGAAGCAAAAATCAATGCTAACTTGTTTGTGCCTGGCCATTTCAACATGTTTGAGGTGGATGAGATTAAGAAAGCGTAACTCAGGGCGTGTGAGGAACTTGTGTTAACCTTTTTGTTTATCAGAAAACTTAAACAGGGACTTTTAAGGTAGTTTGGGAGGTTCTGTGCTGAGATAAGGGCTTTGGAAAGGAGGGGATTTTCTCTCCAGGTGTGGAAACAATGGTTTGTGTCTGAAGGGGATGGCTGGATGAACGCAGCGGGGGGGTCCGTGTTCTGTGCTAGAGGACACGGAGGTCTAAGTAAATAGGCACAGCGTCTTGGCCACAATGGATGTGGGGGTGGGTATGGGGTGAAGGATAGGGAATAGGGTGCGAATGGGACCAGCGGGATGTGACTGTGAGTTTAATAAGGCTTTTTGTCTGTGGTTCGCTTAGCTTTACTTTGGGGGACTAAAATGTGCCCAAAAGGCAGCTAAATCTGCCAAAACCACCCTTGCAAATAATTCCTATATACAATTAACATGAACTAAAAATAATAAATGCTGTAGTATTGTTCATTGCTAGTTCATGTTAGCTAATGCATTAACTAATGTTCAAACAAATACAACCTTATTGTAAGGTGTTAAGAAAAAAATAAACCGAAAATATTTCTTTGTGTTCACAAATGTGTACAAACACAACTGATAACGTTGCGCATTGCATCATAAGCGTTGCATTAGCCAGCCCTTACCGAAACCTGTCGTCTACTGTCATACAGTAGCACAGCAAAGGTTTGAAGAAAATCTTGCTCTGTGTGTTATGTTTATATGTTTATAGCTTAGTTCTCCCAAATCTAACTATACTGTGATAATTTACTCTTGCCATCCACTCTTTCTATCTTCAACAAATAAATAATTTTATATTAAATTGCCATCATGTCATGGTCTTATATGGGTTTTAAAACGTTAAAGCTCCAAAAAAAGCACAAACATTGTTGATTAAAGTAATCCAAGTGAGTACAGTGGGATAATAAATGTATTCTATTCATGTAAATATACAGATCAGCATGGTAAATTAAAATATGGCGACACAGCAATAACTTTAAATCTTGGATGTGTTATGATGAAACACGAACTAGTTATGAGACATGTGAGAAGCAAAGTTATCAATGTACCCTCACAGTAACTCAAAAAGACATGTTAATGTACAACGGTAAGGTGGTTTGCCATTCATTTTCCAAACGCTTGTGTCTGCACTTGCATACTAGTATGTTTCCAGCTTAAACCTTACTCAGCTGGGTTTACTCTATTTCAAGGATGTTCAGATATTTTTCTGGAAAACGTGACACTTATATTTTAAGGAAAACCACAAGTCTTATAGACACACGCACAAACACACCACAAGTCGTGAGGGTGACCCATCTTGGGTGTTGTTGACACAGCTAGACGCCCCTCCCTCTTTCCCAGCAGTAGCTGTGCCACTGACCTCATACTGCACACCGGAGAGAGAGACGAATGATGGGCTGTTGTGTAGCCGCTTCACCCCTGAACCCCGGCCAACGTCTCTCTCCTCCACCAGTCTTTCGCCAAGGATGTGGAAATCCCATAATAACCCGTCTCCACTGCACCCCACCAGACCAGCTCCCTGCTTCCCAGATGTTTCCAATTAAAAAGGAGGCCTTTCTGTCCGGGTCTATTTTCTCCATGCTGAGAGAAGGAGAGAGAGAGAAATTAAAGGTTGAAGAGAGGGTGAGGGACAGAAAAATGGCTTTCTTTTAATACAAAAAGGCCGTTGAGGGCAGAGGATGACATTTGAAAAGTCACGGTGGCTGTTTTGATCGCAGCTATCTGAGGAATGGAAGATGAGATGATGAATGAGAGACAAGGAGTTTTTGATTAAATCTATGACTTTTGTTTTTGTTTTTACCAAAAAATGCTTTTCTTTCTCTGTGCGCCTGACTGGCGGTGTGCTGAGCTTTACAGATATAATCGTAACACACGTTAGACACATGCTCTGTATTTTTTCAGTTGCTGTGATGGAAGCCACTGGTAGTTTTGTGCCATTCAAAACCTCTGTGTTGCCACAATTGAGACACCCGGAAAGTGGGTTGAGGGAGGGATTTTAAAGAAATAGCTTAACCAAATGTGCCCTTGCCAATTCTTCTCATATTTCGGGCTGAAACAATATAATTCACAAGTTGCATGGATCGCATTTATGATATTTTTATGTTGATTTTAGGGCTTAGAAATGCCCATTGACCCTAACTTCTCAAAAATTATTTTGTGCTTCACAGAAAAATCATATCAGTTTGGGATGGTATGTGATATGTCCTTAAGTGTGGCACAATTTACATTCACATATTTCGACCCAAAACAAAAATAAAAAAGTAAAAAAAAATTGATCTTAATAAAGGCCCTACTGTCTTTCATCAAAAATAATGTTTTTGACATTTTGAGGTGAAATGTGACCTGGGATGTTTTTGTGGCATTCCCCTTTAAATCTTTTATTGCATAAAGCAGACACACATATTAATGGTTTATCATATTCCTGCAAAGAATGTTTATTTTATGTGTTATGAAGCAAGTTAATGGCCCATGTTTTATCTCTTGATTTCCCTTAAATTGCTTTGGAGAGTCACAAAAAATAATAGCTTGGTGTAGACTGGATATCATGTGATTGTCGTACAGTATATAGTATGTGATTTTTGTGAAGCTGTGCCAGAAAGCTGAAAGTTTCTGCACGTCATTAATAATTTGAAACATCCCTTGTGCTTGTGCTGCTCATAGTGTAATGCTCTCAGATTTAGTCGAAATAGGGCTGTTTTTTATTTTTTGTCTAAAAATTTTCAAATTTAATGGCATGCTGAATTAATTATGATATTATCATATATGTATTGTTAACAGTTATTAATTAATATTGATTATCATGGTTTTTGATAGTACAGTCAATACCAGTAGAGCTATATTGTAACATCCCTAGTTAGGCATCATTGACAGTCTTTAACTGACCATGAAATAAGATCAACAGTTTTAATGTTGCTACCCTCATTATTGTTGCTACCCTCGTTGATATTTAAAGACTAATATATATATAATTACATTACACAGCAAATCACATTAGTCTCAATCAAATGCATTAAAGGTTGTTAACATGTTGATAATGAAGCCTTTGTGTTACGTTGCCTGAAGCACTGAAGCTCAGTGTGTTTGTTTTTTGGCAGCTTGGGCGCTGGTGGATCTGAGGATGGAGGACACCGTTGAGGTTTACATGGATGAGTCTGCGGAGATTCCCTGTCTGTACAGCTTCACCACCAACCCCAGTATGGTGATGGTGCAGTGGTTTGTGGTGAGTCCAAAAACTTCACCATAGCAACACCCTGACAACCACCCAGTTAGTTTAAAACAGATAAACAGACAATGGTTATAGATTCAGACAAACACATTACAAACAGTCACCACAATCAAATTTCCTTTCCAGCGAGGACCTGGCGGTAATCGGGTAAGAATCTCCTACAGTGATCTGACCATGCAGAAGGTGGACGAGAACACGAGCTACAGCGATCGTATCAGTGTCCGATCAAACAGCGAAGGAGAAATCCTTACCATTCAGGATGTTAAGCTGTCTGATGAGAGAGAGTTTTTCTGCCAGGTCAGCGGAATGGCAGCGGGCAATGGAGAGGGCAAGACTCTCCTAAAGGTTTTTGGTAAGTCTTACCCTGGGTACTAAAATTGCAATAATTTACCCAAAAAAGAACAGTAAAGTTGTTCCATATTTATATGCTGTTTTATTTTGCAGTTTTGAATTGTGTACAGGTATTAAGGTTCACAAATGGCACGTCGATCGAATTTGGTCTCATTGGTTTGCGTGTAATAATTAAATATGCCATGCCATTTTTGGTAAAAAATAACTGCGTATATGTTTAGAAAAACATGAGAATGATAAAAGGTATCACTTTAATTTTTTTGGTATATTTGTTTCTGTACTTCTCATACAGTATAATAATATTTTCAGATCCTCCAGAGCCTCCTGTAATTGAAGGTGTCCTCTCTGGAGTTTACGTGTCTGGTGACTCTCCATCAAAAGTACGTTATATACTCATTTATTACATTTTTATTGTAGTTATTTGGATTTATTTGTTGTTAAAACTGTAGGCGAGTTAAAGCTGACATGTCTCTTTTTGTCAGATTGCATCTTGTGAGACCAGAGATGGTTTCCCCAAGCCGAACATCACATGGTATCGCGATCATATCCCTCTTTACCCCGCTAATGGCTGTAAGTTAGAAAAACCTTGCTATTATACAAACATTTGTCTGTCAGCTATTTTCCAGTCCTGTATAATTAAATTCTTGTGTAATCCCAGATTAAATCTGTTTGGATTTCACAGGAAATTTGACGTATCACTTTAAAATGTTTTCCAGCTGGAGTTATATCACAGTTGCTTAATTAAGATCATCTTTGATTTGTTTATATGTGGTTTTGTCAGTGGTGAACATAGTAACTTTAGTGACGAAGGAATCCAGTGGTCTGTATACGGTTCAGAGTGATCTGCAATACAAGGTGACTAAAGAAGACAAGGATGCTCACTTTTCCTGTGAGGTCAGCTACTTTGTCCCAGGAGCTGTCAGGACGTCTGAGTCCAAAGGCATCAATATTACAGTTTACTGTAAGTCTGTTTTTGATTGGATATTCTCACATGTGCTTTACACACTTTGAAGCAATTTGTCAATCTCTCTTATGTTAATCTTTGTTTAAACCTGATTCTGATTTTGTTGCTTCTTTAAACATTTTTGCAACTGTGTACAGAAAAGCTGCCTGATTAGGCCATGTTACCAAAAGAACATAAAGGATGTCTATCAATAATTGTTTTTTAACATTCAGTATGTGTCACACCTAATTGCAAACTCTAATTTGCCTTATCTGGCATTAAAGCAGAGTCATGTTATGATTTCGAAATTCTTTGCTGAACGTGAGAATAACGTCGCCTTGGTGTGACATGAATGAATGAACTAAGATTCATTACCCGTGGGTCTTTGTATATGTGCATATGCCCCACAGACCCCACGACCAGCATCGAGATGTGGAGAGAATCGCCCGAGGGTTTGGTCAAAGAGGGGGACACAGTGGAGATCCGTTGCCAAGGCGACGGGAACCCCCCAGCACCCATCACTTTCAACAGAGAACAAGTGAGAATAGCCTCTTTTTCTTTTTTAATTCTGATGTGGGGTTTTTTTATGGGAGGCTGTAAAGCGTTGAGAAATGCAGACATCTGTTCCACATTGTGTTTGATATGGGCTGAGTAAATGGTACCAGTAGTGATTTGTAGCTTCTTTTAGGGATTTCATACCTTTAATGACTAAATAAATCATGTTTAAAATGACTTGCTTATAAAAGACTGTTGGTTTAATAAGTCAGATGCCTCTAAAAACATTTTTCTTTTTTTATTTAAAATGGTAGTCAATGTTTCTGGTGCTAAAAACGATTGTAATTATTTTTTCACCATTTTCTTCTCTTACAAAAAACAATTACACTTCATTTTATTTAGAATACTTAAGCAAAATAAGAGTTTATTTTAAATATACTTTATGTATTAAAGTAAGTGGTCCTTTTTTAGTTGATAAAAGTGTACTTTAAGGTATGCTTTAAGTATAACAGTGATAATCTTTGAGTACACTAGTTTGAAACTATATTTTCCTGGGAAGTACATAAAGTATATTTCTGAGAACTAAATTTAAAGTAGACTAAAACTACTTTTTCTATTTTTTTGAGTTTGAAAGAAGTATACTAATAGCACACTTGAATAAACTTAAAGGTCGGAAAGGTCTCCTTTGCATCTAAAATGAGTAACAGTGTTGCACAAACAGAAGAAAAGTCATAATGACTTAATCAGAAATAGAAAACCTTTGATCAGAAGCCATTTAGGCAGTTTAGGTTCATTAAGTGGCCTTTTTTGACTAGGGAGGACATTTACACCTACATTGTTCATTAAAGCTTTTATTTTTTGAATAATCATAAACTGAACAAAACTGTGGAATAACACAAATATGACTACCAGAATTATGTATCCAAAATCAATTAAATCTACATTATGTTTTAACATATAATGTAGTCACCCTTTGCCTGAAATGAGCAAAAACATGATCCCAAAAAGTGATCGAAATGGTATTTGTCACGGTTCTGCCTGTTGCACTGCCTGTTTGGACTCTGTTTTGTCTTTTTGTACTTTGCATTAGAACTTCAGTTCCCATAATTCATTGCACCAGCACACCTGTTTTGTATTAGTTATCCCGTTTTCACTAGTTTGTGTGTTATCATCTGCACCTGTGTTATGTCATTATTAGTTTATGGTTTGTATTATATATAGTCTGCCTTTTTGTTCAGCCCCTGTCGGTCGTTGTTGTTGTATGTGGTGTTGTTTCCCGTCAGTCTTTGTGGGTGCGTGGGTTAATATATTCTGTGTTCTGAGATCCTTGTATGTTTGTTATATCTGGACTTTCTCTGAGTGAAAAATCAGTAAAGGCATTTGATACCGTTACTCCTGGTTGTCCTGTTATCTTCTACCCAGCACCGTAACAGTACGACCGACCCAAAAATACACAGGGTGAAGTATCGTCTGTGTTTTGTCTTTTTGTCTTTTTGTGTTTCTGTTTTTGTTTCCCCACTCTCTCTCTCTCTCTCACTCTCACTCTCACCAGGTATGGAGGCCAATCACGCCAAAGCCTTCATGTATCGGGGTCAGGAGGAGGAGTCAGTCGAGGCATACACCCTCTGCTTCGCCGTTTGCGGGATGGCCTCGGGGCTCCCCGAAGACCACCAGAGGAGTCTGTTCCTGTGGGGTCTGAACGACGCGTCATGGGCCAAGTTGTCCGGATGGGGACCATCTGGAGGCTTGGAGGCTTGCATGGATTGGGTGTTGGCCAGTTGTGGGTGTCAGCCTCTCCGTCGTCTGATCGAGGTGGCCACCGCCGAGAGTTCTGCCGCGGCCAAGATGGCCGCCGCCGAGTTCTGCAGCGGCTAAGATGGCCGCCGCCGAGTTCTGCCGCGCAGCCAAGATGGTCGCCGAGCTGAGAGTTCTGCCATGGCTAAGATGGCCGCCGAGGAGTTCTGCAGCGGCTAAGATGGCCGCCGCCGAGAGTTCTGCCTGCGGCTAAGATGGCCGCCGAGTTCTGCCGCAAGAGTAAGATGAGCTAAGATGGCCGCCGAGAGTTCTGCAGCGGCTAAGATGGCCGCCCGCCGAGCTTCTGCGGCTAAGATGGCCGCGCCGAGTTCTGCAGCGGCTAAGATGGCCGCCGCCGAGTTCTGCAGCTGCCAAGATGGTCGCCGCCGGTGAATTCTGCCAAGGTCAAGATGGCTGCCGCCGAGAGTTCTGCCGCGGCTAAGATGGCCCGCCGAGTGTTCTGTCTCGCCAAGATGGCCGCTCCCAGGGTCCCGACGTAGCCACGATGGCGCCTCCCAGGGTTCTGGCGCTGCCAAGATGGCGTTTCCCGTGTTCTGTCACGGCCAAGATGGCCAGCTCCCAGGGTTCTGACGGTAGCCACGATGGCCGCTCCCCAGGGTTCTGACGCTGCTAAGATGGCCGCTTTCCCGTGTTCTGTCACGCCAAGATGGCCAGCTCCCCAGGGTTCTGGACGCGGCCCGATGGCCGCCTCCCAGGGTTCTGGCGCTGCTAAGATGGTCAGCCCCCGGGTCCTGTCCCGCCAAGAGGGCCGTTTCGAGAGTCCTGTCCCGGCCAAGAGGGCCGCTTTCCGAGAGTCCTGTCCCGCCAAGAGGGCCCGCTTCGAGGTCCTGTCCCGCCAAGAGGGCCGCTTCCTCGAAAGAGGGCCGCTTTCGAGAGTCCTGTCCCGCCAAGAGGGCCGCTTTCCGAGTCCTGTCCCGCCAAGAGGGCCGCTTCGAGAGTCCTGTCCCGCCAAGAGGGCCGCCTCGAGAGTCCTGTCCGGCCAAGAGGGCCGCTTCGAGTCCTGTCCCGCCAAGAGGGCGCGCCCGAGTCCTGTCCCGCCAAGAGGGCCGCTTCCGAGAGTCCTGTCCCGCCAAGAGGGCCGCTTCCGAGAGTCCTGTCCCGCCAAGAGGGCCCGAGTCCTGTCCCGCCAAGAGGGCCGCCGAGAGTCCTGTCCCGCCAAGAGGGCCGCTTCGAAAGTCCTGTCCCGCCAAGAGGGCCGCTTCGAGTCCTGTCCCGCCAAGAGGGCCGCTTCCGAGAGTCCTGTCCCGCCAAGAGGGCCGCTTCCGAAGTCCCTGTCCCGCCAAGAGGGCCGCTTCCGAGTCCTGTCCCGCCAAGAGGGCTTGAGAGTCCTGTCCCGCCAAGAGGGCCGCTTCGAGAGTCCTGTCCCGGCCAAGAGGGCTGCTTCCAGAGTCCTGTCCCGCCAAGAGGGCCGCTTCGAGAGTCCTGTCCCGACCAAGAGGGCCGCTTCGAGAGTCCTGTCCCGCCAAGAGGGCTGCCTCGAGAGTCCTGTCCGGCCAAGAGGGCCGCTTCCGAAGTCCTGTCCGGCCAAGAGGGCCTTCCGAGAAGTCCTGTCCCCGCCAAGAGGGGCTTCCGAGAAATCCTGTCCGGCCAAGAGGGCCGCTTCGAGAAGTCCTGTCCCGGCCAAGAGGGCCGCTTCGAGAGTCCTGTCCCGCCAAGAGGGCTGCCTCCGAGAGTCCTGTCCGGCCAAGAGGGCCGCTTCGAGAGTCCTGTCCCGGCCAAGAGGGCGGCTTCCCAGTCCTGTCCGGCCAAGAGGGCCGCTTCGAGTCCTGTCCGGCCAAGAGGGCTGCTTCGAAGTCCTGTCCTGCCAAGAGGGCTGCTTCCGAGTCCTGTCCTGGCCAAGAGGGCCTGCTTCAATCCTGTCCCGCCAAGAGGGCAAGAGTCCTGTCCCGGCCATGAGGGGCGTTTCGAAGTCATGTTCCGGCCAAGATGGCCGTTTCGAAGTCATGTTCGGCCAAGATGGCCGTTTCCTAGAGAGTCATGTTCCGGCCAAGATGGCGCCCGCTGAGAATGTTCGCATACGGCCAAGATGGCCCGATCCAGAGTCTCTATGTTCTCGCCCAGAGGGCCTTCTAAGTTTCCCCTTTGTTCCCAGACTCCACCCTAGAGTTTCCTGAGTTCCGGGCTCCGCCTAGAGTTTCCCGAGTTCCCAGTTTCTGTTTTAGGAGTCCCAAAGTTCCCAGACTGTTTCTTAGACTCCTCAGAATTCCCAGAACCTGTCATAGATTCCCCCGAATTCCCTGTCTCAGATTACCCAAACTCCGCTCATATGGTCGTCCCCTCCAGTTGCTTCCCTCTGTCCTCTCAAGCAATCCCTACCCTGCATTCATGTAGTTCAGTGACCCTTAGTACGCTTAAAGCTTCACCTGTAGAAGGGTTTGGCCAGCCCTCAAGGGACACCAGTTCTTCTGTTCCAGGTATTGCAAAACCAATTAAGCAGTGGACAGAGTTTCCTAAGCCAGTATTCTGCTGCCTCCTCTCAAACCAGCCCTGTGCAACAATTTGCAGATAGTTCCAGCCAAAACTTTCCTCTCCTGGGTGTAGGCAGTAATGTTGGTCTAAGACCTTCCAGTCAGTTTGCTCCAGAAGTTGCTACACAGCTCGTGTCTTCAACATATGAGGTTTCTAGCCAACCTGCTAGGGACAAGGGCTTTTCCAGCCTATACTCTTTAGGTTCTTTCCCTCAATCAACAGAAGCTGTGTTACCCATACCCTCTCATGGAGAGCTTGTCTTTTAGTCCTCCCATCCAGGCTCAAGGTTTTGTTTTATCTCAGGGCAGCCTTACACCAGAACAGCCAGTAAGCTCTGGGCAGCCATTATCTGAGCAGGAAGTGAGTGGTAGTTACAGTGGTTCATCTCAAGATATCCCTACTGGTATTCCCAAGTACCTTGACTAATAGCAAGCTTAGTTCATTATCTGTGGGGTTTCTAGCCAGCCCACAAGTGACACAAGTGTGTATTTGTCCAGTGCTCCAAGTCAGTCAAGTACAATGTTTGCAACTTCTAGTTATGGCCCAGTGCAGACCGGCAGTAACTATGGGGATCTCTCTTTTCCCAAGCCTCAGGGTGCCTTTGCTCAGTTTGCTCCTGCTCTGAAGTATGTAAATATTGCAGCAACTTCACCCCAAGATGTTTCTACCCAATCTGGGAGCAATCAGGGTTTATGTAGACCAGTTGCACAACTTATTACTTCACCCCAAACGGGACTTTCCAGTCAGTTTGTATCTCCCCAGGAGGAAGTGGTGCTTATACTGGTACCCTTGCCCAATTTCGGGTTAGCTCTTTTGGAGACTCTAAATCCATCACATTTCAAACTTCCAGTCGAGCCATCAATGTTGCTAGTCCTCAGGGTGTTTCTAGCACTACGGTAGAAGGCTAGTAGTTTCTGTGGGCCCTGTTCCGCCTCGAGGTACCTTTAGCCAGTTTGCTTTTGGATCTCCTTCCAAGTTTAGTTCCTCACAGCTAGGTTCCAGTCAGTCCACAAGTGATCCAGGTTTTATAGCCAGTACTGCGCCAACTTCACTGCTTGGGCCTCAAACGGGCACATCTGCTCAGTTTGTGTCTTCTCGGGAGATAGTAATGCAGGCAGTGGTTATCCTCCCAGTCTCAGCAGACTAGTGTTGCAAGCTCTCAGGGCAGTTCTGGCACTACTTTAGCCGGCTCTAGTCGCTTTTCCTCTCAGGTCACGAGTGGCGGTTTCGGTGGCTCCCTTCAATCTCAGGGAACATTTAGGCAGCTAGCTTTTGGTTCTCCTACGTATCCCAAGCTTAGTTCCACACGCCCTAGTTTCCAGTCAGCCTGCCAGCCAGTCCCGTGGACATGCAGAGCTTTGCCTTCGTGGAGGTAAACTTCGCCAGCCAGAGGGTTTATGCTTCTAGCCATCCAGGGCCAGCATGTAGCAACTGTGGGCAGTTCTGGGCCTCCAGTGACAGGAGATTTATGTCGATTGGTTTCCACACAGGGAGGTGGTAGATCTTTTAGTGATGAGTCCCTGTCTCCTCTAGGTCCCCAGTATCTGTCTCCTCTAGGTCCCCAGTATCTGTCTCCTCTAGGTCCCCAGTATCTGTCTCCTCTAGGTCCCCAGTACCTGTCTCCTCTAGGTCCCCAGTACCTGTCTCCCCTAAGTCCCCAGTTCCTGTCTCCTCTAGGGTTCCCTGTTCCCGGCGCTTCTGAGTCCCCTGTTCACGGCGCTTCTGAGTCCTCTGTTCCCGGCTTCTGGAGTCCCTGTTTCCGGGCTTCTGGAGTCCCCTGTCCCCTTCTTGAGTTCCAGTCTGCCAGGCAGAGCTGCAGCCACAGTCTTCGCCAGAGCGTGTCAGCCGCCACAGTCTGACCCCGAGCCTCCAGACCCTGATCCCGAGCCTCCAGACCCTGACCCCAAGCCTCCTGACCCTGACCCCGAGCCTCCTGACCCTGACCCCGAGCCTCCTGACCCTGACCCCGAGCCTCCTGACCCTGACCCCGAGCCTCCTGATCCTGAGCCTCCTGACCCCGAGCACCCACCCCGCCTCCCTCTCCCTCTTCTGTGGATCTTCAAGCGAGGGCAGCACTGTCGGGGAGGGGGTACTATCACTGTTCTGCCTGTTGCACTGCCTGTTTGGACTCTGTTTTGTCTTTTTGTACTTTGCATTAGAACTTCAGTTCCCATAATTCATTGCACCAGCACACCTGTTTTGTATTAGTTATCCCGTTTTCACTAGTTTGTGTGTTATCATCTGCACCTGTGTTATGTCATTATTAGTTTATGGTTTGTATTATATATAGTCTGCCTTTTTGTTCAGCCCCTGTCGGTCGTTGTTGTTGTATGTGGTGTTGTTTCCCGTCAGTCTTTGTGGGTGCGTGGGTTAATATATTCTGTGTTCTGAGATCCTTGTATGTTTGTTATATCTGGACTTTCTCTGAGTGAAAAATCAGTAAAGGCATTTGATACCGTTACTCCTGGTTGTCCTGTTATCTTCTACCCAGCACCGTAACAGTATTGATCCTATGTTTCGTAATCTGAGATTGGGACGGAATTATTATTTTAGGCTACATGTTATATTATAGTTATTGTTCTTGGTGTAAATAGGCTTTAAAGCTCCAAATAAATATTAAGAACTTAATTTTAATACAATTCCCATTCCCAATGTTATTCATGTTCCACAGTCAGATGCGGAGCTGGATTCCTATGAGGGTCTCCTGATTCTGAAGGAGGTGACTCGGGCAGACAGCGGTGTGTATGAATGTCATTCTCTGGATATAGATGCACCGGACCATGAGGAGGTGGGAGAGAGAGAGCAGCTCACTGTCCACTGTGAGTTATCCTGATTTACTCAATACACTTTCCCTGCTAACTTACATAGCAGTCTTACACATTTATTATGTTGAATGTATGTATAAAAGGGTTAAGAACTAAAAAATGAAAGTCCCGTTGTGGTTTGTTCATCCTTGAATTATGTTTATGTTATAAGCCTCAGTCACCATTTACTTGTACTGTATGGAAAATGCATTAGAAAGGTTTGGTGACTAAGACAGTCATTCTCTAACCTTCTGCCCAGCACTGTATTTCTGTTCTGCAGAAGAAAGTCAGATTAATTTGGCACAACATGAGAATAGGTGTAATATTCTGCATATTTCATGGTTTGCCACATTAGTAAATTATTGGACAAATAATATTGATTTGTTTTGAGTGTTTTATTAGCTTATTGGTAACAAATACAAAACTTCTGAGAGTAGAATCCGTTTCCTATTGACTTTAAACACGATGTTCAAACAAGACAAACATGCAATTAGTTTAATCATTTAACCTGTTAAATAGATTTACCATATAAATTGATAGCAAGGTATAACACAATTTTTTTTCAGCTTAGGCATTTTTAAATAATTTTTTTATGTTTATTCTTATGACAATTTCATAAAAATAAATATAAAACAATTATTAAAAAATTTAATGGTACTGTTATGTATAAAAATACCTAAAATGAAAAAAAAATTGTAAAGACTAAAAATGTAAAAAATTGTAGTTCAGATGTGCATTTTATGCATTTTCATGTGTATACTCAATTTCTGTTGTGACAGTTATCAGGTAAAAGATAATCATTTGTTGACCAATCAAATGTTGAGAGGTTATTATGCAGTGGATAGAAATTGTGTAGTTACCAAGGTCTAGCTGTTTGTGTACCTTTTTTGGTTATTTAGAGCCAACACGGACGTGTAATATTCTTTATTATTGATCAAATATTATCCAAGCATTAGGCCTTTATTTGGGATTTTACTTTGAGTTATTGCATCTGTATATATATTGTGTGTGTAGATCTGGACCCTGCTGTGGTGGTTCCTAAAGAATCAGAGGTCATGCTGAAAGGAGAGAGTCTGACAGCCACCTGTAACGCCCTGTCATCATTAGAGACCTCGACTGTGTGGTTTAAGGTAATCTGCATATAGATTCACACCTTTATTCAGCATTTTTCACTGTCTATGGTTTGAGTAGCTGCTCACTCCATCCATCCACTTTGTTTGTCTTCATGTACAGGATGGGATTGAGGTGGAAAGAGGACACATACTACAACTGCAAGATGCCACGTTTGACACAGCCGGACAGTATGACTGCGAGGTGACCGTACCATCACTCCCAGACTTTCAGACCAGCGGATCCGTCCATATTATTGTACAGGGTATGCAGAGAGCTCATCATCATCATCTCACACAAACAGTTGTATGTGACAGGTATAAGGATCTAAAGCAGTGTTACTGGATATCTGTCTTCAGGTGCACCCCAGGTAAAGGATGCAGAGACAGACATTAAGATGACAGAGAAGGTGGGGGGGTGGGTTAATCTGACCTGTGAGGTCAGAGGTTACCCCAGACCCGCCGTCACATGGAGCATCAGTGGCAGTCAGGTAACAATCAGTTTATCTCTCATCTCTTAGACTTTCACTTGATGTGAGTTTTAAATTGACACTTTTGGTTTTTCTGTGTTGCTTTCTCAGAGTTGGCGTGAGGTTGTTAAAAGAGAGATGGAGGACGAGGTCTACAGCGTTGTGATGCTTAAAGTTAGCACTGATACACAAGCCGTGTGCAACTCGACGAATGACTTTGGGTTCGAGACCAAAACTTACAATATCTGGAGCAGTAAGTTTTAATCTTTCATTTATACAGAATTGAGAGAACTCTTGATATTAGGGCTGCATGATATTGACGGAAATGTGATATCTTGCTAAATAATGCAATTGCATTACAATAATGGTAAAAAAAATAAAACTAATAACAGTGGACAGTATGAGTCAACCTGACTTTGCAAATAATTTAAATGAGAATAAATTAGATAGAAAGATAGAAGACTAATTAACATTTTTACCCAAAACTTTCACCTAAAAACTTTACTTGAATTTTTGAAGGACTTAGATCATTCTCTCAAAAACCATATTTCAATCATTTTGATATATGCTGCAGCCCTAGTTGCTGTTTGAGACGTTTTTGGCATATGTTTGATCTTATTGATAATGTTTTTCTATTTGCAAATAATGCACAAATGCTAATGTTGTCTCTTATGTTCTCCCAGTTCGAATCTCTCAGCCACCAACAGCGAGAAAAACTTCAGGTAATGAATCCTCCACCTTCTTCTGGTCTGTATATATGTTGGACTGATTGACAGTCTTATACAGACTCCAAGTCCATTTCACCCAAAATCCATCCCCACCAAACACTAAAAGATCAGCTGATGAGCTCGAATAATTCATAAGGTTTATATGGTGAAACCTCAGCAGCAGCTAAGTTAGTTGGCTTCTTCTTGTCAGCCTCTGGGCATATTTAAAATTCTGTGTGAAGAAAAGTCGGAGTGCAAAAAAGCTCAAATAACTGAAGCAGACATTACTTCAGATAACAGGGGCTGATCCAGCACCAACTGCTTTTCCGAGATGAATGTATAATTAGTAACATGCGAATATTTTAACAAATGTTTTGAAGTGCTGGGCTGGGCCTGTGACGGTTAAGCTATTATGGTGAATGTTGTGGTGGCGGCCAGCTGTTTTATTGAGTAGATTTCACTCATAAAATTCATTCCCAGACAATTGTTTGCTGTCTCTCTACATGTTTATATATAGCACTTAGTCATGCCGAAGGTTTTTCTTCATTTGATTTTTAGGAATATGACTCTATTATTCCATCTTGCCAGAACTTTCAAATTACAAGTAGTTCATACTAAATGTGTCTCGAATATAGAAACACACATAATTGAACACGCAAATGTTAAAGGATAGAAGCAGAAGTTATGGATTTCATCTAACATTGACGTCTTCTGTTTTGTCTCTCCAGTGGATAATAGTGGGGTGATCATCGTTGTGATTATTGTAAGCATCCTGTTGTTGGCCATCCTGGGCAGCGTCTTCTACTTCCTGTATAAAAAGGGCAAGTTACCGTGTGGGCGTTCAGGCAAGCAAGAAATGTACGTAATGTTCTTCTTTCCTTTCAATCTTGTTTGTAGTAGTTGTGTAAAGAATATGTTTGTAAAGTATTGTCCTGATCACCAGCATACAGTATGCTGTGTTCACTGGTCAGACAGTTTGACCAGAAAAAACATTACTAACCATTTATGCTTCTAAACTGGCGTTTTCATCAAAGATAATGCAAAAAATGAGAGCTGTTGCATGAGGAGAGATGAACAAACACTGCCGTATCAGCATGTTAATCTCTACAGCATTCATTCCTACAGAACCAAAGAGAAGACCAATAAGGATGACATTGTCGTTGAGATGAAAGCCAACAAAAAAGAAGAGTCTGTGCTATTAAAGGGCGTCAATGGTGACATGAAACCACCCAATGATCAGGTGACCATATACACTGAGATTGCAAAATTATTTTGATGGTGTCATTTACCCCATAACTAATATGCATCTTTTTTTTGCTCGACTCTTGAATAAAGAACACTGCACTGAGCTCATAAAACGGAAGCGACACAACGATTAAAGATGGAAGTTAAACTGTATTCTGTGCCTCCCTTCTGGCCCAACAATCAAGTCTTAAGACCTGGAGGAGTTCTTGAGGAGCAGTCTGGATATAGTGGACTTTTGCTTCCTGTTCCAGTAAACAGAAGTTGTGTCATTAAGAAGTGGCTACTCTTCTTTTTTCTACTGTCACTTTTTCTTCAGTTGTCGACCAATTCAAAAATACCCCAGTGTCATTTTTCATTTCAAACCGTGTATATATTATAAATATATTTTGTTTATAGGTCTTATTTGTGACCTGGTTGAAATTGTGTCTTTTAAAGCTCTGTAAAGCAAATTTAGTTTCTCAGATTCAAGTAACTCATTTTCAAGTAATTTCATTAATTTACATATAAACACTTTAGTCTGGAAGAGGCGAGTAAAGCTTAACTAATCAAAAACCTGCCAATGTCGTACTTGATTCATTAATTCAGAAAAAAAGTGCAGAAACATAGTTAAGACATATATGCGGAACAATTATTTACTCCTTTTAATATTTCAATCAATCAAAATGGACCAAATAAGAAAACTAAGTCACCTCTATAGAGGTAGACCTTCTCAATGATAACAAACCGTGTGCAACTGGGCCATAAACCTGGTTAATAGAAAACAAACAAATCAGGGATTTGATCCATTAAACAGAGCTGATGGGTTGTGTCCAATTTGATCAAACTACTGCAGAGCTTATGTACTGTTTGTAAATAGTGTTAGAGAAGAATCTTCCTGGTGTTTGGACTGCTGAGGGGAACTGCAGCCGCCCGTTTCTGCCTCAACTGCAGTGCCTGCCGAGATGCGTCTGCATTCAACGTTAGTTACACTGAAGCCTTTGTGTTGTGTCTTGTTTGTTTTGCGCATGTCTCTGTATTTGGTGAAGGGAGGGGATTTTGTTTTAATAAAATGCCATAAATAGTGTTTTTTATAGCCTGATAACTTTTGGCTTTGATTGTTTGATTGTTTTGATTCTGATTGTTTTTGTTTCTCCAGTTCAGCATCATTCAGGCATTGATTACTGTCTTTGGTTTTAATGTACATAGTTTTTCCTGTTTAAATGTTTAATGTGGCTCACATTTCATCAACAACAACACAAGTACTACCAACGTAAAGGGAAAAAAAACAGCCGTAATAACTTGACTAATGTTACCAAGCATTTTTTCTGTCTCACATCTAATGGCTAAATTCCAGTTAAAAACACCCATTTTGAGTATTTTTGTAAGTCATGTTCACTTAAATAAACATTATCATTATAGAAGTACTGTAAACGGTAAACACAGACACCTTTATTTTGTAAAGTTGCCTTGTTAAATTTTGAGTTTTTCTTCATCTTTATGTTGTCTAAAGATAGTGTGAGCCATTGGAGACTGTTGTCGGTACACTGTTGAACATCTGCATTATTACACTGGCCCGTGCAGATTTACCTGCCTGTTCATGTGAGATAATCATTATAATGTTCAGAAACACTTACACAATGTTTATGTTTTAAATTCACTTAAGATTGTAAATAAGGTACTTGTGGTTTGTGTTTATTGCTTGCATTTTTTATACATCTTTTGGCCAAAAATCCAAATAAAGAGATGTTACATTCAATATCTGTCTTCAGTTTATTGTGTACTAAACTTTTAGATAAAATCAAGCATAAAAATGGCATCAGTTTATAGGTCAGACTGCTCTTCGTTCAGTTTCATACTTTAATCCCGATCTATAGGAATTTTATTTAAACCACAGTTTCCATGGAATCTTCTATTGCAATGATGTGTTTGCACAGTTATACAGTAATTATTCCTGCACTAGAAATGTTCTTTCTACAGTACTGAATAACCAGAGGAAATTGTAAGGAAATTGAATTTTATGTAACAACTTTCTTTTGGTTAAGATTCCATAAGATCAATACGAATAGACAACACAATGCAGTAATTTCATTAATGTTCGGGTTCCTCAAATCTCTCTTGACCTAGTTTTATATTTCAGCATCATTGTCTTGATGACTTGACTGTGTTGAGATCTCTTCGGAAACTGTAGGCACATCAAGGTTGTTAAACACTTGCACTACAATTAAACTACATCTAAGATATTAGATAAAAATGTAAAACATTTCTAGCATTAAGTCATTTAAAGCAGACATTTTTACATTGTAAAGCTATTTAAAAATCCTAATTTATGTTTACATGTGCTTTAAAAGGTCTACACACATTTTCCAGACAGTTTCTGTACATGCTATGTCTATTCTATAAAGGTAAAGCCCAGCGGCTGTTTAAATGTCATCAGTTCCCCACTGTGTTTAAGTAAACAGCAATGCAAACAAAGAAAAAAACATATATGAAATTATTTGAATCACAGATTGCAAGACAGCCATGCTGTAATGGTGACTAAAGTGTGAGAAAGAAAGATTGTAAGGCGAGATTCATCCGCGTTTCTTCTTATAGGAGCGCACATCCAGGCAACGTTTAGCCCACAGCGCCATCTAGTGAAAATGAACTGATACAACCCGCAGAAATAAAATGAGAGAATGTGGTCAAGAGCTAAATGACAGCACTAATAATCTTTAGTAATCGTCTGAAAAAGCTACAACAACGTAAGATTGAATCTATCGACCACATTTTCAGCTAATATTAAACTACACTAAATAAATGTATTAATTTACCTAAATGAATATGTTTTACATTTTCCACTTCTGATGGATTAATGTTTTCTTCATGTTTACGTGTCTTCTAAATGTTTTTTCACTGTTGGGCTGTCATTTGTAGACCTTTTAACCCGATCTTCATTGCGGAAAATGTTTTTATGACCATGAAAATGGGAATGTGTCGCAGTGGTCGCTGAGCTCTCTTTCTCGTTTCTCTTTTGTTTCCATATAAATAAACAAGCGCCATATTTGGCAAATATGGGCGGGGTTTCGACGAAGCAACGTTTGAAAATGCTCCAATCATAACAGCGTTCCGTTTTAAATGCGCTGACGTAAAAGGGGTGCGACCAATAACACGAGTGTGTCGTTTTAAGCGCACGAAAACGAACAATAAAATTATTATTTTTATTACTATGTATTCTATCACTATAAGGTTTTGTTTATTTTCTATTTTTAGAAAATAAAAAAATTCTCCATCCATTTTTCCTCCACACCTGCTTGTCCTGTGTATGAACGCGTGAGGTTTGGCTGGAGGTTTGTGCAGCAATAGTTTACTATAATTTTTGAGGGCTCATATGCTCACAAGATGTGTGTCAAGACATCAAATGCATAATGCATTCATATGTAGCTCTTTATTTGAAGATTATAAGTTTGCCCATTCTGATTAATTCTGGTTACTCGTGCAGCAGTTTACTTACTACGTCAATATCCTCAGACTTCTCCATCTGCTGCCAAATGGTGCCCTTTACAGAAGCCTTTTCCTGTACAAAGTCCAGTCAAGTCGCATCAAGCTATTACCATAATCCCTTCTCTTAATTCAGCTCCACAACGGTTAAGAACCAGAAAAACAACTACACTTTACTTAAGACCTCAGGAGCTTCATTCAGACTTATTTTCATTCTAATGGAAAATATATATTTTTGCTCAGGACATTGAGGGTCTGGAAATATGGCAAAGTTTGTGAATGTATTTTTGTATTGTTGAAAGTTTGTTTTATTGCATATTTGTCCTTTGAAATGACCAATTCGTGCATCAGTGGAGTATGACAAACACTTTCTGTGGGGTGACATGCTGAAGAAATTAAGTTGAAGAAATTAGGTACCAGGTGAGATTGACCCATCCTGAGATTTACTCTTCATGTGTCATATATTTCTATCATCTGTTATGACTTTTAAAAAAACATTTAAGCTGTAACTATTTTCAAACAGTCTATCATATTATCTAAAATATATAAAAACACTAAAATGTCTAAGGCTTTGGAATTTTTTAATAATTGCAGTTTGTAAAATAAATAACCTATGTCTATAAATTACTTTTCTATTTTTTTGGAATTCATAATAATAGTAGGTTAATTTCATACAATTTAAAGGGGTAAAATCTCCCACAATTAATTCAGCTTCTGCAGAACAAAATATTTTGAAAAATCCCCATTGACTTCCATTGTATGGACATAAACCTACTGAGACATTTCTCAAAATATAATTTTTTGTGTTCCACCAAAGAAAGAGCCATATACAGGTGTGAATGACATGAGACTGAATAAATTACAGAATTTTTATTTATGAGTGATCTCTTTAAATAAACAGTTCAACAAAAAATAATCTATGCCATTAATATATTACGAAAAGGTCAAACTAATTTCTATGTAATGTATTTTTGCCAACAGCTTTCTTAAGTGGTTTAGCCTCGAAGCTACTGTGTCTCATTGTTTTTCTCTAGATGAAGGCTTGTTTTGAGGCGTTACTGACAGACTGAAGCTCCGGGTCTTTCACAGGAACACAGATGTGTTTTGACGTCTGTAAAGAGGAAGATTGAGAGCAGCCTGTGGTCAGTGAAATAGAGGAATGAACTCAGATTAACTCACTCACTTCATCTTCTTAACAGTGTGACATTTGGTGTTGATGTCAAAAGCTTTGCAATATTTACTCTAGATTACTGTCCTGTCTGTGATACAGTTTATTTAATGCATCTGTTGCATTATATAGTTTAGTTTTGGATTTGGAGAAGAATGGATTATTTTTAGGTTTATAGTTTCTTAACTTTTAACCATAACAAACATATTCCCATGTTTTATTTGTTATGTTAATGTGACTTGCATTTAATAGAATGAAAAGAAAAAGTGTTATGTGACATGGAGTAAATCACAAGACAATAGTGAAATAACCCCGTGGAACAGTGACAGATAAATAGTTAAACAAATATGCTTGTTATGTAATGAGACTTTAATGACTTTAACTCTGTCTTCAGGAGAAGCTATGGGGTGTGGGGTCACAAAAACAAGTGAATTCAATAAAAGACATAATAGAGGTAAAACACTTACAGTGCATGATTAGTGATAATGACATGTTAAACAGTTACATAATATATACTGTACACTTTATATACTATATACTTTTGAGCTATATAGAAAGAAGATTATTTAATTTAAATATAATTTTTGAATGGTAATGTTACAATATTTGAAACTAAAAATGACCTAAATATCTTCTTTTATAAAACAGATGGAAATGTCATTCCAGGTGAGATTTTACCAGGTCAACTATTATTAGTCTTACAAAAACTAGTTATATATGTGCAATGTCAAAAAATATGAGTGCTACATTTATATTCAACACATTTTCTTTTTTTGTATTTATGCAGCAGCCACAAGTAAGTGAAATCGAGCCTGGTCTCACAAGCATTCATACATATTTTACAAATTCCTGTAAGATTGCATTGGTGAAATCAGTTTGTCAGTGTTTGTAGTAGTATAATGCTGAATTTCACTGACAGGATCAACAGAACTAAATGACGCTGTTTGAACTACAGTATGAACAGTATCTGAGTTACAGTAGAAGTTAGATTCCTGATTTAGATTTTGTTATTCATTTTATTGTCATGTGGATGACTGCATTGATAAAAATCAATGTTTTTCTGGTCTTGTGAAGCAATAAGGGCCGCAGTTGTGATCCAGAGATGGTACAGAGAGTATGTGGCCCGTTTGGGAGTGAGACGCAGATACACCTGGAACATCTTCCAGTCCATGGAGTACTCAGACCTTCAAGACCAGATCAAAGTAAGAAATCCACAATCACCTCTAGGGCACCAAACTGTGATGGAAGGATGATATAGTTTTATCTGATTTTTCTTTTCTTTACAGTTATACAATTTTCTCGGTTACCTGGTGGACAACTTCACTCCATCAAGCAGTGAACGTAAAAACACAATTGCACACAAACGCACACAATCTTCACAGCTTTCCTCAGAAAATTCTTTGTGTAAAAGCATCACACATTTTTCTTCCTGTAGGAAATCTGATCTCACATATCTTCAGAGAGAACGAAGTGTGCCGAGACGCGGAGTGGGAGAGATATTTCAGCTACACTAATATTGAAGTGCCAGACATCTACTCTGGTCCACGGTTAACTTTTCCACTAGACATGGCTCAAGCTGCTAGTCTTGTAGAGGCCTTCAAAAACAAACAAGTGAGTAATCTAAACAGATATAAACATATATTTACTTCTGTAACATCTGCCTTCATCTTTAACCATGTGTCCTTCTGGCTTCTTCAAGCAGCAGCTTCACTCTCGTTACGTCCTTCAGCTTCTTCTGGAAACATGGAAGCTCCTCCGGGTGTTGCCAAACATCAACCGAGTCTCCACATGCCATAGCAAAGAAATCACAATCTGTGGTATGAATGCCTGATATGTTCATTTAACTATCATATTATGAAGTTCTACTTCTGAATCTGTCAACTTTATTTCAGGTGATTTACATGGACAGTTAGAGGACTTGCTACTAATATTTTACAAGGTGAGCAATTTATCCACTCACACAGCTCGAAAAATAATACACATTGTTTAAGCCGAAAGTTTGTGTTTTAAACAGTTTGTGGTTTTTTTAGAATGGAATGCCATCACTGGAGAAGCCCTATGTTTTTAATGGAGACTATGTGGACAGAGGCAAAGATTCAATTGAGATTCTCCTCATATTGTTTGCATTCCTACTTGTATATCCTGGAGACGTTTATCTTAATCGAGGAAACCATGAAGACCATATAATTAATCTGAGGTAAGCATGCATATGTAAGGTATGCATTCAGTAACATGATAAAGATTTTGAACAAACATATAAAAAAATTTTAATACGCACCTAAAGAATTGCATACTTAGCCTGATAACTGTAACAGGAGAAATTAAGAATACATATAAAAATGCACATCTGAACTGCATTTTTTTATATTTTTAGATATAATATATTTTTAAGTCTTCTAAAAAATGGTTTTTATTTTAGGTGTTTTTATAAATTACAGTAACATTTTTTAGTAAATTTTTTTGTTTATGTTTTTTTTTAATGAAAATTGGTCAATTATTTTATATTGAGTCTTTTACATTTCCATCAGTTTATAGTTTGGGATGATTAGACTAAAATTCAACTATGAAAAACATTAAAGTGAATAGGAAATAACATAGATGTTCCTCCTGAGGAACGGTGACAGTTAACAGGATTAAATATAAAGAATACTTGGTTTACAGATATTTACATTATTTTTTTATAAATCTTTAAAGATTTTTAGATCATACTTCATTTAATATTAGATGTTTTCCGATTGACTATTTCATTACCAACAAAAAATGTTTTATTTAAAGGTATGGCTTCACCAAAGAAGTGCTAAAGAAATATAAGGTAGGTTATTCATTAAATTTCCTGTAATCTTTCTTTACTAAGTTCATTCACGTGTGCTATAGTATACATGTTTACCATGTGGTGTTAGGTAGCTTATCTACATTATGAAACGGTAAAGGATTATTCCAACATTTTCACGAACAGCATCTATTAATTGCAAGTGGTCAAATCAGGCAGTAGGCTTAGCGTTTAAAAAAGGAAACTCTGTTCGGTTCTTCTACAGTTATCTGTACAGACATGTGGGTCAGGCCACGTTAAGAGGATTACACACAAATTACACTCCAAGACGTTAAACATTCATGCAGTACATCATAAGAATAAAAACATTAATCTGTGGCCACAATAGCACATCGAATATAAAGAATTAACGGAAAAGTTTATTTAATGTAAATTCAAATAATTTACTTACCTTCATGCCATCCCAGATGTATATGACGTCTTTTATCTAAATACAAACAAATAATTGTATATTAAAATACTGTTATATTAATTTTTGTATTGGGACTTATGATGGTGAAACTCCAAAACAATATACATCTATTAATAATGTGATCCAAATGACTCCAGTGAGTTTATAAATGTCATCTGAAGTGTAAAGATGTTTTTGAGAGAAAATTAATATTTCAAGCTTGTTTAGCAAAACGTAAAAATCTACACAAAGAGATCTGGACGATAAGTTAAAATATGACGGCATGCCAATAACTGTGAATATCATATCACACATATGACAACTACTCAAAAGATGTGCAAGAACCTGTGAGATTTGATGTTGTCTGTGTGACGCTGTCTTAAAATGTATTGCTCATGTTTGGGTGAACTGATCTGAAGTCAGCATTTCAATAATGGAAAGACACAATATT
Source organism: Beaufortia kweichowensis (assembly GCA_019155185.1). Lineage (NCBI taxonomy): Eukaryota > Metazoa > Chordata > Actinopteri > Cypriniformes > Gastromyzontidae > Beaufortia > Beaufortia kweichowensis. The sequence continues at coordinate 3,086,350 of CM032795.1, read as the reverse complement.
TAAGCAAGTGATGAAAAAGTTGAAGGGCAGGCACATGGGCAAAGAAAATGGTAGTAAAATTAATTACAATAACAGATCATTAATAAAGCTCTTAAATAAACTAAAATATTAAATATTAAAATAATTATTGTGAATAAACCACAGCTATTGACCAATCAGCATCAAGGACCATCAATGCTTCACATTATGTGTGAAATGTGTTTTATTTTAATATTTGTACATCTGTTAAGATGCACGGAAAGCGTATCCTTAAGCTTCTTCAGAAGATCTTCAGCTGGTTGCCGTTAGTGACGGTCATTGACCACAGAGTGATAGTGGTCCACGGAGGGATCTCAGACTCCACAGATCTTTCTCTGATAGCTCGAGTGGACAGACACAGAGTGAGTCAAATAAAGCCATGTCTTTAAAACCAAAACCTGTATGTTATAATCTATAAATGTGATGGCTTGCTTTCTTCAGTATGTGTCTGCCCTGAGGCCTCCAAGGAAGATATACACCTCCCGCAGTAACCTTTACGCACCCACCGAGGTCTACGATGATACGATGATCTCTAAAAACAGCCAAGGTTCCATGACCTTTCCCAAACAATTCGGCTCTCGAGACAGTTTCCAGAGACGCTCGCTTCAGAACTTCTCAACGGCCATTGCTCGAACCGTCGAGGAGGAGTTTGAGATCCGCCGGAGACAAGCCGAGTTCAGCCTGTCCAGTTTCAGCAGGTCTCACCATATTCTCAACTCGTGTCTGTCCTCTGACTCTGAACCAGACACCTCAGAATACACAGACCCCAATAATGATGAATGGAGACAGGTAAGTTGTAAGAATTTATTTTAAATCTGTACATAATGATGGCCTTTGTACAGTTAATGTTTGCTTTGTGTTCCCTGTGGTCAGATTTTGGACCTGCTGTGGAGTGACCCCATGTCTCAGGATGGTTGTATTCCCAATGAGGTCAGAGGAGGAGGATGTTACTGGGGTCCTGATGTCACTGAGGACTTTCTGAACAGACACAACCTCCAGCTTATCATCCGCTCGCATGAATGCAAGCAGGACGGATATGAGTTTTGCCACAATCGAAAGGTAAGGGATGTATGTATTATGTAAATGCATGTGAAATGTATTATGGTAAGAGATGTGATGCTGCTTCAAAAAATGAAATGTATATGACACGTTTGTATGTATGAGTGTTGTACATGTATGTTCTCTGATATTTTTAGATATACTGCATCTGAAATAAACGAATTATTTTCATTTAAAGTTTTAACCAAAAAAAGGTATAAAATCAAACCTCTTCATCTCAAAAATTTTTATTGATTTGTTACTTCTAAACTTTTCAGCACAATTGTAAATTATTAAATGTGGCAACAGTCTGTTCCTTAAATTTATAAGACTTCATGTTTTGCAACAAGTTAATAAAAAATGTTCAATATTTTTTACGGTCTGAAGAACTTTTTTCCAATTCAAAGAACCATTTGTGCAACAGAAAGGTTCTGCAGATGTTAAAGGTTCCTTATGAAAGCATTCATCCTGACAAAAAAACTTTCTGAAACCTTTTTTAAGAGCTCCAAAAGTATATCTCAAAGTTTAAATTATTTTAAATCTTTCTTACCTGATTAATAAATGAATCCGTTTATGTTTCTGATGGCCACAAAATGTGGCACTTGTCAAATGTTTCAATAACATTCTGTGTATTATATGTGATTTTCAGGTCCTCACTCTTTTCTCAGCCTCAAACTACTATGAGGTCGGCAGCAACAGAGGAGCTTTTGTCAGACTCGGTCCTGATCTAGTGCCTTATTTTGTTCAGTATCAAGCCACCAGTATGACCCGAGGGCTAAACTTTCCACAGAGGTAATCTGACAAAATGTTTTTCCTCCCTAATCCTATGAAATATAGAATTTGGAATGATGATTAAAATGTACAGTAGTTCATCTTCAGATGTCGTGTTGATTTGCTATACAGTTTTACTGTCATTTCAGCTTTTTCTGGCTTATTTATTCATTCATGTCGTTTCAGCATCAAAAGCACAGAACACACGGCTCTCAAAGTCCTGCGAGAGCAACTGTTTGCCCACAAGAGCGATCTCATCAGTGCCTTTCAGGAGTTCGATAAGAAGAAAACGGGTACCAATAAGATAAAATTGATAAATGCCATCCATTAGATATCCTATGAACAAATCAAACAACCTAAAACAATTATTTACATAATTATTTAGAAGAAACTTGATGGTATTTCTGGCTGACCTTTGACCTCACAGGACTGATTTCTCTGGACAACTGGGCTGTTGCTATAGAACGAGTTCTGCACTTGGAGCTTCCGTGGCATGTCCTCCGTCCTCAGTTAATGTCCAACACCGCTGACGACATGCTGGATTATCACGCCTGGTTCCGTGATCTCGCCCTGAAAAAGCAGAGCTGTGAGGTGATGAATGTATTTCACTGAATTTCCAAAAATTAATCTTCTGAGGTTCTGGATGACTGTTTATTTATATACTCTCACTGTTTTCCAATACAGCACATTGAGCAGACTTTACTGGAGACACTCTACAGACATCGATCTACCATGGAGACCATATTCAGAATAGTGGACACAGATAATTCAGGTATGAAAAAAGATTTTAATACACCGGCAACTTCATTCAAAAGAGTTCAACTTAATACCTGTGATTCAGTTGGAGAAAAGATGATTACATGGCTGTATGACCTATCTTCCTTCATTCCTTTGCTATTAAAAATTCTTTGCTACTTTAAATTTTTAGGTCTGATCAACTTGACTTTACAAGTCATTTTATCTGTTTTTACAATATTTCACCTTATTTAAGTCATTTCAACTCATCAAATTAAGTTTAACAATTTAAACAATGAGTTGACATATTATAAAAACAGTTGAAATGACTTGAGTAAAAAAGCAAAGAATTATTTTTTAGCTTAATTTTTTATTTTTAAACACATTTAAAAATTAGTTTTAATTCTCTGTTTGGAGTCCATCTGTGTGCACGATTCTCAATTATTTTTATTCTCATTTTTATAAAAAATAAGCTTTATTCTTAAGGAATTTGCTGTGGTTTTAGATGCTCTAAGAACTTACATAACATAACATACAGTATATACATTACACAAGAAATTAACAAATTTAATACATAGAATTAAAAAAAACTATTTAAGTAAAAACAATACAAAAATATACATGGGAAAATAGTAAATTATTAAAAGATGAGGACTCACAATTTACCTGGTGCTGTAAATCATTCCCTATAAAACATAGAAAAGATGTTTTTCTTCACGACCCGTGCTTTTGTCTCTCACAGGGTTTATCAATTTTGAAGATTTCCGCCAGACGTTAAAACTGCTTAGTGGCTATCTGAAAATGGAGATTTCCGATGAGGCCATCAACGAGTTGGTTATCAACACAGACACTAATAATGACGGCAGCATTGACATTGATGAGTTCATGGAGGCTTTTCGGTTAGTGGATAAAAGCAGGCTTGAGAGAGGTAAGAGTTTATTAAAACTGAGGCAAGAAAATCAGGAATTACCTGAAGAGGAACAAACCCCACAGACTGCTGAATGTGCTGATTCACAGACTGTTGATTCTTCAGATCCAAAGACTGCAGGTTCATCAGATTTACAGGCTGCAGATTCTTCACATTCACAAACTGCAGATTCTCAAAATGAGAAACCTGGAGATTCTTCAGGTCAGCAGACTGCAGACTCTCCAGAATCACAGACAGCAGATTCTCCAGATTCACAGGCTGATCTTAGTAACATTTCATTGGTTACGCCACAATAACTATTGAAAAAAGACACTGTTGTTGACAGTTCTAAAGACACTGCTTTGATGCTTTCGATGGACAGAAGTGTAATCTCAAGATCATATAGAGATTGGCGTTTTAAGATACAAACGGCTACATATCTGGGCTAAAACTTCAATTTTGTCAAAGAATTTGTAATATGTGACCCTGTCTGTGAAATCCAGGCTGACGTCTCAAAATCTAATGTGGAAAAGCAGTCATAGAAATAGCCACAAAAATGATGTGATGAGTGTTGTTTGCTGTAGATTTCAAAATACAGTATTCAAATTTCCATTTACAATACTGAAATTAATTATTTTAAATATTGAAATTCTGAAAGTTGACTTCCTAACAATTGATTTGACAATCTTTTACAAGGCCTTACTTGATCAATATGAAGGATTGAGGTTGTATATTCACAAAATGCTCTTTATATTACGTAGATTGATTTTATGTAGAAAAAAGTAAATCCACAAAAATGGATTTTCACAAGCAGGATCACATACTCATAAAAGCTGTGAATAAGCAAATAATGCAAGCATTTTCAGTATCAAAATGAGTTGAACAAATATGAGAATCTATGTTGTTATAATAATGTATTTTATTTCTGCGTAAATGTGCATGTTATGTAGGTTTCTGCTGAAATTCCGGTCTGCCACATCCTCCTTTAAAAAACTACTAAAAACACACCTTTTCCACGAACACCTGACAGCATAAAAAAAAAAAAACTTTTCCTTCCTCTACAGGTATTTATCTAGCACTGCATAACATTGTAAACTTAGGAAAGCACTTCTTTGTACTATTGCTGCCGCTTTTGATGTATCGCTTCATTGTCTCCTAATATTTGTAAGTCGCTTTGGATAAAAGCGTCAGCTAAATGCCTAAATGTAAATGTAAATGTAAATTCGAGTTTATTTTTAACAGCAATGATTTGTGTTAGCTGTGACTCTTCACCAGAGGGCGCTGTTGTGTTATAAAACCTCTTTTTTTGTGCTTTTCATTGTGACTGCGCTGATGCAGCGGTCCACACAAAGTCGGAGATAGGAAGATCCTACCTCCGACCTCGTTGCGTTTCAGTCTCGCGTTACGGCACAACAAAGAGCGGCAAAACAGTATTTATTGTTCGAATTTATATTTTAAAAAACGTAAAGAACAAACTTTGTTTCATATCTTTTCGTGCTGGAAAACTACTCTCTGGAAGCAACTTTGACGTGACGTAATTTTCTTTTTCTTTTTTTTTCTTTAAAAAAAAAAATCTTTTTGTATTTTGTTGTTAATGCCATTTGATTGTTGGTACACTGTTAAGTAAAGTAAAAATCTATAATAAACATTTGAAAAAAAATCTAATACCGAGTTGACCTATTTTCGATGTCAGATTTCCTGCTTTAAAGACGTTTGCTTCCGGGTTTGAGGTGGGGTAAATGTCCTAAATGGGTTTATTATTGGCTCTCCATCTTCTACTTCAAGACCCACAACAATATTTGCACTTGATCTTAAAGTTTTTATAAAAACAAGCTTGTTGAGAAGCCTCTTGAGAAACACTAGATTATAGCCTTTCATTTTGTATCTGCAGACTGGTTCGGTCTCATTATGTGTTCAGGTCATTATGTTTTTATCAGCACAATGAAGGTCTGTGTGGGCGGGAAAAGGTCTGAACAAGTTTAGGGACACATCAAAGCACACAAGTCCTCACATGTCTGCTGAATCATTACACATCATGGGAAAATGTTTTATTCCTGACTTTTTTTGTTTTCTTAATCTACCTGATTTCTTAGGTAAGAGGAGAATCGTCATGCCTTCCTGTAACCGTGGCCAAATAAGATCTCATTTTCAGCCAAGAACATTTTTCATTTAGTCTACTATTACATAACTTTAACGGATCATCTGGTATTTTGAGTGGCAAAGTGCCCATCCTTAAACCTTAAACTTTGTTTTCATGCGTCATCACAAATCGTACAGTAAAAGAATAAAATGTTTGAAGAGCTAGTGTAAATCATTATGTATTTACAGATCATTCACATCTGGGCCAAAGGGAAATAACATTGAAAACACCACACAAGATATTGAAGATTTTCAACATTTGTTTATTTTTTGAAAATAACACTAAAAATGTTTACAAAAGCATTGTAGAAAGATTTGTGCAGTGTAAATTATCAAAAGTAAAAGTGAACATTACTTGAAATGATTTGCACCTAACATGACACGAGGATTGTCATTCTCAGCAGCAAGAACGCATCTCAGGATAAGATGTTCAGTGTTTTTAAGACCACCCTGAAAGATGCTGGGGTGAATTAACCAGCCCTGAAATGAACGCGGAAAGAAATAATGCTACACGGCTACTGAAGCAAATGAAATAAACAGGATGGTATGGCACTAACCGCTCATCCCTAAAGGAGGGCATCATTCATCTAAGATAAAAAAAAAGGGCTCGATTGCAATGGAAACTTCCCTTGTACCCGACATGGCACTACAGCAATCCCCCTTAACAGAACTCAAAGACACTCAGCCTTCCCTTTGTTATTCCAGTTGGACAAAACAGCGTGTTAAGAGAGATCATTACACACCATCGGCTCAAACCCCACAGATACAACACAAGCCTTTCTGAAAAGTTACAATTTCACCAGCACGTACACGGTTTCATCTTGGATTTAGCACAATAATCACTTAGTACAACTTCTGTGTAAATCCGTGTAGGAAGAAGAAAAGAAAACAGAAATGTGCTTTAGGACCCCACTTGCAGTATTACAAAATAATTATTTGTACATATAGAAATGAACAGGACCAAATGAAAGACCTTACAAATTTTGATAATGTACATACCATTCAACATACGAATACATAAATATTGTTCGTCTGATTACAAAACCTTTTTAACTTCATTATAAAATTTCCTTTGTACATATTTTTGTATTGCTGTGTCAATACATAATACTGAGAGTTTATGTGCACGCTGTGGCAACACTTTACATTTTAAGTATTAAACACATTATAAACTCACATAGTATGTTCTGGAAAATATTTTGTGACTTTTAAATAACTTCTATTCCCGATTCACCCTTGAAGATAGTGAGGGCCGCGATGCTGCTTCTCTAAATGGGAAATCGATGGCACTGTACATATCACTGAGGAAAGTAAACAAACCGGTTATCTACTAAACCAACGTTATCTTTGGTCAAGCGTATAGGGAGGTGAACAAGGGGCAACACGTTTCAAAAGTCACCGTAAGGAATCCGGAAACCGTATAGAAATGGCTCAGGTTGTAGATCTTACATACTCAAGTCACTAATTTTCAGCTAAAACGGTCCAGCACGGTCTCTCTGAAGATATGGAGCTGAACGAAAGCCAGTTTTCTTCTGTGAGACACTGTACATGCACAACATTTCCAGTTTAAAACTTGCGCTAAATCTTCACTCCATGGCACGAGCAAAACCGGCACTATGAGATCCACAAAAACCTTGAACGCAACACGTAACAGATGATTTTACATCAAGTAACTACAAATCCTCATCTTCCTAACAACTGTTTGGCATTTCATTTTTCCTAATGCTTCCGAACTGAAACAACAGCATGTTAATGAACACAAAATAACAAGGATCTTGGCAATGATGAAATAGATTTGGACACTGAAATGCAAGGACTCGAGCGTATATGTCAGTGATATTTGTGCAGTTTTTCATGTTGATGTATCTACATATCAATTCAAAACGTCAACAGAAAACTCAACACAGACGCATGTGATTCAAGTGCTAAAGTCTCCTGAACGTGTGCAGACCTCACCGATAACTCTATACCTGCTGACCTTTAACCCTTACTCTCTGATCAGAGACCAGGCTCAGTGTAGCTGTGCTCTCGTGATAACAACAGACGCGAGGCGTGTTTTAAAGTATTTTAACATTGATTCGCAAACCCTTGCGACCTGACTCGGTCGGAGGTAACCTGATGTTCTTCGACACAATTTTGAGTCATGCCTGCCGTCGCCACGCAGCAAAATCACATTTTGTGTTCGTAAGTGTTCATAAGGCAGAAAAAGATTCAAGTCCACTTGTGAGTTTTCTACATCTGATGTTCTTTCAGCATGAAAATGATGAATCGTGTTTCTATAGCGTGATGTTTCTCAAAGCTGAGGGAATTCATTTAGCGCTTAACGTAACTGGATGTGACCGGAGATGATGAAATGAAAGACCGCTCATATCGCTAGTGTCCACTTCCTATCACACTGCGTCGTGCAAAATGGCAGCGCGCGAGCCACCCGAGCAGTTCACAGCAGTGTGACAAAACATGCAAGCATGGAAATGCCTGCTGACATACAAATACATTACAGCGCACACACACACACACGGTATGTACAATCATACACACAAGTACTGGATTGGACCCAGTATTTTTTTTTTAGCATATTAGACCTTTTATCCCTCTAAATACTTTCAGAGGGGGTAAATCGATAGTTTGCATTTATCTGCTCATTACCAAAGGGTATGAAATAAAGAGCTTTGTTAGTTCAAGGCCCGTCTGCGCAGACCTGCAGTAGTGTGGGAAAAGATTTAAAAGACATTAGTCTTAAACATGAGTGTTTCCAGCAGCTCCAGTGACCCTCCGGGGTTTACGACCCCTTCAGGAACTATGAATTCTGTGAGCATGCAATGCATAATCATTCTTTTAAAGGCAAGAGAGTGTTTGGAGGCCTCTCACGAGTAGGCAACAGATGTCTCCAGAAACCCGGAGACAGATTTGGGTGTTTTGAGTTCGTGATGCAACTTTTTGTTTGAAGATATGGCAGGTTGAGAAGGCCATGCTCAAAAAGTCAACCTTACAACGAGTGACTGGCCCCGAGGACGAATCGCACAGTGAAAAGTAACATGTATAAACGGGGCGAGGATCTTCATCAACACTTCTGCGCCTCCACTGGCGACATGGCGATGTAAGATCCGTTCCTTAAAGGCTGATTGCTGCGGTTCTCGGGCGAATCCTCCGTTTGGTTGCTGACCTGGGTGTAAGCCGTTTCGTCTTTTGCCGTCTGCAGGGATATGAGAACAGGAACGTTAGCCAGCGATTCTCTGTCATGTCGATTCTCTGTCACCGACAGTAAGTACGGCTAAACAACACATGTAACGCACTGCAGAATTTACAAAACAATAATCATGCAGGAAAGCAGTTAACTAATGATTTGTATTTAAAACAAACACATGTTACTGTACAAAACCAAAACACTCAAACTGTTGACTAAGATGATAACTTGTATTATGACATAACAGGCAAAAACAAAACAAATGTGTGTGTAAGGGAGAAATGAAGACTTACAGCAAAAGAATGAAAAGCCTCAGTAAAATCAATACGTTTTACTTCGTTCTGAATAGAAACAAAAAAGGGGAGGAAAAACGTTACTGAAAATTAAAACATAATAGCGTTAAGCATCATGGCAGGTTTCATAAAATAACTGATCAAATAAATCATCATTAGTATATAAAACGAATGTTTTTTTATTAAAAACTTTTTGAAGCCGTCCATCATGAATAAGTTTACTTTATATTGCAAACAAAAACAGTATATAAAATAATAGATTTGATCAAATATAACATGCACTAGAGGTCAAGCGCATGCTTTCCCTCATGCAGGTAAAAACGTGGGAATTAAACCTAAGGTTAGTGCTTTACTAACTAGTGATGTGTAACAAACTTTCCAGCCAAGTGTTTTTACGTCGATTACACTTTAAATTGCTAACAAAATGTGTATTTCTGGAGAATATTAACCATAATGACAATCTGCTGTTAACCTCCGAACACTTCTAGTCTTTGCTCAAGTCATTACAAACATAAAAAATAAGACGATTTGTGGTTTTTACCTTCTTCTGGCGGTTCCTGCAGACGAGGAAGATCAGGACCACCAGTAAAATGACTCCCATTCCCACAATGATGACTGGAAAATTAGACACCACCGTTACGATTAACAGGAGGGTTCTCATCTGGTTAGCAGACTCGTCGTCGATAGTCGCCGTCTATAAATAAAACAAAATTCCGGAGTAATAAACCAAATGCTGTGGACTAACCAACAAATGAACTTGTTGTGAGAGAAGCAAGACAGAAAATAAAACTAAACACTCACCTCATTGACATACATGATGGGGAAAATCGTCTCATTCAGGAATTTTGTATTGCTAAAAATTAAAAATTAAATACATTTATTATCATTCCAAAAGGGCATCATTGTTGTTTGGATGGTCTTACGAGATGTTTACTTACGGGAAGCCACTGACTCTCTTCAGGATGACGTTAAGTTGAGCTCGTTTGCAGGCACGAATAGGGACCCCTGTGGTCTGCAAGTAAAGCATTTCATTATATCTCTACCAAATATTATATCTGTTCACCTGCAATAGTGCATATCAAACAGCTATGACTTATGTGCGCTAGAAAAGGGTTAAATGTGTTTTTTACACAGATTAAATCGCTTTAACGCAATTTACAAAACCACAATGGAACTAACAGATCAATGATCTAAAACACCTGCACTGCTTACCGGGTTGATGTCGAGGTAGGTTTCATGTTCCTGTTCATTCGGGTTCATCCCTTCAATGGCATTGATGTATTCGTCATCGGCTTGATAGAAATGAGGGAACGACACAACAATGGGAGCACCTGTACAATGAAAGAGAAATAGGAACATACGAAATAAGAGATTAGTTGACAATCATTTCCAGAACAAATGTCAAGTTACAGTCAGAAAATGAAAGGCCTGTGTGAAGAGCCAAAAATAGTCTTTATTCTCTAACGACAGGTCATTAAATAAAGCAGGTACTGTAAGTCACAAGCAAATGTGCTGTTTTTAGATGTCACATGTCAGCTTTTTGATTCAACATATTCAACAAAAATAGCAACACTTGAAGTGTTAGTAAAAAGTATTTTAGAGAGTTTTTGTTTCAACAGACAGAAAGTGAAATTTCCTCTTTTGATGTCACACGTCACATGCAATTTCGTGCTTATCATGAACATGTAAGGTTAGTAAAAATGCTTTTATTTTGCATTAATTCAATTATAATAATGTAAAATTATGTAATTTACTAAATTTTCTTTTTTGTTGATTACAAATTTAACTGAAAATGTTTGTTAAATATAACATGTTCACAGATTCAATCATTTCTTAGTATTTGGTATGACCTCATTTTCTTTAATGAAAGCATGGACTTAAGCTGGCACGGAATCCACAAGTTTGTGCAAGCCCTGTTATCTTGCCGTGTTTTGACAATGCTCCAAAAATCATCTTGTTCTTTCATTAAAGCAAAGAAATCTGAGCGGTCAATGTCACAACTTTGCTCATTTGATTAGTGACCTAGAAAAACTCTTCTTCTTAAAATCCTAAAGCTTTGTTTTACTTTAAACTACATTTTGCATTTCATATTTCCATGCAGTCCTTTCCTCTGAACTGCAAGCAAGTATCCCATTGCCTAATAATGTCCTAAATATAACCATTAATAGCCCATCATTAGCGCTTCTAGGAAAGATGACTAACTAAAGCATGTGCAAATTTAAACAGCTGCAACACGTCAAGTCCTTGCAAGATAACGCAGAAAGTTTATGATCGTTCAATAACATTATTACCCGAGTAGTTTATGGCGGAAGCAATAGATTTGTTGAAGGTCACCCACAACGAGTGAATAAGTCATAAAATTGGACTAAAAGTTATTTATTAAGCACTGAACCCTGATTTCTCTCTCATAGTCCAGAAGTGAGCAAACAAAAGCCGAGCTATCTGACATGAACCTGAGTTAGTAGGGTCAACGATCGGTACTGGAAAGCCTGAAGTTCAATACTATTTACACATGCGGTTCACTCGAGTTAAACATCTAGGTCTAGGTCAGCTATTCAGGGCACTTGATTTCTGTACCTGAAGATGAACCCTATTTATGTTAAGTTAATGCATATTTAAAGTAAATTTTAAAATGCTACTTTCTGTATCATAATACTTAAAGTTCGTACCTTGCCGGCAAACGCTGACTTTGAGGACTCCTTTTCCCAGGCAATCCCCGGAAGGCACGCAGAAACCGGCGTTACTGGGGTTCTCACTGGGGGGAGCCAAAACATCTGAAGGAGGAGCGAAGCGGAAGGCAGGGATCCCCTTCACCTCAGTATCACTCACGTACGCCAAATGAATGGACCTGCATAGACAAAAAGGGTATGAGCAAGTGTGCACGAGTAACTCGATAACTTAAAAAAAATAAACTAAACAGCGTACCGGCACAAATCAGCAGCAAAGATGTACAGGAGCTCTTTTCTGGACAGGAAGGTGTGGAAGACGCTGCCGTCGGTACCATTAATCATGTTGCTCTGGTTAGATGACCACCAATTCATCCGACTGTAAGCGACAACATTAACAGATTGTGAGGACATTGTTTACATTATATAATGCAATAGAGTTTGCCGTTTTTATCAAAACTGACACAGAGAATTCTGCAAGGTAAGTGATTTGATGTAATGGGGACTGCGAAATACAATATGACCTACTTTAGGTCATGATGCAAGCCTGTCTTGCAGTGGCTGTTTTAATGGACTTTAAGCTCTGTTATTGACCCGTCTACCACCAAATTCAAGCGTTTTGTGTGTTTAACCCAATTTTTAAAAAGCTGAAGGCAAGATGAGCTTGCAACTATTCTCATTGTGTCAGTAAGGCAAAGCAGGTTACACAAGAATCGTACCTGATTCCGTTCCACGTGTCGATTTTGCCGTAGTCCATGTAGTTTTTCTCTCCGGTGTGGAAGACAAATTCTCCCTCATGGGTTCCATTTTTCTGCAGACAATAAATACAGAGAAATAAATGTCATAGAAAGTCTAAATGTTTTATTAATAAAACCATAGCTCAACGCAATGATGTTGCTTCACCGCTGCACAAACTGTGGCTTTTCTCCAAATCAATTTCACATGTAATCCCTCAAGAGCATCTCTAACCCATAACAGTAAACCAGGCCACTGTGTCAAACCAGATAAACTGGTCAACATCTGCAGTCTGTGACTGACAGGATCATAAAAACGTTTATCCTGATATTTATGCTCTGGAGAGGTTTGTATGTTACTTTTCATAATCATTCATCTGCTAAATGAAACAGCAAAAACGTGGTATCAGTCTTATAGATACTTACATTGTACATAAGGCCGAAATATTCCTCCACTTCTGGTCGTAGGCTGTGGAGTTTGGTCAGAAGTGGATCTTTGAAACCCCAGAGTATCTCGTGGACGGTACGATTCATGAACACCTCAATACCCATGGAACCCAACGCCATTGACACAGCAGACCTCAGGAAGAAGTTGTAGGACTTCAACTCGTTCATAACAGCCTGAATAAAGGGAAGAAACATTTAAAACAAGTGTTCCTTGCGTTTGGAGTGACAAAAATACTGCAAACTGAAAAAGTGAACAATTATTTAGTCCTTCTTACAATATAGGGAATGTTAACTGTTGTCACACGGTCAACCTCGGGATCTCCCACAGACATGTTTCGCAGAAATACAAAGCTTTTGGGATTCGTGGCAAAGATTTTCGTCCCGTTTTCAAGAAAGGTGACATTTTCCCTTGGCCGATATTCCCTGAAAAAGAGTAACATTTGGTCTTTTAGTAATGACTTTAAAATCTACATTTCTACAAAAATTTGTGGGAGAAAAATTATGTCTCAATTTTGGCAGGTGCATTAGTAATATTTGATATTTTACTTAAAATGAGTGAGCAAATATTTCCGGTTAATCTTCTGAAATGAGTCACTTCCTGACTGCGGTACTCTGGTCGTTGTTGCTGACAACAGACCGTAAAATGCACAAAACAAATGACGTTGTCTAGTATGAAGTTTGTGTTTTTGAACAACTCAACAAACGTTTACATTTTAGGAACATCAGTTCACCTGTATGTATACGGTCCCATCTGAGTGACTTTGGCCTTTGCTTTCCCAGCCAAGAACTCTTCTGGATTGGTAACATTAAAGAAGAAATACTGCATGTAAACGGGAGGTGGTGGATTTATCCAGCCCTCCAATACTCGACTGTTTTGACCCAGTGTAATCTCCTGCAAAACAAATAGATTCAAAGATCAGTGACAAGTTCTAACTTTTATAAGCCTTTTCTGTTTCGACAGACACAAGCACAGGCCTCATTAAAGTTTATGTTGAGGTTTTTTTTTTTTAGGGAAGAAGAAACATAAAAGCTGAGGTATCAGGTAAAATGTCAATGACCTGGCAAATCAGAAAAACAGCAAACGTAAAGGGAAAAAAGTCAGCATGAGGGTGAAAAGAGGAAAGAGCTCATCTGAGAGTCTGGCTGATTCATAGTTAAAGAAGAAGAACAAACAACAACATCAGCAGTCCGGTCCAGACAGAGTAACGCAAACAAACATGTTTCTGAATTCAAAAGGAACTTTCAGCAGTTACGCTTCTCATTTCTTAAACAAAGGTGGAACAAAAGTTCATTTTAAAGTGCTAATCTAGTACATGATGTTGTTTGTGACTACAGTAGTGATTTACAAAACACGACTCCAAAGGGTGATTAACTGTTACCTTGAAACGTAGATAACACTATCTGGGATCAGAAGCCATGACTTTTGTCAGGCAGTTGCTTTATCAAAACAACAACACAATCCATTGGCATCCACAAAACAGCTTTTTCTTTTTTATGCTACTATATTGCTGAAGAACCTACACTTTTAATTTAGCTTTTTATCACATTGTTCAAACTTTCCGTGTCAGTCACAGAAGCATCATGTAGAAGTTCTAGAAGAAATAGTCAAAATTGCTCACAATCAGTGTCTTATTATGAGAACAAATCCACATCAAAATGTCTCATCTTTGTTAAAACAGGCCAGATCACCCATTTGAGAAGACACCTGTTGTTTAAACTGAGGAATTTGTCACATGAATCTCTGAATAGGATCTCTGTCATTGGGTGTCACCCTGTGCTCTCTCTATACCAAAAAAGTATTGAAGAAAATCCACAGCTATTCAACTCGTTTGGTCATGTGTGGTAAAATCAGACTATAGCTTTTCTTTAAATAAAGATTATGTTGCTTCACGCTCATTGATTTAGTTCTCTAATCTTTCAGCGTTCTTCAAAGCATATGAACAACAACTTTTAACTACTCTAAACAAATGTTAGCACATAGACGACAATTAATATTCAAATGTTTAGAACTATTCAATACACATTTATAAACAAACCTTTAATTTTACTTTTTGTTATGGTTACAACCCTTTGAATTCTTTTGTTTTTGTTTTTTTAAGTATCAACACTGTTTAAGAAGAAATGTTTCTCTGCTTAACAACCTTGAAAAAGGACGTTTTTTGAAGGTCTTTAGTGGACATTAAACATTTTCCTAACCTTGTTTGAAAACTAAAGCCAAGGTAAGAAAAACAAAGCATGTTTTAATTTTGATAGTGAGGTTGTTTTCTATTTGCCATCTGTTGTTTTCGTGTAATGTATGAAAAATGCCCACGATTAAGTAACGGCCACTGTGAAATCATACATTTTATTTTATTTCATACAGTTTACATAGGGGCAATTCCAGTGTTATGAATGTGACATTTGCACTCTAAACTTACATATACATTCCCAGAGAATGTATTTATTAACATGTTTAGTTGATATATTTTTAATAAATATTTTGCATTTATGAGGATTATGGATGTGACAATTCTAAAAGCAGCACTTTACCTAATAAAAAGATTGTAGAAACACCTCACATTAGCATTTTGTACTATCAAAATGTGACATCTGAGCAATCAGTATAGTAAAAACCTTTGGTAAAAGCTTTTTATGGTAAGTTGACATTTGCTTGAAATTTCCCATACTGTCTCCCAAGCTATTACACTGGCAGGAGCCTAATGAAGTTTTAACTGAATGAGTTTACAATTACTAAACAAATTTAAAAGCATGTATGACACAGTGTATTTCAACATCTCTAAAAACTGCTACAAGCGAGTAAAGGCGTTTGAATTGTCACTTGAGATAAACCGTGCTGTGACGAAAACCTGCCTCACAGCTACATACAGTGTGTCACATGTACAACAAAACAGCGACTCCACGCCCTGCTCAAAGACACACACATGACCCGAGGGCTTGAAAAAGTTGTTTTGTCTACACAACTTAAGCCTAACGGATCCCTGAAGTATTTGTGGTATCTACAGTGCTACAGAAGATATAGTGCATGAACAGTATATGCAAGTGTCATACTTAGCATTAAAAAAAAAAGTTTTTAATCAAAGGTTTCTCCATATTGATAGCGCAGATGTCAATTACTGAGGTCTCTCTTAAAGTTTTAAAACATTTATTATGTCTAAATCATGATAATTTCATAGTCCGGTAAAGTGTTGTTTTCAGAACTGTCACATCCATAACAGTCCATATTCCTCATAAATGAGCACATTAAAATAAACTTTTTTATGTTCTTTGAAGAGTCATCACTTCTCAATTTGTTTGTTCATTTTAATTTACTGAAATCCTACAAACTATGTTACCTCTCATAACATATGTATTTTTTTATTTTTTTAAATTGATAACTTGTGTATATTTTTCAGACGTCTGGACTCTATCAAAAGGGCTTTAGTAAAATATAAACAGGTGGTTCAATTTATTGGTAATAAATAAATTCTGTGAGAGTTTGTATTTCACGTTTTTACTCAAAACAACGCTGGAATTGCCTTGACAATGTATCATACAGGTCAGTTCTTAGAAGTCTTCATAATGTATATAACATGCAACTATTATCGTTTCATCTGTCAACACTATAATAATAACCATCATAAGGTTTGAGAATTCACATTGACCAGTGAATGCCATACCTGGTTAAAAATACTAAGGGTGGAGGGTCGAAATTCCAAGCATTTTTCCAAGGAACCGCCTGAGACCCTCCCCCACATCCACACATATAACACACATCCCCCCCACCCACTATATATACATAAGCTGTGTGAACGTGTTAAAAAATAAGAGGGATGCACAGTCTATAAATTAAATACACACGAAAGCATTTCATTTACAAACCGGGTTACAAATAAAAGTCTTTTCCGCAATATGATCTGAGGATAAGGCTTGGTGGTCTGTGACCACTTTTACTACCAAAACCACATTTACATCATGGTAATGTGATATCGTGTTTTGACAAGCTGTATGTGAAAAGGGAAATATAAAAAATTCCGCTTTTTGCGTAAAATGCGGACTGCATACGTCAACAATTCTACGTACCTTACAGAAATTTACATAGCGTGACTGTGTCTATAACAACTTCCCCTCATAAAATGCATGTTAGGACTGTCATATGAATGAAAGGACTTTTGTGTCGATATAATTTTTACTTGTTTACTCTAGTAATTTCGCAACCGTTATTTCAGAACTCCGCATGATGCTCCACAAAGAACAGAAAACCTTGTTTACGACCATTTAAAAGCCGGTTATGTGTTTTCATATTACTTTCGGTGATGGAAGTAGGCATAAGACTTTTTTTATGTAAATCTTACCTTTTTTATCCGTTCTTGAATCATTGTTTGGAAGACTTGAGCCACGAGCAGGGCGATTCCCAAAATGAGCAGATGCGCGCACACGATGCCGGTGGCGTAAATGGCACAAGATCTTCTCGTCATTTTTGGCGATTTGAAATTGGCAGATTTACACAGAATAAAATACTGCAATACTCCCTTGGCAAATGTTGGAGGCTTTCACACCCGAGCTGTCTTTTTCCGCAGAAAGGAAGCTATGAGCTACTTGTTCTGAACTTCACTCACTACTTGAGAATCACTCGATACGTTTCCGTTTCTCTGCTAGTATTTAAACTACAGTCTCGTGCCCCCTCTATCACCGATCTCGATGATGTCCAGATAGCGGTAGTGTTTCTCGGATGCTGAGATAGACTATCAGTTCCAATGCAGGGGAACGGAGGACCTTCTCCACCACCCTCACAAGATTTAAATGAGACAGTCATGCATGAGATACACAGTTTTTGGTCTAAGGGGCGTGTTCAACCGCACATCAGAGCTGAGGTCATCATTTAAAGGATTTTTTTAAAGGCGGGTTTACACATTTAAGTGCCTGAATAAAAGATATACTCTTTATTGTGGAGACGAAATAAAAAAATGAGGTGACGATTAATTACCACCAAGTAAAATAACTGGTATAGGCTATACTGGTTCAGGCTGTTTCATTGTTGACTGGAAGTCCAACTTTTTATTAATGTTACATTCTCTGCAAGCTTACAGTCTAGTTCACGTCGTGAACTTAATAAGTGCATTACAATAAAGTTTAGCATTTACATGCAGTTTGTCATTAATATGAATACGGTGGGGTTGAAACTCTTGGACTTTTAAAATGAAAACATTTAAATTGCTCTAAATCAACAACCAGGACTGACTTTACAACACAGCGGGGCGTCTGTGTTGTTAAAAGACAAAACCGTTAAGTCTTATTGTGCGTTCCGCTATCTTCTTTAGTGTCTCCTTAAATAACTCTTCAATGAAAATGAATAATGGGCGGGGCACAAGGTATACGATGATTGTCGCAAGCCTTTTGTTCGAGGAACTCCGGATTCTATTGGATGACGTCTTCCCGGACCACCGTTATAAGACCACCCACTGAAGGCGGTGATTGGTCGCCAGTCGGAGAGTGTGATGCTGAATTTGATCGACTGATTTCGGGGCGGAGTTTATTTAAAGGGAGCTGGAAGCGCTTGCTGCGCGCTGCAGATCTCGTGGTTGTCTTCATGTCAGCGTGAAAAGAGTTGATGATGTGTTCTAAAATTTACAGCCACCACCGAACTCGCATGTTTTACATTGAGAAGCATGTTGGTATAGTCAGATTTAATTATAAAAAAGCACATTTTATGTCAAATCTGTTCATCTTTTACACTTTAATTACTAGTTCGACCCTTATTTGACATGTAATTCCTGTATACCTTTTTGTTCCTATAGCTATTCATTTACATAAGCAATTATAACAAAGGATACGTTGTGGAAACACATATTGTTTAGTGCCTACTGTCATCTTTGAGTCAGCAAGATGAACCAGAAAGGGTGTAGTTTAGTATATAATTAAAATAAACTGATCAAATTGGTATAATTGGTGTGTTCTATAAACACACTGTAGCAAAATGCTACATTGCATCTACAACATTATTTTTCTACCCAAAGCTGTAACAAATTTTACCACTACTCTCTATTTTTAACCTTTCTTAAATGTTTACTAATATCATGCATCAAGTAAGTTTGTCCTCACTTGTCCTCACCTCCCCTTGTCTGTATTGTCAATGAGTAAAGTACACTTTTCAGAAGACAAAAAGTGATTGTAGGGTCTATGTTTTGACAGATAAAGCCACATCAGTGTTTCACACAAGTAACTTGGGTAACATGGTAAAATCATAAAGTTTTACGATTGTATCTCAGGTATACTCATGTTTTAACTGCTGTGAACTTTACTGCTTGAAATTAAAGTTATACCATCAGTAAAAGAAATGAAAAAAAGAACTGATGCTGGGGTGAACGAGTTGCAGGCAAATCAGACATTTGGTGAAGATGTCTTGGGGGTATTTTAGAGATGCTCAGGCCAGAAAGCATCTGTGTAAATAGGAGAAGCGAAAACAAACTATTAAAAGCACCAGGAGGTGGAGAGGAAACAATTCTCCAACATCACTGGATGTATATCAACAAAAACTTGAGTTTCTTTTCATGATCACAGACATTTTATGAATGCATGAACAATAAAAAATGAATGTTCATTCATGACATTTATCTTCACAACATTTAGCACTATTTGTCAAAGAAATACATGACTTGCTCACCTAAATAAACAAACCTTTTTTTCTGTTAACAAAAAAAAACATACACAAGCTTTCACAAAATGTGAATAGCGCTGGGCATATTGTGTGTGACACTGATGACGCAAATACTTTCAGTTGCATCCTGTTGAGTGCAGGAAAAGGAACTCTCTTAAGTGTTTGAACCGGGTTAGGTAAACATTTCCTAATTATACATAAAACACTACTTATGTATTTAGTTATTTTTGTTTTGCTTTGTCTTTTAGTTTAGTCTTGCTCTATGTTTAGTATGTTTCCATCAAATAAAGGTTGAAGTAGAAAAGGAAAGGCACATTACTTGTGACCTTACAGGAGTCGAATGAAAGTGCTTCCTTTTATTGGAAAGTAATTCCTGGATATGCACAACAGTATTTTTTCTTCAATTTTTGTTTGGTTACATGCAAAACACAGAGAAACATTGCTTTATTATGTGAACATAGTTTTGTTACATGTGAACATAGTTTGGTATATTGCAATTATTGTTAGCTTGCTGGCCCAATGTTAAATCCTTTCTCGTTCGTAAGTCGCTTTGCATAAAATGTGTCTGCTAAATGAATTAATGTAAAATCTTAATTGTTGATTTAAAATGTATAAATAAGCCTTAACAAAATAAGTTTATTCAAGTGTACTATTTGTATACTTTGTATACTTCACTTTATTAAACTAAAAAGTGGTCCAATTTAGTCCCAAATAGTAAATAAAAACTGTTGTAATACAATTATGAGTATTACAACATAATGAATACTTCAAAATATACTAATTTAGTGCAATGCAACAACCTACATACTTTGGATGCCACATCGCATCTTTTTTTAACCCCACTTGTGCAGGAGA
The DNA here is from genome assembly GCA_019155185.1 of Beaufortia kweichowensis. Classification (NCBI taxonomy): domain Eukaryota; kingdom Metazoa; phylum Chordata; class Actinopteri; order Cypriniformes; family Gastromyzontidae; genus Beaufortia; species Beaufortia kweichowensis. Next base: position 3,065,929 of record CM032795.1, on the reverse strand, counting down.
ACCACAAAATGTTGTTTTCTAATCTGAACTCTTCAAATGCAGGATGAGAATAATACAGCTATTCACAAAATACAAAGGTCTTTTATGAGTCTGAATGTGTTTTGCTATGTAGTATCTGTGAACATAGAACATAGATTGTCTTTTATGTATACAGTGTTTAAAATTGATGCTCGGATGATCTGCGACCTCTGGCACAACTGGGAAGAGACTTTCCAGGGAGTCATGTTCTCCGCCTGCCCCTCCCTATACAAAAATGCTTTAATTCTCTGAGTTGCTACACCTCTGCATATATGGGACAGGCAGGATAAAGTTAATGATATGGGAAGCCGCAGCTGTTAAACATTTGTCATGACTTTTGGACTAGATACTTATCTCTGAAATTGTATGCATATGTCATTTTTAATAACAAACTAAAATCAGATTTTACCCGAGCTCATGCTTCAGCTTAACCTATAACAGTGTAACAGAACACAATGTCTGTATAATCTTAAGTATTTAGCTTGTACTGTTCTGTTTTTATTGCATAACAAAAAGTGCACTTTATTCCATTCCCTTTTTAATTATTTATGGAGTCAAAAACAGACAGCTTGGGCATCTGACAGCTGGAAAGTCCTGGAGAGGGCTGAGAAAACCAGCCTCTCCATTTAAATCATTTGGTTTGTAAATGATAAAGAAGCAAAGCAGGTAACATGCAAATGTACTGTAAGAATTGTGTCATGCATTTTGTCATTCAAGATACCATTTAACATGACATGCATATGCATATACTGTATGTCTATCATTGCCGTTCCTTCACAGCCTTTAAATGTCCCATTGTTCAAGTACGTACTAACAAAAACAAAACACAAAACACTCTTGAAGACGCATCAATCATGTTACAGGCATTAGGAAACAGTGGGGCGATGTGGCTCCGTACAGCATGGTACAGTGTGTTTGTTTCAGCTCCAAACAGGCTCTTGGCAGCATCCAAGATGGGCTGGTGCAAACCCCTGTTAAGGAATGATCGTGGGAGTAGTGAGAAACGCCAGACCTTTTCAGGAAATGTGATTGATGCCGCCTCTAGCCGTTTAGTACAATGTGAGGAAAAGTACACTTAATTTATATTTGGGAGATTCTTTGCTGCTCACCAAGGACACAGAGTGCAGTTTGAGAAAACCTTGTAATGAAGAACATTTTAGCTAATTGCAGAGATGACTGGAAATAAACTAAAAGATTAAATTATTTCATAGGGAAATAATTATCTATTTTTTCTTGCATGCACATGCAGAATACACTCCCATGCTTACGCATACACACAAATCATTTTGTTGAGTTTTTAGGTATGGCCACTAACTTACAGCTAAAAGACACATCACAACTACAACAACCATAGTACATAGGGGTGAATGAGTTTCTTGTGGGTCCCAAACTGAGTCTGAGGTTGGGTGGGTGGATCAACCAAAGATCTAGACATTTAGACTCTAACATTTACACATTTGGCAGGTGCTTTTATACAAAGAAAACTTACAGTGTATTTAAGCTGTTTAAAGAAAATAAATATTTACAAGACGTGGCAGTGCTGTTACTATGAATGTGGAGGAATGCAACACTCAATGCGAATGCTCTAGCAACCAAAATTCTGCCTTTCAGTGAAATGAGCAATTTGTCAATTGATACAGATTGATATTCACTGGGAAAGGGGCTCTATGCTCTTGTGTGCATGTACAATTTGTAGTAAAATTTGAGGTTAAGAAATAAAAGTTATGGCACAGTTAATGTCAGAATATTGGTCACAAATATGTTATTTACTTGCCAGCAATTATAAATATATATATTGCTATGACTGAAATTGCCCGGAGGCATTTCAAACATGGCCGCCGAGTACCACGACTTCCCTAAAGTGAATATGGCTATACATGTTTTCAGTATGTGCATTCCCTGGAAACCCACAACCTTCGTGCTGCTGACACAATGTTCTACAAACTGAGCTACAAAAACAGTATCTTTGTTTGAATACACATACATGTGCTTCATTAGACAAATATTTATTTACAGTACATTAAAAGAGGGCAAAATGTTATGTTTCCTCAGAGGAGGGGTGTATGCTTTTCGGGAATGAAAAGTCATTAAAATTCCGCCACCTTGAATGTTTGGAAAAGAGACAAGTACATTTCTAAGAAGGGCTTTTGAGTTTAAACAAAAAAGTGATTTGTTTTTTCCGAAATGTTTCCTTTCTTTGTCTTCATGTGTACTGACACCTAAACCTCTCCAAAGATTTGTGCCATCCTGTTATTTTGTCCTTAAACAATGTTTCTTGGCGTCTTGAAACACCTTCCTTAATAACTGAGAGGATGGTCCGCGTTCAAAGATTTCAGGGCCAATCCCAAGGCCAAAATACTTATGGGCGGACACCATTTTACATTAAGCATGATAAGTTTGTTATACTGTCGTAGGCTCTGTTCATCACAAAACCCTGGATGATCCCAGACAAAGTGAATTTGCTAAATGTACTGCGTCTATTCTACATTAGGGAGCATTCCTCCTTTGCGTGCTTTGTCTCAAAAGTTACATAATGCATTTGTCTTTTGTGGGAAACTGGAGCTCCCTAGTTTCTGTCGAATCACATGCTCTGATGAACGCATTTGATAAGGTTTGGCTCTTAGGAAATTCCACTGAGTTGGTGCGGAGGCTCATTTCTACCTGTCTCAGTGGCAGGAGTCACCCTGGGGAAAATGATCCAACAAACAATTACCAGCTCTGCACAATGCCCTCTGTTTGCTTCATTTCTCATGAGTCTATGCTAATGGCAAAAATGTTCCCACTCAGGGAAAATATCTCCATGCAGTTAAACACTTGCTCTTTCTTTCTACTCAAGCATTTCTGTTTTGAAAAAAATTCACATTTAGGTACGTCAAACCTAATTACTCCCTAAGGGGAGATTCTGTATACTTCTATACTGCTATAAAACATTATTTCATTATTAAGTCAAGTCGCATGAACTCACTGAAGGAATAGTTAACAGTTAAAGGTGTGTAAGAGTTCAAACAAATGAAAAAACAATTTAGTAAGAAGATTGATGTAATGATCAACTCTGTATAAGAGTCAACAGGCTACACCCTGAACACACACGGATTCCTGGCAGCAGTCACGCCATGGCGTTACTTCTGAATGGTCCGTATGTACCTCTGAACAGACTGTATGTTACTTCTGAAGTTTGTTTTTGGTGTGTGCAAAGCAAATACAGAACATTTAAATTCACTTTGTGTTTACTCTCACAGATGTTAAAACGAACGGCCATTTGAGGATATAACACACAAGTGTAACATTATTGCGAAAAGTAAGGTAAGCTTGCAGTCCCGAAATTACATGGCATTAGTCACACACTAGTTGGGGTTGGTTAAGGAAGCTTGGTTAAAATCACATGGATTATGATGACGATGACTATTGCTGTACAGTACTGTACTAAATGTAAAGAAATACTGTATAGATATTGTAACTTATTTATGGTAGCTACATTGCTAGAACCATTGATTGTTTGAAAACAAAATTTTTAAGTCCATGTGAGTTAGCTTTGAAACAATCTATATGCTAGTGTACTCCCAAACATTGACACAATTAACTGATATGTATGTCAGAAACACACATTTTTCTTCTGGAAAATGATTAAAAAATATTGATGACTCAGCCTGCACTACTTAGATTTTATCCAATTAAATGTCCCTTTCCCAATAACAAACAACAAATTATGTTTTTTTTAAATAAAATATAAGGTTGCGGGTTTGTGAGCAGCTCATCAATCATCATTAATCATTAAAGCAGATCAAGTCTTTAACATACAAACAGCAACACGTGAAAATACGCAGTAATCTAGGGGCATAAAACGCATTAAAGAAGTTAAATTTCCTTAAGAGGCTCATGGCTCCAGAAAGCTGTGAAATATGTTGGCTCGCTGCCAGACGGTTATGAATTTATTTAATAGTATTACTGTATTTTTGTTGTATAAAAGGTTCGAAGTTGATTTATTCAGAAATTTATTTACTTTTCCTAACGGTGTTCTCGAACTGAGAACATTATTGTTATGTTTAAAACACACAGACAGTATTTTCCAAACTCTTCAGCTATTCCATAAACAGAAATGAGTTGCCTGAGAAACAGAGCTCACTCTGTGCCTCCTCATTCCTCTCAGATCATGTGTGAACTCAGACCATGATCATGTGCACAGCTTATACATACTACTGAATTAATGTCCAGCTCCACTGAGCTACAGGTCATTGGTTTAATGACATTTTTCAGGTTGTTACAGGAAAAGTCAACGATGCAGACAGAAAGTTCCTTGACAGAACAGTGCTGTTGGCACGTCCTGTTCACAGCAGAACATTCATGCGAAAAGCAAGTCAAGCCAGCTAATGAATGCAAAACTATTCCCATTCTACACAAATCTATGAGGAAAAAAACTTTCTTTGCATGTACAGTAAATACCATTGTCTTCTCTTCCTGTCCCTTACTTAAACAAACTTTTCCAGGATATAGGCTAAAAAAAGGGATGAAAATATGCACCCTATGGAATAAATTTGCGCTTTCTTAATTTCTTATACTTTTTTGTTAATTATATGACTAAATTATATAAATTAAAATGATATGTAATAACAGTATAACATTTATTGTGATTATTTAAAAAATCATTTTCATAAATAATAAAAAATGTAATATAATTACTTTCTTAAACTCATTTTCAATAATAGAAACACAAAAATAAGAAAGAAAGAAAGAAGAAATAAAACACTTTTTAGAATACATCGAAAAAATAGCTAAGGTTTTATCATACATATATTAAAAGTGTAACTGGAGCTCAAACGTGTACCTCGAATGCACTTGTAAGTCCCATTGCATAAATGTAATGAAAATGTAAAATATTTAATGAACAAATAATGTTACATTTAACAGTATTAAGCGTATGGTATGGAGATTGAAGATCTCTGTAGCGTTCTAATACAATCACAAAGCGCCCTCTTGTGTTTAAAACACAAGAACAAAAGAACTACAAACTGGAAGGACTACAAGTCCAACAATGCCATTTAAACAGAAGTGTTGCTATAGTAACAACCCACACTCAACATCTCACACAAGAGTCCAGACGAGAAGTTTATGACGTTCAGCACAAAAAATTAAAGTTACGTTTAACTATAAATATAGACGAAAGAAATGTTTTTAAAAACTGGACGGGCAGAAAACAAGTTTCCGTGGTAAGTTTTTATTTTCGTGGTAAAAATTTATTTTGCACATATCTTTTATTTTATTTTTAAAAAATCACGAAAATGAACGTAGTTTTATTTGTAGATCCAAATAACCACAAATTTAGTATGGTCACACTATAGTAACCATACCATTTAACCATAATATTTGTAGTAAAACTATATGGTAATACAAATGGTTACTACATTTTTACGATAATAAAACCATGTTTAATAGTCCTTAGGGTGGTAATACGTGTGTTTTAATGTACTTTGGAGTATTACCTAAGCATAAAAATTACAATATGATCAATATGCAGTACCATGGTATAGGCTGTACCTTAGTATACTGTCTTATACCATCATATCCTTTCTAACAAAAACGAATCCAGGTTTTACTACAGTACCTATAGTTTAACCCCTGTACCCATGTTTGTAGTAGTACCATAGTAACCACAAATTTACTATGTTCTCACTATGTTTGTGATATACAAATATATGCTTCCTAAACATTTACTATAATAAAACCATGGTTAATTTAATAATGCCATCAATTTTTGTAAGGATGTACGTTCATATTATTATAGCAATACACTTATAATGCACTATGATCACAATATTGTGTTTTTTCAGGTATAAGGAAAGGCTGCAGATGAAATATCTTAGGGATCTAAGCCACAAGCAACAGCTTTCTGGAGCATTAGATGGTAGAAGGTGGCGCTTTCTGTCACCCGGACAGGATGATTTTAGAGATGGCTACCCTACTGTCCATAAAGAGCCGTTCACCCGGTGTGACTGTGGACCTGCACCTGTAGTATTCGGGATGCCCAAGAACCAGTGTTCAGTGAAGTTACCGCAGAAGAGGTTAAGTAAAGATCAGGCGTGTTACTCAAAGCAGAATCCACAGAGTCAAACCCAACGTGGGTTCATTGATGCTGTAGAGCACAGACTGAAACAACATCCTCTGGCGCTTTATCCTCACCTGGAGAGCGGCATGACACCAGAGGTAAACAACTTATTTCAGTCTACATTATTTATGAGAATCGAACATGTGTAATAAACTTCTGCGTTAATGCTGCTACTTGACAGATCACTAAAATCTAAATTTCTCATTAGTTATTTCATCAGGTGTTGTCAGTCCTAGAGCCTGATATGTGTGTGAAGAAAAAATTGCCCACATCCTTTTCAACAAATGAAATGCAACTCTCTGCAGACGACCATCATAATGATCCACTGCCTGACACATTTCAACTGAGAAAGGTTGGTAATGCTATTTTTGGATCTGACTGCAGAAATAATTTAGAAGAACTACCAAAAATATATTTATTTAATGTATGAAAATACATCCTACACTTTTGCTTTGTTTACTTATTAATTCTGACTGCGGATGTGTCCCTATTGTCTCGTCTCAAATCCTGTCCATATCGTCTGATAGGCCTGTGAACCCAGCAGACCGCAGACTTCCAAAACATGTGAAAAAAAATCTTCCAATGAGCCGTTTAGAAGCCCGTCAGATATCACCAATAATCTGGACTCAGAGGAACAGTTGAATGAGCAGGTGAGAATGAACATACATATAAATACTAGCAGGACTGTTACTTAAATACATGTAGCTTCCTTACTTTCGGGCTTAAAAATCATGGAGTAAAACCCACCCGTCAACAGCCGTAGATACTAGTTATATAAAAAGAACAGATAATGTGACAGATGAAGATATATTACGATATTCCTTCCTAAAGTTTTTGTGTCTTCTAGGATGATGAGCCAAAGCCAAGTTATGCCATTCAAGCATTCAGGCAGTATATTATAAACAAAAGACTGGAAATGCCAAGGGCAACATGTTCTCACGTGCAGTTTCTCAGCGTTCTGTTCTGTGAAGAGGAACAGGAGAACAAGATCAGAGCTTCAAATACTCCTGGTTCCACATCGACATCTAAAGGCAGAGCCCATCAGCAAAAACCAGCAAAAAAATTGTTACATTGTACATAAAGTTGCACATTAATGCATCAGATGCTGCATGTAAATCTCCAGTCTACCATTTTAAAGATTCAAAAACGTTTTCCAATAATAAATAATAATCATGAAGACACTTTGTATTCTGTTTTTCCCATTAATCCACCATCACACAACTTTAATAGAGTGTTACCTACAGCATATTTGGCATGGTTCTCTCTTCCTTTGATTTTTTATTCATTCATAAAACTTTCATTAAAAGCAAACATTCAGCATCCAGTTCGGAAATTCAAGGGTTTTCTAAGCCTCCTTATGTGAAATAAAGCACTCTAATGTGTGTGATATTAGTAAATAAAGAAATGTTGTTTAAGATCAATACCCTTAAAAAAAAATTCTAGACAGAGTTAGACAGAGCACATTACTGTACAGTCTTCTTGGTCTTTTCAATACAAATCTTTGAGAATCTCAAACCACAAGGACATCTTCCTTTACATAATAATATTCTGTGCTATTATGACATTACCAGAACTTTATTATGAGCACAACTGTTTGTGAAACAGAAAAAAATGGTGCCGTGCTGACCATTATTCCTCATTTTAAAGATACTTCAAGTTCTGATATGTCCAGCTCATGCTGATCTTCCTCATGTGTCCTTACTTGGTTTCATCTTGGTGGTTGGCATCTGATAAAATAGTAATATGATCAGACAAACATTCTGCTTTTTGCTCATAACATACAATTAAATTGTACATAATTTATCCACTTTTCATAATCTGATTTTCCTAAGCTCGAATGATTTTTGATATAAAGGAGTAAGCTTACATGTGTTTAGTGTTGGTGGGAAGCTCTTTGTCATGCCTATAGTTTCCTTCTGCTGAAAGATCAGAGGTGAGGAGAGCATGCACAGGAGACCTGCGTCCACAGCACATCTGGCCCACTCCCAGATTTAATGCAATATCTGTAAAGCAAGAGGCATAACTATTCATCTAACGCTATCATACTCTTTCTTAAAGACAAAGAAGTGTTATCATCAAATATTCCGATTTTCCCCATCATTTTTCTGTGTAGATGCACAAACTCACCGTCTCCTGATAAATTGCTGTTTTGCTTCTGCTGATCAGTTTCAGTGCTTCTTAAGGAGCTCGGCTCACTGCATCAAGCACACATGCAACACAGCCAGCACATGCATTAAATGCGACTCATCAGTGCTGACCGGGGTGAAGGAGCATCAATCATTGTGGAGAAACACTTCAATGTTACAAAACAGCTTTACTGAAGCAAAGAAACTCATTAGCAATGCTTAAAGTGATAAAGGGCAAAAACAGACATGTATCTGTGCATGTGTGGCTAGATGTAGTAAAATCTTTTAAAAGGCTCTCTCACGGTCCAGATTTGTGGTCTTCCTCTGATCTCCTGAAGCCACAGACAGTATGTGGTCCATCATCCCCACCACACCGCTCTCGTATGAAAGTCCTCAGCTCCATGATGGGGTCACGGACTCTGAGCTGGAGACATTCCAGAGGGAAATCCATTGCAGCGCATCCTGTTAATTCAGATGTGGGCGGAAACAGGACTGTTTTCTTACCTCCATTAGGCCATTAACATTGCGCTGATGGAGACTGGCTGGGGATCTTGAGACATTGCGCAAGTTCTGGCTTTGCAACTCCTGAACATACAGTTCAACATTTAATGTTCAATCATCAATGTAAAAACTGTTTTTATGTCCGCATCGTCACCTGCATAGCTAAAGCATGCTGCAGTTTTAATTTCATAATCTCCTGTTCCAGCTTCTGAGTAAAATCTTGACATTCAGCAAAACCCTCAGACATCTGTATGAGAATGAAACATGGTTGAAATGGCAATAACATTACTGACATCTTAAAGATACAGAAAGTGATTCTGGTAAGGCACCTTGTATAATGCTGCCTCCAGTCTCTCTGCTTTGACTCTAAGCTCTCGTTCTTGTAAGCGAGACAACTTCACCTCAGCCTCCAGTGTTCTTCTGATCTTCCTCTCTGACATCAACTCTTGTGTCCGTCTCTGAACCTCTAATGTCTGCTGATGCTTGTCCTGTGACACACACATCAAACCCTCCAACAGCTATTTATTTTGATGCTATCTAAAATAAAAAAATGTTTTCAACTAGTGCAGAACTTCTGACTGGAAAGTGTTAGAATTGCAAAGGTCATGGGTTAAATGCACTTTGGATTAATGCATCTGCCAAATGCATAAAGTAAAATCTACAGTAATGTAGTTAGAATAGTAGGTGATCTTACATTAAGACCAGTTTTCTGACTGTTTGTGACAGCCTTCTGATAATCTTTATCTATAAATATTTGATGTACACTAGTGAAGGGAGAAGAGAATCCCTGACAGCGCTTTGAGCAAATGCAAAAGTGCTTTAAGGTCAATAAAATGATGTTCAGAAGATGCTATACTGAGGGCAAAAAAACATCAAATGATAACTCAGCAAAACTCAATTTACAGGGATTCAAATTCACAACAGATTTCTCTAAGAGATTTAAATTAAGATTAGTTGTAAATTGACATTTATGCATCTGGTAGAAAGTTTAATCTTCCACTGCATGACATTTAATCAGTTTGTGTTTGCACCCTGGGAATCAAACCAATTATCTTACTGTTGCTGGCGTTTACTAAATCATTTTGCATTTACGCATTGGCAGATGCTATTAAACTATACATTTGATCAGTATCAGTTCCCTGTGGATCAAAGCCACAACCTTTGTGTTACTAACACAATGCCTTATGCAACTGAACTAAAGGATATCCTTTAAATCTCAGTTTAAAACCCCTTTAAATAAAGAATGCAGCCTGTAACATTTTGCATTAGTAGCTTTGGTTTAAGTTTTGGGGGTCTAAGCACTTTTTCTTTTAACACAGCATATACAGAGCAATTGTTAGAAATAAACTCCACCATCTTGAGCTTCTCTACAGTCTCCTCAAGCAGCTGAATCTGAACATTCAGGAAATCAATCTGTTCCCTTTTAGCCGTGATGCGTTTCTGCATTCCCAGCGCAACCTTAAGACCTGAAATGCATATAAAACACTCGAATCACCAGAATGAATAACAAGGATACAAATCTTACAAATATATTTAGCATGTTAAAATAGATTTTTGGGCCAAAACAGTGTTAGGCCCATCAGGTATACTGCACAATGTCTTTGCTGAGAGACGAAAATATGCAATTGATATACAATATGCAATGCATTAGCGAGGTTTCACTCTATCTGTGACGTATGTGACATTTCAAAGGTATTATGTCAGCTAAATCATGGCCACAAGAAAATAACTTCGTACTATATCGTCAATGTATTGTCTGCTTTTCAAAAGACACGTTGTCTGGCAAACCAATGAACAGAGGCTTACGTCATATGGGACCATTTTCCCATTCTGCCCTTCTCACAATTGAACGGGACAAATCTAAACAATAGAGGTTTACAGAGGCCTGACCTAAATATCATAGTAACATTATCTACCGGCATAGAGTGAAAACAAACAGGCTTTAATAATATTGTCAGATGCTGATGTATGCATTAATGTAAGAAATACTTTGTGCGGGTCATGAGATGGAAAAGTACATGGTGGGATACTGGCAGGAGGTCTGTGAAGTAACATGGTCTAGATCTATAATCTCGGTATGACGTCTTCCTGCCATTATCCACAAAGTGGGACAACAAAAAGACGGCCAGAAACTGGATCTCCTTAAAGAAAGTAAACCATTCCAGCAACATTGTGTGCGGTTTTCCGTCTTTTATATTATATACAGTTGGCCTATTTCTGTTATTTCCTTAGGGAAACACTGTGAAGGATGTAAAAAATCCTCACTTATCACTATATCAGCTGTGCTATGAATGGACACGGATGCTTATATTTATATTTGAAAGTAATTAGAACTGCCCTGAAACTTTTTCCAAAGCTTTGATGTCTGTAAAGCTCAGGGGCCGTTCCTGTGAGGTCACCGAGTACATAGACGAGTGCTTAGCTAAGAATAATTCTTGGTTCATTTAACATGAGTTATTTTGCATATGGCCTTAAAGGAATAGTTCATCCAAAAATGAAATATTCTTTCATGTGGGTAATCAAACAACTTTGACTTCCATTGTATGAACACAAAATATCTTCTTTTGTATTTTACACAAGTGTCATACAGATTTTTAACAACATGAGGGTGAATAAATGGTGACTACATTTTCATCTCTTCAATATTATAACTGTGATTTTTGGGTCTGTGCATACCATTTCCGTCAGCCCCTTCTAGTGTTCTCAAAGAACTCTTGGTCCAGATGAGCTCGTCCCGTACGGTCTGCAGCTGGTTCTTCAGTTTAATGTTCTGCTGTTCCAGCTCTCTGTTCTTACAGCCCAACATCTCAGCCAAAGCATCCCGCTCCTCTGATTAAAAACATGAGCTTATGTCACATCCATCAAACAGAAGACACATCAACTATGTGTTAAATATCTTTACTTCTTTGATTTAACAAATAGTTTTGTAAACGTAACCTTTAAACATTTCACCAAAGTGTATGTGCATGTCCTAAAATATGCAAAAATAGGAATTTTCACACCTAAGTCATGACATTACCAAATACCAAATTACCATGACAAATACCAAACATTTGTATTGGGGTGTCACAATATAACAGTGACAGTTATAGACCTGTATTTTCAGTGTGATTTGTTGGCCAAAAAGACATAAATTTGTCTTATAGCATCCTTGATTTACTTTTCAATAGATAATTTATTTGATTTAACATTTAACATTTCAATAGATATTGCATTATAGTTATTGGGAATTCTGTTGACCACAATAGTCGTGTGGTGAAAATCTGATTTTGTGACAGCCAGCTATTTCATATAAAACAACAGATTTAAAGTGAACTTGGACATTTTGACATTTTCTGTTTCATAAACATGTCCAATGTTGGACACTGTCTTGCAAAGATTACATCTATGCCTGTTCTGCTATGTTTGTGCATGCCCATTAATGACAATGGGACCAGATGGTTAATTCTTCTATGACAAGGCATTTTGTAGCATCTAAATACTTTTTGGGCCACTGTACCAGACAATCTGTATTTGGTACATCTGTATCTGAATCTATAGCTGTACCTTTCAGCTGGGTGAGTCGTGTATGCCGCACCGCCAGCTCAGCGCTCATCTGCTGTTTCTCTACTGTGAGCTCATGAACGGTGTAGATCTTCTGTGAGAGACAGACCTGCTGACAGGCCCGTTGTCTTTCCATTGTGCTGAGTCTGAGCTCTGCTTGCCTCAGTGCAGCCTGTTAAAACAAAACATTTACAGATAACATACAAAAGATCATTTATGAGTAGAAATGCAATACAAAAACCCTGAACAAAGAAAATTATTGTGTAGTATATATTGATGTCACAGCTGTTATTTTCCCAGCTACTGAATGCAGAAAGTAGAACTAATCACTAAGCAAAAAAATTATATTGTGAAAATAAAAAACAATATAATATAATATAATATAATATAATATAATATAATATAATATAATATAATATAATATAATATAATATAATATATAATGTCAGTTTGACCAGTATAAACATAACCCTTTTAATTTCTAATTAAATTAGGATTCAAAATTTTCCCTTAACTTCAGTTGTTGATTCTCCACACTGAGTGAATTAATCTGATAAGTCAAACAATTCTCATCTTGCAGCATGTCCAAGCTAAGGCTGTGCTCTCCAATCATCATTCCTGCGCTCATCTTCCGGTCACCTGCTGTCATGACCTTCAGAAGACCGTGAGCATCCTCTTGCCTCCTGTTCTCCTGAATCAGAAACAACACCACTCATATCACAACACTTGAGAACACTTACAGTACATTCACCAAAGGACATATTGTAAACAACATACTGTACAGTACAGACCATATAGTCCTGCTCATGTCAACAGACATTTTACAAGCCTGATGTTTAAAACAACACAGTTTACAACAAAAAGAATTGCATTGCATCTGTTTATGGAAGAGCGAGTGCTCACTTTTCATCATTTGCACTGACTGGGTGCTTGCAAATATGATGCAAGATGTTGTTCCTCTTAGTGTCACAAGCTGGCGGTACAGTACAGGGTGTGTCGGCCTACAGTCCAGCTGACTGATCTCTGATCAGTTCTTTCATTGCACAGGTCTCTCAGCTCAGCAAAGAATCAAACTCATCTGTCTCTACCAACCTTTCTGTTGCCTGATCATTTCTGTAACCATAAATGTTATTAGAGATAGAATGGACTTGATTTTAAATATTATATATTTTCCTTTTTATTTGGACACATACTCAAACATAAACAGAACATGTCATTGCACAAATGTTTAATTAAACCGACATCCTTGTTAGTTTTTGCAGTTCATGCGTTGAAAGACTTCTCAACTTTTGTTTAAAAAAACATTTTCCTTATTTTGCAAAGAGGCTCAAAAAGCTACTTCTGTAAAACCACCATCCGATTTATAAACACATTTTCATCAGTGTACAACCTTAAATAGGCAGGGATGTATATATAAATCCTAATCTGCTGGACTAAGGGGGTGTCTCCCTTTCACAACCTTTACACCCTGGGAATAAGCCAGACTCCAAAACACTGACTAGAACCAGCAGATAATGACCCAATTACATCCAACAAACCCTTCGTTGCGAAGCAGTGAAAACTATCAGGCATTCCAGATGCTTCAGTCAGACTGTGCTAATGTAAAACACCCAGGTTCAGCAGTTCCAGTGAAAAGTATTGCGACACTCCTCATAACCACAAATTCATACCAGTGTTGTTTTACAGCCTTAAGTTTACTCATCTGGTGTTATCGTCTGTAATTTTTCTTAGTTAATATCGCCATCTCCTGGTCATGACCGGTAATGATTTACTTCCTCTGAAGCACAATGTTATGTAACTGTTCGCTTTGTTTCCTCAAGGCATTGTGACTCAATTGAAGTCATTTGACAAAAACACGGCAGCAAATGTATAGAAACTAATAACAGAAGAAATTATACATAATTGACATCCATCCATCAATATGTGACTTTTAGCCACACAGTCATTAAAAATAAATCACTTTATTAACAATAACACACGACTATTCGATAAATTAATGTCTCAAACAAAATACACAAAATACACAATACACGGCTGGTTTTCACCAGCCGTATTTCTGCTGGTCTCATGGCATCCTGTAAAACTAGTTTCAAATGTGATGTAAAACACACCTGTATTTGTGTGAATGACTAACATCAACCCACTAAAGCTAACTAGCTAGCTAGTTTCCAAAACACGTAGCTAGTTTTCTAAAACAGGCAGTACCGTCACCATGTCAACCGCGGAGGCCGCGGCAAGATAACCAATCAGCTTGTTAAACGTCATTGCGACGACGTCCGTGAACACTGTAGTGTAGTTTTTAAACATAAGAAAAAATGTTTTTTTTTTTTAAATTAAGACTACAAGAACAAGAGGTATTACATAGTCACAAGATTTACATTAGCTACCTGAAAAAAACAATTGAAATACATTTTAGTGCTTTAAAATCATTACATACTTTCAGTACTCACTGTTTTTAATTTCTCATTTATAAAATGTGCAAAGATTTGTATGCATGTTGTGTAGTTGTGTTTAGAGTGAAAACTAAAGGTTAGCTTTGGGGAATTATAAATAAATTAATGAGTCTTGGAAAAAAATACACACAAAGCCTGTTGAGTCAAGACACACGATAATGACTACTATAATTAAAACCAATAGAGGATTAAGAAAAAAATATTGAATTATTAGGTTAAAAAATAATAACTCAGTCAGTGTATGCTTTATTTTCTCTATTTACTTAGAGCTTGAGAGCACTTTTGAACTTCCCTGATATGTTGTCGTTTGCACTTTTTTTGACAAATAAATAGTCAAATCAATAAATCTTAACCAAGTTTAATGTTTTCTACATTTTGTACCATACTTCTCACATTTTGATGGTTCAATGTGGTGGGCTTAAAATAATTCAATAAAATAATTCAATAAAATATTCGATATTTATTATAATATTTAATTAATGAATGTGTTTAAGCATGGCTAAATAAATAAAGTTTAGCATACTAGACTGCTACACAGGAGCAGAGACACGGGCGTGTGTGGCCTATTCCCACGCACCCCCTCCCCCGTCTCTCTGTTAGCTCGCTCCCAAAAAAACATGTGAAACCAAATCTGAGCAGCAGGTCACAGAGACTAGTTATTTTAAAACCAATGCTCAACTATCTCGCGAACATGGAAGACACAGCGAACGGCGCGTTTAAGGAAATAATCGTCGCGTTCAATGATAACAGAGTAAAATGAGGGAACGCCGCTGTTCTGTTGTTTGTGTTGTTGTTTGGCTCCAATGTCTCTGCCCGTAGTCCTGCCCGGATCTTGTTGTCGTTTGTCGGGGGCCGCTTTGGCTCATCACTTCGCAGATAGAAGTCGCAGTCGGTGCGTGTCGGTTCTTCCGTCCCGCATGTCTGGATCTCAGACGCGGCTTATTCCGGCGCTGCTGCCCGCACGCCCGCTGCTTTCCCTCGGCTTGCTGCAGCTGGTGCTCGGTTGCTCCATGGTGGCGCTCTCTTTCGGGGCTCTGTCCCTTAGCAATTCGCCCCCCATCAGAAACTCGTGCCCGTTTTGGGCCGGATCTTCAGTGAGTATTGCATTACTGATCAGCCAGAATATTTTTATTTTACGCCACAAACCACACATTACACGCGTGTACAGAAATAGACAGGCTGCATCAAAGCGTAACATAATATCACGATGCGACTCGGAACAGTTTTTTATTTACAGGTACAGTGGAATTGTCGTATAGTGTAAAGTAAATTGTCGTATACTATGGTATAGATGTATAATTACTATAGTATATTCTGTAGTATTAATAATTAAAGCAAATTGATAAACTACAGGAAATGGTGTAGTATACTATAGTATTATAGTTAACTGTAGTGAATTGTGGTACATTATAGTATATTATGTGAATTATAATTACTATAGTAAGGTTTAAATACACTATAGTATCTAGAAATTTACTTTCTACTATTTTACTATAGTATTTATTTACCATGGTTTCTATTGTAACCATAGTTTAACCATAATATATTTTTAGTTTAAAATGTGGTAATACAAATCATTCTGCTAAAAGCATGGTTACTTTACTTTAACTATAATGATAAACAATGATCTTTTTTTTAAATGGTGGATTTGTTCTGATGTAATTTTACTATAGTCTGTCTGTATTTAAAACCATAAGCACATCAGACTCTTTAGTGCACCTGAAAGATCAGTCAATAAGTTGCATATTTTTGGTCAAACGCTATTAAATAGGGACCATTGATCAAAATAATTGCATTATCAAATTTATTTTCTTGTCACATGACTTCATTGATTATTTGCCATATGAGTAAATGGCACATATGATTTCTAAGCTGCCATATTATATATCCACAATCCAGTTGCCAAGATCTGGTGCGTTTCCATGCAAGAACTGGTTTTCATGTGGATTCCTTGCAGTTAACAATATAGTAATTAGAGGCTGTATGTTGACGCTTACAGCCTTTATTTGTATGAGCAAAACAAAAAACATTTTTTCCCGCAGCGACTCGTGTAATTGACAGGAAATGGCAGAGTTAGAGGAAATGCAGGGAAGTCAAGTAAGGCCAGTGGTATTTGAATGAGTATGTACCACACTAAACAAGATGAGTCCTCAAAACTGGATTTAAAAATGTTGTTCAGAGAGTTTCTGATGGATTTAATGATTTATTATCTGTTGATCTATCTGTCTTTGCTGAATGTTCTGTGGTCTCTTTCTGCAGGTTATCCTCTCTGGAATTATAGGGTTGACCACATGGAAACGGCCGATGCTTCTGCTGGTATGTGCCTTCTACAATCTAAAACTAGTTATTTAATATTAATACAAAAGCAATACATTGTCCCAAAACTATGCTTTGAGGTTAATGCTTAATCTTTTTTATCCAGCCCATGTCTATATGATCAGAACAGTCAGTAGGTTTTGGGGGGCCTTACGTAACCCCTCAAATAGGATCTGTGCGGCCAGACGATCACTTAAGGTCTCTGTGGTCTCAGACTAACTTTGGTGTTAGAATCATGCTTTAGCTATTTATGTAAAAGTCATTTTGAGATTCCGAAAGAGTGAAGCACAAATACAGTTTTTTCCAAATATAATGTGAGTAATATTCCAAATACAATGTTTTTTGTATCCTTAACACAGGTGAACCTCTTTGTATTGCTGTCGGTGGTGTGTATTCTGCTAAACCTGGCAGGGTTCATCCTCTGCTGTCAGGGAGCTCAGCTGGTCTCCAGTACCATCAACTGCCAGTTGGTGAGAAATCTGTCAACTTTTACATGTGCAAAAAAGTGTAGGTAATCATAATATGTAAAATATTAAATTCTATTGGTGATGATATGAAGAATCTTCTTTCATTATTTCCATCCACATGGCAACCAAACATATTTGCATTGTATGGAAGTTTAGACTCTGCATGAAAGCTCTTTCATTTTTAAAGTTGTTTTAGACCATATTTATGGTCTTCAAGGTGAAAAAAGCATGAAATAAATGAAAGAATGTTTGTGTTTCAGAGTGGTGACCTGTGTTACTGCTGTTCGGAGACCCCAAGCTCCCAGTGCCAAGAGGAGAAGTTGATAAAGATCTATGCAGGCCACGCGTGTGGCACAATGAGAATCCTGCTGAAGGTCTGTGTGTCCAAAATCGAAATGCAACACATGGTATATATGACATTAAGAGTGAGATAAAAGTCCCTGCCTTCTCATCAATCACATGGTATTCTCTCTTTCAGAAAGTCCTCTTTGCACTGTGTGCGCTGAATGCTCTGGCTACAGCTGTGTGTTTGTTCGCAGCAGCGCTCCGATATCTCCAGATCTTCTCAACCCGACGACCCTGCATGGTGCGAGATCATTTCACACAGTGATTAATTTCTTAATGCGTGCTGTACACCTTTTCCTTGATCTGTGGAACTTGATGTACTATGACAACATGCTGTAATTGTAAGACAGTCTGATTACGATGGTCTTTGGCAGGAAGAGGCCAGGCCGGTTCCAGAGGAGGTGGAGGAGCAGACTCGTCCTCCAGACCCTGATGAGTTTGTCGCCCCTGCACCCCCACCCTCTTACTTCTCCACCTTCTACTCGTACACCCCACGTCTGGCCCGCAGGTACTGTATCACACACCAGCCTTGATTTGATAATCGTCAGACAGCTCTTCAAAGTGTAAAAATGTTTCTTGTAATCTAAAATAACATGATCTCTTTGATTCTTGGGTGTCTTGTGACTAGTTGTCATGTGTGTGTTTCGTCATGATGTGTACAAGAACCAGTGAGTTTGGAATTATTGATGTGCTGGTTTGGACTTTGTACCCTGATTAGTATGTGACCATGGATACACAACATTGATTGCTAAATCAGCCCAAAATATTAATCGTTTTTTCTCACGAACACATTGTTTAGCTTCAGAAGACATTTTTTTAATTAATTTAATGATGGTCGTATGTGCTTTTTGGAGTTTTGCCATTTTATAGAACGAGTGTTTCGCATGCACTTTTGCCTGAAACTGCGGTTGCATTTATTAGATGTGGTATTATGAGTGGGTGGTTTCCGGTTTGGCTGGCAAAATGTTTTGGCAACCAAAAACAGGATTGAAGTTTTTCTGAGAATCAGTTGTTGGGTTTATCAAAAATGTAAACTTGTGTGTTTTGGCAGGATGTTTGGAGATGGTATGATTCCTCTTCCTCATATATATGGTGCCAGGATTAAAGGTGTGGAGGTCTTCTGTCCACTGGAACCTCCTCCACCTTATGAAGCTGTTGCTTCACAGCCCGCAGCACAGGTAAGAATCGTACGTGATCATGTTCTATCTGCTAGTTATCAGTGTAATGAAGGTATGAAACTTTGACTTTTCAGTGATTTTATCGCTGAAGATCACCAGGTTTCTGTTGTGATGGTCTAATCGGTATAGCCGTTATTGAATCTAGTTGTCCTAACGTTATTGGAATGTTATAACATGAACTAACATTATAACTCAACTCTGATTATAACTGAAATGGATTTTGACTAGATAAATCATAAATTGATTATCAATGCATAAATTAAGCTAATGTTTCCAACTTGTAGTCACCACATCACATGACTGCTCATTTGCATAAATGAAGCATTTTCTCGACTTTGTCTCAGTCTTGGACATGGTTGCTAAAGCTCATGGTCCTGGAAATCATTAATTCTCTTTGACTTCCGTTAACTTCAGAATGTCACTTCACGTTATTGTAACTGAAGATTGTTTTTGAATTCATTCATTTGGCATGCCACCATGTCCCGGTCAAGCATGACGTTCTGTGGCTTACCTTCAAATAAAGTCTCTGCCTGCCAACTGACCCTGTGTATTTCTATCAGGCCCAGCAGACTGAAGTGCAAATGACGGACCTGACGGAGGTTCTCACAGAGGCCACAGAAACAGAGACCACAGAAACGGAGACACTCACTGATGGTATGAACCAGCTGTATTCATGGAAATACTGAATCATTTTAATAAATATAAAACTTCCTTTTAATGTCATTATAAAATCTTAAGATTGTTAAGTTGACACCTCTTATAATATAGCGGTTCAGTGGCGTCTTATAAATATACTCTGGTATATTTACTCAAGTGCCTTACAGTCGTGTCAGAGTATCCATCCATAATTATGTCATCTGTATATTAAAAGACGTGTATTTTTAGTAGCGTAGGTTCGAGGGTACAGTTCGCCAAAGAGGGATTCATTTGTCTTTTTATAGCTCTGTCTGTATACTTCAACACATTGAAAGAAAGACAAATCTCAATGACATTTAACAATCTTTACCATGTGTGTTTTTAGTGGAGGAGGAAGGTTTGGTAGCTGACAAAATAATTCTCGAGGCCAATTGATTAAAGGTGTAACAATATATTTTGTCATGATGCATCACGATACTAAGAAAACATATATTATGTTTTGTAGAGCTATAGCTCTCTTTAATGAGCTGCCAAAGAATTTGGTTTCATTTTTTACGTTTTATTTTATTTATTTAAATTTTTATTATTTAAAATACATTTTTAAAATGTATTGTGGTACTGTCGTATTGTCATCACAGTATCTTGTATTGTATACTTTATCTAAAGCATACAGTAGTTAATGAGATTACGTACCATAGTTTTAAATTTTGCTTCATTGCCCAGATTTTAGGCATCAGTTGGCGACTTCACTAAAATGATTTCTGTAGTTGATTTAGTTTGGCTGCATGTTTTATTCAGACAGATGCCGTCAGACAGCCATACTGAGCCCCACCCCACCAACACAATCCAGACAACCTCATACTGCAGTCTCTCCTCCCAGAAGACCCCAAAGACCTCGCCTCCGCAGGTCTAACAGCGACCCTGTCCTGCTGGATCTCACTGCCAAGGGTAGGCCAAAGGTTAATACAGACTATATAGTCATGGACTAAAATAAGTGGCCTTATCTATGAAAACCCAGCAAGTCATTTTGTTAGAATTTACTGTTTTCTGCATAAAATCACCCGACATATAATGTAAATAACATGTGAAAATACGCTACCATTCAAAAGTTTTAAACACTTACTCACTATTGTTTAGATTTTCCCCTCATTTTAGAATAGTAGTAAATTCATCAAAATCATGAAATAACAGAATTATAACTTATTATAACTTATATATTTGATCATCTTCAAAAGTAGTCACCCAAAATCATACTCTTTGACATTTTATCATCCAACTTCTTGAGGTCTCAACCTGAGAAGAACACTGAAGGAATATCTATTCTATCTATGTTGGACTCTAATTGGCTGCTTTTTATTTATTATTTGCTCCAAGGTATCCATTTCCAAAATATTTTAAAAGAAATTAATATGTTGGCACAATTATATTTTTGTCTACAAAAGTCAACATTGAAATATACGCCGATTTTTAAGATCATGAGAAACATTTTTCTTAATTGTCTAAACTTTTGATATATTGTCATGAAATCGATCGAAATCAAATTGATTCTCCTAATCTCACACAGATAATGAGACTTTAGGCTGAATTTCACAGACAGGGTCACATATTCTGTTCAGTATTATGTTTGCCATAAAAGGTCAAGGAGCAAACACAACATTTCTTTATTATTAGCGTGTCCTAACAAGGTTACTTCTCAATTCACATGAAGCTTCTTGGTGTCTCTATGATAGAGGTGACTGGGTTTGAAACTTCTTGCTGTAAGTCTAGAGAGAACCAGTCTGTCAGCGGCTAATTCAAGCACATTTTATATATAGGGCTTCCTCTTTCATAATCACCGATGGGCGACCCATGGGGCTTAAACACACAGCAATACATTAAATTTGAGACAAATTTAAAAAACGTAATTTCTTCACATTGAAAAGTTTGGACAGCATCTTGTTTTTATATTGATTTCTCTCTCTATTACAGTAATAAGTTGTGAGGCGGCTACACAGACAGAGTTAGGTCCCGCTTCTGTTCCTGGATCAGTAACTAAAACAGAACAAGAAACTGTTACTTTACGACGAGGGCGGGGCAAACGGAAGCCCCGCCCTAACTCCATGGTGGACTACCAGAGCTATAGAGACACGAAACTGCTGGTGGCCCGTTTTTTGGAGCAGTCGTCCTGCAGCTTGAATCCTGAGGTACAGGAGCTGGTCAACAGCATTAAAACCGTGCTGCGCTCCGATGAGGAACACATGGAGGAGGCCGTACGCTGTGCCAGCTTCATTGACCAGGCAAGCAATTGTTTGTTGAAAGGATAGTTCACCCAAAAGAAAGTTCTGTTAACCATGTCATTTATGTTCTTGTATTTAAGACAAAAGTTAAGTGTCCAGGCAGTTCTTTACATTACTATGGAAGTGAATGGAGACTGCAGCTGTGCCCTAGTCCCCATCCACAGACATTGTATTAAAAAATATTGAGCTATGTCCTTCCATTCCACAGCTGGGACATTTAGGTTATTTCACTATTCATTTTAATATTTCGAATTCTAATCTAAGTCTAAGACTCGAGAATAAATATTTGATAATGTTTTCATAACAACAAATATAAACAAAAATAATTAATAAAAATGTACCTAATGTAATGTACTTAAAAATGTACTTTTTATGTGAAATATTTTTTTTAAATATCTAAAATGTAAATAATTTTAGTTCAGATCGTGCATTTTTATTTTATTTTTATTTTCTGCAGGTCATCACAGTTTCAGAGACGGCACCAGCGCAACCCACCCGCGACAGACATGTGCAGATTGAACCCGCCTCCAACACGCTGCCACTGCGCAAACGACCGGGCATCCTCCACCTGTGCAGTTGTGGCGATCTCAGCTCCTTCACATGGGCGGAGCTGCAGGGCGTGTCAGAGCGAAGGCCGGCCTCCCATTCCCGAACAAACTCCAGGATGGGCTCTCAGGCAGGATCTCGTCGCCTGGAACACGAGCGGCCACACAGCCTTATAGGAGTCTGCCGGGAAACCGTCCTCTGAGTGATGTGACTCAAACATAACAGACTCCGCCCCTGCTGGATGATGGTACAGCACCACAACATGATGAACGCTTATTGCGTTGTTTGATTCTAGCGTGCCTGCTTTTGGTGTCAGTGTCTATACTTTTCAGTTTATATATTTCTCACTTTTGTTGGATTTTGAAAGTTTTTTTATTAACCATGCATTCTTATAAAACACTGGAAAACAGTTTTATTTACCAAATGCTACTTATTTGAAAATTACAGTGACATTTATTGTGATAAAATACAAAATAACCAATATACCATTTTATCTTTGGATAAAAATGTAAAGCCTTATTTATGTTGATGTGCTATAAGGAATGACTGACTGCTGATAAAATCAGCATATTGTAAGAGAGATTAAACATTCTATTATTTTGTTTTAGTTTTTTATTTCACCATTGTAGTTCATTTTACCTTTATTTTACTTTTCTTATATGAGATATTACTGAGATGAGAATATGAGCTCATCATAGAAGATTAAACATGGTCTTGACAGCTCATGCCTTTCATCTGGACCCTTCATTTTATTTGACAATAGAATGAAACATGTCAGTCAGAAATACAAATCATATCATTATTTACCCCTAAATTGTTATAAACCTGCATGTGATGCCTTAAAGTGGCAGTTCACACAAAAATAAAAATCGTTTATCATCGTTTATTCATCCTCATGTCATTTAAAACCTGTATATGACTGTAACACAAAAGAAGATATTTTGAGAAATATCTCTGGTTTTGTGTTCATACAATGGAAGTCAATGTGGGCCAATTTGGTTTGATTACCAATATTCAACAAAATATCTTTTGTGCAAAAGAAAAAAGTCATTGGAATGACATGAGGATGTTAAATAGTTAGAATTTTCATTGTCGGTTGAACTTGATTGATCTTTTCGACAGGGAACTGATGGTAATAAATGGCTTCAGAAGACATTCATTTGCTGTGTGTGAGATAAAAGAGACATTCTAGATTGATACGCTCTCAGTAGTGCATTTAATGTCGTAAATACTGTTACAAACATTCCTGTTACGGTGAAGGAACGTGTCCAAATAGTTTAATCACAGAAAAGCTAGCAAATAAACAAACAAAGCTATTGCTTTACAGAAAGTGTGTTTTTTACTGTAGACATTGACAAACATAATCGTAAATACATTCAGAGCAAGTGCATTATAAATACTAGTCAAACCCACGATTTCTGTCCTATCTCAATACGAACCACAACATCGCTGAGGCCTTGTGAAATACAGTCTCGAGGTGTGAATCTGTCTTACCCGTCCTGTTTTACATATGTACATTGATATTTCATACTCGTGTCATTTCAATAACACAGTAAGCCACTTGTTTTGCGTCTCAGTTGTTAAATATTATAATCCATAACTCATTAAAGCTTGCAAAGTTAGATACAGAATGTCCTGTACTGTATAGTGCAGAAGTCTCAGACACTTGTATTGTTATAGTATATTGAGGTTTACAGTTGATACATGGACCAAGAGCATTTGCTTAATTTAGTTTGCTTAATAATGAGACCACTGTGAATAAAGTCAGTTTTTTGATTTCAATACAAAATGGTACAGCATAGCAACAGCGGACCAATTACACTGTGGCAGCCTGTGGAAGAAGCTCATGAATACGTTTTGCCGCAGGTGTCAAAGACTTTTGCACAATTTTCATTCGTTATTATGCACGTGGTATATATTCATTGGATATACCAGATATAGGATGCTATATATAAATAAATATATATTTATATATATAAATTTATATATATGAAAATGTTCAGCTGGTTGTCTTTTATAATGAAGTCATTTGTAATCGCACATCACGCTCTCACCACAAGAATAAATAGCAATTGACAAAAAAAGACCATGCTTCATATAAAACGACAAACAAAACAACCAAACAAACGTGAGGCCCGTCCTGTGTGGTAATGAATTTTGCTTCGATCAGTAAAAGTATACAGTGCTAATGAGGTCAAAATTAGGATTTTCTACAAATTACAGGAAAGCAGTGACCGGTACAATAATATCCCATCGATACAAGCAATACTGCAGTGAGATTGATCACAATATTTCTTGATCAATACAGATTTAACACTCTGGTGATGTCATTGTGTGACATCATCTATATTGCTGTATCATTCATTTGATGGCAACCTTTGCAATGAAGTGTGTTTAAAAATAGAATTCCAGGCAACACACTTTCAGACAAGTACACTTGATGGTAAAATAGGGGATTTTGGTCAATAGGCATTAGGAACGCTTCCCGTAAGCCAAGTTTTCTGATTCTCGGATAAACAGGCGGGTTTCAAATAAATGTATAATGTAATATTTCAGTATTCAGGTAGCATTGGAGATGTGACAAACACAACGCCTTGCACAAATGATACTTTAGTTTGTGTTAGTTACTGTATCTCTTGAAACTAGTATTGTGAATATAGGTAATCAAACCAAAGTCACCCGGGATGTCCACCTTAAAATGATAAACATCTAAATGCAGCATACCGAAGCTTAGTGAGAGTGAATATGGTTTTAAGACATTCTGTTTTAAGTAATGAGTGAAAAAGTAGCACACATGAGTTAAACACATACTGTAGTTGATAAAAAATAGACAGTAATGACTCGACTTTATAATATCTGCTGAGGTAAAAACCAATAAAGGAGTCGATCTCAGAATGGAATTGAAATCGAACTCATCCTGACAATATCAACACAAAATTTATATAATATTTCCCCAACAAAAGTTTCACAATGTTTTTCAAGTATGAATCGTTTAAAATAAAACGCTACCGATGTGAGCATATTTAATTTGCAATATCATTATACAGACGATTATTAAGTTTTCAGTGCATAAAAATGTAAAATGCAGCCTTTTACAACAAATAATATATTGCACACCAATGTCAAACAAAATGAAATAAAAAAAATCGCATCAACACATGAGGCTTAATTTTGAGGATGTTTTCTCCCTATTAACTGACTTAGAGTCAGCGTATTTGTGTTATTTAACACAGTTAAGCCCAAAACAGTGTTCTATACACACAAAGACAATAATTCTGTGATCTCCACATTTCCTGCATTTACATAAAAAAAGTCACCCACTTTAAATTTAATTTCAGTTCAGCACTTGAAGGCTGAAAAATCCAAAATGCTTTCACAATATGGCATCAACATTCTGTAAGGCATTTATCCCTATTTAAATGTCCTCTAATACCTACATTATACTCCTATATATACTATTTCAATAGTGTAATTAAGTGTATTTGTGTGGAATTTAATGAACCACAAAGGTAGTTTGTTTCAACAAATGTTTTGGTCCCATTGTACTTCTGAGTTTTATTCATAAACATCTAGACATGTTTTATATTATAGGAGCATTTTGCAATTATGCTGTTGCTTTCGCACTTGAAGGATGCTGGAGATTTCTCAGTATTTAAACTATAAGTAGGTAGTTACTTGAATATTTTTTGTTGATAAAGTAGTTTCAACATGATTTAAGATCATGTAATGAGGTCACATACCAAGAAATCAACACCCTCCTACAAGTGAGGAAGGCATTTGGATGGTTGACAAACTGTTTCATAACCAAAAAACATGTCCAGATGCTGCTGAAAAAAGTTTCAACAAGACATTTTATAATGCCCCAGACGATCTCCTTTCCTCTTCAGACCAACAACTGAGTTGAATCTAAACACTTGGCTGTTCAGATTAAATAAATAACAGCAAAAATACAGTAAGGCAAACTCTTTTCCATTTTATGATCACATCTCACGGGTGTATATTGTGTCACTAACAAAACCAACAAAAATTGTGTAAATATAGTGCGAGTAGAAATCTGGTTTTAAAGGGATAGTTTACCTAAAAATAAATAATTATAAAATATTCACTCTTAAAACTTGTATGTGACTCTTTCTTCTGTGCAACATAAAAGAAGATATTTTAAGAAATGTCTTATTGGTTTTGTGTTCATACAATGAAAGTCAATGGGCGTTACCAACATTCTTCAAAATATCTTCTTTTGTGTTTTGGGATATAAGAAAGTCATACAGGTTTGGAATGACACGAGGTGAACTATCCCTTTAAAATTGACCCACTTCCTTTACTTTTATGACGGAGCTGAGCGCACACAGAGAGAGGTATGACACAGCACAGCATTCTCACTCACAGTAACAGAAAAGATGAGATCACAGGAGGCAGTGAGGAGAAACTGAAGCGTCATGGAGAGGAGCGTTTAGCGGAGCTTCAATGGATTTAATCACACGGTCACCAGTCCACAGGGCTCAGAGTTTCACATCAAGATTAAGGTTATATCTGGTGACAACAGGACAGGAGACTTGAGAAAGCGTTTAGATGTAAACTGGTTGCTCCTGGGCTGTTAACAAGCGGTACATGGCGGCCGGCATCGTCTTCATGTGAATCTGTTCATAAAGACACAAAAATGCACAATTTTATTATTAAAGAGACACAGTGATGCATAAATACTATGTTTGGCAAATGTGGCACACAGACTTACCTCGCCGACTGCGTTTGACAATATGTGTACAATCTTTTCGTGAGGGGTGGCCACGACACTCTGACTGTTGATTTCAATAATCCGGTGTCCCACACGGACCCCACCGCGCTCCGCTATTCCTCCTCTCATCAGACTACAGATCTGGAGAGCACCAAATACATTCACATTATACATTGCATTCTTAAAACATTTAAGTTGTCTACTCAAAATACCCACAATGCCATTCTGCACACTAAATCCCAGCTGATATCTGAGGTCTGGTCTTCTGATGAGAACGGTGGTCACAGGAGGGCATCTGACAATATTTAACTTTATTCTAGATTGGTTCTTCAGTCCCTAAAAGGGTAAGAACAACATGTATAATACAACATTTTATATAAATCACATTCAAACTAAATCACAAAAACAATGATGAATTCTATACCTTGATAATACTCTGGCAGGTGGAGAGGGGTAATCCAACCAGACTGGTGCCATTGATAGACATAATCTGATCCCCAATGTTCAGTCTACCAGATTTCTCGGACGGTCCGCCGTGCATCATGTTTGCTATAATAACAGTGGGCAGGATGGAGCCCCAGCCTGACTCCACGATCACCAACCCGAGAATCTCTCCTTTCTGCTTCTCTATGTAAACCTAAGTAAAGGGCACACACATATTTAATTAAATTAAGTATGCATGTTCCATTTGTGTGTTTGGATTATGAAGATATTATGAGTCAAGACCCAGGAGAATGACTACAAAATATCACCACAAGAAACGACCAATAAATATTAATAACAGATAAAATTGCAGTCAATTTATGTTTTATTCCCTTTGAGCTTTTTATTAAATTTTTTTGTATATTAAAATAAAACCCATATTCTCTGATACGCTGTGGTTTGCTATTTTGCCAAATCATTTTGTCCGATTAGTAGCTTAAAGGTTTAGTATTTTTCCATTTTGTACCATACAAAAGATGTACCATATTTTGATGATTTTATTGAACCTAAAAAAAACTTTTTGCCACTACTGTATATGGTCAGAATCACTAAACTTGATGGTAAAATCTTCACTGTTTGCAGTGTGTCTATTCTCCACTTACATCTTTGCAGTTTTCAGATTTGGAGAAGTGAATGAGGTCATCGTTATACATGTCCTGTGTGTTGAGAAGATCGCTGTACTCCTTCTGGCTCAGATCTTCAGGGTTGATGCCGTTGGCACGCAGGAACTCTTGGTAAGCCACGCTGAAGGCCTGGCCAATGGATTGTGCTATAAGCTGAGCCTGACGCACAAGAGCCATCGAATGAAATCAAACAATCAAACTAATGAACGTTTGAATCATACTTTGAATATTTATATGCCAATTCCTCTCTTATATCCTAAAATGGCTTAAAATGGAGTAACGACTGATAAAATTCTTTCCATCCACCGAATCAAATCAAAAACCAAATCGATCAAAAACCAAACATTTGGAAATAAAGTAACAAATCATGCAATTCCATCAGACTGTGACCAGTAAAAACACAATACAAACAAGTTTATATCTAACTATTTGTAATTTGTTGTTAATATAAAGTAATAAAAATTTCTTTTACATTTCAGCTTTTTCTAACACATTTGAAACAGAAATGTCATGGCACAATGATCACGGCACGATGTTTCGAAACTGAAACCAAAAAAGGAGTTAAATTAAAATATGGTGACACGTTTTCTCATTTCACTGCTCTCTGTCTCTTTAAATTCATTCAGACTCGCTGATGCTAAAGAAAGAGAAGGTCACTGTTCCACCCACGTGTGCGAGACGCATGAGAACACCATCTGGAGAAATGCTATTAGAGGTCACTACAATGACTGAAAAAACAAGGTGAGGAGACTTGAAAATAATTAACTGGTTGGATGAAGAATTAGGTTGAATCCTAAAGAAATAAACAATGAAAGGCTGGGCAACACTTTATCAGATGTTCTGCGGTACAGCAGCAGTTTGATAAAAGATATCCTAACCTTAATGTTGTGTATTTTTAATTCATTTTTTGATCTACTGATATTATCAGTATTATTTTATAGCAGCTTTGAATGCAGTTATTGTTGTTCAGAACATATCATTGTACAATATTTCAATGTTGATGCATGCAATAAATCAAAATTATTATTTTCCTGCTCAAATAAGACTTAAGTACAAATGCCAGCCTCCCTCGACGCTTCATAATGTCACCCTGAGAACTCACATCTTCCGACTCGAACACGTGGCAGATCATCTTGTATTGGCGCTTTTCATCTTGGGCAGGATCTGAGGCCTCCATGTTCTCCTGCGAGTCAGAACGAGGCATTCTCCTCCTCGCCATCAGCACCACGATGTTCCCGATGTCAGCGATGTATGAGATGGTCCTTAAAGGGTGGTCCATCATGGTTTCCTGATCAGAAGGAGATGAAATAAGATGTCTTTTTCACATATAAAATTAAAAATCATTTTTCAGATGTGACGGTGTGGCACCTGTGAGTCTGCATTGAGAACTTTGATCCTTTGAGTTGAGATGAAGAGATCCACCTCCGTCATGGGCTGAGCTTCACCTTCAGGAGCCTGAAGACACAAAGATAAATCAAACATTAGACACAGAGACAGAGATGAAAGACAGAAAGAGAAAGAGCTGACTAGGCCCAGAGATAACCATGAAGGAGCATGCCACTTTTTCTGTTTTCTTTAAGATACTTGTCTTTAGTTAGCAAGCGCTGACATCATCAAGGCCCCATGTTAAAATAAAGATGGCAACCATTGAGTTTTATGACCTCCTTCATTGAGAACTCTGTTATACTGTGTGTATTTTTAAAAGCCACTTTGCATTTCAAATTGGCACGTGGTTAGTTTGGTTAGTTTTGTTCTTCATTTTAAGAGATTTAGTAGTGAGTGAAAGAGAAAGAGAGAAGAACCAAAACGGTTTTCAAAAACCACCAAGTGCTGAATTAAAAGTGTGAAACATGCCGTGCCAGAGATAGACCTTCGAAAACAGTCACAGACACGAAACCTTAAAACCAAAAAGTCACAAAGAATAAGTAAGAAACGCTTGCATTTTCTGTATCCAGCAAATTCCTGACATTAACCTGAAACTTTCCCGTGTATGTGTACGGTGATTACCCTGAGGTAATGTTCGGTGTGAAATGAACGATGACTAACAGACAAACACAGGCACGTGACTCGTTGCTGGATTCAGAAAAATGGCAAATAGGAAACCGACAGGAGATGTGAAAACACTGAAGTGCTAAAATCAAGCAAAAAAACAAGACGAAGAACAAAAGAACACCAAACCCATGAGCGGTTACTGCACCTTCTTCCTGTTTTTGGCTAATTTCTGGGCCGTCTGCTTAGCATGGAACAAACAGAGACAGGAACAGATTGTTAGATAAAGCAAAGCTCAGCACGCTGGACACGCATCACATTTGTGGTGAACATCACCAGACCTCTTGAGATCTGCATGGGCTGTCTTTCGGCTCAAGAAGCATGTGTGTGATAAATGACGCATGGGACTTTTGGCCATGACTTCAGATGACACCAAGCCAAAAAGCTTTGGACACCACCAACCTGCTACAATATGTTGACTTAATACCCAGAGAGGTTTTTTTTCTTACTGTCATTTGCACTGTTGTCCACCAGGTGGCCTTTGTGTTCTTTTATTATCACCTATTAAATATATCTGTTATATTACAGAATACACTGTTTAGAAAATGTCAGCTATAAAAAGCAGAAAAATAGATGAAAAGCAAGTTTAGACTTGCCAAGGTGTGATAAAATAACTATCAAAGAAAGACGTACGTCAAGGATGCTAAAGCAGGGTGGACTGACTCAGACGTCTCTCTGGAGTTTGTTTTTTTCAGGTCCTGATGATACTGAGTTTAAGTTTGTAATTCTAGAAGCTATAATAATGTATTGTGTTATTTTCTATAAAAATGTCTATAAATTATTGTCTATAGTAATGTATGTGTGATAATGTATTGTGAATTTAGTAAGGTACTGAGATGAGGAAAAAGGTCATATACAGAGAAGCAAGAAGAGTCTGAATATAATGAATATATAATCTGTTGTCGTTAATAGAAAGCCAAAGACAGAATTTACACATACTGTATGTAAAGTGACAGTTAAAATGTATATCTTTTCGGCCCACATTTAATTTAAGTATAAATATATAAAATCTATTATACAATACTGTGCAAGTCTTGGACATGTTAATATTTTCAAAAATGGTTTTAAGTCAAAAATTTACATCTTTATTTTTCTTCAAGCGTTCTTGGAGACAGTTCATCTAGATTTAGTCTGTCTCAGTTTTCTCTCTTCATGTAAGAATAGACAGACTAGATAATGATGAGAGCAGATTTCCATGTTGGGAACTGGCTGTTGTGCATAATAAAACCAAATCATAATAACAAAGGGAATGTTTGGAAATGTAAACTGATATTTTCTGATATTTTCTAAAAGCACTTTTGTACAGTACTGTATATTCTGTGATGACACAGTTATATGGACAGGTGTTGTGCTCGCTGCATTTTTTAAGGTGCAGGTAAAAAATGCTGAATAATGAATCTGACACGGATAATGGCTGATTTATGCTGCAGGTGGATGGACAGGAGGGATGTGGTTAATGTTTTTGCTCCTTTATGAACAGGAATTAGGAACATCTGTTCATCTCCACGACAGTTTAATTTGAATGACAAAATGAGACTTTCTACTTCAAAAATTGTTACTTCATCATCCGAGGACGCCTGTGCATGTCATATATATGACGGGTGAGATGCTACTTTGCTTTTTGAATCACTGAATCCCATTCTTTTGTCCTAAAAATGTCACCGTTGTTTTTTTAAATAATTTACTATATAAATATCCTGAAGCAAGTATGGCTTAAGAAAAGTTTAAGTTGTAGGTTGAGAGAAGCTGGGATTTACCGGTGCAGTTTCACCTCACCTTAATGCGACTCACAGCCTCCTGGGCCTGCATCATGCGCACGTTTTTGGATGGCGTCTTGTCCGAGAGCAGCTGGGTGGATCCCAGGTAGTTAGCAGCAAAAATAATCCCATCAATGAGGTCTTCTGGATCACACGGTCCTGGAACTGGAAGACATGACAGGAACATCCCACATTAATGGAAAATATGCTTAGTTAACAAATCTGATGACCTGACTATAAAATCTGAATGTACTACAATTTAAGTTTATTTTTATAGTGCTTTTTTTGCAACAATGCAACATTTAGTAGCAGAAACTAAATGAGCTTAATGACAATCTTACCTTCCACGTATGTTGGAAACGAAGCAAGACTTTTTCTCGCCTGCACGTATAAAAACAAAGAAAAACAAGCAGTTACTATGAAGTTTATCACATGCATGTCACTTACATTGCCTTTTATCTGTCTTATATGTTATATAACATATTATACTGTGTATATTTTCTATGCTTGTCTGCACTTTACCTGAGAAATACAGTTTTATTTATTTATTTAATTTTCTATGCTTGTCTGCACTTTAATTTCTGAGAAATTTAAACTTTATATCTTTCAGCACTCTTACAAAATTCAATAGAAGGACACACAATAAAGGTATATAATAATTATATAACAATTAATATCTTAACATTAAAATAATTGTTTTAAAAACATTAAAAAAATAATATGAATATATATATAAAACATATGTGTAAATATAATGTAAATATCATCTGGCTAATATAAAGAGTAAAGAAGAAAAAGGTTTTAAATCACTCTGAGACGGGAGTCAAATACTGTAGCCATGAATGTATGGGTAACTATGCATCTCCAGCACTGCCAACACTAATAAAGAACCATCCAATTTCAGATGATCACATTTCAAAGGCTTTATTGACAGCCCCTAACCTCTTTACTGGCTGGAGACGGAGACTCAAAGCTGTCACTGCCCTCCTGTGACAGCAGGTGATGGCTGGAGGACTCCGCCCCCTGCGGGGAGGTGGAGCCTGAGCCTGGAGACTAGAGAAAAGAAGAACATTAATAATTCATATGTTATGGTCTTTCATTAAAACACCTGAAGAATACAAGCAATTACATATTACATATATAAATGTACAGTACATAACCTGAAAGACATCATCTCAGGATGTATTATAATCATAACCAAAGCCATTTAACAAAATAATAAAAGAACAGCATTTCAATCTCAAAAGTAGAGCAAAAGAAAATGATAAAAAAAAAAAAAACAGTCCATGAGACTTTAATACTGTCTGAAACCACTAAGTATTATCAGATGGAGTTAAATTACTGTCACAAGCAGTCGGTTGAGAAAAATTCAAGAATTTCCACAGAGCAAAATAAAAAAGTTTCTTCAGCACAACAGATTTGTCTTGCTTATTATAGTCTTGTGTAGACGTATAACTGGCTCTGAAGTAAGACTCGATGGTGTCTCTGAAGAGGCCATGTGTGAGTCACAAAAGAAGTGACTCATACACATAATACCCATGAAGCAGTAAAAAAATTATATTTTTAGAGATACTGTTGTTGATTTTTTGTCATAACATATAAATACAACACAGTACCACAACAGATTCACAACCAAACTCATGTTTTTAATTTACAAAATGATCATACAAATTCATCAAAACGATAAATGTCATCCTAACTCGACTCCTCACCTCATCGCCATGGCGATGATCTATCTGGTACATCCAAAAATTTTCCATATCACTGCACGTTACCAAATTCTCCAGTAAAACAGATGTTCCACAAAGTTAAGCAGCAGATGTTGCTCTCGGTACAAGCGTTCAAAAGAAAACCAGCAGAAGAGCCGCGTCCTCCCTTGTCAAACCAAATACCGTCACAAATGGCTCCAAACAACAAGAGAGAACACAGCTCCGATTACAGTTCTACCTGTGAAAACTGTTCTGAGAACAGCTGACCTCAAACGTCAGCGTGACCCAGGTCCCAGATCACTCAGCTGTGTGACATCACTAAAACATTTGTGCAAAACCTTGAGCATGTTAGAACAAAAGCACTAATAAACATAAATTGTACCACTCGAGAAACTATTAGTTATCGACTTTGTACTCAATATTCATGATACTTGTAAAACATGAATGATAAAACATACAGAAAATATACTGTTAAATAAGAAGTGTGAAGTGCTTTAAGCATTAATGCAGGACAGTTTCTTCTTCTCTGGTGTTATATGAGCCTTACTGAATTATTTACAGGCCGTTTCTTTCTGTCTCCCGACGGCACTAAATAAATCATTTTGCGGAGGGGAAAAATAACAGGCTTCAGATGAAACGTCAAATTCTGAGAACAACAGCGAATCATAGTTGTTAGGACATCACTGATCCAAATTCATCAGAACTTTAATGGGAATTCCCATATGTCTAAAAGTCTACAGAGGTTTTTGGATTCAAAGAACAGTTTAAAACTCATGATGTGAAACTATTTTTAGGATCTACTTTGAAAAGTTGTGAATAATTAAGGCCAAAGTGGTATAAATGCGATTCTTTCATCATTTACTCACCTCTATGATTATGTTTCTTCTGCCAAAGCAAGCAAAAATATCTGCCAATGGGGCAAGAAAAATGTGAAAAACTTGAATAAAGAACCTAATAAAGAGGTAAAGCTTATTATTATTTATTGTTTCTAAACCCAGCAGATATTTTTACTTGCTTCAAGCACAAACTTACATTTGATTGTTTTTTTCATAGATTAAGACTAGTAACTTATCAGCATATTTAAGCATATTTTTCCTCATTTAAAATAATCACTAAATCCATTTTGAAAAAATAATATAAGGCAATAGAAAAAAGTATCCATTATAATGGCAAGAAGTGCAAAAATAAAGCTAATAAATATCTATCGTCTGCAAATAATTTACAAACTTAGCCGTAATTGTTGCTTGTGTCTCCTTTAAAAGTGTTTTCAAGTGCAATTGCTTCTTTTTCTCTAAACAGCACTGAGAAGTTGTTCCCAAAGAACCGTCTGTAAATGAGGACAAACAATGGGGATTAATTAACACTGCTGAAATAGGCAACGGAGGAGTCTGGCTTTTGTGTGTACTATGGAAAAAGTTGTTTGTTCAGTAAGACAGAGCGTGTGCGTTTTTGTAATTTGTTTGTAATAGACAACGTGACTGATCCGAGTACAATTATGCAGCACGGAATCTATTAATTATGCAAATGGATGAAAAGAAACAATATCAAAAATCTCAACCACACAGTGTGAGATGATACATTAAGTTAATACCAACCGTGGGCACACTTTGAATGACATCTACTCATTATTTTTATAAAAGGGTAATGCTTATCTCAGTTAATGAGGGAGAAGTGAAAGAGAGATATAAAGAATGTCGGGGAGCAGGGCGGCTTCATTTACACGCTCGGGTCACGTGTAGCTCTCACAGAATACAGATGAGGCCTTCAGGCCACGGATAAGAAGAGTCGTTCTATAAGTGCGAGCTGTCTTCATTTCCCAGCGTCATGCAATTTGTCCCATGCGGTGACAGGGACCACTCATGAGAGAGAGAGACAGGCTAGCTTGTCCCATCGTCCTCTTCAGAAAAGAACAATGATAGAGCAGGTCAAGTCATGACCGGAGGAATGATGCAATTGGACAAGAGTGAGGAAAACAATGAAGCAATTGTGCACATTTTCCCTGAAAGATTGGGTTGGC
Source organism: Beaufortia kweichowensis (assembly GCA_019155185.1). Lineage (NCBI taxonomy): Eukaryota > Metazoa > Chordata > Actinopteri > Cypriniformes > Gastromyzontidae > Beaufortia > Beaufortia kweichowensis. The sequence goes on along the minus strand of CM032795.1, from coordinate 3,030,054 downwards.
AATGTGTTGCACCTGCTACACAGATTTAACAATGCACTGGGTATAGCAGATATAAACATAAACTCTTTTAATTGAATGTACATTTTTTGTACAGTCAAGTAAGTCAAGTTATGATCCATACACACTGTTAAATTAATACAATTTTTAAGTATATCATCAAATTAAGTTACTGCAACTCACCACTGGCCAAAATGTAAAAAGAAAGTTGAAATGACTTGTAAAGTCAGGTTGTACTTAAAAATTTAAGGAAGCAATTTTTACAGTTTAATATAAACAAGGTTCCATTTTTTAAGATAAACAAAAATCAGTAATTGAGCAAGTATATGAAAATTGGTGTTGAAAACTATCTCCTTGTTTTAACTTTTTAACTTTTTTTTAACTATTTCACAATGGACAGTTTATAATAATGCTTCAGACTACACTCTAAAAACAGATGTGTTAAAAATAACACAAGATGTGTCTAGTTAGGGACAACACACAGATGTGTTGTCCCTAACTAGACACATTTTGTGTTACTTTCAACTCAACTTGTGTTACTTTCAACTCAACATGTGTTGTCCCTTTTATGTAATTAACACAAAACAGCATAACACAAAAAATGTGTTAAAAAATAACACATCCTTTTTTAGAGTGTAAAAAATGAATTTCTTACTTCATATTTTTGTTTTCCATTACAAATATCTAAAAATATTTAGATCAAAATAAATGTATTTTCTTGATAAGCAAAGTGACGTAAGATATTAGCTCTTGCTTTATAAAAAAAATCGAATCAAATTTAAGTGAGTTTATGCTTAAAACAAGTGAAAATATGTGCCAATGGGGGTAAGAAAAATGTAATAAAATTCAGAATTAATACTTATGTTAAGTTTATTTTTCTTAACCCATTGGCAGATATTTTTGCTTTACTTTAAGCACATACTCACTTAAATGTAATAATTGTTTTGGCGATTTTGCTTATCAAGAAATTGTATCCTGATTTAGGAATTTTGAGAGTTTTTTACTGCAAAACAAGACAAACATACCAAGTAAGAATTTCATTTTTACCAGTGTATACTGTAAGTTGAGTTATCGGTTACGATTTTACAGGAAAGGTCACTGTGACCTCAAATGACTTCAAAATTTGTAAAGATAAGTATGCAAAGTATTTTATGTTTCAAACCGAGATGTCAAAAGTTACAGAATGCAGTTTTAATTACTAGCAGCACCAACTTAAAAATAAACTGAGCATGCTCAGAGAAAGACATCTGTGACAGAATAATCTTCCCCTGCTTGTCAAGAAATCTTCCCAGAAGAAGGCTGGAGGCTGTTTTAGTTAAGCGCAAATGCGGATGGTTTTGGAATTTTGTAAATGTTCAAGCGCATACAAATGAGGTGTCTAGCTGTCTGCACACTTCTGGTCATGTGGTGTGTTACAGATGTTATAAGTTACTCATAACTTATGATGGGACAAGAAACAAAAAATAAAAAATTCAATCGACTGGAAACAAATTGGAAAGCTGCCACTTCTGTGAGCTGCATAAATGGCCACAAACATCAGCTGATGTTGATTATCTTAAAATGACAAATACTGGTAGTGACAGTTGGTCAATGAATGATTAATATTGTTTTTGTTTTCTGAATCACATTATAACCACATATTGGTGTAGAAAAAACATAAACTAGAGTTCAACAACACAAAAGCCAAAGTGACATCTCAAACATTACGACTCATACTCACATCACCCCCTAGAGACGTCTGCAGGTCAGACTCTGCTGAGGGACTCAGGTCTTGCCTCATTACCCAGATGGGTTCTTTGGGCTCATCGGGCGTGTAGGGCGAGCGCACCGTCCTTGTCTTCACCTCCTCTATTGCCTCTTTGATGTCCTTAATAGCCAAAGAGATTGCGTCTCTCTTTTCACGACTGCTCCTTATTGGAGTCGACTCCTCCGAGGGGCTTCTGACAGGTTGCTCCTTGCCCTCACCTTCACCCTCCGGCTCTGGGGCTTTGAACTCCTCCGTCTGGTGCTCAGACTCAGGCCAATCTTCTTCCTCCCCATCCTTGTCTACACGGTCCAGGCTTTGTGAGCTCAGACTCTCCTTCACCTCCGCCACGATCTGGTCAATGTCCTCGTCCTGCTCGCAGCTGTCTGCACGGGGGTAGGGGGCGAACTCGGCTTCCTTCTCCGGACTGTCCGACTCTCCATCAGATCGCTCGTCATAGTGGTGGAGCCTAGACCCGACAGCTTCCTGCTGCTGGTACAAGTCACGCTCGAAGAGCCTGAATTCCGCCTTTCGCTGCTGAGGAGTCTGACCCTCGGCTTTGGTGGAGGAGGCATCTGATATCTCTTCATAAACATGCTCCTGGAGGGCGTATTCAGCGTAAGGCTCAGAGTAGGGCTCGTCTTCTGCCGCTCGGCCCTCGCAGGCCTCTCCCGCCCCGGCGGGGCTGCGGTACATGGGCTGAGTGTAAACATAATTGGAGTAGTTGGGGTTTAGCATCTCTGCATCACGGCTCGGTGGTCTCTCTGCATTGGGCAGGGGCTCTCGAGGTAGTGGTGGAGGCTGAGGTGGGTACTGGGGGTAAGCTGGACCACCGTGCTGTTGCTCCGACTCTGCGCTCTCCGTGTACTCCTCCGCTTCTGGGCGCAATGGGATGCTGTACGTGCTTTCGTCCTCCGGCTCGGGTTCCATGACTGCATCCCCCTCCGCTCGATCTGTGTGGTTGTGGAAGCCGCTCTCGGTGCTGGCAGATCGGGCCAACACGCTGCCTCCTTCCCCGTCGTCCTCCTCAGCATCCTCTGGCTCTCTGGTGGATGGCACTGAGCCATCCATTGGGGAGCTGAGATTCTGTTGATGTTCCAGCCTGTGCTGTTCAGCTCTCTCCGCCTCTCTCTGCTGCCTCTCCCGCTGCCTTTGTCTCTGCTGCTGCGCACGGAGCCTTGCTTCATTATCCCCCTGTCTGCGGTAACGCGTCACTGCCGGTCTAGGTATGGGCTGCTGAACGGGCTGCTGCTCTGCATTGCAGTCCTCCGTTTGCCTCCTCGCAGCACGTGTGCGGTTCGTTCCTCCGTTGGATCCCTCGTATCTGCGGTAACGTGGTGCCCCCTGCTGTTGGGATTGGTAGTGGTTATTCTCAGTACCGTGGTGGTTGCGGGTTCGACCGGATCGAGAGCCGCCGTCTCCGTTGTCATGGCGTCTGCGGTGTGACGAGGGCGGTTGCTGGCCCTCGGGACCCCTGCGCTCAAGGTCAGCCTCGGCCGCCTCTCGTAACTCCTGGCCATGTGGCGCCTCCTGGTGGCTCATGGTTGCAACTGGGGAGAGTCTATACACAGAGCATTCCTTCACCCAGACTGGGCTCCTCTCAGTTTATCTTACACAAAACCTGCAGTAAATGAGAACAAAAACAGAGAACTTTAAATTAATCAGTAGGTTTAATTATTTCTTTTAACCTGTTGAAGGGCTGAGAGTTTAGTACACACTTGCAATTCCAGCATTATTGACGTGACATTTTTAATCAAAACTTGAAATATAAATTCTCACAAAATGTATTTATTACCAACATACTGAACTATTTATATTTTACTAAACCTCTGTTGATAGAGTCCAGACATCAACAAATATTAGTCTATGCACAACTTATCTATTATAAAAAAGGAAATATTCACATGTTATAGATGTGACAAATAAGAACACACACGTTTTTGAAAGTCAATAAACTTTGCAGGATTATTGTGAATTAAAATGCACAAACCAAAAGCAAACATACCCAACATATGAGAAAGTGATGAAAAATCAACATATAAATAAATAAACATATTTAAACATAGTAATAACATATTTAAACAAACTGATACTTAGGTTACAAACAAATCACAAACATCAACAGCGACACTTTTTTATATATGTCCCCATTCACACCAACACGCCATATGCAAATAAATAAAGACATACTTATGCTTTTGAATATTTGACGGCCTAAATGTCATGAATAAATACCAAACTTTTGACATTTCTGGAGCATCTCGGCTTGACATTTTGCAGCAGACGCTCGAGAGAAAGCTGATCTTATTTTAATCAGCACAAACAATTAGATGCTCTTTTATTTGTCTGACAGCTCGCCCAGATGAACTGCAGCGTATCTGAGCCTCACATTTCAACCAAAGACAGAGTCATGCAGCACTAACCACACGAGTCACCGCTGCAAACCTGATGTCTGTTTCCATGCATGACGATATATGGCATGTTGTTAGAGATATCATGTCAGAAAGAGTCACGCTGTTTCTGTTCTGGTGAGGTGGGATTAAAAGTGACGGTGTGCATATAGACGCATCAGAAGGCAGCAGTAATTGGTCTAGATGTGAGAAAGTGGTGCAGTGCCAGAGGATGTAAAAACAACAGTGTTGCCAACTCCACCCCAAAGCATCACAACATAAATGTGACCCTGCCTGTAAAAACCCAGCTGAAGTCAATTTTTTGTGATTTACTGTTTTCAACATAAAATCATTCTACATAATGTAAAGAATATTCTGTGAAAATATAACCTTGATATCTTTAATATTGACCGTGTAATGAACTTTCAAAGATTGGAATCAAAGTGATATTTATAGGTGAAATCAAACTTTGATGCTTGTTATAATTAGATTTTTGAAACTTTAGCCTGGTTTTTACAGACAGAGTCACAAGGGTTCAAATTGTATTCACAGTTGTGACATAAATTAAAATCTTTTCCAGAAACACATCAACAAGAAAACTGAACCAGATCTTTAAAATATCCTAAAGGTAACAAGCTTGCTTTAAGGAGTTAAAGGTCTTTTTGGACCAAAGGGTGCGCACACATCTATACACACATGCACAGGAAATAGTGCTCCAGCTGTCTTGGAAAATCCCTTTCCTCTGCCCGATAAAGATGGTCTGCAAAAAAAATATCTGCTTGGGAAAATGTCCAATTTCTCCCATCTCTAAGCAACTGACTCACCAGGCTTCAGTGAGCGAGAGTACTATTGGCATTGGTGTGTCAGGCAAATCAATCAACGTTGACCTAACAATGCGATGACTGTTTACCATTATTGATTCTGTACGCATCATCTCAGGGCCACAGGGTAACTCCTCCCTCCTCAGTATCCCCAAAACACATCTCTCTCAGACAACATTTCAAATATAAAATTAACATCCTATATAGCATGAAAACACAGCTTTCCATATTTCTATGGAATTTTTCATTGAAAAAAACAGAACCAGCCTGATAAAGATGATGAAGGTCACCGGTAACGATGCAGTACGGTGGAGTATCTGGCAACCCATGAGGCACCTTACAAAAAAGTGCTAATACGAAGGTCATTTTCTTGTCTCCTTCACATCTCGTTCTTTCTTGCACACATTGAGGTTCTCACACATCTAGCTGTCAGCGTGTGAGGAACAGGTTAATCACAGCTCGAGCTCCCACACAGAAACCAGCGGAGGTCTCACTCGGTGGCCAACCCGCAAACCAGCATGATGTCTACTGCATGTGATGAAGTCTGCTACACTGCAAAATATTCAATTATTACTTATTTTTGGTGCATATTTCTGTACATTTTTATATTTTGTGTGATATCTATCATTGTATTGTTGTATTCAGTCTTGTCTATAGTGTGTGGAGAAGCATTCAAAAATATTTTTCATTGTAGTTTGTAAACAGTATTTGTGCACATGACAATAAATGACTTTGGCTTTATACTCTCGTAAAAAAGTCATAAAATCTCAAATTAGTTCAATTGATCTTGTTTGAAGGAATTTAAAATATTTAATATTGATTAATAACATGACAGTATGAAACATGTGTAACAATACTGCAGCATGTGTGTATTGCAGCATCATTTTTTCTTAAAATATCTCTGTGTAACACATGAGGAGGTTGAAACAGATGAGTTGAGACCTTCACCACCCTCTGCTTTGAAAAGATTTATGGTTGCAGGTCGTGTACGCGGGCGGTTAGGCAAACTCAGCAGACATGTTCACTCACAGACACCCACAGCTGAGTGAACATAGTGTCTGCAGTGAGGACAGGGAGTGTGAGGTCAGACTGTCCTGTAGATAAAGATACACGACTGCTTGCTTGCAAAGAAACATTGCAATTTTTTAGGGTCTATAACCCTGCTTTAAAAAAGCTAGTAAACAGACAAAACAGGTACCTTCCATTGTATGGACACAAAATCACTGAGACATTTCTTAAAATATCGCATTTTGTGTTCCACAGAAGAAAGAGTCAGATACAGAGTTTGAACGACATGATGGTGAATAAACAATGAGAGATTTTTTTGGGGGTAAACTATCCCTTTAAGTCAATATTGTTTCAGGCAGGATTCTAAAGTAAACTGGTTTTGAATGAACTTTTAAGACAAAATAACATCACATCTGGTCTAGAATAAATTCAGATGCGCTTTAAAAATAGCCAATAAATCATCAGTAAATATTAAATGACTACATAACTTATTCTTGGATAAATAATAAAAAATAAGAAAATAAAAAAATTATATAGCGCTCTAAAAGTTATGATGATCAATTACAAAATGATCACATAATGTTAAGGTAACCTATAAAAAGGGAGAAGAGTGCAAAAATCTTTCATCTTTAATGCTTTTAAAAATGAGCCAGATGAGGGTTTGCAAACGATGGACATGTCTTAATGCCCACCTCTGAATGTTGTCTGAAAGACACAATTCTCTGAAGACACAATTATTAGCATTAGCATCTCAAAGCAAACAGCCAAAACGCAATGTGCTCCTTAAGTGAATTAGTGGTGTAATTCAAGCCAGTTTGAAACCAGCGTGACTCTGGATTTCATGTGATCAAATACACAAGGAGTGATGAGCGAGAGAGCGAGAGCGAGAGAGAGAGAGAGCGAGAGAGAGAGAGAGAGAGAGAGAGAGAGAGAGAATAACTTTCAGTACTCTGTTTGGGTGTGACATGCCATTACAGGTTTGTATCTTGAACATTTACCCTGACAGATGGCATCACACTACACCAGAAACTGGTGTCAGCTAATTTGAAATGTGCTGTTATTTAGCAAGCCAACTGAATGAACTTAACCGCATGTCATGTTGCTGAAGCTACAATGTCACATGTAATTTCTCTGCTAATAAATTTTACCAGGCACAGTAATGATAGTGAATTGCATTTTGTTCTGCACAAATTCCCAGAAGCACAATTTATTAAAATGACTTGGTTCTCCTTCATTTCAACTGGCATCTTGGGGGACATAAAAAATGACATAAATGAAGACATATTAACAAACATGTCTAAGGCAACCAATCAATGGTATGGATCTATCCTCCCCCGCCCACTCACGTCCGCCTCTGGCAAATCAAATTTGACCCGCGACTCACCGTAACCGGATCAGCCAATAAAAACCCTCACAGCAAGTGAAATAATTAGATTTGACAGAATAATGAGAAATAATGTTACGGTGACTTGGTAGGTCAAGGGCATGTTGGCTGCTTTCTGCAAACCTTCCACTGAAATCTTAAGACAAAAATGCTTTTTCTTTCTTATAATCCCTTGTTATTGGATTTAATGGTTAAAATAGTGCTTAAAAGAGACCACTACTTACCAAAATTAATTATGGTTTTACTACAAATAAAACAACAAAAAAACTAATCCACAGTATATAGCTAATCCACAGTAACCACAAATAAACCATGGTTTAACCATAGTTTAACCATGGTATCTGTAGTAAAACTGTGGTTATACAAATGAATCAACCCACCAAAAAAACCTTGGGTTACCACAATTTAACCTGTTAACTGTCAGCATTCTTTAGGAGGGACACCTATGTTATTATTATCTTTAATATTTCAGTGTTGAATTTTAGTCTAATCGTGACAAACTATAAATTGATGGACAGGTATAAGACTCAAGATGAAATATTTGACAAATTTTCACAACAATAACAATAAACATTAACAAAAATAATAATTTAAAAAGATGTTTGCGTTACTATAATTTATAAAAATACCTAAATAAAAGGTTAAAACCCAAGAATAATGTTTGTAAGGGACTGCACGACTAAAAATATGTTAATTTCTCAACATGTGGTTTTCAAAAACAAAGCCTAGATTATTAAAAAAAACATTTTGATGCAAAAAAGAATGCTAAAAATGTCCTCCGTAACCAGAAAAACAAAACCAACACTTTCTCAAAAAAAGCCATAGGGTGTTTGAATGACATCAGGGTAAGAAAATAAGGACAAAAGCACATTTTTAAGTGAACTATCCCTTTAATCTTTCTCTAACAGAAGGCCGGCTGCTGCTGGTGTGTTGATGAGGCTATCTTCCAATTAGTGCTGCTTTCTAAGAAAAGCATGACTATTATGTCTATAATTAAAATTCAGGGTTTGTTAAGGCCCACTGACTCCTCTTCCACGTTTGTGCTATGAAAACTATACATTAAATTATGCAGCTCATTGATTAAAATGTGTGTGTTTGTAGGCCAACAGACTTATGATTTTCTACAGGCACAAAAACCCCAGACGTGCAAAAACAGGAAGCTGAGCCATATCTGGAGCCCAAAAGCCCATTTGATTTGTATTAGTAAGCAACAAAAAACACTCACAACATGTTAGCAGCTGCATAGCAACACCTTGGCAACCATCTGCAACCCTGGTACTGTGTTGGATAGTTTGGGAAACCATTTATATCAGCATCTGCATTTTTCTTTATAAAGCATACAAATCTAGTTGTCTAAAACAAACCATACTATATCTCCAGCAGATGATAGAATAATATGAGATAAAATCATAAATTAGTGCCACTAAGGTACACAACATGCTAATTCATCATAAAACAGATATAAATCCATAAAATTGTAAACAAAATTGTACCCGACAGCTCAAATTGTGAATTATAAGCTTATTGTTGTGAATGTGGTAAGGTAAGAATAAAATCTTTATATGGATTGTTTATTCACTGCATGATTTTTGTTTATTTACAAGCAAAACAATTACTAGATTAAAACAGTGTCTTTAACGTCAGACAGCTCTTAGGTAAATGTTATTTGCATATTTCTTGTATGGAGACAGACCTTTTTACTTTTTGTGAAAAAATCATAAATTAAGTGGCATTTTTCAGGGTCTGCTGCATTCAGACTGTAAATGCTCTACAAAAATGCTCTCCTTTACTGGTTCACCCAGTAAAGATTCAGGTGGAAAGATAAAATTAACAACACAAAACCCTGAAGTAAAAAGCAAATGAATGATCTCACATGACCTGATGTAAAGTATTTTAGTGACTACACCCCCGTCTTAATGAAAATGGTATGATCCATGTCCACTGTAACCTCACTATTTATACCACACAATGAAGCTGTTGCGATGGCAAAAAAAATGACACAATCTTGCTACTAGATCTGCTCTTTACGCAGAATGGATATCATAAGGATATCAGAGGATAACAATCAAATCCAGCTCTCGACAGACAGAGCAGATTAATGTAAAACAACAAGAATTACTGCAGTGAGGAAGAAAAACAGTTTAAACAGCATGTGCTTAAAAGCTCTTATTGTTCAGGTAAAATTGTGATATATATCATTACAGTACAGTATGTATTTCAGATGAGTGGACAGATGTGTTTGTATGTGATTGTCTGAGTGTTTAATCTATTTTTTGTGTTAAAGGCTTAAAACAACATTGACTTTATCATCATTAAGCAATCACTTACATAATGTTTATGTATGTTTATTAGGGGTGTGACAATATATCATGGCACTATATATCGCAATACAAACTATTTTCATTATGTATTGTAGAGCTATGGGGATTCTTTTCACAATATAACATATGCTTAACCCTATTGGTTAAGCTGCAAACACGTGACCTGTGTCGACATATGTAATGTTTTAATATTTTCTTTAAAAAGTACTCTCTTATAGTTTAGTTTAGTTACTTTTCTTTTAAATTTTAATCAAAAAATTGCATAAATTGATAAAATTGCAGTTACTTGTCAAATTAAGCTGCAAATATTTTTTACAAATATTTTTCATCCTCGTACAACACTACAGGTGTAATCAAGGACACAAACACCTTTAAATGAACTGAGCCGAGCGCTTGCAAACAAGCCCTATATGCCGTCTCAAGCTATTTCAGGATTAAATAGATTTCTAAAGTGTGATGAAAGTGTTGATGTCAAACAGTCGAGTTATTTTCTCTGGTATTATCACACTGACGGGGTAATCAGCCAATCACAGCGACTGCCTCCTATCACATGACTTTGCCTGTATTCTGCCATTACCTGCCTACCTATATTAAGACCTAGAAGAAAACTCCACAAAGGAGCTCAAAGGAGGTTAAAGACACTTTATCATATCTTTATCATACAACACAGAATCAAATTATCAGGAAAAATCTCTCTCTCTCTCTCTCTCTCTCTCTCTCTCTCTCTCTCTCTCTCTCTCTCTCTCTCTCTCTCTCTCTCTCTCTCTCTCTCTCTCTCTCACACAGATACTCTCCAAAGTCCATCTGTTCACTTTGCACTTTCAGAGTGTGATATGAGAACGTCTAAAGAGAATCGGAGAGCGAAAGAGAACTTGAGGTATTTGATCTGTCAGATTAAGTGTGACAGGTGCTCACCTCCCAGGCTCATCTATCTTCAGGGATGAAGGATGGGTGGCAGTATCAGGGTACAGAGGGATTTGGAGGTAGATGGGCTGGCGGTTCTTCCCCAGTAATTAGGGTTGGGACTGAAGATCTGGAGACTGGGGATGAGGGATAAAGCCACTCAGCTCCAACTTGGTGCAGGGTCAGACAGAGCCAAACATTTCACTGTGAACACAGAGAATATTATGTATTTTTACATAATGCATAAATAATAACACCTCACCTAAAATATGACCTAAAATAAGTTCTGCCATCAAAGGTAAGTACAATTCACCTGATGACACATGATAGGAACAGACAAAAAATCACAGTGATAAAAAAAAATCTCAGCAAATTTAAACAAATCCAGAGTGTTTGTATTGTTATTTCATAATTTTATAAGAGAAATGTAAGATACACACAACTGAGGACTATGAAAAGGCAACATCTGAGCAATAACATTTTCTTCTGGGTTGTTTTGTGCTCCACAGAATAAAGAAAATCATATGGGATTTGAATAACTTGAGGTTAAGTAAATGGCAATTGTCATTATTGGGTGAATTATTTATTTTAGATAAAAATATATATATATAAAAATAAAAAATAACATCAGCTTTAAAAGGAGCAGTAGGCCTACTGTAGATGTGCACACACAACCCATTTCCCCTAAAACCTCCTGAGTAAATTTTGCACAAGGTGGTCACAAAGTTACATCTAAAACTGTGTTAAACTTGAGTATGTGCCTGAAGCACCTTAAATGTGAGTCTCACTCATGCAGAATGAAAAGCAGAAAGGACCGACTACATCTACATTCAAACCCACAGCCGTAACAAACCATCAAAGACAATCAAGAACGCAAGCGAAATGCAAGGAATTTTTAAGACACTGATGCTTAAAGCTGACTTTCCTCAGAACACTTTTATGCCAAGTCATCACATGATCTAACAGACTGAGACCGTGCAGTTTTGCCAAGTCTGCAATCAAAAGTCAATATGATTGAAGATTTCAATATGAACTTAAATATTTCTGACTACAGTTATATCCAAATATGATCCAAATATATATTACATTAATACGTTAATCATAAAATCTCATAACTGAAAGCATAAAGAGAGTGTTTAATGTCCCTCACACACAGTTCTTCAAGACTACTGTCAGTATCTAGGCCAATAGCTCCATCCTATCTGTCCTTAGCTGACAGTGGCAGTTCAATTTGTGCGATGTGAAAGCCTCTCCCAGGCATTTTTCATTCACCAGTTAACAGCACTGCCACCTCCGGGTGCGTGTGTATGTGTACGCGTGTGTATGCGCGGGTGATGGATGGAGTCATGCTTCCCTTCACTATCTGTTCTCGTCCAGCGCTGCTGTTTTGTGGATCTGCTCGGTCCCATCGCTCAGCTACCAGGCCGAGAAAAAAATGTATCCCTAAATAGACATGACACGGCGGGCTGGAAATTGTGTTTTCTCCTCATTTTATCATGTATCTGCTGAACAAGGCAGCAGTAATTGACTGAAGGGAGTTGCATCCCATGTGTGCTCATGATAAAAAGCCCCTCTCGATGTATATAAATGCAAATATTTCACATACGCTGCGAGTCATTCTTGTTGCTAGGAGTAGTATCGCTTCTCCAGATGTTGAAGAGATTGTATTTGCACAAGCTAATCGTCTTGAGTAATTATTCCTAAAAACTGTCATCATTAGGATTGCTTAGCGATGTTTCTGCTTCTTCAACTAAAACATTCATGTCATTCTAGTTGCATGTGTCAGTACTGTAAAGAAAAAGCAGTAATTCAATGAAAGACACAGTGACTGGATTTGCACTGTGATCTATGAATAGAGCGGGAGGGAGTCGGACTATTAGACATCTTTTCTTTTGCTTATTCAAGCGTGTCTAACATGAGAGGAGAAGAAAGCGCTGTGTGGAATGATATTATACAATATCTCAAACGGCCTTTGCCTTATCTCATCTTTCTTTCTCTGCTCTTACGGGAAATCGATGTCTGTGTGTTCCTTTAAGACAAGCCTGTGTGCAGTCTCCATTATCTTGCTGAGTTTCTAGGAACAAAGTATCTTTACTGAACTCCAGATTAACCTGATTATGCCACTTTTGTGATTTTTCAACAGTGCCATCAGGTGGATTTAAACCTGTGATGCATGTGCTACAAAATCACAACTGAAAATGATCTTTATGTTTGCTTTTAATATTTCACTTTTAATATTCTTCATTTTTGCAATGTTTACAGTTAGTACTGCTAATGTACATCTTATGAAAAAAACCACAATACTGTTACAAATTTTATATTCTTCTGCCCGTACTAATATGTATTTAATGTTAAGCTAATTTACACCAATGCAAAAGAATTATGTTTATAAATTTGAATTAAATTGAACTTTTACTTCAAAACATGAATGATGTATTTTAAGTGAGCTACACTGCATGTTGAAATACATATTAATGTCCACAAGAAAAATACTATAGTATTCTATTCCCAGATAAATGTAAACATTACTTAAGTAAATACAGCATGGTTTTTAGTATATCATAGTAAGTAGAATATCACCCTATTTACTACAGTTTCTTCAGTATACTATAGTATGAAGTACACTAGGGTATTTACTACAGTATGAGTGCACTATAGTATACGAGTATATAGTATATGAGTACACTGTAATATGTAGCATACTTTGATATTTACTACAGTTTATCAATTTATTGTAGTTAATACTACATAATACTATAGTATGGCAAAGCATAGCATGGTAGAGTAATAATTACATTTATTTTTATACCTATTATTAATTATTACATTAATTATTATACTATAAGCACTGAAACATAGTATGCTACAATTGAATACAGTTTAATATAGTAAATACTGTAGTATACTATAGTACATTTTCATGTGGGTGGCAATGGAAAATATTTCAGAGATACTGCATCATCACTTCTGGCACATTATTTATGATTTCATAAAACAAAATGACATATAAAGAAGAAAGTCATACAGAATTATGGGTAACTGTCAACAGTTAACACCCATGAAAACCCACAGAATGCAATGCACAGAATCAACAGAAACCTGGTTGTTTACATTTAGGCATATAAGCAAAATGCTGCTTTTGGGTGAAACAAATTATTGGGGAAATGTAAAAACTGTCAGAATACAATCGAAACACTAAAAACGTTTATAGAGAGAGAGGGTTGTGCGAGAGAAACACGGGTGGTCACATCGGTCTGTAATTACTCCCCTGGATCTGCAGGTGAAGAGAGGTGACCTTTCAAACACCCACACGTCAAATTTCTAGGAATGAGCAGGTGATATCACACAATAATTGGCTTGTAGCTTTCTGTTTGGAAGTTACGATTCATTAAACATTTTACATCACATTCTCGATTCCTAATGACCTAAACATTAAATACAGTTGTTGCTGGATTTACTGCAATAGAGCCACAGAACATGTTTGTTTTGTGTCATCTCATGGCTCTCAGTATTGAGCTGGGCTAATCTCTGCTACAGGGACCGGCTGAGCCACCGCACACCCCTAAAATCTACTGAGCATCTCTGGATCCCAGACAGAGCCGCTCTCATGCGGAGCGACCTTCAAGTGCTCATGAATTAACACAGCGGGCTATAAACACAAACCCAGACACAAGCGGATATACACACATTACATCCATAGCTTCGCTGAGACAATGAGTCACGGGCCGTGAGAACTTGAAGAGGCAACAAAAAGAAAAAAACATCTTTTGTGTAATTCATACAATCCAACACTGGTAATCTCAAGGCTCGTATAAATCTTGGACAAAACACACAACAATACGTCTGTCAGACTGTCTAAACCGGGATCGGTTTGCCAAACATCAGAATTAGTCTCTCATGAGATGACAAGCAAAAAATGTGCCAAATGTATAATCAAAGTGTAATGGAGAGTAAATAGAGCGATGTCACAGACTGCTGTCTTCTCATTAGCCATGAGACGTAAAGAAACTGAGACAGTAAAGCAGAGACGATGATATTTTGTTCTGGAATAAACCAGGACACCTGTCTTCCCAAAGGGCTCATAGCTTTATAATCTGACGTCTGATCGCTGCACTGCTAGCGGTCTAATAATGCTGCTGTCAGAAGCTTTATGATCATTAACTCTTCCCGTTTTTCATTTTTATTGTTGCAAAGCACTAAGCACTTAACATGTACATTAACGAACACACATGGTTTGTTTACTAAGTGTGAAACACATGTAAATTAATTTCTGTGCTAAATAACTGTACTTTGTTATGGGACAATGACACTGAAAATGTTAATTTTTTGGTACTGGAAAGTATTTACGACAGTAAAAAGTAATACATCTGATTTCTAAAGGGTCAGTTCATCTAAAATTACAATTATTTTATTACTTATTCACTCTCATCTATGACTTTTTATCTTCTGCAAAACAGAAAAGAAGATATTGTGAAGAATGTTGATAACCAAAAAACACTGACTCCTATTGACTTCCATTGTATCAAAGACATTTTACAAAATATCTTCTTTTCTGCACAGAAGAAATAGTCATACACAGGTTTTTAATGACATAAGGCTAAATAAATGATGACAGAATTTTTATGTTTGGGTGAACTGGTCCTTTAAATCAGCATCACACTACATGGACAACAACAGCTTTACTGAAATTATACAGAAAGTTATGATATTCATTATTAAATAAGTAATGCAGAAAAGCATATTATGCATGGTCAGTTGAAGTCTTTTCTGTTGTCTATATATTAATATTCTGTCAGCTCTGCTTTCTCACCACAGTTTGGAATATTCAGAGGATTATGTCTATCCAAATGAATTCATTCTGGACTCATGACATAGTCGTTCAATCCTGCAGAGTCTCAAAAATTAATTTTCTTATAAAACATTTGTGACAAGCTTAGAGACACACTTAAGTGCCTTGAAATGTGCAGCTTTGTTCAATGCATTTGCAGAATTTCCACTGAAGTTCAAACAGCCAATGGCATTTAGTTTATCTACATTCGTTTTCTCCACAGCCTGGAATTTGATGAGAAGCTGCAGAATGATGTCATAAAAATCATTGAAACTTTTGAATGCATATATCTTCTAAATGTAAATTTTGTCAAGGGTTTTAAAACACACATTGAGTTTACAGAAATCCTCGTGGCTAACATATTCATACTAAAAGCCAAAAAAACTAATTTCTGATTTCACTTTAAGAACAGAAGCTGCCTATAATGAACCACAACTTCTCTAGTATAATTTCTTCTATTAATTCTGCTGCAGTGCCTTTCTTCCTTATAATTCATTTATTATAATTCTAGATATAGCAAGTAAATGCGAATCTAATTATCGTCCAAACTCTTTTTTTACAGCAGCCTTTTTACAGTTAATGAGTCTCTGAAAAACAAGAAAAGGAACAAACAAACCACTGCCAGAAGAAGAAAAACAAGTGCTTTTGATAGAAGAAACCTTTTTTCTCTGAAACTTTCTATCCAGACCTTTATTATACAATACATATTAGATAGTCCACAGTTATCAGCAGACCATAGATTTATATATACTTATAATACTTGCTGTTTAAAATAAGTATAAGGTTACTACATAATGGATTTATGTTCCTAGATTGATACTGAAATAACCATCAGTCAACATTTACATCAGTAGCCTCAACAACCCACAACAAACTAAGCCTAAGGATGACTTGAAATGATTCAAAATAAGACAAAATTAGCCTTAAAACAAGTGAAAGGGTTTGGATTTTTATAGCAAATACACATTAACTATTGCCAAATTCTAGAATATTTTATTGGGTAGAAACTGTGAGTGGGAGGGACTTCAAATATTGTTTTAGACAATGACCTACATTGAAATTATGACTGATATTAATGAAGTGAAGTGCTTCTGGTTCTTGAAGATTTAACTTGATTCAACAAATGTCACATCAGCAGAAAGGGCAACTGTCTCTCTCTTTATAAAAGCACTGTGGTCCACCCCACACGCCTATTACAGTATCAGCTAACCTACTTTCACACTGACATTTACATCACGTCAAAGCACTTCATTAGTTTAAACGCTGTAATGTTTCTTTATGACTATAATTTACCAAATCACTTCCAGCGCTGCAAATGAATAGCCTTTATTAAGCTTCACTTAGTGATGGTCTGAATATGACTATTGATAACAAGGTGTGTGAAAACATTTGCTGTGTTGACACAAGGATGTGACCTTGTGTTAATGTTGACATGGTTTGAATGTACTATTCCTATTAAAAACCTTTAATTGGTATGAACAAAAAACATATTACCGCAAACATAATGAATAGCTGTAAAATATTCTGGTCCTCATCACCTAACAGCATTATTCATTCATCTTCTGAATCTCACGTCTGTTTGGGCCCTGATGGAAAAATCTTTCACCAAGTTGAGAAACAGACTCTGAAAGCAGTTCAATATTTTCTCTCACTCCAGTGACAAAATTTTGCTGACTTGAAAGGCCACACAACACAAATAAAGCATGAGGAAAACCGGCCCAAGGCCACCGGGCCCCAGATACTGGTGAAGTGCAGCGCTTTGGTTTTCAAGATTTCATATGAGACCATCAGACAAAACTCGACATGCACTGCTTAAAAATGAATACGGCCCAAACCCTGAAGCCAGCTGATTCCAAGAAAAGGCATAGCTCTTTATATTTTAGATAAATACTCACATTTTGGAAAGGTGGATAGGTGGATGGATGGATGGATGGATGGATTTATGGATGAATGGATGGATGGATTTATGGATGGATGGATGGATATAATTATTCTGCAAATACAACAACATAGTGTGCACCACACTGTCTTTAGCTAAGAAAAATGATAATTGCCCTTTAAATCCATTTACTCATTGTCTAGATCAATCTATTGATTCAAGTTTGGCCACACAGACAAAAAAACAGAGCCGCTTATTGTGAAAGTGTTCCTTTAAACATAAGATACAAATCAATATCTTAATCAACATCTATACCGATACCATAAATCTGTTATCTGCAAATCTGTGAACCAGCTACTGTATATCAACTCTTTATTACACATTTAATCGAAATAAACCTGAACAGCCCTTGCCATGATGTCTAGTCAAAGCAGGTACAAATCTGGAGTAAAAATGAAATGCATATTAAATGCTCAGCAACTTTGTGCAGGGCACAATCACATAAACACACTATACTGTAACACAATTGTCCTTGTTTTTCCATGAATATACCCTTATTTCATATTCACCTGAGCATTACACATGATTCATCGCTAATGGTCCCTGAGAGCTAATGCACAGATGTCAAATCCATCCTCCTTGTGTTACTGCTGTTATTTGCTCAGTCATGCCTTGAGAGTCTTATGACAACACTTGGTTTCTCAAAATGCTGAAATAACAACGTGTTTTTTTGCATTTAGCGTCAAGCAACACTTCCTGACTTTCTGTATAGGCTACATTTTACTCTATTATATATTAGTCAAGGTGGGGTCGTTACTATTAAGATCCTATTCCCTGCATCCCCGACGTCCTCACAACAGCGTACTGCGACACAAACCACGGCATTATTACATCAATGCATTAAAAATCTAACAAATCAGTCATAGCAGAAGTTAAAATACATGCATTTAAAAAGTTGCAGCTGAGAAAACACTCGGTACCCGTTAAAAATAATCAATGTTATATGCATAAACTGCGCGTTTTCGCAGTCCTACCTGCATAGACGCCAGCATCAGCATCACTGGGAGAGTAAAGGTGTGATATACTGCGGATGGATGTGGCATCTAACCTGCGCATCTCTCTGTTCTGACTACAAACGAAGGCTTTTTAATATAAACCATCAACGAGACCTGTCTTTTCCCCTTGTTCCCAGTCAGCTCGTCTCTGCCACCTGCGCAGCATCCATCGTGAGTCTGCATCCAGGGCATGTATTTCGGTGTTGCCTACAGCGCAAGCGTATTCACAGGACGCCATTCAACAGCACTATTTGCAAACATAACGAAGATAAAATAAGTCTTATGGATGCGTTTAAGATGATACAGACGAGCTCTGTGAGTCACATAGGCTACTCTGAATGACGCCAAACGCACGCACATATACGCGTAAAGTTGCGTTAAATTTGCGTTCCTGTCATCTACTCTGAAGGGAATTGCATTATGCGCATCGCAAAACGCATTGATTTTGCATTCAGGAACTGTTGCTGAACTTTAGTTACAGGCCGACACGTCTGTATTGCATCCGGTATCGGGGTGTGATACGGCACGAACATCGCCAATGAAAACGCATCGTACCCTGAGCCGAGACATCGTCCAGTCTGTCGTATAGGAGCGGCGATATCGCAACAGTCCGTTTGAACGCATGAATGCAAACCAACAACACCTACAACGTTTTTCTCATCAGGTGGCATCTTGTTGACAATGGTTTACTCAATGCAATGTCATGTCAGATGTACAGTATCCCCACCTGTGCCGTGTTCACTGCAGTTTCCAGCGAGCTAACGGTCCACCCGATGTGTGTCTGATCCACCATCTTCATCTCCTGCCTTTCAGTCCGAGAGCGAACCCGACTCCTCCCATCACATATCCAAACAAGCAGACCAGACCAAACCCTGACTGATCTGTGCAGCTCTCATCCAAACTAGCCCAAATGAAGTAGGAACCCTGCTGAGAAAAATAGAAACATTTAGAAATAATGGATTTAATGGTTATTATGGGAGTGGAATTGGAAACTATACTGGCCTCTGTGGGTCTCTACTGGTAATGTGTTGGTGGGATGTTATCTGGCAAATGAAAATCAGAACACCATTAAATCCTGTTGGAATAAGGCTAAAAAAAACACTACATATGGGAATTTTGGTTTTAATGGTAAACGGCTGGTGGTTCATAATGGCATTTGTAATGGAAACCTTTAGAGATTGTATTGTTTTTAACCAGACTTTGTCTGTTAAGTCCTTGTATCAAATCAAGAGTGAAAACCACAATGGCATGAAGTGAAACAAGTCACAAAATGATTGTCCAGCCTTCCAACTTGAGAAACGAATATTTAAAGAACAATAAGAGGAAGCAATAGTCATACCACTGAAATAGGCCTTTAACTTTTCATTTCACAAAGCTACACATACAAGGTCTTTGTGAGAATCGTTCCCAAGTCCCCCGACATGATTTAAGAAATCAACAGAACGAAATGCTCACGAATGCAAAATGACAGGAAATAAAAATGAGATGGATCTTTTTCAGAGACGTTTTATTTAATGTGGTAGGCAACTGAAAAGCAGCCAAAGTTAATACAGTTTTTATTTTAATACAAATAAATATTAAATACATAATGGACTAGTAATATTGGTTACTGTAGCTGTAAAAAGCTACAGTATCTCTCTATTGTACTCAGCTTATTGGTTGAACCAATATAAAATCGAAAGCTACATTTGTTCCTTCTAGCTAAAGCTTAATGGACCGTGTAAGACGCTTCTGCATAGATGTACCAATAATTTAAGTTCCTTGTTTATGTTTTACTGTGAAACTTAATGTTGACATTCCGAGAACGGAAACTGACATGACAAAATACTGCTTCCTATATTCAATTTCATGACAATTTTAAACCGCTTATATTGAAACTAAATAAGAAGATAAACCTAAACAGACAGGAGATACAAAATTGTACATGTTCAACAATTATTAATCCACATACCTATTAAGACTGTTAAGAGATTTTAAGTGGCATATAAAATGCTGGAAAATTGATTACTACAAGCATTATTACATATGGCTAATTGTTTGCATCTCTCTGCATGTTTGGTGGGTCATTCATAAAATAAAAACGCAATAACTATATGAGCTTGATTCTGGTAAAACAGTACACATGTAACAATCAGCGAATAACATTAACAACTGTCTTTCTATTACGTATGCAAGCATTTATATAAAGTAAGCCAAGGCCCCAAGACTAATTTTACAATGGATTCTTTGCTCTGAACATTGATTCCAGTTTCATGAACGTTGTTGCATACATGAGCAGCTTGTGTTACAGCAGGTGGAGGAAAAAGCTAAAATATAATAAAAATATAATATATTATAAGCTAAAACCTTATAATAATATAATCTAAAATAAGTACCTGTGCACTTATACTGATATGATAATTGATAAAAAGCTGTGAATGTTAGCATTTTATCTTTACAGAGGAAAGGCGGAGAAAAAGCTGGCTTTTTTCTAGAGAATTGTAGATATTCAACAGATATTCAATAACAGAAAAAACATCCACCACCCCATTCAAAAATCTACTCATCAGGTCTATGCAGAACTCTGAAATTGCATTGGATAGTTTATCCAGTTTATCAGATGAGACATTACATAACCTTAAATGGTTAATGAATCTAGTGTATGCGGGAAAAAAAGAAGAACAATAATACACTTTTATAAAGTGAAACTTAATGTTGATACAACTCTTAGATGATGCTTAATTTATAAATGTTTTAAGCTACACTGTTATAATCAATCGATCGATCTAAGCAAAATGGTTTTGCATATATAGAACTGGTATTTCTCCAATTTAAAAGCAAAATATAATAAAATCTATGAGAATTGTAACAAACTTCTATTAAATAGGCTGTGAACAAATTAATTTGTCAGTACCAGATGAAGCCTGTGAATTTTCAAAGTTTATTACATGTTAATAATTACCGAGTAACAGTGAGTCAACCATACCTGTCTAATAGCTTATTAGCTATAATAAATCATGACACAAGTGAAGCTAACAACATTTCACTTTCCTCATTTGCATAAATATATTTTAAGTTCAAAATAGTGTTAAACAAAAAGCAGCATTTGTAAACCCAGACCCCTCAGGGGCTCCAGTCCCCCAGTACAGAGAATAAGCACCGGTCTGCACCAGATGGCCATGAACGTGGCAGCTTGTTGTTTCCTCAGCCACGTTTGGGCCAAGCTGAGAAAAAAGGTCTCTTGCTTCGGAAATTCCCTTTCATTATGAAAACCCATGCATGTGCGAGACCACTAGGATGAACTATAACCCAAAATTGTGCTTAAAAGATGACAATTGTTTGCCGTGGCCCTTCGTTACTGTAATGAGCGGATGAGCGATTGATCTTGGCACAGATATGTCGTACTATTTTATCATAATACAAATAGTCCATTTACCTGAATGAGACCAGAGCCACTGTTATTATAAATGCTTTATATTATTTTTATGTGCTGCAATCAGTTTTATAGATTAAAACATTAATCTTATGAAAAGGTGGTCCTAAACTCTAAAATTGATCGTTTAATTTAGTGATTGTGCTCACATTACCCATTGTAGCAAAACATCTAGGATAGTCATAGTAAAATGTTCATGCTTCAGTACAAAAGTTCAAAGAGGAGCCGTACGCAGGATTCAGAGCCAGTCTGGCCTCAATTAAACAAAAGAGGGAAACTGGGTCAGAATCACTTTGGGTTCTAAGTGCTCTCTCTTCAGTACGCACCACAGCGTGCATTTAAGACTCCTGACAAGAATCAAATAGCATGGTAAAAACACCATGGTGGAAGACTTTAAACGATAATAAACAACAAAAACTATATATGAAAGAAATTTACAGTCACGGCTTTTGATTAGATAAACGGACCGTATAAGACAATACACCAAAAACAGACCTGAGATATCCAGTACCTGAACTAAATTACTTGAAACACTAAGACCGGTCATGGGTTTTCATCACAAGGGGAATTCGCTCCAGCAGAGCATCTCTAACAAACCAGTCATGGAGTCCAGCCATTTTAGAAAGCAGGGCGTGGGTGGTCGGAGCCAGAAATAAATTGACCTATCACAGCTCTCCCACTTCAGGGGGTGGGCGGAGTGTTCCTCACGCTACTGACCTATAACAGAGTCCAGCCACTTTCTGTAGGCAATGGCAAAGCGGCTTTGCTCTGGGCTTCGACAACCCGTGAGGATTCTAGAGACGAACGTGTGCTCGGAGGAAAGTCCGGGAAGGGGAACCAGAGGTCCCCGCTTAAGTCGCTTGCTGTCCTGCGTGTAATTTACGTGTTTGCTTCCATCCAGAACGCAGTCAATGTCCATGGCCTGGGAAGTGCTGCTGTCGTCACAGGTCTCCTCACTGAGGAGGACGTCGGTGTGGGTAAGAGGTGGGGACCGTGATCGTACCCCGAGATCCTTCATCCACTGATGCCACAGGTAGAAGACATGACGCCTGAGAGAGAAATGCAGACGTTTTTTAGTGTATTCAACAAAACACACATAAAGTACAGAAAAAATACAGACTTTAAACAAATAAATTGCTACAAATTAACATTAACAAGGATTAATACAAATATATTGCTTATTGTTAGTTCATGTTAGCCAATGCATTAATCGCATTAACGAATTAATCAACAGACCATTTTTATAAAGCGTTATCATTTTGTTCATGCATTTACATTTATAAATGTATATATTTATGATATTCATAACATGTATTTTATAGATCTTTAGACAAATTGCCGCTTAACACACCACAGCAGCATAAAGGCCACATAAAGACAAATTTACAATAACTGCTTGTCAACATGTACATAATGTCTATGTACAAGAATAGTGTTTAATGTTACAAGCGAATTAAATAAATCGTAAATTCATCTTACGGTTCGTAGAGAGCCCTCAAATCTTTACAGCAACACCTTGTGTTCCTGTTTCATAATGATTAGCGTTAAGTTAAAAGTGTCCACAAACACGAATTTTGCATATCTTCATAACAGCAAAACTGTCAATGAAACAGATCTGTTGCCATGACGCACTTCATGAGGAAAACACAAGCTAATAACATAAACACCATTCAGGGAACAGCTGCTCCTTGCCACAGCCACAAGGGACGGGGCTGGTGAGGGGGAGTGAAGGAGCTTAAAAAGACAACCAGAGAAACTCTGCAGAATAAGATCATCCATCACTTCATAACACTGAGCCATAAACACATCAGAGCGTCCAGCTGAGGGCCAAGGACAGACTTTTGACAGACTAAATCACATGGAGACGGAAGCGCTGATGTTGACTGATGCAGTTGGAAAGCTTTAAGTGCTTCTCCGTCCCCGACCATCTCACCTGTGGCACCACAGTGCCTCGTGCCCTGGATACGACTCGATGAGGTCAGTGCAAAGCTCCATCTCTTCATGGAAGAGCCGGGGGATGGCATCGCTACGGTGACTGTCGTTGGACGCGCCTGCTGTGCTCTCTCCGTTGGCTTGCTGGTCCCTCTCTCCAGGCTGGCACAGCTCTCCGGACAGTGCCTTCAGCAGGTATTGACGGTAGTGGAAGCCGCTGTGATCGGACACGTGCATGGACACCCAATTCCTGGTGGAGGACAGTTCATCATGCAGAACCTGGAGATATTAAAATAAGTCATATTGCATGTGAATAATGTTAATTCAAAACATTTATATGAAATATGCTAATTCTAATGCGCGCTGTTTTGTTGAGATGTTAACATATGTAGGCGTTGCACATGATGAACCATGTTAACATCCAGTATTTACAATTTTAGGAGGAAAGCAAATAATGAGTCGATGCGCACTAGTGCAAGTCAACATCAGCAGCATCTCATAATTATTCATGAGACGCCTTCATCTATGAGAAGACACAGCTTCGTCAATTATTTATCAC
Organism: Beaufortia kweichowensis; assembly: GCA_019155185.1. NCBI lineage: Eukaryota > Metazoa > Chordata > Actinopteri > Cypriniformes > Gastromyzontidae > Beaufortia > Beaufortia kweichowensis. Next base: position 3,005,821 of record CM032795.1, on the reverse strand, counting down.
ACTGTGTGACCTTTTCCTATGACAGGCATTTCAAATCAAGTTTATACCAGACACTTAACCAAAACGTAGGTCACATGGGATCATTTGCACGGTCCAAATCACAGTGATGATGTGTGCATTTCCATGTTAATACATTTTGTGATTTGATGACAATTGTGAACTGCAGCGTTTTAATACTGATAACCTGTTACCAAGCTAGTCAATTCTTGCCAAGTTACTTATTACAAGCAGTCCCACCTCATAATCACACCACTGAGTAAGCCAAAGGTTACTATATCCTCATTATTGTTATTCGCTTTGGATAAAAGCGTCTGTAAAATATATTCGAACATGACATGATGCTTAAACAGACTGGAATGTTTTAAAAATGACAATCAAATCAATTATGGAGTAAATGCATGTAAAACAAATACAGAGATCCATAAATGTAAATTTCGACAAAGCAAAATATATCACTAAAGAAGACCTTTTGACTGCAAAGATGCAACCTGACAGCTGTTACTGCCCTTACTCTAACCCAATTACTCCTTAAACGGTCTATGAATGGCTCAGATTAGGTTCAAATTGGTTTTGTTCTGGATCATTAAATATCAGTCCTGCAACTAATTTCACATCCAAATAAGAAAGGGTAAGTGCTCATCAAAGGTCTGGCACTTAGTAAACCCCTCCTGAATAAGAGCACCCAGATCCAGCTGTTTGCAGTTAACTTAAAACTAACTGGTCTCCTAATGAAATAATTTATTTTCTCCAAATATGTGATGTAAATACATGACTCCCTAACCCTACCTTCAGATTGCCTTCAGCCATGTGCTGCAGCACCCAGATGCGATGGGACCAGGCATTATAATTGCTGGGGTAACGCCCAGCTGCATCTGCGCAGACCCTCATCTCATCCTGCGTGGCTCTCTGCAGCCGCTCATGTTGCCTCCTCTCAGCATCTCCCCTGGGTTCAGCCTGTTCCTTCGCCTCTGATCCAGAAGGAGAACATTCCTTCTGTAGCCACTGCAACACCCACCGCCTGCATCCGCAACACAAGCACTTAATGGACAAGACAAGTCACTTGCTAATAGTGTACAGGTTATCAGCATGTTTCATTAAAAAACATCAGAAACTATAAAAAAAAAAGGTCTGAACTGACCCGGGTTTTTCAGGTCTCCTAGGCATCCAGAGAATATTATATACCGTCATATCTGCTAATCAATACCCTGATCTCTAATATCGAGTTAGAATCTAAAACATTTTCTTACCAGCATATTAAACAATTCTTTTAATGAACATCAGCCATGATATTATACACACTGATGACTCTAATGAGTTCTCTCTGATGGATTTGAGGTCACATGCAAGTTCAGATGTGCAAATCTCGACATTTATAAATGTCCCAGCACAGTGTGCTTTGCTTTTGTCCTTACAGCGATGATGAAATTCTGCTTTGGTTTGCATGTCTACATAATGCAAAAGGACTGCAACTGCAGACTGTGCCATTTCATGGTCTCCTGGCCACTTCTTCCATTGTTTCAGTAAGACCATCACAGCTACATTAACTTAAAAGCAGAGCACAATCTCTTGTACTGAGCCTAACTTTGTCATGATTCATATTTTAAAGCCTAGTATAATAATTCTTCTGCTTTAGATCACTATTTGAAAGTTCAGCATTATATAATAACAGACGATGTTTGCAGGGTGTAAAGACCTCATTTAACACACAAACGTCTTGACAATGATCACAATAATTACTAAAGCTGTCATTGCCTGTATTAGCTTTTACATCATAACATCATAAAGCTATAGTTGCCAGAAATTCTGTCAACAATTCATGTTGATTAATTATGAGGCTAAATAATGCATTTTTCCCATTAACTCCTCTTACCTGTGGATCCATGTCTCTGGGCTTTTCGGGTGCTTTGTTAGGGCTAGTTTGCCAAGATAAAGGTCCTTCTCAGGGTTTAACACACCACACTGCAGGAGCTCTTTCCTACACAACAAATGTTTATCAATATCAACACAAATTTACCATCAAGACAACATAACTATCAAAACCATAACAATTAGTACAGCACCATCTCCTGGACAATGTTAAAAAATAAATAAATAAATTCACAAAACCATGAAACAATGAACACAATTTTGATAATAACAGATAGCTCTAACAAACCATTGTGTAAGTAGACAAGTACATATAAACTAAACAATGATAAGTGTTTTTAAAGACAATGTTTTCTTAAGGGCAAATGTTACCCAGGAGCAGGCAATAAATGTGACATCATATATCTATACATGTTCCATTGTGTTAGCACCACAAAACGTTGGGTGGGTTTCAATTTTCAGGGATCACACATACTTAAATTTATGCCTTGAATGCACTGTAACTCGCTTTCAATAAAAGCGTCTGCCAATGCATAAATGTAAATGTATTTTTGCCATGATAAAAACAACAGTACAAGTTCAATGTGGCTCCAGTATTTTGATGTTCTTTATCCAAAATTAAACTTCTTAAAATGGTAACAATGACACATTTAAAGAGATAGAATGACACTGAAGCCTGACATCAAAGGTAATCGAAACAGGTTTCTAAAAATAAAAAGCGAACATCAGTTTGAAATCAGATATGCATAAAAAACAAACCAGATAGAAAACGAAGCGTTAGTCGGGTACAGTGCTTGTTTGCTCAGATAATGAAAATAAAAGAAAAATAATCTGTACCTGACATTCCAAGCAGTGGTAAAGTCTGGATTTAAGAGAAGTAACGTGCAGGTTATATCTACCAGTGCTGGGAGGAGAGAGAGAGAGATAGAGAGAAATTGTATGCCACTGTTGTATGAACAGTCATCTTTCAATAAAGACAGAGGTCATAACAATGAGATCTGCCTGAAAGAGATAACCAAATAAAACATTATCTTACCTTCCCGGTCTAACCATTGCTTCCTCTGCCGGTAAAGCAGGAGTTTATTATGCACATAGGGCAAGAGAAACTTGACACACCAGCTCTCCACTCCCAGCTTATTTTGCACCAAGACGATAGGGCTTCTGTTGTATCTGGCCTCTGGGCAGGGAATGAGTCCGATTTCATCACTGTCACAACATTGAAAAGCAAAATCGAGAAATAAGTCACGGGGCTATACTGAAATGCATTGCATGGAGTAAAGGCAAGTAACTTCACTTAATGCTTTGAACAATTCAAATAACTTATTATAGAGGCACTGGCACCCTTTTGTCAAAGATGCAAGACTGTCATAAGGGAATGGTCAGATGAAACCTTTGAGACAAGGATCTGACCTTGAGAGACTAAGTAAATTCATGCATTGCCATTGTAGGTCAAAGATGTTCTTTTGTGGAGTAAACAAACCCTGCAGTGATATATTTGTAAACAGACTTTTGATGACGCAACATCTAGGCTATACCAGTAAAAGTCAGGAAAAGTGCTGTTTTTAAAACCGGCACATCCATAACAATCCATATTCCTCATAAATGGGCACATGAAAATAAAATAACTATTTTATGTTCTTTGGTGAGTTATCTCTTCTTCATTTGTTGGGTATTTTTGCTTCTGGTTTGTGCATTAGAGGTATGTTGCCTCTCAAAAATGTGTGTTCTTTTTTGCCACATGTACAATGCATGTACATTTTCATTTTTTTTTTAAATAGATAACTCGTGCATAAACTGATTTTTTGATGTCTGGACTCTCTCAACAGGACTTCGGTAAAATATTAACAAATGGTTCAATATATGTGAGATCATTTTAAGTTCAGTTCATAACCCTGGAATTACACTTGACGTTTAATGACTTGAATACGATCTTCAGCTACAGCCCGGCGATTTAAACCATTCATAATACATAGTAAACTTTCAGCAAAGGAGAAGAAATCAACCTAAACTTTAACAGCAAGCACAAAACAGCTTTAAATAAGGCCACTTTCTAATGATCTGACTTGAGCGCGATACCGGTCAGGTGTTAGTGCTAGTTAGCTCAAATAAAGTAGCCAGTTAGCCAGTCAGTCAGCCAGTCAGTCAGCCAGTCGGTCAGTCAGTCAGTCAACCGCCGCCTGCGCGATTTACACAGGCTTTAATATGTAGTCCTTTCAACGCAAATACGTACATCACCGTAACGGGTAACTACACAGTTTCGTAATAAACAGCAACGTGTATTCGCATACGTACATGTTGGGGTTTCTTTTGAAGGCGTTACTGATGTCTTTCACAACTCTCTGGACCAACACATCCACCTCCTCTTCCGACTCGGCCATTTTCAGAGCGCGAGTGACGTCAGCGCGGGTGACTCAACCTCATCCGGGAACTTCACCGGCAACCGCTACCTGGTAACGTACAGCGTTTTTTGAGAAAAAAAACCTTTTTTGTTAAAAATAAAGAAAAATTTGTAAATCATATTAAAAATGTCTTCTTATATTACCCCAATTCACCAAGGTAAGCTTATAATATTTGTTTAGAATTAAAGCTGTGCAGGAAATTCAGTTTCAACCACTGATCAATCAGCGAAAAACACGTGAACGCACACAAAGGGTGCAGGGAACCAAAAACAGTTTTGCCCATAAAGTGGTGCTTTTGTTACACATTGCACAACAAATCTGCACAAGTAATTGTGGGTGTGCACACTTTAAAATCATTCTTAAGTTTTTGAGCGCTGTGTTTGGAACAACCCTTCAAAATGGCACAACATGTACAGTTAAGTTTATCATGTTGAATTGGCTTGACAAGATGTTTGTTCTGTTTAAAAGTCTGAAGAACATGATCAATGTCCCAGTCATTGAAAGGCTGTTGAGAGAGAAGCAGGTAGCACTGGTTTAATGTAATGTGATTAAATACAAACCAATTAAACTCACAGTCGAAGATAAAATAGGATAGGACTGGCTCTTCCACCCAAACAAATCATTTCTGTCAGTCTTATGTGACACTCTTGTCGTCTGTGACCCTTCTGATTTGTGATCAGTAACAGGTTGAAAATTACAGTCATCTTTATAGTCATCATCGGTTGAGTGTATGAATGACTGTGTCATTCACAGATTTGAGTGGACCCTGTAGAAAAGATAAATGTGATGTGAAAAATTATCTGAGATGACAAACCATCTTTCTCTTTTTATCACACACCTCGATTTCAGGCTCCTTCAGTGAAACACACAGATCCACCTCCATCCCCTCCGGCAAAAGAAGGACTTCTGGTCTTTGAAGGACAGATATCTCCTCTTCATTGTCTGAAAGCAGTGAGAAAAGTGTTGTTCAGAAATATTTCAGTTTATATATATATTTATTGCAAATTGAATTCTCTACTAGATATCTAGACCTTTATATTTTTGACAAAGCTAATAATTACACTCAGCACTATTAATGTACAAATAGTTATAAGGTGATTACACAAGAGATACTAATGGTTTCTTGAACTTACTGATAATAAGTCCCAGTCAAGAGATGGTAACTTGGGTATAATGTCGTCTAAATGTAAATTCCTGTGCATTATCAAATGGACTCCAGGTATGCACACCTTACTCTTAAAAAAAATAATGTAGAGAGTGACCTGGAAAGAAACAAACATAATACATAAAACACAGAAACACACATAAATACTCACTGAATATTCACGTAAAACACAGTAACACACATAAATATTCACGTAAACACAGTCGGTTATGTCCAGTCCCATAGCTAGCCTACGGGTTGCTTTTAATATGTTATAAAGAGCTCTGGCCAGTGCAAAAGAAGATTATTAAATGTATAAATTAATGTATAAATGGTAACATTAGTAAATGCATTTAATAGCTAACAATGAACAATTTAGTTTTTCAGCATTTATTAATTTTTATTAATATTAGTTCATGTCAATACAGTCATTCATGTTAGTTAATGGTGCATTAACTAATGTTAACAGTGACAACGTCTGATTTTAGTAATCCATTAATTAATTACCATTAATAAATGCTGTATTAGTATTAGACATTTGAAAAGGGAGAAAAAAGAAAGCTCTGCAAAATGCGGATTCGAACTCGCGTCAACCGTGTCAAAAGCGACTAGCAGCGACTATGCCACATGCTTCACCATCTACGCCACTAGAGCGATTATCGAAATTGTACGATGGTAGGCGGAGCCCAAGAATGCGGGCTATGTGCACTCCGTAACAAATAGCACCTTGTTAAAGTGTTAGTGTATAAATGGATCCTCTCTGGTACAACAACAGTGCATTAAATATATTTATAATATAGTATATGAAACAGCAAATAATATGTACAGTAGTATAACTATATGAATAGATATAAATAATACATTAGAACTAGTAGGTTGGCATACATGATTCTGAAAGAAAAACTGCAGTATAAACGAATTATCTCGGTTACAGGCAATTTATTTTTATAATAGAAAATATGACAAAAGCTGAAACTATTTCTGAAATAATTTAAAAACTTTCTGAAGTATGGACTCACAGCTAAATAGCGATATCGCTAGCTATTAATACACATGATTGATCTATTGAGTCTATTAGGAGAATCTGTTGACTGTTGAATCTGTTCACAATGCTTGTTCCATTACATGTCAATGGTGACAGTATACCACATTTTTTGCCTATCTGGTTTTACTAAACTTGTCTTTTGTTATCTTTATTTACAGTGTAAGACCCTATAGGTAAATGTGCAAAATGTTGAATTGTTCTCATTTTCATTGGTCCAAAACCAAATGTGGGACGTTTTGCATACAGCTGATACACTGGCAAATAATGTCTTAAACCACTATAAGTGAACTTCACTTAAAAACTTTATATATATATAGATATTTCATGCTACATTTTTCAAATTGGTAAAACCCTACCATCATCAGATTGTTCTTACACTGTTCTCAGCACCAAAAGCGTAACACACTTCTGTTAAGTACCAACGTATATTTGCATTAAGTGGGCTCATCCCTGTTATCCTGTAGTTTGATTTATCTCAACAGTATAGGAGGTAGTAGCGTGATATGAGAAGCAGATGGTTGTCTACTACAACATTTACTACCAGTAGAGGGAGACCTGTGTTTTTTGGTCTGGGTCTGGTGTGTTGAGATGGTAATCTGGAACGCAAGTCTTGAGGGCATAGAATTAATATTACCATCAAAATTTGTGTAATACTTAATATGACAAAAATAGAAAAAGTGATTTCAGTTACACATACTAATACATATATTATTCATTTCATAAGCAAAAAAAACAAAACACTTAATTTGTAACATTATAGACACAGATTTTTTTTATAGTTAGGGTTTAAATAAGTTTAAATAATTTTATTGAATTTATTCATTTTTGGTCTTGGCTTGGGAAAAGTTAAAAGTTCCTCATGTTGGAAAAACACAATGAAGCATTTATCTCATTACTCCTTTAAATGCAGGTTTATGAGCATGCTCCACTCATTACAAAAGTCACAAAAGGTTACAAAGAAACAAACTACTTGGCTTGGATGATGCATTTCTTTTCATGTCCTGCTTTAGGTCAAAAGCATTTCCTGATAAAGATTGTAATCGCAAACCTCAAGAACTGAGTAAGATAAATATTATTAGTTAAATCTAATTTTCATTTGGGATTTAGAAAGATTTGGCATCCTAACACAGCAGTACTGAATCATCTCAATAAAGCGGCAACTTCATCTGGAAGCATTTTCTTTTATCTTCTAATAGATTTGACTGTCTTGGATCATCTCCTTTTGGGAGTGCTAAATTAATGTGTTACATTGCATTCAGGTGGTGCAAAGAAGAACTAGAGGTGTCCACTGAGATTTACACGGCAGTCTCTTTCAGTTCATATTTATTTCATGCAGTAGGTTCAGCTTTTGCAAAATTATTTGATTGTATTACAAACAGTAATTTGTGATCTAGGTTTTAGGGATCTGATTGCAGGCTGGTCACGTGACATTCATGTTCAAAAAAACCTTCTATGATTTGTTGTTTCACAGGTGAAAAGTTTTGCTCATTAGACTGTTAAATGATTCTTCTTTATAGCAATTTATTTCTAGGTTTAAAACAATGTCACAACAATGTCTAACATGCTCTGTCAATCCTATAATAGTATAGTGCCCTTAATGTGGGTCTTACCTTGAAATCCCAAGGGCCCTTGAACAGTTTCTCCCAAAGCTTTTCTCATTTTGAACAGGAAGTTGAGATATGGAGAACTGGACTGGGAATTTCCTGTGTCCATTTTTAAGGCTATTTTTTAAAAACAAGCACTCATAGGTTATAGAAGCTGTTGGTGATACATGTAATATACATAATTCTGGAATTTGTCCATACAGTAAATATGTCATGTTTATGATTATGTAAGACATCACTCTTTGTTGACTGCCTTCACAGTAATGACACAAACCAGACTGAATGTGAACAAGGGCATTTGAGGCCGTTAAAGTTCAGTACTGACCTGTATTCGACTAATGCTTATGGTCTTTACATACAGAATGTTTTTTTAGTAAAAGTTAATCTTGTTCTCTTGCCAAACAAATGCAAGACATCTACTGCACATTTTCTGTGGTGTAAGGCTTTGTGTGCAATTTCTTTTGTTGCCATGGCTGATTTGTTGTGCTGCAACTCATCGGGAGCCATGACATCATTTTCCACTGCATTTCTTCTTTTTTAAGAGAAAGACACAATATTACAGTGGAGACAACCACAGTATCCTGACTCCCTCTGAGTGACCCACATAAGGCAAGTGTGTCTGGCGTTTTGGAAGCATCATGTGCTATAACTGTTTCAAGCTGCAAAACTTTATGAAGTAAATATTCATCCTGTATAAATCAATGTCTTTAGTGATATCACATACTTTTATTACCTGAGGGGTTAATTGACATCTCGAAGCAGTAAAACAGAAAGTATTTGCTTGGCTCAGGACAATTTACAAAAAGAAAGTAATAAATGTAATATATATTACCCTATATAAACAATGTACATATTGTTGTACATCTATGTTTTGATAGGCCACCTTGGATTGTGTCTGTGAATGTATGACTTTTAATAGGATGTTTTAAGCTTTTTTGATCGTATTTGGTAAAACATCATTATTCAAATGTGATGTAAAGGGTTAAAAATAACCTCTAAAATCCAGAGTTTGAAAATGAATCAATGGTGAATGTACCGGTGATGACTAAACAAAAGAATTTTTCCTGTATATCTTACATAATTTAGTTGCTGTAGTTGCATTATTCATCCGGGATGTTTTTTCACCACCACCTTTTTGTGGTTTAGGCAGCTGAATGAATCACAACCCTGTAATTATAACCTCTGACCTGCTGCAGAAGTCTGTTGCTTTAGATCAGTTATTTTGAAGTAGATTTACAGCATACATTGTACAATAAAAGAAGTCAGTCAAAGGGATAGTTCACCCAAAAATGTAAATCCATTTATCCTTTATTTACCCTCATGTCATTCCAAACCTGTATGGCTTTCTTTTGCAGAACACAAAAGAAGATATTTTTGAAGAATGTTGCTAACCAAACAACATTGACCCCAGTTGACTTCTATTGTATGGACACAAAATCACAGAGACATTTCTCTAAATATCTCCTTTTAGAGTCATATGGTTCAGAATGACCTGAGGTTGCGTAAATGATGACAGAATTATAATGAAAGAACTTTATTCTATACAAATTTAGTAAATTGCAAACATGCACAATTGGTTTTCTGGTTTCAGGCAAGACGCAAACCTCTGCAGAATGATCGGAAAGCAAAAATGCATCTGTCTGACACCTTGATCATTTGAAAAAGCACTGGAAGAATATGTTTCGTATGATGTCATGGTGGTTTTGCAAAAGAAACGTTACTATGTTAAGCTCAGCAGCTGCATAAAATATACCCAGTAATCTAAGATCCATTTAATACTTTGGCAAAAAGAAGTGCTACTAGCTGGTGTTTACATGAGAAGCTTCTGCACACCGAATGGACAAACAGGAAACCACAGAGTGACCATCATAGGGTGAGCATTATGTGGTTGTGTAAACTATGCTGTGTCCTTGAAGGTTTTATTTATTATTTTGTCTTGCACAAAGTCCATCTGCAAAATCTAAACAGAAATCCCAGGCATCTCTGAAGTAAAACAGCAGTGTTAAATGTTTCATGCACCTTTGTGTCTATGTGTTGTAGAATGTCAAAGGACCAACTGTGAAAACTAAGTAGATAAAGAATGTCAAAAGGACATTGTCAGAACTGGACAGAACATACTAACCACCTAATGTAAAGACTTGAATCATAAAGATATCTGTTAAGTTATAAAGTTATTTACCAAAAGTTAAAGCTACTTTAATGTCAGAATCTTTATTCTACTAATTAAAGAATGATTATCGTTATGTATGAATTATGATTTAAGAGTGCTAAATAAATAAAAAATCAAATCGACATCTCGTAAAATACATTTTCCTGTTAGATTAGGTTGTTTGTTCAAAATTTTTAAACAACATTAAAATTTGCTTGTTTTTGAAAATTGCCTCAACAAATTTTTTTGGCTTGTGCAGAATTCATCATCCACCAGTTCCATCATTCCTGTTCTCTGGCCTGTGTGTGGAAAAGTGCAGTACTCCAAGCTAAACACATGGTTAGTAAAACCCAAGATCTTCACACAGGACTGCCTGAGAGAGGGCTTCCTGAATGAAGGGAAATTTACAGAACGCTGGCCAAACTCACTCTCTGCGTGGCACGGATCAAGTAGAGAGAAGTAAAGCGAGAGAAATTACACTTTCTCCTTAATCTGAATGCAGTTTTTGAAGTTAATTTCCATTGTATCTCAGTGTACGTTGTGAACTTTATTCTATTGTAACCATTTCAGATGCAATAATGTTTTGTTACAGTAGCATCATTTACAAACGGGCAGGTCCATGCAAAAGTTTTTATCAAAGGTTTTTACCATACTGATAGCTCAGATGTGAATATTTGGTGGTTTAAATACCCATGAAGCATATTTTATGATTAAATTCAAGATTTTTCATATAGAGGTAAAGTGCTGTTTTCAGAATTGAAACATCCATATTCCCTGTAAATAACAGGTTGTTCAATATATTGGCAAAAAATACATTCTGTGAGAATTTATATTTCATGTTTGGACTGGAAATGTCACATCAATAACACTGGAATTGCTAATGTTTAGTCAGTGAGTACAATATTGAGCGTTTCTAAACTAAAGGCTGAAATACTTGCGTCAACACTACGTAAATACAAATACAAATTCCTATATGTCTCATATTTGTTAAGATCATCAGTCGTAACTGTGATCTAGACTAATATTTACAACGAAACACAAACTAAACACAAACAATTCTGTTTTTGTCTATATCTAAGAACAGATTCAGGGAAGTCATTCATGTTAGAGTAGAGGCCAAACTGTTTACCCTGAAACAAGATACCTCAAAGCCACACTCAAACATTGAGAAATCAGTTTCAATCCTATCAACACAACACAAAGCTGTATCTCAAACAATATGTAAACAATTGTATGTGTTGGAGTGATGACAGAAACAGATGATAGATCCTTGATTTGTAAGCCATTTCTCTCTTCTTATTAAATGTTATTTGAGAATCTATGTTATTAACAGAATAAAACGTCTTCCACGCTAGGTGGGAGCCATCATGGTGAATTATAACCCTGACATCAGAATTACCACAATGTTTGTGCATATGTAGTAGATTTGAGACTGCAGGGATAATGAAGCAACAGCTGGGTATGGGTTTTTAACCGTTGTATTTTTATTGGGCAGATTACAGAGAAGAACGTGTTTCTATCAGTAAATCCCATTCCAGCAGTGTCTAGTGTGCATTTCTTTAAACAAAATGACACTTTGTTTCTTTTTACTTCCACAAGAGTGTTTCATGAAAGCACTTAGAGTTGGTCCATCCTGTGCTGGTTCTTCTTGACCTTGCCAGTGCTGCAGACTGGTTTGGTTTCATTTACTCCAATAAAAGCTGAAAGTCTATTTTATTTTATATTTCCATGACCTCATCCTAATTGTGACTTATTCTGGGAAAATGAGCAGGATGATAGCCTGGATCTTTAGAGTAATCATCAAACATGTTTTACATATGAGAAGAGACAAGTGTGTGGATCACAGTTTGAAATGCATGTGTGAATATGTGCTGAAATTTAGGCCATCTTTAATAGGCAGAACAAAGTATATTCAGTACCAGTAACAAACCAGAGCGATTACACTGTTGTGCGTCTCTATATATACAGTTGATATATAAATATATAGCAGCTTTACATTTATACTCATTAATTTATCAGATCATTATATCAAGAATGAATTAGAAAAGAGGAAGCATTTAATATTTTGTTCTTGAAAGCCAAACAATAAACATAGTGTGTCTACAGCTCTCTAGGTTGTAAATCAGATAGATAGATGGATAGATAGATAGATAGATAGATAGATAGATAGATAGATAGATAGATAGATAGATAGATAGATAGATAGATAGATAGATTTCCAAAACTTTTCCAAACTATATATGACATAATTTCTTAAATGGTGATTATTAAAGAGTTAAATATTCTTTATTCAATGACCTCTTCACTAAAGGGAGTATTTCACTGATTAAGCTGTCTGTCTGTGACGAGCACCAAAAATATGTCTTTTGCATACATTTTCATAGAGAGAAAACTCTTTACCCAAGAAGATTCATTCTTGCTGTGAAAAAGAGACCTGAACAAGCCCTCCCTCCTCCCACTGTCTGTTCAACACTGCCAAAGTCAAAGCGGCATGGAGAGTTTATACAACAGTAACAGTGCGCCGCTGTACGTAAACTGCGTTAGTGAACCTCCACTCTTTCATTCAGCATCCCTCCACAACCTCTGCCATGAGCTGCCTTCACCTCTCAGTCCTGCTGGGTAAGTCTTTAAACCTTATTTCCATAAAGAACTTTATGAATAAATACAAACATCTTTTGCTTTCTTAGCTGTTATGCATTTAAGTTTTTATTCTTTTATGAAGAATTTATTGACGTTTTATTTTGTTGCTGCAAGCGAATGGAGCCGTTTGCACGCTTGATTTTCCATTTAAAGTGTTCGTGAACGATATATTTTTATGTTTTAATATGTGTTTCATCCGTCAGCAGTCGCAGTGACAGTGAGCGCTCAGCCGCAGGAGCTCCTGAGCGGCTCCTGCAGTTTTGATACGGACAGCTGCGGCTACCGGTCCGACCCCGCTCATGCTGCCTGGACCATTAACGAGGAAGGTATGAGAAGCCAGTTTTTCTAAAACGTTTGCTCTGTTGCGAATGCACCGGGTCAATTCATTGCAACAAGCTGAATGAATTTCAACAGGCTACTCGCTGTGGAATCTGTGCAGTTTTATTTTGGCAGGGAGACGATTCGTTTTGAAAGAGTTACATAACACTTGAAGTCAATGAAGCCTATGTAATGCATTATAAAAATATTCCTGATGCATTATCATACAGTTTATGAACCACTGTATCCTGTCATAACACAAATCAGAGAATTATTACAGTTATAATTTGTTAAACTTTGCACGTTTTTTTTAACATGCATTGATAACATTAACGAAACAATGAGCGGTATAGTTTTTAACATTTATTAATCATTGTTAATTGTTCATATTAGTATATTGTGCATTAACTAATGTTAACTAATTTTGATTTTAAAAATCTGTTGGCAAATGTTGACTTGACATAAACTAAGATTAATAAATGTTGTAGAAGTATTGTTCTATTGTTAATGCATTAGTTAACATTCTTAGTTAACGTTAGCTAATGCATTAAATAATGTAAACAAATACAACCTTTTTGTAAACTCAGTTGTTTATGCGAACATATTATTTGTAAGGTGTGCAAAACATTTTTAAACATTCCAAATGCATTGCATTGTACATTGTAAAAATCTTTGCTGTCTTGTTGCTTTACAGATCATTTGGGTCTCAAAGTTAAGCTACAATATTTTAGCTTATATTTAGAAGTTATAACAACTCACCAAAATTCAAAGTAGTAAGTTGAAATGAATGATAAAGTCAAGTTGATTGTATTTAAAGATTTAGGACAGCAAAGAATTTTTACAGTGTATTAGTATTTTTGTTGTGCATAATATATACAGGCTAACAGAAAATCTTACCCTGTTTTTGTCAGTGTTTATGCTGGTTGCACATCTGCACTTCTTTGAGTGCAGTACATGACACAACTATCTCTCTTGGTCTTATTCTGACACAAAACAGCTGCTAAGAGCTGCCATAGATTGTTTTATTGGTTTGTGTGTTGCAAATTGGACGGCCTTCTTGTTCTAGGAGCTCCCTTTAATGTTGATTTCAAAGGACAAGCATTTATCAAAGTCTAATAGTGTCATATTCTAAAAATAAGTATTGTTATCATTGCGTTGCTAAAAACTATGTGCATAGTGGCTGGAGAAGAGCTGGGTGGCCTCAGCTGTTATGTGCAAAATAGAGATGATGCTTTTGACTGACTGTGAACTGAAGTATGGTCTTGTGAACATACCCTGAGCATTTGTCTGCTTGACAACTGGTAAGATGTCTGTGGATGTGGATAGTGTGTGCTGAGTTTTTCCCCACAGGTCAATAAATAGAACCATAAAACAAGAGCGGGCCATGAATACATGTCTCTGTTTGGTTTCCTGGACAACACAGACTTTGTAGTGGAAACACAACAGAGTCAGACTTCCTAGTTTAATAAAAGTTAAGCCCTTTTCTAAAAAATGTTAATAAATTCATTCAGAATCTCCATATTCATATTTTTTTATTCATGAAATGAACAGGCAGCCATACACACAGATGGCAATATGGGCGAACATTTCCAGAAAGAGAAAGTGAAAGAGTCTGAAGAACTTGATAGTGGATCTGTTATACTATTTCAACTGTGGAAATCATTTTATGCTTTTGGAGATGCACAGTAGACTTTGGCAGTGTTCAGATTATATCTAATCCTTCCTATAGAGCCACATAAATGACTGTAATGCTTCAAACCAGTCATGATCTCCTGCGATGTGAAAATAACAGATGCTGCGGGGGCTTAAGTGTGCAAACAGAATAACACTGATGTCTTTGTCTCTGTGCCATAAGGCTAAACATATTTAACGATACATTTAAACAATTGAAAACTAATGCAGTTACATTCATGTATAAATGTAAATGAGTTCCTGTAGCAAAGGCAAAGATCATGGCTTTGACCCCAGGAAACACACCACTGTAAGTTGCTTTGGATAGACGTGTCTGCCAAATGTATATATGAAAATGCAACATGGTAAGCAAGCCAGAGATAACAGTGGAAAGCAAAAAGAATAGAAAGCCTGTGAGGAAGTCATCTTAGCTAGGGAAGCCCACCACCTCTGACTGGTGCATATTTAAACACATTTATACAAAGACATACTTTATGTGATGTTTGCAGTCTCTGTGCCTGTCTTGATAGTTACGGTAAACTGTATGTTGACCTTTGACCTTGTCTGTGGTCTGGTGACTATAGACTTTTGTTATATTTACCATTACGGTACAGTCTGTTATACTGCCTTATGGTCATACTGTCACACCGGAAGAACCATCAGGAGGTTCCCCGAGGAACTTCTGAACTGAATTTAAAGTGCTTAAAGGATCCCATAAGTTTTTGCAAGAACTACCAAGACTGCTAATAGTTCCTCACAGAACTATTCTTTTTGTTGTTGTATTAACGTTTGTTGTATAAAAGTTGTATTAATTTTAAGTAGTAATACAAAACACTTTTACATGAATTTCACATTTTTAAAAAGACAACAAAACAACTGCAACAAAAAAGGAGGGGCAGGGATTGTCATGTCCAATTTTTTAAGTCTAAACACTTTTTGCAGAGTTTTTTTAGAAAGAGACATTTTCAACATTGTGCCACATGAGGATTAATGTCAGTGGACCATACAAAAGACATGACTTCACCGTTGGAAACACACACTGTAGCTCATGAGCTGTTATGAGTCTTGGCTTAAGAAGTGAGATTAAGGACTGGTATTTGCCTGTGGACTAAATAATTAAGAAAGACCTGAAAGGGAGAGCCAAACCAAAGTGTAGGAAATGAGTGTGTGTTTGCAGCAGGGCATGGAAAGAGCATACAGAGGAGACATGGACCTCATCTGAAACCTGTAATGAATCATTTTCACCATGAGAACATCTGGAGGTTTCAGAGATCACTGAGGCCAAACACTCTTACATCATACTGAAGTTTGATGCACACCGTGTTAAACAAATGGATCAATTCACAACATTTCTGATTACTTTGTTCCTGGCAACTGATTTTTGTCCTCAAATGTTTTATCAAACTTTGAATGTTGCTTTTAAAAAGGAGGTTATTTATTAAACTATCAAGAGGTTTGGTTTGCTTTCAAATGTTTTTTCCAGCAACGGTTCATGACTTTATTGTAGATGATATATTGTATTGCAATAAAATAGAAATATTAGTTCATTTTTTTTAAGTTGCATGATTTGCTTTGCACATTACATCTTATTAAATATGTATTGCAATCACATGCAACCTGTAACATGGGGCAACAGAGACCACCCGTTCATTTCATTGACTTCATCTGTTAAAATATATCTGCTCATTACTGTTAAAAACCTACCATGAAGTTAGTGTTTATTTGGATTGTTTGATTGATATGAAAATCATGTTTGAAACAATTCTAAACATTTTTTCATTCTTGTTCCTAAACTAATGACATAATGTGTATTTCTGCACAAAAAGTTTCAATCAAGACCAGCAGTTGCAATGATGATGATTCATCTTTCAGGTCGCTTCATCACAGCAGACTCCGTCTCTTACGGTAAGAAAGAAAAATATGTGCTGATCAGCCCAGATCTGGATCTTCATGACTGGAGCTGTGTGCGGATGGTCTATCAGATCACCGGTTCGGGTTCCCTTCAGCTCCATTTGCGACCTGAGGGTGAGAACTTCGACTACATGCTGTGGACGGCCAAGAAGCCCTCAGACAGCTGGCTCATTGCCAGCGTGGACCTCCGCAATATGACTAGGACTTACCAGGTATCGGCTTTGGAAACTCAGGGATTGTGTAGTGATGTAATGTAGTACAAGTATTCATAGTTTTCCAGAGTACTGTAAGCATGAAAGGGTTCAAGTGGAGTTTAGCGAATGAAAAGAAGCCTTTGTAAATACTACAGTGAATACGCCTCTGCTTTGATTAGACAAGCCACTTAAAGTACTGTGTGTTACAACATCAAATATATGTCTCTGGCAATTACATTTATCCAAAGTAATAGCAATTTCCTTTGTTTTATAACAACAAACGTGTGTTATGAGGGAAAGGAAAATGGATTTATTATTATTTCAAGTTCAGGTGTATTATGTAATAGTATTACACAGCGCTCTGGAATACTTGATTCTGATTGGCCAGTCGCAACACTTCAAGCAATAACAACCGCTCAAAACTAATAACACAGGCTAATCCGGGTACTGTGAGTCAACATGAACTTGAATATAACTTATGAAAAAATTGATAGAAATATGACTGATTGTCGGAGCCTGTGGCTGAGTGGACAGCGCTCAAGACATGTATACAGCGCAACTGTGCTTCGGCGACACGAGTTCGAATCCCGGCTCTGGCGTCCTTTCCGAGCCCGCTACCCTCTCTCTCCTCCCAATCACTTTCTGTCTCTCTACACTTTCCTGTCTAAAAAATGATATAAAGGCAAAAAAAAGACTGATTAAAAACATATGAGATTACATTACAAATGATTAAACCACATTGTGTGTTGGTCTTCCTTAATTGTTGTGTCTTGGCAGAAACAGTTTTCCTCAAGCAAGGTTTATATTTATTAAGCAAACAAGCTAATAAAATATTTTAAATATAGTGTTTAATGTCTACTAATTCACTCATTTGGCCAACAACACAATAAGCAGGATAATGTACAGCAAGCCGTTTATTATTGGAAAATACATTATCCCTTACGTATTATATGTTCTGATATTTATTATAAGATTAGAATGTATTGTGAATAACTGCAAATTGCTAATTGTTCATTTTGACGTTGTAGTGTATATTATTATGTATTTTTAGATAAGACTGTGCTAACTTTTAAAATTGTTATGCTTTTTTGTTAAACACATGTTTTTAATAAGCAAGTTAAATAGACTGCATGCCTTTTAAACCATTTAAATCTTTCAACCATTTCAACTTTCAAAGCATTTGATTGTTTTTTTTTTTGTTTATTTATTTATATTTATTCAGTTGTTATTTGAGGGCAAACCCAGCAGAGGAATGGGAAACAGTGTTGCTATTTTTGAAATTCACATCATTCCCGGATACTGTATAGGTAGGTCCCTTCATCTAATATTTTTATAGTAACCTGTTCACTTTCTGTATATGTTATTGATACTATGTAACATTACACAAGCTGCATAACTGAACTATTTTAATTCATAATGCAAAGATATTTTAGCACTTCAGCACTCTCTTTGGTCTTGCATATGCAGTGTAGAAAATGTATGTATGTACAGTATGGATGGATAATGAGAATGGTTATGTTTCAGAGTGTAACTTTGAGGAACATCATCTGTGCGGCTACAGTAATCAGTGGAATCCCAATGTGAACTGGTATGTGGGTGGAAGTCTAGCTCGGGACCCTCAGTCAAACCTTCCCGATGACCACACCATGAACAATGAAAGAGGTAATAAACTACACTGATTTATACTGTACAATATCCCTGGAGCTGGAATGACTCATTGCACTTTCCAAATAGAGCAAAGAGTTTCTCTTATAGTTGACCCTGCCTGCTCTCCTGCCCTGTGCTGTGTGAATCTATTCTTTGTTTTATTTTTCCACTTTGAACTAGGGCACTACATGTATGTGGACTCGGTTTACGCTAAGAGGTTCCAAGAGGTGGCCAAGCTGGCGTCGCCAATGACGACCACTCCGATGTCGGGATGCTTGTCGTTTTACTATCAAAGGGACCAAGCCGTTGGGAATTTCTTCTCGGTCTATACTAAGGACCAGCTGGGCCACTATGAGGAGATCTGGAGACCTGATGTGCACGCGACGTCAAGGTGGAAGTTAGTGCAAGTGGATATTAAGGCGCCTCATCCCTTAGAGGTCAGTGAAGTTTGGTATCGCTTAACTGTTTCTAAAATATACTCATTTTTTGGGTCAGGAAGACTATGATTTGAATTCCAATGTGCAGTTCAGTTCATAGGCAGAAGTAGAGTATTATACTAAACTTCTCATATTTATGATGGATTATACTGAATTTATCCTTTGTGGTTTCAGAAGCTGAAACATGTTGACCGATTGTTTCCACTGGGTCTTTAGTCTAAATTGTTCAATGAAATGTCTAAATAAACGAGTAAATCTTGCCATTGTAGGCACTGGAATGCAGGACAGCCGCAGAACACAGTAAATAACCCCTTAGGATTAAAACACATGGAAACACACTCTCAGTGAGAGAGAAAAGACTCATATCGCTGCTATTGTTGAGTATTGAGCAAGAGTAGCTTGCCTTTGTTTTGTTCAGTGATGATATTAAGATAAAGACACTTTAAGATATTAAAAAAGAAACGAACCAACATTAAGTTGGATAAAACAACATGAATCCTTAACACCATGAAATGGAATTTTACCTCAGAAAACAACAAAATAATAACCATAATCCAAAATAAGTAATATTGCGTCTGTGAATAATGAAAAAATATGAAATTCTGACAAAAGCCATAATGCAACAGCATGAATAGAAAAATGTAAAAAACAAATACACGAAAAAGTACTTGATTTTTATAATCAATTTGAACCTTAATTTGTTTTTAAAAATAATCACTTTTTTGGTCATTTTCTGTGCTGTAGCTCATATGCAACCGACCTGCATATACAGCAGACCATAAATAATGTTCTGTTTAGAACAGATGGTATGTTAACTTAGTATATCATTCAAGTTTTAACAACCCATGATTTAAACCAATCTTAAATACACTGATTTAAGAGTCATGGATCACACATACACCCTCTAAAACACACCGAGGACTTACCACCTATAAAGACATTCTTACTATGGCAAGTTAGAGTCAAACAAATATGAATTATTGTTTATAGAGAGGTCCTTTACACTGTCTGCAAACTTTTAGTGTAACACTTATATACATTTTTTTAATGTGTTACACTAGCACTAGCTATATCTTTGTGAGTGATTTTGTAAGAAAAGGTATTATTGATAAATAAGACTATGGTCTGTGCTGTATTTGTGAAGAAAATACATGTAGCAGAAAATCTCTGTGAGTACAGAAAACCCCTTATCATCTGTAACCAAGTATAAATAATTCTGGCTCAGCTTGGCACGCTGATATAAATTTGATCTCTGAGCCAAGTTTGGTTAGAGATTTTAGAGAACATAATCTCTTTTCCGAGAAGAAAAAGGTGTTTGTTTTTCATCTGTAGGAATAATATAAACATGAAGTGCTGAAGCTGCCATGTTTGAGAGTGAACCGCCAACTCCAGGAGACAGTGTAAATAATGAGTCTGGAGATCCTCTACGGCTGATGGATCTGAAATTATAACATCACCACACACAGAACCTCGTACTGTAGATATTACACATTAAATCAAGACTATTGAAACTCTGAGCAGTTATAAATGTAAAATGAAACATAATGGTCACTTAGCGTGTCTAATGTAGATTGTCGTATCTGATTTACTAGGTGGTTTTTGAAGTGGCCTTCAACAGCGCTCGTGGTGGTTATGTTGCTCTGGATGACATTTCATTTTCTTCAGAGTTCTGCCACACAGAGACAGGTCAGTATACTGATGCAAACAGTATCAATCAGTCGTAACACGGCTGTGTTACGGCTAAATATCAGCATGGCAAGTAATCACAGGGTGCCGATATATAGTTGTAAATGTCTATGACTGCGTACATGTTATTGCTTTAATACGACAGTTCAGCAGACTGAAATGGAAACTAAATAACTCTATAAGGAATATGCAACAGAGCCCTAATAACATATACATAGTCAGTTCATAAATCTTTCTGCAGTGTAATTCCTAACTATATGTTAATAAAATATGTGACCCTGTCTGTGAAAACCAGGCCAAAGTCTAAAATGTAATTCTGAGATAACGAGCATCAAAATTTGATTTTACCCATTTGTTTTACTATGATTTCAATCTTTGGCATAATCTTTTTTCACAGGCATCTTCTTTTTTTGGCATAATCTTTTGGTTTTCACAGGCAGGGTCACATATTTAAAAAATGTAATTTATTCTAAGCCACGCCCCCTTTGCAATACTCCTATGGCCCTATTGTTGCTATGTATCAATACTGATACACTTTTCTCTTCTATTTAAAATGTTTTATAAAAAAAAATTTCCTTAAAGTTTCGTCATCTTCCTTTATGTTAATTTGCCTTTCGATTGCATTCGATCCAATCAGATTTAGGAAAGAAAACTGTTGAATATAAAGCACATAACATGCTTTATGCAGCTGTGCATAACCTGTGTGTGTTCAAAGCTCTAAATCCTAGCCATGTTTTATGGCATCGTTTCAAGGTTCATTGTAACCTGTTGAACATCTGTTAAATCTTTTTCGATATGTCTTTTGGGTCAGGATTCTTATGTGTAATTCTTTTCTTTATCTGATTTTTCTGTTATCTGATCATGAGAATCAGATGTTTTGTTTTAATCTTACTTTATTCTCTTTAAAGAGAGAAACATGGGTAAAACTAACCATTTTTTTTATTCTGGGGCATAAACATCATTGTTCCAGACAGCCCAAAAGTGCTGCATATAAGGAAATTTTCTTGTGTTTTAGCAACCACACAACATTCCCCTTTAGTCAGCAGTTTGAATAGATTGTCTGTAAGAGATGTTCACTTGGCGTGTGATTCATGTTTCAGAGCCGGCCTTTGACCCATCTATTGCAAACTGTGACTTTGAAGAGAGCCTGTGTCAGTACTACCAGGAGCAGAATGGAGGATCGGTGTGGAACAGGGTCTCTGTAAAACCAAATGTTTACCGCATGGGGGATCACACCACCGGCACTGGTGTGGAAATTTCCATTGTTTCTTTAAATGTATGACATCAAACAACAAGCATAACTTAATGAAACTCTATTTTTATCCTTACGTATTGAGGTGTTGTTGTTTATCTGGAGTGGGTAAAAATATGAATCAATCTAATGTGCACAATGTTTTGGGCAGAGTACCAAATTCAAAATTAGGAAGTGATGCATATTTAATTTTCAATACATTTCATTGAAGATAAAAACTCATACAAAATTCTCTGTGATGTAAAATACCCCAAAGCTTACATTTTGTCATCTCCATTATCTGTCATTACCATCTGCAGGGTCCTTCCTCATGTCCAACACCCGCTTCACCTCTCGTCCAGGGTACGTGGGTCGCCTCTTCGGACCCTCCCTACCGGGAAACCACAAATACTGCCTCAGGTTCTACTATGCACTGCATGGCTTCATGAAAATAGATAATGCTCTCGCTCTCTACATCTATGACGAAAACAACGTAGCTCAGGAGAAAATCTGGACCGTGTCTATGAGGTCTAGAGACGTTTGGACAGAAGTGGAAGTCACCTACATGAAGCCAATGTCGACAAAGGTAAGTATAACATGGATGGATTAATATATGGTCAATAAATGTGAGACATAAATAGCTCTTGGGGTTAGTTAGACACTATTGTGCTTCAAAATAAAAAATGCTTCTGAGCTATCTATACATCTGAGCTATCAATATGGTGAAAAACTTTCATGATAAGGTTAAAATTTGCATGGAATAGCCCAGAAAGTTTTGGTTTTCTTCAGTGGTGGAAGAACATTGTGATCATACCATCAAATATGATGATAGTTACAAATACAGTTTTAATGCTTTTTTGTTTTGGTAAAGCTTACTGAAAAGATAAGATCCCACAAATATTTTGCTGCACTTTGGGTCACCCTGAGAATGAATTTAAAGGACTTAAAATGGAATTCTTGTAGTAATCTCAGGGATTGTGATTTTTTTTACAAGAATAATTTAACAGATAGTCTTCCTTTGTACAGGAACCGCACAATAATAGCCTTCCCTATTGTGAGAATAATGCTGCTTATTTGACTTGTCGATTACAGTAACTGTTGGAAAGCAATTTTTATTCATCTTGATCATTGAAGAACCAATTTAGTCTTCACATTTTGTATTTTTCTTACCTTGCATTTTGTACTCTCATCTTTGGTAACTTTTTTAAGGTAGCATTTGTCAGCATCTGCAGAAATTTCTGGGACTGTGGACTTCTATCTCTAGACGATATCTCAGTGACTCTTGGAGACTGTCGGGTTGCTACAGGTGAGAGTTACAGAAAAACCCGTGAATTAATTGACTCATCAATTAATTAATGAATTTATTTTCGTTAATATAAAGCAACTTAAAATAAATCATTCATACCGTATAAGCATAAAAATGTTCATGGTTTAAGAGATATATATTTGACCTTCTAATGTCTTAAAATTGTCCTAACAATAACATTGGGTTCTAGTAATATTGCTTATGTGCAAGTTAAACATAAAGATTTAAACTGTTTAGCAGAAGTTACTTCGGAAAATGTTTTAAATAATGTGGCTTAAAAAATGGGCTAGGCCCTTGGTTCTTAAATCTTCTCTGTTTATAGACCCATATCCCACAGCAATGAAGAACATCTGCCCTCACAAACATAGAAATTAAATGGGCTGTGCCGGTTTTGGTAGACAGAAATAGACAGCGTTTTAACCATTTTATTTGTGTAGTATGTTTCAGACATGAAATGGTATATGCCCTACTATTCCAAAACATTCAGTTTTACAATTACTGACATATTTTATATTAAATCAATCATGTTTCATTTTTTAGTTTTACTGATTTCTGCTCTGTGTAGGACCATTGAAGCCACCTCCCGGACATTGTAACTTTGAAACCGGGGACTGCGGCTACACCCAGAAAACGAAAAATAAGAAAGGACATTGGTTACGAATCAGAGGACAGACACCAACATCCTATACAGGACCCAAGGGGGACCATACCTTAGGGGTGGGTGAGTCAAATCTACATCTTAGTGTAAATACCAGAGATATTTTAATTTAACTAAAAAAAAGACAATGCACAGTAAGTCTTGTCTTGTGATTTCAAGGTTACTTCATGTACATTGAGGCGTCTCACATGTTAGCCGGTCAGTCAGCCCGACTGATGTCGACTGAGCTCAGGGGTTCATACGGACCACAGTGTCTCATCTTCTTCTACCACATGTACGGCTCGGGCACAGGGACCCTGAGGGTGTTGCTGCATGATGGGGATAAGGAGCGGTCCCTCTGGATGAGACAAAGAGAGCAAAGCGTGTCGTGGATGAAGGCCACAGTAGATTACGAGTGTTACACAAGACACTGGGTTAGAACAGTTTTAATATTTAATTTATTAGACAGATTGATCGCTTGGCATTGATCACTTTTTTGCATGTTAAAGTTTCTGAAAGGTTTAATGTCTGCCTTTTTTTGCAGATTATATTTGAAGCTATTCGAGGATCATCAATAAGAAGTGACATCGCTATTGATGATATCATATTTAAAAAAGGACCTTGCAATGGTAAGAGAATAAAACCTTTTGGTTAACATCAATACAATGTTTATTAATGCAACATCCACTGACGCAATACATTTTATTGCTTTGTGTATATGTAATAATGTGTACACGTACATTTTTTTATGTCTTGTTCTTTAGATCCCGGAGACAGCATCCCATATTCAGGATTCTCTGAAAACTTTAATGAGATTGAATATTAAGGAACGCTGATGTTTGTTTGTTTGTTTTTATTTGTCTGTCACTAATGACTTATAGTTTATGATTGAAGGAGTAAGGATTTTTTACCTTGACTCAACAATGTGCTATAGAAATCTTCTGGTCATGGGTGAATATGTGGAAAGAAGCAGATTTTGTTTTTATATGTGGTTCATTGTGTTTAAAATAGTCTGATATGTTTGGGAATTGTTGGAACAGTTTGGAAACTGTTTTTGTGTATTTTGTTTAGAGAAAATCTGAAATACTTTTTTGTAATGTGTTGACATTACCTTGCAGCATGCTGCTAGGTAGCATTCATTTTTGATAATCTATTTGCTGACATGAGTTTTTACACTAATAAACTGTGTTCCAGACGTCTCTGCCTTGAGAGATCTCTCACCTCAACCTGGTAATAATGTCTGGAACGGTTTGAATCATTTTAATGATACTAAATACTTTTAGGGGCAGTTTCCCAGACAGGGTTTAGATTAATCCAGGACTAGGCATTAGTTAAATAAGTACAATTAAAAAGTGTTTACAAACATACCTTACAAAAAAACATTACTGGTGTGAATCTTAAGACAAGGCAATGGCACTGATATATTTTAAGATATGTCAGAGCTGTTTTCAGTTAAGACAGCTCAAAAATGCATTTTAGTCTGGGACTAGACTTAAGCCCTGTCTAAGAAACCGTCCCTTTATGTTTTTGTATTATGACATTGAGTAACATTAAGGTTTTAATTTTACTAAACACTTTCAATGTTACTAAATCCAGATGCTATTTTCGGGTTTGAGGTGGGAAATATCTCAATTCCGAGTTGTCTAGAACGCAGCATCAGTGTCCAGAGAAAGAAACTTTGTTTTTGGACTATTGGCAAAGTTCAGTCATAAGTTGTATACATTGTTCCTCAGTGTTACATTCATTAAACAGCTTTTGTTTTTAATTAAAGACGTTTTTTATCATATTTTATTAATATAAAAAGAGTGCATTGCAGTGCATTGTGTAGAAAATATATATGATATATTTTACTGCCATCTAGTGGAATTTGTATGTAATGACATATACAAACTATGTGCAGCATTTATACATTACAGAAAAATACAGTTCTCTAAACGCTTAAAATCGAACACGTTTTTATTCCTCCCAAAAACAAAGTAAAAATATATTTTTGAGACTTTTTTTAACATTTTATGTTTATATTCAATAAAACACCCTTTGTTGTCTAACAATAGCACTACATTACCCATGATCCATACAAACAGGTCGAACTGGACTGTTCCTCAACGCAGAGCAGTGCTGACCGGTGTTCTGTCGACGTCTGTTTCTTTAAACATTTATGTCATGAAAAGTTGATGTCTTCAATTCGGTGGTTATATATTCGTCATTTCAGACTTTCGTGGTCATCACAGAATAAGACAACGCGAGATATGGACACACTGCAATTGTTAAGTAAGTATTAATTAGGTGTTGTGAATGAGTGTAATATTTATTTTCGTAGTAGTGTAGTATTTCTCGGTGGACTTTGAAAATGAAAGTAAGCAAAAATTGAAACAAAATGTATTTTTCCTGTTGTATCGTACGTCACACAAACGTAATAACACGCACGACGCTGCGCAGACCAATATGCGTATGACATTCCAGTATCGCGAGAGCGATTCGAAAACTATGCTGTAAAACGCTCTCGCGGTAGTTCAATGTCATAGGCTGATCGGTGTGCGCAACGGGCATGAATATTGATGCTTGTGAAATTCTTTAGCATAAAATACGTCAAATATGTCTCGCTAAAATATAACAATTAATAGCTTTTATGCTTTCAGACATTATTAAACATTCGAAATGTTTGAAACCTTCAGCTTGTCAGACCGGTTTTGTGTTGGTATAAATATTTATCTTGCTGCAATATTGTCTTCTTGTTAAGGTGTCAGCTTTCATTTAAATACAGACTCTAAAACAAAATTGAAATGGTAGGCAAATATAAAATTAAAGAACAATAAATGCTGATATAGTTTTGCACCATGTTCTGTTTTAAATTAAGTCACTATAGCCTGCATTCAGACAATGTTAATAAAATCAATAGAATGTGCCTGTTTCATGACCCTGTATTGGAATTGTGTGCTCAAAATAACGCCCAGCTGACTGTTTAGCCTAACTCAATGCTGTTTGTAGTCTCAACAGATTTGTTTTGCACACAAAGTAAACCAAGGCAGGTTTGCATAGTTACTGTTACTCTGTGTTGAAGTATTCCATGGTATACGGTATATACTAAAACACATTCAAGATAATAAGAATAATACAGGAAGGGTTTTACTGCAGATAATGGTTATATAACTGTTAAGGCTTATATTTATAGGTTTGAATGAAGATCTGATTATGTTTAGTGTAAAAACAGACACTTTCAGAGTACTGTAGATATTTCTCCTACAGCTCATGAAAAATTTTTACATCATTTTTGAAGTAACATTTGTATTTCTTAACTAAAAATATGCATATTACTGTGGAACTTGATTGAAACATTGATCATTGCATTGATTGTTGCAGTCATTGCTTTCAGAAATTCAGAACCATGTCAGTAAATGCTTCAGAAGGGTAACCACAGCCTTTTTATTTGCTTTCAGTTTGTCTTCTAGACACACAGTGGCTGCCAAAATGGCGAATATAATCTGCAAAATCAACTTTTTCTGGCCAGCGAATACCTTGGCCATGTGCAGTACACTTAAACCCACTACCTGCTAATGAGGTGACAGGACAAACATTTTGGAAAACCGGGCTTACAGGTTGGCCTATAAGAAGTGTAACGATGTACCAGATCGTATCAGCAACGGTTGGAGATATTGGCCTCAGTGCCATGAGCCGTTATTCACCACCTAAGCGGAAGAGAATGGGTATACGCAGCCGTCAAGTAATTGCAGCGGGTGCGCTTGGATTCATACTGATTCTTGCTGCCATAGTATCGTGGTGCTACTACTCTGCTTCTCTCCGCAAAGCCGACCTTTTGACAACCGAACAACTAGACCTTTACAAAAATGGTTATGTCATCCGGAATCAAGCTGGGGTTGTCATTTTCAGAATGGATTTTAGGTATTATAACTCTCTACCTTTTATGCTTGCATAGTAAAATTGTGATCTGGAGATCTGTGTTTCTGATATTATGCGTTTGTATGCCTTAGGTCTGGAACCCTAGACTTGGACTCCTGTTCAAAAGAAGAGAAAATTATCAGCTGTGACAAATCCAATACAGGCAATATCAATTTCTTCATAGAAACCGTAAAGCCTAAAGACACAGTTATGTGCTATCGCGTGCGTTGGGACGAACTGGAAGAGCGTCAGATAGTGGAGCATGTCATGTCCTGCGACGGTTCACATTGGTACGGTGGAGCAGAGACTTGGTCACAACATTGGCCAATCTCTGTGAAAGGACAGCAGTCACCCCTGCCTTTCATTACAGGTGATATCTATTCAAATCATCAAGCCTTTGGTGGCATCTTGGAGCGCTACTGGCTTTCTTCCAACGCAACAGCTATAAAAATTAATGACTCTGTTCCTTTTCATCTTGGCTGGGATGAAACCAACAGAACCTTGCGGTTTCAAGCTCGATATGACAACAGTCCCTATAGGTCAGATCCTGCTCAGTCCCATTATGTTACACTGAGTTACCGGGTCTGTGTTGGGCTCGATGTCACTTCCATACACAAGTACATGGTACGTCGATATTTCAACAAGCCAAACAAGGTGCCTTCGGAGGCTGTTTTCAGACACCCCATCTGGTCCACACGGGCTTTAGGAGAAGTCAACCAGGAAGCAGTTTTAAAATATGCGTCTGATATTCAAAAACATGACTTTAACTGCAGTCACCTTGAACTGTATGATAGATACACTAGTGACTATGGGGATTTTGAGTTTGACACCATAAAGTTCCCTAATGCCTCTGCTATGTTTCAAAAACTACGAAAAGATGGTTTCCAGGTAACCCTTTGGACGCATCCTTTTGTCAGCTATAATTCTGTCAATTTTGGTGTTGGAGTAGAAAGAGGTCTTTTTGTAAGAGCGCCTGGCGGCCAGCTCCCTGCCTTGGTTCGTTGGTGGAACGGTATCGCTGGCATTTTGGACTTTACAAACCCAGAAACTCGCGACTGGTACGCCTCTAATCTCCGTGCCCTAAAGAACAAGTACGGAGTGGCTTCTTTTAAATTTGATGCTGGGGAGACTAGCTATCTACCTCGGGAGTTTAGCACCTTTGTTCCTCTGCACGATCCCAGCACTTTTACCCGCCGCTACACTGAGATGGCAATACCATTCAGCGACCGTGCAGAACTGCGTGCAGGCTATCAGTCTCAAAACATCTCTTGCTTCTTTAGAATTATTGACCGTGGCTCCCAATGGGGATATGACCGAGGCATCAAATCTATAATCCCAACTGTACTCACTATCAGCATTCTCGGCTACCAGTTTATTCTACCAGATGTCATAGGTGGAAATGCATATTCAAACTACACAGATAGAATAAGTGGGCTTCCAGATCGTGAGCTGTACATCCGTTGGCTGGAACTCTCAGCTTTCATGCCAGCAATGCAGTTCTCACTGCCACCATGGCTCTATGACGATGAGGTGGTGAATATAGCCAAGAAGTTTACAGCTGTCCATGAATCTCTCGTAGCCCCTCGTGTTCTAGAACTTGCTGGGGAAGTGCTGTATACTGGTGATCCTATCATACGTCCTCTTTGGTGGATTGCTACAGACGACGAGGCGGCTTACAAAATTGACTCTCAGTTCCTTATTGGAAATGACCTTCTGGTAGCTCCTGTACTTGAACCAGGCAAGCAGGAAAGAGATATATACCTTCCTGCCGGTAGATGGAGAAGTTACAAAGGAGAGTATTTTGACAAAGGCCCCATACACCTAACTGATTATCCAGTGGACTTGGATGAGGTTGCTTACTTTGTGTGGTCAGGATAATTGTAATAAGGGCCTAAACAAAATACCAAAACTGTAGTAAAGCCATACTGTACTTACATTAGCCATACTGTACACTGTTTTATTAATGTGTTAGTAATTATTTAAATTGATGTAATCTGACTTTATTTCAATGTTGTATTATGCTCAGAAAGGAAAATACTAACCTATCCATACAACTGCTCATTTAAAAATAACACAGCAGTTGACCATTAATTTTAACATTGTAATTATATTTGCTAATTGCAAAAATTGAAAAGTATACTTTTGCTTAAATGTTTATGTGTTATGTTATAGACTTGCACTTGTATGTTCCCTTAGATTTTATCTCTTCAAATATAGCAGCTTATGTAATGTTGGCCCTTTGACAGTATAAAAAGTAATAAACTCTCATTGTTTTGTTGAAAAACTGCTCAGTGAGGCAAGCTTAATGAATGCGGGGTCATTTTATTTTACAAACACTGGCCCCCAGAAGGCTAGGATCCCTGAAAGATCAAACAAAGGGCTCAACAGCTCAAACTAATGCCCTAGGAAATACTACCACACGTTCTAACTAACAAAGCAAAGCAGTCATGTGCTATCCTCGGTTTCTAAGAACACAAGCAGGATGTACCTGGTGTGTAAACAGTTGCACCGGTTGTGCAGAAATGGGGTATGCAGTATATGCAGTGCATGGGGCGCCACAGGGAGGGGGCGCCATTGTGCCAAAATCATTTTTAAATCATTCAAACTTAGATTTAAAATACGTTTCAAGTAATCAAATTCTTATTTGTTAAAAATAATAATAGGTAACAAATTGTTTAGAATTTTAAATGAGTTAAAATGTAATGATTGATATCACATGATTTTAAGCCTAGTAATGCAGAAAACTGTATTTTGTACAATACATATTATTTTATGTAGGCTTTATAAAGAATTTTATAAAGAAAACGAATTAGATAGATAATAGCTGCCTTGTAAGATCTTTTGAGTTTTTTTCCTTACTTAAAAAAGAATGCGTAGTTTGTGGTTTAGTATTATTTTTTGTAATGAAAATACAATGGAGGTGCCATCGTCCTCGCACCCGAAGCAAGAATCATACAGCTGTTTCACGTTTTTAACTTTTAACATATAACTCACACGATGGACAGACTTCACACACACTCTAACCAACAAAGTAAAGGTCATGTGTTATCCTTGGTGTCCAAGAACGTAATCACGTATGTTACGGTAATAAGTAACATACGGAATATGGAATCTACGACATATACTGTATATCTATCCCTATGATTGTTCACTCGTTGGTTAAATCCAAAATCTTTTAAATATAACCACATGGTTAAACCAAAAGAAAAGTTGGGCTCGTCCGGGATTTGAACCCGGGACCTCTCGCACCCAAAGCGAGAATCATACCCCTAGACCAACGAGCCACATAGCATTTACACTTAGCCAGTAGCCATTAGAACATTGTTCTCTTTGAAATACTGAAATACTTTGTGCAGGCGTGTTTGTAACAGGTTTAGCATAGCATGCATCTGCAGATGCTTTTTCAAACAAACATGGACAAAATGTTTGGGAAACAACAAACAATACCTCAAATTTATTTTACCTGTAATGTATTTCTTAGACAAAACAGTCGCCAAAAAAGTCCACAGGTGTGGTGAACCTTAAAAACATGACGCAGGCATGAAGTCACGGCCTTCATCGCGTCAGAAATGTGAGCGCCAAAAGAACCACGTGTAGTGCAGAATGCGGGAACTTTTCCAAAATGCCACAAAATTGTGAGATCAGAGGAATTTGTTATCACAGTTCTATTTTTTGACAATGCTTTATGACTTGATTTACACACAGAGACAGAAGCACCTGCTTCTGTATCCGTGGTGACAGAAGACAGAGCCGTGACATCATGCAAGCCTGAAGCTCTGAAGGACCGAAGCCACCTATCATCATCATCATCAGGCTGTGTCAGGTCGTCACAGGGCCTGCGGTTCAATCAATGTAATGAGCAGAACTGATAACAGGTAATCCTCGCAATCACATCCGCTTTGTGTCTCGCTCGTGCCTATTATGGCATCTCTGCCAACAGTGAGCAAATTATAATGCTGTGACATTACTCCTTCCCTTTATGATCTTTGTCTTGTATTTTGACTTCAACTCTGTTAAAATTGTCTTGATTTTTTTCTCTTATTATAGACACAACAATTTGTGACACCAAAGTAGTAATATCATTTGGACAAGCAACAATAATCTTATTCTGTTTTATCAATTTTAATATGTTTTTCTGTGTTTTTTGCATTTATTAATAATTTAACCCTCTTGTTGATACCCAGTTGGGCTTCATGTCGATATATGAAGTGTAATTGCATTTTGGCCAACCTTTAAGACCTATTTTACAAGACCAAACTGGTTGAGCATAATTTAGGTGAAATTTGCATCCATATTAAATTAAATTAGATACAACATAAAACACTCAATAGATACATCATTTTAAAGTGGATTATTGAATATCTAAATAAATAGTGCAATTTCAAAATGTATTTGAAAATACGATTTTTAAAAAGAGAAATAAATAATTGGATTTAGAAATTGAATTACGAATATAGGTTTTATTTAGGCATTTAAAAGAGCTTTTTCATTTACCATTTTCCTGTCTCCACTGCATTTCCTTTTTCTATTTGCTAATAGATCAGCTTTTTGTTTAAGCCTCGGCTAAAAATTTTATAATCACACTTTTTATTGCCCATTAAAATATTAAATAATGAATTACTTTATTACTTTTCCCTTGACTCTTGCGGTCCTCCACAGTAACAGGTTGGCAAAAACTGCAAGCCTTAGGCCAAAAAAATTGAAAAGAAAAATTTCATTTACTTTGTGTCCTGAGAATAATAATGAACATTTTCTGAAGGCAAAAAAGTTACCTGCTTTCACTGTCTGTTTGTTAAGAGCATGAAGCCTTATTTTACCCTCTTCTTGCTTGTCACTTTTTTCTCTGCCATTTAATCTTTTGCTTTAAGGCCTCGCCTGTTGAAGTCTTCCGGACTCCCTTTGGACATCTCGGCTGATAGAGAGCTGATGATATGAAGCCGGATCTTCACAGGAATAACAAGGTGAGCCATTATGCCAGCTGATGATATTTCTGAAGAGGCTACAATCACGGCTAATAGCAGCACCACGTTGCGTTTCAGCACGTAAACAATTTTGTACGAATTCTTTTGAGAAATGCACATACTTCTTTACAAGTACTGAGGCTGTAATTTTACAGTAGACTAATATTCAGAATGCAATCAATGTCTTTTGTATAACACCAGCAACTGCACACGGCCATGTGAACTTATAGTAGAGCAGACCACCTTTTAAACTGCTCTTTAAGCTATATTTTTGCATAAATGTTTGCATTCAAGGTTCTCATAGATAGACAGATAGATTATTATTATTATTTTGCATATTGATCACAATTTGTATAATTGCAGTTTTACTACAATACAATAATTAAAGTATGGTTAGCATAGCAAAACCATGGTTAATTTATGGTTATGGTAAAGGTAAAAAAAACCCAGGTAAAAACAGAGATTTTTTTTATTGGTAAAGGTTTTTTTTCCTCAGAATGGCCCAAACTGTTGATTTGGCCACTCCTAATGTTCCTGCTATCTCTCTGGTGGATTTCTTTTGTTTTTGAAGTCGAACAATTGTCGGTTTTACTTGCATGCAGAGCTTTTTTTATGACTGCATGATGTGGTTTCAGAGCAACAGCTTCCAAATACAAATGTCGCACTTAGAATCAACTCCAGACCTTTTACCTGCTTACCTGATGTAGAAAATAATGAAGGAATACACACAACTGTCCATGAAACAGCTTTTGAGTCAACTGTCCAATTATTTATAGTCCCTTGAAAAAGGGGGAGGTACATATTAAAGAGCTGTAATTCCTTAACCTTTCCTATATATATCTTTAACTTTGAATATGTTTTGGTCAACAGCTAATATAATAAAAACTGTCAATGTCCAAATATGGACCTGACTGTAAATTTTTAATATTTTTTATTTTTATGACAATTGTATTTTCTTTTAAGGTTTGTCCCATTTACTTAAATTGCAGTTGTAATTTACCTTTTTTATGTAAGGGGGTTTGAGTGAGTATTATTTATGTGGTAATCCCTTTTTTTTCTTTTTTCCCTAGTCGTAGACATGCTGTTCCTGTCCTTCAGAACCTTAGATCACAAATCGAGGAGCTGTTGGAGGACTCTCGTGGTTTGGAGAATGTGTCAGCGCAGATTCACGAGATTGTTTCTAGCACACAGGAAGCAGCACAGAGGACCAACGTAATAACAATCTTAAAGGACACTTTCATGTGCCTAATTTGCAGAGGTACACACACATACACACAAAACTGCATCTTGAAATGTCCTAACCGAAACAAAATAAACTAGAAGCATGGATATCACTCAGCTGAAATCATGTTCAGTCTAATCACTGATACACTAAGTTGCAAGCATGTGGCCTCTATAGAATTGGGTCTTGCAGTAACTGCCAAAATTTTTCTCATGTTCAGCCATGATATCAGCTGTAATTGATGTCATTTTACTTTACTTAATGTTTTAAAAACATCATGTATGTTTGGCACCAGCTGCAGTTAATGTTGACTTTTTATATTTTCTTCATTTCCCCCCCAGCTATCATGGAAGAACCTGTGTTCTCCTCATGTTTCAGGAGTGTGGTAGGATGCAAGGTCTGTCTCAACCAATGGATGGAGAACTCAAGGCAGTGCCCTAAATGCAGATCAGAGGAATTTGTTATTTGTAAGTTGCAGGCCTATCTAGTGTTCTGGAAGTCACTAAGAGTTTTGTGTAATTGTTTATTTGCAGTTCCTGCCATACAGTAATATCTCATGTTCTACCTAATGTTCTTGAAGTCACCTTTTTTGTGAGTTTTGTTTTTCACTAAATACATCTCCTCAAGTTCTAAAACTGCATTTTTGTTTAGGATATAATATTTTGTTGAGGATGTAATAAAAATAACATTTTGTTGAGAATATAATAAAAATGTTATTACATTTTCCATTATACCTTTTGACCTACACATCTGCGTGCAGACATCCAATTTTGTAAATCCATAAAATGTTTTTCTTTCTTTTTTTCATGTTTGTCATTTAAACTGATGTAAACAGTAGGAAAGAGCAGACTGAAAAGATTCCTTATCCTGTTGCTCCCTCTAGTGGACAACATTAAGTATTACGGCCTTCATTGCTCAGATAACGCAAGTCAATGGGACTTTTTTTTAGGAAACCAAGTCCGACCAGTTAGAGTTTGGTGAAACATTAAAGCTCTAGGCGGAGCCAATTATTATGATAATAGTTAATAATAATAATGTTCATATATATGTTGGCTTTTACAAATAAATTTCTGTCATTATTTTTAAAAGTAATGTAAATTATTTTTGCAACAGCTGTAGGTTTTTGGATTGACCTGGATGACTGACTCCTGGCATGACTGAAATTTTGTCCCGGCATTAAATAATTTGTGAATATTAGTAAATATTTGTGGCTTGAAACAGCTGGAAAATTGAAAGTGTACTGCAGTTCTGCACTGGAGAAACTTGACTGTAATCAGCGTCTGCTTGCGAATCGCTCTTGCGCAAATCGAACACAATTTGTGCTCAGGCCATGCATCTCCAACTAATCACACACAGTCTTTTGAACTAAATAAAAGACTAGAGCGGGAAATGTTACGGATACATTATTACACTATTCGTATTCAGCCCATTGTTGCTTTTTATTTGCACTTCACTTTTATCCAAACAAACAGAACTTTTTGCACTGCATTTTTCAATGGGACATAGGCGGTATTCATACAATGCTACATAACCTAGAAACGATGTGTCAGCATACTGTATGCTATAGCTCACATTAAAGGATTTGCTTGCAAGTCGCAGCAGTTGTGCCCAGCCACATATTTCTGCTTCAAATGTTATGCGAAGGTAACAGTGAGTGGTGGTTTCAGACAATTTGTTATTGAAGGTAAATATTCTGCGCCGCACTCGTACTGACTTTTATTCTGCCTGACAGAATTAAAACCCGTCATACTTCAGACAGGAAGTAGACGCATTTCCGCACATGCGCAGTACAAATCGTGTTTCCAGTACGGATCGAGTAGTGACACCCCCCCCCCCCCGAAATTTGTGGGACCACCGTCAGAAGGCCACCGTGAAGGGGAATTAGCTCAAATGGTAGAGCGCTCGCTTAGCATGCGAGAGGTAGCGGGATCGATGCCCGCATTCTCCAGCTTTTGAAGCTTTGACTCAAACACACAGACATCACAGCACGCTTGCTTGCTTTCATAGATGTATGTTCATAGATGCCTCATTATTAAATATCGCTCTCTATGGGCATCTATACGTAAGTTCATAGTCATATCATATGCATGCGTTAATATCAAATATTGTGTGCTGTTGTGCAGAACCAAACTAATACATAATACATAACATACTACATACTACAACATAATACAACAGGACGCAGCTGTTAGCTAACGACTGACCAAGGTTATTATAGTTTTGCTTTTTTAAATTAGTTTTTATTTTAATATCGTTTTCAATTTTGCTTTAAATTTAAGTTTAGTTTTAGTTAGTTTCATGAATGGTTTTGTTAGTTTTAGTTTAGTTTTTCTTTTGCAAACACATTTCAATTTAGTTTTTATTTTATTTAGTTTCAGTTATACTTTTAGTAATTATAGTTTAGCAGCTAACAAAACACTTCCAGTGTCGACCAAAGAAAGCAAAGCAAGACATTTATTTTCAGCAAAATGTAATGTTTGCACAGTTTACAGTTAACTCTTGATAAAAATAACAAGGGTTCGAGATGCAAAAAGAACCAAACAAATGCACCTTAAATTTACATAATACATGATGAACATGCATATGAACAAACATACATATTAAAGATTAAATCTTTTTGAGTTTGTGTGTATGTGTTGAATATTAATTTAGCAAAAACAGACTAATACAATCTTAAAGGTTTCAAATGTGCATGTGTGTAGTGTTAATATTACTTGCACTAACAGACTAGAACACAATCTTCAAGTGTGTGCGTAGTGTTCAATTTTACTTTAAACAAACAGACCAGAATAAAATGTCCAAAATTACCAAATGTGTATTTTGCATTGGATATAATTGTGGTCTGTGAGGCTCACATGCATAAAGCGCCATCTACAGGTAAATGTATTATACAGCCTGTTTGGTTTTAAACTAAACCGCGTCAGACTTTCCGCCACGGGATGAGAGCTTATTAATTACGAAAACGAATACTTATTTTTGATAATAATTATTTTATTTCAGTTAGTTTTTGAATAACTGTTGCTAGTTTCGTTTAGTTTTTCATTTATTATGAATTTTACATTTTATTTCAGTTAACGAAAATGTTTTTTAACTGATAGTTTTAGTGTTTCGGTTTCAGTTTTCGTTTACGAAAATAACCTTGCGACTGACACAGTTTACAACATATTATGCTTTATACATATACAAACGCAAACAAACACACACACGGTTTCACATTATTTAGGGTATTCAAATATACAAACAGGGACAATTTTGTGGCATTTTGGAAAAATTCCCGCATTCTGCACTACACGTGGTTCTTTTGGCGCTCACATTTCTGACGCGATGTAGGCCGTGACGTCATGCCTGCGCAGCCCATCTATGTGAGTTTTTAAGGTTCACCACACCTGTGGACTTTTAGAAATACGAAAATAAGAATAAGAAATACATTACAGGTAAAATACATTTTTATATTGTTTGTTGTTTCCCAAACATTTTGTCCATGTTTGTTTGAAAAAGCATCTGCTAAACCTGTTACAAACACGGGTTAGTAACACTTTCACTATGGGGGGTTGTTATGTCTGGCAACTGTTTAACAACCTGGATGATGAATGTTAACTGAGAAAGATTTGCACCAGCTTAATTTTGAAATGTTCAAGTCTGATTTAATCAAGCATTTAATGGCAGTATGAGACATCTGGTATTTAAAGTGAATTGTACTCTTACTGATGCTGTTTGTGTTTGCAGTCTAAATTATTGAATACGCTTATGAATACGACCCTGCTGAAGACGAAACAAAAATACAGATGGTTTCCATTACATATACGATTATGAACAGTCAGCTGTTTTAAACAGTATAGTGATTTAAACAATATTTTTGTAGTGAATTGATCAGAACTTCAAACCTACAAACTTCTCAAAGGTGTAATTAAATAAAGACACCAGCAGATGTCGCTTCTGTCACATTGACACATAGATTTCATAGTAACATCCGGTTGCTCAGCCTTCTTAAGTGGTTGTTTGTCCACTGCAGTTTATGGATTACAGTAATTGCTGACGTTTGTTGGTGTTGATCATTTTAGGTTTTGTGTTGTCAGACCCAGTTGTTTTGTGAGATGTCATATCTGAGGAGGTTTGAAGAGTCTAATCCCCTTTGAGAAGGGGAAGATTGAACGATAGTTTTTTTGTTTTCAATTGCAATTGTTAGTTTTCTTGTAAAACTAAAAGTTATCTTGGTAATATTTAATATTTCACCCTGTAAAGAAAGTCATAACATTCAAACACAACCCCTGTATTTCATACACATCCCTGATAAAACATCAAGGATTTTCTGTCCCCTGTCCTGCGCTTTTCCAAAGCTCTGTTCTTGCCAGAGAACAAAGAAAAAGCTGACCAATCTCATCTAGCTTTACAAAGCGGAAACAAAGGAACACAAAACAAGAGATTTGACCAGCCCTAACACCCCGGCAAATATTTCAGCTTGTCTGTGCCAAGTGTACAGTTCACTGTCCGGTCACATGAATCTGTCAGTTTAACACACCTAAAGCAGCAATCAGCACCCGCTCCTGTGTGGATGCCACAGCCCGAGGCCCCAAACATTGCCTGGCTCATTATTCCCGTAGGAAGGTCACGGCCCGGCCCATCAGACCGGAACTTGCCCACTAATTAAGCATGCTGTCTTGGCACTGTACGTGTCATGCCTGTAGGACTTTTTATTGGGATTAAGGCGGCTCGTGTTGATTTCTCGTAAATGGCCGATGGTGTAGATTTAGACCCTGCCCACTTTCTCCGCCTCAAACCTCTTGAACTCCTGATGGAAGTTTAAACATCGCTATCCTGTCAGTGTTGCATTGATGATGCTCTGCACAATAAGGTGGAAGAGATGCTTCTCTTGTTGGAGTGTCTGGTGTGATGCACCTCCCCTGGTATCTGAAAATGTATCCTATTATTGATTCTTTCTCTCCGCAGCTGTGTGCAGGAGAGACAAGCCAGTGAAACAGGCCCATAGGCTTAGCCTAGTTAGTACAGTACAGGCTACAGAGTTTTTACATTTGTGCATTTTGACCAAAAATATTGATTTCAGTTTTGGGCAGTTACAGGGATATTATTTCCAAAAATATTTTACATGCATGTGTCCAGACTGTTACTCATTGCCTAGATTAAATGATATCATACTGGTTGCTAAAGTAAAGAATTAAAGCCTAACGTACAAAATGTCATTGTAAGGGTCAACATCGTACATCTAGCTTAGTGTTTGCCTTAGAGTTTACAAAAATCCTTTTAAAGCCAGCAACCCACAAAACCCACCCTGAATTTCATCTGTCAATGCTGGCCTGTTGAGCTGTGCATTCCTCCTCAATGATGTGACCTCAAATGAAGACAGATCCTGGGCTTCCGAACCCTACTTCAGATAGATCCTTAAATCTACATGTCCTGGGCTTACAAAACATCCTACAATACAACCTACATCATGGTTAAATGGTCAAATTTCTGAGATGTTCAGTTTGAAAGTTTGCTGTGAAGCTTTGATATGATGTGCTACTTAAGGGATCAATAAACCAATATTCTGCGGAAATATATAAACTGAAAAACATGACTAGACGATCTAAAACAAAATCTTAGACATGACTTTCCATTTTTTGTTTTTAATACTGGGCAAAAACACTGAGAAAATGTAATTGTGGTGTTTGACAAGTTTATTAAAAATGTCCAGAGTAGAGCAATGCTTTCTGCATGATGTAATGTGTCATGTGATGCCTAGATGGCACTCTTCCTCTAGATTGTCCATTAATTGTCCTATCTTTGTTTTTTCTTTTTTCATTTAGGTCAAGTCAATACTGTACAAAGGTCAGCACATGCAGAACCCCAGACATGACCTCTTTTCATGAAAGCCAGACTGGTAGGTTTGGCTCCTGGTGTCTCTTACATATCTCTTCTCTAATTGTCTTTAACAACAATGTCTTTTAGCAAGCTTTTGTCAGGAAAACCATCATGTAATTTGTTTTCAATGTTTTTGAAAAGTCTCCCTCGAGATGTTACCCAATGATATCTATTTCTAGCAAGGTTAGGGCGAGAGGCTGTCTTACTCCTGCCCTTGTGTTCTCATGGTTTTATATTCCCATTCCTCTCATTATGTAAACAGTGATCATGTTGCATCAACTTCCCAATGTACTGTATATAGACAGATAAAGAATGTTTCCTTCATGGGTAAAAATGGTTGTCTAACGGCTGTCTAAAATATTTGGTCTACAAAATAAATAGCGTTTGCATCCCCATAATACTTTATCCATCTCAATATTCTTTTATATATTTTTCTTGTGGAACCGACTGCTAACATCTTTACGGTCTTAATGGGTCCTTTTTCACTCTTAGCATGAAGTCAGGTGCAGTTCAAGAAGCTCCAAGAAACCAGTTGTTGACCAAAGCAGCTGCGTCTGCCTCCCACACTCATCTCTGACAGCAGCGTGACTTTGCACGGATTAGCCGGAACAGTCTTTCCCACAGCTCGCACACCGCGTGTAGCCCGGACCATATGTCCCGCTCAAAGTCATTCATCACACTTTGTGCTTTAAGTCGTTTCATCTTTTTGTTTGGAAGGAATTCAAAAAGAAAATTGGTCGCTTTCCTTTAATTTATTTGTTTTTTGGCAGCCATGTTGAAAAAGTTGAGTCGTGCGAAACAGATCCATTGGAAAATGGGAATAAGTTTTGGATTTGGGGGATGGGTGCGCAGAAGACGAGGGCAGAAGGCTGAAGTCATCACAGGATGTTCGGTCCATAAATTATCATTAATCTGTATCTGCTGCTGACTCCGCCCCTAATGTCTTTCTCTCTCATCTCAGTTCTGGGTGTATGCCTTGCAAAACAGATTTATTTATGTGTCTG
This sequence comes from Beaufortia kweichowensis, assembly GCA_019155185.1. Taxonomy (NCBI): domain Eukaryota; kingdom Metazoa; phylum Chordata; class Actinopteri; order Cypriniformes; family Gastromyzontidae; genus Beaufortia; species Beaufortia kweichowensis. The sequence continues at coordinate 2,964,993 of CM032795.1, read as the reverse complement.
GGGTTTTATTCTATATTTTTCAGATGCATTTTTCATTCCTAAATGAAATAATGATGTGCAACAAGTTTCAAATATTAAAACAAATATAGCATTGTCGCTGTGCCGAAGCCTCTTTTTACCAAGTTTAAATTAAGTCAATAAGGATTTTTTTTTGCTAGGCACTTAATTACTGTGACAGAAAAAAACACAAAAACTTGCATGTCTTTTTTAGAGCAGGATTTAGCATTAATACTAAAAGCCTTTCTGGGAATCTGAGAGTTTGCTGTGCTTTTAGGATTTAACATTTTCTCCAGGATTGTGTCGACTGCACAGACATGTCTGTGAATAACTGATCCACTCATGAAACACGTTCTGTCCCTTCAGGTGGGTCTCGTCAGACAGCAGTCAATCAGTCTGAAGTGTTCTTGAGGAAGCCCGGAGAAATACCTGAGAGACAAAAACACATTAATGCACACATTAATGTGTTTTTTACCAACCTGATCTTACAGGAATTTGTATGTTTTTTACGAGGTGGTTAATTTGTATGAATTTGTATGATCATACAAAAACATACACTTATTAGAAAAAACAATGATTAAGGCCCACCCCTAACCCCGCCCATAACCCTTACGTGAATAGAGAGAATACAAATCCCACTTAAATGTACAAATGTATGTATGAATTTGTACAAATTAGCCACCACGTAAAATATGTACAAATTTGTACAGATTGTGCTGTTTTTTTACATAATGACGTTATTAAAGTTATTCTATATTTTAGTTTTAATGAAATTAATAGTTAAATATCCTGTATCATGTTATTTATTGTTTTACAATTATGTTTATTTATTTAACAGACGTTTTTACCAAAGCGACTTAAAGTGATTTACTTGAGTTATTGCTAATAATCTCTCAGTTCAAAACAGGGCCAAATATGTTAATGCATTCACTTTACAACTGAATAAAGTCTACAAAGTGAATAAGGTTTGTTATTACTGGACACATTTTACAACATAAACATCCACCTGCGCTTATTAAAGAAAGGTTTTGTTTCTTTTTTGAGTTGTTTTGCTGTTTGAGGACTTGATTTTATAGCTTTGCTGCTGTCAGGATGTGGAGAAAAGCCTTTACAAGATGTTCTCCATAGTGCTGTTGTGGAGAATACAAATTCAGTTCTTTTGATTTCCTTTTAGTTTTAGTTGCCACGAAGAAGAGAACATCACCCTTACAGAAAGTAAAGTAACAGAAAACATTGTGAAAGAATCATATTTAAAAATTATATTCAGTTATTTTATACCAGTTCCACAGTTTTGGGTTCTTGCAAGAAATTACCGCTCTAAAATCCTTGAGTTTGTTTCCAGGATTGCATTATATTTAAATTTCAGTTCTATTTTTTGACAATGCTTTATGACTTGATTTACACACAGAGACAGAAGCACCTGCTTCTGTATCCGTGGTGACAGAAGACAGAGCCGTGACATCATGCAAGCCTGAAGCTCTGAAGGACCGAAGCCACCCATCATCATCATCATCAGGCTGTGTCAGGTCGTCACAGGGCCTGCGGTTCAATCAATGTAATGAGCAGAACTGATAACAGGTAATCCTCGCAATCACATCCGCTTTGTGTCTCGCTCGTGCCTATTATGGCATCTCTGCCAACAGTGAGCAAATTATAATGCTGTGACATTACTCCTTCCCTTTATGATCTTTGTCTTGTATTTTGACTTCAACTCTGTTAAAATTGTCTTGATTTTTTTCTCTTATTATAGACACAACAATTTGTGACACCAAAGTAGTAATATCATTTGGACAAGCAACAATAATCTTATTCTGTTTTATCAATTTTAATATGTTTTTCTGTGTTTTTTTGCATTTATTAATAATTTAACCCTCTTGTTGATACCCAGTTGGGCTTCATGTCGATATATGAAGTGTAATTGCATTTTGGCCAACCTTTAAGACCTATTTTACAAGACCAAACTGGTTGAGCATAATTTAGGTGAAATTTGCATCCATATTAAATTAAATTAGATACAACATAAAACACTCAATAGATACATCATTTTAAAGTGGATTATTGAATATCTAAATAAATAGTGCAATTTCAAAATGTATTTGAAAATACGATTTTTAAAAAGAGAAATAAATAATTGGATTTAGAAATTGAATTACGAATATAGGTTTTATTTAGTCATTTAAAAGAGCTTTTTCATTTACCATTTTCCTGTCTCCACTGCATTTCCTTTTTCTATTTGCTAATAGATCAGCTTTTTGTTTAAGCCTCGGCTAAAAATTTTATAATCACACTTTTTATTGCCCATTAAAATATTAAATAATGAATTACTTTATTACTTTTCCCTTGACTCTTGCGGTCCTCCATAGTAACAGGTTGGCAAAAACTGCAAGCCTTAGGCCAAAAAAATTGAAAAGAAAAATTTCATTTACTTTGTGTCCTGAGAATAATAATGAACATTTTCTGAAGGCAAAAAAGTTACCTGCTTTCACTGTCTGTTTGTTAAGAGCATGAAGCCTTATTTTACCCTCTTCTTGCTTGTCACTTTTTTCTCTGCCATTTAATCTTTTGCTTTAAGGCCTCGCCTGTTGAAGTCTTCCAGACTCCCTTTGGACATCTCGGCTGATAGAGAGCTGATGATATGAAGCCGGATCTTCACAGGAATAACAAGGTGAGCCATTATGCCAGCTGATGATATTTCTGAAGAGGCTACAATCACGGCTAATAGCAGCACCACGTTGCGTTTCAGCACGTAAACAATTTTGACAAATTACAGCTTAAACGCAGCGAGACACAATCAGCATCTCTTTGCACACGCCGTCTCTTTAGGTGGCCATTGTACTGATCTACGGTCAGAGAACAAAAGATCATCACCTTCTGTAATTCACTAGATGGATCTCTTACAAGCCCTAATAGTGTGTATTCCGGAGTAGGAGATTTGTCCTCCCTTGACTGATCTAGGATCTGTTTGTCATTCTTTATCTATCATCTTGTTGTTTATTTCAGCCTCGCCGTCGTTGCTTTGTTGAAGCGGGAATGATGTAAAGCCCACCTCTGCCCTCAGATAATAACACGTCACTATGATAGAAGGTTTGGTTAAATAATAGGCGAGATGTTATTACGTGCTCGATCATCAGAGGGGATTTTGTATACCTGTCAGGATAAAATAATTGGATTGTTTTGAAAGACAATGTTTCCCTGTGCAGGTGTCGTTCTGTGCCGAGCTGTCTCACACACGGGCCGTTTTGACTCCCCGTCCGGTCTTTGATTCTCTTTCTTCCATTTTCCACTCCAGCAGGACTCGGTAGAAGAGCACTTTGAAATCAAAGGGAAGGAGAGCGAGAGCTTTTCAGCAATCATTCTGGCACTTTGAGCAGACTGACTCACATTCTGGCGTTTGTACATGTACAGCGGCTGTTAGCTTCATCTAAAGAACATCTGCCTTTGTCTTTCTTCTCCTGAAAAAAGAAGAATCTTCACTACACGTGGCTTTGACAAGCACATATGGCTCGCCATGTGGTTTTAGAGATAGATGCAATCTTGTGTTTCTAAGATGGTTTTGTCTGAGCACATACAGTAGTGGCCAAAAGCAACGTTCAGCTTTGGAAAATCGATGTCTTGGCCCGTTATATATTTAATATATTACTAAAGATAAAACGTTTAAAATGTTGTATGCATGTTGTGTTTTTGTGCTTGAAGTGTAAACCAAAACTCATCTTTGAGAAGAATGTGAGGATTGACAAAAAATGACACGCAACAGATGCACAAAGCTTAGATTCAAGGCCCAGGAGAAAAACAAGACAGGATCAGGAACATATTACTTACTGATAAAACTGTAGTCAATGTATGGTTTATTTCCTGTGAGATGTTCATGTTATTTCTTTGCTGCATTACATTAATATAAAACTCATATTTCCAGATAAACTGTAGCGTTCTCTTTCTTCCCCAATTAATAAATTGACTTATTTCCCTAAATGTAATAAATACTATACCAAAGTTTGGTGTTTTTTTACATTCTGTACCATTCTCCTCATACTTTCATGTTTTAATCCAACCGGATAGTGCATTGAAAGCAAATATTGCACAAATTTGAAATCTGGACATCACTTTTGGCCACTACTGTACATGAGTGAGTTTATAATGCTCTCGAGATTAGATTAAGAAAGCAAATAATGTGTTGAAATATTCAATATAAAGTAGTTTTCAGATTGCTGTTTTTGTGTGATAAGAAATGCTGTTTCTTGATGGCTCAGTAGGGACCAATGTGTCCCAAAGTGAAACTTTTTTAGCCAAAATATTTAGTTGATGTTTTAGTTTTATGTTTGTTGTTTTCTGTGCATTTTGCTCTGTCTTTTCATTAGCTTGGGCTAATTGTTCAATTTGTTTCGTTTAGTCCATGAAGAACTTAATGGTGTCCCTCCCGGCTTGATTTCAGTCATTTGCTTGGCGATTGATGCAGGACAAGTTGAATTGCTGTGGAGTGGCTTTCACAATCTCTGTAATTGAAGTAATTATTGGTTCCATCTGCTCAATGTGGAACAATGCTCTGTAAACATTGTCACAGGCAAAATGATGACAGACAAGCATGAGATCAAGTGCCTGTGACTAGTGTTTTTCAAGCTGTCTGAAGCATATGGAAAAAACATAATTGCCACATGGTTTGCAATTCTGATTTATGCCTCCTTGCATTTACCTACATCGCAGCTTTTGTTAGTGACGATTAGATGGGCAATTTTGATGCTTGCGACGTGATAAAAGCACGCTCACTTACCCCAGCTCTTGAAGTTTGACTGAGAAGAAAAATGTGCATATGAAAAACGCTTTCCTGCCATCTTTTCAATAGACTAAACCAGTTTCAAATTATCTGCAATTTGCCTAATTTGATTTGCTTTCTTGTCCAAATTCAGAAGAAATTTCGGCTTTTGTGTAAGAGTTTTCTAAAGGGATAAATACATGAAATAAAACTTCTATAATGTAGTTTCAAAATGATTTCTTTTAGCATCACTTTGCAAAATTTTACTTTTGTTTGAATCTGATAAACTAATTAAAACCTGCTTGAGTTTTTTTTTGCCATAAGCTTTTTGCTTAGAGGCATTTTGCAAATAAACAAGCCACTGTTAACCACCTTATTTTCCGGTCTCTGCAAGCTGCAAATCCGAACAACAAAGTTATTTTCCAATGGCTTTGACCTTATCTGACGGCAGAAATGAGTTGTACTGCTTAATGAGAGCAGTTTGTAGGACTTACCGAGGTGATTTAAAGTAAATGCGTTTCATATTGCTGTGTACAGAGCCATATTTGGCGTGTGGCTTTCTCCGAGTCTCTCGTCTCTTTTGCATCTGGATTCCATCAGATTAATGTTACGGCTTGTTAAAGTCACACACTGCCTTCGCCAGATTGCAGACTTGTGTTCGAAGAAGAAACTAGGACAAAGACCTTTATTATTTCTGAAAGCCTGATATTATGAAAGAGGGTGAAATTTGAGGTTGTGGCATGATCCTCATACTTGTTCTTCTGTGGGCAGAGGACGCTTATCTGACGCAGAGACACTTCGTTTATGCCTTCGGTAAATTGAAAAGCACAATGGTCTGCATTGATGTCGAAGGGAAACGCGACAGATAAGCACAGACGATCATCTTTGTGATTTTTTTTCATTTGATCATGACAAATTTGTGACTGGTTCACTAGAAACGTGTTTTTTGAAAGCCTAGCTGCGATCTAGAGAGTGAAAGAGATGTTTGATAGCGTACTGTTTTAACAGACTAAAATAATAAATTGCCTTGATATGCTAACAAGCCCAATATTAACCCTCAGTTAATTTGTTTTAAAACATGTCTGTTAGTTAATGCATGACGAATCAACCCAAATCAGAGAACGCAATAATTTCAAGACTTCAGTTTTTATATACCATTATAGCGAAAAAACAGGAAGACTTTCCTAAGCACTGCAATATAGATGTAATTTCCCGTGATAAGATGCAGAGCGTGTTGGGCACCGGCCATCTCTAAGAACCGCTGGCAGGAAACCCAGCCCCTCTTGTCAGGAAGTGAACAGCGCTCGTGAGGTTTGATATTGACCTGGGAACGTTTCTGTTTGCTGTAGTAGATGGACCCGAGCTCGTCCTCGGCACATGCATCACTGTAATTACTGGGCCGGGCAGGGCCGGTTATTAGTTTAGGGAATGTCAGGGGCGTACATCAAACCCAATTTGCTCTCTGGCTTGAGAGGTCACCCATCTCTCTCTCTCTCTCTCTCTCTCTCTCTCTCTCTCTCTCTCACAGAGCACAGCACAGAGCTGTTTTTCTTTCTCTCTTTCTTTTTGTTTCTCTCTGCCTGGTCTCTCCATTGTAATAATGTTTCTTTTGCTGTAATGGTTTGCTTTTGCTTTTTTATTTTGAGTACCTGACGTTGAATCTGGATGTAGATCCAATTTTATATCTTCTTCTGAATTTTTATTTATTTATCCTTTAGCATTTTAGGCAACACTTTGGAATAAGGTTGTGTACAGTAGCATTAGTTAATAGCTAAAAATAATAGATATTAACAACACTGTAAAATTATTGGCTGCCTTATTTCAACTCATTTAAAGTCATCAAACTCTAAGTGATGTATTGAAATGATTTGAAATTAGTCATATTTGACTGTATAGTTATGAAATGACTTGTAAGACTAAGTGGATTGGACTTAAAATTTTACGGCAACAAAGACTTTTTTTAACAGTGAAGATGCGCCAGTTCCATTGCTATAAATATGTTATTTAGTGATTTAATATTAAGCGATTTTAGAGATATCAGTCGTCCCTTCATTGTGAATAGATTTGTGCTCTTGCTATGATTAAAATGGCTGTCCGGATGCTCGCCAAGTGCACCGAGTTTTTAGACTTTGTTAATAGTTAACATTAAATGATGATAAACAATATTTTTACAGCAATTAATTAATATTTATTAATGGGATACAATTGTATGCTTAACAATAACCAAAATTATTACAAAAAGTTAAAAAAACTATTTATTTATTGCTATACGTTTTGCATTTATTTCAAGTTACTAATAGTAAAACCCTGCACAACCTGCTGTGATTAGTGTAAAACAGAATTTGCACTCCATGCCTAGCAGTTCATCTAAGTTTAGTTTGGACGTGTTTTCAGGTTTGTCTGTGTATTCCTCTGCTTTAATGTTTGTGGTGCGTTTCCACTGATGATAAGAAACCTCAGAGAAAGCAATAACTTTTCACATTTTGCATTTGGCTGATGCTTTTATTCAAAGATATCCATTTGATCATTGTGTGTTTCCTAGGAATCGAACCCGTAACCTTTTAACACAATGCTGTGACAGGTGAACTTCACTAGCACGTCAGAACCAATAGACATGAATAAAACCCCAGCCGTCCAATTTTAATTTCACAAGGCCTTTAATCTCGTAATTCTTTGTGATGTTTCACTTGACCAGTACGAGACCCTAAAACCGAATCACCTCTGCTTCGCACACGCTTTCCTTTGAAGCCTCGCCTGTTTGATTGAACTTTGTTTCATGCAAATCCAGCGCTACAGTGATGCCAGGTGGTCTCAGAGGCAGCCAGCGGGGCCGACATCCCTCTGACGGCTGATTGAAAGTTTGATGGTTGCCTGGTGCCCGCAGAGGGTAGACGGGGGGCCGGGAGAAGGGCTCTCTCTCCGGTCATGAGCGTTTCTGCATGGATCACCAGATGGTAGACTTGGCACTGCCACAAGGGTGCAGAGGAATGGTGGGCCTTCATTTTAAAATGCTCTCCAAAGGGCCCCTAGAGATGGTACCTGGCAATTATTTGTTGTTTTACGAGGTTGATTGACAAGTCTTTGACGAGCTTCCCTTCCCTCCAGACAGAACACTGAGGTCTTTCACCTTGAGCCGCAGCATGCAAGCTGCGTGTTTACCGGCGTGAACGGACTGTTTGTGTGGCTGGCGTGTAAATATTCTTGGTATGCCGATGGCTGGCCGTGAGTCTCGCTAGAAGTTGTTTGCTATGAATTCTGACCTTTTGCACGTGGAGAGCTTGCAGACAGCAACTGGCCTCCACCGGGGAGCGAGCGCTATGAGATTTATGCGCGTTTTTACAGGTTGTTTTTCTTACATTCCTGCTGGCACCAACTCCTGCTTTGCAAGTATAACTAGAAGGCTGCATTCAGAGAATATTGATTCGAAGCCAAAATGACCAAAACAAGCCTCGTAGGTCTTTGTAAGACATGAGCACCAGGCCCTGATATTACTTCTAACATGTCTTTAGTGTTTTGTGCCTTGTGTTTTACATTTTTCATTATATTCTTTAGTAATCACATTTGTATCTGACACTTAGATATACTAGAATACAATACAATTACAGTTCCAGCAATATTTCAGTTTTCATTGTGAGTCTGCCAGCGTTCCATAGGGGTCCATATTCATTGCCGTGTTATTGTCAATACAATACCAGAGACTGGTGTTCGCTGCCTCAGCTGGATTTCTGGCTTGCCGGCTTTCCGCAAAGAATGTACATGCTCCAGGCATCATCCATGCATATTGCACTACGAATATTTTCCTTATTATTTTGCTGTAGATCTCAAAAACAACACGTTGGTGAGGAAGTGTAAGAATGAGAACTGTCGGAAGCAGAACTGTCTGTCTAGAGTATAATATGTGTATTATCATCATCCAACACAACATGATGTGAAATCATTAGACACATCTGCTGGAGGAGATACATCACAAGCATTTTCCAGGTGTTGTTTTTCTCCTTCCCCTTTTTGTTGTTTTCATCAAAGCTACAGTGGAACTCTAGATAGAACAAGACTATTCCAGGCTGTGCTATTTATTATTCATATGTACAGTCATGGTGATAATTTTACAGCTTGCAGAATCTGTATGTATTATTGTAGATGTATTTTTTGTCTATTTAATTATTAACATTGCACATGTATATGCATATGTATAATATTGCATATTTAATATATCAAAATTGTATTCCAAATAAAATGGGAATCCTTTAGTCCTAATGATGGTAGAAAATATAGAAATATACATCATACATGATATTAAAGCAATAGCTCACCTAAAAGGAAAATTCTCTCAATTTACTAACCCTCATGCCATACCGGTTGTATGTGACTTAGATATTTCATGTCATCTAAAGTCAAACAATATGTGTGTTTGAGAAAACGTTTAACAATTTAAGCAATTTAAGCAAAAATGAAACCAAAACAAACCCATAAGAGAGTTCATAACAATGTTGATAACAAATCTCACTGGTTTTGTGCGTCTTGTGACCAAATATCATATGATCCAAATATCATATATTGGAGCTGGATGACATAGGGGTGAGTAAATTATGAGAGAATATTAATTTTCAGGAGAACTATTCTTTTAACATATATTGCTGAACTGCTCGATTATGCTCAACGGTTACGGCCCTCAATAGATGTTTTATCGACACTTCCTATTTTAAGCAGCAGCTCTGTATTCAAACATCCTTCTCATCCTTTGAAGTCTTTTTCTATTGTGAAGGTAAAACAGCTTTCATCTTTAGACAGTATCGCAGTAATTGGACTGTCTGAAAGTGAGGTTCTAAGATCCTACAACATGAAAGTACCAGAAAGATAGAAAAAAGCGAATCCATAGGTGACTGTAAATGAAAGGCTCTGTGGGCCCGTCTTCTGCTGACTTGGTCAAACGTAGTCAAGCATCTCTAGATCTGTGCTGTGGCAAGACAAATAGCTCGAACCTTCAGCAAGTGGTAAGTCCATTAGTTCAGAGTCTCTGGAGTAATATTTTTCTTTTGGCAGGGAGTTATCAGCAGTTTGGCCCACATCTGTCTTTGTCAGTGGTCGATGGTTAGTTTATTGGGGAGTGTCTGAATTGTGAAGATTATCTCCATTTTTGTTTTAATTATAGAGAATATAAGACTGTAATTGATTTGTTTTAATGACGTTTAATAAAGAGTTCTTAAAAATGTAACACAATGTTTGATTCGGTTGTGTTTCTATAACTTAACTATGCAGATTCATTCATATTTTGGCAATATACTGCACAGATTCATTCATATTTTGGTAATACTGTGCAGATTCATTCATATTTTGGCAATATACTATGCATATTCAGTAATACTTTGGTTATACTGTGCAGATTCAGTCATGTTTTGGTAATATTTTGTTCAGATTCAGTAATATTTTGGTTATACTATGCAGATTTAGTAATATTTTGGTAATATACTGTGCAGATTCAGTCATGTTTTGGTAATATATTGCTTAGATTTAGTTGTATTTTGGTAATATGCTATGCATATTTAGTCTGGTTTAGATAAATTGCTGTGCAGATTCAGTTGTATTTTGGTAATATTTTGTTCAGATTCAGTAATATTTTGGTAGTATACTGTGCAGATTCAGTCATATTTTGGTTATACTATGCAGATTTAATAATACTTTGGTAATATACTGTGCAGATTCAGTCATGTTTTGGTAATATATTGCTTAGATTTAGTTGTATTTTGGTAATATGCTATGCATATTTAGTCTGGTTTAGATAATATGCTGTGCAGATTCAGTTGTATTTGTTATAATAGTTTGATTACAGTTTTGCAAACCAAAAATATGGAAATTTATGAAGCGAATATGAATGAGGAGACAACTGGAAGAACTTGTGGTACTGTTATAAAAAATTTCAGCACTTTTTGGAAAGCCACTTGTGCTGTCAACTTGCTGGTGCTGGTTGTATAAATATGTTTTAACCATGAAAACATTCTTAGGTGTATTTAATTTACTTGCTTGCCATTGCAGCAGTTGTTCAAAACGATTAGACAATTTTACATAAGATATGTTTAACTGAGAAAACACTTCCAGCTGTGTTCCTCACAGTATGTAATATATTCCTCCTGTACTATAATGGCATATTCAAGAAGCGCTTTCTCTTTGGATCTCTTGAGGCCCACCTCAAAGCTCTCCACTGACGGTTAAAAGGCTTCAGGCAGTCAGTTAACTTAAATCATCTTGAGACAATCTGTAGGCCTGCCAGATTTTCTGGGGAATATGAAGGCTTCTAAGGTGAAGAGTTAATTTAGGAGGGCTGGGCATCTTCTAATCTTTCCATTGCTATCCACAGCATACTGTTCACAGTCTGGAACACTAACAGAACGTGTGTAGAAATACTGCTAAACTGAATAGTCATCGCTTGGCAAACTCGAACTATTTCTGATATATGAAACATTCATGAGGTAATGCTGTTTTAAAGTGATAGAATATCGGTGTTGTAATAGCCTCCATTGTGGTGAAATTAGACATGGTATATTTGAATTTTGTGTCTGAAAACAAAAGCAAATTGCCCTTATTTGGTAGAACAATGATCTTGAAGTACAATGTAGAAACGCGTTTACATGCTTTATAAATGGGGATTTGATTATAGATCTGCATGCAGAGTTTTTAAAGATGTTTAGCAGCATCACTTCTATTTTCAGCGTTGCATCTGATTTTCAACAGTTTGTCGAAAGGTTGATTCTCTTTTCTCCATTAGATGCTAAAGAAACATACTATATATCATATTGTATATGTTGTATATGTCAATGCTGTGTCTATTAGGCTGTGTCCATTGATAGTTTTTTTGTGCATGTAGGTGCAAGTGCTTCTGTTCGTATCTGGGTAATTGTTTGTCATGTGGGTTGTTCCACGTTTCTTACGCCTTGCTGGGGGTCGACAAAACATTTCATCGTAAGTCTCCAGTTCATTTCCCATTTTCAAGCTATTTCAGCTTCACCCTCCACCGTGGCCACAATAACAACAGGGAATCCTGTGAACCAATTTGAATTTAAAGTGGATTTTCCCTCAGTTGTCTCCCTGGAGAGTCATGGCTGGTATCAAATGAAGGGGGATCGGGCCGAATTCATTCAATTCTTGATGTAATGGAGCAAAAGTCTTTAACCTCGCCAAGAAGACCTTTTTTTTTTTAGATATTTATTTCAAATGAGGCACATTTAAACCATTTTCTGATGTTACTGCGAACGGTTTCCTTATTCAGCAGCCTGTAGTCTTTCATTAAAACTTTATGTTAAACGCTTGATATTATTATGCCTTGTTATATTTGTTCAGTTTTATCTTAAAATATGGAAATTACCCAATTAATTTTTGAGTGGTTTGGCTTAATTTCAGTATGGATGGAAATGATAGTGAAACCTAGTAAAATGTGTTAACCCTGACATTACATATAATGTCATACAAAATATACAGGGATTGTGGCTTTAGATAACATTTATACAAAAATTGCTTATTGTTCTGTACAAAGAGCATTTGTTTTTATGGGATTGTTGAGTGAAAATGGTTGGACAGTTTTGGTTTAACTCAGCAAAAATTTAGACACGTACAACGGCAATGATTCCTTCAGATTCTATAAGTGTTTTTACAGCGTATGTCTGTGAAGTCTTTGTTTTATACAGTTTTTTTTTGTATTACTTGAATAGACAAAGTGTCTAGTGATTTCCAGGTGGATCTTCTTTGTAGGGAAGAAGTTTCAAAGAAAACTTTCCTGCATTGCGAGACAGATGGGAAACACATGTGGATGAACAGGCTTGATGTCTGTGATGATCTTTCCATTCTTGTACACAATCTCTCTTTCTCTCTATCTGAGCCCATGGCAGTGCATGTAGTGTAAGACTATGATATATGCTGTGTTTTGTCTTCGAAGTCCCCAGAATGAAAGTTTTGGCTTTTAGTATGAATGTGTTATCCATAAGGATAACTGTAAACTAGTGTGCTCCAAAAAATGGACAAAATTGACAATTTAGAAGAGTTAAGCATTCAAACCCTACAATCTATCAATTCTGATTGTTATGACATCATTCTGCGCTTCTCATCAGATTTCAGGCTTTGAGTTAAACTAAACGCTATTGGCTCTTTAAAGGGAGGAGGAGCCTTTTAATATGTCCCATCTTAACTTCCTGTTTCAATGGAAATTACATCAACGCATCTAACAAAGCTGTGCATTTCAAAGCACTTAAATTGGTCTTTAATCCCCATCTCCTTTTTGTCCACACAATGATTTAGTCTTCCACAACGTTAAAGTCTAAAAATTAATTATTACTTAAATAATAAATTTTCTTAGCAAGAATAGAAATGTATTACAAATTCAAAAAATTATCACTATAATTATCAACATTCTATTAAAGTGTTGTATGTACAGGTAACATCTGCGTTCTGTGAAATTTCATTGAGCCCACTGATAAAGTCCAGTTCAGCTACAGGATAAGACTATGATAACATTTGCTCATCTATATCCTTCTGAATCCCTCTCTAGCAGACCTAGAGGACCGTGAGCTTGCATAACCGGCCCACCTTTAGCCTGTGTTGGCTGGCTTTCCCATGCTTCAGGCTGCAAGCACTTATAAAGCAGTTAGATACGGTGGAGGTGAGGTATGTCATCTGGAATAATTTCACACTTAAACCTATCCCAGAGTACCATGTGTGCCCACTAAATCAAGTCTTTGGCTGCCCACGCTACAAATTGGTCATAAGTCCACTGTAATGGAGACCATGTGAGGCCCGGAGTCCCATGGCATTTTTCAAACTGCCCCTTCTGTGAGCTTGCCAGGGCGAACGGTAGGGAAAAATGGTGTGGAATACATAGACGCTGTAGTGATTCACAACAGAAGCTGCATGTGGCCAAAATGCATTATTGTGTATTAAGGCCTTGAAGAGCTGTGGAACATCTGTAAGATGGTTTTTAATATGTATACTTCTTTCAACATTTTATTAACACATCACAGATCAATACTTATTCAGTGATAAAACACGAACATAGAGTTATACTCGCCATTCTGAATGAAACGTGAGGTAGATTTATGTTTCTAGATTTCTTTTTGGGTATCCAGTGGACCGTATTAACCTCACCACAACACAAACCATCTCGTCTAGGTCTTGTAATGAAGATTTTATAGCACAAAGCTAAATTCAGACTTTGGTTACTATGTGGTCTTGGTCTTATGGGTGTCCTTCAAAGTTTAAGCTGTTCTGCGGCCTTCCAGAAACAGACCCCCGTGAAGTTGTGCTTAGACCAGCAAAACCTTTTCGAAACTAGCTGGTACGAGAAACCCTGCAGCCCACTTCTGTCCATCATCTGCCTTCCGCCTCCCAGCTTGCCACTGTTGTTTACTTCTTCTCCGGCTTCCTGTAGAGCGCCCTAGGGTCCAGCTGTTTACACACCTGCAAAGGATGAAGCTGAAGTCTTTGACTCGGATCCAAAGAGCCAAGAATCCCATGACCAACCCGTGACCGGTCCACGCTCAGCTGTTGAATCAGGCCGGCCGTTGCTCCTGCGTTCTGAGGAGTGATATGTTTTGATCTGCTGACCCTCATGCCCTCAGCGCTCTCACCTCCATCACTGGTTCACGGGTCTTTGCGGTGTCAGTAAAACAAAAACATCCATCATTCCCTCGTTGTGCGTTTGTAGTGGTTCAGAGGCTTCACGTGTTGTGGAAACGGATACATTCGCTCAGACAGCGAGCCTGCATGAGGGCTTCTGTTATTCAGGAAAATAATCTACATTTAGGAGTGCAATGAGGAATGCAAAAACTACTGATTTTACTTACTTTAAATTACAATATCTTTTAGTATCGCAGATAAACCATATATGTATTAAATTTAGGCATTTTGACAGACTTTTACAAAGTGACTTTGTACAGTTTTATCAGCATGTGTGTTTTCTGGGAATCAAACCCATGACTGTTGAGTTGCAAACACAAGTTGAGCATGTGTTTATGCCTGATAGGTTGTTTAATAAAAATAAACTAGAGATATGTTGATGGTGATTGATATAATTTTAATGCCACATGTGATTATATTTAAGTCATTTAGATTTTTTATTTATTTATTACATTTTTGTCTGTTATTTATATAAGATAAACATTAATTGAATATCTTTTTGGACAACTAGTAGATTAATAAAAAAACTGTGTCATACAAGCCCTATTTTCAACATAATTTAGAAACACCTTGTATCATGTTTAAATGGATAGTTCACCCAAAACAAAAAATCCATCATCATTTATTCACCCTCATGTCATTCAACACCTGTATGAGACTTGATTTTTTTTCTGTAAAACACAAAGAAGATATATAGAGAAATGTCTCTTTTTTAAAAACTGTCTTAATGGGGATCAGTGTTGTTTGGTTACCAACATACTTCAAAATATCTTCTTTTGTGTTCTGCAGAAGAAAGAAAGTCATACAGGTTTAGAACGACATGAGAGTGAACAACTGACAAAAGAAAGAATTTTTATTGTTAAAGGGATCAACTATCCCTGACTCACCTCCATATGAGTCACGCTGAGGTATCAAGGCCTTCCTGTGCATCTGCTCCCACCCCCATTGACTGTTGTCTTGGTGATATAGTGAAAATTGAAGGACGCTGAGCCGCGGTCTCCCCGTGGACCTCCTCAGCTGAACCCCTAAGGATGGAAAAGCCAGACCTACATTAACCCCTTGTAACTCCCATCTCCTCCTCCGTCGCTGGGCCGGAGGCTGCAGCGTGTCCTACATTATTCATGTCCTACAGAAGTGATATACCATCTACCTGTGACCAAACATAATGAATTATGACACTATTTTGAATTCTAACAAGCCTCAGTAGTAACCCTGAGGAAAGAGAGATTATACTCCTTATCTGCTCTTTCACAATAAGCGTAGATTGATTAGTCCATACAGAATGTAATAGTGTGACAAAATAAACCGATCTGGAACGATGAAACGAAAGGACTTTTTACATGAAAGATGGAGAGTGTAAAATCAAAAAAGCAAGCACGGTGTATATAATTTTTATCATGCATGCTTTGCGCTTTCTATCTTAGAGAACCAGCACTAGTAAAAGTCATGCTTCACATAGACCTGAGATATTGGTAAAATCTGTTAGGAGTATCTCACACCCTCAGAACGAGGGGGATGGTGATCCGGTGTCCTCGCACGGGGCGCCCCTTTCTGCCTGAGAGGAGATGCACATACCAGGAACTTCATCAACAGTGGAAGACATCCATCATTCACCCCAGCACCATTATAAACAACCGCAGACCCAGCCATGGAGAACCCAGACGGTGTACCACCTCTGCTCTGACAAGATAAATGTTCTAGCTTCTTGGAACGGGCGTTCTGCAAAGTGCAGACAAAACAGCCCATCTGCTGGTGGATTAAGACAAAACCGCGTGATTTATTCTAATATTTACACGTGCATACACAAAGCGTTATTAGCCATTTGGAGGGCGTACCCCGCCGGCACTGCAAGTAATTGCTATAAATGGCCGCGTATAATGAAAGATCTCACGGCGCCATGCACATCACCTCCCTGTCGCTAAATAATCGACATTAAACACGTTTAACATGCGACCATATGCGGCGACGTTGGGTTGCAACAGGGGTTGTTGGATTTACATAATTACTTTTGCTGGATTTCAATTACGGCTTAAACCGTCAGTAGGAACAAATGAAGAAGAAGATATGCGCAGTTACAATCTAGCATGCAAATGATCGAAGGATGGAAAATATTTTATATTATTATTAATACTGTTTATCATGCAAAAAGGTTTTTTTTGTGTGCTGCAAGGCCCCAAAACAAGGTTGCAATCAGTTTATTTGTATTCCAATTGCTAATCCGCTATTGTAACCTCAACTGTTATGTAAAAAATACATTGCCTCGATTCTCGAAACCACATTTGATGTTCACAGGAATCACAGCAGTGCTCTTATCCAGATTTTAATTTGAAGGATCATGTAAGAGCAACTTTGATGTTTTATTCACCTGCCCTGCTCTTTAGACCTCATTAATACTTGAAGAGGAACCGCAGAGAAAAAAGGTTTAAGAGAAAAGGCTGATGCGACTGTAGGTTTTTCAAACATAGAACCGCTTTACTAATCTCTCAAATGGATGGGAAAGTCTTGACCAATCACATGCGCTCTGATCTCTTGGGACTTGAATCACAATGGCCGATCGTGTTCCCAGCTGCATTCGAATAACCTCATTATCCCCCTAAATTATACACATTTAATTTCTTAATGTCACACTGGAACTATACCAGTATTTCAAGTTAATTCGTCTTGTTCACTGTGAGGATATTTATATATATATATATATATTTTTTTTTTTTTTAACAGACCATGCATATGATTTTGCCTGCGGGGGTTTGGAGGGGCATTAACTGATGTTAAGCTAGCCTGAAGCCCAGGCACCTGCTCCCTCTCTATGGCATATAAATGAGCTTTCTCTCTCTCTGTTGGAAGTCTTGGCGAGGGCTAGAGCAAACGAACGACGTGTGTCATTGCTGTTTCTCGTACACATCAGTTTTAACCGCTGTGCCAGTTTGTCTATATTGTTCGGGGAGTTGCTGGTGAGCCCTGACAAGATACCGGTGGGGGGGAGAAAGCGCTATTGATTTACTGTAGTTTTCTTTCAGATTTAGAGTAAATATGTCTGTGAAAAAGAGATGTTGCCGTGTTTACTTTTAGAAGTAACACATCCAATTATTTCTTCCTCTTTGAATTTGTAGTCGCACCTTGCAGCTGACTACTTTGTTTGTGTGTTTGCTGTACAAGTTTTGCGAATTTGGTTAATACCGGTTGGCGTATTAGAAGTGCTTAGGGTAGTGAAATTTCACAGTTTTAAAGTTAGACCAAATATTGACATCTAAGCTATCAGTGTGGTGAAAACCTTTGTAAAAACTTGACGTGTATAGATTTGCCCAATGATTTTACTACAATAACCATAGTTTGACCATGGTATTTGTAGTAAAACTGTGGTTTTACCGTAATAAAAGTGTTCCGTAATAAAATCCATTGCCACTCAGTCAAACAAAGGCTGGATTGATATGGATTTGTAATCCACAAGCAGCTGTGTCCTCCTCCTGTCATCCCTCCTCACGTGCTGCAAAACTTGCATGAGAGGATCATTATAGATCCCAAACACCGCAGTTTTCTCAGCCATAAATTTCCTCCCATCCACCAAAACCCTTTCTCTAATGAACTGGATTTTCTCCAGCTGGAGGTTCACAGCACACACCTTATCTGTCAAAGAAGATCAAAGGAGCAGCCAGGTTCAAAACTTACCGAGCCCGACTGGAAGATCCAGCATTTAATTAGACTCTAATTGGCACACGGCTAAACAGACTCGCTGAGCAGGTGTAAACAAGCTGGAATACCATCCATGCGGTAGCAGGGAAATCGCCAGGGATAGAATACAGGCTGCTTGGCTCTGGACAGATTGAATATCGTATTATTGTAAAACAGGCTGATGAAATTATAATAATGACTGTATATACAGAAAATAGTATACCTGTACAGATTAAGGCTGCACAATATTCATGCAAATGTCAACCTTACAATGAAGATTATAAATGAAGATTATGCTTCTAGTTTGTGCATTTTAAATTAAAGAGAAATCCTGTATGTTGAAAATATGTCACATCCATAACACGTATATATTTCCATTTTTTTAATGAAAAACTCATGCATAGACTGATATTTTTTGATGTCTGGACTCTATCCACAGAGTTAAATAGTAAAATATAGTTTTAAATACAGTAAAATATAAACAAATGCTTCAATATATTGGTAGTAAATGCAATCTGTAAGAATTTGACTGAAAACGCTGAAATTCCCAAATGCAAATGGTTAGACATGTGATTTAGAATGTAAAAAGTTTAGTTTATATAGTTTTTTTACACAGAGGTGAATATAGTTTATAAATTAATTTTATAAACTCCAAGCATTATTATATCACATTTATCAAGTTTTTAAATATTGCATTTTTCTTCAATATTTTCTGTGTGCCCTATGTAGCTTGAAAAATGTGAATATATTTAGGTCACAATTCGACTGATATGACATGACGTAATCTTTTTTTTGCATTTATACTTTGACTGTAATTGTTTTAAAACCATAGAAACATGCTTTTCATCCTTTATTGATGATTTCTATAATATTCAAAGACTTTCTGGTAGGCCAGTATCCAGTGTCCGTTGTGGACATAATATTGTCATATGCTATTCTGTGTATTTAAAATTTTAGGCAGGATATATTATTGAAATGTGGACATGTGGCTCTTTAATCCATTATTAATGGTAGTCAGAATTTCCTTCAAAACGCGCCCCTTGTGGTGTTTTTCCCTCTTTTGATGACAGAACACAGCTCAGCTGTTGGCAACCCGGAGACAACCCGAAGAGGGTTACTGAAACCAGGCCAAAGTACTACCTAAACACAAGACTAATAAATGATCAGCCTAATCCAAATAAAAATTTCTTTTGTCCCCTTTTGCTGAGTAATGCATTAGCTCATTTCTCATAGAAACAATATTTCCATTTCAAACCGTAATATAAAGTACACTTCAAAGTGTTCCCGTACACTGAGCCAGAGATGGAGGTACGAGATTAAGCTCTGTCAGGACAACGGATGATGTTTATTCACGCCCTCGAAATAGATCACGGTCTTGTATTATGCCATAAACTGTAAACGGAAAGGGAGAGAGCTTTTAACCTCTCACCTATATATAATAATGATCAAACCGCTAAAACAACACGGTTACGGTACGATGCTCGGATCTGCTCATAAAAACTGATTTACATGAGAGTGGCGACCTGTGACTCGGAACTGTGAATGACTGCATGACTTTTCAACAAATAAAGCATTTCAGTAATCATTGTGAATGTTTAGGATTAATGAGGAGAACAGATTTGTGCTAATCCAAGCAGAACGAAGCATGTACACGCAAATCTGCCAGCTGACATATTTCATCACACACTTGTAATTTACCTAAAATGTGTTTATAAAACACAATCTTGTGGGATTTTGTATGCATTTTACCAAGTGGCTATTTCGTATGATCTCATTTGTATGTTTTAGTTTAATTTGCCTTCTCCCCAGTGATGTTAGGGTCAGGGGTCGGCCTTTACCACTGCTTTTTCGTTTTTGTATGTTCCACATCCACCTCGTAAAAGACATACAAATTCCTGTGAGATCAGGTTGGTTACTTAAGTGTAACAATAATATCATTTTGAGTTAAGAGAAATGTCAAAAGATATTTTTTGGTGACTGTTAACGAGTATAAAACGTTGTATAAATATGTTATTTCATAAGTTAGACAATAATTTTAAAGCTGCAGTCCCTAACTTTTGCCTCTTTTGCCATCTCAGCTAAAATAAATACAATTATTGTAAGTTGTGAATCAGTGTGAGTTAAACACAAATTTTTTATGTCTTTATGTGCTCAATAACTGATTTTTGTGTATTTTTAACAAAAAAAGTTATGGATAGCAGCTTTTAACAAAACCTAGTAAAAACCCAGCTAAAGTAATACTTTTTTGTGATTTACTGTTTTCTACATAAAATTGTCCTACATAATGCCAAGAGCATTCTTTGAAAATATAACCTTGATATCTATAAAATTGACCGAGTAATGACATGTCAAAAATGAAAATCATTTAAAGGTGAAATCAAACTGTAACAGTGAATCAACGGAGAGTGAATCCAAATGCAACTTTATTAGAACAACAATAGTATAACAGCAGGCAAAGTCGGAGATCAGTAAACAGGAACAACGTAGAATAATCTAGAGTCATAAACAGAGTCCATGCAAAGGGATCGAGGCAGGCGGCTAGCAAACATGGAATACTCCAAGAGACAGGCGTGGGTCGAAAGGCAGGCAGAGAATAATCAGGAACGGGATACCAACAGGATCAAAAACGGGAAACCAAACACGGGAAATAAACGCTCCAACATGGCAGCCAGAACAAAACAAGACTTCGTCCAGAGGTGAGCGTATAGTCTGTGTAATGATAGAAAAATGGCCAACACCTGAGCAAGTCATCAGTCCGGCAAGGATTTATGGGAAATGAAGTCTGTGAATGAGTTCAGAGTCCCGGTAATGGCTTGATTCGTAACACAAACTTTGATGCTCGTTATTAAAATCAATATTTGAATTTGAGACGTTAGCCTGGTTTTCACAAATATACTGTATATCCTGATATCCATGTTTTATTTTATTTCTTTTATTAGACATGGCTCAATAAAACACAGATTCCGACACTGAAACAAAACGTGTTACAACAATCCCCAGTTTCCCCTACATGAACCGTTCGGCTTGTAATATTAGTGCAGTACAATATTGTTCAATTATACGTTTCCTCCGCTGTCTGAAATCACTTCGTGACAGCGTACAAAAGGAAGTCTGAAACTCTGTTCCCCGAGGGATTTCCATCTCTTCCTGCTCACTCATCACATTCATTTCTATGAAAGCTTGTCTCGGAGGTGGCACGGCAGTCGGAAATATCATGAGCTAATGAGTTTGTTCGCAACACACCAGCGCTCTTCATTGAATAATTTATTGTAAATGTGTCAGATAAGCACCTTGACTAGACAAGCATATCGTTTTTCCAGATAGTAAGCAGATTTTCTTCGCTTGCCTAAAGATATGCTCCTCTATATCTGGGTTTTCATAATTTTGCACTGTCACTTCTCAAACATTTAAAATCTGGAAAACTAACCAGATGATGGATTTTCTCAAGACGCAGATAGTCCGAAAATAATTTGTATAGATAATTTTTTTATTGAATTTCCAGGCGCATCGATATGTGTGAGATGCAGGATAAATCTGAAGGTTTAAAGGATTCCAAAGCATTTGGATCCTGATGCCTTGTACCAGCTTAACCAGAAAGAAGGATTAGAGCTTTAGGTGTTCATCTGGCTTTTGAATCGGGCCTCACATACCACGGCCACGTTTTACACCTAACTTTGACCTTACAAGTGCTTTCAAATGTGGTCTGATTTGAGAGAGAGAGAGTGAAACAGACAGGGTGGTCTTCGCTTACCCTGCGGATGAACATGTGACCGTAACCACATGACCTGTGAACGTGTGATTTCTGCTTCCCAAAAGAATTATTTTCGGTTTAAGATTTGTGGTGTGTTTTTTTTTACCTGCTGTTATTTCTCCATCGTCTATGATTTCGCACGACCAAACATATACTTACTATGCATTATATGACTTGATTTCTAGACCATCCAAGATCAGCAGGTGACCCAGAGACAATTCAGGTGCGTCAACAACAGGGCGGATAGAAACACAGACCCCCAACTCAGCAGCCAATTATTTAATGCTGATAGCCCAGCGGCAGGCGCATTTCCCCAAAAGAAAAGAAACAGAGAGACGTAGAGCATCTCTTGTCAGCATTTTGACTTTTCTCCTGTCAGACCTCCTGTTTATCTTTTGTTTTCTTTCTCTCAGTTGCTAGATCTCAGATAGTTTCTCTTCTGCCTGGTAATCCATCCTGTTCTACATGGTAATGGTCCATCAGTGGCGATCAATATTTCATACAGAAATAACCCAACTGGAGTGTTCTTGTCTAAACCTCCCTCCCCCCAGCCTCGGGGTCATCAAAACTGTTATTTCAGGAAAAAGAGCCCTGAGTGTGCATTAGGACATGGAGGAGAAGGGCCGGACATCAATCATTCATGATATACCGCTGCCTGCCAGGAGAAACACAATGATTTATGCAACACTTGTTATGACGCCTAGGTACAGTCGGGCTTCGGTGCTGCGATTCTTCATGTTTTGCAATGATAGAGCGACATGGCATTTTTAAACACCTCTGATGTTGGGCTTTCACTGGGATCAGATGCTCATTTGAGACCTCTTTGCTTTAGTTATGAGGTATGATGCTGTGCTCAGCCACACGACTCAAAATGAAACAGAGATGGAATGTTTTGAAGTGGTACTGAAGTCTCTGATTATCTATCTGTCCGTTCACCTATTCATTCATCTGTCTGCCTTTCAGATTGTCTGTCTTCTGGTCTATGAAAAAACATAATATCTTTTTATATGTCTATTCATCTGTCTGTCTGTCCATCTGTTTCTTTCTGTTCATCTACCTGCATGTCTGTCCATATATCAATTCATCTGTGTGTTCATATGCTTGTCTGTCTGTCTGTCTATCTGTCAATCATTCTGTCTGCCTGTCTGTCCATCTATGTCTGTCTATTCATCTGCTTATTTTTGTCTGTCTGTCCATGTCTTGTGTCCTATTCTCAAACTCTTTGACCATTTTGAAAATGAGGACTAACCTTTTCAGGCCAAATAATCTTTCTCTCCCTTCTACCAATGCTATTCTTACTATCTGAAGAGTACCAGTGATAGATGGGTGCCACCATCAGCATCATTTTTCCTTTTTCCATATTCTATTTTACAACATACAGTATTCTTTTTTATAGCGGTTCGGATGGAGGATATGGGCACAACGGCAGCTTTGCAAATACCTGCAGAGCATTCAGATGAGAATCATTAAGAGTATAGCTTAGGGCATATCTCTCAGATTGTGTGCTAGGTAGATCGACTGTAAAATAATGTAAAATTAACACAAAGATTTGTCTAGTTAGGGACAACACATCTGTGTGTTGTCCCTAACTAGACACATCTTGTGTTATTTTAACACATCTGTTTTTAGAGTGTAAACTTATGTAAGTTAAACTTAAAACATACACTTAACTACATTTATAAATAGTATGTATATTTACATTTACTTTACAATTAACTTTTACTATGTTGTAAATAATACTAGTGTATATACAGAACCAGTCAAAAGTTTGGAAACACTTATTTACATTTATTTAAATTTTTTCCATATTTTAGTATAGTAGTAAACTCGCCATGAAATAACAAAATTGTGAATTTGTGATTTTGGGTGACTGAAAGCATCTAAAATAAATGAACACTGTGTTATATTATAACATATTCAAAAGTAGAATTTATCATATTCTTGACATTTTATCATCCAGCGTTTTAAGGTCTCCACCTGAGAAACTCTTTAAACAGAATCAAAGGAATCCATATTGGACTCTTATCGGCTGCTTTTTATTCATTTGGCCTAAGTCATCCTTTTCAAAAAATATTTTTCAAGTAATATTTTTGTTTTATAATTAAAAAATGTATATATTGGCACGATTTTATTTTTGTCTACAAAAGTAATTTCAAACATTGAAATATGCACCTTCAGATTAAAAGATTTTTAAGATCATGAGAAACATTTTTGTCAATTGTGTCTAAACTTTTGACTGGTACAGTATATAAAAATCCTAAATAATCCTATATAAAAATTTTGAAAATATCCCTTAAGTTTTTTTAAGGTGATTTGACAGATTTGTTTAAGATCATGAGTTTTTATTAAAGTGACCCTAAACCTTTGAACCGCAGTCTGAAGAGTATATTGTCATTAATATTGCACAGGCAACAATTAAATGAAGAAAGATCATTTTTATTGTCATTCTCACTCTTCACGTTGAATTATAAATGAAACCCCACAGTATTAGTGTGTTTAAACATGTATGTCTTTTTCCTCAGAGAAGATAAAAAACAGCTCATGTCAGACGGCTCCATTGACGGCTTTTTCTCTCTCTCTCCACATATACTTTTATGTCTGATGTATCTGAAACTCACACTGTGACTATCGACTCTCCTGTCAGCTTCTGTGAAGAACTTCGCTCAGATGAGCTTTGTACGACCTTCAAAGAGTTTAGATGACCAAAGTGTAGTTCAGCCCCAAAACGTTGCTCTGAAACGCTCAGGCTAATACGGAGGATTCGGACTAGATCTGTGAAAGTCAGTGAAATTAATGACTGCGCCGTAGCCGTCTGATGTCTATCCGAAATGTCATCATCCCCACCAGATACACAGTCCTGCCACCCTTTAGATGATATTGGTCAAATCAAAGCTCTCCAGCTGTACAACCAGATATGTTGGTATATGAGTCTTGTTTTAGTGAGCTCATCCAAAGGTGTCTGATTTATCCGATGACTAAACAGAAAGTTAACAAGCCTGCATGAAATGGTTTGCATATAAACAGGCGCTGGATGTCAGTGTGCCGACAGTGTGGTTAGTGATGTGGTGTACAGAAAGTGTAAGACAGGCCAGAGGCAGCGTGTATGTGTGTGTGCCGATCTCAGCGGTGGTGTGTGGTGATGTGGGGCTGACAGACATGGACTGCAGCCCAGACCTCCCTGTGTAGGAGGCTTTTGGGCAGCACAGGCCTGATTAGGCAACATGAGGCAGACTGAGTGTTGACATCATCCCCTTAATAACTCCTTCACTGTTCAGGCACACACACACACACACTGCCCACACACACACACATGCTTCCTGCCGATCATTACCGCATACGCCCTGGGATAATAAATGCGACACCTGGTGCAGGAGACGCCTGATAGGGCGACACCTGTCATGAACCTTCACTGTAGCTAGATCGGCAGATATGTCTCAAATGCAAAACCTGTCAGAGCGTCAGGTAGAATAAAATGTGCGTAATTTTTATTCTTTTTTAAATTCCTCAATTTTTAACAGGTAGTCTAAACTGAGTGATGTCAAAAGCTGAAACCGTCCTCGTCACACCTGCAAAAACCAAATCCGAAACTCTTGAATAATCCCCCGAACATTCCTCAGACACCCTCTCAGCTCTCCAAGTCAAACACGTCTGCCTCTCCGCCCCAGCTTCGCCTAGGTGGCCCGGTTTCTTTGGGCTCTTTGTGTGTGTGGTCCGTGCCGAGGAGGCAACCGCACGGCTTGAAGCCTTCCCCCAGCCCGCGTGCCGCTCGTGGGACTCGCCGTGGCCCGCTCTCCCCGCCGCTGCCAGGCCGCCCCTCCCTTCCCGACGAGAGACACCAAATATTTACATAAGGACTGCTGGAATGCAGGTTTGTCGTAACTGTACGCAGTTGAAACCCTGCTGAAATAATAGCCAGGGGTGTTTTGACTCATCTGAGCTGTGTGGGGTTCTTTTGATGTGGCCGTGAATTTTGTTTAGTTAAATCGGCCGTGTAACGTTCCTTGCATTCGATTTGTTTAAAAGTGGTGCCTTTTAAGTGTCTGTGAGAGAAAAATGAAAATTTGTTCATTATTTATTCATTCTCATGTTGTTCCAAACTTGTTTGACCACGGAGACATTTCTCAAAATATCTTCTTTTATGTTTTACAGAAGAAACAGTCATATACAGATTTTGAACAACATGAGGATGAATAAAATGATGTTTTTTTTGGCTGAACTATGCCTTAAGGAAATATCTTTCTGTTTATTCAAATCTACTGAAATCTTTGTATTGGTTGAACCCATTTCTTCTTATCTACTTTATGTGATAAAATACAAAGATGTGTTGGTAAAACACAATTAACCTTATAACAAGATAATGTCTCTTTATCAGGCATCATGTGTTGATATATTCGTGCACAATGCTTTGTGTCTTCGTCTCTTCTCCTGCAGGTGATGGCTGTGACCTTTGTTATCAGCCTTCTGTTATTTCTTTGTCTTTTGTCGGCTCTTTTCGTATCTCTGTGTCGGTGGGTCTGCCAGGGGACTTGCCCCTAAACTCAGTTTATCTCGGATAGGTTCCATAGAATACCTGACACTTGAGTCTTGACCCGTGCCCTTTCCAATATTGGTTTTACACTAGGTTTGTTTGGCAGGCCAACAATAGGACCCTGTTGGGAAAAGCAGTGTAACTGGACATTGTATTTTGGATAGACTAGAAGGAAACAAGAAGGAAATTGTGTTGGTGTAAGCTATTGCGTAGGGTATTTTGGTTAATATTAATAACACATGCAACTTAATAAATAACCCAGGTAATCCAGTTAAACCAAGTGCTATCTGACTTTTTTAATTGACTCATGTCAGGTCAAGTTATGTCAACGCACCTCTTTTCTATATAAATTCAGCTCAGATTTAATTATTTGCAGCAAATGTGCTATTGCTACACCAATAAAACGCCTGCTGGGTGGCAATAGCATTTGTTGCAAATCGTTCATACCCTTTAATTTTTATTTTTAATATTTTGTTCAAAATATTGTAATCCTATTAAATATGAAATATTATGTAAACACCAATATAAGATTTATTTACTAAACATAAACATTTTTAGTATAAACTAATAAAAACTTAATAGGTCACTGAAAATAAAACTGAATAAAATAAACATAAAATTTAATTAAAATGTAAATAAATTATGAAAGCTAAACTATAAAAGAGAATTACATAAAGCAGTATAAGCACACAAAAAACATGAATACATTATGTAAGTTGATGTAGGTCACATGTTTGCATCTCAACCAATAAGATTAAACAGACCGTCATATTGTTAAAAAAATGGCCATAGCTCTATAATGTGGCACAATATATCGTTACACCTTTAATGTATGTTTGTGGTGCTCATGTAATCCACATGTAAAACTCAAGGGTGTAAAATAAATAGCATTTGTGTAATGATAATGCCTCAATCCCGCAACCCTTCCTCCATTAAGGACATCTGAACAAGACCCAAACTTGGTATTTTTGGTATTCCAAACACATGGCATTTTACATCACGAACTCTTCATTTATCACACCCTCACTTCGCTCTCCCATCTTCAGAAACCCCAACCAGCTCTCCAGAGGAACAGTGTAAATTCGCCCCGCGTCAGCCTAAACCTCCTGCTTCAGTTATCTGTCAGAGAAACGTAAACACACAGGAGTCTTGCACGCATGTAGAGAGCTGAAAAGCCAGCCCCAGTGTGAATGTTTATACGTGCTCATTATGGCGGTTAATGCCCCTGTGTGATTTACAAGCTGTTCTTGAAATCGAATGTTTAACTTTGTCTAATAAAGTCATGAGAACCAGCTCATGACTCACATTTACTGAACATACACGTGCGAAATTGTGTTTGGTTTATATAGCAAAGACTACCATAACTTAGGAAGATTTTACAATACTGAAAGTAATGTAGCCATAATAAAACATTTGCATTTTCAGTCATTTTTTTGTGATTTACAGTTGTTTAATATAAAATCATCAAGGACATTCTATGAAAATATAACCTTGATATTTTTAATATTGATATTGAGTAAGGCAATATCAGACATTAAATCAATATTTAAGAAGCCTACTTTCTGTATTTTTCTGCAAAATAATAATAATAATGAAATTAATTTCAGTACTATAAATGAAAATTTAAGTACCGTATCTCATCATTTATAGCAATAAACACACATCATCTATATTTAATTTTTATGGCTATGACTACTTTGATTTCATAATTAGATTTTGAGGCATCAACCTGGATTTTAGAGACAGGGTTACGTTTGTGTTCAGCACAATAGTCACGGCATGATATGTGCTGTATTATGTATTATTCTTTCAGCAACATGGCTCTGGTGTTACATGATTTAGATTTTCTGCAGGCTGTCTAAAAAACGCACAAAAGTGGGAGACCGCACTTAGATTTCCACCTGCTCTAAAGCACCTCCAGACACTTCGAGCCCAGTGGAGAGCCTGAAACCTGAAAGTTATTCAGAACCAGACTGCACATCCTCAGGCATCTCAGCTGGAGCTCGGTTATGATTCGCCTCAGAGTGCTGAAAGCTCTCAGCGGAGCTCCAGTTGAGCGACCCATGGTCAGTGTCTCAAAGCAGAGAGAGAGCATCTATAAGGCCTGGAGTGTGCTTGTCACTCACGCCATCTCCCTGCATGCCTTATTACAGTTGGTATGGGGTCAAAAAATGGTCAGAGAGACAGCAGGGGGAGAAGAATCGTCAACGGTGCGCACAAAGTAAGATCAGACGAGAGAGAGAGAGAGAGCAAACTATAATGCTGTTTCTCATCTTTGGAGTCCTCTCCTATTCAAACTACCTCTTAAAAACTGGGTCATGCTGAATGAGAGAGAAAGTTAATAGCTCATGGAAAACTCTCCGGGTCCGAGCGGGACCTGTAGGTTAGAAAAGCACTCAAATGGGATAGTTTTGTCGATGTCAGGATAAGTCCATGTCTAATTTATTCACTGTGTTTCAGAATTTAAGGGTGACATGTTGATCTGAGCAGACGATTGGTGGTCTGTGTATATTAGGTGTTGCACATTATGTAAACTGTATGAAATGGCAAAGTAAAAGCGTTACCTTAAAGGAATTGTTCACCTTTAAAAATAGAAAATAATTTACACTCACGCCATCCCAGATGACTTCCTTTTTTTAGGAATGGATAATTTTGCAGAAGGAATATATTTAGATTTTTTATAAAAATATCAATCACTTCATATACAGTATATTTTGTATGTAGATTTTTTTTAATATAATTTATTAATTTAAATTTTATTTTATTATTTCATTTTTATTTTTTACATTATTATTTATTTTAAATGTAAGTTTTATTCATTTATAATTTTATAATTTATATTTAGTTTTACAGTCACATGGCTTGGAATGATCTTATATATTTTTTAACTCTTACACTGACATTGACTGAGTCATAAAATATTTGACTATTTTTTAGTTACTACACTTAAAACCCATTTTAGGTTGTTTTACAGTTTGCTGTACTAAATAAACAAGCATTTGTTTTCCTTTTCATTTCTGATAATATTAGTGTCACGAAGAAAAACTAATAAATTCATATTTATTCAGAAGGATGCGTGTATCAGGTTGAATTTGCATGTCTGCCTGTATTATTTTCCTCCTCGTTCTGCCGTGTGTTTACTCAGAGTCTTGAAGTAGGACATCAGACTCATTGAATATTTATGCTGCTTAAATGTTTATAATCGACACCACCGGCATATTTCCTTAGGAAGAGCATAGAATTATTTATTTCTTTTTTAAATCCCACACCCTTAAGTTTTTCAGGAGGTAAAACTGCAGCATCTGCGGGACTGGCACACAATTTCGTTTGTTACTCTTTTATTGTGTTTCGCGTGTTCTCTCAGCAGACGAAAGTGGTTTCGGGACGCATTAGTCCCCTCACTGCATCTGTCTTCCTCCGACAGCTCAGGAGTGAAAACAAAAGAAAGAATGAAAGAGAAGATGAGATAAGACAAGCCAAAAAGCAAGTGAAGTCATTCTTTTCTTTGTGCTTGCAGCTTTTAGTTAGGAAGGCCTTTATTCCCCAAATTCTGATGGTTTGCATTATTCATGAGGTGAGCACCGCTCTCATAGACGCATCCTGATTCCTTTCACCTTTTCTGTATTCTGTTGCTCGATCTTGTCCTCTGTATCCACCGTCCTCTCTTTCTCTCTCTCTCCCTTTGTGTTGCAATACATCTCTCTCTCTCTCTCTCTCTCTCTCTCTCTCTCTCTCTCATCCCATCCCTCCCTCCGCCTTGTTGAAACACTAATGGCTCGATACAAGTCATTTCCTTTCCGAGTCCTAACGTGATTACGCTATTTTTGTACTCTTGTTTTTTTCCTCTTACGCCTTTTCTTCCCATAAACAAATTTGTCAAACAGAAACAAACATCACGTGACCCCGCTTGCAACAAAAGTCAATCTCTTTAATTACACCGTTACAGTCAAAAGGCTTTGAACATTATGCACGTCGTCCTCCACTAATGTGCCTCATATGGACACGAACGCGAGTGGAGCTGAATATTAAACCGCTGATGTGGACACTGATGATGCGCTTCAGAAACACACTCAGGCAGAAACTCAAAACAGAGTAATGGATGTAAAATGACTATCGCCTTCTTAAAAGCATTCTTAATATTCTGAGCTTTCTAAAGTGAACTTTAAAGTCGGCAAGTGTAGATAATGTTGCACAAAATGTTCTGTGTTGCAGCTTCTGCTTCTTGATCAAGTCAGCCTATAAGTGCACATTTAACCATCACACTGAAAGTCACTGGAACCATTGCAGTCTTGCCAGTTTATAATTAAAAGCATGTTTGGGTGTTTAACATCCAATTTTGTAACCTTCAAAGGAAAGTTCACACAAATATGAATATTCTGTTAAAAAATGTAACACAAAAGAAGATATTTTGAGAAATGTCTCAGTGGTTTTGTCTTCATACAGTGGAAGTCAGTGTTGTTTAGTTGCCAACGTTCTTTAAAACATTTTTGTTCTTTGTTGTGTTTTGGAGGAAAAAAAGTCATACAGGTTTGGAGTGACATGAGGGTGAATAAATGAAATAAAGGAATTTAGATTTTTGGATGAATTATCACTTTAATCTGATAACTGTCATCGCACATATTGTGTACACACATGAAGATGCACTATCCGAATTACAAGTTTTTAAATTTCAGACATTAGATTTTATTTATTTAATTTAATATTTACATTTACATTTTTTATTTTAGGTATTTTTTAAATAACATTAACATTTTTTATTAATTTAATTTAGAGCATTCAATCAATATATATAGTTCATGATTAGATTAAAATTCAGCTATGAAATATTCAATTGAATATTGAAATAACATAAGTGTTCCACCTGTGGGACAGGGACAGTTACCAGGTTAAGCTAAATGTGGAGAACTGGCTTTATTAATTAGCTCTATAGTAGTATTTCACATATACAGATATGCTAAAAATATTGAAGTGAGAACATTAACAAACCCAACTCTCGGTCTGAGTGTTCTCTGTATTCAGACTTGTTGTAAATTTACACTTTAATGAAGTGAACAGAGAGGTGGAGATGTGGAGAGACTGAATAATGAGGTCTGGTGCGTGTGTGTGTTCATAGGGGTCATGCCCCAGGGATCCTTAACAATATGCTTTGCAGATACAGTAGCGTCAAGTACGTACAGTAGAAGGTGTATAATCTTGTTTACCACAAACATCAGATACAGTCAGCACTACCAAATACTGAAATATTCAACACAAGGAAGTAATGCATAATTCCTGCAAGGTTTTTACCTTCACAACAATACTAGCACAGTTGCTAGGGTGTTGCTATGCAGTTACTAAACAAAAGTTTAGTTAGTAGAGGATGTTTCTGGCCCGACTTTTTTCTGATATTGACAAACTGATGTGATGACTGAGGTGTCCATAGCACTGGTATGAGTATTAATAATAGTGTCTTACCAAACACAGCTGACAACAAGCCTCGACAGGTCTTCATATCAAGCGTGTGCTCAATTGGATAATAATCTTTTTAGGCGTGTTTCACAAACTGACATTTTAAATATTTCTTAATGGAGAATAAGTGCCTCATCGTTGTTAGGCGTCATTATTTAGCGGTTAGCCATAGTTATCATGTTTGTTTATTTATAGATTTACAGTTGTCAATGCACAAGGCAACAGAACGTAAGACAGTATTATATAAGCCTAATGGATTCAAGGAGTTTACACAATAATGAACATTTGAATATGTCTGTATACGGATCTGGATGGGTGCTTGTATCCTTGTGTAAGTAAAAGTGTGTGCTTGTGTCCATGTGTGGGTGTGTGTGCGCCTCCAGCTGTCCCGGCACAGCTTTGCTTTCTAAGTCTACCTCCAGCTGTTTCATCACTTGTAATTTGAGTTGCACTAAATGAACCATTTCCTGTCCACTGGAAGCAGTGAGGTTTGATTCGGTTCATATGGGCATTAGCAGGTCTGGAATTATTCCAGTTGTTCCACCAACACCATCGCAAGAGACAGACGGTGAGGAAAGAACGAAAGACAAACAGATGTTGTCATGGCGAAATCACTACTCGTATGACATCATGTTTGATAATTTCCTTTGTCTAATGAGCATGCATACAATAGAGTCATCGTGTCTATCAGACAACCATTTATTTTAGTGATCAGCGCTTGAAAGAAATCTGTAAAGTGAAATCTGTCAGCCCTTAATCTTCTGCTGTCCTTTTCTCCAGGATACTGTACCCTGCGAGCCAATTTCGTGAATAAATGTAAAACATAAACATGCTGGGTATTTTTAGGGGACCAGGGTTATATCTTACATTATGAGCCACACAAATAAAATATTGAACTTTCAACACCTTGCAGGTGTTTAACTGCAATGCGTCCCCTGAGTGAGATTGAAATGTTTAATGGTTTGTTTGGTTTGGAGTCTGTCTGGACTATTCTTAGCCACGTCTGGGGAACCTCTCAAGAAGTTTCTGGTACTACACATGTGTGGCGCTTTCCTAATTCCCCCGTTTTATAAGCGTATAGTGATTTGCTTCAGCCTCAGAAATATTGCTGTGCTGTTGGAGTTCTACTGAAAGGGTTTGTTGGGAAAGTACAGTAGTTGCAACAGCTGTCATCTCGGCTGTTGTTTCTGTGTACATGATGTACAGTACAGAACTTCTGTTGTAACATTAATCTGCAGCCAAAGTTAAAAAATGTGCATAGATATTCAGTATGTTGTAAATGTTATTCCAGATGTTACTCGGTACAAAAGATTACCTGCTCCAAACATTTTTGGCTTTTCTTTCTACATTTTAAGTTTATCCAGCAGACTTTCAGAATGTGTTTGCAGACGAGCTCCCAGTTGTTAACCTAAGAAACTGTTTACCCAAAAATAAAAAGCTTTGTGTAAGTAACAGACTGGTATTTAAAGCAGCAATATGTACACTTTTGGGGTTTAAAACAAATTATTGAGCAAGTACATTAATAAATCTTCCCCTATTCACAACAGTAAGCTTGTAATAATAATGATTAAGTTGAGCTTTTGGGTACAGTTTTGTGGGAAATGTCAGTTTGATGTAATTTGACTTCAACCCACGTAAACACAACCTCTGCTCATCCTCCCCTAACTTCAACACTAGTCTTACATGTAAACATAGTTTGGCATATTGCAATTATTGTTGGCGGCTTACTGGCAAAATGTTAAATGCTTTCTCGTCTGCTAAATAAATAACTGTAAATGTAAACATAAGTACATAAAGTAATCTGCAATATTATGTTTCAAACAAAGATGGCAATAGAGAGACAAAGGTTACGGTTTGTATAGAAAAATAACAGCATGTGTGACTGGAACGAGAAAGTGGTCGAGTAAAAAATGTACAAAATTTTCCATTGTAGGTGAACTATTCTTTTAAAGCGAATTCTGGAGAAGCAATAAGAAAATGTGCTACTTGATTTAGCAGTGCAGTTCTAACAGATCAGTGCACAATGTCAACAAAAACAGAAGTAGAGACACGCTGATCTCAGAACAGAGTTTTGTAAGGGAAACTACACAACTGGCCTCGAATCAGGATAAATAGACAAGGTCCGCCAACGCCCATGTTTCAGCTGCAGTCAGTAATGATTGCTGAGCTCTCAGTGATGCCCTGCTGGTCCAGTCCTGCTCAGTCTAATGGACTGGCCCTGACCTGGATTCTCCAGACCCGTGTTCATCTGGGAAAAAGATCTGGCATGGCGCAGTGAGTCCTCTGCAGCTGCAGCATGTGTGTGTATGTGTGTGAAAGACAAAAAGCCAACAGCCGTTAGCACAGCTTGAAATGAGAACATCCTTCAGGGGATTTCCTTGGTTATGTGTGATGGAAAGAAGCTGTTAAACAAGTTTGCTCTTAAATCAGGTTCCTGCTCTTAACACACTTGCGTCGTCTTTCTGGTGTGTGTGACATTAGCGTGAAAACAAATGAGTTCATCGGTGTAGTTGCAGGCTGTAAAATGATTCACACTTTACAATGAGTGTACATGTTTTGGCATTAGACAATGCAATAGTTAACTAAAAAATAACATTAATCATGATTATTAAATGCTACAAAACTTAATGTTCATTGTTGGTTCATGACACCAAATGCAACTAAGGTTAACCTGATAACTGTCTCTGCACATATTGAGCATACACATGAAACTGCACAATCTGAACTACATTTTTTTACATTTTAGATATTTTAATTTTTTATTTTTTTTATTTTAGGTATTTTTAACATTTCAACAAATTTTATTATTTTTTAGTTTGTTTCATTTTATGAAAATTTGTCAAATATTTATTCTTGAGTCTTAGACCTTTCCATCAATATATAGTTTGTATTGATAATTATATTTTAAATCTGCTGCAAAAACTGAAATCTAAGAAAGTAGAAAAAGCTTATTTCTAGAAAATATGTCTTGTTTTTTTGTCATGATAGATAAAAGTCTTATAAAATACATTACACACTAGACTATAAATATTAATCTTCTTTGGCCTTGGAAAGTAAATATTAACTAATTTTGAGCCAGTTTTACTAGAAACAAGCGACAGTTAAAAACTATGTTTTTGTGCATGTTTTTTTGATTGTTGTGCTAATTGTAAGACTAATATTGCAGCTAACTTATTCATTATTCAGTGCTTTAAAAAAAGTGAAAACTGCCCAGTCTTAAGCATTTTTGTCTATTTAAGATCCAGTAGCATTCATTAGAATTTAAGAATTTTTACCAAGTCAGTTTTGCTTACCCCACTGGCAGATTTTTTGCTAGATTTTAGTTCATTTGAACTAGATGTAAGTTTATCTTGCTTGTTTGCATTTTTTGCAGTGTATATGAGGTCTTTAACTGTAGCTCGTAATGTGTTTTTGTAAATGAATATAAAATCAGTCTGTGTGTCACTCATGTTATTGTGCAGATGTTGAGTCGTTCCCTAGTGCTGTGACAGGTACTGTAAGCATTTGGTCAGGAGTGTATTGCTGTCAAACATTTCTCCGTAAACCATAGACAGGTATGTGTAAGTGTGGTCTGGCTGGTGAAGCGTAAGAGTCACAGACTATCATGTTGGCATCTATTCACCATCCTTTCTGACAGTGTAGAGGGGGTTGCTGGTATGCCAAGACTCTCCTTTTCCATTTGAACAAAAATCCTGAGGTGAGGCTGTGTACCGCATTCATACAGCGCAATTACTGTACCATCCTGCTCCTGTATAATAACCCTTATTCAACTAAATGAGTTTTAATGTGCACAAGCAAATATTTAACATTTATGTGTCTTTTGATGTGTCACTCTACATCTTCAAAATGTGTTCTTCATCACAGATATTACGGCTCTTGCCTTGTTTTTCTCCCTCCTTTTAGTTTCCCAGGCAGCTCGTCCAAATTAACGTCAAAGAAAATCAATGCCCTCCAGTGCGTTATGGACAAACTATTGATCATTCTCTTTCACCATCCTTACCAATTATCTCTCAGATTATTCAAAAAACCACAATTTGGTTTCTTTGTGCCTGTAGGTAATTAATCAAAGAGCTGGCGTTTGTACAGATGAGCAAGATCTGCTTAGTGAAGGTCTTTAGTATAGGCGGGTGAATGGTGTAGGGTACATTTTTAAAAATAAAAGTGCTTCAAAGGAAAAGAACGATTTTTAGTTCCTCAAAGAACCTTTCAGTGAACATTTCTTTCATACCTTTTTACAGGTTCCATTATGAATAACCTATAGTAGAACAGAAGGTCATGTGGGTGTTAAAGGTTCTCTGTGGAATCATACAACCAGACACAAAACATTAGGAACCTTTATTTGTAAGAGTGGCAGGTACCAAATAGGGCCAGAAAATGAAGTCAAATGTTAATGATGTAAAGTAAAATATATGATTAAAAAGCAAAGAATAAAATAATTGTAATAAATAAAAAATGTAATTTTAATAAATAAATAAGTAAAATATTTATTTATTTATTAGGAACTTTTTTAAGAGTGTGGGGTAACGCATAGAGGCTGAACATTAAATCAAAAATGTTATCCTTAAGGTTGAATGTTAATAAGGTCAAATTAAATATAATTACATCAAATAATAAAATAATTTAAATACATAAATAAGTAAACTATTTACTTATTAGGAACGTTTTTAAGAGTTGGGTACCAAATAGGGCCTGAAAATAAAGTGGAAATAATTTTTTCTTGAGGTTAAATGTTAATAAGGTCAAATTAAATATGATTAAAAAAGATCAAATAATTTGAATAAATATATAAGTAAACTCTTTATTCATTAGGAGCCTTTAGAAACCTTTTTAAGAGTTGGGTACCGAATAGGGCCTGAAAATAAAGTGGAAATAATTTTCTCTTAAAGTTGAATGTTAATGAGGTCAAATTTATTATGATTAAAAAAGAAAATAATAAAATAATTGTAATAAATAAATTAGTAAACTATGCCAGTATGGGTAACAAGTGTTCGAAAATTTAATTATATGACAGCGTGAGGCAGGAACGACCAAATCACCTTGCTAGCTTAATTATATTTTAGAGAACGTAATTTATGTAACATGTCTTATGGCTCTCACGAAACAGAAAGTTTAAGTAGCTTAATTTTTTCAAAACCCTTTACAAGGAACACAAGTAAAAACACAGGCAGTATTTAAAGTAGATCCAGGCTCTTGCATCTCTGTCGATGCATTGAAGTGTAAATGAGATAAAAGAGAAGGCTGTCTTAATAAGCTCAGGATGAATTTTTAACTAAAGTGAATGCTAATATGAGCTTTCTCTTTCTTTTGTCTCTGTCTGTCTATTGGCTCCCTCCTCTTCCCTCAGATGTTTAGCCCCCGCCCCGCCTCTCGCCAACCGGAGGCATCAGCCTCACAGCGGATCTGTCATTCTGTCAGTACAGGGGTTCAATTAAAATCCAGGTTTGAATTAAATGATGGCACAGTCAGCGTCCGTCAGGTTCATTTATTTCTAGTTTGACCTTGTGCGGCGTCCTTTAGAGGAACGATACTGTAGGCGGTTCTGGCTGTTTTTCACGTTGACTTTGTCTGTCATATTCAGGCCTCTGCGTATCCCCCCCTCCTGCGCTGTCAATGTTTCCAAAGACTCCACACACAATAAAGGTGACATTTCAGCTCTGGTTCATGGCTGCTTCTTATACAGACTCGCTTCTTTGTTGGCTCTGGTGAAAAGAATATCTCTAGACCTTGAATCAGCTGAAAGCTTTTTCTCTTTTCTTTTTCTTAACCCTAAAGATAAATTAGGTTTCTGGTCGCTATAGCAAATATCTACGATGAGAACAAGGAAGGCGGTACAACATAACACCCTAATCTTAACGATCGTTATACACCTCACGCTCAACGGATTTTTTCTGTATTTCCAAACACATGGAATGACTTTTGACCTATCTGACCGATTCAATGACCTTCCTCCACCGTTTTCATTGTAGAGGAGATATATTGATCTACATCACATGGGGAAATTGGCTGTGGTTCAATCAAAGAAGAGAGCAGTGCTATGGAGAGGTCAGAAAGCCCGGGGCAATTTATTCCTCTTGGTCAAAGGGCACGGGTGAAGAGGGTCTTTTTTGTTTGTACACATTTGAGATCACGTCTGTCAGAATCCTTCTTTTCCAATTGTTTCACTGTATCTCAATGAGGGACGTTTCGTGGTGATCGGACAGAGAGGTTTGAAAGTGCAAGCCATACAGCATTGTTTGCCTACACCAAATCTAATATTTAGGCTTGTTCACACCAAGAACAATGACTGTAACGATAACTATAACAAGAACAATATACAGGAAGCATCCATACTGATATGTTATATTTGTTGTAATCTCACCTGCTGCAGTTTTACATTTTAAATGCATGGGCCCTTTAAATACAATAGATTTTGATTGGCTGTGAATGTTTTATTGTTCATCTTTAGGAAAAACATTGCTTTAAAACTGTTCCCAACGATATTGTTCCTCTGTATCGTTATAGCTGTGAATGGGTCTTTTTTTCTTAAATTTAAAATCACTTTAAAAACATTTTTATTATTATCGTTATTATTATTGTTATATTTTTGGTGTGGACTCAACAATTATAAAAAGTGTATGTTTATAGTTCTCATTATAGTCCTGGTGTCTCCTCACACTGAAACCACTAATGGTTTAATAATTTATAATAATTTTAATTTTGTTGTAGTTCAATGAATTAATTAATGCATTCATTATTTCATTTTGTGTTGGTCCTGAATCAATAATAATACAAAAATACATTTTAGATTTTTTTATTCATTTTTTTTATTTTAGGTATTTTAAAAAACAAATATTAACATTTTTATTATTTTTTTAGTTTAGTTTAAATTTTTTTGATAGACTTTCCATAAATATGTAGTTTGTCATAGATTAGAATTAAACTATGAAATATTAAAGTGATTAGTGAAATAACCAAAGTGTTTCACCTGTAGAACAGTAACAGTTAACAGGTTAATGCAGTTGATTCATGTGTTCCCACAGGAAGTACATTTTTAGATTACCTAACAAAACTCTTCTACCTGACAAAATAATTTTTGCAATATACAGTAGGATTCCACATCAGTGCAACTGTCTAGGACCAAACGATTCAGCACATCTGAAACTCAATCTGGCTGCAATGATAAATGTTTTGTCACAACAACAATGTTCAGACAGGAATTGTTGACAAGTTCATTCTTGATGTTTGGGAGGTGCATGAATGAATCACAGACTAAAATAAAACATTCATATATTGTGAAATCAAGCGAGATCTATTACAAGTGTCCTGCAGAACCGCATTCCAAAATCCATCTATAAAAACAACCGAAACATTATGCCCGCACAGCAGCACTGTCATCAGCTGTCATCTACACTTGACACATGTGTCATTACTCATTTTATTCAGCTGAAGGTACTTTAGCTGCACGGAAACCTCTACTACGCTGCCAGGAATAAAGAAAGAGTCAAGGTGAGGATGTCATTATGGGAGTATTATATCTGCAGATATGCTGCGGTGAACTTGTCAGGATTTATAATGCACGCATGAGGGCTCCTCTGGTCTCATCATATTTCCTAAGACTATTCCGGATATCATCTCACTGACTGGCAACCGAGTCTGCATTTGGAATGACTTACACATACAGCAGAGACTGTAAGGTCACAGAGACTTTCCGATGCTGCCATAGGACATCCTTCAAAATTAAGTGAAAAAGACACAATCCTCTGTCCTTTGATTTAATTGGAAGGTCAGCACTCATATAGCGACAGCTATCCCATAATTAGGTCACTGGAATCATTCTTAACCTGTTTAAATGACTGCTTTGACCCCCGCAATGATATACTAGCATGCTAGCTGACATGTCGCAAAGTGGATTTAATTATTTGTTTCTCACAGCAGGAATTAAAATCTTTATCCAATTTTTGATTGTTGTTCAAAATGTTTGTGTGTGTTTTACAAGGTGGCAAATTTGTTAATTTTTTTTCCAGATGATGAACAAAAAACATGGACAGCCAATCATAGTCCATTGGAATTTAAAGGGCCCATGCATTTTAAATGTGAAAATGCAGCAGTCGAGCTTAAAGTAAACGTAACATTCTTATCATTATCAGTTTTAGTGTGAACAGGCCTTTCGTCCAAACATCTCTGGACTGTTGCCCCAGACTGTCATTATAAACATTATGAACTTAATATTAATACTAATATAACAGTCCAGTTACAAATCTAGAGACAATTAGTTTACAGAAACATGGACATCACAAATTCTATATTTTTAGTTATTTTTTAGAGTTATTTTTTCATTATTTCTCAAAAGTACTACCTGTACTGATATGTATTTAATGAAAAGCTGTTCGACAGTGTAGCTTTGCAAAGCAAACTAGTGAAAAGAGCTATAGAAATTTGAATTCTCCATTTATCTTTTTAAGATTCACATCCAAGCATTTTTCAATGACCTGTCTCCCCCTCCTCGCTTTCAATTATGATGGTTTTTAACTGTTCAGACACTACACAGATCTGGATTTAATAATTTAATAACATTAAAATCTCATTCCAGCTTTAACACAGCGGGTCTCTGTGTTATTTAAAGCGTTGTATAGTCTCTGTGTTGGAACATTCCAGAGTGTTAGTTAAGATAAACTGATTGCTCGGAGAGAATGCAGACTTAGTTTTATCCTGTTATTGGCTTGTAGAGTGTGAACTGTTGTCATACCAGCACTTTTATCCCGGTGGGGCCTGGATTAACTTGTCATCGCTTATATTCTAGAAGACGCGCTCATCCGCATGCAGTTATTACAGAATGCAGAGATGTTTTTCCGACCTTGATCAGGTCAATAGGTTCGATGAACTGCGAGTTATGTCTTTTATCAGGATATCGAATTTGTGTTAGCTTTGGCAATACTCTGCCTAAATCCTGTGTTCTTGGTTTAGATTAACTGAAAATTGATTTTAAAACCACTAGATAAACAATAAGAGTGGTTTTCACAGGTGATACAAGAATGATGATATGTGCAATGAAATTATATCAAAATTGGCATGAATCAGGATCAAAACATAAGAAATAGAATATTCAAATAAAAAATATAATATGCAAAGATATAAAGTAGTTTGTATCATCTCTAGTCAGAAAATTCCTTTCGCAAAGCCATTTTTTACATTGATCTTTGGCCTATTGCTTTTTCATGCATATATTTCTTGCGATTCTTTAAATGCCAAACACTAATTTCTTCCATCAGTTTATTTGGTAACATTTAACGTCCGCAGAAAACTGGCTCTTTTGTTTAACCCCTAATTAAAATTCAGTGAATATGGCAGCCAATCTTAAACAAAATGATCCTTTGTTAGCCCCTCTTTCATTTAATTACATACAATTTCTACACTGTGACCCATCACGCCAACCTGAATGGCTTGACTTTATTATCATGCTGAATGAATTGAAGGTGTCATCTGAGTAAAATACCCCGTATTTAAATTCCCAGATCAGAATGAATATGTAGTACCCTGTTTCTGTCCTTGCCATGTGAAGTGCTAGTGTTTAGTCAATGAAGCCTCACGTGGAGACTGAAGTGGACAGCTGGACCCGTTTAAATGGTGAAGAAGGTTTTAGATTTATTTGAAGCAGCGATGATAGTTTTTTAGAAAGATGGTTTCCATAGATAGTTTAGTCTGTTTAATTTTTTGATAGAAAATCCTTCAAGCACAGAATGATGGCTAATGTTAATTGCTTTCCAGAAGAGTGAAAGGAATATGAGCGCAAACAGATTTGAGAAGGGTAAATATTGATGTGGACACAGTATAGCCAGTATTGTCTCGATGACAGACTGGAGCCGTCACTCTTTACACAGCAAGACGAGAAAAGGCTGATTGCAAATGTATTGCCTCCGTACGAGGTAGAGATGGAACATCTCTGTTTGCGTGTCGGTCTTTGCTGTTCGACGTGAGAATTGATGTGAGAACGGCTCAGCTGGCCTGAAATCTTTGTTAATATGCAAAGCGTCTTTCTGCTAGCAGCCCAGCGGCTCATCAAAGATATCATCAGGATGAGAAAGCCTCTATCCAATCCTGTAATGACTGAGATATGCTAATCTGGGCTCCCTTCGCTATCAAATCCACCAACAAAAGGAATGGACTGCAGGGGGTTTCTCTCCAGATGAGATGACGCTTAACTGAGCAGTTTGTGTCATCGATGAAACTGCGTTTTTAATTACTTCTATAGTTGTACCTCATTGGAACAAAAGACATTTGCATTATTAATCACATGCTGTTAATTCATTTGCATTTTATACAGACTAGATTGATTTCCATGACATTTGTCAATCATTTGTCTAAGAAATGTTGTCAAGCATACGTTAGTTACTCACTGCAATAAAGATGCTGCATTTGTTTCACAGTATATCCTGTGGAAAGTTTGCTTTATGTACTGTGAAAAGTGCATGGTAAGGAAAATATGGTATATTGCTGTGGTTCATAAACCCTCAGCTATTTTGCTTAGTCTGTGCCAAATACCATGGCATGGTCAGATACGACTCTTAGACGACTTTATTCAGCAGAAACAGCAGAATACAAGATATTTCATTAGTGTTGCTGTCAATGTATATTAAAACAAGAACAGAATGAAAAATTATGATGCAAGTCTTTCTTGAAATTGAAAATAAATTGAAATATGTAAATGGTGATGGTACTGATGGTTTCAAATTTATTTGATTATAAAGCAGCGATGATCATTATTAGAAAGAGCCGTTTCAAGCATCATTGACAGTTCAGTCATGTATATTTTTATATTTAATATAACTAAATATTTAGTCCTTTTTAAAGAACTGTAGTAGTTAGAGAGGAAATGGCTTGATGTCTTTAATATTGACTGAGTGAGAACTAAGATTGAAATCAATGTTTAAGAAGCAAACTTCTGGTATACAGTGTCGTGCAAACTGTTAAAACATAGTATTGATAAAGGAATTCATTTCAGTATTATATAGATTATTATTAAGTACAGTATTTTGAAATCTATCATATAATTAATCTTTTACAGCAATGCACATTACCTATTTTCATTAAAGTAGCTGAATACTTTGATGCTCTTAATCTCATAATTAGATTTTGAGACTTTAGCCTGGATTTTCACAAATAATAAACAGGAACAAATGCCGTTTTTACCATAGTGTCTTTATTCCTGTATGTGGATGATTAAATCTCATAATTTCATGAGAGGAATCTCGGGTAAGTTATTTGGAACCGCAGATAGACCTTTCAAAACCCTTCTTCTGTTTTTCTGTCTGAGTTTGAGTAACTGCTGAAAATGTGCTGATCTGACTCTCTAGTTCAGCTGCCTCAGTAAATATTTTGCTTGAGCAATTCTGATGGAGCTGTTTGGCATCGTTCTGAGAAAGGATTTGAGAAGATTTACTGAGGGTTTTGTTTAGCGTCCATTTTCAGTGTAAGAACTGATTCGATTGTAATTCACAAGGATAGGCAGTTGATCCCTTAATGTTCATTTGAGCACGATAAATAATCCATTTAACTCAATTAACAAATATTTAACAAACAAAAAAATGAAATGTATTTTAAATGTGTTAAAACGAAAGTATACTTTTTGTACATTTATTCTATTAATTGTATTAACAATGACAACAAATTTATGTTTTTACAGGTTTAACTGTAGACCGCCAGCTTAATATTCCTCTTCATCAAACCAAGCTGGTAACCACCAGATGCACACCGTGCTAACTCCACGTGATCCCATGTTGAGGTAATTGCTTGCAATGTTGCTAAAAGGAAGAGAAAACGTGTTATATTTGCCCCCATGCAGACCTGAGAAGCAGCGCTCTGATTGGCTGTTAACCTCAGGGGGCGTCACAGGTAGCTTATGTTATACTCCATGGACCAATTACTGCAGAAAGGGGAGGTGCCACCCAGGTGTTCCCCATTCACAGATG
The DNA here is from genome assembly GCA_019155185.1 of Beaufortia kweichowensis. Taxonomy (NCBI): domain Eukaryota; kingdom Metazoa; phylum Chordata; class Actinopteri; order Cypriniformes; family Gastromyzontidae; genus Beaufortia; species Beaufortia kweichowensis. Next base: position 2,921,251 of record CM032795.1, on the reverse strand, counting down.
TAATTTAGTCAGCTCCGCATCACTGGAATAGCATTAATACAGCATAAACAAGTGAAGAGAAAGTCAACTTGAAAGCTCTGAGGGGATGATGTGGAATTATTGACGTGCTCCGGCGCTGATCCTCAGTTGAAGCCCTGCCTCTGGAAGAGATCTTCTGGCTTTAGGAAATGAATGCAGATGTATTCGGCTTATTTAACTGATGTGGTCATGTGGTAATGTTTGCACAACAAAAGACCCCGAGCGGAATATATGAAATCTTTAAAAAAGCTTAAATACGGCTTATTCATGACAAGCTGTCTCTTTCACAGGCTAAAATGTATGCTAATCTCTAAGTAAACAGATTTAGCGGAGAGCGTATGCTCTTAGAATATTGTCAAAAATGGAGCGTAAGAAAAGAAGTCGATAGGCAAGAGCAATCTGTACCTTTTTTCTGGTTAAAAATAAACAAAAATCGGTCATTGGGCAAGTACATAAAACATTCGTTAAAAACTGTCCCTTTATCTTACACAATTTCACAATGTTACGCTTATAGTATTCATTTAAAAGTTAAGCTGTTGGGTACATTTTGCAGGAAGTGTCAGTTTAAAATCCTTTGCCTTCAACCCACATAAAAACACGTTTGTAAAGTAACCTGCAATTTTATGTTTCAAACAGACGAGGTCGATATGAAGGCAAAAGTTATACATTTCAGCTTTAAAGAAATAGTTCACCCAAAAATTGGACCCAATTGACTTTCCATAGTAGGAATAAAAATCACTATGGTTAAGTCAATGGGGTTCATTTTTGGGTGAACTTTTCCTTTAAATAGCTGTAGCCGTTGTCCTATACTGCAGAATAAATTAATATTTTTCTTTTCAGTTATCGATAAAAATTATACTGCGATAAAGCATACGCTTCCCAGCTGTTAATGAAGCTCATCCTTATGTATGTACTATAGAAGCATACACCGTTCAACATGTCCTTTCACACTTTTTTCTGGTGTCATTAAACAAGTACAATTTACATTTGTAACCTCACACAACAAGTTTCTTGGTACTTCAATCGTGTTTTTAGCACCTTTTTGACACTTAAATCTTATAGCTCTTCAGTTCTCATGTCTATTGTATACGAAAGCGTATTGGGCAAGTACACAGTTCAGAAAATGAGAAGCGGTATTTTTTCATGAATAATGTGTGTGACATCATGCTTTGATGTGTACACAGGAAGTAAGCATGTTTATAAGTCTTAATAGACATTTCACACATAAGGCTGTATTATTTTATTTTCCTCTAAAATAAAATGAAGTCACATACAAATAAATAGTTGAAATACTCTTTCTGCATGTTAGTGGCTTTGAAGAACATTAGGCAAGCATCATTTGTCAAGGACTTCTGCAGTCAATAGCAGGAGCGTATGGTGAGGCACTTCAGACTGTGAAGCACTCTAGCAATAGTTTAACTGCTTCATCATCACAGAGCGGTGAATAATTCAGCCCTGTACCACAGTACATCAGGTAAACACACACACATCCATACAGACGGAGCTCAGGAGAGGTCCTGTAGAGTTCATTTGCTTGTGAATAATGAAGTGTGGCCTGTCATGGTGGGCTTTTCAATGAAAAAACCCAGCGTTTGTGACGTGAATTACATTTTGTCTGGGTGAATCTGAGGACAAAGACCAGAGCAGACAGAGCATCTTGCTTCATGATGCTTCATCTGTGTGCAAAAGCTCAGCATGGGAAATGTTTTTAGTAGTTATTTGTGCACCATCTGAAATAAGAAGGGCTGGGGAAAAAACCTAAACACAGAAAGACAAAATAAAATGTGTAAAATAGGTTTATGATTTAAATGATTTACAGTTGAAAAAGCAATCGTCAGAGTGATGACCAAGGTGCAAAAAATCATTTCCAGTGTATGAATTTTAATCTTTTCTTAGCTCATCAGAATTTAAAATGATCATTCGAGTATTACATTGTGATTATTTTTCTGGCTTTTGTGCTTGCTTTGTTTTTTCTGCTATTTGTTTTGGATTTCTGACCTCGCCTGGAATTTGCAAAAACAAATATGATTATGAGTTAGGATAACATGAACATTGAATTATGTGGTACAAATGCCTTTTAAATCCCTAAAAAAGCTAAATTAAGCACAAAAATGACAGTTTAATTGATATTGTTGAAGGTACTTCACAACATTTCTTTCTTCCTTCAAAGTTATAAGGACTCACCTTGACCTTGAACCTGAGGCGGGACTGGTTCAGACGGGGCAGAAGGCACCTGTCTCTGTGCTGAGAAATTCTGCTGTCTGTGTTTATTACCCTGACTTGATTTATGTTACCCGGAGGGCCACTGAGCCCACGGCCCGCCACAGCCGACCTTCCACTGTAAACCTCAATCAAGCAATCAAGAAACTTTACTCTTTCAGAAGGTAAAACTTTTGGTATTTCAGCACCCTTCTGTGTTTATTCTCATTGTTTTTCATCTCACATTTTTAAGACATGCATATGGAATGCAAATGGTTAAGGCATGCAGCCATGCATAAGTCTTCAATCTTACAAAAGATAAAACACATAAAAGCATAAAAACAGTCGCTTAGGGAAGAAGTGGGCTTGTACACTCAGCATACCAACAAGATCTTAACAAATGCTAAAGAAAGCATTTTGTTTTGAAAATATATATTTTTGAAATACATTTTGCTATTCACATTTAAATAAATGGTTTACATTTGGTGATCGTAAGTTATGACATACATGAATAAAAGATGATGGGGCAGCACTTATTCTTCTACAATTGGTAATCCAAAGATAAACAACAGTTACATACAAGACCAGGAGATACATGTTGCATACTGCATACAAATGACAACATTGTCAAAACATTTCCAATTCACATGGACTTGCAAAAACTATTAAAAACGCTGTATTATGCATGACAGGCCAGTGGTTGGCAATGTTTTTTTTACAAAGTGACAAGTAATATGCATGTGCATCATGTTTTCCAAGTTTATTTGCACTTTGAAACCTGTTTTCTTGCAGTTTCAAGCCCCTTAAAATGGCAGCTATCAGTCATTGTCAGTTATTAAACATGGGAAATGCATAAAAAGTTTGAACCTTTTCTCCTAATATTTGTAAGTCGCTTTGGATAAAAGCGTCAGCTAAATGCCTAAATGTAAATGTAGATGTAAGTTTAGCGGTTTTGTAGGTGGAAATGGTGTTGCGTACACGCTTTCTCAGTTATCAGGTTCGCAGATGACAACGTTGTCACTAAAACTAACAATGTTGTATGATGCTGTATTATTCATTCATGTCTAAGAGTTGGTGATGTTTTTTACAAAGTGAAACACATGCACATCTTTAGTGGAAAACATTCCCTCTGTGTACACATCACTAGATTTGTGTTACAATATTTTAAGTCCTTGAAGAAAAAATGAGGTAGTCAGAAAGAGAATAGTTTAGATAAAGAGCACCACACATGCCTGGTATTCTTTATCTGGATAAAAATGATGTCTGGCAGAAGTAGATGATTCATAACCTCGTAACACACAACGGAGCCACTAATGTAACCAATCATGTGTTTTGTTATAAGGTTTGGTTAATGTGGGTGTGAGAGACAACATACCGTCCCTACAGTCCTGTATCGAAGACAGCAGGACGGACAAACACTCAGAAGTGTCCCTGTCGAACACAGATGATGTTCAAACACCTGTGGTCACCCCGAAGTGACCATAAATATTGTCAGCAGGGCTGCCGGCAGCATCAGCAGCGCCCAGGTGCATCGCTTCAGGACGCCATCTGATATACAGCAATGACAGAAGCCTGAGGAACATCAGCTTGAGTTTCAGAGAATTCATACGTCAGGGGGATGGGACTTAACTTCACAACTCATCTTCTCTTGCCTTCGGGTATGTTGCGGTATATCGCTCTCAGTGTTGTTCCACTTGTTGGTTTTTTTAATTACGGCTCTATGTTTTTAATCTCAAGCCTATAAATGCTTTAATACAAGTATGTGTTGTGTAGTAATTGCTAGGCAACTTCTTAGAACTGCGCCTGTTGTGCAACAACCTCATATTATCGTCTCAGGGATATATTACTCGTTCAAAGCGATACAGCTCGCTGTTATAAAAGTTCTGACCACAAGATATCGTTGTTTACAGCGGGAACGAAATAAATCCAATTTCTTGCGGTCACATGCTTACTGGAATCTTGTCCAGTCGATCAGTTATTTGATTAATGCAGACCGTAGAGAATTATTCATAGTCACGCTTGAGTCCTGATGGCTGTCCAAGGCATTATAAAAAGAATGAGAGGGCCTAACCTTTAAAACGCAAGGGGCCTTTGCAGTGTTTGGCAAAGGAAGTAGGAAACACTGAGATGTTCAGCGTGGTCAAGGCAGAATAAATATTTGGATAGCTTCAACACTTCTTGAATGGGCTTTTAAACTGGTAGCACTGAAGAGCTTTCCGGCCACGCAAGACTTTAATTCCTAACAAATAAACCCAAGGCTATAAAAGGACCTTTTAATAAACACGTACAGTGCAGAAACAAATAGCTTATACAGTTTTTGATCTCTTTTTTTATTTATGAGTTGCATGACTTTCTCATAAATTGCCTGGCTTGCTAGTCGATGGACTTCATACTGTGTAATATCTGACAATACATTTGTTAATATTAAATCAAGTAATACGTTATGTGCACCATTGGGCTAATAATTTGGATTGTTGGGACTAACCAGATAAAATAAAGATTTAATAATAAACTCACTTGCATGATTACAACGTCTGTATGTCGCTTACCAAATTAGTGATTTTAAGTGTGAGACCAAATGTGAGGCATTTCATAGATTATACATAGAAATATAGAAATGATAATAACTACAAATAAAAGGCTATTTGTGGGGTATCACAATATAAGAAACACACAACTGAAACTTGATCCATTGAAGGGATAGTTCACAAAAATAACCATTTTTCATTATTTACTCATGCTTATGTCATTCCAAACCTGCATGACTTTCGTTCTTCTGCAGAACACAAAAGAAGATATTTTGAAGAACGTTGTTAACCAATTCTTCTATGGTATGAACACAAAACCACATTTTTCAAAATATCTTCTTTTCTGTTCCGCAGAAGAAAAAGTCATGTACATGTTTTAAAAGACAATACATTTTCATTATAGGGTGAACTATCCCTTTAAGTTATTGAATCATGTCACAAACACAAAGTTTTCCAAGCAAGACTTACTCACCAAAACATGGATGTTGTTCACTGTGTTTTGAGGTCTACAAGTCTCTGGAGAATAAACTGATTCTCTGAGCCAGATCCTGGACTGCGATCGGAAACATTATTCTCCGATCGGTCTAGCGAATCACTGCATTCATACCAACCTTAATGACTTCTCTTCCAGCCAGACGAGTGAATCTTAAGCCAAATGGCTGCAATTATGGTTTAATCAGACACCCACGATCTCTCCATTTAGAGAGAGGTGGAGGAAAGGGGTCTTCTGTAATTTTCAATTCATCGGGGAGTATACATGTAAATGGGCCATCATTCATCCCTGTGAAGTACAAGAAGCCATTATGTGTGCTTAAATTGTCAAATATGCATTAATATGTGGCCAACCTTAGTAGCAGACGTAGCAGATTTGGCCAAAATGGCAGTAATATCACATAAATAATTATTTTGATAATAATAGTGATTTAAAATTGGCTGAAATGTTCTACCATGCTGCAATTTTCTCTGGCGTTAAACAATCTTAAAAAAGGAAAATGTTATTGCTCGGAGGTTGCTTTTTCATAGCTTGGGAGATTTGATTGTGTTTCATTTAAGTATATAGTCTCGTATGTTTCTCCTAAAATTGCTAAATGTATCTAGGGGTAAAAATAAATTGTATACACCATTTCACAAGATGTAAACAACACTTCCTGTTTCAGTTTTTTGTATTTCACATATGTAAATTAAATCTTAAAGATGTTTGTTAAACAAGTCAGTTGTAAATGTTCTGTTGATTGTATTTTGTTCTGACATTTGTGTAGTGTTAAAAAACTGAGACAGCAAGTGCTTCTGGACCAGTGCTGTTTACATCTTGTGAAATGGTCTATAGGTAAAATAATCTAGATTTGGGTAAATCTGAAATGTTTGAGTTCATGTTGACATCTTCACTAATATTGACTTTTGATTGCAGACTTATCATAGACACGGATGAGACTTAAGCAGAAGTTTCCATTTGCTCTGCATTTAATCTCATTGATGTCTAGGAAAAATAATTGAGATATTAAAGAAATCTTTTTCTAATGGGATACTTCAAATATAAAGATGTCTTCATTCCAGCTAGCCTACTTATTTACTGTTATTATATTAGCAGAAATGTACAAAAAAGCACAAACTAATTAATTATATAAATATTAATTTTTTGATAAATAAATATTCAAATAACAATTTAAATGTTCCCTGAAATGGCTAAGTTGAAACACCAACCTGATCTCACAGGAATTCGTACATATTTTATAAAGTGGTGAATTCGTATTATGTGAATCATACAAAAGCATATGATTAGCAAAATGATAAAGCAATGATAAAGGTCCACTCCTAACCCTAACAACATGAGATCATACAAATTTGTATGAATTAACCACCAAGTAAAATATGTACAAAATTCCTGTAAGATTCCCAGTCTTCATAAGTTTTTGCTTGCTTACAAAGTCTCATAAAACCTTTGCTTGATGTTTGTGTCAAGCTCATCTTACACAGCAAAGCTTCAGGCAGTCCACAGTGTGAATTCCAGCGCTGAGTCCCTCTCGTACCATCTGACATCTCACTGATGCTGTCTGAAGTATCAGAACTTCAAATGCAACATAACAAAGTATTACGAGTCTGTCAAGATCACAATCTATCATTAGCATGTTTGTGATTTTGTTGTCCCATAAAAGCAGGAAGTGTACAGGAGTCCAAACACCTCTGGATAACCTCCTGTGTCTAATAAACAACAAAACAGCAGCACAGGTTGTTGAGTTTGTCAAGTCTTTGCCAGCGCACATTTCACAGGCCTCAGGTCAGAAAAGCAGCATTATAAATCAACCTGCCTTTAGAGTTCTCGCCAGCTTTCCAACCTCATTCCCTTTGCCAATCCGGACTTTTTAATTTAACTCTTTTACGTTTGAGTCGTGGGAAGCGACAAAACAGTAAACTGTAACTGAGAAACATGTCTGTATCAAGCGGCAGCCGGTAACATATGTTCAATGTACATATATATCATTGTCAACAAAAGTTTAGGGATTTCTGCTTCTTCTAATAAAGCTTTGATTATTGTTTCATTAATGTTCCTGGAGCCCCCCGGGAGACGAAATTGCAATTTGTGCATATTTTCTGCCCGACTAAAACTGCTGCCTGAATCAAAAAGCAATGTCTTCAATTTCAGTTATTGTGGCGGAATAATTGATTTAAATTGACAGACTGATTAAAAATTTACATTTATGAATTATTAAGGATGTTATTTCAGCTATCAGATCCTGGGGAAACTCGAAAGATGAAGTCAGCTTGTTTCAAACAGCAAGTCAAGATAATAATGGCGTCAAACTAATAACTGTGCAGTGTTTATTTGCTCGTGTCTGTGAAAATTAGATTTTCAATGGTACATTTGATTTACGCTGCAATATAAATAAAACATTGTTAGATGGGATTGGATTTTCTGAATCTAATACAGGATATCCTTTATCAAACACAAATTTTAACATATTTTAATTAATTCACAATTTAATTGTTTAATTGTTCTGTCAGAAAAGTAGAAGAAGATTTATTAACACAATGAAGTCATTTAAAAAACATTAATGATAAATGGATGTGCTTTTTGGAGCTTTAAGATTTAGAAACACCTATATGAAGGTAACATGATGACATTTTAATATTAAATTAATCATTTGTGTTACACTTAAGAAAGGAAGTCTTATTGCTTTTATGGGTCACATTTAGTCACTTTTCATTCTTTCGCTGTTTCTTCGTCTAACAAATGTATTATTAGATATAAGAACATCTTTATTGGGCATTAGACTGTATTAAAATACATTACAGAGATTGGGAAAGAAGCGAGATCTGAACGCTACTACAAAATTATGACATCATGGATATGCTAATTAATGCATGACATCATCTCGCAACATTTAGCGTTTTTCTAAGCAGATTTTAGCTAATGCTCAGTTAGATTTACTTTTGAAATGGAAGCGGAGTAAACCGGTGCAGACCGGTTGTTTTCATCAGAGTGCAAACTATTCCCAAAGGGTCAGAGGAATTTTGACATCTGCCCCGGCACACATGGGAGCACAGATGTGCAGAGAACTCCTGAACAACAAATCCCACATTTCCTGTCTTTTACTGTAACGGGGGTATTTGCATTTGTGATTGGACTTCTGGAAAAGAGATTGTAATATCAGCTCGTGAGTCTCAAGCTGTTGGCACTTTCTACTCCTTAGTATTGAAAATGGTTTTGTTTGTAATGGAATAATGTCTGTGCTTGTGAATGAGATGTAAAATTGCATCATTTTGTAATATACCCACAGCAAAGTACATAACTAAAATCTGTTTTTGTATAAGATTTTCATTGTCATGATAAGAAACACAACACAATCAGTTATGATTAGTTCACAAATGAAGTGTTTTCACTGCATTTAGAAGAATAATGATGAATGCATGATCAAATGATACTTGAGCGATTCATGTATATCAATCCTTACGGACTTAGTTGTGATTCACATAACAGCTGTCTAATCCCAGTTTATTCAATTGTGTTAACATGATATTAGAAGTTTCAGCGTGGGTAGGAATTGAGCTGAAATCCACCGAGCGTGCGATGTAATGCAAGTGATGAAAATGTTTCATGAATGTTCTGGCTCTCTGCCACACGATGATGAGAGTATGAGAGGCATTATCGCCAGGGCCTCGGGGGTGTGCTGATCTTATAGTAGCCTATCACAAACCGGAATCCATCGTCTCCATGAGTATGATCGCAATCAAACAGCGAATCTTAAGATTTGTTTCGCAGTCCAGAGAGAATCTGCAACATCTCAAGTGTTGTGCTCCATTAATGAAATAACATTGAGCTCATTCCTGTCTGCATAAGGCTCGACAGCTGTCTTTATGCCAGTGTCATTACCCGGGCGATGGACTGCTATAATGCCTACAGATTCTGGCGTCTGCACTCCAAATGAAAGCAATCCAACGTTGCCACTAAAAGAGGCATTTAATATTATAATTACTACAGAGACTCGCCGTCGGAGCCCAAACCTCCACGCAGTGCTTTAGGAATAGGCGTTTGGCTCACAGTACCCATCTTATGCATTAAACATGAAACCCATATGTTGGGTTGTGGAGACGGTTTTCCCAAGAGGTGCGCGGATGATGCGTCGCGGACGGGGGTGCGTGAAGGGCCGAAGTGTTTTTTATTGATGCGCTGGAAGAAACAGGGATTGAAGTTGTCGGCTGTGGTATATTTGCATATCTACAGAGTCAGGGGTTTGTTTTGTATTCAGACTGTGATTCTACACGTATAAGCACCAATATTTATATAAATACTGTTTATACTCAAGGCCATGTTGTGAAATCGCTGGCCCCGTTACAACATTTGGATTATAGGCTTCTGTATCACATGAAGTGGAAATAAATGAAAAAAGGTGGCAGCTGGATCCAGCCTAAGGCCATGCTGGTTATACTGGTGTGTTTTAGTGGTTTTAGGGGGGTTTGGGTGCTTGTCATCTGGTCAGGCTGGGAGCCAAGACAACCAGCAAAACACCAGCTTATCTAAGATGGAGACCAGCTGAAACCAGCTAAGACCAGCAAACCCCCATAGGCTGGTTTAAGATGGGGTTTTTTTAGTGGAAGATGAGATATTTGTCAAATGTTTTTCTAGTTAATGTTTAAAATTCTGTGTGTGAAATCCAGGTTAAAGTCTCAAAATCAAATTATGAGATTAAGTAGTCATAAAAAAGCCATAAAAATGGGTGGAACAAGTGTGTTTATTGCTACATTTTATTATTTTGCACAAAAAATATAGAAAGTTGGCTTCCTAAACATTGATTTTAAACTTTGACATGATCTTAAAGGGATAGTTCACCCAAAAATAAAAATGATGTCATCATTTTTAAACCCTTATGTCATTCAAACCCTGTATATGACTTTCTTTTGTGGAACACAAATGAAGATATTTTTCTGGTTACCGGCACCCATCGACATCCATTGTACCTTGTGTCCATACTATGAAAGTGAATGGGTGTCGGTAACCAGCGTTTTGCAAAATATCTTCTTCTGTGTTCTGCTGAAACAGGGAGCTCACACAGGTTTGACATGACATGAGGGCGAGTAAATAATAAAATAATTTTTACTTTTGGCTGAACTATCCCTTTAGTCAATATTAAACTGATAACTGTCACAGCAGAAATTGAGTATACACATGAAAATGCACAATGTGAACAGATTTTTTTTAATTTTTAGATATTAGATATTTTTTAAAAAGTCTTTATTTTTATAAATTATATTAACTTGAAAAATTTTTTTGTATGTTTATTATGCAAATTTGTCAAGTATTTATTACCTTTCTTACGTCTTATATGTCTTATACCTTTCCATAAATTTTTATGATTAGATTAAAATTAAACTGTGAAATAATGAAGTGAATAGGGAAATAACATAGGTGTTAACAGGTTAAAGATATCAAGGTTATATTTTCACACAGTGTTCTTTACATTATGTAGGATGATTTCGTGTAGAAAACAATGACTTTAGTTTAATATCTTTAATGTGTTCTCCCTGAAGATACAACCAACAAATTTGACATTGTCAATGTCACTCTCTATAAATTATAACTGAGTGGACACAAAAATGTGTTTCTGCATAATCTTTCCGTCCATACCATTCCATTCCATTTGGAAAAGCACTGAATATAACAGCACAGGAGAACATTGCATATTTTCAGTAATTGCTGATGTGTGCAGTATCACACCGAATGGAAAAGTCCGTCGTCTAACTTAGAAATGTTCCATTTTTGCCGTTGCTAAGCCAACACCTGTAAAGTCATGTAAGGCACGCTTGTGTGACTGCGGTAAAATCCTCGCTGCCAAAAACCCAACAGAACTGCAAGAGATGTGCCTCATTACCTTTTTCTCCCTGCTGAATTTTCTGCTGATGTTCTGTGTGTCAGGAGAGCGGTCGTGTGGCCAAACCCTCCAGAAGGAGGAGGAGGAGTGTGTGCCATGTGCCTGCCCGTGTGCGACCGGCCCTCTGGTACTTTCTGGAGAGACCCCTCGGCAGCACAAAGAGACCCTTGTCTGGAGGTGTCACCGAGCAGTATGTATCAGACACCATATTAAATGTCCCCTAAGCATAGAGGAAGTCTGACGAGGGGTGAGGCCGTGCCAGGGAGCCACCAAAGAGGCTTTTGACAGCGGCCAAAACAGATGGCTGGGAATAGGGAAACAAGGTCAGAGGACGTGGAACACGCTCTCTCCGCTCCTTTCTCCTCGCTGCATTTGATACGATTGAGCATCATCTGATGTTTGCCTCTCTTTTTAATTAAAATGGATGCTTCGGAATAGGAGCTTCCTTGTTTTCCTCCGAAGGTGCTTAAGGGGGGAGGTATAGATAACAGAGCGGCTTTGTGTCTGGCTGTCGAATGAAAGGAACCACTGTGTTGACTGTTCGGAACAAGACCAATCAAAGATAACCTGTGTTCCAATGATAAGACTTACACCCATGTTTCAATAGCATGTATCTGCATTGTGGTAACGTGACCTGCGGGTGGTCCCGTCGCTGTGATTATGTTATTCGGTTGTCACAGTTCATGTCGAGACTCTTAGCGAGCTTTTTAACTCTATCCGCCGTAATCTAATGCTATCTCGACTCTTTATTGGGTGATTTGTGGGACGTGTTCACGCTACCGTTTCAATTCGTGTCAGGCACGATAATGGAAACTCATTAGAACGCTTAATTTAGTGTGATTCATTTAGTGTGCTTATTAGACTTGCTTTCAAAGCTTTACGTTACACGCAGCGAAAGCTTTTTCTAAAATGAGCCATCACGGTTATACATTATCTGTCCTTGTTCTTTTCAAATTAATGTCATCAGCGAGATTGATGTGTTTGTTAAATTTATTACAATTCTAACAAACAGTAGCAGCCAAAAGTGATGGCCGGAGGCATATTTGTACAATATTTTTTTTTTCAGACTAAACCATCAAAATATGAGATGTATGGTATACAAAACACTACATATATATATACAAAACACTAAACATTTAAGGTATTTATTGAACAAAACTATTTGGCAACAAGACAAACCACAGCGTATCAGAGAATATGAGTTTTATTATCTACAAAAATGCATAGAAAAACCAAAATCCCAAGGGAACACAGCATACATTAACTACAATTTTATTTGTTGATTTTCTCTTGCGGTAATGTGTTTGTCATTGTAAACTTTGCACATGTGTTTCAGTTTTTGCTAAGTTCTTCTCAAAGCTGAGCTTCAGTTTATACTCCAAACACTCTAATGCAACATCCATACAAACCTTTTAGTGCATCTTCAATAAAATATTAAATTAAAGAGAAGAGATATTAATTGTCCAAAGTTGGACGTCACTTTTAGCCACTTCTGTACATTTAAAACTACCAAATATGAAGTAGTAAGAACGATTTTTTTAGATCAGCCTGAAGGTTTTGACAGTAAGACGTATTATGCATTAACCATGTACAGCTGGAGAACAAAGGTGACGGAAGAGACGTGGAAGGCCTGTAAGACTATCCTGTTGTCCTCGTATATGGTGGAGGGCACTGCACAGTGTTCGCCTTTTTCTCTGGCTGACATGAAAGTCTGAGGCAAGTTCAGCCATGTTGCCTTGATGTTGTATCTGAGCCTCAATGTTCAGGTCAGCTCTTTGTGGGAGTCGGGTTCGGGTCCCGGCCCTTCCTACTACAGCTGTGCAGAAGGCCGTTGTCTGAAGCTGTTATGCACAAGGTGGTCTAATGAACAGTTGGGCGATCATTTGAAGCTATAGGCCAGCTGGACATACAAAGAGCAGTTCATCAGACTGGTACAAAGTCCCATACTTACCAGCCAGCACAAACGGTGGACAAAACTGAAGTCCAGGAGGGCATATCTGTAAGATTAAACCATCAAAATATGAGGTGGAGGGTACAGAATGAACAAAACACAACTTTTAAGGTATTTATTGGACAAAATTATATGGCAAAAAGTCAAACTACAACATCAAAATGTATCTGTTAAAACATTTTGAATATAATAGTTTAATAATATTTTGGTAGTATTTTGTAGTCATTCTCCTGGGCTATATAAACTTTGCAAATGTGTTTTGTGTTTTTTTTGCCAAGCTTCTTTAAATTCTTTTTAAAGATGAAGAAATGCTGACAGAAATCTTTTGATGGATTCTAATCAACTCACAACTCACAAATGGCAGCGATATAATGGACGTGACATTTTCTGTCAAAACATGAAATAAAAATCCTCACAGAATGTATTGAATCATCTGTTTATATTTTACTAAAGACCGGTTGAGCCCAGACATCAGAACATTAGAAGAATCCTTTACTGGTTTTCCAGGATGTGATTTTTGACAATTGTGTTGATGAACACCTTCATATTTGTTAATATAGATTTCATTTAGTGGTTTATAATAGTAACTGTCCATTGACCTGTATTCTGGCGTGGCCTATACAGAGACCGTGTCACATCTAAATGCATGCTGGCTATATGAACAATCAATAAACCATTATCATTGCACTCCAAGACAATACACACCCTGTGTATCCATTGAGCTTGAGAGACGGGACTCCAATACCACACTCATGAAGTTGGTTTCTGAAAATAAATGAGCACAATATTTTGTGGCTTGAAGATAATTCTTTAATCTTGTTTTCGAGCAGTTTCACGCTAAAGTGAGAAAGAGGTCACTGTTATGACCAAAGAAAACCAAAATCCCTTTAATCCCTAAACTGACTGAAGTCATTCTTACACCTCGCCTGATTCTGACTGGCCGTCTACACAGTGAGAATGAAAGAATTGGGTTAAAGGCAATAAACCTCCAACCTACACATTTCACCGGCTGCTGTCCTATTAAACTGCTGTTCCAATGCCCAATAATCAACTTACAAATGGCCTCTACAACGAAACACAGAAGCATTTCAAGAATTACAACCCATCGCAAAGATGTCCCGTGAGACGTGCGGTGCGACGTAACCCAATTGTGTGTATTCATAAGAAAATGGGTTTATATTCGTATTTCGCAGCATTCTGCTAAATTGATTTTGTATCGTATCGACAGTGGATTTCTTTCAGAGGATTTTAACACTTCTGCTCTCCTGCTGGATGGTGAGAGAGCTGCCGTCTCCACTGCCTGAGGGAGTCTGTGGCCCTATAAATACCACTTTCTCTCTGGCTGTCCAGCACAGGAAGTAGAAACGGATTAATGTCTTGTAAAGTCTTGTGGTCTTAGTATGTTATTGCTATAAAGGAGCTGATGATATCACCTTGTAATCGGCTCGAGTTTCATTGTTATATTACGAATGTGAATTTTCCGTTAGACAATCTTTAGATTACGTGACTGTTTATACTGTACGTATACCGCCCTGCATTTGAGCCAATAAAGTAGAGTATATTTTCCAAGGTTCATACAATGTTGCACTTAGTTTTAGAATAATTGACAGCTACAGTATCACTGTCAGTGTTTTAATGCGTTCAATTTATACAGTATATGAAAGAATATCCGTATTAATAGCTAATAAATAATCAGTGTAGGGTTATAAAATCGACTGTTTCTGTAGATCAGTTGATTGATCATTGTGTTTGATTGTGGCATGCTAATAAAATATATAGTTTGAATGCACTGTGCGTCACTTTGAATAAAATCATCTGCCAAAATACAATGTAAATAATACAACTTCAGCCCTCGAGGTCCGCTCACATTATCTTATGATTACCAAACACGTCCTCCTCTCTCAATAAAACAGCACACCCCAGAGCCATTACATTTGTTTTCTCTGAAAGTGAGAGCACGAGAGCTCCGTGCTGTCAATCTGCTGGTGGGACGTATGGCTCAAGGGGCGGGGCTTATAGCTCAGCGTGGGCGGGGTTTCCGCTAAACTCCGGGTTAGGTTGATTCACTATCGATCATTGGGGAAAGACTGGGCTAGATTTCCTTGTGGCGGAGAAGTCTGATGTGCAGGCGATATGAATCGGACGATTGCGGGCGCGGGCTTATTTTAGCACGTTAACAGATTGCCGAATTCGGATGCAAAGTAGATAGTGTCTCTCTCCGGTGCTCCGGGAAAGTGTTGCGGATCGCACTTGGCGAAAGCGCTACTTTGTTTCTCTTATGCGTAATAGGCGCGGACGGTGCGCGTTACTCAAAAGCGGCCACGTCTTAATAAAGTTACGCATCCCAGAAAGGAGTGAAGTTGGAGGGCCCGTGAATCTCTTGAGCCGTGGAGTACTCTTGAGTCTCTCTGGATGGATGGATGGGTATGGGGAGAGCAGGATCTTACTACCCCGGGGCTGAGCGCCTCATCTCTCCTGTAATCTATCTACTTGTGCTGTGCACCATCTCTTCTGTCACTCATATAGGTAATCGTCTTTTTCTATTTATTTGGCTTTAATGCATGGGTATGCATGCTTAAAACTAATAGAAGACTCTTAAACCCATTTTAAAAAGTGATATTTATTTGAATTGCACAGAATTAATAAGATCGTGTACGACAGTATTGGTAAATCAGCTATGTTGGCTTAAATCGTGAGGCAGTGCCCTTCGTCCGTGTCATCTCAATGCACACTACAGAGTGTACATTTCTAACAAATGTAGTTCATAGTATTCAGTCTTTCAAAGGAAGTGGAGTAATTATAATTGCATTAAAAATTAATTATGGACTATAAAATAGGAATTCGTTTGTGACGTGTATGTAGTAAATCCCTGTCAGCCATGAGAGATAAATTGGTAAATCTCTTTTTTTAATAAATTGACTTCATTAGCAGTGTCCTTGGGTTTGGGGTTGTGTGATTCTGTATAATTTGTTGTTGTATTGTTATGTTTTTGTTGTGTTAGACAGCATCCTTTTAGTTTCTTATGCGCTATGAAAATATTTATGTTTTTCACAAGCCCTTTGTACATGGTGTTTTTATCTTTTCTTGTCTTGTAGTATTGATAAATATATATTATGTATAAAACTGTATAGAAATTGTTCAATTTTAGTGTGCAGAATACACAAACTGAATTTATAAGTTGTTTCTTAGAAGGCTTATTTCAATTTGGTTGTGTCTTTGTCGAGTTTAAACAGGTCTTAAGTGATTTGGTTAAAATTAGGGTGGCTTCTGAGCAGGAGACTGTGAATACTACACATTTGGTGCCCTGTTTACACTTGGCACCTTGTCAAGTGCTCCACTTCGGGTGTCCTGACCATAGACTGTGTTAATGCCATTGTGAATTAAGAGGATAAGGAATACCGCTGTGTGTCCATTGAGCAGTCACACCTTCATAATTCATTTAACATGGATCCTGAGCAGTCAGGCATTACACATCACTATTCTTTAATCAGACCGAAAATAAAAAAAATGAATAGCTTTTCCAACATAAATATGTCTTTATAGTTAAACTTTAAACACTACTTCTGAAGTAATTTATAATAAATCAAAACATCTGTAAACCTACAAAATGTTTTTATCGTTTAAAATACAATGACCTCAATGACAATGTGGATTGCTTTTATTGTCTTGTGTTCAAAATCACTTGCTTTCCAGTTTGCTGGAAATTAGCTAAAAAATGTATACAGCCAGTCATTTATTTTGTACAGTACAGTATTTTGTTTTTAGGCTTTAACGAATAATATTGTAGTTTGAACTGTGGGAGCTCAAGATATTAAGCAGTAAAACAATATCATGCTATCAGTTCTTTGGTTTCAACTGTAGATCATAAATTTAGTCGTATAGTCTCTCAGTTGGTTTCGTCCTAAATATGTACATCTGCCCCTTGGTGATATTTGATTGGATTAGAATCTTGATGAGAGAGAGAGAGAGAGAGAGAGAGAGAGAGAGAGAGAGAGAGAGAGAGCAGCTGTGCTGTTTTTAATTTTTTATTTCTCCTTTGTCTCTCTGCTTTTTCTCATGTCTATAAAGGAGTGGAAGATTTTACAGACCTGTAAAAAGGTGTATTTAAACATGTTTGAGAGTCACTTTGATGGTTAACTAAGTTAAATCTTACTTGCAGTACTAATCTTTAATCGAAATAAATGCAAAATGTTAGGTCATTGAGATTAAAAAAGCCAATTTCAAAGTGATTGGAAATCACCAAAAAAAAAGCTTTTCACAATTCACAACCGACTGCCATATTACATGAGATTGTGAGGTTCAGTGCAGTTTAGTATAAGCTCAGAATCTAGGGCTGGAGATGTCATTTAGACAGTGTGTCTTGTAAACCCCCCTCGCTTTCCCCACATCGTACCGTTGACTTCTGGAGAAGGCGTAGGCCCGTTGACCTCTCTGCCCTGGCCAAATTCCACATCTTGAAATTTCACTCCGCACACACTTCGCGGGGCCCTCCACAGCTGAGAATGCCTGCTCAACCGGCCGGCCACCCTGAGAAAATATTTCCAACAACTTAATGGCAACAAGGGTGCGCTCTGTGCTCTCAACCAGTCCGTTCTGCTGAAACAAATGTGTTTTTCTCCCCCATGTGTTTTACTGGGAGTTTGGTTTTTATGATCTCAACTGAAGGAGTATGCGAAAGCTATTTTGTTTTTCATTAGAGATAAATTATAAGAAAGAAAAATATTTACTATAAATATTTTTTCCGATATATTGGTCTCACAAGCGCCTTTGAAATCCAAACTCTTTGTGTATTCAGCCACATCACGTCTTCAGAGCCAGTCAGTAATCCAGCACTTTAAAATCAGCGAGCCAATCATGTTTCAAGCTTTAGCTTTGTTATTTATCAGAGAACTGAGACATTCTAACCAAAAGTGTGACAGTTTGGTTTTTTCACTCCTCTGAAAGCAGTAGGTTGAGATCTACTGCCCCCAACTGGGGGTCCCAAAAGACATTCCTGCTTTACACAAAGATCATTGTCAGTCAAATAAAAGAAAACTCAGTATTTCCTCTTTATTTGCTCTGTTTAAGCATTTCTGCTGTTGATGTTGGTTTGTTTGTTATTCACTCACATATGGTCGCTCAGCAGAGAACTGTCAGATGAGCAGCTAATTGAATTTCAACATAAACAACTTGTGTCCAGCTTTGCTGTGAATTAAATTATGGCAGGGTGGCAGATTTGTCCCGTTTGTGCATTCAGTAAACTGGTAGCGCATGGATGTACAGTGCGTTTTTATACAAATCTATAAAATTTCACCCAATCACTTGCTAAATAAGGGACGGGAATCACCTGGTGAGACAGTATATCAATATTTTAAAAATAAAGGTGACTCACAATGCAATAAAAGAAAGGTTTTTGGCTAAATGGTTCCATAAAGAGCCTTTAATATTTGAGGAACTCTTCGGTTTCACAAAAGGGTTTTTGTAGTAAAAAAAGGGTTCTTTAGACTTAAAAAAAGATATTCTCCTGTTTTTAGCTGTTTTTCACAGAAGTCACTTTCCCAGACATTTTAGTTTAAAAAATGTTGCTCTCTACATACACTATTGTGCATTGCACTAGCAGTGCAAAGTTGTGGGTTCGATTCCCAGGAAAAATCATAAACGCAATGTAAGTCACAAAACCAGAAATGTATTGTAATGCCAGTACAGTAAAGTGAGGTATAGGATAAGATGAGGTAAGACATACATCACGAGCTCACACCTCACGTCTTGGTGTGAGACGCATGATTTTAATGGGTGATCAGGTCACATATGGCCAGTGGGTCTTTATGAAAAGCCTTTCTGTTCCTCTGCGATATGTAGGACATACCTGTCTAATGCGGTTAGATTTACAGCATGCCCTTTGTCATTTTATACCCTGGCTTATTTGCCCTATGCAGGTCACAGTTCTTTTCTATTAAAACGCTGTTTTTTTATTACGGCTTCGTGCGGATCTGCTCAGACTATAAATGGGAATGTGCTGGAGATGGCTTCGTCTTACATGCCTTGCCAAGTATTTGAGTTTTTTCGCTTTGCTACAGATGTCACTGGAGCTCTGCCTGATAAAACACAATGAGAGATGGACGCGAGCAGGGTCTGCCTCTTTCCATCCCCTTCCAGCCAATGTCTTAACAACACCAACGCTTACCGTATTGTCTTACAGCATGTTACTGTAACTCAATCTCACCCGTGCTTTGTCATTCCTCCAGCGGCAACTGCAGCGCAACGCGGACCGCCCGATCCGCTGCGGCGCTCCGTCATCTGATAATCAAATCAGATGCATTTGGATCCGCAGCGGTCTGACTTATTGGTGTGGCAGGCAGAAATGGGCGGCCTTGACGGTGTAAGATAAAGTCATCACGAGCGTGTTAATGGAGGGGCTGCATCTGATATCGTATTAGCAAGACCTCTCTCTCTCAGCTAATGCAATTGGGCCGCACTCAAAAGCGAGGCATTAAGACTCTGAGACGGAAGCGCCGTGGAGGTTGTTGTGCTTTTGGGGGAGAAGTTGTTCCGTTTTGTGCTTTGTCATTGGTGGGTAATTGAGAGGGGTGCATAGCATGCAAGCGTTTTGTAAAAACGTTTTGGGTAAAACTATAAAAATATAATAGATGCACTATTGTTTCCAACCATCGGTGGGGTGAGATATGGACAAACCAATTGGTTGAAACAACAGTGACACAAGTGTTTAATATTTAAAGAAAACTATTTAAAAATTGTAACATTTAACCACACCCTTATTACGCCCTGGCAGTTTTAGGAGGTAAATAACGCAGTCGGCGTGCCGTAAGTCTTTGTGCACATGTGTTGGCTTTTTGTGCCAGAAAAGCCTCCTGTGTTTTTCTCATTTGAAGTGGCGCTTTATTTGATTTTATTGCAGCCATAAGCATTCTCCTTTGTAGATAACAGAGGTTTCACACGCTTGTTGAGCCCGACTGTTAAACTTTCTAGACCATAATGCAAAACACACGTGGAGTCTCGCCATGAAAAATAACACAATCCACAACATGATTATGCATTAAAGGTTTCAACTGAATTATTGCACGCACAGTCATACGTGTTAGGACACATTTTAGCAGGGTAGGGTTCATAGTTGGTGTATTCAGTTGGTGAAGTCAGTATTTGTTTGGGTGGGCTATAAAATGTACTTTAACACTTATCCTAAACTATTTACTAAATATCCCACTCCTACAATTTTAAAAAATAAAGGTGCTAAAAGGGTTCTTTATAGCATTTTTGGTTGAGGCAAAGGTTGTTAAAAGAACCATTTCTTTCTTACCTTTTTATAAAGGTAAAACCTTGTTTCACTACAAAGAACCTTTTTTGCATCAGAAACGGTCTGTAGATATAAAAGGTTCTTTACAAAACCATATACCCTTTTAGGAACCTATATATTTACCTCTATATTTAAATTCTTCACAGGATTTGTTAATTATTGTTTGATCTTAAACAAAATTTTATGGAAGCATTACAACATTGGCCATGACTTATTCACATTGCAGAACTAGCCTTGAGTACTTTATTGCTTTTATAAAATGGTTATCACACAATACAAATATTAAAGGCTAAAAATATTTAGTGGTTTTGCATACAAATATAGGCCAGACCTTAAATGCAACAATTTTATACAAGGTATAACACTAGGGGTACTTTTACAAATAAAAGTCTCTGCTAAATAAATAAATGGTATACGTGTAGCAAATAGAGTTCATTGTGAGTTTACGTACATATGGTTCTGTGAATGCTTAATTGAGCCTTTTTCTCTTTTACGAAGCTTTTATGTCCACAAGGCATTAAATAAAATAGTTCTGCGAAATAAAGACCATTAAAACTTTTTCTGTGTTCCACCTCAGGTGAGGGCCAGGTGCAAACTCCACAGTGCCGGATTCAGAAGTGCACCACCGACTTTGTCTCACTCACTTCTCACCTTAACCCTTCGCTGGATGGCTTTGATACAGAATTCTGCAAGGCTCTGCGAGCCTATTCCGCCTGCACCCAGCGGACCTCCAAAAGTTGCAGGGGAAACCTGGTTTTCCACTCGGCCATGCTGGGCATCAGTGATCTCATGAGCCAGAGGAACTGCTCGAAGGATGGACCCACATCATCCACCCATCCCGTCATACCCGTCGAGCCGTGCAACTACCACAGCCGGCATCACCAAGGGTCACGGCCCGGGGTGGGCATTGGGGTTCCGGAACACTCACGGCCAACATACCTTTTCTGTGGCCTTTTTGGGGACCCCCACCTTAGGACTTTCAAAGACCATTTTCAAACCTGTAAGGTTGAGGGGGCGTGGCCTCTCGTTGATAACAATTACCTGTCGGTGCAGGTGACAAATGTTCCGGTGGTTTATGGATCCAGTGCCACCGCAACTAATAAGGTGAGTGAGAACAAATATTGTTTTTAAAGATATATTTGTTTTTTTAAAACAATCAATTATATCATCAATGATCAATTACAAAGTTGTATTTGATACTTTTACTGACGTATAAAATTGCTAAAGATAAATTTTTTTAGGGTAAACATGCATGATCATTTAATTTTCATCTACATTAGGATGAAAGTTGTGGAGTTGGAGTTCACGATACGATAGTGTCAAAATATTTTGAACAATTTTAAAAATAAAACAAAAAATTAAATAACAGATTTATTTCCAGAACATTTTCAATTTTTACAATATTTTTTGTTGTACATACAACTTGTAGAATTGACGCAATAAAAGTTTGGTTGAACCTTCTGTATGTAATAATAAAAAATAACAAAATGATTAAATATTAACTATATTAAGTGTATGATAAAAACACCACATGATATGGTAAAATTAAGAAAGGAAATAGGTCAATTAAGCCCAAGGCAAAAGCTTTGTAAAGCAGTAAAAGCGTGAAATTTAAAAAAACGAAACATTATAACATTATTGACGCTGGCAGCTCAACTAGTAGAATTAACCAGACGTCAAATCATAAAAATCGTAATGTATCGTAATGTATTCTTACACCCTTATCTACAGTGCTGTATGTGTCTGTTGCGATATCTCTATGACTGTATGAAAAAATGATCAGAAAGAGCCGCAGACAGTAGATAAGACCCATAAAGACCAATAACTTTCAACTTTAACCAAGTATTTACAGCTTTAGTCTCATGACACTTGTGACGTGACATATGTGTGAAGTTTTACTATCATTAATGACTGGATGTTGTGACCTGGAAAATGTTGCCTTTGAAAGAAGCCTCTGTCTTTATTTGTACAAATGTGGGACTGTAAAACCTCAAATACGCATAAAAATACTTTCACACAGCCATTGTAAACGGACTGTAGCAGAATACTTCAGTGGTAGAAGTCTTTGAAAACTCTTGTTATTTTCTTTCTTTCTTATTTTTAAGTTAAAATCATTGAGTTTATCACTGGTCTCTAGTTTGACCTTCTGATCTTGAAGGTGGGGAGTCGTTATTAAACGTTGGCGAGTAATTATTAGCACACGCTGCTTAACTGAGTTCTTTCAGCCGCCTCGCCTCACGGCCATTAGCCGTCGTTTTTCATGCCTGTCCTGCTTACAAAGCTGCTATTCATACGTCGCTAATGTAACGCCACACTTCTCCTTCTGCTTTCCCACAAGTCTTAGAGTTTCACAGCGCAGGGACTGTGTGCTTGCTGGATTTTATGGTTTAACGTACAGGGCAAAGGTTTGTGGTTCTTTACGCGTAACATTCACGGGATCCAGACGCTAATTCTGCATTTCACTTCCTGTGTGTTTCTGGTTGAGTGATAAAACCACTTTTGTTTTTTGTAAAGGTGATGTTTGTCATCCATGTTAAAACTTTTTATTTCATCAGTTACAAGATGCACTTGGTAGAGGTGAAGTAACTCCTAAAATATTCCCCATGCTTTAACTATTTTTTGTTCTATTTGTTCTATTAAAACTATAGTTACCACAAATGTATTATCGCCTCGCCTAGGGCTGTCAGATATTTGTGTTTTCTCTATTTTTGGCTAATTAGTCACACTCAAGATACAAGTGTAGAGAGGCGGAGAGAGAGTTTGTAAACATGGTGGCTCTTAAAACTAAATGTTAAATGTTAATCAAGTTAATTTTCTTAAGGGGTGGAACTTTGATCCAAGATGCTTTGGAAAAACATTCTGCCAAATGCTGATAGTATGAAGTGAGATTATGTTTGACATGAATTAGCAAAATAAAGAATAAATAAAACAAATAAACAAATTTAGTAAAGTATAACCCTGCTCTCTTTGCTTCTATTCAGATCACAATAATCTTCAAACCATACCAAGAATGCACAGACCAGAAGGTCTACCAGGCCATAACGGACGACCTTCCCGCCGCCTTCGTGGACGGCACCATCAGCGGGGGCGACAGCGAGACCCGCAGCATCTGGATCCTGGAGAAGTCTCCGGGTCGTCACGTGGAGATCCACGGCGCCTACATCGGGGTCACCATCATCATACGGCAGCAGGGCCGATACCTTACGCTGGCTGTGCGGATGCCGGAGGAGCTGGCCATGGCCTTCGACGAAACGCAGGATTTGCAGCTGTGCATGAACGGATGCCCGACGTCGGAGCGCATCGACCAGGAGGGACATCTCCATCTGCCCATGCAAGGCCTCCAGCAGGCGGGTATGCAGCAGCAGGCGAGGGCCGAAGCCCAAAGGGGGGTCTTCACCCTCGAAAGCGCCTCCAGGAAGTGCAAGGAGCAGCTGGAGGTGAAAGACATCTATTTCCATTCCTGCGTGTTTGATCTGCTCACCACAGGAGATGCAAACTTTACCACGGCCGCCTACAACGCCCTGAAGGACATGGAGACTTTGCACCCGAAAAGGGAGCGCTGGCATATCTTTCCGAACTCGGCCGCTGGGCTGAGGCCTTTATCGTTGCTCTCACATGCACTGCTGGTCTTATTTGTCCTCGCTGCGCTTTTGTAATGCGGGCAGCGTTTCCATGACCGTTTCGTAAAAAAACAAACAAACAAAAAAACTCAAGGAGCCGAAGGTGAGACTGTAAAAAATCGTAAGGGTATTCTGTATATACCGTCTGTCCTGCGAATGAATGTTAGAACCTTGGTTAGACTGTAAATTTTGTGTAAATTACGTTTTCATGAGAGCTGAATATTGTAGATTTTTGTGAGTGAATTTTTGGAAATTTCATGTGTTTGACCTCTCGAGAGGAAATCTTATCGGAAGCACTTTATTTTTATTTTTATTGTTTTTTGCAACTAGAAAACAGTGTTCCGTGGAAACCGTGCTGAATAATCTCTGTCAGCGAATTTTCTTGGTGCATTTTGCGCTTTTTCTCGATACGTTTCTGTAGGTCTCTGTACGAATGGTACGTACTTTCACTGCTTTACTCTGTAGAACCGTGTCAAACCGTGTTTTTTCACGATGTGGCTGGAGTAGTGATTGTGTGCTAGAGGTTTAAGAAGGATCATGTGGATTAGACTTTAGCTTTTATCTGTTATCTAGTTATAGTACTCAGAACTGCTGAGTAACATTTTTCAGAAAAAACAAAATACAGCAGACAGGTGGAAGTGCACTTAAATCAGTCATTATATTGTGGTATTGGAGCGCATCAAGTCCTAAATTTTACAAATGACAATCAGAATTTCTTTTGCTTGGTACAAAATCTACCTAAAATTCCTACATTAATCTACACAAATCTACATCAATCCTGAAGAGTGTGTTTCAGAGACACCACATTGTTTATGATTCCCATTAAAGTGACTCTAATCTTACTGATTAAACTGGAAAATGGATATTGCTTAAGACCTAAATTGGGCCATGTCTCAAACTGACTTGCAGGACACTGTGGAATAGCTCTTCACAAGATTACATTTATTAGCTTTGTTCCTTTGCCAAACAAATATTGACTATTTGTTAAACGTGTTAAGTTCCCTCTTGTTGTATTCGTGACCAAAGATATGATGCTGCGTGACCAGCAAAAGCGACACACATAATTTGCCAGAAGTAGAATTCTCTATAGATTTTGTTTTGCCAAAAAGATGGTCATGAGTCACTTTTACTCACATAGACCATTGTGTCATTGTCAAAGGTTTAGCAAGCCTGTGTCATAAATCAGTTTACCTGACTGTTTTAAGCCTATTAGTTACATCAGTAAGAGAGAATACTGTTCAATATTCTGTTTAATATGATAAATATTTACATAGATGCCTCATTAGCAGCTATATGTAAGTCGTCTGCCATATTGGAACTGTGCTTGAACACTTAAGAATGTGTAACGTGTTACACGTTACAAGTATTTTTGGCATGTTTTCCAGTTTAAATCTAAATCTAAAAATACTTAAATTAAGATACAGTTTTTATAGTAAGTAAGTAATAATCTAATTTGAGTTAATGCTTAATGGGGTAAGAAAAATAAACTTAAATTAAGTACTTAATAAAGAGGTAAATCTTAATTTAAGTTTATTTTTTACCCATTTTTGCCTGTATTTTTTCACAAAACAAGACTTCATATCTTAGTTCTTTTTGCTTATCAAAAAATGTATCCTGACTTAAGATTTAGTTAGATATGTGTACTGCAAAATGAAACAAAACTACTTTTAAAAAATAATTTTTGCAGTGTATGCATGCTGTTGTGTAGACCCAAACATTATAATGGCTAGACTAACACAATAAAAAAAGACAAAGTCTAACAGACATTGTCATCAGTAGAAAGTTTATCCCATTTCTCCAGGAATTTAATTTGAAACTCATTTATTTTTACTGTGACATCAGCATGGAAAAGTTGACTGTTCCAAAATGGCGGACGCATCGACGTGTCTGGAGCGTTCCAATGTGGCAACTATTAATACGGAAGTAACTTTTGTTATTTTGTCACCTAGAAGTGCAAGGCTCCTTACTAAAGCTATATAAGCAATTTCATTTAGGGATTCGGAGCAAATGAGTGTGGCATGTGGCCTGATGAACTCTCAATTGGTGAAATTCAATCATGTGCTTTCTGGATCGTTATGGCGCTTCTCTTACTGTCCAACTACTACAGAAGTTCATTCCGACATTTGTAAATCGTACGTTTCATTACACGACTCGCTACTGAAGAGATATAATTGTTTATTTGTTTATTTACAACTACTGCCAGTGCTAAAGAGCTGCTATAATACTGTGACAAGTGTAATAGATTGTATTTGGAACACTGGGAGTTTCACAGGCAGTGATTAAGCAGATCCTAGACAGGATTATTTGATTGGTCGAATGGCCCAAAACCGTGTACAGTTGATTTTTTAAAAACAGAAAAGAGTGCAATTTACTGCAAAGGAAAGTTTTTCATCCTGTGTTTTTCGCATTTCGCATTTGATCTCGTGATCTCTTACTTTTGTTGTGAATATTGTTTTCGTGAAGAGTGACTGCTCAATGTTTATACTTAAATTATTTATGAAATATAGTGTCTTGTTAGAGAAGTTAAGCTCCATATTCTTGCTGTCGAAATAAGTTTGAGATGTGATTGTACTGCCACCTAGTGGGTTACCATTGTTACATCAGTGTTTTAGTATTGTACGGATGCTGTTAAAAAAAGGAAAAATGTGTTATTTAAAACAATAAATGAAAAATACATAATGCCTCTCTTTAATGTTTTTTTTTACAACTTTGCATTGTTCTTTGATCGTTAAATGCACATTATTTTGCTGCAAATAAGAACAATACAAGCAGAAGTGTTTAACCGAATGGAGAACACAATAAAAGTAGGTCTGCGTTACCATAATACATTTTTAACAGTAACACTGCAGCAGATGTTTTCCAAGGTTCTTTAAGTAAAATATTATTTGTAATATGATAAGAACAAATTGTGATACTTCACATCATTCAATACTACAATAACAGCATGAAATTTATTTTGGCTTGTTAAAGAATTTGTCACATTCAAACTAAATACAGTGACATAAACAATCATTGCCTGGATCATTGATATGAGTGTTATGCACAACATTATCATCGGGATATTTAAAAGTAAAAATTGACTTTTCAAAGCCATTAAAAATATTTTGGCCTAGAAAAGCATCTTGTAGTTCAGTTCATTTGTTGTATTTAGTTTATGATGTGGTTTTGAGCTGATATTATAAAGATCTCCCCACATTATGTAGCACCTGTGTCTTCATGTGACACAATGTTAGTCTCCAGCTCTGATGAACGCTCAGAAACACCAACATTCTACATTCTCATTGACATCCTTTTGTCTGAACGCCACTAATGCTGTAAACCTTCAGCACTACGTCCAATTCATTCAGAAGTTTTTTTTCCCCAAATCTTGGCTTTTCCAGACAGTCGATTGTTGACTCTAGTAGAGAAGTAGGACACATTTTAGTTACAAATTGTTTTGATGTTTTAGACCTTGCATATGGAAGAAACTGTGCTTACCACTTGATGACGACTTGAACTGTCATCAAAACATTGAAAATTGTGATTTTCAGAAGGAGAACTCGGAAAGCTTGTACAAACAATAGGTCTTTGTTTGCTCTGACTTCTGTACGCCAAAACAACAATGGAAATTAATGGACAAATTTAAACACACCACGAGCTAAAATTGCAAAAATTGCAACACATTTACCTTCCAATAAACTGCTTTGATGGTCCGAGCACATATCAGAAGTTTCTTCATCATCAAATATTTCTAGGTTGTGCGTTTCTAAAATTATCACAATATAAAAGCAATTACTAACAGGCTGCATATTTACATATAGGCCTATTTATTATTTATATATTTTTTTACTCTAAAACAACCCAACGTTTGGTACAATATAGACAAACCCAACCATTAGTTTAAATGAACCTAAAGCAATCATTGGGTTCGTCCATATGATTGAAGAAACATATACAGGTTACCTGTAGTCTCCTTCGGTAATCCTGCATAGTGTCTGTGGGTGAGCTGATCGGACACTTTGTGACTCACAAAGCAAGAATATGATGTCCATTCACTTGAGGCTACAGATATAAATGACATTGCACTTTGAATGCCATCGACCCCCTGAAATAACTTATAAGATGCTGGACTAGTTCCTCGGATACCACTGGAAATCCAGGCAACTTCCATCTCTCCTTGATGAATGTCATGGACCACACACATCAAGATGGTCAAGCCGTTGTGATGGGTGGTCAAATGAATGGGAGATATAGTGGGGAAAGGGACGGCCCCTGTTTCAACTTTACAATTGGAAAAATGTATAGAGATTAAATAAGACTGTATTGCCAAGAACAGAATGCATATGAACTTATCATAAGTGTTAAGGTATAGATGTAACAAAACACAACACTAACATTTTAAAAGTACCCTACTTTAAATAATAAGTGTTGTAATAAATGTGAATGAGTTTCTATTACTTGCATGGTGTGATTGTTATAAATGTTGTACTAGCTTCCATATAAATTCTAAAACTTACTTGTAAAAACCAAGATGATGATGAGGGTCGGAAACATGTTGATGTGCTGTTTAGCTCTGTGAGCTCAGGCGAGCAGTGAAGACGATTATCAAGTTTCAGTCATGTGATTTCACACCCGCCGTGGAATCTTTCCATCACAGCGTTAGTCTCCGGAGAGCTCAGCCAAAATATGTGATTAAATAAGAGCAGAGAGGCTTGTGCTCTCATACACACATTTAAGCATCAGGTTTCATAGTGCAAAATAACTCAATAGTTCCAATACAAAAGTTTAAAAGGGTGTGCATGGGGTAAAGGTTGGAGGATAAATGTCTCCATCATCATTTCGATTTCCAAATACTTTCCAAAAAGACAATGTTTGCATTTGAATGAAATGAGACACACATTCAAAATGATGTTTTTGATGCAATAAACATTTTTATGTGTACAGTATAGGTGAGAATATGTCATCTCATTGTCACACCTGTTCAATGTTGGTTTCTTCTGCGGTGAGGGACTGATTATATCAACACCAACGGCTGTACCTGCTCCCTTGTACATCTGGATGAAACAAAGTTGCACTTTCAAAGAATGTTTTCATGAAGATAATCATTCATACATTCCCAAGATACGTTATCTCACAAAAAAGCTTTTATGTAATGGACAGACTCAAAACAGTCCCAAAACCTGACACAGCTTCAACTATTAAATCCACGGAAACAATTACACTAGTATTACTCACAAATGTATTAAACCCTTTTGTTTCTTTATTTCCTGATTATTGTGTAAATTACAATAAATGTGTCCATATATTTAAGTTTTATTTCAGTGATTCCATAGATTGTGTCTAAATATGTGTATATTAATTTTGTGTATTTTTATATGCATTTTATGCTGAATAAAATGTTATTTTTGGATCAATATGTATGATTTTAACAAAAAATAAACCAATGTAAGAATTAGTTTCACACAAGTCAGTTTGTTAAATAGTTGTTTCTCCAATCACATCACAACAATTTTGGCAACACTTCACAATAAGGTTGTATTTGTTAACATTAGTAAGTGCATAACATGAACTAACATAGTTTTGTTTCTGCATTTGTTTCAGTTTTAACATCAATACAGTTGTTCATGTTCATTGTGCATTAACTAATGTTACAACTTTTGTAAATGCTGAAATTACCATGAACTAAGATGAATAAAGCCTGTAAAAGTATTAATAATTGTTAGTTCATGTTAGCCAATGCATTAACAAATGCATCGCTATTCTACAGTGTTACCCAATTTTGTTTACTACATGTCTGTCTGTGCCTGATGATGTCACTAGGTCATTGTTTTGTCCTGCGGCTTGAGCCCCACTGTTGTCATTTGACTTCAGATCAACAGTCAGGCAGAACATGCCCAGCAGCAGCTGCTGTGAAGCAGGAAACTGTGGGCAGGACGAATGAAATAGAAAATGAAAGCAGCAGCCGCAGTGATACAGCCGAAATTCAGGTAAAGACACAACATTTGCAATGTCTTTTTTCTCTTTGTTTGGCTGGATGCCTGTCCTACTTTTCACACAGCACGTACAGTTTGAAGCCCGCCAGAGAAGGAGTACTTATACTGTATGAGAGCGTGTTAACGTACACAGGCTGCTGTATCACATTGCTGTGTGTTATGATAGTGAGGTCAATGGAGAACAGTCAGCAACGCTCTGTTGCCATGCGTGCTATTTTAAGAACGCTTGTCCGTGTGCCTTCTGTTTTTCCAAGCGTGTTGTGATCAGTGTGACATGAATGTTTTTTTAAATGTCTTATTGTTTACTGGACCCTTAACTGTTTCCTGTTTCTCCACATTGAATTCAGATGTCCAACCACTCCATGATGCAAAAGTGATACACCTTCAATTTCCATCATGCATCTCTTGATTTTCATCTCACTTTTTCTACAATTACACTTTTGTGTCCAATCTTCAGAAAGCAATAGTTCAGCCGGTGAAAATTTGGCAACAAACGGGCTTCCTTTTCCATGGAGCAAAGTCCGCCTGCCGAACTACATAGTGCCTGTGCATTACCATTTACTCATCCATCCCAATCTTACAACTTTGATGTTTAACGGTTCGGTGAAGATTGAAATCGATGTCAAAAACAACACAAACTGGGTGGTGCTACACAGCAAGAACCTTAAGATCTTCACAGCCACGGTTTTGGATGAAAGTGAAGCTCACCTGTCAGATAAGGTGCTGCCTGTGTTGGAATATCCGCCACATGAACAGATCGCCATCTTCTCTCCGAAGATCCTGACCTCGGGTGAAAAATATTTTCTTTATTTGGAATTCGGTGCACCGTTGAGCGATGGGTTTTATGGGTTTTATAAGAGCACTTATAGGACAAAAGGAGGAGAAACAAGGTAAAGCTAAAATTGCTAATGTGGAATGCTAATGTGCATAAATCATATCATACCGTATAATGATATATAAATCATATATGTACACATCTTCTCGTAGGGTCCTGGCATCCACTCACTTTGAGCCGACATCTGCCAGAATGGCATTGCCATGTTTCGATGAGCCCATTTTCAAAGCCAATTACAGTGTCCGGATCAGAAGGGGACTTTCACACATATCTTTGTCCAACATGCCATTAGTAAGTGTATTGCATACAATAAATCACCTTTATTAAACACACAGACCCTTTTCAAGAATAAAAAATCCATGAAAACATTTATTTTATAGACACAAACTGTTGACATTGGCAACGGCGTGTTTGAAGATCGTTTTGAAGCAAGCGTGCGGATGAGTTCCTACCTGTTGGCCTTCGTTGTGTGCGACTTCCAATCCGTTAGTGGAATAACTGGAACTGGAATTAATGTAAGTTACTACAAATTAAATGAAAAGAGGGAGGTGCCTGATCAAATCGCTCCTGTCAATCATCTCATACAGTATCATTAAAAGTTTCTCTTGACTTTTAAACTTTTTGTTTTGAAGAGGTAAGCTTAAATGTTTGAAATTACGTTTGTAAAAAATATTAAATTAATATAAATTAAGCATTAAATTTTAACTTTGTAAATTTAACTTTTATTAGATGTCATCTCATACTGTCACTACAAAAATGCATCTTGAATGAGTTGTTTTGTCTTTCCCCAAAGGTTTCCATTTACGCCGTTCCAGAGAAATGGCATCAGACACATTACGCTCTCGAGGCCGCTGTGAGACTTTTAGAGTTTTATGAAAAATATTTCAACATACTTTATCCGCTGCCAAAACTGGGTGAGTGTGTCCTTTTCTTTTAATGCATAATTTATATGCGGTTTCATGGGTGGATATTTATGTGGTTGTTTATTTTATGATCTGAGCCAGATCTGATAGCGATTCCAGATTTCCAGTCAGGTGCCATGGAGAACTGGGGTTTGACTACATACAGAGAGACCTCGCTCCTGTATGACCCTGACATCTCATCAGCCTCTGATAAACTTTGGGTTACCATGGTGATAGGACACGAGCTGGCTCATCAGGTTCGTGCAGATTTCTGTTAAAAAATTTAAAATTTTATGTTTTTTATGGAGTCATCTCTTCTCCATTTGTTGGATATTGTTGCTTCTGGTTCATGCATTTTAATTCTGAGAAATCCTACAAAGTATGTCGCCTCTCAAAAACATGTTCTTTTTGTCACATCCTTAACGCATTAATATTTCTATTTTTTTCATACATAGATTTTTTATATCTGGGCTTTATTAACAGTGCTTCAGTATAAAATGTAAACAGATGGTTGAATATTTTGGCAATAACTACATTCTGTGGGAATTTATATTTCAAGTTTTGACTGAAATGTCACATTCATAATGCTGAAATTGCCCATATAGTGTATTTTCAGTCTTAACCAAACTAAACCAAACAAGCGAAAGCAATTAAAAGCCACTTTGCTCATGTTTTTTTCTCTCTTTAGTGGTTTGGAAACCTGGTCACCATGGAGTGGTGGAATGACATTTGGCTAAATGAAGGCTTTGCACGATATATGGAGTTTGTCTCACTTGAGGCAGTATATCCAGAGCTTAAAGTTGTATGCACAAATTCTTTCCCAATTACAAAATAACACTTTAATAGTAAAGTTATATATGCATCAAGTGTAAATGTCTGTACTTGCATGCTAGGAGGACAGTTTTCTAGACACCTGCTTTGGAGCCATTGGACGTGATTCTCTAAACTCTTCTAGGCCGATTTCCAGTTTAGCCGAGAATCCAACCCAGATAAAGGAAATGTTTGATACCGTGTCCTACGACAAGGTGGGTAATAAAAAGAGATCATCGTTGGCATCGGCATCATTTCAGGATGATACCCACTATTAATAATCTGCATTGTATGTGAATGTTTTAGGGAGCTTGTATTCTTCATATGCTGAGAAACTTCATAACAGACGACGGTTTTCAGAGCGGTATCATTCGGTACCTCAGGAGGTTTAAATACAGCAATGCCAGAAATGAAGACCTGTGGGACAGCCTGATTAAAGTACATTCACTACCTAATTTTGTCATATACTGTATTTATTATTCAGCATCACGTCAAATAACTCACAGTCAAATAAACGTCAAATAATCTTCACAGACGTGTTCTGAGGAGGAATTTACCGCAATGGAATACTGTTACATCAGTGCCCACGGCACCAAAAATATGGTAAATATGTCACTCACTCTATAAATAAAACATTTAACGGTACTGTAGCTATTTTAAAATTCATTGCGCTTTACAAATTCAGAACACAATTCACAACATCTGCCTGCGGTTTTAAAAACATGATGCTGCAAATGAATTTAAATTTGAAATATCTTTGCATTGTTATGTCATATCTAGTATGGTTTTGCTGGGGAACATATAGACCTGAAGCAAATGATGTACACATGGACGCTACAGAAAGGCATACCCCTGGTGACAGTAAAGCGACAGGGAAGAAAACTTTATATTGAGCAAGAACGCTTTTTAAAGATAGTTCAGCCCAATGACCCGTCATGGCATTCGCTGCAACATGGGTAACAAGCTTTATGGATTTTTTATGTTTGATTATTTATACACATTATTTTAATGAGAATGAAAAGTTCTCTGATGTATTTGTAACATTATTGTAACAATTCTTTAAAAGCTTTCTCTGGCACATCCCTTTGACATATAAAACAAGCCACTCTGATCATGAGATGAAACTCATCTTGGACGCACAATCAGGTACAATTGAAGCAAAATAAAAAAATATTTTTTTAAATGTATATTATATTAAAGACGTATTGTTGTCTGTTGTGAGGAAAATGTTGTCAGCTTAGTCCTAGATGTTTTTTTATTTGCTTGGGAAAAATAGAAACAAATGAGACCATTGTTAAAATACATTAAGATTAAGGAGCTGTAATATGAACATAGATCATAAAGGTAAAATAATCTGGATTTGGGTTAATTTGATGAGAAATGTTGGAGTTCAAATTTAAATCTTCAATAATATTGACTTTGAAGTTATTGTGTTTGCTCAGCATTTAATCTAATTGATGTTTAGGAGGAATAATTGAGATATTGCAGAGATCTCATCTTTGATTTCTACTGACAGAAAACATCCTTAATACAGTTTTGTGTCTCTTGCATTGTACATTTTATACTGTATATGTCGATCCCTCAAACCCAGATGTGTTGGCCCTGGATGAAGATGTACAGTGGGTGAAGTTTAACACTGACATGAATGGATACTACATTGTCCATTACGAGGACGGCGGATGGAACGCCCTGACAGATCTCCTGCGAGTAAACCACACCGCTCTGAGCTTCAAGGACAGAGCCAACCTCATTCACAACGCCTTTCAGCTGGTCACGTAAGTTAAAAGGCACACAACACATTTGCTCACTGTAAAAAACAGGAAATACCACATGAAACTGCAAAATGAGCATAATTATATCATGACCTCATTTCATAATGTGATTTCCTTAATTTGTTGTTTCAAGTGCAGGGCGACTGTCACTTGACGAAGCGCTGGATCTGATCGGCTACCTCAAATCCGAAACCCACAACGTGCCTCTCCTGCAAGGGCTCGGATATCTACAATCATTCTATAAGCTGATAGAGAAGAGAAATGTGTTTGATGTTACTCAAAATCTTAAGGTATGACCTTGACCTTCCATGTCAAATTAGATCTTCCAAGATTTCTTGTCGTGTATATGAAACCTCATGTTTAGTTTTGTCCTGCAGACCTTCATCTTGCAGTATTTCAGAGATGTGATTGACAGGCAGTCGTGGAGCGATGATGGTATGGTCTCAGACCGTAGACTGCGTGAAGAGGTGCTTTCTCTCGCGTGTGATTTAGGTTATCCTCCCTGCGTGATAAAAAGCTAAACAACTCTATGATAGCTGGGTGAAATCCAATGGTACAATAAGGTGAATTGACAATATTGTTTCTGTGTCTGCAATCGTATCTCCTCCATCACCAGAGTTTTAATTTATGAATGTTACCATAGGAAAACTTTTTTTAATATCAGCATGGTGCATGATAAAATGTGGGTATAAAAGCAATCAGATTAATACAATATACCTGTACATGTAAAATGGTATGTAAAACA
The DNA here is from genome assembly GCA_019155185.1 of Beaufortia kweichowensis. Classification (NCBI taxonomy): domain Eukaryota; kingdom Metazoa; phylum Chordata; class Actinopteri; order Cypriniformes; family Gastromyzontidae; genus Beaufortia; species Beaufortia kweichowensis. The sequence goes on along the minus strand of CM032795.1, from coordinate 2,886,243 downwards.
TTTGATTTACAAATGATTCAGCTTACCCACGGATGTGTCTGAGACAGTCTACATAATTGGAGCCCAGAATGACAGCGGCTGGACTTACCTCCTGGAAAAGTATGGCGTATCCATGTGTGAAACAGAGAAAAACAAATTTCTCTCTGCTTTGACAAACAGCAGGGATGCTGAAAAACTATCAAGGTATGATGTTTTCATCACATGGTTTACATTAGGCTTTCGCAGAACAGATATTTTTAGATGATGTGTGAAATCATGCAATGCCTTTGTATGTCTTTCTCTAGATTGTTAGAGATTGGATTGGATGGAACTGTAATAAAAACGCAAAACTTACCTTCACTTATATACATGGTAGCCCGGAATCCAGTAGGTCATTTTCTAGCATGGGATTTTGTGAAGAAACACTGGAATGAACTTGTGGAAAAGTAGGTCCATTGTTTTTTTTTCATATCCATCATTTTTTGTATATAGTTGCTTTGTTCATTATAATGAATATAAGATGCTTGCGTTTAAAAATTGTTTGTCATCTTATTTTCAAAGGTTTCCACTGGGATCTTTCGGAATCAGAAACATAATTGTTGGCACTGTAACTCAATTCTCTTCCACAGAGGAATTAAGAGAGGTGCGTATGATATTTGTCATTCAGAGGAAATGATTGTCCACATTTTAATAGTTACACTGTCAGTATTCATTCTTTTTATTTTTGTGTTAAGGTCAAAGATTTCTTCAAGTCCATCACAGAGCAGGTATCTCAGCTGCGTGTCACACAGGTGGCCACCGAGAACGTGGAGAAGAACATTCTTTGGCTCACAAGGAACTTAGAGACCATGAGATCTTGGTTGCAAAAAAGCCTTGATTTAAAATTTAACTAGAAACCAAAATCTTGAGTATTCAAATCGTAATGATCAGCACAGAAATGAATGATGGAACAATGTGTTGTTGTTCAGTTTCACAAGCAAATCAAACTCAGTTGGAGTTTGTGTTTTCTATTGTTTTTGTTTGTGGTTGTGTATTTTTAGATGTTTTGCCTATTAGCTTTTATAATGCATGATTTATTTGCTTTTTTGGGTTAGATAAAGGGGTTTAGAAACATGTTCTTTTGTGGTTTTACAGTTTTGCGTTTGTTCTCTTGAGAGCTGTGCCATATTTTTAACTATTGTCAATAGTGAATAATAAATCTGTGGGACATAATTTTACTTGAAGTTGAATAAACTGAGAATGAGGTTTGGATAAATAAAAATGCTTCACGTGGTTTAAGCTGTCTGGGGAACCCATGGAGTCTTGATAATGTCTTTTAATTACAGTTTTTTATATGAAAAGTTACACAGACATGTATCTAAAGTTACTGGGTTCTCACCAGTCACTGATACTGTTTTAGATGTCTGTCATTCCATCTAATGCAAAGTATGTTTCAATATTCTGTCACACTTGAATGAATAATTCATGTGTTTGTTTTCGGATACCAACAGCGATACTGCCATTTACTTATAATAGTTCGCTATCCATTTTAATGGCAACAAGCAGAATGATTCATTCAATCATTGGTGGGACTCAATATTTAGTTATAATAGTTTTTCTTATGAAACTTTAAAAGCAAAGACAATAAAGCAAATATATAGATGACTATCCATAGATCCTGTGGTTGTGAAAATGTCACACAGTGATGATGTAATGTAATGTACAAATGCTCATGATAAATGATACAACCACACAACCCGCTGTATAAGTTTTTACCATGTTTATAGAGGATATGGTTTATGGATTACATGCTTCAAACATATGTATACTCCTGTTACTGTCGCTAGGGGGCAGTATCGCTTCAGTGGTCATTGCCATAGCTGTTAAATTCACACGTGTATGTATAAACATGTATATCAATAAATACTCTCGGTCTGTTTGGGCAAAATGTCTATAATACACCCTAAACAATATACTGATCATATTTACATATCTTTTATTTTAAGTTTTTTTCGTTTGTGTGTGTTTCTGTTTGGCAGCAAACTGCCCACACAGATAGTAAACAATGTACTGCTGTTCTACAGTACAATGACCTATTTATTTACGACTGTTCCCTTGATTCCCAAATGTGCTGCACACTGCAGGCTCTTAAGCATACACCAGCCTATTGTAGTGTGCTTTTACACAGCAATCTGCTCACTGCCAGTAAAATTATTTTCATGTGATTGTTAAATGTGCTCAACTGTGATACTATTTCAGTTTTCCTGGAGCATGGCATTAAGTCTAGCGCATGGAACCTGCAAATCATATAATTCAACCGGAATATGGAGCCATTGGTATGAAATATAAATTATTATTTTGTTATTTCTCCTATTTACTTTGATTCTTTTAAACAGGGTTTTGCGTGTTGTGCATTTTTATTCATAGATTTTGTCCACACTTTTAAACAGTAAACTGATCAAAAAAATCATGAAATAACACAACTGTAACTGTAAACTGGGAATTATGTTGTGATTAAAAGTATCCAAATTAAATTAACACTATGTTATATTTGAACGTCTTGAACGTCTTCGTATACACTTTGTCTAGAATTTGTCAAATCAAATCATACTCTTGACATTTTATTATCCATCTTCTTGAGGTCTCAATCTGAGAAGCTAATTAATAAAAAAAAAGACATTAATATTTTGGTACAATTATATGTTGTCTACAAACATTAAAATATACACCTTAAGAAAAATAACGAGAATTTGTCAATTGTGTCTAAACTCTTCACTGGTACTGTTCGTGTGCTTCATTCAAGTATAGTTGTCTACACTGGTTGAATGATCATTCATTAAGTTCATTGATCAGTTCATTTAGTGATGGTCTTTTATGAGTACAACATACTCAGTAACTTTAAAGGGACAGTAAAGAGGAAAGTAAAGCTTGTCAGACAGCAGTGAATGACACTTTTAACTCGTGTACACGCTCCGTAAATCTTTCTCATGCGGATGTTTGATGTGAGAGCTGTGCATCATGCTAACGATGCTAATCTAGCACCAGTTGCTCCGATGCGCTCCTCCGTCCTGTGAATGTCTGTCTTTGCACATCTTCTCGGAAATTAAACCTCGTTTCACCTCCAAGAGGACTCTGGTTTTCTCTGGACTTCATTTAGTGACATCTAAGCATGGAGTCGTTTGAAAGCGGTAAGATTGCGGCTAATGTCAGGCGATTGCTCTGCACTAGCAAAAGTTATCGGCTAATATGCTAAAGCTAGCAGCATCGCCTCATATGCACACACGCATACATACGCAAATAACGCAGTTTTTATCATGGTTCTGGTTCTGTATTTTTGGCCGCTGTGTTAGTTATAGAGTTGGTTTAAATACTAAAACATAACATGCACGCGCAAACTCCTTTCATGCTAACATACAGATCTGACAGTTGAGCAAACAATCACAACAGCGGCAGTTTGAGGCCATGACAGCACATCTAATGTTTACAATGGATATGCCAATGTTTGTAAACAGGTGAAAAAGCAGGAAATAAGATATGTTAACATTTATGTTTGACGTTTAGTCACTTGATCTTCAGGTAATATTAAACCGAATGTCAGTCTGCATGCATCACTTCAGACATGCAGAGGATCTGAGGATTGTTGTAAAACTGTCAAGATGACATTTGTTGACTTTAATGGTTTAATGGTCTTGGACAGGTGATAGCCTGGCCTTTTGGTGGCATTGTTGACGTTATCTCATGGTTTAGTTGGTCTAAAAGAGCTTCAGTCATATAATGGCCACTGTGTTCTCTGTCAGTGATAGACAACATGATCATGTTCTGCTGTTCTAGTTCACTTCCTGAATGAAAATTTCACTGATAAGGAAATGTCACGAAACTTGACAAAAACATGTCAGAAGAAAAGGAAAAATAAAGGTTTTTGTACAAATATTAGGTTGACCTTTTAAAGGAATTGCTCACCCAAGATTACTATTGTTGCATTTTTCCACCCTCATGTATTTCCAAACCTGTATGACTATTATACTTCTGCAGAACACAAAAGAAGATATTTTAAAGAATGTTGGTAACCAAACAACATTGACTTCCATTGCTTGAACACGAAACCACGGAGACACAAATAGCCAACATTTCTCAAAATATCTTTTTTAAGAATCATATACTGGTTCAGAAAGACATAAGGGTGAACTATCACTTTTTTAGGTTTGTTTGGTTTGTAACAATATTTTTGTGATAATTAAACACACACCCTCCCCTAGTCATTGCTATATATCTAACAAGATAATTATATCTAGCCTAATGTAGATTATGCAAATTATACGACAATAAATATACAACAATTTTAAAGCATGACTTTTACAGTCAGGCAAGTGCTGTTTTCACAGTTGTCACATCCATAATAATCCATAAATGCTGAAATTTCATAAAAACATATTTAAAAAAAACTATTTCATTTGTTGGGTATTATTGCTTTTGGTTTGTGCATTTGAATTTACAGAAATGCTACAAAGTCACATCCATAATGCATTTATATTTCCCTCCTCTTGAACACAAAATACATGTATAGACTGATATTTGTCTAATGTCTAGACTCTATCAACAGGGGTTTATGAAAACATAAACAGGTGGTTTACTATATTGGTAATAAATATGGTCATTTATATTTCAGGTTTTGACTGAAAGTGTCACAACCATAATGCTGGAATTGCCAAAAAGAATAGCAAAGTTTCTTAAACTAAATAAAAGTGTTGCACTGACAGTATATAATACACGTCATTTGTTTTAAGGATGAAAGACATGATTTATTTGTGCAACTAACCACAGCCTGACCAAAGTCTTTGTTAAACTGTGTAATGTAATCTTTGTGTTAAGTTGGGCATGATTTGTGATTAAATTATTTTAGTTTAATTCTCTGTTGGGGAAGTGACAAGAGGAAGAATGTGGTCAGTTCACGAGCACTTGCAGGGTATTGACAAATCTCAGGCTGATTGTATCTTAACAAACCTTGAATCTGGCATAAAATAGGTTATGCTGTGTTTTATTGTCAGCTTGTGGTAATGCTGGGTAGATTTACTGGAACATTTTCAAAGCTGTGCATTCTCAACACTTTTCTAAAACATAAATGAAAAGTTGCTTTTCATCTCAAGTTTCATTTTCATGATTTACTTCACACTGACACAGAAAGTGGTTTCAAAGTTGCCATTTGTTGCCATAGTTTGATGAAGCTTTAGACAGCATCAGACAAACTAAACAGGAAGTCACTTCCGACAACAGTGTTTTTATGTCACTCACATTTTGGTTTCTGTTATAACCCTCCAGACAGAGCTCCACTGCCCAGGAACATGATCGAGAACAGCATGTTTGAGGAAGAACCAGATGTGGTGGATCTGGCAAAGGAGTCCCAATCCTATCCCATCGACTCTGACGACATAGTCTACGAACCCCGCAGCTCGCGACTGTTGGTCCGAGGCCTGGGAGAAAACGACCCGGACGAAGACGAGGAGGATTACGAGTCTTCCGCTCGGCTTCTTGGCATGTCTTTTATGAACCGCAGTTCCAACCAGCGTAGCGCCGCCTCATCTTACACCCGTCAGCAACCCTCCGGATGGTGCTCAATGCCCTCTGCTAGGACTTTGGTGGTAGGGGTTCTTATTTTGGTGCTGGTGGCATCCATGGCCATGGTCATCTACTTTGTGCCAGGCTGCACGTTTACCAGAAATGGTTGTAAGAAAACCAACTCTACCATGAACAATGTCTATCCCATTTCCACAAGCGGAGAGCTTTTCCCATGGACAAAGTTGAGATTACCAGCCAGCGTACACCCGGTACATTACAATATCTCACTCCATCCCAACCTGACCTCCATGACTTTCAAAGGAACTGTGTCTATCGTAGTGCAGGTCTTGCAGGAAACAAAGAAGATTGTCTTACACAGTTCTGACATGAATATAACCAAGGCTACGTTTGAAGGTAAAGAAGTGAATATCCTGGAGTACAAACCATGGCAGCAGATTGCCATTAAATTTCCTGAAGATCTTCAAAAGAGGCTGTATGTTTTGAACATTATCTACACAGCAAGTCTCTCCACCAGCTATGACGGCTTCTATAACAGTTCCTATGTAGACACAAATGGTACTAAAAGGTACTTAGCCTTAATTTTCTTAATTGTTTTAATTACCAGTTTCTTCTCATTGGTATTATGATACAATTATATTTACACAATTTACTCTTTAGAGTTTTGGCTGCGACGCAGTTTGAACCCTTGGCAGCTCGCAAGGCTTTCCCTTGTTTCGACGAGCCAGCTCATAAATCCACTTTTCTTATTAAGATGACGAGAGAACCCAAATACATCAGTCTTTCAAACATGCCTAAGGTAATCGATTGATTCGCCTCTTTGCCTCTTCGCCTCTTGGCATTCTGTGTTTAAAACATACAATTCCAGGTTATTTTAAATACTTAAATTTACGTTTGATAAAGTCAAATGACATCAAGTTGACATTTCCCATGAAATCGTACCCAACAGCTGAAATTATAAATCATTACTATAAGCTTACCATTGTTTACTTTTTGTCCCACAATTTAAAGCTCCAATCCATAACATTTGCTTTTCTGTCGCCAACTATGTTTGAAACATGAAATTGCAGGTTACTGAAATTGTACTTTTCTTTACATTTGTTGAAGTGAAATGATGTCAGACTAAAATTTTACTATTAAGTTGTACCCAACAGCTCAAATTATGAATTATTTTAAGTAAATCAGAGTTAATTTTTAACCACAAAAAGTTACAGATTGCAGCTTTAGGAAGCAAGTACATACAATTTTATCAATGCTGTCTGATGTAAATGATGTATGTCAGAGTTGTTAAACTGATCTTATTTTTAGGCCAAAACCACAGATTTAAAGAACGGCCTTCTTGAAGACGAGTTTGAGAAGAGTATTAACATGAGCACCTACCTGGTCGCATTTGTGGTGGCTGAATTCAGCAGCGTCAGCAAAAATGTCTCCAAAACTACAGTAAGTGTACTTCTAAGACTCGTCAGTGTTTTTGTTAAAGCTGTCAAACGATTAATCGCATCCAGAATAAAAGTTTGTGTTTACATAATAAATGTCTGTGTATGTAAATTTTGTATTTATAAACACACATATTCATACATGTTTCAGAACATACACATACATACACATATGTGTTTATAAACACAAGTGTGTGTTTATATACGTACACTACACAGACATATATTATGTAAACACAAACTTTTATTCTGGATACGATTAATCGTGATTAATCGTGATTAATAGTTTGACAGCCCTAGTTTTTGTGTTAAAACAGACTGTGCGATAATGTGATACTTTATAATTTTTACATTTCTTTCAAATGTCACACACAGGTGTCTGTGTATGCAGTGCCAGACAAGAAGGACCAAATTCATTATGCCCTGGACACGGCTGGCAAATTGTTGGAGTTCTACAATAGTTTCTTTGACAGCGACTACCCGTTGAGCAAGCTGGGTGAGAAATCCTGTTCTGAATCTTCATCTGGGGAACTGATAAAAAACCTTATGCTAAAAGAGTTTTCTTGAATAATTGAAATAGATTTAGTGGCCATTCCTGATTTCCTTGCTGGAGCCATGGAGAACTGGGGACTCATCACATTCCGTGAGACCACTTTACTTGTAGGAAATCATTCCTCACCTATAGACAAGCAACTGGTGACCTCCGTCATAGCTCATGAACTTGCCCACCAGGTAATAAACTTTCTAAATAGATCAGCATTCACATGACAGGGTAATAATAGTCACGTTTAAACTGTTTGCAACATGCACAAAACATACTCTGTGGCGGCATATTTAAAGGAATAGTTCATTGAAAAATAAAAAAGTCATCATTTTTTCATGTCGTTCCAAACCTGTATGGATTTCTTTTTTCTGTGGAGCACAAAAGCCGATATTTTAAGAAATGTCTCCAAAGTTTAATGTCTATGCAATGAAAGTCAATTGGGACCAAATGTTGTTATTCAAAATATCTGCTGTAGAAAGAAATTCATACGTTCAGATGTAATTTGTTCATTATGTCTGTATTTATTTGCTGATTTGGTTTTATTTAGTGGTTTGGGAATCTGGTCACGATGAGATGGTGGAACGATCTTTGGCTGAATGAAGGATTTGCAACCTACATGCAGTACACGTCGATTGAAACCGTCTTCCAGGGTCTGGACATGGTGTGTTTAAGTTTACATTGAATGTCATTCAAAACATTCTTTCACCAGAAAAGTGTAAATCTGATCAGTCTCTTTGCACGTCCAGGACACTGAATTCTTAAGCGTTCGTTTCAAAGCCCTGGCCAAAGACGCACTGAACTCATCGCACCCCGTGTCCGCTGTAGTGAACACTCCAGAGCAGGTGGAAGAGATGTTCGACTCTGTCTCTTATGAGAAGGTATGTCAGATATTACCTGGGATTTCAGTGAGAACAGAAGCATCTGTTATTGTTTATAAGCTGTTCTGGGTTTTTTTGCACCAGGGGGCTTCAATTCTGCTCATGCTCAATTCAATACTCACAGAGGAGGAGTTTCGGAAAGGAGTGATCGAGTATTTGCAAACTTATCAATTCGCCAACACAGAAAGCGAAGACTTGTGGAACAGTCTCACCAAGGTCAGATCTTTTCTAAACAAATGAAACTTCCACAGACTTTCTGATGGCCATGTGATGATTTTAAAGGGATTGTTTATTTTATCATTTACACACCCTCATGACATTTGATTCCCTTGAAATCTTGGTTTCAGGATGTTAAACACGATTTTCAAATAAAATGCTTATATCAACAAAATTCCTTATTATTTATTGAAAACAAGGACTGATATGTTTAAAAGCATTCATTTAAATTAATTAATTAAACCTATTACACAAATTTTCAGACAATTTAGAATAAAAAAAGGCCTTCTCTCATTACCGTAACCATTAAAACCTTTCAATCCCATAGCACGTTTTGCTAAATAAATACAAGCCATGATGCCTAAGCAAGTTTTTATGCATCATACATAATTTGACATTAAATAGAAAATTATATTTAAATATTTAATAGAAAATTAAAAATATATTTTTTATGTGGAAAAATGCCTGTATTGGTAATGAGAGTCAAAAAAGTGCATCTAAACAGTCCTAAAAATGTTACAGAGAACATTACGGAAAATGTTATGAGAACATCAGTCATAGACACTTTCTTCTTCCACTATTTCATCATTGTTATTATATGTGAATATTCGGTCAATCATTTTTTTTTGTCATTTTTGTTATTTCATAACATGTATTGAATGTATTGAATATGTACATGAATTTTTAAATTACAATATATAATGCACTCAAACGAATCGGGACACATTACGGTTATGAGATTTTCAGCAGGAAAAGCAATAAAATACAAAAATAAATGATTCCTGTGTTTTTTCTCTTTAACTGGGGATTTCATGCCGTGTGTTGTACGCAGGTGAGCAAACAGCCCTTTAATGTGGCCCAGATGATGAACACGTGGACCGTTCAGAAAGGCTTTCCTCTGGTCATGGTGAAGAGGAACGGGACTCAAGTGACACTGACACAGGAACATTTCTTTCTGAACACAGAAAATGCCACCAATGACAGGTAAGAGTACTTCAATTGTAATGTGAACATTGATCTAAACGTTAATCGTATTATGGGCGAAATTAAATGTGTCTGCATTTGGTCACAAATGACTGTTAACCTTTTGTACACCAAGTTACTGCTTGCAATTACTAATTCATGGCTATCGCAAAGCTATCTCTCTTAATGTCAAATGTAATGTTGGTTGATCTACACAAAACACTTTTGTTTTCCCCATAGTAGCTTGTGGCACATTCCCTTGACGTATGTGAACGACAGCTGTAGCGTTCTCAGTTCCTGCAAGCAAGTTTTCCATCTCAAGGAGAAAACAGGTTTATAATATTCTTAGATTTTGGTTATTGTACATTGCCATGTAATCTCATGTATATACTACGGATTTGTTCATTGTTTTGTTGCTCAAATCTTTTACAGCAACATTGAAGCTTCCAGGTCAGGTAAAATGGTTAAAGTTCAACTACAGGAGCGACGGCTTCTACATAGTGCACTACGACGACGAGGGCTGGAGGGCGCTAATCGAAGCGTTGAGAACAGACGTGAAGGTCCTCACCCATAAAGATCGAGCATCTCTCATCAATAACGTCTTCGCTCTCTCAAGGTAGGTTTAAAAAGAATCTTTGAAAGTCATGGAAAGAAGTTGTGATTTTAAGGTCTTAATATATTTTCTCCAGGTTGGGTAAGGTGTCCTTCAGACAGGTCTTAAATGTGATGGAGTACATCGGAAATGAGACAGAGACCGCTCCGCTGACTGAAGCTCTCTTCCAGTTCGGTCAGATCTTCAGATTGCTGGACAAAAGAACAGAGCTGAACTTGGCCTCCAGAATGACGGTCCGTACAACGTACAATACAAAAAGTTGGGTTTCTGGATTTTAACTGGTTTTAACTTTGAAGAATTTTGTGTTTTTCTATCTTGGCAGAGTTACATTTATGACCATTTTGGAAGTCTGATGGAGAGTCAGTCATGGGATCAGAAAAGCTCTGTGTCAGAGATGACCCTCCGGTCCGCCCTACTTGAGATGGCATGTTCCCTCCACATAGCCAACTGCACACAACAGGCCAAACATCTTTATGATCTGTGGTTTTCTTCCAACAAAACTAATCTGTAAGCTTGAGCAGCGATTGTGTGTCGAAAACCCTCGACTGCCACTAGAACAAACCAGTGACTAGTTTCTCCTCGTTTCAGGATTCCCAGTGACCTTATGAGAACGGTCTTCAAAGTTGCTGCCCAAACTGAAGATGACTGGGAACTGTTGTTAGAAACGTATAAATACTCCATCTACGACCCAGAGAAGCGTAAGATGTTGGAAGCTTTGGCCAGTACTCAGGACGTGAGGAAAATACTCTGGTGAGTATGAAATATTTATTTATCTGTAAATTCATTGCATATTACCAACATGACTTACTTTAATTTGATTATCATTTTAGGATTTTACAGAAAAGTCTTGATGGAAGTGTGATCCCAACTCACGAGTTTCCTTTCGTGGTGAACACAATTTGCAAAAACTTTGCTGGCTACCTGTACGCTTGGGATTTTGTAAAGGAAAACTGGGATAAAATTACTCAAAAGTGAGTATAAAAGTCTTCTGAAGAGATAACGATTGCCTAGTATAGTCTGTAAACACAATTAAAGCTGTATCACATATTTTACATTATAAACTCCCTAAAATGGATTTTTACCTTGATTTTTAATAGTTGTTTTGATAGACATATTAATATTTATATATCCTTTTTATATAAGGTTTCCTGTTGGATCCTTTGCCATTCAAAGCCTTATCACGTCCACAACTAGTCAGTTTTCCACAAAAATGCATCTCATGGAGGTTTGGTTTTCAAAAAACACTTTTATGAAGTTTATGAAAATGTTAAGTGAATTTTTTAATGAATGTTGTTATTATTATATCAAACTTTCTTCTTTAGGCCCAGAACTTTTTCAGCTCTCTGGGTGATAGAGGATCTCAGATGAGGATTGTTCAGGAAGCCATAGAGACCATCAGGATGAACATGAGGTGGATGGAGAAGAACCTTGAGACGCTTCAGGTGTGGCTGTAGTGTGAGGAGGATTCTCTCTCCTCTTTAGTACCTCTCACTCCTTCAGGTGATGTCACCGCACACTGGTGGGTGTAAGTGATGTTACCGTGACAACAGCCAGAGCCATACATTTACAAGTTTATGTACTGTCATTTGAAGGACTATGCAGAAATGTTTAGAAGAATTAATGTGAAATGACTTATATTTGCCTTTAAAATGTTTAAAAGGAACTTTAATCTTATGTAAATAAACAGGTTTGTGCATCAGGTCTTTACCTGACTTTAACATAATCTGCTGCTTCTGGAAGGATGGTACATGATCTTCTCTCGACTCTTGATGCTGTGTGTGTATATATATGGCTCTGGCTTCAAGCACTATTTGCACTATTTAAAGTTACAGCTTTCTCAGGGCAAATCTTTTTTTTAGATATTATGATGCGTTTGACCCTAACATTGGTGGCTAATGACCAAATCCTCCCATCACCCTATATATGACCTTCAGCTCGCATTGCCAAAAATAACAGTCACCCTCTAAAGGTCAAGTAAAATGCTTAATTCTGCTAAAAAAGATGCATCTACTGGGTAAAAAAAGTCATATTAGAAATGATAGCAAAATGTGCAGACAATCGATTGTATTTGTCTTTATTTATGTGTTTGGAGAGGATGATTTTTAATTGTTTGCATAGGAACGCCTGTTTTCGGTACTGTGTAATGTTCTTACCTTAGAAGTTTTCCGTAAAACTTTGGTCATTAGAACAAAATGTATTCGGAGAGGTAAATTTATGGGCGAGTGTGTATATTATGTATTAAAGTTCACGCAGGCTTGCGGTTTGTTTCATTCTTATTATGAAGTTTAAGTTGGCATTTAAAAACGTGTGGATTTTATTTTGTTTTTGCTATGCACATTTTCAAGCGGAAAATATTTTATTGTTATATAGAAAGCGACAAAGTATGTGATCCTATTTAAAGTGTGTGGTTTCAGAATTTGATCTTTATAGATATATATTTGTAATCAAGTTCAAAGGTTGTGGTACCACCAGATGGGCAGTAAAGTCACATCACTCCTCAGTTTTTATTCTTCACAGGTTCAACTGTTGCTACTGTTAAATAAAAATTGTTTGCATTTATATGAAGTCAAAACAATATCGAAATGTCCCACAAATGTACTGTATCTGCCAATTCACATATACACACTGATTATTTTGCTTTGGTAGTTGTTTTTTAAGAGCTACAAGAGTTGGTTTGTATGCACACATTGATGGTTAATTCTCTAAAGTTTGAGAATCTGTGGTCACTAGGTGTCATAAATGAATATGATAATTATGCTTTCAGGTTTTTCATTAATATCATTAGTGATCTGACCTCATAAAATGTCACATATGACCGGTACATTGTAATACGACGGGTACCTTGTAATTATTTTGCATTTAACAATTATAATTTGCTTCTTAATCACAAGCTTTATTAAAGGATTTGAGGTAGAAATGATTTTTATAAAAGGCAGACTAATGCATCATTGCTTACACTTGAAATGTGGCGTTTATTGCATAGTTCTAATGTTAACTTTGTTGCGTTACAGTTCATCAGTGAATGTATTTATATTTGTTACTATAGATTTGGTCTAACCCAAGCGTTATGATTGTAATTTCCCTGTTTTTAAAGCTCCGCTTAATTCCTCTGATTTCAACATGGATAGATCAATACAGTAAGAAGTGTTAAAAGTACAGTATGTCTTTATTATGATGTTAATTTCTGCAGGTGTTTTGTGTGATGTCACAAAACTGACATTTGCAAAAAATAAGATTATTCATCAAAACAATTTTCTTCCCCTGAAAGGATCTCTTGTTTCTGAGATGTCTTCATATAGCAACCCTTTCTTGGGCCAAACATTAGTTGTTAACTTGTTAGACGAGTCTGATAGTTTAAAGAATAAACATGCTTACGTTTTTAGATTTGCTGTGATTAATTTCTTGACAGGCTTGAAATGGATAATGGACAAATATGATGTATTTGTTTGGAGGTGGAAACTGCTGTGTATTTTCTTTGTGTTTACACTGGATTGAAATGTGTTTAAGACATTGCTTAACAGCGGGTAACCAGTGGCCCATCTTTACACAACGCACAAAAAAAGAATAAAAAACATTTGTGAAAAAAATGCCCTGCATTAAGCGTATCCATGTTTAAAACATTTTATTTTCTCAAATTCAGCAGATGGCACTGTTTTCTCTCATTCTCTCTCTCGTGCGCTCTCTCTCATTTAGGCTAAATGATAAAAGAAAACATACACGACTGTGAATAAGAATAAGGTAGGAAGTTGTAACAATACATAGTTATATATTATACATTTATAAAACAGTTAGTTTAAGTCATTGATTCTGAATGGTCAATAGTTTCCTACATGATAAAGCACAGTTATGAGCGCTTAACCTAACAATTCTGTGTATCACTGCGCAGCACCCTTAGCAACGTAATCATATCACAGTCATTCAGGGACTATTTCTTTCAGCGGAAGGATTTCATTTTTAGTGATTTTACTTCATAAAAGTTGCATTGATACATATTTTAAGCTTTAATATTTGTATTATATGGTAACCGTTTTATAATAGCAATAAGGTACAAAAGTGTTACTTGGAGTTATATAATATAAATAGTAACACGTATTTTCGTGTCAGTCCTTAACATACTTGGTATAATTACAACTGTGTTAATAAAAGAGCGCTCAGAGTTCATTTATAATTTTAGTTTTTTGTATGACGGATTTTTCCAAGCCAAAAGTCATGGGTTCAATCACGGGAAACACAAATAAAGATTGAAGAGATTGAATGCACATTAAGCTTCTTAGAATAAAAGCATCTGCCTTATGCATAAATGTAATGAAATTGTGCATGCAAAAGCAATTGTAGCATGCATGCATTAATAATATTGTTTAGTTAAAGAATATAACACAGTTTTTGTGGTTCACATACAAATTCAACAATAGACCTAAATGATTATATTGCAGAGTCTGAAAAGGAAAATGTGATGACTGACATTTTTAGGTTGTTCTATAATCATCTAATGGAATACAGAGAATGTTCTTAAGAGCACATGGCTGTGAAAGCTGTCAATCAAAGACATGTTAAAGATGATTGATTATATCAAAGAAAAACGATCACCACAAGCCATATTTCTCTAGATCATGTGCAATAAGGATACACATTAACGTGGTTACACATACTGATAATATAATCTAATACACATTGCTGCGATATATTTTCTCAAATTTGCGGTTTTGGTGCCCATGCTCTTAAAGTTGACCTTATGCTGCCTTTTGGTAACGTCATACAGATTTTTATCTTTAGATATATGATCTTTAAAGTTGATTTTGCCACTGCTGGTGTCACACAATGAACATCACATGATAGATGATTTAGTTTGATATGTAGGCTGGAAGGTCACTTTCAGGACAGGCTGCTGAGTTTGCTGGCAGTGCTTAGAAAGAAAAGTGCTAGAAAAAAGATTTTCATTTACAGTTTTTATTGTCTGTATTAATGTTTAAATCATTAGACCTGAGGACTCTCATGTTTCATTTCAGTTTTTTATTATAACAAACAATCTGCATGCTGGATAGGAAAAGGGTGTCACGCTGCTATTACATAAATGATAAGGATCTTTAGAACAGGATTTGGACTCGTGTTGTGTAATCTTTGCTGGATTTTTTTAGTTCAATCTTTAAACACGAATTTGTAAAATACTTGATGCTTGAATTAAAAGGATAAAGTATATTTATTACATTTTCTTTTATTTACAGTTATGCATTTAAATCTATAAATCTATACTGTACATGTCTTGTATCAGTTTGTGTGTTCCTTAAAATTGAACCCACAACCTTTGCCTTTGAGCTACAGGAACACAAAGTTACTAAACGTTTTCTCAAAGTTATTACTAAAAATTATTTTAATTATTTTAATCTAAAAAAAGTTCTTTTAATCTTAAATTGAAAGTGTTGTAATCATATGCATATAAAATAGACATGTATAGAATATAAAATTTCAGTTTAATAGACAAAATATACATGCATTTATTGGCGTCGCCTTAAAAAATTACAAAACTGTCATAACAGATTATTAAAACACTGACCAACCGTCTATATGACAGAATACAGTCTCTATAAACATCTCTTTTCTCATGCTGTTATGTACAGATTACAGTTCAAAATGAGCTACTATTACTATTACTATTGACATTATGACATTACAAAAACAAATAAACAATTGAATTCTTTAGTCTTGGCAGGTGTCTGCCTCCTCTCCCTGCCTGGAAGCTAAACATGATATATATTACTGGCGTCTCAACTTCTGTTCCAAACACTTCAATTATTTTTGACGTCAATCACAAAAATGATTTTGGGCCCCATCCAAATCTCATTCATTACTAATAAGCAAAACATTTGGAGGATATTTTGTCCATCTTTCAGTGTTATAAGAAAAAAACAGTGTTTTTTTTAATGTTGCTGCTAATTTTTGTGCCTTGCAAATTAAAGCTGTCTATTTATAGATCCTTAAAAATAAAACTACATAACTACATACTTCTGAGAAGTGAAGTTTCTTAAAAGAAACTTGTATGTGTTTTCTAAGAGACGACTGAAATTCTGACTTGTGTTGTATTTCACTTCTTATTTTCTAATCTTTACATTTACTTTTCTTTACTAATTATGTACTGTATATATTCAGTTTACATATTCTTTTTAGCACGTTTATTTTACTTTACTTTCTATTATTTACCATTCTACATTACTTTCAACTGTTGAATGATCATATCATATCTGTATCATCTTTACAAGTACAGATATGAAAATGTCTTTATCTCAAGGAGAGTGACAAGTCGAAGTCAGATTTATTATTCAATAAATTCTTCTTTTACTGTTGATTAAATAAAAGTGTTAACTCACAGAGTTGACTATCTTTGAGAAATGGACAAAGTCATTTTTCTGATGATGACCCTAGTCCAAGAACTGGATCTAACGTTTTTGTTATAGTTGGATCTATCATCAGGATAATATCTCTTTAAGCATCTTATAAGTCATGTGTTAAATGTCAAAACATATAATCAAAAAAATGGTTCAATAAAAGCAACAAAATTTATACATCAGTCTGGTCTTGGTTTCTGTGTGTTATGTTGTCTTTGTTTGCATCATCATCATGCTGTACGGTAACACTGCAAATCTCCTGCCGCTCTTGTTCTTTCTTTAACTGCGATTCAACGTCCTTCAGTTGCATCTTCTCTAGTTCATTCTTTTTCTCACTAGCCCTCTCCTCTTTCTTCATCTTCCAGAAATATATCAGGTTTTTCTCAGGGTAGGTCACCTTAGCGAGAGGCAATTTATAAATGGCTTTCGTCTCCGTAGTGATCAAAAGGAACGTGAGGGCCGACAGACAGAAGGGCCAGGTGCATGCTGGGAGTCCAAACTGATCAAATAAAACCACAAGAAACGGTTGAAATGGCTTTCAGAAATATACTGTATGGTCTTGTACATTGTTTCAAGTGTATGATACGTACATTAGACATCACATTTGCTATTGCCGAACCAAGGTATGCACAGAAGAATGCTGAAATAAAATGTAATTAGTGTGGTTTGTGTAATGATTGAGGAAATTGTTGTTATATAACAAGAATAACAGGAAGTAGCTCATACCACATGCCACAGCCAGAAGATGCGTCTGCCATGTAAGAGCGTAGAACATGCCACCGATGGCGATGCATGCCAAAACACAATTATAACCCCACAGGCCAAAGTAGATGTTCTCAAACGGTGCGGCTAGTGCAAGACCTGACGTTCATGGAAAGTTAAATTACTCAATGCTGATTACATTTATTGAAATATTTTAAATACGTGTCAGGTGTGAGGTCTTACCTGACACCATACCAACGGCTGATCCAATGGTAGCATGCGCACATGTTATTGGCGAGGAAATAAACAAGGCAATCATGAATATCCCCCCCGTCCAGGGATTGTCACACCCGTATACCTGTCCAATTCCCACAGGGATTGAGCGGAAGAGCTGGGTGGAAAATAAAAAAAATGGTTTGTCTGTTTTGTTGAGATCAGGTTGTGTCTAGTCAACCAGAGGTCCCTGGGTAAAATCTTTTTTTGTACAAAAATATCGAAAAATTATGAAGAAAGCCAAATGCCTTACTAATGTATTTAATTATAACGTAAAAAAAATACCAAGGATGAATATTTGTTACCTGCTATTTTCTAATTTTTTTAAAGATTATTTTTTATTTTTACTGTTTTATTATTGTTTTAATGGGAATAAATAAAAGTTTCATTTTTTTAACATTTCTGGTTTCCACATTATTTTTTCCCCACATTTGGTTTTTGACTATTGAAAATGGGTAAAATTTTACAAAATTGCACCTGCAGCCACATATCTCTGAAACTAAACCGCATATGGCTTTAGAAATGAAGAAACAAAAAGATTAGTTTATTAAAAACCATAATCCAAATACTTGAGTTACAGACATGCAAAATTTGGAAAAACCAAACCCTTTAATTTGGCTTCAAATTTTAAATAAACATAGTGGACAAAATGGTGGCTTACTCGGGACATATTATTTATTTTACTACATATTATTTTATTTTAGTCCTTATCCAGAAAAAATATGATCAATTCCCAATTTGTATCTGTGGAAATTGCTAAACTTTGTTTGATTTTCCACAGAATCGCCCTGTTATTTTTTTTTGCTTTTATGCCCTGATATTTTTTTACGTATTTAATGGGACTTGGAATGTGATGCAGGAAAATCTGGCATTTCCTGCTTGAATGAATTCCATAGTGACAGTTGTAGTATCTTCATGTGATCTCAGTTTAGCAGATATCAGAATAATCAGCTGCATAATCATTCTTTCTCTATTCTGGACAACAGACTAATTCAAAAAATCGTTTGCCATCTGAAATCCTAAACCGTTTTTTCATTTTCACTTCTTAGGTCTTACCTTAGCATAATCCATCTCAGACCAGGTGATATTATGCAGGGATGTGCGGGGTTGAATGAGAACCTGTGGGAAGTGGTGATTGTAGTGACCTGTGGCCACCATGTGTAGACACACTAAGATGTTAAACGGCAGGGTGAAAACCGGCAGATCCCATCGACTGTTAATGGAGGCCAATGCACTTGACACTATGGGGCTATAGAAACGAAACATTGATCAATTTTAGTAAGTGCAAAACTTATAAAGCAATTGCTCTTTAAAGGAGATGGTATGGAAGTAAGGTATTGTTAACCAAATGATGCTGTCATTCACAAAAGTGAACAAAACGCAAGACAAAGAATGAAAAAATGCCTTGGGTAAAATCTGAGCTATTAAGCAAAAACACCTAAAAACCACTAGTCTAGACAGGCAACATAAATCAAATATCAAAAAATGTGTAAAATACCAACCTGCAAAAATGAGAATAAAACATTTAAAAGTTTTATATATTGTTATAAAATAAATTAGATAAGCCATTTGTGCTTACACAAAAAAAACTTGAACGTGGAAACTTCATCTGACTCCATTTGAGTACACTGTCACAATTATCTGATTTACAACAATCTAAATTCTTCGAAGTTTGGATCCTTGCCATTCTCTTTTGTAATACAGATACAATCAACTCGTGGCAAATGAACTCACCATGCCATTGACATGAAGATATTCGGAAGAAGAAGCCACCAGTACCAATCTCCTGCGTTGGAAAAAACTGCCATCAGAAGGCCAACCAAGATCCCATTATATCCATAAAGACCTGCTGCGATAGCACCTCTGAGGACAATAGAAATGAACTGAAATCAGTCAATTAACACATCAGAATGCAGCATTATTTTAAAGGTCATTACCGAAATACCTGTTCTGGCAAAGGATGAGGGCAGAGATCGTAGCAAACAAAGTGCCAACGAAACCATTCAGTGCCCACCATCTGTTCTGAAGAATGAGTCCGGCAAAGATGATCAGACCGCTGAGAGGGTTATTCACAAACATCACCTGAGCCGCTCCACGCAACACCCAGTCTAAAATCTGCAGCACGATAAACTGCCCTACGTGGGGTTAACAATGTGATGTTGGTGATCTATAAAAACAAACAATCTACAAAGCAGTTTGCGTAAAAGTTGCATTTTAATTATAAAATAATACATTACAGTAATAACATAATATAACATAATATAGTAAGATTCTGTATTTTAAAACACACGTCTCCAGTTTGAAAACACTAAAGGAATTTGCTTTTGCCTAAAGATGTTTGTTTTGTGATTGGGTGTGCGCGTAAATTGTCCTGTAAAGGAAGTATCAGCATGTGGACTAAAAATATCAGAGCACATACTGTACATGCTATTCTTTATGCTTAATAGTCATATGTCAAAAAAGTTTTGTCATAATAGTTCTTAATAAAGTTAAAACTCATTTTACTGTACCTTTCATCCATTCACCAAACACAGTCATGTCACCGGCAATATACGAGACCCAATGGATGAGTTTTGTTTTAATTTTCTGGTGTGAAGGAGTCTTCTGCTCCTTCTGCTCGGTGCTTTCAAGGACTAGATTTGCCATGAGTGGTTGTAGCTCCTATAAATTGTATAATAAAAAAGAATAAATAAATGAAATTAAATGCATATAAAATTATAAAAATGTAGTTAAACAGAGATGCTACTAATAAGACTAAAGTGATGTGTAAAAAACATGAGAGCAAGATCTACCTTGTTAAGCTGTGTTCCAGGCATATATCAGACAAATATTAAGAAGTAATATCTTCTTTAAAGCAGCAACCCTGAAGCAACACACGGTTCATCTCTGTGATGTTTTTATACTGTACTGTACAGCGCTGCTCCTCCCCATATTCATTCAGTGCTGATGAAAACAACTGATACCTTATCTCATTCTCTCTACAGCTGTGGATCTTAACCTTTCTGACTTCAGGGTCCCCCGAATTTTCCACAATATTTGAGACACACTGTAATCAATGCAAACTTGCAATCATTAAAAGTAAAAAACACGGATTTGTTCCAGAATAGTAAGCACATCATAAAGACCAGAAGATCAGCTGTTGAGGCAAATCAACTCAGTTGCAAAGAACAAAAGAAACATTGTTCACAAGTTCATTTGTTAGAAGAATATTATGCAAATATTATATCAAATTCTCCCATATGAAAAAAATACTATAGTATTTACCATAGTAGACTATAGTAAAATTCCTAGATACTACAGTTTATCCATTTACTGTAGTTATGCTGTGTTCCAGACACCTCGGATTTAGGATATTTCCCACCTCAACCTGGAAACAATAACTCTAATGGTGCTCTTTTATAATTTTAAGGTTTTACTTTTACTACATCATTAGTAAAAATATTTTTGTTTTTCAAATAATAATCATTTTTATATGAATTTCATGCAGCATTATACAAAAGTATAATTATTATAATATACTATAGTATACTAGTACATACAATAGTATACTATAGAGGTCGACCTCTAGTATACTAGACATATGACATATGCCGATCGGTCTGCGCAGCGCACATCACTTCCTGCGAAGTGCCTAAATATGACCAATCAGAGTCAAGTGCAAAAAACTTTTTTCCAGGTATTCAAATGCTTTTATTAAAGTGTACAGATTATTCTTTAACTGCAGAGTGGCGTAAATATAACCGAGAAAGTAAAAAAGCAAAAGTCTTCAAAATGTAGTTCAACCTTTCGGGTAAAAACTACTTTCATACTGTAGTTGACCCTTGTCTTAATGTATCAACTTGTGTGTTCACTACTTCTTAAAATAGACCTATAATTAATTAATTATGTAAATGAATTAATATTAATTATGTTAATTAAACATGATTGTAATATAAGAGGAATAACAAGCGACAGTACTTTTATAATAAACACACGTTAGTGTACTATCATCTATTATTAGTTATTATCAGTTGCTATCATTAAATAATTTTTCTGTTTTGTCGTTAATAAACAAGTTTTTTCATTAGGACTAATACAGAGACAGGGGTGATGTAAAAATAGATCACAAACAAGATACTCATGAGTTCTTCAACTACCCTTGACAATGTTTTTCCCGATTGGGATGAAATAAAAACATACTGAAATACTGAATTCCTCCTGTTTTTGTCTAGATACCTGACGCCAGTATCTCTTCTGAATCATCTGAGCAGACTTTGACTGCCAAATGGATGAAATGATGAATTTTCATCGAAACAACGGACAGAGCGCCACCTGCAGGACAAAAAATAAATAAAACCAAGAAATGCAATCTTTAACAAAATCAAAACACTAGGGGTCAGTAAAGTTTTATTGAAAATTCTGTAATTATGGCAACTGTTTGCTTGCCTCGTTTAAACGATAGAGTAAATAAACAAATAGCCTTTAAGAAAGATTGCATTTTCCTTTATGTAAGGGCACTTCTTCAAAGCTGGTACTGTAGATGTATTTTTGTATAAGAAGGCAAAAGAAAAGTATTCAAACAAATCAGTTACTAATTAAAACTAATTATATAATGAAGCAGTTGTATATTTTGTTACATCCATACATATATACTGACCTGTAGTCCCCAGAAGAACAGCTCTGTAAGACCTTCCATCTGTGTTTTCTAATCCAACCAGAATCAGTTGAACTTGATACATCGTGACACAAAACAGGAATGCAAGTTTTCATTTTTAAGAGCGGGTTTTGGCAGACAACTTGATGAGATTTCCATATGGACGTCCAGCTTTAAGAGAAAATGCAAAATTCTGCCCAGACAATTATGCAAACAATGGGTGATTGCGGTTCATTCATAACTCGCTGACCTGCTCTTCTGTTTTTTTTATCATGCACTGGATTTATTAACCCATCCATTCTCTCTGCTGTCTGACTCATGCTGAAAATCAATTAATAGCAGAAAATGCCAGATTTTCTGTGCACGAAACCATCAATGTTAACTGGATTAAAAACACATGTGGGGTAAAACTACTTTGCCTAATTTCTAACAGGCAGTTTATGTATCATGAAATGAAGAAAACATGCACTCTCCTAATAACATAGATGTTAACACTATTATGAATTCTGCCAACTTAAAATAACCAATCGTTATTTTTAAGTAGTTAATGTGGTTTACTGTAACTTTGTCATGGCTGAACAATTGAAGAGACCATCAAGATGTTTCTTGATCACCAACACAAAACATCACCTGTGCAATGAAGGTAAGTATGCATTCGCTAAGCAAATAAAAAATTGGTGTTGAACAATGTTCTCATAATGTTTTTCTGTATAAGAATCTACATGAATGTTAAACAAAAAGATTGACAAAATAATTTTTCAACTATATACCATATTAATCAATATTTTTGAGTGACCTTAAGTGACCTTTAAGGTTCTTTAAGGTCAAATCCCAAAATTAAATAAACCACAATTCCCCAAAACCTTCAATAATCCTTCTGTCCTTCTGTGGTTCCTCACGGTCTTGATTGAGACCCCTACCAAAATCCAGTTCATTCATTATCTTTGATGGATCCGTCAAGTCAATGCGAGCTGAAAGACACTTACTTGCCCTCGTCTACATCACTGTCCGCACATTCCGTATACAATAGGTTGGCTATATAAGGCCAACTACCTTACTCACACTAGGATGCAGACAGCCAAAGAAGCAGAAGTGGTTTCCAGATGTTGACATAGACAGACAGTAATTGGAGTTTGTGATGGCTTCCAGCTGCCATGGAACCTAGCCAGTGAATTCTCAAAAGGGAGTGAATGTTCTGTGCCATAACTCACACAGCAAGGTTTACAATAATAATAATAACATGCCCTGCCATCTTGTGGGGGGAAAGACGACATAGTGATGGCAATATATACTTTTTAGATTTCGTTGCACCTACAACCCACGAGAGGTGACTTACACAGTAGAGCTGACAGTGATGAAAAGATCACGTAGAAACTGTCAATAATGTTTTTTTGGTTTGCTGGTTATGTTTTAAATTGACCTGCCTTTTTTATATGATTCAGTATCAGTAACTTGACAATTATCCTAAGTATTTTAATTTTTATATACATGAATGTCTTTATAGATTTTCATGTCACCTTGTAAAGATTATGAATAATTAAGTAATAGTTATTGATTCCTTTGTCATTTAAGCTTCATTTGTGTTCTGCAGAAGAAAAGTCATACAGGTTGGTAATGACATGAGGGTGAATAAATGATGAAAAAATTTCATTTTTGCATGAACTATCCCTTTAAGATATTATATAACATACACTCAAACACATAAAGGCAGATCTACTCCAAATACATTCATTACTGCCACAAGCTAAATATTTGACTATTTGCAATTATTTAGAAAAAGAGCATACAGTTTCTCAAGTGGTTTCTGAAAAACATCTTCTTGATATTTATTAAAAATACAAAAAAACAAGGTCATATGACAAGAGTAAATACACTACAATGCGTGTGTAATATTCTTCATAGACAAGTGTGTGTACAACATTCTCAAAAAATGTGGTGTTGTAAGATTATTTATTAATCCAGGAAATGGATGGCATAAAACATTTTGAATGCCATGTTATGTCAAACATTTGCTGAATGTCTTGTTTTTAAAAGGGATTGTTCACACCCCCAAAAAAAATTCTATCATAATTTCATGTCATTAAAAACCTGTATATGACTCTTTCTTCTGCAGAACACGAAATACAATTGAAGTTAATGGGGGTCAATGTTGTTTGCATTATTCAAAATAGCTTCTTTTGTGTTCTGCAGACGAAAAAAGTCATATCACTTTAATCCTTTAACACCTACAATTTTAAGTCTATGACAGATCCTCTCCACTGATTCAATGTATAGTCCTCTGTCTGTATAACCTGTTTGTATTTTTCTGACTCTTAGCAACAATAATTGCCCGTTTATGCAGCTCATTGTATAAAAATCAATGCTCTCTTTATAAATGACATTCCAGAAAACGCATCTAGCGTCAAACAAAAGAAGCCTTTCTAAATTTGCTCCTATTCACAAACAATGAATGTCACACCTTAATGCGCATTAAAAACACCGTGACCGAACTTCACAAAACAGGCTCACCAGACATTTTGTTTAATCACGTAACAAGTAAACCTGTGATTAATAAACACTTACAATACCATTACACCTTCTGATCCAGCCCGCTTTAGATTGCGCAGAGGAACCGGTCCTCGCGATTAACGCCGGGCCCACCGATTAATCACAAAAACCTGCTTTGTATCCTCATGTTGGCAGCCGAGTCCAGTTTGAGGGGCCGTGGCAAGAAAGCCTCAACGCTGACATAGACCAGATGTTGGCAACATCCCCAGTTTTCCTCTAAATGAAATGGCGGCAAACAGCCAACAACCTGAGCTGCTTTCACTATGAAATTATATGTTTACAATAATGTGCTATTGCTGGGGCACAGGGGTGCAGTTTCTCAAGGAGAGGAAAAATGAAAACAGCTGCAAAGAGTCAGAACCGGTTTGGGTACGGATGAAAAATCGGAGGTACTGACGGCTGGAAAGAAGACGCTTTTCATTAACATTGTCAGTTTGGGATCTTTTTGCTTTGAGCTTTCATTTTGCTCTTGTTTGTTCTTTACACGTAACTTTTTTCCTACCCTACCTTCTAGATGGTGGCATCAAGTAAATATAAAGTAGATGAAGAAAACCGGAGGGTTATATAATATATTTGTTTAGAGAGCTCTTGGATCCAACACAATAAAGAGAAGAACACGGTGCCCTGAAGTGGAGAGGATACAATAAAATCAACACTCGGAACATAGCAAATGTAAACAGTAACATATTACCTTCCTCCATTTCTGACTTCAGTGGCATGACATAATGTTACAGCTATCCACTGTTTCAAATTCAATTAATTCACCAGAGCGCCTGCAGCAACCGTGTGTAAAGCGACTCGCTCAGAATCTCACAAGCTCTACAGTTCACTGGGCGCATCTAAAATTAAACCCGCAACTTTTGTGTTATTAGCCTGCATGCATTATAGTTCATCTAAAAATGAACATTCTTTTATTATTTATTATCCTCACGTCATTCAAACCTCTTTGACTTTCTTTCTTCCGCAGAACACGAAAAACATATTTTGAGTGTTGGTAACCAAACAACTTTGTCCCCTATAGACCATTTCACAAGATGTAAACAACACTGGTCCAGAAGCACTTCTTGTTTCAGTTTTTCTGTATTTCACATATGTAACTGAACCTTAAAGATGTTCGTTAAACATTTTGATTCCATTGTAAATGTTCTTTCTGTTGGTTGTATTTCGTTCTGACATTGTGTAGTGTTAAAAAACTGAGACAGGAAGTGCTTTTGGACCAGTGCTGTTTACATATTGTGAAATGGTCTATTGACACAAAACCACTTAGACATTTCTCAAAATATCTTCTTTTGTGTTTCACAGAAGAAAGAGTCATAAAAGGTTTTAAAAAACATGAGGGTAAATAAATGATGACAGAACTATCCCATTCTCATTCTCATTATTCACTGATAATCTTTCCTCTGTCTTTAAATCAGTTTCATCTGAGAACCAACATGACTGATTCATTAAAAAAACATTATTGTATGGTTTAACAATGGTTTTAAAAATCAAAATAAAACTGAAAAAACCATGGTTACTTTTAGTTAAACCATTACTGCCACAAGTTAACCATGGTTTTGCTAGAGTAACCATGTTACTGTGGTATTTGTTATAAAAGTTTGGTTACACAAACAGTAATCAACAAATAGTTCAAAATTTGTGTTTTCAGAATTGTCACATCCGTAACGGTCCATATTCCTAATAAATGAACACATTAAAATGAAAAAAATGAACTATTTTATGTTCTTTGAAGAGACATCTCTTCTCCATTTGTTGTGTATTATTGCTTTTATCACAGAAATCCTAAAGCATGTCACCTCTCATCACAAGTTTGGCCTTTTATCACATCCATAACGCTTTATATATATTTCCCTCCTGTTAAAAAGAAAATACGTGTGTAGACTGATATTTTTCTGATGTCTAGACTCTATCAACAGGGATTTAGCAAAATATAAACAGATTTAATAAATACATTATGTAAGAATTTATATTTCAAGTTTTGACTGAAAATGTCAAAAATTGCCCATTTAGCTCAATAATACAGGAAATAGACTTCACAATGCTTTGGTTTAAGGGCACTTTTTGTCATTTTGGATCTTGACTGACGTACAATAGTTGCTTTGAAATGTGTCATGTAAAAGAGAGGACCATGAAATTTCTCCGCATTTGGTGGACGAATAGCAGCAGGCATTGGAATGACATGGGCAGAGTAAAGAATGACAGATTTTTATTTTTGAGTGAACCATCACTTTTGTTATTATAAGCTGACATCTAAAATAATAACTTTTGCAAAGTCACTCCAAAAAAATAATGGGCTGCCCTGCAAACATACAAAAAGCCAAGAAACCGAAGCATTTCCAAAACAAAACAGACATGTGACACTACAATAACAGTGTAGTTATAATGTTTTAAGAGCTGCGCCGTAGGAAAAATGTCTCACCTCAGCGTCTGAGGAGCTTCACGAGCTTTCAGATCCTCTCTGTATGTTTGGAAAGCAAGAGCAGCAGAAGGAGACTTGCGTGCCTCGGGTTAGCCTCACTAATTACTGCGAATAAAAGCGCCTTTTCACTAAACAGTAACCTGAGTGCTCTGCTGGGAGAACTTTCCTGTAAGACCTGGAGTCACCGCCGAGAAACAAAGAAGGAGAAAAAAGTTACAAGAAAGTAAATCTGGAGTTCAAGTGACTATGTCATGCAGGAAAAATAGTACAAGGGAAAGGAGTGAAGGTATGATTGATGAGTTCCCTCACATGAGCACGAGTACGGGAGGGATGAGGGATGCGATGAGCATCCACATCAAAACAGTCAAGCTCGGCTGCTAACGACATAAATAAATAGACGGTATAATCGTAGAAGTCAAATTACCTGCAAATCTTATTATTCACAATTAATAAACCAGCTGAAGAGTTTCCATTTATATTATGTTATTATTTATTACTAAGTTTTGAAGCCTTGAGTAAAAGACTGAGCCAGGTGATGTTCCCCACAAGGGGCCATTTGAGCAGTTGCAACAAACACTAATATTTTTACAGAAATAAATTTGAACTATATATAGATATCAGTACAGTCAGTGTATACGCTAAATGTTTTGACAGATGTGAACACAGACTTAATGTATGTACTGTACCCATAAGTGTGGAAACAGACCAGGGCTAGTTGTCACACATCAACTAAATATTTTGAAAGTCTATTTCTTTAGTGGCTATTAAACATTTCGTTATTTGACAGGAAGAAAGATAACTTAACACACATTGATCTTTTACCTAGTAGCGGGGCGTGTTGTCACACTGTACGGGGTAAGTTGTCACAATTAAACTTGCCTATAGCAAAAAAAAGTGCAACATAAATGTACAAATTATTTTCCTCATTCAGAGACAAAAAAAATCCCAGTTTCCATTAGTGTTGACCTTGCCTGAACATATGCCAGTATGGTTTTCATCAAAATTTTAATTTGCCAAAATGATCTAAAATTATGAAAGCTTTAAACTCCATTATTACACAATGCTCTGGAATACTTGATGCTGATTGGTCAGTTGGTCAGTTTACATACAATAAAAATAATAACTGTACATTATCCATTAAATATGCAAAAAACCTTTTTAAGAAAAACAGATATAAAGATAAAACCCACATGCCATCTTCCCCATGTGACAACTAGCCCCGTTCTCCCCTGTGTTAAGCATATTAGCCACAATCAGATGTCTATGAACTCCACCAACAAGTTTTACGCTGATATTAAACACACTAAATCTTGTTTCTCTCATGAACTCGCAACCTTCAATTACACACACTATTTGTCATCTGAATCCATTTCTGCAGAAGTCTTTTCAAAACATTCACCCCTATAAATAAGAATTTCTCCGGAGAGACTGTGTCTTATCCTCTCAATGCTCTGACATGTAAATCAAAAACTCTTCTGTTGACGAATTCGTGTTTGAAACCCCTATCACGTCCTCCTCAAAACACTAACAGCTTCATTCGCTAACCAAATTGCTGCATCTCGTCCTGTCACCGTAGCAACTGCAGCCCTGCCAGTTGCTGATCATAAAGAACAGCATCTTTTGCATCCTGCGACATATACAGTACACACAAACATATTGTAAATACTGGTGCTTTGAGGAACAACAAGAGTGAGGAGGGATGGCTGTATTCAAGCTGTGGTAATGACAGGTGGATGGAGAAGAAATTATTTACAATACAATATGTTATCTTTATAAAGGGATCTTCAATCAAGACTCAATTAATAGAATAAAAAAAAATCTGTGTTTATGCCTAGAAGTGCATATATAGCATACCGGTAATGACACATCTAAGCATCATTTGAAGCCTGTGAAGGTCTTGGCTGCCATCCCGAAAATAATTATATGCTGGAGGTCATGAACAATTACTTCAACACCCAACCAGGATTTTTGATCACTTTGTTGAGAGATTTTATATACAAAGAGAAGGTCAGATTGATGTTAGTCTTCTATATTTCACACTATAGAAGACAAATTAAAGCACAGTCAACATTAGGACTCTGGTGACAAACACTCTTTTATAAGTCCAAACTCACACAATTAGTTGTTACGTGGCTACGCTGCGAGACGCTGTGCCACAGATAAACACAAACAAGCTGCGCCCCATTATCTGTAAACATCCAGACCTTTGTCATCTGTTGTTTATTTCGAAGCAAAACGAGAAATTATAGTTTCAGATTTTCCGCACCACGCACGTTGCGATGTCATACACGCGTGCACGTACACCAGAGTGACTTGAGACATTTTATTCAAGCCAAGTGGAGCAGAGTATTTGGGCAGTTCCTCCAGCTGCCATGGCAACAGGAATTTTACAGAGGCACAGGCCTATGGTTAGACGCTTTCACTTCGCCTTCACCAACCAATGGCTGGGACTCAGGCCAATCCGTTTATCTCTCCTGTGCAGTGTTGGAGTAATGCAGTGAGTGGGACTGGATGAGTGATCCCCGTCACTACACTGCACACTGACATCACTTACAGCTATAGAGGACAGCTACACGCTCCTATATGATGATATACACACATTTACACTTCTAATGGGGTTTGAAAGTGGTGTGTTTTTTTTACAAAATTTGCACAAATATATACAGATCATAAGCTTATAAATATATACTGTACTGCTATACAATAGTACTATAGATGGATAGAAAGACAGACACTTCAGAAAGACAGACACTTTAGATAGATAGATAGATAGATAGATAGATAGATAGATAGATAGATAGATAGATAGATAGATAGATAGATAGACAAACAGATGTTATAGACAGACCAAGAGGCAGACAAATGGACACAAAGATAGACAGACAGACAGATAAATAGATAGACAGGTACTATAGACAGACAGATCCTACAGATTGATAGATAGACACACAGACAGGGCTCATCAGGACGACAATGTCAAGAAAGACACCTGATGAACTGATATGAGCTCTCGATAAATTCATTTATTATTTTTTTGCACAATGAATGACATGAACAAGATCAACTGTATTTTAAACACTCCACGCCGCTCACCGGAGACGGTGCACAACGTGAGCTTTATAGTAAGAAAAAGAGAAATAAAAAAAATAACTACAAGATCATGAACGGCAAACGTGACCAAACACATGCAAGCTTACATGTATGTACATATGTACAGTGTAGTACTATAAACATGTTTGTATACACCGTTACACTACACACAAATGTGTATACATACATTCTATGTACAGTGCATATGTCTGTGTACATCAGTATTTATTCTTTTGTATATACGTTCATTATTTGCTGACTTTAATATCCATAGAATGTACAAAATGCTTTATGAATTTAAAATCCATTACAAAAAACCATATCAAACAATGTATAAGATCTTATCCAAATCGAAATTCAATACTTCTCCAAAATTTGTGTGCATACAATCAAATAGAGCATGCAGATACAGAAATCAAATTATCAAAAACACCATATGCATGAATGCAAAACTTTTTTAGAGCGATAAGAGCATGTGTTGTGTGTCCTAATTAGAAATATTACTTGTCGATTAACACTTCACTTGTATTATAACTTCATTATTAACAATACAAATTAAAATATGATACTAACATGTGGATAACATTCTCTCGGTGACCTTGGATAACATTTACTCGACACAAACGGCATGTAACGGAATCGCTATCGTTGTGTTTAAGAACATAAAAAAATACACCTTAACTTCACAAGGCACCACTTTTCAGCTGGTGGAGAAAATATATCTGGCGTTTGAAAGCATAAAAGCCAAGCTGCCAGGCTTTGTTCCCAAAGCCACTTTTTAACAAAATTATCGTGTTTCTGAAAACTGCTACGGTGTACATTATGTCTTAAAACATAGATTGCGTCCTTTGGTGCTTAAAGCACGGACGAAAGGTCGACATTTTTGGCAACGTTTCCAGGTGGTTTGCTAAAACCCGTCCAAAATGAACGCATCCACTTCAGCACGACGGCTGAGGCAAATAGCTGCCAGAATATATTATTTCTTTTAGCTTTAACACATGGACAGAATGGTTCACAACACCAAATGGCATTTTAAGCCACTGCGTGTCCCGCTTTGGACATCTGTGAATGAAACGTACAGCATCGACACGATTCTTAGGCGTAATTCATGCAGCGAGATGGTCGACTATTTACAGGGGACAATTTGTTGAACATTTAAGGCTGCGCCGCTTTTCTCTCCTCTAGACAACGATTAGAAATGGAAAAGAAGTGATAGTCAGTTTTAGCACAATCAATCAACTATTGGTCATTGCAACTTTTCAGATTAAACATTTCGGTAAGACCACTTTATTGTTGAAACAAAATGGAAAGCTTACGAAAGAGTCGATGCTCAAAAGTTACACGTCTGGATTCAAAGCAACAACCTGATGCATAGTAAATAATTGTGTGTTCGTTTCTAAAACACATGATGGGTTTGTTTCTAGAAATATCTTGTGTGTACAAAATTAGGTGTTACAAGTTTAGGAGTGTAACGATTACGATTCAATACGATACTCAATAGCGGGTTTACGATTATGATTGTATCACAAAATGCAATTCAAATGACTGAATTTTTCAAAACGATTTTCAATAGCAATTATTATTTTGTTAAAGAATTGACAACATTTAAGAATTAATTCAACTTTCTGTGTGTAAATTAATAAATAGGTCTGTCTAAATCATTTGAACATAAAAATATGTTAATAATTGCCATAGCTTTTATCAAAGTTTAGATTTACAGATTTATATCTAAGTTTTGTGCATTACGATATTGCGATATATCGACGTATCGTTACACCCCTAGTAACTAACTGTATGTGTTGTCCGGTCACTGAATATGTGTGTTATAATATGTGTGTTTTATATAGTTAAAACAAAGCTGATTACAGTAAAACAACTGACCTGCAAACTCAAATCTGTTTACCGAAATAATTCAACGTCGAACAGATTACAACCAGGACGGCAAACAAGATTATTGTTTATGTACATTCTTCACTACTATCTTGCTATTAAGCTTTCATCGTACCTGAACATGTTATGGATTCATAGACAAACGTAAGGCACATATATGAAAATCAAGAAACCGATAACAAATGAAAAGCTATCCATATTACATATTAGCATAACTTGTTCTACAACGTTTCTTTTTTAAAACAGCGTAGGACACGTATTTGATTAAGTTTGTGATGTCCTATGACCGGACCATCACTTTAATAGTCTTCTGTGTACATTCTATAATAAACAAACAAGCACACCGTCACGCTTGGTATCCACTCACCGCAATATACACGAGCAGCTAAACTGAAACCGATCTATCCTATGAAACACGACTACACTGATACTTTGGTCATGTGAATATCTAATACTGACAGGTATATAGACGTACTATATTATTGTTCTGTTTAGTTAACAAGAGCAGGCACATTCTCAAATAGACTCTGCAGAAGGCGACTTTCCAGTCGGATACGCGAAATATTGTCCAGATGTTCGCTGATATATAAAGCAAATAAACCAACACTGACGTAGTAAAATCCAACCCACCCACCCCTCCACCCGAGAAAAAAGAAATAAGTGCTTTGTTGGTTTTAAATGCAACCGTAGCATTTTTCATCTGGCCTGTTGTGAACGACAGTGTGTCCAGGTGACTGGGATTTATCTTTTAACCCTTCAATATGCGGTGATCCCACTTCGTCAGGATTACGTTACTAAATACGTTCCATTTCAACGTTAGCTTGCTTACGTTGCATCTACTTCTATTTGGTTAAAATGAAAGGAAAACATTATTATATGGTTTCTGACTTGATATGCTGACAGTATACCGTAGGTAGATCTAAAATACTTTGATTTTGAAAAGTTAGTAGAATATGTTGTTATGTACAGTGAAATTACAGCCATTGAAATGGGATTCATTCAAAAGTATTGCCATTAGTTCATGCCTGAAACACACCTGAGCACAGGCAAATGAATGTGTGTGTTGTGTGTGTTAGCAATGACCGGTGACCTGCTGTTCAAAATCAACCTTAGCCAGAAGATCTGTGCTTTGTATTCGAGCAAACGCAAAAAACGACAAAGAAAAAAGTGCACAGTACTGTCATTTAAGTTCATTTACATGTGCTGGTAGATTACGGCTAAAGCCTCCGTTTCCAAATCCTCCTGGTGTTGGGCTTTGGGAGAACATGTTCGATTCGTCTCCTTGAGACAAAAAACTTTGTGAATATCGTACAGAATGAATGCGGACCACAAGCGTAATCCAAATTTTCAGAATGCCCATTAAAATGTCAGTAGAATTGAGACCCGAGCACAGGCTATCTCACAGTGCACCGTTACAACCTCGCTAATGAGGAGCTTCATCTCGTCTGTTCCCTCTGCCTCGGCGGTTGGGACGATCTATTTGGAGTTCTGGCTGAACTTTGTGCCAGTAGGTTCCCTGCGTGGACTGCGGGTTAGGTTGGGATCTGGCCATGTGTACCACCGACTCGATGGCGTCTGTGATGGAGTCGTGATTGGAGAACTCAAGCTGAGCAGGCACCAGCCCGGTGTGAAGGTTCCTCTTGCCGGGAAGGTCCACGCACTTTTCCAGAACTGGCATCTGACCCATTAATCCGTCCTCGAGAGAGAGCGGATGCTTCCTTGGCCTCCCTCTGCGTCTCTTCACCATGTTGTTCCCCGTCTTGGCTTGCCTCTGAAGCCTCTTGACCTTCAGGATCTTGTTGACGTGATCCAGGTTCTTCTTGGTCGTGAGAACCTTGTTGGAGTAGGCGCTCATTTGCCGCGCGTCGCACTGGATCTCCGGCGTTTCCACGTGCTTGTGCCTTCTCTTGTAGGAAGTGGGATCTGGAGATGAAAAGAGAGCAAAATGCAGTGAGAATGACGAGCAATGAAGTGACACTGATTGTGAAAAATGTGTGAAAAAGTCGGTACACTAAACATCTGGCCAACGCAATCGATTTGCGCTGGTTGAAAGCAGTGATATTTCTAAAGCAAACAAGACACACAGCCAGAGCGAGAGAGACAAACATTCTTCTTGCGGTTAATGATGTGACAATCCGATGTGTCAACGCACTAATTTGTATGAGCTCGTGTGTAAATAAATGTTATGTAGAAGCGATCGTAACTGTTAATAAACATGTGAAACATGCAACACGATAGAAGATAGTTTTTTAAGCAACAGCTCGGTTGACACATAACAATCGGGAACATCTTAGCTGACTATCAGTGAATATATTCTGTGTTCACATCCACAGTGAATAGATGCGTCTGGAATTACGAGTAATAAACTATGAGGCCTCAGATACATTTGTGATTAATTTACTGCCTCTACACTTCACGTCGGAGCGTTGGAAGGAAGCCCAGAGCAGAGGAAACGCTGGCTTTCTGGCAGCCGCGTTTGAAATGAGTTCAGACAGTCCAAAGCTGCCTGAAATGTGTGTTCCACATCTAAGATCTCTCTTTGTATCTCAGGAGAGGTCTCTTTTTCTCTCTTTTCTCCCTGATTGCCACTCCATCTGGTAGGTTTCCATGAAAACAAACAAGAGCTGTAATTGTGGAAGATGTTTGGAGCTGGATCGAGATCAGGAGTGTTTTTATGCATTTCTAGGTTTCTCCTAAAGCTCGGCAGAGAGTGCACCTGTGCAAACTTGAAAACAGGATATGCTCTGTGATTGAAAGCCATAAATCATTTCCTAATCCATCCTCATATCTGCTTAATCTGCTTTAATTATGGTTTTAAAGTGATGGAAGGTGCAAAAATGTTTTCACAAAAATGTTTTGAAATGTGTAAAGTGATCTATCTATATCTATATATAACTATCTATCTATCTATAACTAATATAAATATGTCTTTCTCTCTCTCTCTCTCTCTCTCTCTCTCTCTATAAATAAATATGCAAATATGTATATGTCTGTATATCCATCCGTTAATCCATAGCTATCTGTATATCTATATATTTAACTATATCCATCTTATCTATCCATCCATAACTATCTGTCTAACTATCAATATCTATATCTAACTATCAATCTATCCATCCTACAATCTATACCTTTATCTATATATCTATCTATATCAATATAACTATCCATCCATCCATTAATCTCCATAAATTCATAAATCATATCTATATCTAACTATCAATCTATCCATCTATGCCAATCTATCTATCTATCCATAACTATCTGTCTAACAATTAATATCTATATGTGTATATATGTATTTAACTATATCTATATATCTATCCATCCATTACTATCTGTCTAACTATCTATATCTATACCTACATCATCTATATTATTATCATCATTTATATCTAAATCTATATTTATCTATCTATAACTATCTGTCTATCCAGCCATCAATCTATACCTATATGTATTCATCCATATCTATCTATCTATCTATCTATCTATCTATCTATCTATCTATCTATCTATCTATCTATCTATCTATCTATCTATCTATCTATCTATCTATCTATCTATGCATCCATAACTATTTGTCTATCTATATCTCTCTAGCTAACTTTCTATCTACATCTATATCCATCCATCTATATCTGTCAATCTATATCTCTCTACACTAACATGCACCAGTAAATGCATTTACATACTGAATAGCAATCACACTTTTTAATGCGTCTCCTCAATTATCAGTTTCAACAAGAATAATTATCATTCAGTTGCGAAACATCACAAATTAACAGGGCAGATCTGGATCCGAGTTAAAGCCAAACAAAAGGGGGAAAAACAAGCATGGGTCACTAACCAGCTGTGCATGGTCTCCTCCAGCCCATTTGGTTTCAATAAAGTAATACTTGTGCTTGACTAAACATGAGCCCTTCTCTCTCCGGCCTCAGTTTATCACGGGAAAACTCACGGATTCTTCCCAAGTGCCAACAAATCATTGGACAGAGACATTCATTTTCAAAGGGAGCGTCACAACTCATTTATTCCCTGAAATCTCTACCTGCATCCTGCGCACGATGTTTTCATTAGAGGCAGCAATTTATGGACTCGCCTCGCCGCTGTCGCCACGGCTCGGCTCTGCGCGGCAGCGGAGGCCTACTTCCTGTTGTCATGGCAACCGAATTCCACAGTTCAAAGGTAAACGATTTAGAAAACAAAAAACACGGTGGCGTGCAAACACATTTTTGCCCCTGCGTATTTTCTAGTAGACTGTCAAGGCAAGCTAATGATCTAATGCATGAAATGCTTTTAGATACTGTAGATGTTTGTGTTGAACGTCACTCACAGCTAGCATTAGTGATGGATTTAATAGGGGGTTTCCTTGCTTGCTAACTTCTAGAAACCTGTTTGCAACGTAAGGAAAGATAAAACTGTATACCACTAAGCTTGATCAAAGGGAAAAATCCTCTGTGTAATTCCGGCAAATAAGTGGCATTAAGTTAGGTTAAAGCCAGGCTTACTTAAACAGGGCTTAGAGAGCTGAAAGACCTGCACGTTGAGTGCACTGTAAGATTCAATCCATACCACATGTGCTCACTAATGTATGATGGATTACTTTCAAGAGCCTGTCAAAGGCTGATGTCTCACGACGATATTCATATTCACTTACGAGAGCCAACACATGAACTCTACATAAAATGTTCTCATCTTTTGCTGGATAAATTATAAGACATTCAGATATCATTTTCTAAAAAAAGATTTGCATATACGCTGTTTGGGCTTTAAGGTTAAACTGTATGAGGGAAGGTGTATAATTCAGATGCCATGATAACCATCTTATTGTCACTTTTAATCTCCTTTTTGGTATTACTAATTAATTTATCCATTACCATGACGTTACGCAATATGTCAATAACTGTGAAATTAATTATCATGATTATCGTGTTAATACTACACCAAGATTATAAACATCTGGTAACACAAAATAAACAAAATAAAAGAACAATTTAATAGCGTTAATTTTTCAAAATTTCACAGCTAATCATGTAGTGAAGTACTCCATATAGAGATTATTTAAATACTATGATTTATAAAAAATTAAAAAATGCTATTTAAAAAAGCATGTCACACTACATGGCAAATCAACTTTCCTAAAAAAAAGTTAGAACTTTGGCAACAATTTTTAGTTTACTGTAATCGTTGCACAGGTGGAACACTTAATATTTCATAGCTGAATTATTATGTTGAATCATGACAAATTAAATATTTATGGAAAGGTATAAGACTCAAGAATAAATATTTGACAAATTTTAACAATAACAATAAACATAAACAAAAAATGTATAAAAACGTTATTTAAAAAGTTAAAGTATCAGGGAATAATTTCTGCGCATTTTAATGTGAATGTTCAATATGTGCAATGACAGTTATCAGGTTAAGGACACAATTTAGCTGTGCAATGTTTTATGATACTAGATTTAAATGCTTTAGGATTCAAATACGGCAAAACATCTGCCTCAAACTAGATCCTCTCATAAAATGATTAATAGCCTTATTACAAAATGAGCTGTTGTCATGCCATGAATCTCTTCACCAAATAGAGCTAATTAATTGTAAATGAGATGTGACCTTAAATGTAAATTAGGGCCTAACTTGGCTGCAATTTATTGCATGCTAGCCATACTGCCACTGGCAAAACATGTGGCTGTTATCAAAATGCAATTCTGTCAAAACATGCTCATCAAACACCCTGCTTTGAAATCAACACAGATGTACACTTAGGTGGGATGTATGTCATATTTCTCTGTTTCAGTACAACAAACTAGCTCTTTAAAGCATCTGGTTAATTCATGGAGGTGGGTGGCAGCAGGCAGAACGTGAGTCATCCTCATAGTTCCCCTAGGGGAGTGAAAATGTAATCTAACTGTGCCTAGGGCTTGCAATTCCCCTTCAGTGGAGTAGACTGGATTCATTAAACTTCTGGCTTCTCTCCAGCTCTTTTAACAGGAGGCGAGGTTTTTTATTGCATGGCTGTAGAATATAAATCAAAATGTGTGAATAATATATCTCTACGAAAAAACCATTGGCAAGAAGGGCCAAAAAAGGAGGAGAGAGAAAATTGTGAATTATGGTTGTCTCCGTCCATGCATTACATTCTCTTTGCCAGATGTAGTGAGAACAGAATATGAAGTGTTTAGAAATTGTTCCTGTAGCCTTTGTTTCACTTGCTTTGCTAATCAGAGTTTGATGACCTATTTTGTGGCAACATGACAAAAAACAACCAAACAGATATAGTATATGAATTTAAATGCATCATACGAAGACAGGTTTTTTACCTGCTAGTGCTGTGTCCGAGCACTGATACATCTGCTCTGCCCTCTCTTCTCTACTTCCTTGGAAGGATGCCACGCTTCCCTCTCTGTACGTCGCAAAGTCCTCTAAGCTATGCCTCCTGCTGTGGATGCTGGAATCATTGTCCCGTAAGTGCTGGTCCTGGCTGGCTCGCAGGCGCTCATGTGGTTGTCTAGTGCAGATGTTCAGGAAGTTGTTGAGTGTCTCCCCTCTAGTGCGTTTACAATGCTGAGAGTCAGATAAGGATAATGACGACAGAGTGTCTACTTCAAAGTAGTTCCTGGAAGCTTTGGGCAAAGGGTCAGCGCTTTGCTTGCCTCTTTGCTTGTCCTTCAGTTTGGACAGAGAGTTCTTCTCCAGTCTGTCATTTAATAAGCTGATGAAGGCAGGGCTCTGGGTGCCACTGAAGAGTCCACCAAGGTCCTCCCTCTGCGAGACATACTGATCTTCCTTATGCTTGTGCTTGTACTTGTGTTTGCGTTTGTGGAGACAAACACTTGCCAAGCAGCTGTTCGAAGGGTGATGAGAGTCGCCCATCCTAGATGAAGGCATTTCGTGTGGCACGCTCTTTGCTCTATGTCTGCTGGTAGCAACAAGACCAGAAGGAGCCAGGGTGGAACTTTGGTGGAGGGACAGGTGGCCTCATGAGAGGAGAGCCCGAAGGTCCAAGTGCATGAGATAAGTACAAGGGTGAAGGGTACTGACCGTAATAGCCCATGTTTATCATACTTGTGGCCAGAGGCATGGATGTGTAAGGCATCGCGTAGGGTGCATAGTAATTGCCACCAGGGACTGGGCAGCCGAACCCTTGAATAAAAGGCATCTTAGATATTGGCTCGTTTGATTTGGCTGGCCTACCGCGCCTCCTCTTTGACTTCTCAGAGCTCCTGCGAAGATAGTGCACAGGGTCGTAAGGATAGTATGGCATGGGATAGTAGTGGTCAAAGTTGAGGCGAAAGATGCTGGGACACGAATTCTCGTGGTAGAATTTGTAACCGCGGTGGGAAATCCTAAAGGCCTGAAATTTGCTAACCAGCTCCTCAAGGTCTGCAATAAACTGCAGATCATCCCTGCTCTGGAGGGTTTTGCGCTTTCTCCGATGCTTCTGCTTCTTTAGGCTCTCTTGAGTGAAGAAATTGTCCACAGCAACCACAGTGGCACGCTTCTGGTAGTGTCCCCTGGCTGCTTTTCTCTTGGCCTCTATAACGGCAGCCTCAGTGGCATCAAAACCACAAAGATCAAAGGAGTATCTCCTGCGAGACGCAGGGCCTTTCTCAGCCTGGTCGGATGTGCTGTTGTTGTCGGTGCCAATTCCACTATCACTGGGGATTGTCTCTTCACTGTGGGACTCACTAACTGGAGACAGGGTGACTTCTTTGATAGACGCCACTTCAGACAGGTGAGATGGCGAGTTGGCCATTAGTCTTGGTGGAGAAAGCTTCCAGTTACTACTGAGCAAGCCCTTATGTGTTTTTGAGGGCAATGCACTGATAGGCTGTAGATTTGGCATTGTCTTCAGGTCATGCTGGCTGGTATCTGTGGTGGCTGGGTGAACTATCCCACCTGCTCCAGAATGAGCAGAGAGAGAATGCATGACCCTGGGAGAAGGCATTCCGGTTGCGGACAATGTATTTGAAGGCACTAGAGGGTTCTCAAATGGACTGGAAATAGGCAACGAGTGCTTGTCACTGGCTTTGTGCTCATTTTGCTGGGCTTGCAGATCAACTCTGGGTTTCCTTCCCCGCTTTTTGCCTATGTAAATGGTACCACGCTTGCTCACGTTGATTTGCTTGCCGAAACGGGCCTCGATTGTCGACGCCACTGTTGACATGGCATTTGAAACCGGAACATTGGACTTGAAGGCAAGATTGCCGGTGCTCGAAGTAGATAAAAGTTCATTTAAAATGCTCTGCATCTTTACCAGTTTCATTCTTTTAGCAGCCCTCTTTTTAAGGACACCTTCTTGACCTAATTTCTTATGTTTCAACTGCTGTGCTGTATGGGATTTGTTTAAGGCCAGTTGTACCAGTTTTGACATATTATGTTTTCTATTTGTCTTTGAAGTGTTTGAGGAATCTTGGGCGATAGGGCTAACAGGGCTTGTTGCGGTGCCTTCGTGAATTGTCTCCACAGTGAGCAACGGCTGTTTCTTGGGCCGGCCACGTTTCTTTTTTACTGGAGTAATGACTGTCAAACTGTTTGTGTTTGTGTAGAGTGGGCTGGATGGGGTAATGGGAAAGGCAGAGGGTGGCTCTTCGATAGACAGAGATTGATTCACATCTGTACGAAGAGCAGAGTTCTGGGACTTTAAATAAGACCACCTGTCCTTGACCTTTGATTGCCTCCCATCTGTTTGCTTGTCAGCATCAATCACTGATCTTGGTCTCCCAGCTGGGCTTTTCCGCGCTCTATTCTGAAACATCTCAACATCATCAGTCATTGTCCCGGCACCATCTTCTTCTGTCTCTCGTAAATTCACACCAAATTGTTTTGGTGCGCTGAATTCAATTTTCTTTGTCGTTTTAGGTCTTGTGCCACCTTTATCAGTCATTTCAACATGCTGTGTGATTTGTGCATCATCTAACAAGTCATTTTCTTCAGCTACTTTTTTATTTCTTTTCTTTCTACTCCTAGATTCATCTGTTTGATGGATGTCACCAGTTGATATTGCCCTACAATCATCATATGTCCTATTGCTCGACTTCTCAGGTTCCTCTATCTGAAATTCATCTGTGTTGTATGATTGTTTTTCCATAGCACTATCTTGATTTTCAGGATCTCTGTCCATCTTTTTGGCCCACGGAAGGTCTACATTATGGGTGGTCAAGGCCCTTGCTGGTTCTCTCCTGCCATATTTCCGTTTTATGTTCCCAAACACTTGCTCTGTGACTTCCTGCAAACCTCTGTCTTTGCCGAAAGAAGACTGTGTCAACAGACTTGAGTCAGTGGGGGGACTCATTGTTACATTAGTTGGAGATGATGCTAGCGAGTCGATGGCTAGAGAAGATAAGGCGGGGGCAAAGAGACTTCCAGAAGAAACGTCCGTGACCTTCTTAACTTGCGTTTTTAAGAATGTTGCATTGGGTTCCGATGAAGGGTTCTTGCTGCATGCCGATTCTCTTTTTGATTCTTTTTCTGTCCCTTGTTGTTCCTGGGATGCTTTGTCTTTAAGAGTATCCAATGGCTTTGTCCAATCAAGATGGTGAATGTCGTTGCTTTTAGACTCATGCTTTGGTTTTGTGCTCTCCCCCAGGACATCCATCATAACTCTGTCCATTTTATCCACAAGTTTATAAGGCCTCTCATAGGTCTGAAAATAAAAGAGAAAAGAACAATTTAGAAACTCAGGCAGTATTTCATAACACCCAGCTCTTAAACCAAATACCTGCAGATTTGGAGAGTAAACCTATACATCCTCTTACATTAGGTAGCTTGACAGAAAAACATTCACACCACCATATAAAAAAAAAACTACAACTAGGAACCTACATGCTGTTACTGATAACAACTTCTATTTTGCTGCCAAGTTCTTAGCTATTGGGCCACACCCACAGCAAAGCATCCAATACAGTGTACCATTGTGCAAGCCTTTGAGACTTGTGGTTTGGTCTGTTAAAAAATAACGTATTGCAAGATCAGCACTTGATACTAGGATATGTTCTGTAAAGCCATCCTGTTTTCAAAGCCAACAGCTACAAGCGGTAATGAAGTTTAACCACAGTTTTGTTTTTCAGCAGGTCAACTTCCATTTCAGAGCTCTGCAGCTGAGGCTAAGACAGTCTATGCTGTGGTTTCAGATTAGTTTACATCTGGGGTCCCAGTGTTTTCAACAGGTTCACATCAGACGTTCAAAACAACAAACACACAATGTACTGTCAGAGAAGACAAATTGTACTAACTGTAAAATTGGAGAAAAAAAATAGACTAAACAAGTTAATGTAAATGCCCTTAAAAATGCCATAAAAGCATCACATGCATGTCAAATTCAAGCTAACCTCTCAAAATCAAAGTATGAGATTATAAAATTATTAAGTTGTCACAGCTATAAAAATGACAAAAATAGGTACTGTGTATGTGTGTTTACTGCTGTAAATGATAGATTATATGATAGATTCAAAGATACAGTAGTCAAATTATGGCCTTACTCAAGGTTATATTATCACAGAATGTCATTGTTTTAGCTGGGTTTACAAACACTGGGTCACATGTATAAAAAAAACTAGTATTTAGAGCAAAGTGATATCCGACAGGACTACAAGTGTAGTTGTCTTTTAAATGTATAACCCTTAAAAAGCTTCCTTTGACAGGTTAAACGACCACAGACAATTATGCAGTCCATTGACATACCTTATAATGGTGAACTGGCTGCCTACCTCTCACTATCTGCAATTGGCTTTTTGTTCTTTCTTTAATCAGCTGAGAATAATGTCTCACTTAACACCACACCACCTCCTGAATGAACCCAGGTGGGCAAGACTTTTATCTGCCATGCACAGCCCTCACCTACAACATCCCGGCGTAGCCTGTGTGCGTGCACGTTTCGGGAGTCATCCCTTAGCCTAATCCTCTCCAATATCTTTCAATCAGTAGTTTTTAATTAAAGGGAAGCAGACATTAATGAGGCATCGCTCCTCTGCCAAGCTTGTCCTTTATACTTTCCTCATCTGTGAGAAACTGCATCACCTTTCAGATTCCTAATCCTGTAATCCTATGAGGAATTTGCGGTCTCCCCCGGCCCACAGGATACAGTCTCCGCTGTTGAATGCCAAGTCTCTTGGCCACCCTTTAATTTGCCTAAATGGCATTATATTCCCTTCTCCCGTCTCCAAAACTATATTTGAGGGATATGGCGTAACCTCAGTATTGAGGTTCTTAACCCCACTAAACTCACTATTTAAGTTCAATTATAATTGACTTTATTCATACAAGCACTATGGTTTATACAAACTGATCACAAACTTAAACAAACGTTTTGTTTGTACATCCTATTATAAAAATGTGCTATCTATCTATCTATCTATCTATCTATCTATCTATCTATCTATCTATCTATCTATCTATCTATCTATCTATCTATATGCTACTTTTTACATATTCATACAAGCACTATTTAATCAATTACAAACTTAAACCATAAACTTCCAATAGTTATTATAAAATATTAAAATAACTTATTATAAAAATTGCAATAATACAATGTTTACTCTTTTTTTCACAATTACATGTCTTTATTTTTGTTACTAATTTCTATTAATATGTAAATTAATATGTAAAAGTGCTATAGAAATAAATTTGAATTGAACTATTCATTTCACTTAAAAATTCCTTTTGGTTCATACAGTTCTTTTTAAAATAACAAATGTCAAACCTAAAAATATGATGCCCATGATTTTTGTTGACAGCAGAATTTTTGAGCTCTCATTTTGACATGTGAGCAAATTTGAGCTGCGTAAATCTAAGAGGCAGCAATTCTCCATAACAAACACACCATTGGTCTGTGTAAACACACCACAACATACTGTGTCAATGTGTTGACAGCGAATCCCTCACCAGAAAATAAAAATCTCTGCAGTCATAAATGACTTATGAGTCCTCTAATGAGCACTTCCTATCTGCTGTAAACAGAGAAGCAGTTCTGGCACGGCCACCGGACAGCCTGGCACAGTCGGCACCAAATCCAGGCGGACACCATTTCACTCCAAAGCCCAGAACTGCAGGAGATGAGTCAGTCTCAGACCAGATAAACATACAGAGGAGATTACAGAGTCCTTTGCA
Source organism: Beaufortia kweichowensis (assembly GCA_019155185.1). Classification (NCBI taxonomy): domain Eukaryota; kingdom Metazoa; phylum Chordata; class Actinopteri; order Cypriniformes; family Gastromyzontidae; genus Beaufortia; species Beaufortia kweichowensis. The sequence continues at coordinate 2,842,013 of CM032795.1, read as the reverse complement.
TGATAATAAGCTAAGTTTGGCATGCTCGTGGAGCCCTCGATACCCCTTTTCAACCCCTTGACTTTCTTGCTAGCTCTCCTTGTCCTCTTCGTTTTTCCCCTCCATCACCGCCATGGTAATTGGCTAGCCAAAGCGTCATTGGCCTCTTGTGTGTTTGGTAACCATGGGATACCGTGAGTCAGAGCCACCGAAAATAGACAGAAACACAGCGAGCCAAACATGCAACTTCGCCCGGCCAAACTGGCTCTACCCTGCAGTAAAATCTGCCTGTCCTGGTGCAGGAGCTCACTGTTTGCCTTTTAGACTGATAGATGAGCAGTCTGATGTTGAATCAACATAGCCTGGCATGACGCTGACGTTCGGACATTGACAAACGATGCAATAAGCCTCAAACATCAGGCCAAAATGTGACTGGCACACCACAAACGCACCTTATTCTTTCGTTTGATGTCCTGGCTACAAATCGCACACCCTTTTATAGATCGATTAACATGACAGCAGGTCAGCTTTGTTTTCCAAGTGAACGACAGAGCTCTAGCCTTGGGCTAATTGGTCACGTTACAACTTTGTAAGATGGTCTCAGTAACACTTTCAGTATTGGTTAGTGAAAGCCAGCGCGGACACGTTTGACAGCCCATACGCGGTGGTGGCCGTGAGTAACCTGACGCGGGGCTGAGGACAAACACACCTGGATAGAGTGTCATTCACCTGATCTGGAATATCTAGATCTGGTTACAGGGCTCGAGGCATCTCCAGATCCATCCTAATATAGACAACACGGTCATCAGTTTGACCGAGTGGATGAACAAGAGGTTCTTAAGCCTAATGTTGCTCTCAAAATGTCAAAATGTTACTTGGTCCTAAATTTATAAAAGACAATCAAATATAAAGATGTAGTGCAGGTAATTATAACGTGCCAAAACTAAAAAAATACAACTTAAATCTTTATCTACATAAATAAAAATAAAAAAATTCACAGATGGCCACAGATTCATCTTTTATAAATCATCAGATATGAATAAATAGCGCTCACAAACAGATGTGAAGATTGTAGTCTCGTATTTCTTACGTCACAACTTGCGACACGAACAAGCGGTTGGCTAAACTTGTCACAAATATGGGTTTTGAATACATTTTTCCACACAAACACTGGGATTTACAATAATAAGCCTAAATATTCTTCACATCTTAATGAAACATTTGACTGCGCATACACACTTTAAGGATGAAATCTATGCAAAGTTTTATATATGTGGTCTATTAAGTTGAATATCTAGAAACATCATTTATTTCTGTAAAGCTATATTGCAACAATGAAAATTGTGAAAAGCACTATATAAATAAAACCGAATAAAATAATTTTCTATAATAATGGATATTTTGTCACAAATTCTGCTGATAAATCCCAGATATTAAAATTGTGACGTCCCGTTAACTTCAACTTAACTCTTAGTCATCCTCGTTCTTTTTCAGCACATTAAAATTAGCATGAAAATGAGCTATTTGACAGAGGAAACAATTAGAATCCATTTCAATTTCGCACCCTCCCAGTCTAATGCTCTTAATGACGAATTAGATTGATTGGACGAGGGGGTCAAACGCAAACAAGCCCGTCTCTCTGATTGGCTACGCCGCCGTACTCTCTCATCTCTTAATTTGCCTTTTAATACTATTAGCCTCCGTAATCACGGCAATTGGCTTTAAAGTTCCAGTCACGCTGTGTGTTTGTTAGCGTGGGGAATAATTCATTATGAGCAGTCCCACCAGGCCCTCTGAACTCATCCGCCCTGACTGATTAACAGACCGTAGGCAGCGGCGACGGCGCTCTCAATCTACCGCTAACGCATTAAAGATGAACCGTGCTGACGACCGCCAGCGTCGTCGCCGAGATAATAAACGATTCTGAAAAGCATCCTGGTGGCCACCGTACGGTCAAGAAAACCAACTCTATGATATTCGTCACTCGTCACAGTTCCTCCATCTTCAATGAACACCCATCTGGATGACGGTCGTTCACGGGCAAGGACGAGGGGGAAATATGCAGCCCATTAAAAACGTCAACGGATATGTTGAGCCCCGGCTCCCACGATGCATCTGGCACAGACAGAATAGATCGCCCAGTGTGTACCAAAGACGCTGCATGAGTATATGAATGGGTAATGAAACATTTGTGGCTGAATAGAGGAGATAATAGATCGTAGCAGCAGTCTGATACCATGCTGCCATGTGGTGGATGCCAACAACTGAAGATGCTTAGACTTTAGAAACATCCATGTCTTTCTAAGCCAATTTACTCAGAACGGCAGCTCAATTGATAATAAGAAATACACTAAGCTCTGCTTTACTAGCTTGTACAACAATTGTGCAAATAAAAACATGGTAAACACTTTACAATAAGGTTTCATTCATTAACAAAAGTCTAAGCATTAGCTGACACTCTTTTTTATTATTATTTTCATAGCACACTGGAATACAGATAGAAATATGTCTAATTATTAACACATATGAGATTGTATAAAATGATTATCCAATTTGCTTTTTACTTGGTAGGTTACTAATGTTAACAAATCCAACAAATGCTTTAAGAAGGCTGGATTTTTAAAGATGAAATATACCAGATTGGCCAGGCCAGAAGACCAACTTAAACCAGGAGGGCTGAAGCCGTTCCTTTCAGCAGGGTATTACCCAACATCCATCATCCCAAGCAAAGCTCTTGTATGTTTTTCTAAAACCTTCAGATTCATTCCTCCTGTATGAATGCCTCACAGAAATGCAGAACTGCTAATTGAAATCTAAATATTTACACAAAGGAAGATCTTGTTAGTCTTGTCATAAAAAATGAAGCAACATGTGGAGCGGGACGTCAGTGAAATGAAGGATCCTCCACCTGCACTAATGGCTACAGTCAGCAGGGGTCATTAGCAGAAGTCATACAGCTATGTGACTAATATCTTCCCACAGCTGCGTTCCCTCTGCAATGCTTCTCTGAAAGGTTTATAACTAATTTCCATTTGTGACATAAGACCAACATCAGCAATGTTTGCTGGGTGCTTAAGCTGAAGAAATGTGCTTCACAATAACAAGGCAAATCAAGAATACCTAAGAAAGCTTTAACCCTTACTGGTCTGCGCACACATGAGAGAGTCTCAAATATTTTCACATATCATGTTAAGACATATTTGTACACTACATTACTATTTAGGGTGCTGTGCTTGGTTGCTAAGGTGTTGCTATGTCAGGATCTAGCGTGTTGACAGACAGAGTGTTCTTGTTGGTTGCCAGGTAGTTTTTACAGAGACAGTTCATCCAAAAATTCTTTCATCATTTACACACCATTTACACAAACAACATTGGCCCCCATTGACTTCCATTGTATGAACACAACAACCACTGAAACATTTCTCAAAATATCTTCTTTTGTGTTCAACAAAAGAAAAAGTCATACAGGTTTGAAATTACATAACAATGAATAAATGATGAAAGAAAAAGAGACAACACCCTAGACTTAAGTGTGGGTCTATGTGATTTGTAAAGTAACACCAAAAATCTCTTACACACTGATTTATTAATGCATTATGTCTGCAGCAGGACGAGTGACAAACCAAAGTTGAAAACTTTTACATTTTAAAACCCATGGCACTTCATTAACACATATTTCCGAATCATGTAGTGAACTCCCTTTTCGGCATATGGCCAGGGGTCATGATGTCATCATACCAATGTGTTAAGAAAATCAATCAGTCTCAGACTGTTTACAATACATCACTTCACCTAATCCCATTATCCAGATGAAGAATTCCTCCATTTGGCATTTCTAGTGTTTGTGGAATGCACTGCAGGAATGAAAGAACGGTACGGCGGAGGTCTGGGGGGAGATCGAGAAGCGTGATGAAAACCATACCTCCCTTGCATCCACAACGCAAGACCTCAGCGTTTACTGTAAGTGACTGTTTTGTGCTCATTTGAGTTTGCTCTAGCTTGTAATGTGGTTAGGTAAAAGGTTCTCGATCACGAGAAGACGGACGTTCTCTGCACCTGCCTGATCATATACAACCAGACTAAACATCATTAGGAAACGAGATGGCAAAAATCACCGACTCTGGACGTGTAGAAAGAGAGATTTATAAATGTTTATTTTTGACTATTACAGAGCCCTCATGCAAATATACACTTAACTCGACATTAAACATTAAAACTCTTTAAACTATACGTGATGAAAATGTATATGTTTAAGTTCACACAAATACATTTTTGGCTGACCTCTTTAATCATTTAAAAAGCTGATCTTTTTTGTGTTTGAGACTGGCCACCAGTCGCTTCTCCAAAAATGACAAATTCTCCCAAAATTAAATCAAAATAAACTAACAAATTTACAGACTGAAGATGTCCTTGACGTCTCTCTGTAAATGTGCAGACTGCCCATCAAATCGCTCTTTGCAATCTTTGGTAAGATGCCCGTTTTATTTTTCTGTGTATAGGTTCCGGGCAGATGTCCAGGAAGACCCCGGCACAAAGCGGGTGAGTGGAGAGAGAGAGAGAGAGAGAGAGAGAGAGGGGAACAGTGAGAACCCCTCCCAAAAAAACATCCCTTCCCTTTCATAATATTCCCTCCAAAAACTGCTGTGATTGATATGAGCCTCACACAGCCCCTTGGCTTTGAAACAACCCCACACCCCCTTTCTGTCCCAGTAAACTGTGGCCCTGCCCTTGCACCCCCTCCACCATCCCTCCCCCTCTTCTGCCGAGGACCACCCTACCCTGTGGGAACAGCGTTCGGTCAAAGACGTCCCCCTCCTTCTCCTCGGCAGACCCCCTCGGGTTCCATTGAGAGCGGAGCAGCTCTCTCTGATGTCTCCTGCTTTGTGTGACAGGCTGACAGGTCCAGAGCAAACAAACAAAATGAATACTAACACCCCTTTGTGTCCGCTTCCCAACGAGAGGCACTTAAGGATCGGGGGGTGGTGGTGGTAAGTGCAGCCCCGGGAGTGATGACAAAAGCTGGGGGAAATAAGAAACTGCGGACCCTGATACTGCGTAGACTAAAACAGCCCCAGCCCTCCCGCCGCCCCTTCCTCTGGCGAAAATAAAGAGCTCTATTTAGCAGGCCCGTGGGCCATGGGGTCTTCAGGTGCGTCTGGCCTGGTGCGTGTCATGGTGGAGGACGTCGGTGGGACTGTTCCTGGGGACTAACCGAGCACATATTCACAGCCTCTATTCATGACCTCACGAGTGACACGCTTTCATTTAAAGGTTGGGGGTAAAATGTTACACGGCTCATGGCTTGGGTGATAAGTTTATTTGGAAGCTCATCTTTTAAAGCATAAGGTGAAGCACTTTTACCTGAAGGAAAATAATGTCAAAATGTTGATTAAAGACAGACGTATAATCGATATGAGCAAAATGCTCGCCATCAAATAAAAACACTGACATTTCCCACATATCTGAGTTACACATACTGTAAGACGCTCATTCAAAACAGCACGTTATCTGTGGAAGAAATGCATATAATGAAACGTTACATTCCTTTTGTGTGTAAAATTGCCTCAATTTTCAAGCAATAATGCGGATAATAATATGTTCAGCTGTCACTGGCTCATTTCACCTGGGTCCTAATGGTTTTGCATTTAAATGACCCAAGCAGATGTTCTGAGGAAAATGATCGAAGCCAAGACCGCCACAGACAACCGGGCACTGTGAAGTCAACGATTTCTGTCGCAAAAATTTGACCGCAACCTTTACTTCATGCTGACTAAACACAACAGAGCAAACAATGTAATGCTTATGAAATGTCATGGCACATCAGGTAGGTAGGTAAAGTGATTTTTACGTTGTAATTTTAGTTAAAAATAAACCAAAAGGGATACTGATACATAAACGATACATAAAAAATGTCGAAAACTTACACTTTACCCTACCTTAATATGCAACGGTAAGATTTATACATTCCGTTGAACGTCATTTGACTTGAAAACACATAACAATAAGTATAAAAAACCCTGCAATTTAAGTTATAAACAATGGCAACACAGAGACAAACGTAACGAACTGCAGTTTTGCGTAACAAATTGTCTGGTGAGAAAAATGTCAATTACCAAAATGTTGTTTTTTGTCTGCAAGTGTCATAAATAAACATTCACAACGTAAGCCAAAAACGTTTCACGCAAGCGAATGCTGTAGGATATCCATTTCAAAGAAGTCATTTAACCACAAGCCACAAAGTTCTAGAAATGTGAAAATGCCAGGCAGCCATTTTAAGAAAAGGAAATGATGCGAGGCCTGTGAGATTCTGGGTTATTTCAGTTTGTGGAAATGCTTCAGGCACCAAAATGTCAGGATAAAACACACACAGGCACAGACCTGATGGAATGTGTTCCTCACCACAAGCCAAACACTCTGTAATTAACACAACGTGATTGCTGAAGTATCACGGGGAGCCATTTAAAGCTAAAGTCTTTCAAGCATTGCTCCTGTGGGATCATTTTACTCAGAGCGAGAGAATAAATGAGAACATCAGTTTCTGGAGGTGAGATTCTTCCTCAATCAGAAATGGCACAATTCCATTCCATCTGTTCCTGATGATTGTGTCTCATCACACAGTAGGTAGATAGATACGAGGGACTGTGGAAATATATTATAATTTTGTGCACCCCGTCTTGAAAGACATTTTATTTATCACCAATATATTGAACCATCTGTTTATATTTTACTATACTCATTAAAAAGAGTCCAAAAAATAATGTTTAAGAGAAGGAAAATATATGTGTTATGGATGTGCAAAAAGAACACATGCTTTTGAGTTGCAACATACTTTTAGGATTTCTGTAAATTAAAATGCACAAACCAGACGCAATAATACCCAACAAATGGAAAAGAGATGACTCTTCAAAGAACATAAAATAGTTAATATATTTTTAAAAATCCATTTAGGGGGAATATGGAGTGTTATGGTTATGAAAGCATCATCAAAAATGCTTTAAAAACTTTGAGAGAGACCTCACATGAGCATTTAAACCAAATATAGATATCTGAGCTATCAATATGATGAAAACCTTTGGTAAAAACTAAAATTGTTTATGGTAAGGTTGACCTTTGCATTGAATTGTCCATATGCAATCTACATCTGCTTCTTTTAAGGTTTAAAGGTTTAATTTTAGCAAGTGGCTTTGATAAAGACTGAAAATAGGTCAATCCAACAATCCGTGTAAAGATTTGGATTTTCAGACAGACAAACCTTACGGTGATGTCCTTAACATGGTACTTCTTCCAAACCTAGAAGAATGAATGAACTGAGGTACAATAGTTTAAGCCAATAAAAAGGATTGCTTCATTTCAATCCTTGAGTTACCAAACAATGCTTCTTTGTGACAACGAGCACTTGGCTCCCAGGCAGCTGTTTTTTCACTCGATATTGATCTAACCCAAAAAAGAGAAAAGCACATAAGCACCTGTGCATTGGAAAACAGGACAAAAGGAGAAACCAACTTAAGCGACTGCTGTAATCTGTATCCACAAAACATGATCCAAAAGATTCTATACAAGGACAAATGATCTGAGCGTGTCAGATGTTCAAGTGTCGCTTGGTGATAAAAATCAATAAGCCCTCCTCAAAAGCAACTCAGCACATTAGTGTATGCGCTGATCGATGCGAAACCTGCACAGTCATAGTTTAAGTGCCTTTAAATGATGACCCAACTGCTCATCGTATTTCCTAATCATGTTTCCGGGGAATAAATAGGGAGTGCTAGTTGACACATAGCGTGGAAATAACCTTAAAATAGCAGTAATGGCATATGACACTACTTTTTGACCATTTGCATTAAGCCAGGTCCACTTTGGCCACTGACCAAGAACTACCCACAAACACAGGGAATATAAAACAACGAAACACAATTTGTTTAGTTGTTGTTTACCTGTTTTTGCTTGTCTGAAATACTTGACATCACATCATCAAATTTTGGAAAGAAACTCCTTCAAATTAGTGCACAAACAGTGCTGTCCGGAGGGGAATATTTGTACAATATTTTCTTTTAATACCCATCAGGTATAAAAAAATATATGAACTAAAAGAAAAATATTTGGCAATAAGGCAAAGGGAATATATTTCAATATATTTACTATTTATTTATTCAATATATGTACAATAATATTCTCCTGGACTATGTCTTCTTCAGCTTCAACTTATTCTCAAAACACATCAATGCAACATGCATACAAATAATCTTTAATAATATATTTTGATAAAGAGAGAAGATGTCAATTATCTAAAGGACATCACTTTTTTACAGAAACGCTCAATTACAATTCCGTCTGTACAAAAATTGGCTGAATTAATGATTATTTTATAAGCATGACAATTTTTACAATACTTAATTACTTGTTACTAAGTCCCTCCACCAAAACTTAGATATTATTATTCAAAGATTTGATAACTCTAAACAGGCAAATTTTGGTCAATCTGTAGATAAGTGTCTCCTTTACACTCATCCGTTCCAGGCAGTCTGATAAAAACCGTGACTTCCAGAGCTGTGTAATGTCAGTCTGTCAGATTGAAACCGGTGATTTGAACAGCTCTTGCCGGTTTGGCGTGTAACATGCGTCAGACGGTCAGTGAAGGGACGTGGGTGGTCTGTGGGCATGCTGTCTAAGACCGAGACTATATTTTAAGCTTAACATTAGTGTACCAAGCTGGACCTTCACTCGCTTGTTTGTTGTCACTTGTTGTATGGAAAGATGCAAAATAACGTTCCCTTCATTTCATCCTTTAATAGGTAAGTCAATATTTTGCACATTTACTTGAAAACCTCTGTCAAGCATTTTAATGTTTAAAGCATGATTTGTTTATAGTCGGGTCAAGTACTGTTTTCAGAATTGTCACATCTAGAACAGCCCATATTCCTTATAAAAGAGCGCATGAAAATGACAATAAAATAACTATTTAATGTTCTCTGAAAGGCCATCACTTCTCTATTTGTTGGGAATAATTGCTTATGGTCTGTGAATTTTAATTAAAGTATGTTGCCTCTCAAAAACGTGTTATTTAAATATTAAATATATTGGTAATAAATACATTCTGTGAGAATTAATTTTTCATGTTTTGACTGAAAATGTCACATCCGTAACGTTGGAATTGCCCATATACTCAACAGATCAGGTAGAGATCATGCCACCAGTAAACTGTACTTTCACCTGGACACGCATTCATGACAAACCACCCACTTCCCATTACACACGCCCGCACACACATACATGCTTTCCCCCACCCCCTAACGTATTGTGCGTGTGGGTGAAAGGTCATGGTAAAGTAGCATTCCACACAGAGCGAGACACAGCACTTTGAAAGGAGAAGAGTGGGAAATAGGGTTTAGTGTCTCTAATCCCACATGGGACTGAAGGATTTGCAAGGACACTCAAACCATTGCCAAAGAAAAGGTAAAGTTAACAGTCACCTACAGATCCCACGGAGCGTGGGTGCTATCAAACATTACCATCATCTGGGATAATATCACTTTTGTTGGCTTTTAACTACCAAAAAGCAGATTTTTGTCCTACATACAATCCCCTTCAAAAGGTTTAGCGACACAATTTTATTTCACAGCAAAGTTCAACAGCGTAGGAAGCTTTGATCGCTGCGAGTCCAGGTTCACAGGCACGGTTGCAGTTTCTCATGAGCGGAGTGCGGCCCTTGGAATAAAGGGTCTCTTTCATGGCTCCGGGCTGGTTGAGAGGGCCACTGCATTGGTTTGCTCTCCCTGTTTTATCCTCACAATCAGACTGACACTGAATACTCCGAAGGGTCAATCCTGGTGTCACACTAACAAAATACCCAACACAAACACTATTCTCTTCATTTGTTCACCCCTTCTCAGGCCTCCACGGTAATTGTTCATCTTTGAGGACAACTTCTGCATATTAAGTACGTCAATGAGAGTATTCACTTTGCACTCTGCCAAAAGAAGCGCTTTTGTAGACGTTCTGGTAGACAAGTTCACATGGTGTAAGGACATACGGCTGTCACTGGATATTATATTAAACGGTCGTTATTTGTGCTAACGAGTCGAACAATAGCTGATGTCTCTATTTGTAACAATATTGGTATAAAACAATACTCTGCGTCAGAAACTTTAAAGCATACTTACCAAAAATATAAATTCTTTCAATCATTTAACTTCCAAACCTGTTTTTTCTTCTGCAGAACACAAAAGAAGATATTTTAACACTGACCCTCATTGACTTCTATTGTATGGAAACAAAATATCTTCTTTCCTGTTCCACAGAAGATAGAAAGATTTACAGGTTTTAAATGACATAAAGATGAATAAATGATGACAGAAATTTTTATTTTTTGGTAAACTATCCCTTTAAATAATAATAATACACTACCATTAAAGTATCAATACAAACCGTGGTACTGCGTCAGTTTTACCATGACATCTAAAACAGTACCTCAGAGTACAAAGTAAGTGCTATAGGACATAATTATTGCATTACCATCTGACACTATAACTGTACCCTAGTACCGTCTGTAATGCTTTTGTAATTCTAATTAATTAGACAAATTTAATAAGCAGTAAATTGATTTTAGCAGAACATTCACATATCCCAGTCTGAGACGACACGGTCTGGATCAATTCATTACAAGATTGCAAAGGTCTGTTAAGACAGGAGAGAGAGAGAGAGAGAGAGAGAGAGAGATTGGAAATTAAGAAATGCTTTGTGAAAAGGTATCTGTGTCCGCCAACATCTCGGTAGCAGGGACGATCTCCAGCGGACAGCTGATGGGACCGATCGCATTTCACTGACAAATTCAATTGCGCTTCAAGTGAGATCTAATGAAAGTCAATATGCCACATGGCCCCCGTGGCTATACTGTCACTCGCAAGACCCGATATCACTCATTTATTCAGTATATTTCCAACTCTACCGTTGTGGCGAGTTTTGGGTTCCCGGGTGAAAGCTTGCTCAGGTGACAATGCTTCAGACTCTTAATTTAACCAGCAATGGTGTGATGTAACTATTGGTCATTTCCGTGGGTAATGAGCATGAAAACCACACCAAAAAAAAAACTTTAGCTGGAAACTCGAACTTTATCATTTAAATTTGCAAAAAAGTTTCCACCTCATGACCTACAGATGGAAACTAGGCATTACTGAATGACTAGCTCACATCTCTTTGTGAGAAAAGTGTAATGTTTTTGTCCAAATTCAAAAGTATTTCAGTTAAGAATTTAGTAGACGCTTTTATTAAAAGTGACTGAAAAAAAAGGAAGAAAACAATGAAAGTGTTTCCCTACACCAACATTTTGAGTGTGATAAAAAAAAAAGAGAAAACACAAAAGAGACAAAATTAATAATTATTTGACTGATAGCATAACTAAAAACGTTCAAATAGATATTGCGATATAGATCATTATTTTTTGGCTATGAAAACCATGCAGTGAAAATATGATATTGTGACAGCCTTGCTTAGATAAGGCAATACTAATAATAATAAATAAATTAATAAATGAATTAAAATAAATTAATAAAATAACATGCATAAAATTGAGAAAATGTAGCAGATTGCCCAAAAAATAGCAGATCACCCCCAAAAAGCTCATTTTATTAGATACAAACACACAGAACTGAAGAGTCAGCCATTACCAGACATGAGGTTTCCCAAACCTTCATAATTTTAACCAATACACACGAGAGAGAGGCTCTCTGAAATCACTAGGCTCACTTTATTGACCAAATCAAAGGCTCTCAGAGGAGATCCTGTGGTTACCAAAGACAGCTGCCCTCCAGGCATCAGCACAGGCAGGAAACACTCTTTCACAGCACACAGGGCTCGGCTTCTTAACGGGGACCCAATTAACAAACCGCTGTTACGCTGAGGAGACGCTTACTACACGCTCGCCTGCAAACGTTTACTGTCATATTTAGACCATTCTTCACATCGATGATGATTGATAATGTCAGCAAATAAGTAAACATGTCTGTAAAAATGATATTATATTATTAGAAGAAGCATTTCATTTTGAAGTACTCCTTTGAAAGATGACAAAATGGCTCAAAAAGTCTTGTAATGAATACTAATAACTGCTAATTAAACTTAATGGGATGTTTTTTGATTATTACTTCTCATACAGAAGTACAAATCACATAAATAATACACAAGAACAATATACTAAATACAAGTTTCTCTGGCTTATTCTTCCCTTTAGGAAACTTAATCATGGTTTTATTACGGTTAAAATTGTAGTAACAATGCTTTTTAGCAGCTTGATTATTATTTCTATTACCATAGTTTTACTACAAATATCATGGTGAAACCATATACAACCATAGTAAAGATATTGTTAGCAAAAACTGTAGATAAAAGGTGGTTAGTTTCATAGGGGATTGTCGGAATAAGCTAGACAGAGGACCAGACTTTTGTAAAAATTCTGCACGAGACACCCATTAGCAAACTGAGGGTCACATTCACGGGACGACCCAGAATACTGACACGGTTTTGTTTTTCAGAATCTATTTCAGAGCGGGTATGCTGCGCTGCGAGGTCAGTAAGAACCACTAACACAGCAGTTGATGCTCAGAAGACTGAGCGAGACGCTTTCAGACATCAAATCCCCTGACACCAGCGCACAATCCAGATATCTGTACTAATGCACACTGCGTGTCATATCAAACAGTGTAAAAACATTTTTTTTAAAAAGATTGACTGATATTTTAAGCACCATTGAAGCATCAGCGAGCAAATCAAAAAACAGAAAAGCGCAAAATCTCCAAGTTCAGACTACAAATACTTTCTCATCTCAATGTTTTTGAGAAATTCATGAGAGATTTATAACAAGCTTCATTTTTTTCCCTGCAAAGTTTAACGTGGGAAGCCGTATAAGCCGTCTGACATCAGGAGATTACAGGGTTCAAGACTGGATCAGAATCAATGAAGAGGGACTTAGTCTCGAGTGACTCAAAAGTGTGCGTAGGGCACTCGAGTGTGGTGGTTTGAAAGAAGGAAGTGGCTTTTTCCACAATGTTTTTGTATGGCCGGTTTAAACTCAGGATGGGTGTACTTGTACACGACTAACGGTAGCAAAAACCATCATCGTGGAGCTTTGTATAGTCTAGATTCACAATCACATGTGCACACCATAGCTCTCCAAAACGCTAGATTGTCGTGTTGGTGTGTTAACTTGCCTTTATACGACAGGATGTTCGCTAGTTTCATTTGTTAATATAAAATCTGGTGGCCATATCCAACATTACCCCTTCTGCTGAACACAATCCTCTTTGAGACGGAGTGAAAAGTGCAGTTCTGTGTAAAATAAATCCACTCCTCCTGAGAACGCCAATGACATTAGAGTCCGAAAGCCTGTGCCCTCCCACATTCCTTGGGCATTTCTCTGGTCCCAAAACTGTAATTTGACATCTGGGCAATATTAACGGAAACTGTGGCTAAACGCGCGTTTTTGTTCCATGAAGCAGTGATAATAAACAGCGCTGATGTGGTGTGGGTTACTTCTAACTCTCACTGTCTAATAGCAAATGAACAGCTAAATACTGAATGAACAGTTAAATACAGGTGATTATGTGGGACGTGACGTGTGCTCTTTCAAGTCCATTGTTGTTTATTTTCAGTTCACCAAAAACGAAGAGTGTCCTCATTTACTCACCACCCATGATGTTTTAAACCGAAAACTTTTGTTCTTTTGTGAAAAACGTGCTTGGATGCTGTGCTTTTTCATACGGTGTGTGACCAGCTGCTGCTAAGTATTATATAAAGTATTATATAATTAGTATATTATATTATTATTGACTTGACAATCACTTGTCAGACAAACAGCAAAAATAGTTTTGCTCCCCAAAATTTGCAGTCATTATTTGTATCTTTACAGAACTATACAAAAAAGGTTAAAAAGGGATGCTCGACCAACTAAGGTGGACCAAAATTCAGGTTGATCGTACCTAAAAAGATAAAACACTCACTCTAAATGAAAAAAGCTTTCTCGGTTAAAACAAGTAACGTTTCAGTCATTTTATTACAAAACTAAAATTTTATTTAACTTTAAATCTTTAAAATGGATGACTAAATAATGAGGAAAAAGGATCAAAAAAGAGCCCAGAATAGAGAGAAACTTCATCAATTTCAAAAGCATCTTAAAATGTTTTATAAGCATCTTAGGGTGAGACGTCAAGAAACTGAATAAAAAAATGTCATAAATTTTTCTAATTTTGTTTATTGCTTATTTTTAAATGAGTACATTGAAGATACTAAAATATAACATCACTGATGAGTTTACCATTATTCAAAAATTTGCCAAAAAGAAATACTAAAACCAGTGAATGAGATGATTCCAAACCTTTGTGCTTTACTTGCATGAAAAAAACATCTTTTGCATTTATGGAAAATGGACTGTGGAAATTCTAAAAATAATGGCAGAACTTTAGTTTTTGACTAAACCATTGCATTTACTAGTTTATCACAAGTGTATTAATAAAACATTCTCTGTATACACAGGTGAGTGCTCAGAAAATCCAGCTTGACCACCAAATGATGAACATTTCCAGCTCTTAAGAAACTGTTCAAGAAACTATAACTAACAAACCACTAACTAACAAACATCAATTTCTGAACTCTAAAAATCATAAAACAATGACACAAGTTGACCTGCATAACTTGCTAATTTGTCCCTTTCATCCTTTTGGTAATGGTCAGATGGTATCATCATAAACAGACCTCAATTTCCAATCAATCAAAGAGCAGAAGACAAGCAAAAGGACACTGGGATGTGACAGTATCACAAACACATTTGCTTTAGCAGATGGCAGTGTCACACCTCAGATCCTGTACGCTAGTTGTTCTCAAGTGGTTTTGCCTCAGGACTCAAACTTTTATACGATACCATACAAATCTAAAATTGTTTATTGCCAAAAATATTGTTTACAATCCCTTGTCTTTCAGCCATGCAACCTATTTCTGGTTTGCAACCCACCAGTGAAGACCTTTGATCTATGACAAACCACTATAAAAGCAATTGGTACTTGACATGAAAGTTGATATTGCAGTGTGATGATGTGGTGTAAAGTGAAGCTCACTTATGTACAGTTCACCTACAGCACTGGCATACGCACAAGAGAAGGACTGTGAGTACATGACGAGAGGCCTTGAAACACAGTACTGAGTAGATCTGAATAAACGATATTCTCTGTGTGTACGTGAGGCGCGGCGCTCGCAACAGAAATATTCACGGATTGAATGTGGCTAACGACGGTCTGTTTATAGAAACCACTGACCAAAATGTAAAGGTCTCACCAGGGGGAGATTCCAGTTGTGTAAACCATGACCTGCGTCTGCTTCTCATAGTCAACATAGTTTACCAGTATGACTGTACAGGGTTCCAGTACTGCCAAGTACTTACATAACACAGGTGTTTGAAACAAATGAAAAAGTTTCAAACAAGTTATACTAACATACTATACAGAAACCTTGTGAGCATGCTCTTTGAATGTCCTTTCCGAACAGATCTATAGTTGAAAGAAGTTAATAATTGATCTGAAATACAATGTTTTGTAGATATGCTTACACGACTAAAAACTGAAACGTTTTTGAAACGTTTTGCATACAGATGGCAACGTTGTTAAACAAACCCAGTTCAGTTCAAATCATGTCATCTGCATGATTTCGCATATTTGTGTTTTGTAATTTACACATAGGCATTAATGGTATTATTTTCTGCACTTTGAAATCTGTTTAGGTTTTCAAGCCCCTAAAACAGCATCGTCATGTACATGAAAGGCCAAAATGCATTAAAAGTTTTTAGATGAAGACTGTGTCGTGTAAACACCCACTATATCTAAAGGCCTGTTTACAACAAGGACAACTGGAGAACTATTGTATAACGTGTTAAGAGAATAGCGGAGACAACACCACAACTATAAATCACAATAATACCATAACAGTTTTTAAAAATTATATTGTTGAAATCACATTCAGGGTGATTTTTCAAATAGCCGATAAATGATAAAACACTCTTTAAAGGGCCTGCACATTTGAAATGTAAAACTGCTGCATGCAAGCTAAGAATAAACATCACGTTATCGTCCATTGCCGTGTATATTAATATAGTTTGACCCAATATAGTTTAAGCCAATCACCTGAGCCGAAAGCATGTGACTAATACTCCAATCACCCCCACAGAAATAAACACTTGGTCACTGCCATAACAAATAATATACTATATTATGAAAATGTATAGCTTGAATACACTGTAAGTCACTTTGCCAAATGCATAAATGTAAATGTGATGATATTATCAGTGTAAATCGCCTCTGCTTGGATAATACACAATGTGGTTAATATGTCTCAGTAAAAGGTCCAGTTTGGTGCAGGTCCTAATTGGTGTAGCAGTGTTGGCTAAATGGGCCTGTAATTTCACTTCCGTACAAGACTATTGGCTGATTTATGCTGTCAAATAACGTGCACCAGTCTCAAATTGGTCTTTTTCTCTCCCTCTAACGCACACTTAACCCATCCCCCAGTGCCCTACCAACCCACCAGTTCAGCCCTGGTTAAAATATGACCATCTTCATAAAGACACATCATCTTAACCAAACTGCTCACCCAATAGATCAATCCCATTAGTCTGAGCACCAGTCCTAAAATTGATACCTTTATGTAAAACCGGTAAAAAAAGTGTCCACTGACTTTGCATCTGGGATGAACACATGCAATGGCAAAGAGCCTAGGGAGGAGGGTTAGCCTGAACAGAGAGGGGCAGCTGGTCTTTCAGCTGTAGTAAATCATAGCGACTGAGTCCAAACCCAACCCCCATACCTCTCCAAAAGAAAAAAAACAGCCCTTCCAGCCCAGTGGCCCAAAAAACAAAGACAAGGACCACTAGCTGGCAGCTGGTGAGAAGAGTCATTTCAGATCAAAACCAGCACCGTGAGAGGTCACTAACCGTCCAAAGTCTAAAAACACCAGGAACAGAACACTCTACAAAATTTTGGGTTATTTTCGACCCATGTTTGGGTCAAATACGGACATTTTCTACGTTAATTTAACCCAACGGTTGGGTTTGTCCCTTTCTGACCCAACCATGGGTTCAAAATAACCCTAGCACTTTGGAGAGGGAAAGAATTGTATATTTTGCTAAAATGATTTTGGTAAAATTAGATTTTTATATTTTCTAACAATGATATGATTGGTGTGTGGATAACTGCTGTCATGATGTCAGGGTGTTGTAGTTGGTTGCCAAGGTGTTGCTATGCAGTCACTAAGACGCATGTCCTAACCAATGTTATAGGTTATAGTTAACGTTATAGTTACAAATGTTGAATAACATTTCTTGAAGAAACATTTATTTAAATTATTCAAATTACATACAAGTTGCTGCATGCACACTGCAACGACATGTTAACATCTTAAAGAAGTTGCACGACAAAACAGATTAGTTGTTTAGGTAATGTTATTCACAGCCCTGATTTTAAAATTGATTTTACCCATGGCTAAAAATTCTATTTCTTGTCAGTGTTTTATTACTACAAAACCAAACCTTTATAGTACCAGTAAAGCATGTATAAGAATAAACTCTTTCTAATCTAAATAATCAACTTCTGCACACGTGAAGAAAAACACGCTGCACCAGAAAGCAAGACTAAACGAGATTAATGTCTCTGAAATGACAAACAGAAGGTAAATAAAAGGAAGTAAAACCACATTCAGGGACTTTTTCTTGCTCTGACAATCTCCTACGCAGACACACACACACACGCAGAGGTCACTTTTATTTGACTGCCGAACTGCCCACAATTTCCTCCCCGGCCGCCACCAACACTCCCCCAATGACAAATAGCTTGTTATAAATACCTCACATCAAGAGGCCGAGGGAGTCTCCTATCGACTTGATGTTGAATTAATTTTCTGCTGAATACACTGGACCGGCTCCTAATGATTACAGCCCTATATGAAAGGATGACTCCACAGGCGCTGGGTAATGAAGCTTTAGGAGCAGGGGTTGTGTGACAGTCAGATAAGAAATTGGCCAATGCCATTAGTACATAAAAACCAGTGCCCAATGGGAGGGCTAGGGTTTGGACCCACTTGAAAAGGGCTTTCTTATCGCACCTTACAGATTCTTAAATGGATTTAAACCTGAAATTCGTTTTCCGACGATGCTTAGATAGACAAACTGGGAAAAACAAAAAGTGGTGGCGATGCTGGTGGAAAGTTTATGTCCGTACAGGATAGTCTGTATTTCTTATGATGTAATTATTATTGACACACACGCCAAAAAATATGGTATATATGTTAGCAGGAGCTGGAGTGAGGTATGCATCTGGGAATGAAGGGCAGATTTTGGCGGGTGGACGAGCGATAGTCTGTGTACACAGAGACTGATGGGCTGTAACCCTGAGAGATGAGCCCTTGTGTGTATGTGAGGTTTAACCCTTGCTTCAATATAGACTTCCCAAACACACACGAACATACGTGAAGACAAATAGCAGCATTAGTGGAGATCAAGCCAAGAAAAATTGATCAAACAAATCTTTAAAGATATCACCCTGGAGGTGTGTATGTACTGACGGCTTAATGCCAAAAATCAACATATTTTGTTAATACAATGTGGTAGACAACACGGCTTTTCATATTTATTACACTCCGGAATACTTGATACTGATTGGCTAGTCATGACATTATGTTATTTCACCGATGAGAACCAAAAATAATAACACAGGCTCATCCGGGAGTCAACTTGACCTTGAAAATAATTTATTTACGAATAAATTAGACAAAACAATGCCTAAATGATAACATATATGAGATTATATTAAAATGTATTCAACCAAACTGCGTGTTCGTCTTGTTTGAACGTTGTGTCTAAAGCGAATAGAAAAGTTTTTCCTTGCGAAAGGTTTGTATTTGTTACAAATAAGCTAACAAAATATTCCAAATCAATATTTCATGTCAAATAATGTACAAGCAGTATAATAAACGCTTAAACGTCAGGGTTTATTTTGTGATAACAACCATGTAGCTGTACATTAAAACACAAACCAAAAGTGCACTATTCCCTCATAATTAGTTTTTTTAGTAAAAAAAGATCGTTATATATAACAATTTAGAATCGAAGCACACTAAATAGAAAACCACATCATTATTGTATCTTCGCCCAGACCACACTACCCTTTAAAAATAATGAGAACGTCACGACTGAAGCCCATCAGACGGCCTATTATTGAGAAGAAGGTACCACCTAACGAAGACCCAAACACAGATGCGAACGCCCGATCGAGCAAAACCGGTGGAAGGTTTTAAACTACAACAGTGTTGTCTGATGCTGACGGCAGGTCTCCTGAAAAATATTTTGCCGCGCACAAAGGCACGGCGGTGAAGTCAAGTCCTTCCCTTAATTACCTGCTATTGTATCACGCATCTCCGGCCCATCCCCCGCCGCAGTAGGGTCCCATTTTAACCAGGCTCCCCATATGCCCCGGCTCACTTGTTGGCCTTTCCTCTTTGCCACCATCTGGCATATTAGTTCAGCCAAAATGAAAAAAGAAAGAGCCAGACACAATGAGACAGAGAGCTAGCCCATCTGCTCCCTGCCAGACTCCCCGTTCATTACTACACAAAAGCTGCATTTACCCTGCTACACAATCCAGCGTTTTTAAACCTCTTATCCTCTCCGCCATCTTTGCTTAAAGAGGAAGTCATCGTTCTGATTAGGGACCCGTTTTCTAACAGTAAAAAGACGTTAGGTTAGGGCCTACGAGCTCTTCCAGAGCCCCCTCCGCTGAAGTCGGCGAAGCTTTTCTCGCGGTCTCCCCTGACGAACGCGCACCAATGAACATGGCCACTCCGGCAGAAATGGCTGACAATCAAAGTGTTGTCGTCAAACACGGAACAGTGACGGGGCAAAGATCGCCGCCGTCTGCCCCTCAGAGAGCACTCGCTCGCGCATTGATCTGGTTTCTATCTGGCTTGTCATCACAATGAACTCGCTACTGTGTTAAACCACAGGGGTGACACTGGATACAAATACATTATAGACTTCAACTGGCCTTTAGTGGACGGGCATCTAAATGTGACCCTGCAAGCTACATCAAATCATATTTTGCTATTTACTATTTTCTACATAAAATCAATTAAAGAACATTCTGTGAAAATATAACCTTGATATATTTATTATTGACTAAGTCAAGGCATGTCAAGATTGAAATTATAGTGAAATTAATAACTAAAATCTAATTTTGAGTATGAGACTCCTGGTTTTCACATATCACACTGCGGCCCACGCAAAAACTATTGGAAAAATATGTATTAATTCAACACAAAATTTCCAAATGTCTAAACCTGTATGACTTCAATAGAACAAAAAAGAGACATTTTAAAGACCAATGCCATCATGCATTTATAATAAATATGGACTGAGGCGTGAATTTCCCCTTCAAGTTTGGTCTGTTCTCACTTTCAGTTACTGTACGACCGCAAATGATTATAAAAAAAATTAGCGCACAATAGCGTATGGATCATTTCTTTTCCGGTGCCTTAGTTCACATTTGCTGTAAATGCATGAAAACAAGCAATCAGTTTTTGTTGTGCTGCAGGTTTGGAGTCATACAAATTTAAATGAATTTTTATTTTGGTGTGTCTGTCATTTAAAAACATTTCTACTAGCCTTTTAAGTAAGTTCAAGCGATCACAATTTAGCAATATGTCATTTTGCACTAAATGTTTTTCTCCGAAGAAAAAATAATAGATGTCATTTGCAAGACCTTTTGGTTAAGTCCTAATGGAAACGCCAAACACAGCGTGTCCCGACCTCTCCATATTCAGACTGCCTAATTGCACATCCAGACTCCCGCCATCTATTTCTGGCGGCATGTTTGTGCTATTGTGTGGATGAGAAAAACTTGCTGCATTAAACCAATTTTCCAACGCCACAACCCACGACCGCGCTTAGCTTGACTCGAAGTGCAAAAAACTGATACAAGAGACCGTCTAATCCACACTAGCAGATCGAGTTAATTCATCCGAGTGGCCGGTTTGTCTAAACTGCAATGGCCTCGGCATTCTGATTACATTAGCAGGGGGAAAAAGGTTGCGGCCAAGAATGGAGGACGCAGCGAGCAGCTGTCGCCGTCCGAGCGGGTTGATGTAAGCTCCTATTCTCAGCAAGTTCTGGTTGGTTTCAATTACGCACTAACCCCTGACCCTACGCCGCTTGTAACCGAGAGTTGACAAGAGGTGCCGGGCTTGACGCCTGAGCCCCGAACGGATAGGACAGAATGGGATTTGGTGCTTTAAATGGGGAGTTTGTGGCACTATCCCTTCTCAAAGTGAATGACATTCCATCTGTGGAGTGTTTGGGGGGGAAGGGTGTAGCTTTTCTTTGCCCCTTTGGAGCTGTTTTCTATAGACGTGGCTACACTTTAGACAGTGGCGTGAGGCCACCTCTTCTGTTCTCTTCTTCTGCCCCTTTTGACACCGTGTCTGCGGTCAATGCAGAGATTGCCAGAAGGAGACAGCTGCACTTCAGCTTCCCGCCCTTTGAGGCTTCTTCTATTTTCCTCTGATTTCTCCATCACCCTTTCACATGCCTAACTGCTGCTAGAGACGAGAGCTTCATCTCCCGGCCCTAAAACTAAGTGAAATTCGATTGGGTCTGGCTGCACGGCAACAGTGTCCTTCCTCACCAGGCTAAAAGAAACCTCGGGGGAAATCAGATAACATGCGGCCACATACAAAATTCAAGGCTGATAATCAAACCATCAATGGTTGGGATCAAGTCAAATGCGTTTGGCAGACGTGGGCGGGCTTTTAAAGGCCAGTGTTCCACTGCAAAACAAATCATTTATACCCTTAGAGATTACCGTAAAGATTAAAAGACATTTCAATGCCAGAGATTGCTCAAAAAACAGAGATCAATTTGAGCCTGCGCTGCGTTTACTGAAAGATGCTGATGCTGGCTGTTCCTCTCTGATGCAGTCAGCTCAGATTTTCTCCGTTATTATGGTCAAATTACAGTCTCTCACTGTGGTACCACCAGCCTCTCCCCTACTTTTATTTTCCACAGTCATTCTTCTGCAAGATGACATATCTGTTTGGAAAAACTGTGGTATAGCACAACAAAATATGACCTCATATGACTAATTTGCCTTCTGCTGCTCCCCTTGCAATAATGCAGACTCACTGCACGGTGAAGGTATTAGATACTTGATTAAATAAATACTATAGTACTGAATTATTACTATTTTCATGGTATTTCCATTGAATTTAAGGAGGTTAGGCAAAAAATGACACAAAACAAATGCACAAAGCCTACTGATTCAGGAGAGTAACTACAAAATAATACTATAAGAGATGATTAACAAATATTAATAAAATAAATAAAACTGTCATCAATACATGCTTTTTATTTTTCTATGCAATTTTTTGTACATTTGAATAAAACTAACACACTGTTTTTTGCTTTTTTACCAAATAATTTTATCCCATAAATACCTTAAAAGTTAAATGTTTTGTCCATTTGTACCATACACCTCATATTTTAAGGGTTTATTATAACTTGAGGGGGCATAAACAGCAAATATTATACCCCAAGACATCACTTTTGGCCACTCCTGTATAAGATATTTTCAGCTCAAAACAGTATGGTAATACCGTGGTGCAGTCTAATAAAAACTCTTGTTAACCAAAGTGTAAATACAGTATGAAGTTCTTTAAAATGTTCAAAAAAGACTCTTTACACTCACTAAGATATCTGGACCACATGTAAGTCAATGAACTCACAGAGTCAAAATGTCACAAAAGGTTAATGACTAGCTGTTACGTTGCTCAACAGCGCACACTGGACACACTTCATCTGACAGGCGGCCAAAGAACTGACAGACCAGAAAATGCAATCGTGTCATCAGGGCCCAGCATAAATGTGATTTTTTTTTTAGAAAAATAAGTCACATTGGAGAACACAGACAGCGGAATATTAATAAAAAAAGGCAAAAAAAAACACTGTGCATAAAATGTGACAATACAAACTGACGACATATAATTACTGCAATGAAATGTAAACACAGCACGTCTGCTTAGAAAACAAGATCATCAAAGTTAATTCAATTCATAAAGTTTGAAAAATGTTGCATGCAATTATTGTTTTACAAACAGGTTAGTCACAATATGAAACATTACCCATGAGTTGTTTGTCCAGCGAAAATATATAACTTATACACGTAATAACATATTTCAGTATCAAATCAGTATTGGTGACACTTACCCTCTTTCTCGGGGGTCCTTTATCTTCCTCTTTTCCTCCCTTGCCGATCCTGCCGTGTTTGGCGGCTCTCTGCTCCCCAGGTTGCTTCATAGTAATGCGGATCTCAGGAGGACAAATGTAGTTCTCCAGGTTTTTAGGAGGCTTCTTGGCCCGCTTGGTTGTTTGGATCTTCAACTTTAGACTGCCTTCTGAAAAACTGGCCTCCTTGATGGAGAACTCCTGATCGTCCAACCCGTCTCCCTGTCCCCATCTCTCGCTGTCAGCATTGGAGGTGGCATCCACGTCCTTCCCCAAACCGAGGTCTTCATCCTCGTCATGGTCCTGCTGCTCTCCAGGTAAAGGGAGGCTCTTCATGGGACCGGAGAGAAGACCGACCTCGCTGAGGTCAGCTCTGTTGATGGTGGTTACGGTGGAGAAGAACTCCTCGTTGCCTTTGGGCCGGGATGTACGATTCAGGTCTCTTTGCTCCATTGATGATCTTGAAGAAGCAGAGGGATGATTGGATGATTGAGTTTTTACTCAGAGAGGGTTGTGATGGCTTTTGGCTTTACTGCTTCCGGAACCTTATAAATGTGGCAAAGGTGGAGTTTTTCCCAGGTGAAACTGAAAGACATAAAGAATGAGTCAAAATCTGCTCAGGAGTAATTAAATGTAACAAATCATATAAGTATTTATCATCTTTTATTGGAAAATAAACAACATTTTATCAAACTTTGACAACGTGTGTATACTACCTGAACCTTTGCTTTCTGTAACATGTGTGTATTATGCATGTTATTTTTGGACAAACATCAATGTTGGGATATTCAAATGATGGATCATAAGATGCAGATGGACCATAAGGTAGGTAATAAATGATTATTTCTTGTTAGAGACTGACATATTTGACATGTTACATTCAGCTGTTGCAAATTCGTTGACTTAAAAATCAAACTTTTTTATTTTTACCAGGAAAAGTCTGATGTGGATGTAAAGTTGATCTATTTTAACCAAACCATTTTATAGACACTCATGAAAAAGCAGATCCTGTTCTAAATAATAATGTAAAAATAGTTTCCTTAACAGATTTTAACTAATGAATTATTGATCAATTATTGTTGAATAAAACTTCAACATGCACATACATCATCACCAGATATATCCATAGACAAATGTAAAAAAAAAAAGTATTGTTTATTTAATTTAACTCCTATACCACATCTTACTAGCACATGACACTGTGTATTTCCAAACCAGCGAAATGATTACAAATTTAGTTCGTCAAACCCACCTCAGCCATGACAAACTTCACAGTAGCATAATTCTGCACCGAACAGCCCATGTGAAACCAACAAGACAAATGTGTCTTTGTTAAACCACCAATTAATCAGGATGGAGCTTTAAGCTCGCAGCCTTCAACCTGAAACAGCTACACCGCTGGATCCAGGCAAAAACCTTGACACCGTAATTACACCGCTGACCAGCTCATTTGCTTTAGTGGTCAGCTGAGTAACCCTAGTCACGGTGTGAAAGTCAACAAATGAGCCCTCTGGCCCAGTGATAAACACTTTCCAGACATCAAACAGACCGCAACCTGAGCAGCCGCAAACCTGGAAAAGTCCAATTAGGGTTAATATAACACCTCCAAGAGCAAGATGTATAGCATCACACATGGCCATCTATCGTAATTCTGTCTTTCGGTTATGACAAACGTGGGCTGCCAAGTTTCAACACAGATATTTCAGTCTGACCCAAACAATGACTAACAATTAAATGACACAATCCATCGATTACACAACCAGTTCTAAAAATAACCCTGATCGGCTGAGAGCGATGTTATGTCATACCTGTGTCAATGTCCGCAGACACTCTCAGTCTGACAAAACAAAGTTGACAACAGGGTCTATGGCGATCTTTAACGCTGAACCTTGAACAAACTTCTGTCTATTTTAGGGACGTGTTCAGCACTCCATTCCCTGAGTGCCGGCCGTGTGATGTCAGTATTGATGTATATCGACTGAGGGTTAGAAGACAAGCACACTCCCTCATCTGCTGTTGGCCTGTTGTCAGACAAAGCTCAGTGTCATTTACCCTTTCAACTGCCAGACAGGTGACAGATGAGAGGCAACCGAAAACAACCGCGGCGATCGCAAAGCAGCCTGGATCCACGCTAGACTAAACAGCTCTATCTATCCATCATGTTATGACAGTCAAAATGGCATGATTCTCATTCCAGACCGTGCTGACTCAAACACAGCCATTCATAAATCTTCAATGACACCAAGTATGCTTATGTTTTGGTCCGTCTACATGTCTAATAGCTTAATGATACATCTTGGGTGTTTTTTGGAGAACCAACTAAAATGTAACATCACATTAGATGTGCACACTACAGCTAAAAATTATTGTCTTTCCTCTTTAGAGATTTGGAGGGTTTGGTTATTTGGGGAATAAAAAAGGATTGCCAAAACAGTATTTTTATTAAATTAATTACATTTACAGAAGAGACTTTATTTCATCATTTCATCACACGTCAAAAGACTTCAAAAGTTTGTTTCAATGTTTTCTCATAAGGTAGCTCGTAGGTAGCTGTTCCTGACATTTATTTCCAGGTTTTGAATAATATTGAGTTGAAAAACATCCAAAATCTAAGTCGTCTGAAACACAGCAATAAGCGCTGCATTGGACGCTGTCAACAGTGCTGCCAAATTAGGAAGGCAGCCCCTTTGAAAAACTATCCATAGTTTTATAACAGTAAAAGTGTGCCAACCATGTTTTTTTGGGAATTGATTACAATTTGTATTACCACATTTTACTACTAACCTTATTGTGTAAGTCTAATCCATACACCCACAAACATAATGCTCTTACTATTCGCCGCTTACACAATACCAAACCTCCATCAGCCTGTTTATGTAACAGAAAATTCTGTGTTTGGCAGAGTGGGTATGCTAATTGTGTAAGAAAACAGTCAGCTCATAAACAGCTTTAATATTATCACAAATAAGCCCCGGGCAGACCATGGGTTCTCCTCTCAAACGTCTCAAAGCGGTTCTGTGTCAGCAGCACCGCCTGTGGCAGACTCAAAGGAGGGATATATTCAGACACTTGTCCTCGAGGGGCTTTACATACTGATCTGCCCTCTTTTTGATGCATCTCAATTAAGATGATCAGAACATTGGGGGGCAATTATCTGAACAAAATCATCTTCCTACAGAAATCTGCTCAACTGGGTTAATGATGATATAACAGCAGAAAAATCAATCTCATGCATGGCTTTTTCATTATTAAAAAGGATAAACAATACATAGCTTATTCTGCAAGTTTGGATTTTGGCCAAATATAAATAGACCTAATTGAACTTGATCTAATGAAAGGGTTGCACAATATTGAGGAAAAATGCGAAATATGATCATTTGCCAAATAATGTAATATACAATATGTGATACGATAATGCTTTTAATTAGCAAAATCCATTTCATTTATGTTAAAATATATGTAAAATATGAAACTTACACAATCAACATGCATGTTTTATATTCTTTCTTGGAAAAGAAAGCATCATACAACTTCTGGGGGATAAAAATAAATCTGACAGTTATTGCAAATTAATGAAAAATGCAACTGTGGCATACAAAACTGCAATCATTTTGTTATATTGTGCAGCCCTACTAATAATACAGACATTTTTCCCAAAATATTCATGTAAACATACAAACAAAATATCAATACTTGATGTTATATAATATAACTATACACCAATCTTTAAATGTAATGTGTTCCCAACGCTAATCTATTTCATTGTTAACAGGTGAAATGTAATGTATGGGATTCTTTCCAGTCTGTGTTCTAAAAACACTTCAGAAAATCTGGAAAATGTGTTTTTAAGCCGACACAATCTGTAGCTGGTGTCTGCTATGGTGAGAGGATTCCTCCCTGTCTCAGTCCCTTTTAAGGCTATGAAGAGAGAACACGGGCTGGAGGTAGACTCGCAAACACCCTAGCCAAAACACCATGTGTTCACACTTTGTTGAGGTACCGTGGTAAACAGAGGAAACTGTAAGTTGTCAAATCATCACCTTTCCGAGAAACCTTACATGAGAAATAAACGTACATTAATATACTGTTATCAGATCAAGTTAAAACACTTCCTGTTATCTGCAGCCACAACAACTTTTCAATAATCGACAAGAAGGCCTATTTATGTCCATTAAATGGTTACATGGGCCGTATAAATTGGCTATGCAGCTGCACTGTAAAACCATCTGGTCTCAAATCAGGAGCCGATGACTGATCAAAAACTGATCAAAATAAAACTAGATCACACCTACTAAAACAACGCTTTGTTGTACATTTAGCTAGTGGACACCCTGTTCCTATAATGCTGTATTGCAGACTAGCTCTTTACATATACAGACCAAGTTATACTTATTGAGGAATAAGCTTTCCAAGGCTTTATTTCAGCTTTTTGTCTTATTTACACATAGGACAGTTTGAAGGGGTTGCACATGGGGCAGAGAGCCAGACTCAAACGACTGAGCCACGTCTCAACAGTACATCACATTGAACAGATTGTACTGTCCCTCACAGCTACAATTTCACTCATGTTAAATTAAATAAGGTGTCTACTCGGACTAACATCAGAAGGCGCCGCAGGACTCTGACACATGCAGTTCTACGAGCGAAGGGAAACTTTGCAATCCCAGCCACATTTGTTCGAGTCAGACATCAATTGCCATGACACGGCTGGATTACACGCTATATGTGCTGTAGCTTTGGGCACCGACACAAAGTATATTCTAAAGCAGTGGTGGGACATAAATAAATACTCGCAGCTTGCATGAGGTTGCCAGATTTGAAAGCAAGCTAAACTAAAAAGTCATTTGCTTTCTTTTTCTAGAATTGTCACAACAGCAGGTTTACAGTGAATAGGAGGACATGATGTTTACGTTAAGCCCAATCGAGTTTCTTGGACGGCCAAACCACCACAGACGACGAAGAAAAACGGTGCCTTGTTAAACGAGCTGAAAATTATCTTTACAATCCAATTCCTTCAAATATAAACAAGACATACAAGAAGGCTGCAAAAGACTGAGATTTAACCCCATAAATATTTATGGTCTGCACGCACTGCATACTTCAAAGTGAAGATTGTGATTTGTTTGTGTTTACTAAGCAGACTAACTACTTTAATGGGTAGCAGAGTGTGTGGAAAACATTTGGAGGTGTTCTTGCATATGGTTTGTAGTTTATGCATAACCTACTAAAAATGTGATGCCCTTTTGCCTTGATATCTAAGCTGTTGCAAAAAAAGAGAATGCAACATGTTCATATCGTGGTTGACAACCGCAAAGCGTGTCAAAACAACCGCAATGCGATTACCGATGTTTTGAATTAGACTACAGGAATCAAAGGCGCGGGCCATCCTAAAACTACGGAAACCTTTCGTGGCAACCCTGTTGCAGCGAATCTTTCAAATGCGCAGTCAATCCCACATAAATTCGCAGAAGACTAACTGCCCCTGTCTTGTTTTCCTCTATGACAAAAGCAAATGGATCACAGCCAAAATGCACACAAACCGAGGAGAGATAGGAATTTTTAACCGCAGCGAAAACAAAATGGCTGTAGTCAAAAACTGAAACTGCCCACCTCCCCCTTTAGCTTGCTGCCAAAAGGTGTTCTTGTTCTGATATTTGGTTTGGAACGCCTGCCAAAAATTAGATATGTCCTTGGATATCTCCTTCTTTCCTTTGTCTCCTGTCAAGACTTGGCCGTCTTCCAGTGCAACTAGCCATAGCCAGAAACAGAGGGAGACCTATTCACACACATAAACATCACTTTGGATTTATCCTTTTCCCAAATACTGTGGTTCTTTTGTGTAATGGTATACTCTATATATGGATATAATAGCTTTTGTGGAATCTTTTTGTGGGCAAGCGCTCCATAAGTTAGATATGTTTACGTTTTGATAAATGCAATCGCTCTCCTCATCTGACCTGGGTTTTTCCACTGGCTTTCTGTGAAATGATGAAGATTAGAAAACATTTTGAAACACCTCTACAGTCAAAGCCAGAACCACTGGGCTCGAATCAAGACCATTTTTGAGTCGTCAGTGCAACATCAGTTCTTAGACACCCAAACAGACTAATTTCTAATAATGTCCCAAAACTTATTTCCCTCGTAAGCACTATACGGTTTTTATACAGACATCAATAGCTTGACAACTTTATATACTACACGTAGTATTTTCTACAGTAAACCATAGTAAATTGTAGTATTCTGTAGTATTAACTATAGTAAATGGATAACCTGCAGTAAGTACTGTAGTATACTATAGTATTGACTATAGAAAGGTTGAAAAACACTATAGTATCTACGAATTTTACTACAGTTTACATTTTTTTCATGTGGGTTTTAATCAGAGCATTTGATCAATCCTAAAATCAACCAAATGACCTGTGATGCACACTTCAAAAAGAAAAAATACTAGTACAGTATTAATACAGTAAACCATAGTAAATTGTAGTATTCTGGAGTGTTTTGTGGTATAATAACTACAGTAAATGCATAAACTGTAGGAAATATTTTAGTATACTGTAGTATTTACAATAGTAGACACTAGAGTATCTAGAGGGATTTTAGTACAGTTTACTACAGTATACTATAGTGTTTTTATGTGGGGTTTAATCAGAGCATTTGACCAGTCCAAAAATCAACCAACAGGCCTGTTTTGCACATTTCTGTAAAAATTAAGATTTCAAAAACAAAAACAAGCTCCCTATGCATAACAAAACTTTAGTATAAGTCAAAGATGCTGAACCAACCTTGCCAATACTCCTCCCCTTTCTGGAATCAGGTAAGAAATTCAACCAATCAAATGAAGTGCAGGACACCATGTTCTGATTGGCTTTGCATGGAGCTCATTAATAAATAATTATGTGCCTAATATCGTCTAATCTTGGCACATGTCACATTATAAAAATTAAGACAGAATTTAGGTCAACAGTTTTCTTATTTCAAGGCAAAACCGGTGACGCGTCTCAAAGCATAGTGAGCTGCATACTTGACAGCTTTTCTAGACATCACAGCACGCTCGCAAGAACGTTAGAACGCGCCCTTGATGCCCCAAAATGCTGTCTAGATAGGCATCTCACTAGGTTTTGAGACCTCTCCGATCTCTAATGAGTAAGTGACATGGAAAGCAGCCTACACAGTGGCTTATAGTGGAAATGACTATAGGCGCTTGACAGTGCAAACACACGCCTACTCTCTATCAGCGGGAAAACGATGCATGGCCACGATTACCGTAAATTGCGCTGAATTGTGGCTTTTCATTTGAATATAGCACGATATATAGATCAGATCGCACAGCAAACGGTCGGTGTAGTCTTAGCACACGCTGCTGTGAGTTAGATAAACATCCACATTTTGTGACTATATCACACGTCAAAC
Organism: Beaufortia kweichowensis; assembly: GCA_019155185.1. Taxonomy (NCBI): domain Eukaryota; kingdom Metazoa; phylum Chordata; class Actinopteri; order Cypriniformes; family Gastromyzontidae; genus Beaufortia; species Beaufortia kweichowensis. The sequence continues at coordinate 2,811,325 of CM032795.1, read as the reverse complement.
TTACAGATAGGTGCGTAGATTTTGTTTATTAAAGCAAATACATAAATATACACTCGTGTCGTGTAAAGGTACGCTGCACTTTTAAAGATGGAGCTCTGCAGAAGTTCTTTACCACAAGGATTCAAGGTGTAGTTTTAAATCAAAACAACCAGATCTTTAGTTTCATTACAGTATCAACTTGAATGCAATGTGAATAAATCATAATATGCATAAATGTGTCTTAACTGAATGTACAGTAAAGTCGTTGAAGGGACGCGAAGGTGAACTCACCCATTTCTGCTGCTGAAGTCTACCAGAGTAAATCCATCCACTTACATCCAGATGACAAGCACTTTACAATCCCTTAAACGGAGTGTGTCGTGTAAAAATGGCGTCAAACGAGATTTACTTAACAAAAATCTGATCTGCGGTCGCAGAAAAAGCAGGCGCGCGCGCGTCTGCAGATTCAGCCCGAATGCGGATTAAAGCAGAAACATGGAGCCACAGTCAGAGCGCTGCATTGCTTCCCTCTCAAATCATCAGACTCGGGGGTGGATCGAGCCTTCCCACTGCGGAGAAAACAAATCTGCTCCTGCGATCCTCAATAATATCCAAAGTCAGATGACAGCCCGGCCACGATCGGCCGCGCGGGGAAAATATCCAAAGATATAGCGAGTCTGTCGTTCACGTTTGTGGACGCGTCTGATCGGACTTGCACGAGTGTGATGTGACTCTTGTCGGACTCCCGCAGTAGTTTCTGATAATGATCGGTGTGTGTTCAGCTCTCAGCAAATGCACTCATTGGCCTTATCGAGTCTCCAGCGCTCACCTGCTCCCCCTACCGATAAACACTCACATCTATCTATCTATCTATCTATCTATCTATCTATCTATCTATCTATCTATCTATCTATCTATCTATCTATCTATCTATCTATCTATCTAATATTTACTAAGAGTATACTATACTATTACTAAATGTATATTCTAATATATTATAGTAAAGTTAAAAACATTATAGTGTCAAGCATCATCCATCCATCCATCTATCCATCTACATACCCACATGAAAAAATACTATATTATACTATAGTATTTAGTATATTATATTGCATTATAGTCTATATTTACTAAATGCTGTAGTATTCTACAATATATATTATAGTACAGTGAAAAACATTAGTGTCAAGCATTTTTACTACAGTTTAATATTTATAGTATATACTAACCACCCCTTCATCCATCCATACATCCATCCATCCACCTATCATGTTATGGATAAACTATAGTAAACTGATAAACTGTTGTAAATACTATAATATTTGCTATTAAATAGTAAGGTTCAAAAGCACTATAGTATCTAGGAATTTCACAGTATTACACTTTACTATAGTAAATACTAAACACCCATCTACCATCTATCTATGTGAAAATTTTATTTTTGTACTTATTTACTTATTTTTTACTTATTGTGTCTCGTTTAAATGCATGAAAGGGAATTTTATGCTGTATACGTTTACTAATGCTGCTTATATAGATTTTCAACATAAATTCAATTTATATTGGTTTATATAAAACATGCAATCTTTTTCTTTTTCATATGATAACATTTCATAATGATAACAATTTAATCAGAGTAATCTACATTTTACTCCACATTCATCTTCAGTGAACTGCTGTGACTATATAGACCTTTTAAAATATTGCTTTATTTGGCATAGTTTTGGTTGTACAGCTTGCCAACCCATATATAATAGTAAATAGGAGCCAACACTAGAACTGTATTAGATTTAAACAAAGCCAATTTAATACTAAACTGTCATCACTCATCCGACCCGCGTTGTTCTCCTCTTTTAGCCCTTTAGACAAGATGAGCGTTTATATCTGAGGGGTATATTGATTGAGAGAGAATGTAATGACACTCTTAAAGCTCTTCGATATAGAGGTCAGCATCTGCTCCCTTGACGACCAATCAATGTCTTGACTGTGTTAGTAAATAGTCCTCATTGGTCAACCTTGAAAATCAATGACACTGGAAATTATTCAAGAGGTCAATGATTTTTCTTGTGAAAACGTTGCTGTGGATACCACATGTAAAGAGTTTTGAGTACTGTCCATGGATTACAGCACTTTATTTTAATCATGTGCAATTGAAACTTTATGACCTAGACATTTATATGTCTCAGACTGGGTGCTCATGAGCTTTTATAAAAGATTAAGAGTTGAGAATGCATATAAAGAGTTGCATATTGGTCTCTGAAAGACTGAAAGTAAGACTAATGTTTAGTTGGTCCTTAGATCTGTGACTGATAGGTGAGAGGTTTGCATGTACAGTTTGTTCCTCACACTAATATGTGGTTTGGTTGTTAGTTCTACCCACAGCACAGCAGATGCAACATATCAAGATGCACAAGGCGTTTGTTGCAGAATTCTTGTCCAGGATTTGTATGAAGTGGCTTATGAGTGTAGCTAGAAATTTAAAATATTTAAGTTTTTATAAATGAGCAAAATACCAGTTTGTGTTATGCTTTTAAGAATTTTGTCATTGCAAGCATATGTAATTAAAAGATAGCATAGTGTATATAATTTCACTCAAAGCTTGTCCACTAGTGTTTAAAGTTTAAATAACTTTTGTATTTGCACTGCAGAAATAACTACAAATGTCAAAATCATCCCATCACAAAATGTTGTTGAGTTTTTACCTTTCTGAAGATTTGAATTACACAAGATTCGTTTTCTGTGTGTCCTGACTGAGGATGTTGATATGTTATCTAGATGCTCATATTTACTCATCACATCCTCGGTAGTTTTGTCTACTCACCATTTTGACTACCACTAAAAGTTGTGAAATGAATCATCTTGTGCTCTACAGAGAACAGGATGACTTAAACATGATACTACAATGGACATTGATTACATTTTATGATGAGGAAAGCATTTATTTAGGCTCACATGACAAGTGATTAATCCTTTTAAAAACATAAAAAAGAATGTCTGGTTGTTACTCAAGTGTCTAAAATGCTTAAAACAAATCCTGTATCATGGAAGAAGATGTAATTCAAGGCTTTTTGTTTTGTCACTAGATCTACTGAGCTGATGCATTGTTCAATGCTGTTTGGGGATGATTTGTGTCTAAATAAAACATTTTTGAGGGATGAAGCAGGACTGTAAATCCAAACAGCATATTTGATTAAAACGAATCTCTTTTTTATTACACATATTCCCATGTGACACTAATCATTTATGTATTTTACTGTGTTGTAATTATAACATCTCTTATTTCAAATAAAGCTAATCTCATAAAAAATGTCTTTATTGTTTTTCAGGTTAACTACTGACACGTTCAGTATCAAAATCAATTAATCAGAACCCGCAAACTGCACTAGATTGGGCTTGAATCCTATTTATTATTGTGAAACCACCCAGACATCATTCTGTAATTTGGGGACATTGGGTTTAACAGCAGTTAAGAAAATTTATCTGATGGGGTTTGTGCACAAAACCACAAATGTGTTTATCAAAGTCAGAGGAAGTGGGCGTCTTCATAAGAACAGAGCTTGTGCTAACCACTTCCTGTTGAGATGGGAAACTTCTGATGGAGATAGAGAGGCATACAGTAAACAAGTCAAACAAAAAGGTATCAAAGGGGAAACGTGTTTTAAATTAACAATTGTATAACAGCCTAATTATACATTATGCACAGTGTATTCAACTGATATGCATAATGCATGATGATTACTGCACAATAATTCTGTCTTACGAGCACCAATAAAAGGATATTCAAGCTATCACAACTGATATACTCCGTTAAAAATGTCGTGTGTCTATTGCTAGGCCGTATTTGTACATGAAAAAAACATTACAGTGACTGTTCAACTGGTTTGAGTCTTTTTGTTGACATGTTTTTTTAACTGATTTTGTGCTGACAATAATATTTAGGGGCTCTTGTGAGCAAGCTTTTAATTAATTTTTTTAACTTGCTAATAACCTGACAATAAATGTGCATGATGGCACACCATATCTTAAAGGAAATGAGAAATTTGTCCACTATTTATGTTTATCTATTATGACAATGCAAAGAAATGGAAAATAATAATTTAGTATTTACGTGATGTTCATGCAGAATATGACAATTTATGACGCAAAACTTCTTAGAAGCCAAGCTAAAGATTCACGAGGTGCAGAGATTATGAGAAAAATTGATTAAGAACCAACAATTGTGACGCACGTGTTTTTGCTTTGACAATATCGCCCCCTGCAGTAATAGATTGTTTATTGTACACTAGTGGCAGAAGCTTTCAGTACACACACATGCGACGACAACTGTAATAACATTAATAAAATATAAACAAAAATCAATAAGTCAAAAATCAAAAATATTTATTATAATTTCCAAAAATATTATTAAAGTAAAATTTAGTATGTAATTGAAATAAAGAAATACACAAACTACGAAGTCAATTTTCTTGCAGTTTAGTTGAGTAGACCCTTTCGCATTTGAAACAGATAAATAATGGCTTAAATAGATACATAATACTTTTATTATAGTTTAAAATATATATTTGAGCTATACAATTTTAGTTGTATTTCTGAATATTTTACTGAGGCTCTTCGATTCAACGTGAGGGACTTTTATTTGAGCCGGATGTTTAAAGTGCTCTTTAACAAAGCAGGAAGTGTGCTTTCACAAAGAGCACAGTTGATATCATGGCAGTGGATGTGAAGACGAGAGCAAAGCGCTATGAGAAGCTGGACTTTTTGGGTGAAGGACAGGTAAACGATATTATTTTGATGTTTATTTATTGTTGTTCGTCAAGAAACGCTGTTCTGTTTTCGTTTTGATTGTGTGAATCTTCTGTGATTAAACTTCAGTGTGCTGCTTCAGCATCTTCTGTAAGTGCACTTGAATCTTTTCATAGTGCAGTCCACTGAAATAATGTTTTACCAATCATTTGCAGTTTGCCACTGTATACAAGGCAAGAGACAAAACCACCAACACTATTGTTGCTATCAAAAAGGTAAGAAACCCATTAAATCATCACTAAAGACGATTTGTAGGAGACTCGAGCATCTGTCATACTTTATGCCTATTATTATTTTTATTTATTTTTTATTAAAATATATATATATATTTTATATTATATTTTGTATTAATTTATTTTGTTATTGTAATTTGTAGATTTTATTCTATTATAATAATTAAACTTTCTTAAATGTGTCCTTGTAGATAAAAGTCGGACACAGAACAGAGGCCAGAGATGGTGCGTGCTTTATTTTTTACAGGTCTACTAGTGACATATCTGTGATTTCATTTTTGCATCTGTTCAATTGGAGGTGTACACCTTGTTTTTCTGTCTTTCAGGCATCAACAGAACAGCTCTAAGAGAGATTAAGCTGTTGCAAGAACTCAGTCATCCAAACATTATCGGGGTAAGTTATCTCTCTTATGCCTTTATGATTCTTTGATGCACTTTTAAAACATTAAAACACAGAAATCCCTGCTTTTGTCTTAGCTCCTGGATGCGTTTGGTCATAAATCCAACATCAGTCTTGTCTTTGACTATATGGAGACAGATCTTGAGGTAACAATACACTGAACAGAGGTGAACCATTAAGAAACTAAAATATTAAGAGAAAAACAAAACTTCCTTTAAAAGAAAAGGTCAAGGTGTATGTTTTTCAGTCCTTATGGTTTTATAATTGATACTGACGATTTGCAAATTTGTATACTTTTGTATAAATGTTAAATTAATACTTGTTTTATTGCTCAATTGTATTCTGATCTGTTTCAGGTCATCATAAAGGACACCAGTCTTGTTTTGACCCCAGCCAACATCAAGGCTTACATTCTGATGACACTACAGGGTTTGGAATACATGCACAGTCACTGGATCCTGCACAGGGTAAGACTTTCTGATGTCTGTTGCCATATTTTGTGCAGTACCCAGCCTCTATTCTCAAAACGTGTGTTCATTGTCACCTCCTGTGATTCTTCTACCTTCATTATTAGGATCTGAAGCCCAATAATTTGCTACTGGATGAAAATGGAGTCTTGAAGCTTGCTGATTTTGGATTGGCCAAAGCATTTGGAAGTCCGAACAGAGTATATACACATCAAGTAGTAACTAGGTCTGTAGTGGCCTACAATATTAAAATGTATTGTATTACTGACATAATTGTTTTCAGGTTCGCTTCATTTACAAAATAATTAATGTCGTGTGGTTCTTTTCAGATGGTACCGTGCCCCAGAGCTGCTCTTCGGTGCCAGGATGTATGGTGTGGGTGTGGACATGTGGGCAGTTGGTTGCATTCTCGCTGAGCTTTTGCTAAGAGTAAGTATAAGACTTATAAATTAAGACTTATGAAATAGCCATATGAAGTAATTGTAAGATTTGTTTGTTTTGTTCAGGTACCATTTTTAGCTGGCGATTCAGATTTGGACCAGCTGACAAAGATATTTGAAGCTTTAGGAACACCAACAGAGGAGACATGGCCTGTGAGTTGTACTGGATGATAAATTCTTTCTTTGTTGAGTTTTTGGAGCTTGTATACAAAAGAATTGTTTGTTTTTAATGGTGGATTTAGCAGAAGATATTTGTGTTTTAACATGTGTGCTGGTCTTTGTTTCAGGGGTTGTCCAGTCTTCCGGACTATGTGTCATTTAAACTGTTTCCAGGCACTCCACTGGAGCACATCTTCAGTGCAGCTGGTGATGACCTTCTGGAACTCCTCCAGGGTTTATTCACCTTTAACCCCTGCACACGCACCACAGCTTCACAGGTGCTTTAGACAAAAGAATCATTCGTCATGGTGTGGATATATGGTGGGGTCCAAAAGTTTGCAGCAAAACCTAGATTTAAAATTTTATTTAAATCTGGAACTAAACAAAGTTTTATGTTCATGGAAAATTAAAAACAAATGGAATGTTGCATATTCCTGAATATTGCAAAGAAATAAGGATTTATAAATAAGGATAATCAAATAAGCACATTGACCATGGGATCTTACTTTGAAGCACACAAGATGCTCTTTGAAATGAAAGCGAGACATAACCATGTACTAAGAAGTTCTCATTTTAAATTTCAACATTTCACTCAACTTGTTTTGCTAGTAATATAATTTCTAAAACGTTGAAAAATGCAAAACAACAGCATGTTCACTAGTAATCTTAGACCTTACTGTATATGTATAGAATGCTTGAAAGAATGGATGTTCTTGTTTCAGGCTTTAAAAATGAAATATTTCAGCAATAGACCAGGACCAACTTCAGGACCTCAGCTTCCCAGACCAAACGCATCAGCAGAGGCCCTGAAAGAAAAAGAGAACCTGTTAATAGGAATTAAGAGAAAACGTGACAGCATTGAACAAGGTCAATCGCATTCTAAAACTAAAGAAATACATCTGCTAGCACATCACATTTCAATTTGTTCCTTAAATTAATCTAAACTAATAAACTGACTGTTTTCTTATCTCTCTTCCGTTTCTCAGGTACCCTTAAAAAGAAGTTGGTGTTCTGAAGGGTTTGGATGTTTGTTTGTTTTTGCTCCAATTCTGCCATGAATGGCAAATGCTCTGCTTACAGAACAAGCATATTTATGTGAAAATAAGTTGAATTATTTTTTTATGTACTATTAAAAAAAATTAAATTATAAAAACTGTAGATTCGTCCTGTGGTTTTTGTGTTGGTTATGCAAGTTATCTTCATGTTGCATATATACTGAACTATATGTAGGATTGGTTTTAAAATATTTTATATACTTCTGTTTTAATACTCTTCTTAACTTGCTGTAGTGTTTTAAGGGATTTTAGATCTTGAATCCCTCTTTACCAATACCGACAGATGCTTGACCTGTTTTTTATTTTATGATGGATAGGCAGAGGTTATATTTATATTGGTCTGACATTGCATCTGTAGTCCTGAAGGAGGTGCTGTTGTCACAGCCCTGTCAGCATCTTTTCTCTGATGGGTTATGGTTTTTAGTAAGCTGGTTTCATTTCACATGCACCTGTGACTATGATCTATGGAATGTCCCCCACCAATACTGTGATGTTCACACTTGCAGTGTATTTTGACTGTTGTAACTTGAAATAATTAATGTTAATCTTTCTTGATTGATATCATTTTTAAATGTATGATTGACTGCATGTTCCCTATCCAACTAAAACTCCACAAGAGTCCACCCAACAACCAGTATGCAACAGTGGATCTTTGACTTAAAGGCCCTTGAAATTCTTAGACGTGACATACAGTACCAGTCAAAAGTTTAGAAACATTCTCTGTTGTTTAGATTTTCTTCCACATTTTAGATTAGTAGTAAACTCAACATAAAACTTTGGGAATTGTTGTGATTAAAAGCATCCAAAATAAATTGTACTGTAATAAACTGTATGTTATATTTATTCATCTTCAACAGTAATCACCCTTTGTCTAGAGTTTACAAAATCATCCATTTGACATTTGACACCACCTTCTTGAGGTCTCAACCTGGGAAGCTTTTTAAACAGCACTGAAGGAATTTCTATCGGTGCTGGGGTCATTTTTTATTTGGTCATTTATTAAAAATAATATTTGGAATCTTACTTTTGTAAAACAAATCAACAAATTTTAAATTTGTTGGTACAAATATATTTTTGACTACAAAAGTTTGTAAAACATTACAAAAGTACAAACATTAAATTAAACACCTTCAGATTAAAAGATTTTTTTACTTTTTAATTTTTGGTTTTATTTTTGTAAATAATTTAAGTAATCTTGGGCCCCCGTTTGAGAAACAGGACTATATAGTGTATAAACAAACAATTAAAATTAAAATTTTGGCATAATACCCAAATCTCACAAGGTACATAATTTAAAAAAAAATAATAATTATAAGGGAAAATAGTGTATTTAAAATATTTAAAATAGTAATGTGCTTGCAGAGAGCATGAAAAATGTAGACGCTGGTTTTCTGTTGTCATTGTGGTCGAGAGAAATTTGAAACCCCAGATCGTGACGACAGCGGAAGTAAAAAACGGTGGGGCTTTAAATTCGATTTGAAAATAAAATCGATACGAAATGTTCGAAATGTCACGGATGTAACGCAAACACAGCACGCTAATATAAGATTTATCTCGAGATTCATCAGAAGTAGCATCATCACAACGGTCACGCGCGTTCTCTCGCTCGCTCGCGCGCGTGCACGTCACTTCTATTGTGAGCGGCGCTCGTGCGGAAGCGTGAGGAGGCGCCGAATCACGGTCGTGTTCAGAAAAAACTCATTTTTGGACCGCATCAGCGTGTGTAAAAGAGGATTTACCCCGGTGTCATCATGTGTACCCCGTGTTGTGTGTCTCAGGTGAGTGATGCAGCTATAAAAATGACGGAGTTGTGTCCGCGAAGCTCGCGCATTGCTCGGTTCTGTCAGTTAAAATTATTTACCGCGCCGTTTCATGTTCACGCAAACATATTCTTTTTTTATTAGGAAGTTTTATGCAACTATTTATTTTTTCTTTCAAAATTGTGGATTGTTACGTAATAGGTATTGTAGTAGTAAGTACACTGTTTAGTGTAGATCAGCTGATCAAATACCCACGTCCCATTAATACTTTTCTTGTATTAAACCCGTTGTGTCCTCAATTCAGTTGTCTTTAGATGAGCAGGAATTGTGATCGATTTTTACCAGCAAATCTAGTACTGTAGTGCAGTAAGCAAATGTTAACTGTATCAATTTAACTAGCATGCTATTGTATTGTTGAACAGTTAAGGGAAATTGTGTCATCACTGTTCTTGGCCATGTTTCATATTCTGGTCAGGATAAATATGTCCCTGTCTGACCTTGTTTTCCATTAATTTGTAATCCTACTTTACCGAACCTCAATATAATGTATAAAACCACAGTAACTGGATGAAGAAACACATTTCATGTCTGGATCTGAAGAACAATACAGTTGTCAACACCGTCCCCTTGCATTCTTCTTGATCTGAAAGTGACATCTCTATCCTGAAGCCCTTTTGTACATAGTGGGGTCTACGGGTGGTCCTTTCATTTCCTGGTTGGGTCCATGTGGTTGCTTGTTTGCATAAGATTAGCACTGGAAATGAAGCACTTGCTGCCAACACTATCAGCCTCAATAGTGTTGTCTCATTAGCGCTAAGCCTGTCAGGAGCCAGTGGCCCCACAAATGTGTAGAGTCGGTGGAAGTTTGGCGGTGCACTGCGTAGTCTACATGTTTGTTAGCTAATTACAATCATTAGACTTGTTTTAACTTTTCATTTATCCCTCTTTAGGCCAGCGACCACAGTGTAGATTTTTTTAGGTTAATGTTTGTAGAAAGCACAACATAGTGTTCAATGTGTATTCAATGTGTTAATTATGGAAATATGATGATACTAAAGGTAAAGCCTCATAAACGTGATAGCACATAATGGCGTTTTGGGTTCCAACAGTTGTTTCCATCCATTGTTTTATTTTCGTTAGGACAATACTTCCTATTTGAAGTAAGTACACATGTTGTCAAAATTGTTTATTTTCTGTTTTTATTGTTGCTAAAGCTGCAATATGTAACTTGTATCTAAAATTGCAGCTTACATTATGTATTTACATTTATTATTGCAAGTTTACCATTGCAAATCAGAGTAAGGTAAAGAGTTACTTTTAACCAGAAAGATAGATATTGTAGCTTTAATCCAGAATTTGTTAAAGCTGTAATGACACTATTGTATTTATATTTGCCTATTACGTTCATGTTGTCTGAAATTGCTTATTTACAAGAGCTTTAGATTTTCCCCTAAATCAGACATGTTAAATACTTTATATGCTTTGACTTGTTATGCCTTTAAAGTTTTAATGGAAATCCAACTGTGATATCACCATAGCCGTCTGGGTTTGAGTCATGAGTGATTCAGCCCTGATTTTAATTCTCTATCCAAAAGGAAGGTTTGTTGTCATAATATCAGCACTTACAGTATCTGCAAAACAGATACTGGCTCTTAAATAATAGGCCAAATAAAAATGTTATGTGGACTTTGTAAACCCCATTGTCTCACACTTGGCTTTTGTGGGTTTTTACACGTAACTGAGGCATTGGTGGCAGAAATATCTGTATTGACTTTGTGAGTGTAGTGAGACATTCTCACCCTTTTCACACAGCCAACACTTAAATTACACATCCCTCTCACTCACACTGACTTTTTTTGTTACCATTTTTCAGGGTGTTTACTCTTGTCCTGCAGGCCTTTGCTTTGCTCTGTATTTGCATCTGAGAAAGCTATCAAGCCATTGCCATCCAAACTCCATCAATGTCGTGTTTTCATCTTCAAGTCTGATTATAGCGGGGAAAGTTTGACTCTTCAGTGTTACTATGGTATTTGTCATACGGGACAAAGGAGCACTTTTTTGTGAACACTTCAAACAGTGAAGTAATACATTTTTGTCCTAGCTGCACAATTGCCTGGTTTACAGACCACAAAGCAGCTATTCATAACATGGGGACTATAGATGAATTGTCTGGCCAGTTTTGCTACTGATAGTACTTGAACGAGTCAGATATATCAGATCTGTGTCTTTATTTAAAAGAAGGAACAAACTGGTTTCAGTACAGTTTAAGGTCAGTCGACAACATTGGTTTTCTAATAAGTTAAAAGCAATCACATTATCTTGTTCTGATATGATTGACTACAGAAAATATGAGGTTATTTTGCTATAGCATATGTAAAGTTTCAAAGAGCTTTACCAAACTTCAGAGGCACTTGAGAGGAACCCAACATCCAGGTTATTGTCCTAACCCTGAGTCCCCTTTCACCCCTGCTGGTGTAAGTTTAGGTGGGCTGAGAACCATCAGAGACAGGATGGATGGGGGATGGTTTGTTCTAACTGGTTGCTATCCCACTTGACCAGTGGTGCTGTGGAAGAATGGGGTGTCGTGTCGGGGGTCATTCAGGCTGACCACCTGTTGTCTGGGGAGGGGGATACGTCCTGAGGCTGGTTGATGTGCTTTGTTGATGTAGCTGGGTTTGAGATCTTGTGCTCTGAATGCTTTTTTTTGTACATTTGTTTCTACATAGTTCTAAAAGTGAAAAAAGTGAAAAGTAAATATTTATGCCTGCTGTTGTTTCCAGTGTAGTTATTTCTGATGATTAGTTACAGGATGATCTAGATTATTGTCATGCGTTTACATCGCTAAAATAAGAAAACTCATTAAAGATATTGATATTAGGTATTCCATTTATGTAGTATTTTTAACATAATAAACATTGAAACATATATAAAACATATATGATCATAGTTTGTCAATACATTATTTCTATTTTGTTTACTTGCATGAGGTTAAGCTTTACATAAATGAACAGTAACTAAAATACTGGTATTGATCTTATTGTTCTTATATAAATATATATTTTAAGACCCACCTTTATGTAGTTATGGCATCCTATAAACATTAAAACACATTGTACCAACTGTCCTGTGCTTTCATGTTTGTTTTTTGTTTGCACAATCTTCTCTGAAAACAGTAGATAAAAGGACTGAGATTTTCTCAGATGTTTGTACTGAGTCAGATCTCATTGCCTTATGTTGTTATGTCTGAGTCTTGCATCATGAGATTCAAGCTGCTTCATAGTAACAGCCCAAATGTACTATTGCTTACAGCCAATAGGAATGGACCATTTTTGCTGCTCCATGTGAAAACAGCCAATAAGATGTTTTAACACCCAATTCATTTTCTCATCTCAGCAGTACATTATAATTTTACATTAGGGGTGGGAATCTTTAGGTACTACGTGATCCGATCCGATTCCGATTCTGGGACTCACGATCCGATTCCAAAACGATTCTTCATATAATTTTTGCAAATATGATAAATTTGCATTTTAAATAAATAAAGAGTTTTTATGCTTTTTGTTTATAGTTAGAATCTCTTTGACAGTATGCCCATCTTGAAGTTTAATTTTATTGCTATTATTTTAACAAAGTTATATTCAGGATGAACAAGTTCTGACATAGAACTTTTCTCGTTAGAGAAAGAATCCCGATGCATCGATTTTTTTTCTCCCACCCCTATTTTACATTGGTTCATTTTAGCTGCAATTACTTAAATTTATAAAAGTATATAAATGCACATCCTTTTATATGCAAATGGCCATATTTACAAGTCATTTGTTTAATTGAAATTGATCACAATAGCACATGAAGTGGTCATACTAATAACATGCATGATTTTTGCAGCTGGCCTGCTGCTGCGGATCGGCCGCCTGCTCTCTCTGCTGCGGCTGCTGTCCCAAGATCAAACAATCCACGTCCACACGATTCATGTACGCCCTGTTCTTTATGCTGGTCACCGTCACCTGTGTCATCATGATGTCGCCCACCGTGGAGGAAGCAATGCGAGAACATGTGAGTCAAGTATCAGGTTATAACCATTACTACTGATCTCAGGTCAGCAAAAATGTTTTTTCTCAGTTGTGATAGTGAATATACCTGAATTCAAACCTTAGACTTTAGTGTTACGAGATTATGAAACATTTTATGAAAAATACTTATTTTAATATGACAAATGTCATGCCTACACGCTAATGGATATGGATTGTTTACAATTAATTTTTTTTTAATTACTAAAGAAAGTCTTATTTTACCCAACAGCAGAAAATTATGTTCTCTAATACCTTGTTCAAAAGCACTTGGGACATTTACTGTGTTTAAGGAACAGTATTCATTCATTAAAGAAAAGGCCTGTAGACACACCAGGGCTTTATTTATGATCAGCCAGCCCATGTTATTCAGAAAAACACAAAAGACAGACACTCAGCACTTCTGCTTCAAAACACCTGAGGAATTTAAGAATGTCAGACAAAATAACAGCGTTTAACAACCTTTATACTGTTTAGCCCTGAAATAGTTACACTGTTTGTAATATAACTGTGTAATGTAAATGAGTCTGCTTTATATAACTACACAAAAATGGGAACTGAGGGTTTGAATGCACATAAATGTGCCAGGCGTGTAACATGAGTCGGAGCTTTCTCTTTGTTCTCCAAACCACAATGAACGCTCACTGTGTAAATGCCATGGGTAAAAAAAACTCATTTACAAAAAGACCTGCCACTCAGCTACCCAAAACCTAAAGATTTACAGATGCTGTTAAATGGGGTTTTTCAAGAAGTTGCAGCCAGCTCAAAAAAACCCTCATTAAATCCCCTCGTGATGGTCATACAGACAGGGCAGAGCAAATGGGAAATGTTCTTGCACTGTTGGCAGAGAAACACTTTAATAACTGTTAATGATAATAAATATTAAATGATCATCTAAGGTTGAATTACAGTGCCAACGTTATTGCAGGCTTACATAATGCAGACTATGTGGAGCCTAAACCTACTTTAGAAACTGCCCACAGACAGCTTTCACTTCAGTAACCACAAAAGAAAGTGGTAAATACTGGTTTGATCTTTACTGCCTTCTATAGCCTATCCCTTTGCACCATGTTTATTTGGACCATGGTAATACTACAGTATTCGCTGAAGTATTCTTGTTTGTACTTGTTTCTTCATTCAGTTGCAGTTTATAACTATACTTTTACTTTTTTTAACTATATTATTGTCATTATCATTGATTTAGTTATAATGTGTATAACTCTAAACAAAAGAAGATATTTTGAGAAATGTTTCATGTGGTTTTGTGTCTATGCAGTGGGAACCAGTTGTTTGGTTACCAAGGTGTCCAAAATATCTTTTGTGTGTTGTAAAAGAAAGACAGTTTAACTTCAGCCTCTAGGCGATTGAAATCTAATCAAATGTAATTTCATTCCTCTTTTGTTTTCCATTTCTCACAGATTCCGTTCTACACAGAAATGTGTAAACAGCTCAACGCTGGAGATAACTGCAGCACTCTCGTTGGCTATTCAGCCGTGTATAAAGTCTGTTTCGGCATGGCCTGCTTTTTCTTCTTCTTCACTGTCTTCACTATTCGGGTGCGAACCAGCACTGAATGCCGGGCGTCTGTCCACAACGGGTAAGCCATCCACCCAGACACTTTTGAAGTGGTATTTACACTGGAAACAGTGCTTGTTCCTTCTCTGTTTTCTTCTTGGTCCCTCGGCCCGGGTCCACAGGAGGTCTGGGGACCACCATGTTTTGTTTGGATTGTACGTCCCTCCTGTTGCTATATTATTCCCCCACAACTAAAGTTTTTAATAGAGGTATTAATTTATATCTCTGTCCAGAGGAAATAGCAGCTGCAGACAAAGTTCATCCCTACGAGTGGGACGGTTTAGCCCCAGATGAGACCTCTTTGTTTTGGAAATGAAGTTTATAATTGAATTCAGTTTTATAAGAATGTGAGAACAGTCGATCTTCTCATATCCACCCTTATGACTAACATCGATAACAGGAAATCCTACAGTACGGGGGGCAGACAAAACTGTGACTGTGAGAGATTCTCGGGAAGTCCCAGTAAAACCTACAGAATCAGAATAATTTTAATTTCACATTTACTGAAAATTATTTTTATGCCACTTTTGCCAAATATGTCTTGTACCACAAATAAAAGCTATTGTTTATTTGAGTGTCTAAAATATACAATTTTCCTTTTATTTCAGATTCTGGTTCTTCAAGTTTGTGGCTTTGCTGGCCTGCTGTGCTGGAGGATTCTTTCTCCCAAACCAAGAAAAGTTTTTAGAAGGTTCAGTATGACGTGTTTTCCCGTATCAGACTGTTTTTGTCTTCCTGTATTCGGCTTCTAGCCAGGCTTGTTACTTTTCAAACAATGTGTTTTAGTAGGAAAATGAAAACATTGTGGGGGAGTTTTATTATTTCTGCTTTGGAGCCCCCAACAGTGTTATGTTATCCGCTCTGAGATGTCCAAGAGAAACAGAATTGATGTCTGTGTGGTCACGAACTGTAGTTATATCTCAGACTGATTCTTTTGTCAGCTCAGATTGTACTCAGAACACCCTTTATCACTGACCTTGAGATTACAGACATGTTTAGAAGATTGTTTAAATACTTCTTTAGTGTTACACTGGGCTTATCTCAGTTTCAGCATTGGAGGTTGTGAAATACAATTCGACACATTTTTAGAATAGATTAAATCATTTGAATGATTACATCTTAAATCCCCTAAAAGCATACTGTGGTGCTATCCATCTATACCAAAGCCATTGTTCTGAATGAGTACCATACTTTTGTACCCATATTTACATTCTATTGAAACATTTTTTTTAAAGAAATTAGGACCTTTAACAGTGCCTCATGTCTCTGTCTTTCAGTTTGGCGTTACTTGGGGGCCGCTGGCGGTTTTTTCTTCATCCTCATCCAGCTGATGCTTCTCGTCCAGTTTGCCCACAGATGGAATCAGAACTGGTGAGCTCAATTTCAGTGCTTTTCAAAAGCATTTTTCATTCATCAAGTGGAAAACATATTAGGCCATTGGAGAACTTTTCCAATATTTTCCATCATCACGTCCAACTGTTCCCTGGTAACTTGAACCGGCGCTTCTGGAAATCATTAGGTCTGGGAAGGGAGACTGTAGTATAATCTAGCTGCCTTTAATTTCCACTGTCAGAGCGTTTACATGGTTGCCAGGCAGGGTGGTCTGAACAAAACGTGGACTTTTAAATACCGGCTTGAAAGTTTCAATGCATGTGAAGCTTATTTTAGATGCTGGCACTCTGGTGTATGTGGATAAGTGATCACAAATGTCTCAAAACATCCCACAACTTTCAGTTTCAACAAGCACAAAAGGTCTTTTAGCGTTGTCATTCCATGAACTAAAGTGCTTTCGGCTCAGTGGGAGTTTTCAAGGCATGAAACATTTCAGATAAAGGTCCGTGTCAGACTGAAAGAGAAAAACACATTTTTTCGATGTCTTAAGCAGAGTTCTTCACTCTCCGGGGGAGATGTTCATAAATAATGTGTGGTGCGGTGGATGGGTACACCCGCGTGTTGACAGAATAGGGAGGAGAACAGTGAAGAAGAAAGCGACTCTTGGCTGCTGTCCAGATTGTAGACAGGAAGCTAATGCCAGAGCTGAATGTGCATCATAGTTTCCTCTCCGCTGTCTGTAAACAAACACAAACCTCAGCACAAAAGGCCAGAAATGTCCAAAACTGTCATGGGGAGTTTCAAAACACCTAAATTCTTCCCTTTTTCACTTAAGAGGTGTTTTTTTCAACATGTGGAAATTGGTTTCCATGTTTGTTTTTCTTATGTACCGTTTTTTGGTTTTTCAAATTAACATGAATTTCTGAATATGTATCGTTTGTTTTGTCCTTGTTTACTTTCCTAAAAAAACCTTATTGATGATTGTAGGGCTGTTTACACTACACCGCTTTGACCGATACGTTTTTATATGTCTTGGCCATTCATTTAGACAACAATGGGGTTTTGAGAGGCTAAAAATGCAAACTTTTGAAATCGGGTTTCCAAGTGCAAGTTTTTATAGATGATACTGGAAACATTGTCTCAGTATAGCTATAAACACCCGTTGAGGTGTTTACACAAAACCTTAAATAGAAAGGAAAAATGTTTTAGTTCAGCCTGTATGATTTAAGAGCATTCCAAAGAAAATCAGACCACAAAGTCTGACATCAGCTTTTTCGATTAGTGACTTAATTCAGCATCTTTAATATTTTTGTTTTTAATTGTTCATTTCACATCATAATTTTCTTTGCTTTACATTTTTTAAAATGCCTTCAAAAAACTTTTACTGATTTTGAAGTTAGATTTGAAGTCCCCAAATGATTAACGTTGTATTAGAGTTTGTGTGTTTGTTGTGTAGTTTATGTTGACACTGGAGTCACTGGTGACACATACACACATCAGTAAATATAGAAAAATTACTTCACATTTGATTGTTATCTTCTAGAAATGTGATGCATTACTAAAGAAAACATCTGAATTCATATTTTGTTAATGCATAATAGTCTCATTGCTTTTATTCATAATTATCTGTTAAGCATGTGATGGTTATACAGTTGTCAATTGATTCTTCTTGTCTGGTGTACTTTGATCCCTGGATTCTCTTTTGTGTATCATCTTCACCGCCCACAGCTGCCTTGCAGACCCAACTTTATAACTCATGAACAAATGTTGAACAAATGAGTATCATCTCTTCCCTTCGAATTGAGGTCCGTCACATCTGCAGAGACTAAATAAAACTCCCTCTTTAAGAAAGAAACACACTGATTAACTGATAACTGTACTATGATGTGATCTCCACCATTTTAAGAACTTCACCCTGGAAGTTTTCAGACTGCTAAAATTGTATGATGAACATCACATGTCTGAAATGACTAATAACTAATTAAAAAGTCTCGTTAAGCCGTCTCTGCTCTATCTGTCCACAGGAGCTCGGGGGTCAAGTATAATAAGATATGGTACGCAGCTCTGGCTCTGGTCACGCTGGTGCTGTTCTCCGTGGCGGTGGGAGCCATGATCTTTATGATCATGTTTTACACGCACCCTGAGGCCTGCTTCCTCAACAAACTCTTCCTGGGGGTCAATGGCGGCCTGTGTTTCATCGTCTCCCTGCTGGCCATCTCGCCCTGCATTCAGACCTGTGAGTGTTTATGTACTCGCAAGCAGATTTCAGTCAAAACAACAAGTTTTTTCGTAGCGACTGGAGCTGGTGGCTTGCCCAGCCTGGAACGTTTAGAAGTATAGTTTTATACAATGATCATAAATAGTCCAACTTTCAAGAAGTAGTGAATGTAAATTGTTGGTTTTGTGGTATCGTAAACTTACGAATTTGGTTTTCAACACAGTCCAGCCCACCTCAGGTCTACTGCAGCCTGCGGTCATCAGCGTCTATGTCATGTACCTCACCTTCTCGGCTCTCGCCAGCAAACCCATTGAAAGTAAGTGTGGACGTAATCTCTCACTATCTCTCACTACACTTGGTTTCTCTCTTTCTCTGTCTCAGGGTGTGTTTCTCTGTGTTCAGGGTGTGTCTCTAAATGTGTGTTCTGCGATCAATCTTAAAGATCGTGTGCTGAGAGCTGTTAACTTCTCAGCTTTTTAATTCATTTATATTTATGCACACTCTCTCTCTCTCTCTCTCTCTCTCTCTCTCTCTCTCTTACAGTGGTGCAGGAAAATGGAGAAAATGTCACTGTGTGCGTCTTTCCCTTCAGATCAGGGTTGAAGAGCGACACCAGTATTGTGACGGGCGTCGGGGCGGTCATCCTTTTCGGCTGCATTCTGTACTCATGGTACGAGTGGTGAAACTTTTTTTTGACCATTTTGATTCCTTCACATGCTATTGGAAATTTCCTACTTCCCACTTCTTATGGTGGTCAAATACATGCTATTTTCACTGTGTCTAAAGGTTATTAATATACATAAATATCTAAGACTTTAACAACAACAAAGGCAATATGGAGAAAAACTGATAAAAGTGCAATCACAACAGCAATCTGTCTCACCTCCACCAAGTTTAGAATTAATAATTCAACCAGAAACTCAAAGTTAGCTCAGAGTTCCCAGTCGTAAATACTGACTTGGTGGGATGTTCATGTCAAATTCCCAATTAGGAATATTACAAAAAATTACCCTATAAAAGGAAATTCTGTTATGATTTAATCTCCCTCATGTTGTTCTAAACAACATCTGTGGAAGACTAATAAAAATAAATCCAGGCCGTTTTCAATACAACAGGACTGGAGGGTGATTCACATAGCCAAGCTTCAAAAGAGACTATAAAAAGATCCATAAAGTGCTTCATGCTCAATATTTCAAGTCACACAATAGCTTCATGTGACGAACAGACTGAAACGTGTCTTTTCTGTGGTCACTCTCTAAATCCTGTTTCCAAAACATTCTCATAATTCAATTTACCCACCAGCATCGTTTGTGTGGCATGGTGGAAAGAATGCGTCATATGCGTTTGAAGTGAGCATGAATAATCATTTTTGGGTGAACTGTTCCTTTAAATAAGCCGATATTCTTGGCCTGGGTGCACATCCTTATACCATGTCATTTAGATGGGTTTTCCCAAATAGAAACCCTCAGGGAATGTAAACATGTAATTTTCTGGCTTTGACAAGATGTTTATTTGGGTTTAAAAGCAGGTAGTTTGATGGGGCGGGAGTGAAGATTAGAAGCTCTTGTACAGTGAGGAGGTGAACTTACATGTGTTTCATATTTACTGCAGTCGTGTCTGCTGAAGCCAGAATCTTTAGAGATGTTTCTCTCCACCCAGGCCTTATTTACACACGTGTGATTCACTGTGATATGCATGAATAGCTGCCAGCTTCAGCTGATTCATCCAGTTAAGAAGATGATCTGTATTCGTAGCTTGCTATCAAAAACAGATTTGAGCCCTTTGAGATGAAATCAAAATCTTTCTCTACAGTTTGATCTCCACCACTAAGAGGAGCTCAGCGGCTTTGCGTGTTTACCGGAACGACATGCCAGAAAATGAGGTAAAGACCCGCTGTGAGTCTGTTTAACACAATATTTTGTTCAGGCATATGACCAGACATCTTTCCTCTTTATTTCAGAGAGCACGCTGCTGCTTCTGTTGCGTTGATGATACAGGTGAGATTTGAAAAAAACATGATGGTTATGAATAAGCACATTTAGACCACTGAGACATGATGACATGAGGGTAAATAGCGCCTCCTGGTGGCTTGGTGGTCATTACTGCAGTTTTCTTAAAGTCTATTTTTTTCTCCAGATGACTATGATGATGAGAAGACGACTGGAGGTCAGAACGTGATGTATGATGAGAAAGAAGGAACCGTCTACAGCTACTGCTACTTTCATTTTGTCTTCTTTCTGGGTTCGCTGTACGTCATGATGACCGTAACCAACTGGTTTCAGTAAGTATGAAACATTGTTGTATTCATCTCTCTCTCTTTCTGTTTCTCTCTCTCCAATTATCATTTATACTTTTAAATTATGCTTTACGAAATTATTGTATTAAATTATTTTGTTTTATTTGTATAATAAATAAATAATTTGAATTACACTGTATTAAACTTTGAATTGAAATTTGAATAACAAATTTAAAATTATTTAATCATAGACTTCAAACAGCATTTCTTAGTATCAGGGGGTCAAAGGTCACCGTCAAGTTATGTATAACGGGACATTATCTGCTCTCTCTCTGCAGTTATGACAATGCAAAGATCGAGAAGCTGTTGGAAGGGAGCTGGTCTGTGTTCTGGATCAAGATGGCATCCTGTTGGATCTGTCTTTTTCTCTACATGTGGACCCTGATAGCTCCCATGCTCTTCCCAAAGAGATTTATGGCCTAGCCATCATCACACGTAATCCACTATCACCACTGTCCAACTACTGTGTGTGTGTGAGAGACTTTATGTTTTTCTATTTTGATATTGCAAGTTCTGTTTGTTAAGGATTTTTTAGCTTTCTACGTCTCAGAGGTCACTGTTTGTAATCACAGGTTTATGGAGAGTTGTTACAGCAATCATGTTATCATGCTGGCGTAGGGCTCTTTCTTTACTCATCGCTCAGAAGTGTCTTGCTTCTTACACCTTTTTTTTCTATTGGTAGCTGAAGGATTCTATGCAATTCAACAAACCATCTGTGATTCTCATTCAAAAGTTTTTCTGCCTCCCTGGAAGTATTTTTTACAGTATACACACTGGGCATATTAAACGTCTTACTGTGACATAAATAAGAGGAAAACGATCCAAAGAAACATTTCTTGTATCACAGGGAAGCAGTCTGCATGGCAGAAGTTATTTCACTGCCGTCATGTCCGTAAGCCAATGTGCACAGAGGAGTTATTAGATATACCTGTGCATGTAAGTAAAAATAAATAAATAAGCCAGAAAATAATTATTGCCACATTTATAGCCTCATATCTACACCAAAATTCAGACAGTATTTCTAAATGAATCAAGAGACGAATCATACTTTACCTTCCAGACACAAGCTCAGGAGAAATTGTTACATGTTTTGCATGATGATTTAAACCATTTTAAAGAAAGTGTGTGATTGGCATTACCAGTAAATGTTTGTATAATGATTTAAAATCGAGAAGCGAACCCAGGGCCACAATAGCCGATGGCAAAAAATCCCAAACTAGCCCACAACATCATTGAAGATTCATTGAAAAACTTTCATTCTTTCACTTTCTTTATTACTATTTAAATGGTGCTTTAGACCTCGGATGTCCTGTAATCTTTTTTCATATAAAAAACATTTATATCATAGTTTTTACTTATTACAGTTCTGTACAGTGACTCTATTTTAACTTTCAGTCAAAGGGTTTTGTTGATATGAATGCATGTCTATATTTCCTGTATTGATTTTTGTTGACATAGTCTTTGTTTCTTTGTGGTGTTACATAGTTTACATAGTTTCAGGAGCTGTCTGTGTTATAGAGGTCATGTAGCATTCCTTATGCTCACCAGTATATGGCAAAGTGACGTTATAGTCTATAAATGACAGAATTTAGAACTGGAATTATTTGTTATATAAGGTTTTTCTGTGTATCAGTTGTGGTCAAAATCATGCTTTCTGAGGAACAAGATTGTGTTATTGACCAAACTACAGACATCAAACATAGAGATTGTGTGTATAAAGTGAAAAACATCTTGAAATACCCTGAAGAATCTGTTTGTTGTTCTGTTAATAAAGAATTGGATTTGTTTGTAAGAATCGGTTAACAAAGGGTCAAGGATTGCCTTAAACACTACAACTGCATGTTTCATCAAAACATTTCTTTACATTTTAAGTCACACTTCTTCTAATGTTGCCTGTGAATAATTTGGTGCTTGTTTATATTTTTATTTGTGGGTTTAACTTAACACTTTCCTTATGCGGCTTTTATTTACAAATATTTGAAGCTCAATAATTGAAATATGTGCTTTATTGTAAATAGTTCATTCTAGGTATTTTAATCTCGTGCTGCGCGTCACTAATCGTGCATGAAGACTCCAAAAATATCTACAGTACATTTACAAAGTGTTCTTTCCTTATTTGTGTCAGGATTTTTATTTTATATTCATAATTTTAAAGTTGTTTCATGCATACTTATATGAGGGTAAATGTTACGAATTCTATGTTCTTTTAAGTGTTTTTATTGATATTGCAGGTTCTTTCAATAAAAACGACAAATGAATAAAACTGGATCGGTTTTGTGCAAGAAAACAAGAGTTTTTATGTAAGACTGTGTGTTTACACGTTTCTGAAAAATCAACATACAAATACAGTTGTATGTAAGTATTAAGCTGATTATTTAAACATCAGTCAAATTACACACTTTGTTAAAGTGCATTGAAAAGGATACAGCGCTACTAAAACGGTCTTTTTAAACCAGGTTTTTGATGTCCACGGCTTTACACACTGTGTTTCACTTTATACATCTCTTGTCAAAGAAAACATTTACTATGCTCATGTAAATGTATGCAGAACATGACTTAATGCTTATTTCTGTTTATTAAGCCATACAGCAGGAGTAACACATACAGCAGCGTAACTATAAAACTATATATCGTCTAGAATGCAGGAGTCAGTAAATGATCCAGGTTTTACGGGAGATCAGAGAAGAGACGTCAGAGTTGTTCTGTTTGTTGTCCTGATGTTTTTATGAACGTGGTTTCTGTTTCTACTGGCTTTATTTTGTAAAGTGCTTGGCTCTGTACTGCGTATAGTCTTCAGGGATTGTGTCTGGAAAAAAATGCCAAGAGATGGACGATATTAAATACAATATGCACAAAATTATTTTGATATGAATGACTTTAACAGAACAGTTCACCCAGACATTTCGTCTGATTTGATTTGCTTAGTGGAACACAAAATAATTCTGAAACTTTTTTGCTTTCTTTTTAAACCATAAAAGCTTCAGTTCCCATTTAATGTATCCTCATAAAAAAGTGAGGAAAGTCATTTTTTGTTTCCAAAAGTACTTGATGACAGAATTTTACTAATAAATCTTGTACTAATCCTTTAGTAAGCACTCACCGTTACAGCGATATTTCAGGTTGGACCAGATGATGTTCTCCTGTGAGAAGCAGAAGACCCCCAGACGTCCACCTCTCATGCTGGTGTCAATAATGACTCCAGAATCCGCCACCAATTCTGCACCTTCATAGAACTTCACTCTGTGCCAAAACACAAACATCTCTGTTTCAGCGGATGTAAAGTCTCCAGGGTTTAACGGCTATGCGAGTAGCACTTTAGATGTCTAACCTCATGTACCCCACTTGGGGCCTGTGCTTCAGATTCCAACGGTAGGACACCTTGTCCTTCCAGCCCACATTACGAGGGTCTTTCCACAGCAAACGCACCTGGTTGTTCGTGTCTCCAGTGTGCCAAAGAGAATTTCTTAGGAACTCGCCGGGGCCAGTTTTAGATTTTACAGCCTATAAATGTACATGGACAAAAATAATAACATTCAGTATAATAATCAGGGTCAGTGCTGTGGTTTGTTAATGTGATTAAAAGTCATTTCTGACAGTTTAATGGATTAGTAAATAGCAAAAATACATTTTTCTACAGGTTTGATGGCACAGTGTTTGACATTATTAAGGGGAATCAACCTACAAAAATGTTTCTTTTTCTGCATTTCAAATATAAAAATGTTAACATTGTGAAAAGCTGTGATGCATAACATTTGCCTCTATACCACCATCTCTATTTGAAATTTACATTTCTGCAAAATCCCAACTGCTCAACTTATACCATTATAAATCAGGGTAAAGTAAGGAGGCATTATTGAATAGAGATGTTTTTAAGTACACGAGCAATAACTGATTTTTGATTATTTTTTAACCAAAAAAGCCTTAAGTAGTATAGCACATTTTGTGGTTCAGCTAATACTGCAGTTCTAAAATTGCAGTGGTTTCAGTGGAGCAGATATGATGATGATGATGATGATGATGATAAAAGCACATGCTAAATTATCAGAGACCTTCAGTTGAATGCCGGGTTCAGCCACAGCTCTGAAGGGCACTGCCTGCCAGTACGTCTGCTCCGTCTGCTTCCACATCACTGCATAGAAACTGGAGGAATCCTGGTAACCGAAGATGAAGCCTGCGTAGTCATCATCAGTAACTGTGTTTACATGGAAGGTGCCTTCAAAGTCCACACCGCTGAACGCTGTGTATCCTGCGTGGAATGGTAAACGTCTTCTGAGTTATTCCAATTTTAAGAAAAAACAACACTAATCATCATGTTTTTGGTTTAGTCAAACCATGAAGAAACTGGTTAAATAGCCACACTGTTAGCTATTGGTTTTAATGGTTTAGTTGGTTAACCAAGGATGGTTACAATAGTTAACCTGATAACTGTCACAGCAGAAATTGTGCCTAAAATACAATTTTAGATATGAGATATTTTACATTTTTAAGTCTTTTAAAGTCTTTCATTTGAGGTATTTGTATAAATTACAGTAACATTACTATTTTTTATTCATTCTTTTGTTTATGTTTTGTTATTATTTATTGTCTTATACCTTTCCATCAATTTATAGTTTGCCATGATAAGACTTTAAAAAGTATTTTTTGGGCCAAACTTACCAACAGCTAGTCCTGGATCACTGTTCATGGTCTGCACGATCTCCATACCCTGATTCAGAACAACCCAGTTGGGGTCAATCTGCGCCTCGCCCTCAGGATCCAGAACAACAGTTTGATAAGCTCTGAAGTCTGTGAGCGTGACCTCTGCATTCTCCGGGCACGTGTCGATCATGTCGATCACATGATCTTTGTCAAAGTCTCCGGCACAGGCGTCACCCACCCCATCATCTACCACAGAAAAAGACACGAAGGTTATAAAGCAGTGTAGTATAGATATGTGAAGCACTTTATCATAAAACGCCATTATAAAACATTCCCAACTAACAAAAATTAGATTGTGCTAATATTTTTAAAAAGTTGTTTTTTGTTTTTAAATATTCCACTAACAATGTAACAGTAACTTTTTATACCAAGAGTTGATAAAATGCTCTTTTACCGTTACTGCAAGAAAGTTTTTTATTAACTCTGAAAACTGTCAATGAATGTTAGAGAAAGTTTTGAGAATGCTCTCTGTTAGCTGGGTTACCATACATCAGTATTATGTACATGCATTAAAAAACAAAGTATCAAACCAAGTTAAATTAATTTTGAATATGCATAACCAGAAACATTATTATCACTACTATTTCTATTCATACTATTAATAAATTGTGTCTGGTTACCAAGTGATTCGCTGTTCACAGTTAGGAAAAAAAGGAGTATAAGTCTAAAAAGGTCAAGCATCTTTTTGTCGTTAATGCCACTTAAGTTACATAGCTTAGGTTAATTTTTAGGGATTAAAGGGTTGACCAACAGGGTTGAACTTTAAAATACAGATGGAAAAACTACTAATATAATTGACCAAAGTTAACTATACTAAGTCTAAATCAACTGCATTCTTGTCTACTACAGAACAAAACAACACTTGGAAGCACATGCAGTCATACTGTTTTCATCCTTCTGGTCTTTATTCGGCACCAGTCTGCAGTTATCTTGATCATCCAAGATGCCATCATTGTCATCATCATCGTCACATTCGTCCCCTTTGCCGTCCTTATCGGTGTCCAGTTGGGAGCTGTTGATGACAGTAGGGCAGTTGTCTTTGCTGTCCTGAGTTCCGTCTCCATCGCTGGAATAAAAATCAAAGTTGATTCTCAAGAGTTGAAACTCAATTTGAATTGATGATCAAGCAAAGTAAAACTTAACGCTGTACCTGTCGACGTTTGTGTCGCATGTGTCACCCACAAGATCATTGTCAATATCAGACTAATCGAGAACAAAGAAAAGATGGGTTATAAAGAAAAATATAAAAAGTTAACATACTACGTTAACGGAAAGAATAGAGTGACTGTGCAAGCACCTGGTTGGGGTTTGCAACGTCAGGGCAGCTGTCACATGCATCACCAACACCATCTTTATCTTTGTCCTTCTGGTCACGGTTTGGAACCTTAGGACAATTATCCTGAAAATTCTTCAAACCTAATGAAGGAAACGGAAAGCACATGTACAAATTAAATGAGTCCTCAAAAGTATCAAAAAAAAAGGAAAGTACCAAACAAATATATACAGTGGAGTGTTGTCTAAAATGTCAAAATCCATCATTTGAAAGGGACTAAGGTGTGGATACAGTGATGGCTTTGTGTGGTGATGGCTGGATTGCTTCATCAGGTGGCAATGTTTGGGAAAGAAGACCGTGGAATAGTTTCCACTCGTGTGCAGCTCCTGGCAGGAGCTCTTTGTGGAAATGTGGTTGCTCAAATGAGACATGAGTAAACCCTGAAATATCAAGTCAAGTGTCTGGATGGATTTCTGCCGTGATGTGCGTAAATGTCAAATGTTGCCTGGACTCGCTTGTACGCTGTTTAGACTGGAACAAATAATCGTCCGTTCGAAAGAAAATGATCAGCATGTTTATACCTTTATGGGTCATGTCACTTCTACATGACAAGTCTGCTAAAGAGGCCTATAATTTAAGCTGAGTCTTCTGTTTTACCTCATAAAAATGACCCAAGTCTTGATTTAAGAAAACATGCCCGTAGGGTAAAAGACATTTCAAACACACTCTTTCTGCTACTGAAAAATGTTCATTGCGACACAACAGCCAGATGTCTCGCAAAAGACTAGTAGAGATCACTACATGAGAGAACAGTGTGAAAGTTCATCTTTGACAACAGACATCAGATGTATTACCATCTCCATCTATGTCATCATCACAGGCGTCTCCCAGTCCGTCTTTATCTGTGTCACGCTGGTCTGGATTCTCAACTTTAATGCAGTTATCACAAGCGTCGCCGTGCAGATCTTTGTCGCTGTTTTTCTGGTCAATGTTGGGTGCTAACCAGCAGTTGTCCTGTTAGAATCCATAGTTATATAGTGTCATTCGATGTGCCTTGATAAAGTACGTTTATATACATATATATATATATCATTAGCTGTTCAACACTGTATCAGAGCAAAATGTTTTTAAAAAATATCCTTTGTGCCATCTTAACCAAGATGAATGCCCTTTTAATATATTTTGGGACATTATTAAGGTAACAGGGTTGACAATTGTACAGTTATAATTCATATAAGTCTTATATAAAGGCTATAAAAATGGAACAAGAACACTAATATTTCTACAGATATCCACTTTTTTAGAATTACAGTATATCAGTACTTGTAACGGGGTTGATATTTTAAAGCATTCACTAATAAATAACATGCTAACTTACAATGAAAGTAATCTATAGAAAAAGGTCCTAACACGGCAAATTGATTGACACATTAGCTATTGATTATAGTAAGTAACAGGGTTGTCTTAAACATTAATCTATATAAAAAGGTCTGCTATTAATTATAGTAAGTAACAGGGTTGACTCAAATATATATCTATGCAAAACATTTCTATATCATATATATCTACAAAACTCTAACAAAGAGTGGCATATGCTATTAACTATAATAAGTAACAGGGTTGACTCAAATTTAGTTTATATATATATATATATATATAGTTCTTTTCATAGAACTAAGTTCTTTTCATTTTGGCTAATAAATATGTATATATACATATATATATAAAGTCTCATCTGTACCTGATCATTGGTGATTCCATCGCTGTCTGCGTCTTCATCACATGCGTCTCCCTTTCCATCTCTGTCTGCATCTTCTTGGCCGGAGTTCGGAACAAACATGCAGTTATCCTGAAAATGATGTGAGGTGCGCTAAGTATCTTGATTTTTATGTATAACCTCCAATACAAATATACACACAAAGCACATAGACATTACCTTCCTGCAGGTTGCATCTCTGCACTGAAGTTTATTATCCGGATAGGCGTCAATATCAGTGTCCTTTCCACAGACGTAACCGTTTCCTGCCCAGCCAATGTTACACTGTGACCAACAACAAAACATGAATCACTGAATTACAGTGATAGATAACAGTATATAGATAAAATCACAATACTGACAACAAAGCGTGACATCTTACCACACAAGTAATGCTGCCGTCTCTCTCCACCACACACTGTGCGTTGATGTCACAAGGATTCGGCTGACCGTTTGAACACAACCTTTCAGATAAATGAGCAGGACCAGGTCCAAACTTTTTGCAACCGCTGGTCTGGTCCCCTTTGTATCCGGTCTTGCAGTTTCCACAGTGGAAAGCACCCTACAGGAAAGCAAAGTGTACTATGTTTGATGTACACCAAGAGATTTGTCCATTTGAAATAGTACGTTTTGGCTAATGTTGAGTAATAATGAGGGACCCTACCACAGTGTTATGGCAATGTGAATTGGGTGTGCAACCACCATTATCCACCTGGCACTCATCTATGTCATTACACATCTGATAAACAAAAACAGATTAGTTTAGTGTTTACTGGTACTATAACAAAACAAAAATCATACATGTAAATAAATAGCGAATTGAATACATTTAGTTGTATTTACATACTTGTTTGTTGGACTGAGCGTAGTTAACTCCCACACCCTGGATCTCTGGACCGATGAAACCTCGTGGACACTTTTCACATCTGAACCCTGGCACGGTGTTGATGCACCGCACGCCGGGGAAACACGGGTTAAACTGGCACTGCGATTCAAATCACTGCATATTAACTCACTGAAGGTGTCAAAGAATTTCCATAAAACCACGGTAAACTCACGGTAAATATTATTCTGTTTACACGCTCCAATAAAACCTGAAGTGTAGAAATCATTCTGTTCCTGAGTGAGTTTTATTGCTTATCAGTTAAGTGCAGCAAGTCATGGAAAATGAGAACTTTTTACAAGTGTTCTCTCGAAACTGCAAAATGTGAGGAAATTAAACAGGAACACAAACGAAATGTTATATAAACAACAAACTAATGTTCCTGTTGCTCAATTGTGCATGGTTTATTTTGTGTGCTTATGTTTGGGTAAAAAATAAATAAGTCTAACCTCGTCTACATCATCACAATGGATTCCATCTCCGGTGTAGCCTTCAGGACAGGGCGCACACGCCACACCATCCACAGTTTCTTTACACATGCTCGTTTTGAAACAGACACCCGGTCCACATTTATTGGAACTCTTATCGTGTGGTTTTTTGGATTTATCCTGTCCTGAATCATCTGAATGTTAAGAGTTGTTAAAATGAGCAAACTTATTAAATGCAACTGTTCATTTTGTTAAAACAATTACAAATGTCGTTTCAAATCAAGAATCTTACCCGTGCATTGAACGCACTCCATGATAGTCTTCCTCAGGTCTGAGGTCTCCTTAGTCTGTTACAACAACACATAACGATTATTTCAGTATTAAACCAAAGCATGGTATTTTTCAGATGTTGCTCTTTTTATAGCTCAAGGGATTTGATGAAGTTCTCAGTTATATTTAATTCAAGTGTCAATTCAATTTGGGTTTGGGTAAGAATTGAGAAGAATAAACTCTTCAATAATAATCAATTAGTTCAGTTCAGTTTGTGACTGTTCTGAAACTAATGGAAGAAAAATCTTAGAGATATTAAACAGATTTCATCTGTGATTTGGGTTTATCCAAAATCTATTATATAAATTTAATAGTTATTAATCAGGGTTATTAATCAGGGTTATTAATCAGGGTGAGTAGAAGATGATTTCGGTCAACATCACCTGCTGGTCAACCTTCTCTTTCAGCTCCTGTATCATCCGCATGAGCTCAAACATTGGACCGGCATCCATCTTTGAAGTTGTTCCTGCCGAAATGAAACCAAACCTGTATTTATATGGTATAATAACAAAACAATATGTTATTGGCGTATATGAGAGAATGATGGTTCTCACCGAGCAGCTGCAGTGATTCTCTCTGCTGTTCTCTGTGATTTCTGAATTCAATCTGCTCATTGTTTGAAGTGTCTGGATTGCAGTCCTGAAGCTCCACAACATTATCAATAGACTCATCCAGCACGAGTTTAAGGTCCAACAGCTTATCCTGTAACACAAGTGCATGTTTTTCAAAAAGCTGCTGGTTTGCTGGTCTTGGAGATTCGAGATGAGATTTTGGTTTACCTGGGATGAGGTTTGCAGGGTCTTCAGCGTCACACGTTTCGGCCCCTGCGGTAGAGATTTGAAGGCTACGGGTACATCGTTCACTCTCTCCACCAGCTTGCAGTCCACGTACATCGCTGTGGTCGGCGTGCCGTGCTGAAGTCCACCAAAGTGAAGCAGTATGTGATGTCTCTGACCATCAGCCAGTTGCACTTTAGAGAAACTTTTCGTTCCTTGTTTTCCATTGGTTTTCATGTATTTCAGTATGACTGTCAGAGGACGAGAAAGTGTGTGAGTAAGAGATTTGCATGCATTTTTCTTCACTCATCAGTGAGATTTGATTAAACGAACCTTTGTTGAGTTTCCCCTGCACGTTGAAATCAAAGTAGTCCGTGTTATCGACAGCGTTGAAGATGCGGAAGACGCGTGTCGGAGCTCTGTTCTGCAGCTGCAGGGTTACCAGGATGAAAGCGTTGTCCATTTTTTTTGCTCGTATTCCTCCTTGCAGAAGATCAGGTAAGCAATCCGGTGACTCCCGGAGATCATAAACTGCCAAATGGAGATGATCAATTTAACAGATTTGCTTTATGTACTGACTTTCTCAGTGAAATGTGATGCATATCATACTGATGCTTTTCCATTCGTTTTTATAATACGTGACATGTAAGGGATAAAGTACAGAATAAACCCAGACAGTGTGATCATGACTTTGTATTACTCTGAATGGCTTTATTTTGCGATAACAACCAGCTAGCTGTACATTATCCCACTTCACATTAGTAAATTATTGGACACAAAATTTTCATTTGAAATGTTTTACTAGCTTATTTGAGTCAAGCCAAGACATTCAAACAAGACAAACACACAATTTGGTTTAATCATTTTTCATATAATCTCATATATGTTTTTTTAATTAGGCATATAATTCTATCTAATTTATTCATAAGTAAATGATTTTAGGTCAAGTTGACTCGCAGTACCCGGATAAGCGATTGTTATCAGGAACTAACATACCTTGGAATGTCACGACTGACCAATCAGAATCAAGTTTTCCAGAGCGCCATGTAATAATGAACTATTAAAGCATTTTTCTAGTTTTTCTCATGCAGGACACATGTGAAAGTGACTAATACGGTCATTGCCACTGACAGATTTCACCTCAGCTTACAAAAAGCAGTTTTAAGTAGTTTTGCAGTTGTTTATACTGCAAGCTGAGGCTTTTCCAGGGAACTTATGACATTTATGAACATGACATTTATGAAGTGATAATTGTTATTCCTAACACGTGGATATTTTCTCTTTTAGCATACATAAGAGTTTAAATCCACAGTTCACAACAGAATATTAAGTGGACAAACAGTAATAAAAACATTAGGAAGTGAATAACTAAATGCAAAATATACAACAGAACATACTGTATATCAAATATTATTTTTTTTAAATATGCAATAAATGTCAGACTTACCAATTCCTTGTGCTTTTACTGTGACTGGAAACAGTAAAATTACCTGTAAACTGAACACAACTCCCGTCCAAACCCCCATTGCTAAAATATTGTTGAACACAAATTCAGCTGAAGTGTTCCAGCACTAATATTTTTGCTCTGACCCCTGATTCTTTTTCCTGAACTAGACTGCAACCCTTCAGACGAATGAGAAGCAGACTGAAGCTCGCTTGATTTATGCTCCTCACATGTCTTTTATACGTAAGGTGTGAGCAAGCACCTCCTCCAGAACACTACTGCTCTTTTACAGTAAATGGTCACATTGCTGCAAGTTTGTCAGATGTACATCCCAAAACCTTTCTAAAGAACGGTGTCTTTGTTTTTGATTATAATGATATGATTACTTTGGTTTTTAGTGACTTCTTCCGTCAACGTGATGTGTCTAGTTCAATATTCTACCAAATATTCCATTTGAAATTATCAAATTAAATGTTTAAATGTTTTGGAAAAGCAAGCCTATAAAGTTTATTTTGTTCTTATTTTTTCTTTTTGTAGCTAAATTTAACACTGAATGTTTTGAATTTTCAGACCAGAAAAAGAAACAAAAGCTTATTGCACTTTGCCAAAATAAACAGGAATAATTTGGCCTGACTTGTCCGTGATGATTCTTGCCAGTTCCAGTATAATGTCAGATGAGTTACGGAAAACCAATTAAACCAGCTGCTTCCTATGAATAAAAACATATTAACTCTATAACTGCCTATCAGGATGACAGCGTTCTGATTATCAGAACAGGTATAAACTTATTCAAAAATAAGATTTCATTCATTTTTGTAAAATGTACAATAAATATTTGTCTAAATCTGATCATGATTATAAGAAAGTGGAGACGGAACTTATTTGTACTCCACGTAGATCATAAACTATTGAATGTCTTTGACAAATGTAAACATTATTGTGTGTTTTATTCAGAAAAACACTGGTTCCCCATTTATTTGCCCATAGTTTTGCCATCCCCAATCTGGCAACACGGTTCAGTGGTAAATGCACATCCATTTTCTACACTGCAAAAAACTTCTTACTTGCTATTATTGTCTTGTTTTGCAGTACAAATATGTAAAAATATCACGATTCTGTTTCTTGATAAACAAAATGACCTACGATATTAAGCCTTGTTTTCTGAAAACAATTATCAAATGTAAGTTAATGTTTGAAACAAGCAAAAATATCTGCCAGTGGGGTAAGATGAATAAACTTGAATTAAGTACTTAATAAAAAAGTAAAACTTAATCCAAGGTAGTATATTGGCAGGTATTTTTGATAACATTATTTTGGGCCTGGATCCTACTGAATAGAAATTGAGGACTATAACAGTCAATATAAAGGCTATTCAAAATAGACTTGGTGTGAAATGCTTAATATATGATAAAAGATTGGTATAGAATTATTGGCATACAAACTAAATTCTGAGTTTGTATTTTTACAGCTGCACACATTCTGGGTGGATACATGTTAAACATATTACAGGCTGTCTGAGAAATGTCTTTGAGTCAGGAAAACTCGGTTCCCTCAAATTGTTTTCCTCAGAAAAAGCAGATCTGCTTGAGATAAAGGTTTTAAACTGGAGACGGTCATGAAATGTGGCATATGTGATGTTACACAATCCAAAAATTTGCTTTTTAGTTATGTCATCCTTACATAACAAAACATAAGAAAAGAGTGTCTGAATTTGCTTTCTCGAACACCTGGGAGCTAAAGACGTAAGATCTTTGGTTTTAATCTTGTAATGTTTATCAGCTGTCTAACAAATGGGTATCTCAATAATGAGAAAGTCTTGCAATACCTTGAAAATGATTTTATGGATGATACAGATATGTAGAAAATAAGCACAAAAAAAAAACAGTATTGAGTCTGTTCTGCACTCCTCCACTGTCTATAACAGTTTGTTTATCTCCATAATTTTGTGGACACAGTTTACTGTGGAATCTAGATTCACTTCCAAGATTCGTCATTCATAAGTCGACCATTATGTCTGTAACAGATACTAAAAGACAGTCTTAATCATGTTGGGTCTCGTGGCTTTTTTAATTTATTTGCTGTGTTTCTTTGGCTGTACCCTGCCTTAACTCTGCCCAGTTAAAAAGCCACCACAAAAAATGAGGAAATGTCTGTCAAAATAATAATAAAATGCTTTCTGGGACATACCAGTGTTGCTTTTGTGAATCCATCAAACTTGTTTTATGACTATCTGAGTTTCCAGTCAGATGTTTATGAGGTCTAAAATCCAAAACTTCAGTAACAACCCCCTTAATAATAACAGATTCTTCATCAAATAATCATAAATAATATGTTTAAACATGTTGGGAATTTACAATTGCTTATTAAATCAACATGAAACAAAGTTAACAAATTTACTGAATGAATGAACAAATTAATGATTAAACCCATAACAAGTTGATAACAGACACAGTCATATTAAGACAGATATTGAACTAAAATAATGTAGAAAAATGAATAAAATTATTTTTAAAAATAATAATAAAAACAATAAACATAATCAAGAAAAAAATATGTAGCAAATGTGTGCAAAAGTAGTGTTAAATAAACATAAATATATTTGACATAGTGTGCAATGTGTAGTTTTATTGCACAAGCTTGTGGTCAGTTTAAACTGTTTATATGGCAGATTAAAAAACAAACACTAAACTATAAATAATCTCACTAAAACATGCAAGCTTTACATATTCTGCAAAAGTTTAGATATGTGTACTTCAGATATTTTAGAAGGCTTAAACATTAAAAATACATTTCCAAAGCGCAAGGCGTTGTTAAACCAGCAGATGTCCACAGCGTGCAGTATTAGATTATCAGGGTACTTTTCGCACTACATAGTATGAAAGTATGTATATTTGAACGCGCCTGCTGTTCTGTGTTTAGAGGCGTATCCATGCAACCACGCACTAAGGCGTCGGGGGCGTGTTTAATGACGCCACTAGTGTTTAACCAATAAACGGTTAGGTGGATTTTTAAAACTCAGGAAGTCGAACACGGAGTTATTTATCGCAGCACGCTGTCGTATAATAAAACAGACCTTCTTACCTCTCACTTTTTGGGGGTAAAACAAAGATGGGAAAAGGTAAAATAATGATTTTATTTAGTGAATTAAATAATAAATAACTCGCTCCTTTTTCTGTTTTAGACGGTATGCGTAACATTTGCCTTGTTCATTCGCCCATTAGGTAAAAAGAAAACGGGAATTTGTGCCAGACCAGGTGACGCAAGTGCAAACGACAAAATTGAGAAAGAGGCTAAAGAAAATAACAACGGAAAACTTGCGGTAAGAGAGATGTTTTTATGTGTGCATGTGGTGGTGATGTCATACGCTGATGGGTCTGCGCAGCGCTGCATAAGCGCAAATAAACGTGCATTATGCTCTTGTGTATGCTGTTACTGGCCAATATTGCTCCATTTACCATTGTATTTTGCTTACAACACAACAACTATTATTAATAATCATCTATTTGTCTCTCGCAGACGAGCCAGGGACAGACGACAATAACCAGCTGTCTGAATCTAAAGCGGTCTCCTCTCCAGAACAGCTCTCTTACCCCATTTAATGAGAACAATTCTACAACGAGCCCTGTATCTCATGACACAAATAAACAAGGTAAGTATACTTGTTTGTAATACTTGAAAAAACACAATGACAGGTTTGTATTTCTATATGTTTAAAAGTTTATTGTAGCAGTGTTTTTCAATCAGGGGGCCAGAGCCTTAACAAACTAACAAGGATTTTCAAATATAAAATAACTAGTTAACTAGTTTTTGGTTATTTTTATACCAGAAATACATTTATTTACTTACACCAAGCTATAGAAATTGTATTAATTTTATTTCACTGTAACAATATACACCAAAATATTGGAATCTTTATAGAAACCCAAACCATGTCCACACTGCAGATGTCATAACTAATAATGAGCTCTGCCTCCTGCTTAGGATTTGATGCTTGGAATGAACATTTGCATTTGTTTCTCCATCTTTGTCTCTGAAATTACCTAATTAAAGTCACGCACTCGGAAAATAATTTGTGTATGCAGGAAGTTTGTGTTAACTAGTATCTTGTGACCTCGCTTTACCATGCAAGACTGTTTGTTTTATCATGGACTGTCTTTCCTTGCTAATGCACTTTATACATGTACTATGCATTACGGAAATTACTATTCCAAAAAAATAGTTATTATGTAAAATTAAAATTACTTTGAGTGATTGAATAATTACTGATGGTTTTGAGAGCTGTTCAATTTTTATTGCACAAAGTATTGAAACAAACGCCTCTGTTCTACACCATACTGACTGGTTTTCTTTGATTGTCAAAGGTACACATCAGTCAGACACACCAAAACAGGAGAAAAATAAGCTCATTCAAATTTGTCAATCTAATGGGCAGACTGCTGTGTCCCGTGATTCCGAGACAAGGACGCAAACACAATCTGGACAAGGGCCTAAAGGCAAAAAGTCAAGAGGCAAAAAGTAGGTAAACATCTGAATGTTGCACATGTATAAATATCAGTGTATTTGGCTACGATAATCATTTTATCAATCAGTTTATGTCTTCCTCTATGGAGACAAATTTTTATTTTGTTTTGTGTCGTGTTTCATTTTTAGAGTAAAAGGAAACGATTCCGAACAGAATCAGAAGGTCACTGATTATTTTCCTGTCAGACGGAGTTGCAGGAAAAGCAAAGATGTGCTGAAGGTTTGTAGGTTTATTCTCTTGGTTTATAGGTTACAGTTAGAGATGGACCGATAGATCGGCAGATATTTGGATTTTTTAAATTCTAGGCATCAACCAATAAATCTGTATTAATGGTAAACTATATGCTGGTAACCAAGCACATAATACATAGTTTTATCAATTTTTAGTAATTGTGTTTTTTAAATTAGCCAATCAGCCACATTGCTTTCTCAATATTGCTATCGGTATTGGACATATTGGTCGATCACTAGTTACAATGTGTTTTTTTGACGACCTGTCTACTTGTACTAAATTGGTTAGTAATTTAATCATGTTATCCAGTGGGTTAGGGTACTTGAATTAGGCTGCATGTGAAGAACTAACAATGTGCATCTTGTTTTAAACAGTGTGAGAAACTACAGCACATTGATGACCTCATTACAAACAATGTGGAGGAGGGGCTTAAGGTAAGACTTTACATTTATGCATTTGTCAGATGCTTTTATACACTGAATCAAAGCGACTTGCTGTTTTTCAAGCTACATTTTATTAGTTTCTCTGTTTCCTGAGAGTTGAAGTCTTGATCTACAAGTACATGAACAATCTACTTTTTAATTTGTTGAATCAGGTAAAGCATATTGAAGGAAAAGGAAGAGGGATTTTTGCAGACAAAGTGTTCCAGAGAGGCCAGTTTGTAGTGGAGTATCATGGGGAATTGCTGGAGATTGCAGACGCCAAAGAAAAAGAATCTCAATATGCTCAAGATCCCAACACAGGATGCTATATGTTCTACTTCCGCTACCTCGACAAAACCTACTGGTGAGTCAGTTTTTCTGGGTGTCATCTTCTAACATTAGCTTTTGGCGTAAAGATCTAATCACACGAAAAGCATACATAATAGCCCATAACTATTCACACCAAGAGTAACACAAATGTTCATTTGGCTCTAAGAAAAATTTGCATACCTGAAAGAAAGTCAATCACAAACAGAGCTATAATAATGGCTTTTGCTAGGTGTTAATAGGTCTTAACACCATTGATTGAAGCTTTAAATTGACTTTAAAAGTAAGAGAAATGCCAAAGAAACGTGCGAGTGCATTCAAGGCATGTATTTTATCAGAATGCATGTTTCCTGGGTATCGAACCCACAACGTTTGCAAACACAATTAAATGGTCATTTAGTAAAATATAAAGTGCAACTGTGCATTTAATTTTTTTTAGTGTGGATGCGACTAAAGAAACCAGCCGACTGGGACGACTGATCAACCACAGCAAGAACGGCAACCTTCAGCCCAAACTACATGAGATAAAAGGCATACCTCATCTCATCTTCCTGGCTTCCAAAGATATCGAAGATAGATGAGGAGCTGTTGTATGATTACGGTGATCGCAGTAAAGAAGCTACCACAGCTCATCCATGGCTCAAGCATTAACTCAAGAGAACTGGAGAAGAAGTGCTTGTATTATAATGAGACATTGTCCTTTTGTTATCCTGTAATTAATGTAAAGATGCAATGTGTCTATGTTTTGTTTTTAGTTTGCTGTTACAGATTTAGGTGCTATAAAATGACCTTTTCCCAGTTTTATAAGGTTCCCTGAGCCTCTGAATGAGGACAAATCTCGTTTTATTTTTGAGTCAATTTGCAAACGTCTTGAAGGTGTTTGACTGGAATTAAAGAAGATTGTTCCATTCAGACTATTGCATGTTTTTTATATAGCTTTATGCAATATGAAATGTTTGAATAAATGAACAAAATTTGGTCCATTTTGATTTAACTGCTTGTATTTTTAAGATATGCTTTACAAGACATTGAAAAGCATGAACTTGAATTGTTAAAACAAACTGGGTGGTTTTACAGACCTTGTTTAGTCAACATGATTTAAGGCTACTTTCACTGTAATTATGATTATTTACTTTAGATGAGTGAGCGTTTACTAAATTACAACTACTAAGTGTACATTAAAAACAAACTTCAATTTATAAAAATGTGTTAATATAAAAGTTCTTGATTCATATAAATCTTTTGTTTGTAGGAATACAAGTTTCATTGTAAAAACACAAGTATGAAAACAGAATTTAGTGTAGTACGCTCAACATACGATCACTTCATATATCATAAAGAGATCTGATGCATTATACATCATGCCATACCCTTCAACTAAAATACAATAAAATACTGAAAATAAACTTTCACTATAGAACAATATATGAAGACAAAACCCAACACTTCAGTGGAATCTGAAATACCCCGCTTATTACACTGCTATTTACCAGATCAATATTTACATGTAAAATACTGATTTGAGTAGAAAAAAAAAATCCTACTTGTGGTTTATCTTCCACCAAAACTGATCCATTACTACATATAAATCAACTGATCGCTCAACAGAACAAACACCGTCAGAGTCATACAGTCTTATGTGCAGCACGTAAACATCCAGTTCAGCATGATAGACGACGCGTGTTCGAGCCTTGGTTGACCAATCAGAAACAAGTATTTCTGACAGGTCACATGTACATGAATGCTTTTATTGCGAGTGTCTTACTATAACCATCCGTTTGAGTGACGAGTTGATTGTTATTTCCCTTGACTTCACATTTGGTATCCAGTGCTGCTTTACACCCTGTTGTCTGATGGTACAAACTGGATTTGTCTTTTTGATTAGGCTTTGACAACTGTTTATTTTTGTCGAAATGAGAATCTGAAAAAGAGATAAAAAACTGTAAGATGGCAAGATTAATACCATAATTACTGTTTTTGTATGTGCACGGTTTTAATTCACGAGTCACTGCATGAAAAGGGAAATTCTGCGAATTAATCTGAAATTGTAAAACTTGTAGTTATTTTATATTTTATTTGTTAGAGATGTTTACATGTGCATGTACATTAAATATAATTAATACATTTCGTTTTTACATGTTAATTTAACATAATACCTGTCTGATTTCTTAGAAACTATAGGAACTTTAGCATCTCTCTCCCTTTTTTTCCCACCGGCATTAGGACCTCTAAAGTGACGTAAGCAGGCCGACAGCGCGGCATAAACAACTGAAGGATGTGTGATCAGAGCTGTGTTGTTTTTGTTTGTCAAGGGATTTATAATAGTAATTTATATAGTAATTTAAACACAACAAAAAAACGAGTACTTACAGTTTCTGAATGGTGCTTTTCTCTTTGTTGTTCTCTACAGGGATTGTTGGTGGGGGATCTGATGAAGGAGGAGTCTCCAGGTTTATCTCCACCATGTTCTGGTCTGAGCTCAGGACTCCACTGCAAGCACATGACAAATATAACAATGATCACAGATATCAAGAGTTTACATGACTCCGTACTGTACCTCTTGTACAGCTGTAATTCCTCCTGGGCCACAAGTAATTGTGCTTTAAGCTGGTTTCTCTCCTGCAGAACCTCCTTTAACTCCTGCATGGTGAAGCGTGGTCGATTCGGGTCTGTTAAGTCCACAACGAGCTTGTTTGGACCAATGGTCTGCTACAAAGAAATAAACAATTTTGTACATATTTGAACAGGACGGACTTACTAACCAAGACTGTCAAACGATTGCATTAAGAACAAATGTGAGCAAACTATTTACAAACTAACTAGTAGTTAGTAAGACCACGGTGTGAACTTTTGAGTTTTATTCATTTAAATAAGATCTTAGAAACTAAAGCAGCAGGATTTGGCCCCTGCTGAAGATGTTGGTCTGAGGAGAATGGCAACCACATTTCCTGCCAAATTACCATAGTAACCGTCATGTGAGTCATATTAAACTACATAATAAAGCTTTAAGTCAATGACTAAAGAATCTTCCACCTGTGTAAGAAGCTTTAAGAACCTTTTAGTCTTTTAATGTTCCACAAGCTAATACAAAGTAACAAGAACTAAAATAACTACAGTATTTTAACAATAAAATATAAGTGTTGTGTAAAGAGCAACATAAACATTTACAGAGTTACATCATGTCACATACAGACCGATTTCAGCATGTGTGTAGTACAGATTAATAATTACTCTATTTTATTATCTACTTTTTATTTTTCATATATTAAATGGTACAGAAGTGTGATTACTGCCTGTCCAGTAATCACACTTCTGTACCATTTAATATAGTCATTGTGAAAATGACTATGATTTTACTACAGTAACCATAGTTAACTGTGGTATTTCTAGTAACCATAGTAACCACAAACTTACCATGTATCACACTACAGTAGTTTTTACTGTGGTATTTGTAGTAAAAACACAACTTAAAATTGACCATCGTATTACTGTAGTAACCATAATTTCATTGTGATATTTGCTATAGTAACCACAAATGTCTCACAACACTAACCATAGTTTCATTGTAGTATTTGTGGTAAAACCACAGTAAACACAAAGTTACCTCTACGGTAACCATAGTTTGACCGTGGTCAGTTTGTAGTGTTAACACAAACGTTAATCAATTCGACAAAAACATTGTTTTTAGACGTTCATTATAATAAAACTGTGGTAAATCACTCACGTGGTTATTCGGACTGGTTGAACTCTCTGACGTAACTCTATCCAGCTCTGTTTTCAGGTTATCCCGCTCCATCCTCAGCTCCTCCAGAGACAGATTGTATTTATTCACCATCACCTCGAACATCTCAAGCACACGGACGATCTTAAACTGTAAATCGGAGAATTCTCGAGCGCCCGTGTTCACTTTCAACAGATCTCTGCCGATCACGTAAGAAATGTCGTACACATCTTCAACAGTCAGATCCAGCGCGTCCTTCTCGAATGCCTGCATGGGTGAACTGTCCTGCCTGTCTCCCATATTCATCAAAAAACAACTATTTCCTCCAGTTTGTACCAAAATTTACAACTTTTCCAGTAACTTCCTCTTTCAGTATGACATTCAGACACCCATTTGTGCTTCACGCGCACTTCATTGCGTTTGAGTGACGTTTTAACCAGCCAATCAATGAGTCGCGCCATGAACGTGGTCGTGTCCCAATTCGCATACTACAACACGCGTCCTAAATAGTATTCAAGATTGATAAAAATAGTATCTATAAAGCACTGGAAATGTCCAGTGCAGATGCTACACTGAATTGATAACTTAAACTACAGTACCAGTCAAAAGTTTAGGTTCAACTGACAAAAATCTTAAAAATCTTTTCAATGTTTGAAATCACTTTTGTAGACAAAAATATAATTATGTCAACATATTAATTTATTTAATTAGAAAACTAAAAATGCATTTAAAATATTTTTGAAATGGATCACTTGGAGTAATGAATAGAAAGCACACAATAAAAGTTTCGCATAGATAGAAAAATGTCAAGAGTATGATTTTACAAATTCTAGACAAAGGCTGATTACTTTTAAAAATACTAAAATACAACATAGTGTTTATTTATTTTGGACGCTTTAGTGACAACATAATTCCCACAATTACAATTGTGTTATTTCATGGTTTTGCTGAGTTTACTACAATTCTAAAATATGGTAAAAATCTAAACAACAGTTTCCAGACTGTTGACTGGTACTCTATGTAGTAAACATCAAATAAGAAAGAAGAAAAACTAAAAGAAGGATCGTTAACAATCTCAATGTGCATCAAGGGCAACAAATGTCACTTCTGTCATATGTCACAGTACTTGTATACTCTTTTGTACATGTTCAAATAATATATATATATATATATATATCTTCCCATAGCAAAATAAGTATATACTTAAGGTGCAGCAAGATGAAATATTAGCATGCTACTTACTGAACTGTGCCAAAAAATGGGGATGACTGAAATCTTTAAAATCGCTCTCTAGTTTTACAATAAAACAACATATTTTCAACCAACAATGAAATTTGACTGTATCACAAAGTTGTTTTTTAAGCTCAAATTGTGCTTTTAAGCTCAAGTTGTTACTGCCCAATATATAGATTTTCTTACTAATAAAGTAATTGTGTCTAGCATTATGAAACACTTAACATGTCAGACAGTGATATAAACAGATAACAATGTTTTAGCATACAGTGTACAGTGTGCATGCTGTATACTGCCAAACTAGAGTATAAGGAACACATTCATATTGTGCAGTGACCCATTACAGGTGAATCATGCTCACATCACGAGGACGGATGTTCCTGTAAACAACTCTGTAACAATTTAACAAAAGTGAAACCATTATGTACAACAATGGGACAAATTTTCATTTATCTTGTACATGCATGTTAATAGGTAACATCATGATAATAGTTCAGTTCACTGACTAAAAGTGACATGTGAAATGTACACAGGTTACATTATGCAAACATTTAAACAAATAAAAATGTGCCTGTATATAATACTGTCACATCACACTTTGTATATATTTAAGAGCAGAAATGCTATCTAATATTATTACAAATCCTAAAATATCATTTAAATGGTCATTTATGCAATGATAACAAATGAATTAAAATATTTTTTGGCAGTTAAGCACAAAACAAGAATATGTGACCCAGTCTGTGAAAACCAGGTTAAAGTCTAAAAATCTAATTCTGAGATAACGAGCATCAAAGTTTGAATTCACCTATTAATTTTACTATGATTTCAATCTTTGACATGACATTACTCAGACAATATCAAAGATATCAATGTTAAATTCACACAAAATATTCTTTACATTACGTAGAATGATTTTATGTAGAAAACGGTCACAAAATCACAAAAAATGACTTTAGCTGTAATTTTCACAGACTAGGTCACATACAACCTATTAATTTCCGTCCATTCACAGTCTTCATTTAATCCATTGTACAGTTAAACACAAAACATTCTCCACACAAAATCAAATCAGTGCTATCCACACATCCATTTATTGTTCATTTTACATTTATTACAAGGAACAGTCAAACATGACTAAAATATAATCTATATAGATGTGGATTTATTTATCAAGAAAGAGATATTTCACCCTGATTCAATGAAAAACCTCCCGATTAAAAAGGCTCAACATATACAGTACTCAGTAGATATACATATAGTGCGGCAGAAGTCTTTTCCTACCATGTTATTACCCTTATGTTTATTGTAACATTTTATAAGAATCACACATAAAGTACGCATGTACACTCACAAATTAAAAATGCATTGTTATCTCTGACCTGAGGTCAGAAACTACTCACTATTTGCCCTATTACATTCTATGTGTTATATAAATAAAACAGTAAATAATATCTTCAAGTTAAAAACAAAAAGGTTTGGGATTGTACATGATTACTACTCAATACTGTAGCTCTGCATCTAAGATAAAAAGGCACAAGCAAACTTCAGACGGA
Source organism: Beaufortia kweichowensis (assembly GCA_019155185.1). NCBI lineage: Eukaryota > Metazoa > Chordata > Actinopteri > Cypriniformes > Gastromyzontidae > Beaufortia > Beaufortia kweichowensis. Next base: position 2,766,941 of record CM032795.1, on the reverse strand, counting down.
GAAAGACAAGAGTCTGATCTGTAAACTACAGCGGGACATTCCATCACAGAAAGTGTTAAAATAAAAAATGTCCATGTTTTTGATCGTTGATGTTGATTTTAGACAAACAAAGTCTATCTTCTCCCAGATGTGCTCACCTAAACTGTAAAAAAGACAGAAAGTTTTAGTTGATAAAAATGATCACAAGACTGGTAATATCTTAATGCAACACGCGAAAAACTGATAATAACTATATGATTGCTTATTGATGGAGCACATATTTGCAACTTATTTTTTGTGAGAATTACCGTGCTTTTGGGAGGAATGTTGGGTTTCTGGGCGAGGACTGGTTTCTTCATTACAGTTGGTTTAGATGGTTTGGGAGAGGAAGGAGAAGCGGTCCCGTGTGACACATAACTGGGGATAACGGTGTGCAGTCCGTTATCCCCAGCCATCTCGTCCAGAGGGACACCTGCAATCTCGTAGTGTTTCTTTCTGAGCTCACCCAAACGCAGACGCTCATTATCCAGCATAGACTCCAGCTCTAAAACCTTCACCTGAAAGTTGAAATTATATGCAGTGTATTACCGCTTGGTTTCTGGAACTACTATACAATTTCATTACTATAAATCAAACAATCAGTCAAACCTGTGACTCCATTTCTTCTTTTCTTAGCTTGATCAAAGACAAGCCAGAGAAGTCCATGGTGTCTTCACATTAGAGAAAAAACATTTTTAATTTGGTGAAAAAACATACAGAAAGTATGACCCTGTGACATCACACTGACCCTTTTCCTCAATCTGCTCCTGCCCCGTCCTGGTGGACGCCACAACGTTAGCAGCCTTCTCATTAACATGACGTGAGGCCTGTTGAAGAACACCCAGCTTCCTACTGCTGGGATCTGCTTTCACCTGCAGAGACACAAAACAGCATAAGTATATTTACTTATATTATAAATATATATATTTCTGATGCAAAGTATTAACATCAGACATAGCTTATGCCCAGACTAAAATGTAACTGAAAACAGCTTCCTATATCTTAAAATATATTAGTGCCCTTGTTTTGTCTCAAGATGCACACCAGTAATGTTTTAATATAGACCACTGTATTAACACATGTCCAAACTGAGAGGAAAGTTTTATAACTGAATGATTGCATTTATTATGTGTATTTATATTTCATATTTTTACATTTTGAGAAACAAACAAGTAGACAGAAAAAACTTTGCATTATGAGCGTCATTCACAAGCTGGTGAACCTAATAAAAAGGATAGACATTTCTATCCTTACACAGAAAACACATGTGAAATAGATTAAATAAATTGTAATAAAATACTTTACACAAAAACACAAATAAACACATTACATCAGAATGTATCAGAAAGGTCTTTTTTATGATTGTAAATTGACACAGAGATGTAAAATCGCAGATATAATTAAACGAAAGTGAAACCTTGGAAGCTGCAACAAGCTGTGCAGTGCTGGCGGCGATCTCATGAGAGCAAACGATCAGCTCTTCATATTTCCCAGTGTGTAACACCACCTTATCTGCAGAATCACTGTGGAGAAAATATTAAAAACCTCAAAATTCTCAATGGTCCATGACAAAAACAAACCTCAGAAATATGAATTAGGTCACATTAATGTTGCTTATACATACACCATCTGTGTTGCACCCCATCCTACAGCTTTAGACGCAGATATAAGACCTTCTGTCCAGCGAGAGTTACGAGCGTAAAACTCTTTCACTGTTGCTGCACCCTAAAACAAAAGTAAGTAATAAACGTTAACGAATCTGTCAAATTTAAAGTGAATTAAACACTTACAGTATCTGATGTTTTTCCTTTACATATAAAAACTGCATTACGAAAAACACATTAAAGAAAACATTAAAGATTCAGTTTGAAAATACAGACTGAAAGTACAGTGGGATCCATCCAACCACACTGACTACATTTTTAATTCAATTTTACACTTGACGTACAATATGAATAATATTATTTGTAATAAAAAAATAATCAATTTGTATTAAAAATGAAAAAAAAAAGCTTTATCTAGTAGTGGAAGACATTTGGACACCACTGTTTAAATATCTTCACTATCAACATTTACTGTATAAATACTATGGGTCAGTTTCCATCAGTACAAACAGGGATTACATGGATTACAGAATAAAATCCAGACTTTACCCTTCCACTTTCAACAATCTCCTTCTGCAGATCTGTGGATGCCAACACTAGCATATGGATGGCCTACATAAAAAAGACATATATTTTAATGAGATGATACAGTCATAATAATATTCAATTTCTTTTTTATTTCTATAGAAAAAGTAAACATATAACACATGTATTCAATCATTTATTTTAAGTATTGTTTTGTGTTGTGCAATATCAATAGGACAATAAAGTTGAATTTACCTTCATAAGGTCAGTGCAGCTAAACAGAATTCTGAAAAAAAACGTACAAAATTGTAACATATTTTAGAAATACATCTGAATGTGGATATATGGACAGTCTGGATATGAAACACTTTGTGGGTGACTTAAAATCACTGACCTCTCATTGACCTCCAGTTTAACTCCTGTTGTGTCCTTTCTGGCTTGATTCATCATTTCCTACAAAACCCCAAATCACATCAGCACCAAAATCACAGCAAAACCAATGCTATGCAATGCTTAAAAACTTCATTAACAATATTACATTACAAATCATTTCATTAACCACCACTAACGAAGTTAAGTCAAGATGCCTTGGTGAACTCACTGGTGAATCATAATGACATTTCAATTCCATCTCATGGGAATGATTCAGTCTGGTCAGTGGTTCAGCAATGTTACTCTTTTATGTTACATTTTCACAGCAGCTGCTAAAGATGTCTAAGGTTTATATGTGTGATAACCGTCTCTGTACTCACATCTATTCGTCTTACAGCCTCTTCAATAGCAGCAGATGTAGCAGCCATCTCCTTATCCACCATATCACCCAACTCGTCTTTTCCAACATCCATCCCTTTCGGCCTCAAATCCTGCAACACAGAGAGAACAAAAGACAAAGATATTATGAAATAATGTCACAAAATAGCATTTGTGATCTTATTAAAGAGAATATTTGACATATTTTTTACCTGTCCTATTCTGAGGATCTTTTGAACGGCTGCTCGAATCGAGGCGGGATCGGCCTCCTTCAGAGATGATTTTGATTTAAGATCTCTAAGAAACTGTAGACTCTGGGTGGCACAACCTTTACAGTGCTCTGTCAAACCTGCACACACAGTTTATAAATAATTCATATATTTCTATATGTGGAGTAATATATTTAGTATATGGGCAATATCTAAACAAGTATAAACAGTGGCTATTTCTTTACAAAAATGAAAAGACTAGACATGAGATACAGGAAGCCATAAGGGTGGCTACTACTAAAAAATTAAGGCTGATGTCATTTGTTTAACATTTTTTGGTCATTTGTGTGAATTCATAGTGTTAATGACTTCATTATTATTTTAACATGTGGACACTATTAAAAAGGTTGTGTAAGCGTGTGTATTTACGGTCAGCTTGGTCAGTAGGGGCCATGTTTGCCGTGGCGCTTCCGTTGGTTATCGTGTCGGCAGCGAGATGAGAGAACTGAGTAAGAGCCCTAACCAGATTGCCAGCATCTAAACCAGAAACAGGGAGTAAACATAAAAAAACACACTCACAAAAATAACACACATGCAAATACACAATCAGAATGCAGGATGAGAGACAGAAGAAGAAAATACCTTTCATGTTTTTCACAAACTCCGAGTGACCGGCCTGTACTTTATCAATGGAATAAAGCGTGGCCTCGGCCCGGCTGACGAGGTAATCTGAAGAACAGAGATGGCGAGTTTAGGATATTTTACAAGGAACAAAATTCAATTTCTGGATTAAAATGAGTGGATTAATTAGAGCGGGTCACATTACCTGGGGAACTGGTGCATCGGATGTGGAGCGGATCATCTACTTTGGCCACAGCGTCTTGGATGATGTTTTCGGCTTCAGTGACGGTGGCCTGCAGCAGAGAGAACTGCTCCTCCAATAACTTCTGCTGGAGCTGTTCCTCACGACTCGACTGAAACAAATAATCATATGGTACAATAACCTAATAGCACTTGGACACTTAAACCACTTTCCAAAAACATTTTACAAAAAGAAATGTGTAGGTTTAATACTACATTTTGTCTTAGGTATATAAATATAGTATATATATATTTTGGGGGTTTACTTAATTGTCCTAAAGGGAAGTTTGTTTTATGCTAAAGGAGCCTCACTGCATCACTTACAACATGGCACAACTCACAACAATTAACACAAATACAAATAAATTGGCTCAAATAAAATAAAATAAAATAAAACATACCCTCAGTCTCATGAAACATTATATACCTGCACACTGTCAAGCTCTAGTTACCTGACAGCTGGTCTTATTTATTCATCAAAGCAAATTTTGGTATTAATTCTGGGTCCTACACACTACATACTACTGACTCATCCAGAATTAGATTCACAATGATCTTTTTTAGGCAATATATCTAAATGAAGCATTTTATCATTTAAGTCTGTTCAGAAATATTAAACGATCATACCTTCTCTTTGAGTTTGCCCTGCAGTTCTCCCAGTTCTCTGATGCTCCTGTCTCGCTCCTGCAGGAGAGACGATTCCTTCAACTGAGCCGCCTGTTTCAGGGAGGACAGTTCAGCATCCTTCTCGCTCACAGAGCGCATTAATCTCTCTTTCTCTGCCTGCAGTCCAGAAAGAGAGCTGTTCAGTTTCTCCCCAGCCTGAAAGAAGAAAAACATAATGATGTCTCAGCAATTTCAGCTAAACATTATATACTACTGACATTTGAAAGGTGATGCAAATGAAACAGATAGATGTGTTTTACCTTTTCAGTTGTCTGCAATGAAGTCTTGATTCTCTGGATCTCTGAATTCTTCTCCTCGAGTTCTCTTCTGAGTTTATCCATATCAAACTTCTGCTCTTCCAACTTCACAAACAAAGTATTTGAATCAGTCTTCTGCGCAGTTTTAGTTCAGGTGAACTTCAAACGTTTGTCTGTGTTCTTACCTTCATTTCTGACTCTTGTCTGACTCTCTCTACATCAAAAGCTAACTGTTGTTTGGTTCGTTCCACCTCTTCTTGAGTCTGCTGTGTGGCTGACAGCATCTTTACTGTATCTGCGCTCTGAATAAGACAAAAATATCACATTTACATGCATGTCTTATTGAGATTGTGCTTGTGCCTTGAGTGCTTCACATGCTTCACAGCTATTAATCAAGCTCAACTATGTACTTTGTTTCCTGGTTGTCTGAGCTGATTCATCCTACCTTTCGCAAAAGTTCAGCATGGTTGCCGACCAGTTCGGCGTGCTTCTCCTTCAGTTTATTGTAGCGCATCTCTGTTGCTTGGGCTCTCTCTGTGAAGGTCATGGGGTTTAGTTTTTGTGTTTGTTTCATCTGCAGTGTGTTTGTGTGTTTGTGTGCAGACTCACTCTCAGCTTCTATAAATGTGGCCTGCAGACTATCGTGCTCAGAGCTGTGCAGACGTAAAGACTCCAGATCGATCCTCAGCTGCTCGTTCTCCACCAGCGTGCGCTGTTTCTGCATGCGCTGCTCCTCCAGCTCGGCCTCCAGACTGTTAATCTGCGACTTTAGCTGCGTGATGTACCGCTGAGCCTAAAACAGAAGAACAAAATATTCATATTACTGCAGTAAGTAAAGTAAACAATTCAAACAGACATCTGAGCTAGTTTTTATGATAGGACAACAAACTTGTAATATATTGAGGAAATGTGGCATGTATTTCCTCTATTTACCATGACGTTGGAGTAAATTTCTTCTTTATAATGTTAAATTTAAAGGTTGCTTAATCTATACAGCTAGTCTTGTCCTGTAAAAGCCCTCTTACAGACTCAAATGATGTGGATTTACAGGTCCACATTCCTCTCAAATTCTTAACCAAACATTGAAATTCCTTATCCAAATTAAATTCACTCCCACATACACATGTAACAAACTGTGAGCAGATACAATCTGCTGTGTCATTACACTTTGTTTGTTGGGCTGAGGCGTGTTAACATCTCACCTCTCCTTTAATCTTCTCTAGCTCAGCTTGTAGCAATTCAATTTCTCGCTTTAGATGATCGATTTGGAGGTCCCTGTGATGCAGAACAAATACTCTGTGTGAACATTGCGCATATTCACGGAACATATGCAAAATAAAAAAAATTAAACACCAAACATAAAACAAAACAACATCACGGATTCTCTGCAAATACAAATTATGCATTGTAATTTTTTTAATGTTTTCTTACCGGTCATCAAATCCATTCTTTGGTGGTCCAAATGCCTGATCAAATATGTCAGTCTTTAAAATATAAGTACAGCTTATATTAAAAGAAGAAGAAACAAGATTACAACCTAAAACGATATATTTCCAGTGTCATACATTACAGTTTGTTTCTTAAAATATCTAGATTTTTCTTCAAACAGACATGTGGATTCCTCATGACATTACCGCTGGCTGAGAGCTCATGATGGGCACCACCTCGCTGACATCTATCAAAGGCTCAGGATCATCCTCCTCCTGTTCTTCAGGTTCCTCCACATCTGGGATGACAACCATGGGTTTAACGTGCTCGGCTAGAGCCGACGCCCGCAGAAAGTTTGGTGGAGACTTTAAAAATGAAGAAAAACGGTAACTAGAAAAGACCTTTATCCTGTCAGCAGTACACCTCTATTATCTGTGAACTGAAAATGTTTCCTTACATCAGGCAGTCTGGGGATCTGGATGAGCCTCTTGAAGTACAGCATGTCTCGTGCTTTATTTAGGAATGTTTTGAGACTAAAAATAATCATAATTGTCAGGTAAATATATACAGTATGTTTTTGTATCAAAGCTGACTTATAAATAAAAAACAGTTAATAAGCAAGCACACAAAAAATCTGTGTTCAAAACGGTCTCCTTATCTTACCCTGATTCACATCAGTAAGCTTATAATAATAATTTATAACTTAACCTGTTGGGTACAATTTTGCAGGAAATGTCAGTTTTATATTATTTCACTATAAAAAAAACCCTGCAATTTAATGTTTCAAACGGAGATAGTGATATAGAGGCAGAAGTTACAGATTTCAGCCTCTTTAATAACAAACTATTTATTGTTTCAATGTGTGAAATGTACAATGATGTCAGTGAAATATGGAAATTTCTAAATGTACCTGTGAAACTGATCGTGGAAGCGTTCACGGTGCCCGTGAAGCGTATCTGCTGGTAAACCTGCCACCGCAAATATACATCAATACAAAACTACACATTTATAAAATCTATAAACAACAATGTGGTCCAGAAGTAAAGATGGTGCCATGTTAGCATTTGTTAAAAACGGTAGACAACAAATAAAAGAAGGTCAAAAATTCATCCACACTGTAATTGCTATTAGCAATGAAATGAAAGCACAATGTCATGTCAATAACTTTAATAACAGACAGTCAAAGCACTTTACAAAGACTTGACATTCACAATGGCAAAAGAGAGGCAAAAGTTATAGATTGCAGCTTTACATATTATCACTGTAGTGTGATGTCATTGCAGTGATGTCATGATAGATTAAAAACTCACAGGCGTGAAGTTTGAAGAGGAGTTTGACAGTATAGTGATATAGATGACTGCAGTCCTGGATGACCTGAATGAGAGGAGCTAGTTTACACTGGCCTGCGGTCAACGTTGAGATTGCAATGGACATGTTGAGCTGGCGAAGCACTGATAATAAAAAACAAAAATTAAAATAACTTTCAGATTATGTGAATTTTTTTAAGACAGTATTATCCATGAGATGCAAACTTGATTTATAAATAACTGCACAGTAGCTCCAGCTAAGAACCACAAAAAGACTGACCAAGCACAGCAGAAATTTTCCCCAAATACTTTTAACATCTATAAAAAGGACGATCCATGATTCTTTTATCCCAAGCGACTTGCATGAAGTAAATGAGAAAAACAACAAAGCGATTCATCCTCTGAGGTGATAATATGAGAAGAGCTACGGTACAACGTTTCAACAATTGTTGAATAAACAATTATAGATACACGCACTGACATGCACAGTCACACACACGTGTTTTCACCTCCCAACAAGAAGGTGACGCCATTGTCCAAAATTAGTAACAAACATGGGTGAGTCCTTCAAACCTGAAAAATCTGCTTGGCCTGTTTCAGCAAAATGCAGAATCAGCAGTTTAAGACTGTAGTTCAAAATACAAAACCTGATACTGCTTAAAAAAATATTTGACTGCAGACTGCTGAATTATTGAAAATGAACACATAGCTGGTGTAAAAACAGCCACTTGGGGTGTGCAATAATGTTTGAAAATTTTAGGGTTCATCAATTATTCCTTGCAGAGGATATAAAGAAACATAAAAAGAATGACTTTTTTAATAAATATACATGAAGGTTTAGTGCATAAAATATAATAATATTATATAATAAAAACTGAAGGCCACTCACCTGCTTCTGCTACTCGAAGTTCTGCGTCCATGTAATCAAAGATCTCTACTGTGAGCTGGAACCTGGAGGAAAAAAGAAACTTTTAAAAACTTTTAAAAAACATTAACATAAATGTATTTTAATTGGCTGTCAATGTTATATCATTCATCATTCATGAAAGTGACCAATATTGTTTCTCTGTATCATAATAGTTGGACTCCAACATTGTCTCAAATTTAGGAAAACTTTTTCAAATTTAGCACACTTTTCAGCAAATTGATGACAGTTCTAAGAAAGAGTCTAGAATAATTTGTGTGCATGTTATTTGTTTTTGTATCAAATGCAATGAGGCCTAAAGTCCTGTAGAGTTAATAACATCTCCTGTTGTTGAAATATAACACTAAGGAGACAATCAGAAAGTAAATTAAATGAAACATACACATTATTGATGTCTGTTCCTGCCGTACGCTCCAGGAGTTCATCTGATGCCTCCAGGCTGGCTGGGATTTCTGTATGCTGAAATATAAACACATGTAAAATTTCATGAGTTATAAATTATTACGCCTCACCTCAGCTCTGCTTTAACTTTTGTATTTACAATGAAACAATCAACCGTGTAATATAATTTACCTTAGTGTGGAACTCCATTTTGGTGCATAGGAGCTTGCAATGTAAAGAAACCAGCTGCGCATATCCATGTCTGTCTCTTATGTTATTCTGAAGTAATTAAAAACATAAAGAATATGAAAGGACTGTGGGATGCACTTCACTTCATAGAAAATAAATATTAATGAGATGTGATTTAAGAGATATCAGTCTTTCCCTATTCAAGCAAATAGGACTGTGGCCTTGCTATGACTGAAAAACAAACCGGAGGTGCTTCAAACATGGCCGGCGAGTGCACCGACTTCTTATATCCTATCTTTAAATCCTGTGTGTGGTTTTATTAGATAAAACTCACATACACCTACTGTGTACACATGTGATTGTGTACATAACCTCTGACTTACCCAGAGTAATCCTGTTTCAGCGATGTTGCTGTAGTGTCTCATGCAGTCTTGTAAGCTCTGATGGAAATAAATAAGACACAGTTCGCTTTAAACAACGAATGCATTTATTTACTTCTGCTCAGGTAGAAAAATTATAAATAGGTATAAGATGAGTCAATTGTGGTTACTCATCATAACCTCACCCTTAAATGGCATGTAAAAGTAAAAACAATTTTAATGCAAGTCTAACAGATCTTTCCTGTCTGACTTCTGGCCATGTAGAGTTCATCACAGTTTAAATCAAAATGGTTTGTAAGTGTCTGATGTAAGTGATGCAAGTAAATGAAACCAGAGAGATACAGATGGTTTACTACAGAAGTCAAGCCAGGAAGGCAAACATTTTTAGTCCTTCAATGTCGTAATACCAAAAGTTCAGGCTAATGCATACGTGCTGTTAAAAAACCAGTTTAGCAAAATATGAGGAACAATGTCTTCAAAAGTGTGTTAACAATGTCTTTAGGAAATATATGCTACAGGTGAAGATGCACTTGAACGATAAGCATGCTTACATTGCGATGCCCATCGCGCAGGATTTTGTGTACTACGTGGCAGAACTTCCAGCTGAGGATGGCACTGTTGGGCAGGGGAAGGCCGATGGCATATGACCAGAAGGTGTATGCCCCCTTCTCTCTGTGGGTCCCCAAAATAATTCCTGAACATGTCGCTAAAGAAAAGACTTTACACACCATTGAAATTTTTGTTTCCATGTATTCACATACAAGGCTTCTATCTAACTCACTTAGCCTGTTATGACGGCTTACAGTTTAGTTTGGACTATTTTAAATCCTTTAACATTGTGTTATTGTGTCATTGTGTATTATGTTAGCTTAGCAATTATTATGGGCCTATACAACAACACGTAACATTTGATATTCATACACGAGTATAACATACGGTTGCAGATGCATGAGCGTTTGCTCGAGATTGCTCGAGTGTTCATGGTCCGGCTTTGCCTGTTTCAACATGGCGGACGCCACTTGCTAATGAGGCATCTAGGTAATATTGTACCAGTGTACTAGTATCTATGTACTAAATTTAACATAATTTGTTTTTCATAAGCCAATATCTTTTCATGGTCAGTCAATCTTTTCACTTCAGATGCATAAACAACTTACTATCAACTTAAAATGGCCAACCCGGCTGTGTAAAGAAAACAAAACAAAACCAAACAGTACATGGATTCTTTGTTAAAGCATTAAGGATACTGCGAGCATGTTTCTCCTTCAGCGGCGTCTCTGTAGAATTGATGGCCTTGCTGATACTGCTGAGCTACGGAGAAAACCACAAGAGAGACAGACAGAAATACTGGGTCAGTCCAATAAGACAAGACTGAAGCGATATCACTGTATTGTTGGTGCCATAAAACTAAAGTCTTTGAAAGATTTGTCTCTGTGTATAACCCCTCTTTATGTAGTACAAAAGGGCAGAGGGATCAGGAATATATAATATTGTAATACAAAACAGACATTTTAGACATTTTCTTCCACAATCATTGGAAATTCTTTCCAGTTCCATCTCCTTCAAATCGGGTTTATTATTATTTATTATCTATTGAAATTCAATGTGGCACAAAAGTTGATAAAAATACATTCAAATATCAGAATAAACAAACACTTCTCACAAAAACACAGAACACATACACAGTCATTTACTGGCACTACATTATTCTTTTTCCAGTGAACATCTCCAGAATATTTTTTTATTTATTTATAGACAGGCACATCAATATGAAACACACCTTTTTTATGGACAAACGTGTCCAGATTTTAAATAATTTATATTAGTAATGACATTGAAGACCATGCAGTGTACTGTAATGTAACGTAATAAACTAATTTTCATAACCGACAGGATGGATAACACTAAACTACATGTCCTTGGGATCTTATAACAGATTTCTGGATGGTATAGCTTGTTCCTGGACATGGCTTATGATGACTCAAGTACACACATAGCACAAACAGCCAGACACGGCGTGTGACATGTTAAAATGCTTTGTGTTCTTTGTGTTTGTAACATTTCTTTCATTTTTGATTAGCAAACCACAATCCAGTAAAACTGCACCATAAGCATTCAAATGAATTTAGATTCAGTTAATGAGGTAAAAATGTTTGCATGATCCATTACAACTTTGCCTATGAGTTCTGTTAAATGTAAATCTTGTACAAACAGGATGTCAACAATATGCTAAAGGAGCAGTTCAAGCAAAGTGAAATTTTCTCTCATCATTTACTCACCCTTGTGCCTAATTTCTTTAGCTCAACACCAAGATTGTAGAAATCAAATATGGTAGCATGTTGATAACATCAAATACTTTTGGTTTGCATGTTTTGCAAGTTCATGATGTTTATAGTGACAAAAGACTCAAGAACCAATGAGATTTTAGTTTATATAACATGTTGCCATATTTTGTTTTGAGGTCAAGGTTTTCTGTAGTTTAAGACCTTGCGTTAAATAGACCTATGTTTTTTTAATCGTTGTTTGCTATTTGTTAGCAAATCATTGATAGTTAATCATTGTTAGCTGAAGAACAGAAATCATACACATCTGTAAAAGCATGAGGGTGTACTGTATATAGCTAAATATTACATTAATATTACATAAACATAAATAGAAACATTGAAATATCTCAGTATATCAGAACAGAAAACTTCTCACAGTTACTGCCACAAAAATATTATTACAAGCATGCATATACATATGGCCAATATAAAAGAAAAGTTTAATTTCCAACAATCAATGCAACTATCATGAAGTAAAATCACTGAAAGTCTTCCTTCCACTTGAAAAAATAGTCCCTGGGTAACTGTAATCATTAGGTGAAGCGCTCATACAGGAGCTGTGATTTATCATGAATAAAACACAACTATTGACCAATCAGAATCAAGGACTGTTACTAACAGTTTAATAAATCCACATTATACCAAGTGGTGTAAAACACGTCTGAACTGCATTAAACAGCACAGGCATCCGTCAAAGCACCTGACACATCAGCCTGCTCATTGTAAACTATGCCTGCCATCTCCTTTGAATTATTTAACAAAGTGCTCTCATGCTTCGGATAACTTATGTTGTTCCTGAAGAAGCCACATTTCTCGAATGCTATTTATCATACAAATGCATTTTTTACTTCTGTAAAGCAATGTTAATCTCGTACACATACGGATGCCGAAGGGTGCCAGACTCGCGGATGCGAGGGGAATGCAGGATCACACGCAGAGAGATAAACAGAGTTACAAAAGCAGGCGAAATTAGTCTGAATGCAACAGCTGTCAGTCTTTGGCTCATTAACGTGCTGGTGATAGTCCCGCTCGGCCACAGGACGGGGGGAAGTGAATGAAAGCATGGGACGACACAAAGGGCAGACTGTTCCGAGAAAGGCCTGTCAGTGAGGCTGAAGAATCGGCCTGGAATGATGCCCAACACTGGCACTGAATCTTAGACAGATGGTCAGTGAGTGCACTGCCTACTGGCAAAATCTTATATAATGTAGTTTAAGTAAAAAGAGTAAGAATAGACAGAATACAGATGGTAAACTGCACATGTGCTATTTCTGCATGGTACAACATTTGAGACTGAATTCAAAACCATGCATCTGTCAATCAAAATTTGAGGTCTTTATAAACTGGATCCACAACTGGATTCGAAAGCAAGTCTGAACGCTCATGAACAACACAATCTCATAACATGTAAGTTGGCATGAAATGGAAGTAGTGATCGTCTTTTTTCCCTATCGTGACGTGACGTATATCCGACACTACAATACATTACAATTTCATGGTAATGGCTAATTTGTATATCGAAATTCCATCTCATTTTCATATTTTACTATTATCTACTTTTGTGATTATGGCGGTTAGGTTTAGGGTACTACAAGTCAACCTGACCTTGAAAATAATTTACTTATGAATAAATTACATAGGAATATATGTCTATTTCAAAACATATAATAGATTATATTACAAATGATTAAACCAAATAGTATGTTCGTCTCATTTAAACATCATGTCTTGGCTGACAATTGTGTCTAAAACCGATAGTTGAAATAGCAGCCAAAAGTAAAGACATAGAGGAAAAAACTGTATAACAATCGGAAAAATAAGCTGGAAAAATAATAGAAAACAGGAAAATTATAAAAATGTATGGATTACATAGTAGTATTGCAAAATGTAAAACTGTAAAATTAAATGTCTGCAGGATTATGATCAGTTTCTGAATGGAAAGATGATTACTTGTTAACAAACTAAATCGAATTCAAAACATATCAAGAAAGAGATGCATGTCAGAAGTACTATAAACACAGTAAGCACACAACATTAAACACAGTTTAACTACAGCGTGTTTACAAAGTAAACAACTCTTACTTAAAAAGATCAATGTTTCATTACACGGCTACTTTATTAAGAGATGCAGCAAAAACAAATCTTCATGTTTCTCAAGTCTAAATCAATGGCGTCGTACAAAACTCACTGTCCCTTCAGGAGATATTGAACACTAAGATCTTACTCTACAGTACCTGCTCATCCCTTGTTTTTACCAGTTGGTCCGTGTGCTTGTTGATCCCTGTTGGGTACATGTTTAGACTGACAGAGGAAGTGTGACTGAATTTTGCTGTTTGGTGTCTAGCAGTACCAGTTTACTGCTGCTCTTTATCAGCTTAATTCAACAGACTGGTGCTACATTCCCAGTGTAACCGTGAAGGTCAGGGGAAAAACTCAAATGTTGTGCATTCATTCTCAATTACAGAGTAACCACTAACACAAAACACAGCTTTTAAACTTCAGTACAGAATGTACATAACCATAAAACTATAAATGACAATAATGAAAGTCAAATGATTTATCTTTGCTTTGTTTAAGGGAGTAGACCACCCAAATAAAACCCTTTAAAAAAAAAAAAACGCTATATTTGTGAGAGAAAACTATTAACATTTTCATCTTATTTAGGGATCGATATGCTGTGATACAAACCATTTCAATATGGCGGTAAGTCAAAAAATTTGAATCTCATTGCTTTTGGCATGTCTCAAGATTCTGATGTGGTATCATGTTTGAAAGTAATGCGCTGAACGGTTTTGATATGCAACTTTTTGGTGCTTTTTGGAGCTTCAGCATTTTGAACCCTATAAGAAGATAATATGACAGCATTTTAATTTAAAAATGTTTGTGTCAAACTGAAGAAAGAAAGCTAAAAAACTGCTGGGATGGTCTAAGGGTGAGTAAATTAAGAAAGAATTTTCATCTATGGGTGAAGTACTCTAAAAATGATCGATCTTGAATATTTTGTAAGGTCTTCAGTTTCTTGCAATCACTTACGGTATAAAAATGCAAAAGTTCACGTTGTCAATACAGAAACAAGAACAGGTACAAATCGAATTTGAAATTTCAGATGAAAAATGAAATCATCAGTTTCAGATAAAAAAAAGAAATTTACACTAAAACTTCACTGATCTCTTCATTACATCACAAGCTTTGAAATATCAAGTTTCCTATTTCACTGTGTATAGTATACCTCTTTCACATTTTACCTCCTATCTCTATACATTAATGAAATAACAAAACAAGTAAGCCACTCCACACAGACAGAAACCTGAGCCAGGACTGGCTTTGTCCTTCCTGTGCTCAGTGAAAGGGACGCCGCAGTACAACCCGCT
Source organism: Beaufortia kweichowensis (assembly GCA_019155185.1). Taxonomy (NCBI): domain Eukaryota; kingdom Metazoa; phylum Chordata; class Actinopteri; order Cypriniformes; family Gastromyzontidae; genus Beaufortia; species Beaufortia kweichowensis. Next base: position 2,751,746 of record CM032795.1, on the reverse strand, counting down.
GAATAAGAAAGGACAACTGTATGAAACTGAAGGGCAAGACAAACATACTCTCTATTCGGTCTCATTTGACCAGCAGCCAGGCTGCAAGACCTGTTTCTCATATTATTCTGGGCAGAAGCACAGATACACGCTTTGTACTGTGAGAATTAAACTACTACAACATTTAAAATCTACTACAATGAATCATTTCAACATTAAGTGTAATGTTATTTGTGACCTTGTCTGTAAACTTCAGGCTAAAGTTTCAAAATCTAATGAGATTAATGCACATACACATAACTACACATATCAAGAGCTCATTTCACAGAATGTGCTTTACATTATTCTAGGAATATTTTACATTAAGCTAGGTTTTCACAGACAGGATCGCAATGAACACATCTATCAAAGTCTAAATTGACCTTCTGTGAATAAATAAAGTTGAGAAAATCGAGTAAGGAACACTCATGGCTAGTAAAATCACTGTTAATCAGCTCCTGTAAAGTAAAAAGTTTATGATGGAACATGGGTGCAGTGTTTTCTAAAGTTTCACGGCTTTAAATGTAGAAACACTTCAGAACTCTATAACGTTCAGGAAAAAAGAGATTATTCTGTGGCTTGTGAAGAGTATTATGTATATATTTTCAATACCCATAAAAAGGCCTGTTATCAATCTGGCGAAAGGCTTCACTTTGTGTTTTACTTTGTGTTTTTACATGGCATCTTAATAACATAAAGGCCAATATAATACCGATACAGTTTAATGACAGCATAGGAACTGACCTTATATTTAAAAATTCACCAAATAAAGACAAGATCAGTAAGTTTGATTCCCAGGCAAAACACTGAATGTTTCACTCCATCACCGTTATGGATATAACTAACTACCCTATACTGTATATAACTTATTCTTTTTAAATCATTCATAAATCTTTTTAACAATAGGTATGTTTGTGTGTTTAAGGTTGTATAACGATTAAGTTGTGCAGAACTGCTACACCTACAACAGTCCTATTAATAACACAGTAATCTTTGAGGAGAAGCGATGTGTAAGCTTGGCCGTGTATGATACATCCTGTTCTCTGTTATCTGCATCTATCAGGAAGGTCCCTGCATTCATGCGCATTTGGACACCTGCTTTATACAGAGATAACACAAAAGCATAGGGTTGCCCGGCAACATTCATTAATGCAGGACGACCCAACTCACGTGGGAGGTTACGACAGACTGACACAAAACACACAGAGCCCCAAAGTAAACACACAACACTATATGTGGCACATTTGACCTTGCAGCTACAGAAGCTGGTATACATGACGCCCTGCCGACAGGTAAAAAAATATTCCCGATGTTTTGTGTAAGCATTTCATTTGCTTTCGAAACACTACAGATTGCACAAATACAGCTCAAATAGCCTGAATACCTTATCAGTAGCCTTATGTGTTCAGAAAATACTGATTTAAATAGTCTTTTGAGAGATTTGTCATACAGCTATGACTTATAGCTGTTAATTTGTAGTTAAACAAACTAACTAAAGGTTACTGTCATACAGTGTTGAAACCCAACCCTTGATCATTTCAACAAAGATATGCATTGACAAGCGTACACATCATGGTTGAGGGAACAAGAACCTGCCAAACCAGGCTGCTAGACTTTCATAACCCTAGAAACACAGACGCCTTTAATGAGCACATGACTTTTGTAATCTTTTAATGTCTATTATGGTTTCTGTCCTGCAATAACCACTAACGTGAATATTACAGTTTCTATTTTTAAAGGCAATAGTTGAACAAACAGCATATGACTCATAATATGACTCATCTTAAAACATTTTCTAAATGTACATTATTCCAATACAAAAATATTCAGGTGATATCAACTGATATTAAGACCTGGACAGAATATATACTGTATGCAACTCTTCAAGCACACACCCACACAACCCTAAAGATAATTTTTCTTTATAAAATACCCTAAAACAATCATAAATGATTCCTATTTTATTTCTTTAGGTTAAAAAACAACAGCAAAAACCATCACAGACATTATACTGGATTTAATGGTTATACTGGCAATTGTAGTGGTTTTAATAGAAACTATAATAGAAATAATACTTTAATAGAAATCTACTGGTAATGTGGTGAATGAGAACCAACTGAACACCAATAAACCTACTGGAATATGACCCAAAATACAGTACCTAATGGAAACAGCTAAACCGCTAATAATAATGTTTATAATGGTACTTGTAATGCAAACCACTATAATATAATATTGTTTTTCAAGCAGGGAATCATACCCATGGGATGGTCAAGGTACGTTTCCCAGTAAACCCAGTACACCATTTCTGTAGTATATTATATACATTAGTATTAACTGTACAATAGTAAAATTTATATTGCGGCTTTAAGTATACAACAGCATTTACTACAGTTTAAAATATAACTATAATCATCACTAAATAATACTATTGTATACATTAAAGTATAATAATTAATATACTGTAATAGACATCAGTCAATGGTAAACACTAATGCATACTAGAGTGTTTTTCATGAAGGTAAGTACAGTCATATTAATAATTCTCTCTTTATAGCTTTGTTTATAATTTACTTCGGCCTATTTGTTTTGGTTTCACAAGGTCTTACATGTAAAACCATCAGAGTAGATATAAAACAAACATTTTCTCCGGCGAAAGTGAATGTGCTAATTTCAGCGCTTGCGTCTTTATCGCCGGCCGCGCGAAAGCAACTTTCTATCGGTGCAGGTGACGTACAGGTGTAACGAGTTCCCATTGACCTTATCTCAAGCGAAACCAGTCTAACCAGTCGTTAAACCTCGCAAGAAAGCTAGCAATGGCCAATGATGAAATGCTGAATAAAACAATACATACGGACGATATTCTCTGTCAATGCGCTATGCAGTTGCGCGTTAGTAATCGTGCACACACAATGATGACGTCCCACGTTTCATGAAATACCTCATAATGTCGTTATATCTTAATCCTGTCGATGGGAGTAAAGCATTAACATCAAATCAACATACCTGCTGTTTGTCAAAATGCTCTCTCGGCTCCTAGAGACGTTTCTGACATTCGGCTCTTCATCCTCGACGGCACCTGTCGTATCGAATTCATCCTGTAAACCGTTTCTGTGCAGTTTTCACCGCGTATTACAGACGTATGATAGTCCAAATGTGCGTCGTTGAATAATCCAATGTGCTTTATTTTCTGAGGGATATCAGGGACGTCGAGGAGACATGCGGAGAGAAAAACCTGTTCTGACTGACTGCTGTGGGAGGAGAGAGAGACTCAACTGATCTATGTGACTATGTCTCTCTCTCTCTCTCTCTCTCTCTCAGACACACTTCATGACGCTTAAGTGATGAATCTGCAGCCCAACATTAAACTATTTCAAATGTTATTTATTGTCTCAAAATGATTTCATATTTATTTATTGTAAATATAGGCCTATAACGTATGGTATTTGTTATGTGTAGTGTAATTATACACGTAGTAAATATAATTGTATAAAGTGTATGTTTACTGCATACATTCATATCCATACAACCATGTGAAAACAGTGCAAGACAATATAAGTATATGTATATACATACACACACACACACACACACACACACACAATCATATAATATATACATCCACTTTGGAAAAATGCACTTGTGTGAAACCCAAGAATTTCTCACCTCAAATATTTTTGTCACACACATTTACGTGTCAAAGTCGCACCGTCCCAACAAACCACAGGCCTCACAGCAAACCAGAGAATGAAGTGCATCATAAAGGTCTGCAAATAAATCTTCACCTGGAACAGATGCAAAGGGAGCATCCAATAATGTAAAACCTCCACCTGGCAGTAAGGGGTATCAACAAACAAGAATAAAGTTATGGTTAATGATTCACAGGCCTCAGAGCATATTGTTAGTCGCCGGGTGGGAACATCCATATCAGTTTCATTCAGTAACCAGTGCAGCAGGGAAAATATGAGTGGATCTATGTGAACCATTGTAAGTTAATCTGCCGGAGGTGAGGGATAAAATGGCAGTAATGTTTAAAAGAGTCTGTAAAGGGTAAGGACAAAGTTAAGGGAAGAATATCAGCACTGATAAATGTGTCACTGTATGGGATCTAGTGTTACAGAGAACTGAGAAACATACACCTGACACCTGCACGCCACGCCACCTGCCGCATACACGCAGAACTCAAGCCACAACCAACGTCACATTAACTTCAAAACTCTATTTAAAACCGTATGTGTTCAGTAACACAATAACATTAACATTTTACAGCTTTAACATTCTTTGTTACTACAAGGGGGTTAATGATTAAGGGTTTATTATGATATAATCTGTTTAACCGTTTTTTAACCCTAACTATACTAGCTGCCAAGTCACACCTTATCACACAAAAATGTAAATAACTTCAAGCATGCGAAATGACTAGACATACTGCTTGCGAAACACCGCCTGTCTTTATTAGGCATAAGAATCACACCCACTTTGACTAAGAAACACACCCATATTTTATCATGTTAAGTCATATGGAATATTGAGGATATTCAGTCATGGTTATTTGAAGAAAACAGATCACCAAAAAACAAATTTGATTAAAAGTACAACAACTTTTGAATTGAAATTATAAAAAAAAAAAAAAAAAATCCAATCATCATGGAAATCTGTACATGGAAGAAACCACGAAACCACTGCTACTATTAGTATGTATAATAAGAGACAGCAAAGCGAAACAAAAAGTAGTAACTACATCTTTTGAAGGGGTTGTGAAATGGAAAATCTGATTAACATTTGCAACTATGTGCAGTATAGTTAACTTTAGTCACTTTAGAGATAAACAACTATAACAATACATCAGAATAAAAACAATACAGCAATTTTGTACACATAACACAATGGGAGAACATAAAACAAATGTATCCAGAATTTATTATATATATATTACTTATTAAGAACCTCAGAAAAGATGTCACTAACCTTGTCAAGCCCAGTGATCATTTTATCCTAAAACGTTTTTGTATTAAGCTGGAACCCTGTAAACAAAACTTTGTAGTTTTAAGTTTTGTGGTTCTACTGTACTGTACTGTAAATCTGTGGACATGTCATTTAAAGCTAGAACCACATTGAAGATAACACCATGTTAATCACAAATCATCATTTATCAGTTTAGCAATATATATATAAACAAACACTTTGTTGTGTGTAGAACTGTTCGAGTTGAAAATCACCAAAAACAACATCCAATAATACAAAGTAATAGTTTATTACATACTGTATAATAAAATATGATAGCATATGAATTTTTTAGTATTTAATTCTGTAATAAGTGTAAAATGTGTAAGCAGATAACAAACGTAAGTGCAGTTCTGTACATAATGAATGCTCTTTTTTTACAGTATGGTTAGTCTTTTGTAGATTTCTTTGTGTCTCTGGATTCCATTGTTCTTTCCAAAAACTCCTAAATAGAGAAAGTTACAATAGGAATCTTTGTCACATTATTTGCAAACACAACAAACAGATAAATGGCAATGAAAAGCCTTTGAAAATAAAAGTGAGTTTGTTACCCTGATAGGATCAGTGGTGCTGCTCACGTCCCCTCCCTTCAGCTCTCGGTATGTCAGATATTCCTGAGCGAATGAAACTGCCTTCTCTTCACTATTCAGACAACACAGAACAGATCATTGTTTTGTGCATTGCCAGTTTATTCCTGTATCTTTTGTAATTATAGTCACTTTGACATGGTGACACGGCTTTCCGGCTGAGTTCTGCATGTCTGATTCTCATAATTGTAATGCAACGAGCTCAGCAGAACCAAATGCACACGATGCCAAAGAAAACAGTCTGACATTCACTAAACTCATTGGGGTTGATCTAACCTGTTTTGCTGCACGAGGCAGTTCAGAAGATCCTCTACTATATCACTGTGACCCTTTGTGATCAGATGTCTCTTCAGGTAGGTGAAGTGTTTGGTCTTCAGTAATGTCTGGGAGCGGTTATTTCCACAAAGAAACATAAACACTGTCTCTCTGATCTACAGGAAACACAAATAAGCATAAGAATGATATGAATTATATGCAATGTATAGAAGTAAATGTATACAGAGAACACGAGTGTTATTAAATCGTGAACCTGTAAAGGAATGCCGGCGAGTTCTCCGGTGGTCATGGTTTCCTCAACCTGATCCAGAATGAGGGTGGGGTTACAGGAAGACAGAAAGCTCTATTTTGACAAATAAACAATTTTAGTAAAAAAGAAAAACGTTTTTGTCTAAGTCTAAGGCACAATCATATCATACAAGTAGTCTGCCTTTTGAAGCAATCAGAAATTTCATTAAAATTTTCCTTCTAAAATGTTTAACTCTATTCTAAAAATCTATTCTAAGTCTTCAGAGCATTTGAACACAATACAGTGCCCAATTCATGGCACATAAAGGTGATGATTTTTATTTATACAGTATGTCACCTGTAATGCGTTCTAGTTTTAGGTTCACATGAGAAAGAAAGTCACATAGGTTTCTTTATTTTTATGTTTTGAGGATTACGGTTTAAATAAACTAAAATGACAGCAATCCAGATTCTTGGCTATAATAAAAAACCTATTTTAAAATAGTTTGCAGTGTTGAGCACCACCTGGAGTACATTCAGACCTTTACCTGAATGTGCGGCTTCTTCTTATTAACACAAGGTATGAGCAGGAGGGTGCCCAAAGAGAAGGCCTGAAGATTAAACTGAGAAAACCGCTTGGCAATCGCAACCAGATCCAATGTCAAGAGAAATGGGCATCTTAAAAGAAATAAAATAATCCACTTCTATAGATCCACTTTCACAGACAAATAAATAAAATATAACTGACTTTAAGCTTTTGAGTCTTCTGTCTAAAACATACACTTAAAATTGTGTTTTAGAAACTTACTTTAGTAACAGGACAAATGTCTTATACATGATGTCTTGTTGTTGAGGGCTGAGAGGAAGAGAGGCTGTCAAAAAAAACAAAAACATACAGACAGACAGAAAAAGAAGTGTTTAATACAAGTATGTATAAAAATGAGTTTGAAATGGATGACTTGGACTGAATAATGAAAAAAGAGCGACCAATAAGAGCCAAGAATATATGTGCAGTCCTCCAATACTGTTTATAAAGCATTTTAGGGCAAAAGCTCAAGAAACTGGTTGATAAAATGTCAACAGTGCATCATTTCTGGGTTATTTCATTGTTATGCTGAGTTTACCATTTCGCCAAAATGTGGTAAAAAATATGTTTAAAGAATAAGCAAGTAACCCTAAACTTTTGATTGGTAATATATGTATATATATATTTTACCTGTAAGGAAAGGAGCTTGAATTACATTGCGCCAAGTCCTGGACAGGCCTTGGCCCTGCAATGAGAAATATATTAGAACATGTAAATATGTAAAGATTCTTCTTTATATTCATCTGTTACAGTAACACAAGCATATAAAAATCACCTCTAAAAGACTTGGTACTGCTATGAGAGCTTCAAGAACCTTCTGCAAGTATCCAGTCTATAAAACAAAGAGGGAAACATCTCAAATGAAAATGTTATCTTGACACAAAAGCAAAGTATTACAGACATACTAGTGCTTTCATTATGGTTAATAGTTAAATCGATTTTTTCTAAATGACTAGAGATGTACAAAATATTTGGCTGTATCTTATTGGAGTGCTTACATCCAATAATATTGTCTGCTGTTTGAAAACATAACATTTAAATTTGAGATTAAGTTGGGATAATCAATGTGTTAACCCAAAAATGACTTCATTTTTATAGACAGAGTCTTGACTCTTAACTGCAGTCTTACCATATTGAATGACAGAAGTTTTTGCAGGACACTGTTCCATAGCTGAAGATCATAAACCTGATACTCCAAACAAAGATCTGCCAGAAGACGGACAGCCTGGAGAGAAGACAACACACATGAGAAAACAACCTGAAATATCACCTACATGTCTGGTCTAAACATTGCACAAAGTAACATGCCTGAAGCAAAGCAACGCCCCCCTATATTTTAACATAAAAACTGATCAGTTGGCCTATTTAACACTCGCCCCTGCCGGGTAAACCTGTTTCTAGCAACAACAATAGCCGAATGTATAAAAAAGATTATCTAAGATCTTTTCTGAGACAGCAACGTTCATTTAATGAGACCGCTTTTGGCTATAACAAAAGCTTTCAGTCTATTTTAAACTACTTTGCTTATAATTAATTCAGTGATACCATTTGCCATGTTTAGCTCTGAATATAACACTAAAAGTGAAAACTACAAACTGTTGTGATGTGGTTGTCAACACTCTTCCTTCACAAACCGTGACCCCAAACTTGGCAGAATGGTCCCAAATGTGCACCACTACAGTGACTCATACACACATTTTATGGAGAAAATCGAAACAAATATAATTTGTGTCTAATGCTTAAACCCTCAAGAATAAGAAAGCTAGCAGATGCCTCCAGTGCTTGGCCTCTGATATATAATTTCAACATATAATATAATGAAATATAATAAACAAAAGGTTATCTTCTACCTGAGGTTCATTGCTGTGGTTCTTCCACAAACCCTTAATCATGCCCTCCTTCGGGCTGCTCATGAACATCTCCAGGGTGTAGGGAATGTTAAGGGCCTCCAGCTGGGCGAGATACACGAAACACTTCAAATAATATCTGTGTAGACAGCAGCGTGTCATCATTAATGCAAAAAACACATCAATGTTTATTAAAAGTAAGTGGAATTTAAACTAGCATAAATAATTGCACAAGAAATTTATATCAAAATAATAGAGTATACTTGATTTTGCTGCTGGGTTGATTGGAAAGAGCCTCCAATGTAGCCACATCTGCTAAGTGAGTAAGACAAAGCAAAGCCCGACTGCGATGCTCAAAGGTCAAACGCAGGCCTGATCCTCCCAACGGCTGAAAACATGAACAATCATTCAGTGCTTTCATTTTTTTTTTTCATAAGTCACATGTTCTATATAAATAAAACTTGATATGTATTAGTTCCTACTTCCAGAAAAGAATTGCCTTCAAGGCTTAAGCAGCACAATTTCTGATATCGGTTTAAAATAAATTCCCGGGCTTTGATTGTGGTGCAAAGTCGTACAATATTTACCCATGTCTGAGCTGTCAGGATAGGACTGAGTAAACGGGCACTTATATCCATGGGATGCATCTGCAACAAATATACAACCCTGCAGACAAAAAGACATGGGAAGGACATGGGATGAGTAAGAGAGAGACATACTTTAACTACATCTCAGGATATTTAATCACTGGGTAAAAATACCTCATGAGATCAGGGTCATCATTTATGTCAGTGACATGGTCCAGATGACTGATTTCCTGCAGATGAAGTATATATTTAGGTCTTGTTTAATAATACACATGCTGCAAACGTATGAGAGACCAAGGTGACAAAGGTGGAGGACTGTTCTGCCACCGTACAGATGTCTAACAAACATGCATCTTTAATCAATGCAAAGCTTTGATCATTCTGGATGTAGAATATGTATCTGAAAGCTCACAGACGAGGCTTTTCCATTACTTCTTAAGCTTTGTGACCCTACACCTGACTGTCCAAAATCTACAGATGATTCAGACTTATGTGGCATGTACTATAATCCACCTTTTTCAGATTTGATCTGAAAAAGTTGATGATCTTACCTTGCCATTAGACTGACCAGTTTTACACAGCCACTTCTCCAAAAGAACATTCCGGATCTTGAGAAAATCAACACCATTGATGGAAGCGATCTCTTTGGCCACACTGTGAATGTCTGTCCAATACAAGAAAGTGACAAAGTACATGAATTTGAATTAATAGAGCATTACGTTAGCAGCGCTAAAATTGTGGGTTTGACTTTTGCTTTGGATAAAAGTGTCTTCCAAAATGCTTAATGACTAGTGAGTTAAAATGATTGTGACTTAACATTTTTGTAAAGAAGTGGCTACAAAAAGCCGTTGTCCTCACCAGGGTAAGTCTGGCCGGCAGCGTTCTTCATTCGCTCCAGCACAGAAGTGTGCTCAAACAGAGCCACGATGAGACGGCCGGGCAGACCCGTGAGCTTCAGGAGCTCTGCAGAGCCGAGCTGAGATGACAGGAGAGAGTTCTCTGTGGCTGAACGCTGATACTGCAGCTGTAGTTTGGAGGTGAGAGCCTCTCCTCTGGCTTTTAGATTCTCCTGAAACAAAACAAGATTCAAAGCAAGATGCATGACTGAAATATGGTTAAGTGTGTCTTTGCGATTATTTTGCTGCCACTGTGGCTAAGACATGCAAGAGATTTCACACAATTTTATAAAAGCTATTTGGCACTTAAAAATGTGTTATGTCGTTCATATAGTCAAAGCTGAAGCGGTTGCATGATATACCGTGGAACTTCTATGAGATGTGTAACTAATAATATAACACAGGATCTCATACATTATTGCTCAGACAGAATATAGACAAGACACCCAACCATGAGTTTATACTTTTTAATACACACAATGCTTGTGTTTAAATGAAAATTACACTATTATGTTTAACGGACGGTCTGAGAGGCCAACATACCTCCAAAGTATCTGACTTTAACAACTTGTGTACAAGCTCCAAGCTGAACTTTAAGAAAACAGTCTTTTCTGCACCTGGAATGAAAAACATAAAATAAAGTTAATTCTCCACCATGGCTTTTGCTTTAGTTAGTTTTTTTAATGAATACTTATACCTATACTAAATATACTGATCCTAAAAAACACTTTTTCCATACAGACAGGAAAATCAATGACTTTATTCACTTTTCCACCTTCATATTTTATGAAGTCCTTATTTTTACCTTATCATAAGGTGAAATCATCCAAATCACAAAAAAACACATCTCCAATGGAGTCTAAAGCCTATTAAAAATCCATATGAACAAGGTCTGAAATTCATTTCTGAAAATCAAGCCAAATTTGCTCCTTAGATAACTTGTATGGGGTTATTTAAAAAAAAAAAAAAAACAAGCTAATTTTACAGACCTCACATTTCTAAAAGTTGTTTTTTGCTGTTAAAGTAAAAGTTGTGTGTCTGACTCACCTGCAGGAAGGTCCTGGGCGATCTTATGGACTGTGGCGGCTGCCAGCTCCAGATTGTGAATGCACAGTACGTGTCTGAAGATGCTCTGGGTCACGGTGGACATTTCTCTTGAAGGATCGATGTGCTGCATTTGTTTGGACTGATCCATCACCAAAGGCAACAGACTCTTCTTGAACACATGGTTCACAGCCAAAACGTACAGCTTGTCGAGATTAACCTGAGCAAAAGCCGAAATTACTGTAAATACTGTACAACGTTTCTCACATAATGCTGAAATAATTAAAGCTAGTATTGTAGAAGCCAGTAAGTGTGTGTTACCTTCATGAGTTTACAGATGAGAAGTAGGGTGGGTAAAGTCTCTTCACTCAGCTCTGGAGCTGTAGATAGACAACAAGATCAGAAAATAAAGCAAGAGAAGTGAAATGTGCAGGACTGTAAGATGCCGATACATACAAATAATCTTCCAGAAGGCATGGCTGGTCTGGAAGAGCAGGTGAAACGGCAGGCGGGTGCTGGAAAGAGACGTGGGTTCCAAACAGTTCTCCAGCAGGTACGAGCTCTCCAGATCGGTGGGAGGAGAGATTCTTCTGTGGGACTTCAAGTGTTGGAGTAATCCCATCATCTGGGAGAGAAATCAGAAATACACTATCAGGTGTTACTGTGCCTATCAAATTTTCAAAATAAGTAAGCGATAATGAATCAGGGAATCAGTGAAACGTGAAACAGAGAAATTTAATGCTTAGGTCTCTAGATTTGAAAAATCATTCTGGACTTTAGCACAAAAATAATCTGGGATGAAAGGTTTACACTGAATTGCCCACTGTAATAATGACAGTGATCAAAAAACTGTGAGAATCTGAGTCCTGTGGATCTCTCAGTATTCACTGACCTGACCAAGAGGTAACAGAGTCGTGCTCTCATCTGCCATCTGAATGGTTTTGAGTACTCTCTCAATCCGCTCATAATTGTAAGGACTCAGCTGAAAAATAGATAATATTAGCAACACAATATGACGCTCGGTTATCGAGTTTTACCTGTATCCCATTAAATATCAGAAATTGATCAATAGTATATTTCTGATTGTTTTAAAATTAAGATGAACTTTTCAGGTTTTTGTAAACAAGTGCTGAAAATGACTTGGGTTAAAATGATTAGCAGGACACCTTGGTCAAGGCTGTGTTGAGACTGATCACTAGATCTCTGGTAGAGCTGAGACGAGGAACAATCTGTAGGGCACGTTCTAGCATGTCATCACTTCCTTGTTGTTGTTTATTGCCCCGTTTGGGAGAATTAGGGCCCTCTGTCTCGTAACACATGTCTTCCTGCAGCAGTAGAGTTGTGATGTACAGGTTGATGGCAGAATCACAGTCCAGATCAAACGTACTACAGAACAAAAAGTAAAAAACAAACACTGTTTTACATTTGATTTAGTCGTTGAGAAAGATAGATATTAATGGCTGACAGACAGATAAAGACAAGCAAAGATAAACAAACAGATATTAATAATTGATAGAAACAAAACATGGAGACAGACAGGTAAAACACATGCAGTCATGTTATTACATTATGATTTGATTTTAATTCTTTTATAAGACATCAAAAAAGAAGAGTACAGGAGACACATCTGACTTGCCTGCAGTATTGCAGTATGATGTCAGGTGTGATGTTTTTATTCTTTACAAGCGTAGGAACCAAATTTCTCTTTGTCTCTGTGCACTGACCAAACACAGACTGGATGGAAACCTAAGAACAAATGTTAAAGATGATCATCAAAATGATTTCATACATGCATGACAAACACATGCTTTTGACCTGTAAAACAAAATAACAAAAGCACTGACCCCAAGTCTGCCCAGCTGAATGCCCCAGTCAGCATCAGTGATGACAGACAGAAACTTTCTTCTCTCCTCTTCATCCCTATATAACAAACTCAGATGGGCTCCTACCATAGCAACAGCCTGCAGGAGGTAATAAATATTGTGTTATTAATCTACCATATCAATCATCACTAACACGTGACAAACACATGACAAACACATGACAGCCTGACCTTAATTTTCTCATAATTTTGCCAGGCGCTGCTGATCATCTTCCACAAAATATCTACGACCGCCGCTTTGGACAAAATAGTACAAAGTCCGATAGCCAAGTCTGAGTCGAGCACTCTCCAGTTGAGCACCTGCAACAAAACTCATGTCAGTAAATCAGATTAACAAACTTATCTCCCATAGAAACAGGTCAGTCATCTACCGTAGGACTAGATAATTAGTGAGGTTGACTAGTTATTCGTATTAACTAATATTTTTAGTGAATATTTAGGGGAAACTATAACAATAATTATATTAGTGTCAACACAAACAAACAATAACACAATTTTTATTTTATGCTTGCGTGCTGATTGGCTGTCATTGTTTTATTGTTCAGCACTGGAAAAAAGATGATCATCGGAAGCATCTCAAAAAATTTTATAGTTTATAGTTGTTATAGTTGGGATTCCTTTTAAATAGCTTAAACTTTAAATGATTTTTAAAACTTTACCTTTAGAAATTTATAGTAAGCATCATCACATGCCAGCATGGTTTATATTATACTTTGAACTTCACTGATTTATGAAAAAATGCCTGATGTGCCAAATAAAAAATCCTGTACCTTATGTAACAGTGAGACCACAACCACAGTGACAGACGAAAGAACAGTTTTCTCAATTTGGTCAAGAGTCTGTTTGTCTCTGGCCATGCGGTTGCTGGAGTGAAGCTGTCAATGACAAAAACAAACATTCACTCAATATTAAATTCATTTATATTTGTTGCATTCACACTGTTAAGACAAATCTACAGTCTTACTTTCATGCTCAGTGAGATGTCCATGTTGTTGGAGACGAAGTGCAGTAATATGCTACCATAAGACTCCATGAGAAGTCTCAGAGCCAGCTCCAGCTGACTGCACTCCTGGAGCATTTGTAACATAGATGCCATGGGATTGAGCAAAGGCCCGACCAGATCAGAACCTGAAAAGAGACGGACGCTTACAAAATTTTAAATCAGACACATGCATCGGTTTCTAGGGCTGGAAGGTCCAAGTTTTAATAAGAGACTTACCTTCTTTGAGAGCACAATACGACAGACACGAACAGTCGAAAGGATAAAGCCTTGAATCTGGAATTAAGGACAAAATCAAAAACAACATCCACCACAATGAGATATGTGGTTCATTCCTTTAAAGAAGCAGTTTTGCAACTTCATCTAATTTTGTAATAGTGTTTTGCTTTAAATCAAAATTTGAAGTTGTGTGACTTATCTAGATGCCGACAACTTTAACTCTTTTAACTCTGCTGAATGACATTGTAAGTCCCAGTGGAACAGTTAAAAGTTTTCTGGGCACTGGACAGTCACAGGTGGACTCTTTGTCTGTATCCGCAGGTGATGTAAATCTAACCAATGCACAATAAAAGCAGATATGCTCTTGTGAAAATAAAGACAGAGCACATTCCTACCCGACAGTGGCAACAGATTGGTGGTGATTTTATACTGGAGTGGAAGCACAGACACTGGATCCAGCACAATACCATCTTCATTAAACACATCGTGAAAGCTGGACTCTGTGTACGCATCCTCCCCTCCGCTCAATGCAGAATCCTGATCAGAAAATCACAACAGTCATATAAACATCTGAACATTCACACAACAGACACACAAATATTCTAAGCAGGAGTGTGAAAGAAAGGCTGACCTTAGCAAAAAATCCAAAATCTTCAATCTCACACTGTCTATAAACATCTGCAGCGCTTCTGGTGCTTTTGCACAATTCCAAACAGTCAAGCAGAAGGTCTGTGAAAGATACAGATATTTATTTTTATTTAGATTATGTAGAGGACAAATAAGTGATGTATTTAAAAGGATGGGATGTGACAGCACTTCAGTACCACTGTGGCAGATGGTGATAGCCTGGCACGCCAGCCCATTAATAACGGCGGGAAGATTAACTTTCTCGGGTAGAACCATGGGCACGTTCTCCTCCAGCATTTGGCAGAGGCGCTGGGCGGTGTCAAACAGGACTCTTCCTGTGCTACAGCTCGGGTGGTGCTGGTATAGCTCACTTTAAGAGAGCAAGAGAGACCATTTTTAACGTTACAGTCGGCAGAATAAAAATTCTTGATTAATAATAAAGTTAATAATAACACCATAGGATCTTTAGTGCTTTCTCCACATCTCCAGAGTCCAAAGCCCTCAGCGCCAGGTTGGCCCACAGCTCCTGTTCCGTCTTCTGTAGCTGTCTGGCCAGCCGGTGAAGCCCGGCTTCAGTGGAGAGCGATTTGGTTTTGCCATCTGGATCATTGGCGATGGTGGTATTGTCATCCACTCGGTTGGTGGAGACTTTGTCAGGATGTTGTTTTCCCGAGCGCCGCCAAGCCTGTGTGTTTTCGTATGCCGTAATGAGCTGTTGGCTAAACTTGTGCCTCACTACTGGATCGTCGTATTCGGCCGGTGTCAAGAAGATGTCAAAATCCTCCTGAGGTTGAAAACATCTGTCATTATTCCTGCTGTTTAACACAACATTTTGAACATTTTACAAAAGGAGACAATAATAGGACACCTGCAGATGTGCGATGGCTGCGAACATCTTCATGTTGTTCTCACACTCTGTTCTCTTAAAGGCATCATCTACAGGAAACAAAAGTTAACAGTCAGAAATAATTCATTATTAAAGAAATTATTCAAAATTTGGGTCTATATCTCTAATTTCTTTATTTATTTATATTGTAGTGAATTATCGTTGTGACTAAGAGTCAGATAAGGAATAGTTTTGAACACTGATTTTTATGTACTTTTGGTTTATTAACCAAAAAAAAGTTAAGGATTGCAGCTTTCAGGCATATGCATGCTCAGGCAGAAACGTTCTTCTGTAGCATCACTAATGTGTGATGTACTCACCTGTCTGAATGCTCTGCAGGCATTTCAAAGCTTCAACCATAATCTGTGCCGTGAGCATTTGCAGTTGCTTGTGCTGTTAAAGAAAAGGCATACGAGTCATAAACGCTTGTACATCAATTAATGAGTATACGTTGCTCTCTCTTTTCCTCACACACACACATACCTCTTTAGAAATGTGCCGTTTGTCCTGAAGCTCAAGTCTTGCCCAGCAGGCCATGCGCTCGATGACATATTCAGCTTCTGAATGGGGCAGACTTTTCAACAGCTCAATGCACTTTTCTCTCTGCAAACAACAGATTCAACATATAAGTACAGATATCTCAATTATTCATTTCAATACATTTGTGCAATAACTGAATTTGACATGTTTACAATTACAAATTTGGTCCATTTGGTGTGAAGTGGAAGCATGTTTTCATGCGTTTACTACCTTTACCCAGTTAGTTTTGTTTGTTTGATTGTTTTATTTATTAGATGTAAGATCTAACATTGTAAAACTACAATAAAAAAAAGTTCATTTTCAGAACTGGTTAAAATGCTGTGTTTTTCAAGAATAAATATGAAATATGCACGTTGATTATGTAATTTAAATTTTTTAAACATATTCTAATAATCTTTAAATTGATTTTGCTCATTTAAAACATTATCTACCTAAAACCTAAAATACCTCAAATATATAAAATATACAAGTAAATCTTGTACCAAAGGTCATTTTAGTGTCAGTGAGTTTACCCTGTTATGCTGTATGAGCTGGATACAGTAAAGATGGTGTATCTCAGCAGGGTGAAGTTTATAAGCCTCTGCTAACTTCAGAGAGTCCTGGAGCGAGCTGCACAGATCCTGCTTCAGAATATGCCTCACAAGCATCTAGCCGAAACAAACAACACTGATATATCGGCTAATGTCACAAATGCAGCAGATGACACAAACACCAAAGCCTCGGCCATCTGTGATCAGTCACACAGACAGACACAAACTCACCATGATCTCTCGAGAGTTTGACAGGGCTAAGCTGCGAATGCCGTAACATCTGAGGAGCTTCTTTATTTCCATCAGCCTGTAACCCTCTCGCAGAAGCTCCTGTCTAAATAAAGTTATTTATAGGCAGGAATAAAAAAAAACATAAATCGTTGAAGTTTTCCTACATGCCATCAAGGATTCTTACTTTGGATGTTCTTTCTCCAAGTGCTGCTGAACAAGTTTCTCGATGGTGTCGCTCCATGGCACCACCGCCTTATACATGATCTCAATTACACCATCCATGACTTTCTGAAATATGATAAACAGTACGTTTTTGCATACATACATTACCCTACTTGTACTGAGGAATCAGGTGTTTTATGTTTAAGTTTCAACCAAACAACCAATTCTGCACATGTAATTTAAAGGCCTCTGTTATGTAAAATTGTTGAAATCTAATCAGGGTTATTACTGTTAACTACACTAAAATTATTAAGACATTTCTGTTCATTGAAATCAAATAAAATACAGGGCTAATTAATACTTGAAAACTTAAATTAAATAAAAATTATTTTAACAAAATGTTAACAAAAATGTAAAGTGTAAGTTGATACACTAAAATTAATTACTGTTATTACTTTTTTTTTATTAAACCTAAATAGTAATATTAAAAATAAATAAATAAATTGACAACTTTATATAACAAAATTAATCAAAATGAACATATAGCTAAAAATAACATGCAAGCCAAATGTAAAAAAATAAAAACTGTTTTAAAATAATAATAATACTTGAATTAAAAACTAAAATAACTCTGATTCAATTGACCAGAAAGCAACAATAATGGGCACACTTTTATGTCTAGGTTTTATATTTCTGGCTCAAGCCAAGCAATATAGGTAATATTTCCTGATGCCCACACAGAAATCTAAAATATTAAAATATATTCAAAAGTCAATATACAGTAAAACATTTTATTTCTGTATGGGAGAACAGATAAATCGCTGTCTAAAGAGATGATGTAGTGTGACAGTGTATGTGTGGTATCTCACATTAGTGTCCGACATGCAGTTTAACACAGCAACGGCTTTAGCTTCCCATTCAGTGAAGAGAGACGTGATCTGAGAGCTGCAGCAGTCCAGCAAGTCCTGTAGTAATGAAATATAAATGATGTACACATTGAAATGTCACAATGGGGAGTAAACAGCACCAGCATTTTCAAGATCTAAATGTGAATAAATGAGACCTTGATGTAGTGCAGGAGGGTTTGGTCCAGGTCCAGTCTGTTCTCCAGAGCGTATGGCCGAACGCTGCTTTTGATCACCGCAGGAATCAGTTCTGGTGCCTGAACCTTATCCAGCATGAGAAAGGCCATACTGCGTGTGCTTCCCTACATACAACAACACAAACACTTTGCGTTCACACTGATGTCCCAGGTGCACAGTACTTCATATCAATTGCTATCCATTACAAATCATCAAACAAGATATGAACTAAAATTGGTTTGATATATTGTTATCTAAAGCAATTACTAACATATAAAGTATGGTTTAAGTGTCCATCAGGGAATAAAAATGTTTGTACTCACTCTCTCATAGTCAGACAGTGAGAGATGGCAGTTATATTTGGTGTAGAGGTCACAAAGCTGACGGAGGTTTGTCACCAGTGACTGAAGGTTTTGCACGTCTTCTGCTCCGCAGGTATCAGTCTGTAAAAATAGCATTTCATAGGAGAGGTTGATATTATTCATATATTTTCATATCGTCACAAACATCTCTGGGGCATATTTGATATTTACCAAACCCATGGAGCTCCAGAGGGAAGGCAAGCCCAGTTCAGCCAGAGCGAGTCCATTATGAGGCCAATCATTCTGAGAAAAGTGGGGAAAAAATAATAAATATCACCATCGGATCGAATAGTTTACTTTTAAACCAATATGTCACTCTTTCTTTGCGTAATAAAAAGATTTACTACCTTCTCTGTTAACTCTAGATTCCTTGCACGCTGCTCTAGCCATCTAGCAAGGATTTTCTGTGTGCATAAAAATGCAAATACATTGAGGTGTGTAAAATGATTTCTACTTATATATGCGTATAAAGCCTCAAACCTGTCCTTTGGGCAACACTCTTCTCACAAATGGGACGACTACACCCTTAAACCACAGACTGAGGTCCTGTGACGGGACATCTGATGGAATTGAGCCCAACAGAGCATTCAGAGAGCTCTCATCAAAATTACTGGCAAACTCACCCTGCGAAAGAAAACAGCCACTTAACTCATTTACAACAAGTAGTAACTGTAATAATTGTGATATATAGTATAAAGTACCATGCCATTTGTAAATATGTTAATAGGCAGGACAGAAAAAAATATTGCAAGCAATGCCAACAGCATAAAGTTTCACCTCATGTCGTAGCCACAAGTACTGTGCTCCACTAAAATTTCCTTCCTTTAGAAGATTAAGGATGTCCTTGAGATAATCAGTGCTGTTCAAGAACTCAATCCATGACAAGCCCCTGCAAACAAAAATAAACAAATTACCTGGAATATAGAAAATACAATTATGCATCCTAAACGTCTTCAGAACAGATTGGATTAACAGCTGGTCCAAGGGACGTACTCAAAACTGTTGGGTCCATACATGCTGGAGAAGGTGGCAAGCTTAGCCATGGCAATCTGGACCTGGGAGCATGGAAAGCGGTTGGAGACATAATTTAACATCTCTTCAGCTATGCTGAGAGTCGGCCAGGATGCGGTCAGGCAGTACTGCACCACAAACTGCTCGTCCTGTGTGACATACAGGAAGACTTTGTGTCAAACATCAAACAGAAATCATGCCCATGCAGAAGTTGATTCACATTCAGATTCCACTGTAACATTACCATAATCTTCATCAGGTTGGTTTTGGCCTCTTCAATAAGTTCGGTCCAATCATGACTTTGATCGGTGCCTGATGCAAAGATAAGCTTTTCCAACACAACGTTCATCTTCACTTTATAGACGAGCTGACACAAACAAGATACCTCATTAGATTACCACAGAAATGTCATTACATTAAATGCCTGATCTGGCATCTTTTTACTGTCTTACCTCAACGTCAAGATCGAAAGCTTTTGCGAATTTCTCTGCTTCTTCAAACTTGTGCTTGTAAAGAAGTTTATTCAGTCTGAGCAAAGAAGAGAGAAAAACAATTACTACTTATTACACACTCGCATAGACAACATTAGATTTTCCATCTTATATAAAGAAAATATATTTCAAATACAAATATGACTTGAGCACACCTGTTTTCTGGTAGAGCTTCTGTGAAGCATCTTATTACGACAGAAGACACAGGATCTACAGGACTGCTACAAAAACACCAAAGCCATTAAATCAAATGCTTTTGTTTTTTGACCAGACAAGAAAGTGATGAATTTACTGTAACAAATGAGCATCACTATGAACATGGAAGTGTTCTAAACCCCTTGGAATTCACAGAGAATAATAAATGTCTGTCATTCACCTCTTTGTGTCAGGCAAAATCCCCTCCAGCAAATACATTGTGTCCTAAGCAAAAGAGTTGAATTTATAAATTTGACTCAATAGTTTACTTTTTCAACACTTACATTTGAAAGACAACCAACATTAATGCTATGTATTGCCATTAAGCATTCATGCAATTTAATTAACCAACATTATAACTGTATATGTACTACATTTTACCTCAAGTTTTAATTGTTTTTTGTTAAAGCTGGACAAGTAAAGAGCCCTGCCATCATCCACACTATTTGCTGTTATACTGCCATTATATAAAGCGACACATTTCCTCAATGCTTTTAAAGAAAACATTGCTATTAAGGCCGCAATAAATGTTACATAGTTACCATACTGATCCCATTTTGGATCAACCAAGACTCGGCAGAAACATTGAGCGAGTAGAAAACCTCCATACAGGGCAACGACTGAACCACAAGCTTCCTAGAATAAGACTGAACACAGACAACAAAGACAACAGGTCAGTATAAAGAATGATGAATTATAGGCAGACAGCTTAAGATCTGTAATACACAGATTAGTCATAAAGATTACTAAAAATGTTGTTTTGTGTAATTTTCATACAATACGCACCTTCTGTTCTTCAACCACCAGAGTCAGAATCTTCATGCTGGTGTCATTTTGCCTGTTTAACCACACAAATAGTATATTTAACTGACAATATTATAAATTGAAAACAAAACACATTCCCCGCAAGACAAGAAATTAGATACTTGCGTTGTAAATGATTTGGAGTTTCTGTCCGATATGAGCAGAAAATCATTAATGTGTTGTTCCGGCCAGCAACACAGCACAATGAATGAGTGTAAGTCCAACAGGCTAAGCATATCCTTCACAAGCAACAGAGAGAGAAAATCCCCAGACTTAACAATATACAAACACATAAGCTCTAATACAGCACTGAAATAATAATAATATATATGCATATATGGGTAGATCTACAGAAGTACAAACATTACATGCCGCCTCTCAATGAGGTCATAAAAGCTATACAGCAAATGTAAAAAAACGCTGTTTAAAATATATATATAAATAAATAAAAATATAATCACCTCTTTGTTTAGAATGTAAATCAAATTATCCACAACTTGAATCTTCTTCACCCCTTGAGAAAAACAACAGACATTAATAATGTTCATTACAGTTTTGATAACATACAATACATATTCAGTTCATGTAAATAGTGAAAAAACATTCAACCTGACAGTAAAGCAGAGTCGAGGTGATTTGTAAGAGACAGTGATGTTTGGCCATGACTCATGCTCCAATGTGAAAGCACGTTCGAACCATCACCCTGTCGTAAAGACAAATTTATACCTGTAACAGCACTTCTGAAAAATTTTTGTTTGTTTTTTGTTTCCCACTAATGCTTACCCCGATCAGAAGATGGACTGTTCTTCCAAAGCACACAAGACCAGCTGAGATGCAGCCATCTTCATGAATCTCCTTAGTTGAGTAGAAGTTCATGGAAATGTGAGCTTGGATCTAAAATAAATACAGATGTAGACCATTAATACAATCATTCAAATAGTGACCAAAATTTAAAAAAAAACCTCTTGAAGATAATTAGATGAGATAATAATAAAAAACAACCTCATTTAAGGCCCCTAGATTCATGTCTTCAATTGCTTAAAGAGAGAAACAGATGCCTTATTATTCTCTGTGACATAATACATCAATTCTTGTAAATTGTAGGAACCTTTCTGAGATTTCATACCTTTCCGGATCTTTCCCAAAGCAAGATTGGATATGTGTAGGAAACCATCATGGACAACAAGGTAGAGCTCATACAATCCTAAAACATAAATGAAATAAAGGTTTTAGACCACAAACACCGGCAGTCGTGTTTTGTAGTCAATGACAATATTTGTGCAGATTATTACACTTAAACAATGTGGACAATATATGTCTGCATAAAATTATAAAATGTATCCACTCTTACCTGGTGAACTAGATGTCTCATGTAGTATAAGGCTCTTGAAGGTCGTCTCATCACCGTCAGATGGGTTTTGTTGTTGAAGCGTCTGGATAAACATTCAGCAAAACATCACAGTTCTTTGTTATTGGAACAAAATTATTACAATCTCTTTACATGTTTAGCATGCACTGTAGCTTACTTTGGTCAACACAGTCTTTTTCAGAGGTACATAGACGATGTGCAGACTTCCATTTCTCTCTCCGATCAGCAGAAACTGTCCTTGAGGGCAAACGGTAACAGCATCTACCAAAGTATCTGAATACAAGAGACATTTTGGAACATGACAACATGAATAAAAGATGCTGGTTTGAATAAACTGTGATACTGTGAATGATAGAGCTTGTGTTACCAAAATACAGGTGGATAAGAACAGTTTGAAAACCAGGATCAAACAGAAGCACAGCTGTATCTGCCACAACAATGCTGCAGTTTGGATTGCTGGAGGCATAAACCTTTGGATTAGACAACACCTGTGACACACAGAGAGACACAACATAGTAAACAATAAAAGTACAGATTTAACAGTAAATAAACTGTATATTCTAGTTCATTCTTAATTCTAGTTTTATTTTTCAACTCTGATACTTTTTCTCGTGACAGACCTACTTAACTTGTGTGTATACCGACCCTTTGCAACCCTAATCGTTACACCCCTACATGTCAAAACATCCTATAGTAGTACCATAGTACACGTCTGAAATCATTATAAAATTAAATAGACATTACCGTCAGTGCAATTAACAACAAACTGTGGTTGCAAGCCAAACCCAGCAAATGAGCGAAGCGTGTTTTATTATCGTGTTTGTTTACCTTTTCAGATGACGAGATTTTGACCAGTGTGTCCACTTGATAGAGCGCATTAGCGGACTCTTGATCGGCATCGCTGTACAGACGGACCGTGTTCGTGTCTTCATTCAGCAAAAGTTCAACATTATTCCACATCCTCAGCTGGAGATGATTTGGCGTCTGTGACACCGCAATGACAGAAAGTATAAGTAATAAAAACTGACATGAACACACAGATGACAAGTGAAGAACCAACACTGAAATTTGGCGCCGAGATAAAACTACTTCCGGCAGTGGCGTGGATACGTTTCCTGATGCGTGATGACGTAAAGGAAATTCAACTTTCTAAAACACAAAATTCAGCAAGTTCTAGAAATAATTCATAAAATGATACATTTTGTAAGTATAGTAGCAAACATTAACACAACAACAGCTAAATTAAAACAAAAAAGAGCATTACACACAATTAATTGAACAGACAGACAGTTTTTTTGGCTTTTTGATTATTTTTACTTTGCTGTATAATAATGAGTGATATTTGGTACATTTGGTCTTATAAATTTTAATGAAAGGAAAACAACTTAATGCGGCGCTGCGCAAGCCGATCGGCAAAGTATCGCGAGAGCAGCTTGTTCGTATACAGTCAAAACACTCTCGCGGTACTTTGAATACATGTGCTGATCGGTCTGCGCAGCATTTACAGTATACTGGAAATGTATTGCAAACCATAGATTTTTCGGCGAAAATCTTAATTATTCAATTTTCTTATCCCTAGTCACATAAAGGTTTAACATTTAAATACTACTTCTTTGTGCATTACTACACTGTAAATATTATTCACACTTCGCACTGCGTATATGTTTACAAAACATAACAACATGACATAACAGTCATAATGACAAGCAATTTAATTGTAAAAATAAAAGTAAAATAGGGTACAGCGATACAATCAAATTGCAGAAGTCTATAGTTCTGATAGCTTTAGGATTTTTAGTATTTCAATGTAAAGCCTCATTATTCTTAAAGTGGATAATATTGGGTTTCCTTTAAGATCACTTGCATTTATAGCTGTAAAATTAAAATATGACTCTCAACCATGTTATTTTTCTTAACCATTGTAGCTTTTTGCATGTTAAATTAAGTCCCACATAACAAAAGAAATACATAAGCACAGCACAGAATCATCATGTCAGGTAACATGTATCTGTCACGTCATCCCCTCTATGCCACGCCCTCACACCCTCCCTGCAGCTTTAAGGGCTGTGTACTGTACTGTACGTGTGTTTGTGTGTGTAACTGGAGATGGAGCGCAGGGTCAACAGGTTGACTTTGCATTTTGTCTTCCCACTCTCATAATGCGTGTGTTTTTGGGATCTCCGTCTTTTGACATAGATCGGAAGGAAAGCTGCAGTTTTGAAAGGAGAACGGTCCAAAATGTAGCACGTATGTGGATTATGCGAGAATCACAGGTGTAATCTTGCTCACAGGTTGGGTGGTGTATACAGGTGAGTCTCCTTCGATTCTCCATAATACAGTATGGATCTATAGTGTATGCATAAGTTTCACGAAATCACAACTTCTTTATGTGCATTTATCAGTATAGTATTATTCTGTTTGTTGTTTTAGTTCATAAAGATTTAATGACTTTAATGTTAAATAAACACTAATACAAATACTAATAAAATGTATTAGTGTACAGAATCTATAAATGATCATTATTCAATGTTATTAAATGTTGCAAATGTTTTTTTTAAATTAAATTGTCATATAATGTCACATTTGATAAACATTCTGTAGCTTATGTGTGCATTGTAGCCACCTGATACTGTAGGTATAACATTTGATTTGACTAAACTCAGTATTTTCTATTTCCTTTATAAAACATTTTACTGTTATTATTGTATATACAGTTTGGTTACAGAAGGTTATAGACGTTAAAGGAAGGTCAGAGGTTTTGATGCATAGCTTGCATGACGTAACCTTATTCTCTAAAATCAGTCAATTTTTCATTGGTCAGTTTGACTGACTCAGGATCATAGGTTGTCTGTCTGAGCTTTCTTGTCTTACTGAACCAGTATGTGTTCGTTGTCAGCTATCACATTGTTATCAATGGGAATTAGTCCCTTGAGGAGAAACCACAATATTTCTTTCCTTTTTTTAATTTAATTTAAAGTTTGGTGCTCTCCAGTACTGTTTTGAAGATCAGATTTTCAGATCTGTAAATGAAAATTTCCTTCTTAGAAATGGTTGCGGCAAAATAATCCCATTGGACTATGTTGATTCATTATATTTAATCCCAGATGAATACTGGCCACAGTGTCATCCATTGTTTTTGTGTTGGTTAGATTTATAGGTGGGTGGAGAGGAGCAACTGCATTGTATAACCAACTTGTTTTGACTTTCCTAAACTTTTTTTATTACTTTAACTTTGTTTCATAATGATTACCTTATGTGGTCTGTTTGGAATGTGACATTGTGTAAAATACTTATTAGTTACGTATTCTTTGGCTTGTTAGACTTGCATTTTTACATATTATATGATGTGTGACAGAAAATTATTATTATTTGAAATCTGACTTGTTTCTCAATCAAAAGTTAATATGAAATGTTTTGAAGTCATTTAAACCTGGACTTTACCCCTTTTCGTCCTCAATGAGAACATTTTATTTTGGATTATTGAATAAAAGCCACTGCATTAGGCACAGATAAAAGCTTCACAAGCTCTTATCTTTCATACTAAGATCATTGAGTTAACCTTTAAGTTAATTTTCCACCCAGTCCCTGGCATTTAAATGACTTATTTGTTTGGTTGTAAATAAAGCTGCTGAAGACATACCAATAAGAAACTGAAATATGCTAATATTGAGCTTTTGTCATTTGCACAACAAAGTGTTTCTAAAACATTGATTAAAAGCATATCCATTGTGTTTGCAGATATATTTATTTTATTGGATGACACTTCCAAGGCTGTAACTTTCCATTGAGTCACAAATCTGAACCTGCCACACCTGAATCTTCTAGGCCTACATAAATGAATTCATGTGCAGTGTTAGACAATGTCAGACATTGTTTGAATAGATAAATTAACAGTTAATATATGAATAAAACATCTTTGTGGATGTCCATTGTCATACAGTTAATTCTTCACATGTGCGGTCTATGTCATTGTGCACATAGTTGACTTTTTAACTTCATTCAGCTGTTTATACATGCTAAGTGGGTGTTTTGCATGTCTAGATTCATGTTTGAAGTACAAACAAGCCCCACAGGTGATGCGTAACATGCTTGGGGTTGACTTGTTGACTTTGTGGACTCCTGTGTTTAATGCAGGAAAAATGCGAAGAGATGCAAGGCGTTTGCAGGCATTGACTCTGCTCTGGCTTGTGTCCTGGATCTCATACAGTATGTGTAAGTAAAAAACTGTCTATAATGTCAAGGTCATTTAGTTGGTTTTTGGACAGTTATCATATAAATATAAATGATTGGTTATGCTCTTGAAATGTGTCTTCAGGTCAGTCTCCACCTGGAAGGCCCAGACTTACAAGATGTCGGTCTCCTGAGAAAGAAACCTTCACCTGCTGGTGGGAGCCCGGATCTTCAGGTGGATTGCCAGCCAGCCACCGCCTGTATTTCAGAAAGGAGAAGTGAGTTATTGAATCTTTTGCTTGTCATTTCTTAAACCGTTTTTTTTGCCTTAACCTGAGATGTTTGTTATTGAGATATTTTCATGGAATGTTGACAAAACTATCATGGTTTGATATGAAACATGAATAGTTACATGTTTATATAATACATTATAGAATGACTGAACTCTCATTATTAACTCTTACATGGTGTGGATGTTTTTGTTGAGTAAATGTTCACTGGTTGTATGTAACAAATGGATGTAAATGTATTACATACATTACAAACATGTATTACAGATGTTTACAGTATCCTGATTACAAGCAACATATACTGTATGGTTAAT
Source organism: Beaufortia kweichowensis (assembly GCA_019155185.1). Lineage (NCBI taxonomy): Eukaryota > Metazoa > Chordata > Actinopteri > Cypriniformes > Gastromyzontidae > Beaufortia > Beaufortia kweichowensis. Next base: position 2,724,508 of record CM032795.1, on the reverse strand, counting down.
ATTTGTCATTGACTTTTGTTAAATCACTTTTTTTCACATTGCTTTTTGTGATAACATGTACAGTAGTAACAAAGTAACAACTAAAAATTTATATTAAATAATAAATAAATTTGGTTAAACTGTTGTCCAAATTTGGGCGATAAGAAGTTTAAACCTTTTATTGAATCTCTGTCTAAATTGTTTCAGCTCTATGGAAGTGTACGAATGTCCAGATTATCATAAAGCAGGAAACAATTCATGCTATTTTGATAAGCGGCACACATCCATTTGGATCATATATAACATCACAGTGGTGGCGTCCAACGCGCTGGGGAAAACCTACTCAGAATCTGTGGAAGTAGATGTTATGGATATCGGTAAGTTCATTTATTTTGTTTGCCTACGTGACCCTGTCTGTGAAATCCAGAATAGAGTCTCAAAATCTCATTTTGCGATTAGGGGCCAGTTGCATAAACATAGCCACCATGTTAAGCCTGTATCTTAAAACTAGTTTTACCAGCTAGCAAGGGCACACGCATCCAATCAGGTTTATTTTTCTCAAGAGCAAACTGAATAATAGTGTTTTTGAACAGCTTGGTTGTTTTAACTAAAACACAAATCATGCTTTATTTCTATAATAATCATTGATTTGCACGTTCTTTAGATCTCTGTGTGCTATAAATCTGGGTCAGCTGGGTTCATCCAGTTTGTAATAGCGAGTTAAATAATAATTAGTTAAATGCAATGGAAAACTACAGAGTGATGCGTATCAGAGGCTGATTTGGCTAAAAGCAGCTTAATAAAATGAGGATGAACAGGTTTAATATCCCTCTGGGATCTGAATGTGTTTGCGTACGGCAGATGAATATGTTAGGTCCAGGATACAAAGGGAACAGATCTGCCTTAGCACGATCTGAGTTTATATTCGATGATTGATTTTAAATGTACTGTAGTACAGTCTTAAGTTACATCCATCTATTTACCATCTTGGTCGTCTTTTAAGTCATGAATAGAAAATACGTTTTGTGTTTTATCTTCTTCCACACAGTTCAGCCTCACCCTCCAGAGAATATAAACATGTCTGTAATTCAGACCGACAACAGTTTTTATTTCCTGGTGCAGTGGAAACCCCCCCGTGATGCTGACACACGATCAGGCTGGGTGACAATAAAATATGAAATTCGTATGAAAATGGAGAACAGCAGGGAGAAGAACAGCAGCTGGGAGGTGAGAGTCAAAAAAACTTATATATTATATACTTATATATATTTATATATAAATGTTCTATATATTTTATAAATATTTCATATATTTATATACATTCGTGACCTGTAAAAACTCCGCTAAAGTATTTTTTTGTGATTTACAGTTTTCTACAGCAAATCATTTTGCATAATGTAAAGATCATTCTGTAAAAATATATTCTTGATATCTTTAATATTGACGGAGAAAGACCATGTCAAAGATAGAAATGATTGTTTAGAGAGCCAACTTTCTGTAGCTACTTTTTAAGCAAAATAAAACGCAGTATTAAAACAAAAATATTTAATTGCAGTATTTCTTATTTGATGAAAAAAAATCGATAACAATATTTATTATTAACAGCAATAAACACACTTTTCGTATTTTGATCATTTTAATGGATGCTCCTGATATCATTATTAGATTTTGAGACCACAGATGGTTATTAATTCATTTACTGTAAAGTATGTCCATGAACATTTCGTTTTTAATATCAGTAACGGCTAAAAACTCTCAAATAGTCTAACCTGTTGTTCTGTGTTTTATGATTGTAGTTCTATAGTGCTGGAAAACAGCTGGAGTTTAGCATCTACAGTCCTCAGCCAGGAGCATTTTACCTGATCCAGGTGCGCTGTAAACTGGACCAGGGCCTGTGGAGTGAATGGAGCCGTGCCGCATCCATCCACACCCCAGACAGTAAGATAACACCAGCACCGGCCATTCAATCCTTCACACCTCCGATCGTTGTATTACATTACTGAACAGTTTGCCTTACATATCAATGACGAGGCTAAATAAATCTAGTATATCAGCCCTTAATGTTCTTAACGTGGAGTGTGTTTTCTGCTTTTAGAAACCTCAGACACACAGAACGCTGTTATGATCCTGGCTGTGACTCTGACAGCTTTTGTTTTCTCGCTGACTGCAGGAGTGCTGGCAGTCAAGATGAAACAGTAAGCCTGATATCTTATCTCATCACAATCACTTTACACAATAAGACACTGAAGGTCGTCCTATACGGTTGCTGTACATGATATTTACAGGATATTGTCTTTGTTAATCTATTCCAGCGTGAAACTTTTTCTACTGCCACCAGTTCCAGAACCGAAGATCAAAGGTTTAGATATTCAGCTCCTTAAGGTACAGAAGAAACTACACATTCACAAAGTTATTACGCTACAGTTTAAAAGTTTGCATCACCTACATATCCTTTATTAATCTATTTTTCACACATTTACATGTAGTATACTCATTCAAACTATGGAAAAACACATACTGTACGTATTTAGAAGAGTTATACTGAACTTAAAAAATCCACAATGTATCTCAACTATTTTAGCATCTCTTAGAAATGTTTTCTTGTCATGTTTTTCATTGAGTTTCTTGAGGTCTTACTCTGAAATGATTTGTACTATTTGGTCAAGATCATCCATATCAAAAATAATAACATTTATTTTGTGATGAAAGATATCATTGTGTCTTTCAAATATTAAAGTGTACAGCTTTGAAACATTAATGAGAAACATATCAGTGTATTGTGAGTGTTGACCCACAAATCTTAAGCATAAGATTACTAAGATAAAGGTAAACTAGTGATTCTATAATCTTGTGTACAGTATGTATATGCCTATTTATTAATTACCATTAATATATTATATAAAAAAATACAATTAAATTAGATTAAAAAACTATAGAAATAAACATGATTAGATAAAATACAATAAAATTCACTGTTACCTCTCATCTGATCAATTTTACAGAGTGGGACGTCTGAGGAGATCTTCAGTGCTCTTATTATTGATGGATATCCACGGATTATCCCGAGCTCTGAGCGTCAAGTCGAGTATCTCATGGTCTCGGATGGTGTGGAGGTGTCTGATGACAAAACTGAAGAAAACAGTTCAACAGAACCTGCAAAACCACAAAATGTCCCTCCAAACAACAAACAGAAAAGACTGAGCTGTCCCGATCCAAGACGTGACTCTCAGGACTACAGCGTTGAACGTGAAACTACATTAACGACTGGAAATATCTCCAAACAGCAAAGTTTCTCCGGCACCATTGGAGAAACTCGCGCACAACTTCACAATGACTCCAGTGACTTGACAATAAAATCTCAGAACCAAAATACATCAAACACTCAACTGAAGTTGAGCAGCACCACAGGTTACGTTGAAGTTGATAAAGAGAAACAAGACCAGGAAGCGATAGTAGCAGAGGACTACAGTAAGATCAGTGACATTATCTGTGATCATTTTCTTGTGCTACGTAAAGACAGTGTTCCTGTAAAGAAACACAAAGAGGAAAAAAACGGAGATGCTATTGAACCTTTCGGATATTTGGAAACCGTGACAAACCCTTCAAGTGGATCTTGACTATTTTGTGACCAAATCTTTGAGGCTTGGGATAATTTTTTCTCATATTTTCCTGTGAAAAACGTGAAAGCACTTTATGCTTCATTTCAGAAGCATGATTTTAGTAATATGTTCTCTTATAATCAATAAGGAAATAGCTTTATAGTAGTTTTATGATTTTTCTCTGTTGACTCACTCACTATGGATTCAAAAACAGGAAGCTGCTATAAGAGGTCAAGGAGAAGATAATGAACATTGTTATTCCAAACCATTACACATCAACCAACAGCTGTTAACAAACACCCAACTACAGATCATTATATTACCTGTTAAACAACTCAACAATATTTTCTTAACCAACTACCTCACCACAGAAAATACCACACGACTCATGAAAAAGCCTCTCTTTTTTTAATGCTGCTCCTGAAGTTGTTTGTTGTTAATGTGCTTTTTTACAGTTTTATTGTAAAGTACAGAACATTCTGTTTGTCTATTTATGCACAATAATATTATGAATACCAAATTGATATTTCTTCGACTGGTCAGAAATGATTTCACAGTGTATTTATTCACATCATGTTCGATTCTAGAGCTGTCAAACGATTAATCGCTTGCATCCAGAATAAAAGGTGTTTACATAATATATGTCTGTGAACTGTACATATTAATTTTGTATTTATAAGCACATACACATACATGCATATATTTTAAAAAAATATATAAAAATGAATGTTTATATATAATTTCGATTATTGGTAAATATAAATAAATACATCTAAATATATACATGTATATGTGTAAATACGAAATTTATATGCACAGTACACAGACATGTATTATGTAAACAGATTCAGTGTAGATTCACTGATTGTTTTATTTATACTTTAAAAAACCTGAATTGAAAATATGTAGATTTAAGCCGCCCTAGTTTTTGTCTTTACTAAAAATATGTCTGTGAATGTATCCTTTTTTGTAATATTGTGTATTTTAATGTTGCAAAAAACTGTAATGATGACCAATGCAGAATAAAAGATTAGCAAAATACCAGCACAAGAGAGTTATCAAAACCTAACCATTGTCAAAGCTTAACCAAACCCGAGGGCAGTCTCGCAAACTTTGATGTGGTTTTTCATCTATTACAGACGGCCTCATAGAAACAGGTTTCGGCAGACGGGTCAGCAGGTCTCATCGTGGAACGTTTATGGTACGCCGTGCAGCAGTAAAGAGTTACTTTAAGTCAAACATTGACTCAACACTGCACTGGAACAAACATTGAGTTCAGGATGAAGGAAACAGAAGTAGTTTAAATGTGAAATTGTCTTGAAGTTGTACACAGTCCAATTTTTTTGTTCTTTTGTCTCATGTAGTTAACATCTATGCATTTTGTTTGTGACACGTAACTTTATATAATTTTTTAAAACCTTATGCAAGTAATACGAGAAGAGAAACCTCATTTCAGTTTCAAGCATTCTTTTATTGATTTTGAAAAAAAAAAAAATCTTTTGTGCAACATGAATGTTAAAAGTTTTTTATGGAACCATACAGATCAACAAAGAACTTGTAAGGAAACTAATTTTACGTCTCCTGAAAAAGTCTTTTGGTCATTCCAATAAACATCTACTATAAATAATTTCTGATACTTTTATAAGTGATTATCCTTTATATTTTTTGTAACAAAATCTTCCAAAACCAAATGTACTTGATTTTTTTATTCCTTAGTTTTAAACTATAGCTGAGATAGATGAACATAACTAAAATACAGGAACAAAAAACCCAGAAAACTGGTTCGACCAAGATGTTGTGATTTATTCCAAATCAGTGAACATTCTTTGCACATTCGCCAATACACGTTTATAGCCTTAAGTCACATTTTTGTAGTGATGTTAAAGTTAGTTAAACTTATTTCTAACTTTTTTACCCACAATTCAATACGTTACATGATCAGTTATTGCAAATAATTTATTGCAAATACTGGAGAAATCTCTTGTGCATGCATTCAATCCTTTACAGCACACAAAAACGTTTTGGTCCCAAAGTCAACATTGTTCACATAAAAGGACATAGCAGCCAAGAACGGTTTATATCTGAAACGAATATAAATCCTCTATTATACCAAAGTGATGTTTATACCACGTTTATACTCTATGTGTTGTGGACCACAATTCAGCAAAGTATTAAACAAACAATTACATATTTTTTATCAACTGCAGGCAAATGCATCCAGAAACTGTTAAAATGTACTACTACAAAGACTCTGAGATTCAGTATTCAAGGATTATCTAGTTTAACGATTCTTGGACAAGGTGGATTACAAATTAAAAGCAAAGGCTATGAATTAGGTAAGCGACATTTAATAAGTTGTAGAAGGAATAGGTATTCCCAAAAAAACAGTTCACGGTCATAACATTCATTCATTTACCAGCTTAAAGAATTAAACGAAAATCTGGCTAGAAACACAGTGATCATAAGTAAAATTGTGCACCCAACAGGGGAAGGAAAATACATTTGTTTTACAAATGTAAACATTTACATAAATGCAGTGGTTCTGATCATTTCAAAGTCTTTATCAAACTATTATTTATTCAAATAGAAATAGAGAGAGATATTTGCAAAAATATTCACCATTAACAACATCAAACTAAGTATGTGATATAGTAAGAAAATACTACTCGAAGGGATATTCTCCATTTTCCACTGTATTGCCTCGATTTATTACAGCACACCAGGCCACAGGAATATGTTAAACGTTTGTATTTTCAATAAAATCCTCTAGACAATCATAGGCACGTTCGGTACTTCAAGATTTCCTCACGATAATGCGTAAATTTTGTTCCCGTGTCACAAAGCACGACCTCAGCACAGCAAATAGACAAAACCAGACGTCACGTGCGTACTTCCATCATCTCACTTCGTGCTCATCCAGATGCTGATCTGAACTGATAGAAACTGTTGAAAACTGATCCTCAAAATCCAGGAACGAGTGCTCGTAATCTTTCTCCAGCATTTTCTTCCAGATTTTTACTGAGAGAACAAAAACAGTTGAATGGTAAATTCTTATACATTTATAAGATTACATACAATACAACTCTGTTTGTAGAGTGTCTAAAATAAAAAAGCAGATTCTCATTTCTAATATCTAATATTAGAGTCAAATGTGTAATTTAAGGACAGAAGTTTCACCTTCCAGTAAAACGAGCCAATCATCAGGCAAAAAATAATACACATTTACATATTAAATGGTTAACAGCTAGTAGTTAAATCGGAGGTAAAATTTGTTTAGCAAAATATGAGCAAGTGTATGGTGACATACTGTACTCAGGCTCTTCGGTTCCAGAAGGTTCTTCTGACGTCTCCAGCTCCAGCTGCTCCTCCTGCTGTTCCTCAGATGAAGTTTCCACATTGGCAATCATCACCTCGTAGGCCTTCCTGGCCTCGGCCGATAACTCAATCATTTTGTGATAGTGGTCCTGTGGTTGTGATATAATTGCATGTGCAGAATGCAATGAAAGGAGACTCGAATTCACCTGGAATAGGTTTTGTTACAAAAACCAATACGTTTCTGACACTTACCTGTGCTCCGTCATAGTTAAAGATGCCCACCAAGCTCACAGGGACGGCTTTGTTAACACAGCGGCCGAGTGCTTTTCTCGACAAGGCAAAAACAAACGGAATGGCCTGTTCCCGGCATGTGTCAATGATAGTGTGGAGAGCTTCGTCTAAACCACCTGCAAAACACAAGACCATCCATCAGTTCTACAACATGATTTTTCATTTGCAACACACAGACCTGGCCCATTATTCCTGAATCTGCACAACGCATCTACCTTTGGACTGAATGCGTTCACAGTTTGGTGAGATGATGACACACTTGACCTTCTTGAGTTTGAGATGTTTAAGGACCTCTCTGAGGCCCATGACCAGTCGACGCTTCATCCTGGCCTTCATGGGATCTTTCTGATAAAGACGATCCTGAAACCTCACCAGCTCTTTCAGTAAAGTGGTCACACATTCATCTACATCTTTGCTCAGCATCTGGTTGCAATAGCTGCAGAATTCGTAGGGGAAAAATATAAAATTATCAAAATTATCAAGGATTTTGTTTGACTATTATCCTAAAAGCAATTGGATAAAAAGATGATAATATATGACAATGGATTATAAATACATACATGGGTAGTTGACAAATAAATGTGTGACTGTGTCCTATGGTGTGACAGTGAAAATGTAAAATATATATATATATATATATATACACAAATAGCATGAGAGATTTATCTTCTTTGCTGGAGTTACAAATAGGATGAGAAGGATTAATCTTACTGTAAAGGTTAGTTTTTTTTCTACATTTTTTGTGTCACACCATATGACATAACTTTTGTCAACCACCTATATATTAAACTTTTAAAGTTTGTTTAAATCAAGCTATTTCACATACCAGATGATTACACATAGTCCACAACACAGAATAATAACTAAATGTACAAAAATAAATTTACATTTCAAAAGTTGTATCTATTAACATTAGTTAATGCACAGAGAACTAACATGAACAATTGTATTGGCATTAACAAAGATAAATAAACGCTGACAAACTATGTTGTTCATTGTTAGTTCATGTTAGCTAATGCATTTAACGTTAACAAATTCAACCTTCATATAAAGTGTCACCTACTTAATATATGTAATAATATTTATGTATTAAATGAACAAACATACAGTATATTAAAATAATAAAATAAAATTCTTTATTTTAAAACTTACTCTCTGAACTTCCTGCTATGGATTTTGGGTAGACTGGGGTTGGAACTGGAATTCTCTGATTTTAACGTTGGATTATCCACCACATCATTTTCCAGCGTGTGATTCATCTCTGAACTGGGCTGATCGCTGTGTGATTCCTCAGTATCAACAAGTTCAGGGTTGTCATCTAGATCTAGAACATCTAGAACAACAAATGACAAAGATTATGACTATTCTTCTACACATGCTACCAATGGCATCATAGTGAATGTTGTGTTTTCATACTTGTGAGATGTTGGTCATGATCAGACAGGCTTGTATCTGAAGCTTTTTCACTGGTTTCCAATTCCCCAGTCTCAGTTACCAGTCGGGCTGGGTCTCTCTCCTCCATCAGGCGGTTCTGTTTCCTCTCCTCTCTTTCCCGCAGAATGACCTCAAATATTAAAAATGTTAAAAACATATTTTATAATAAACCCACTCAAAAAAAAAATTGTTCATGTCGTTTTAGACATGTATGACTTTCTTCTTCTGCAGAGTACAAAAAAACATCTTGAAGAGCATTAGTAGCAAAACAACACTGACTCTCATTGACTCCTATTGTATGGACACAAAACCATTTCGTGAGAGATTTACCAAAATATCTTCTTTTGTGTTCTACAGAGTAAATAAATTATGACACAATTTTTAATTTATACTATCCCTTCAGGTGGAGAAAAAAGCAACAAAAGTAATCATACTCGTTTGAGAGGTGTTGGTTTCTTCGCTTTAGGAACTTCTCGTTGTTTTCCCTTTTTCACTAAAGGACAGGTGGAGTCCAGCGGGTTGTGAGGTATCTTCTCCTGCTGCCGTGGCTTCTTCTGAACTGACGGCTCCTTATGGACCACAGGAAGAGCTCCACCAACTAAACACCAGAAAATACTTCATAATTATCTTACATGTAATGATTAACTTGAAAAAAATTCTAAATATAACGCTTCCATTAATATTTGTAGCCGTATACCAGAGAGTGTCACCGGCCGCTGGTCCTGTTTTGATTTCTGACACTGTTGCTTCTGCTCCAGAACGGCCAACATGTTTCCCAGATCGAGCTGCACAGGAACTTTTAGACTTCTTCTGACTAGCCTGCTATGAGTTAGAATCAACATCAATTTGTGACTGCCTTGTTTCTCAGCAAAACTAGACATTGCTTTGTCCTGTCAAGTTCATATCAAACAGCAACCTGTGTTTTCTTTGCATCACTAGAGGCAGGCGTGGATGGGGTTTTGTGTTGTAGAGACAATCCCTCTTTCTGTCCTGCAGAATGTCCTCTGACCTCCTGAATCAATACAATCACAGACAGTACACTAGCATTAACAAACAGACTTTCAATTGTTGACCCACGGCCCTTTGAATGAACTCACAAATGCAAGCGACAAGTCCGGAAACTCCTCTTCATCCTGCAAACACAACAATACGTTATTCACAATTATGCTTCTGCGAAATAAAACTATTAGATTTGCATATATTTATTTTGCATTTATAAGTGCATTTATCACATTAAAGGGACAGTTTACCCATAAATAAGATCATTTATTCAAACCTGTATGACTTTGTCTTCTGCAGAACATAAATTAAGATCTTTTGCAGAACGCTGATGAACAAACAGCATTGAGCCCCATTGACTTCCATTATATGAACACAAAAACCACCGAGACGTTTCTCAAAATATCTTCTTTTGTGTTCCACAGAAAAGAAAAAGTCCTACACAGGTTTTGAACCACAAGAGGATGAATAAACAATGACACAATTTTTTTTTTTGGGTGAACTGTCCCTTTAAATCTCATTTTCAATTACACATAGAGAAATAGACGTTTCACCTCAATCTTCGGAGGCTCCTGCTGGATCAGATGTTCCTCAGGTATCTGCCGTTTCGTGTCTTCTGAGGTTGTTTTAGCTTTCTTCTTTTTCTTTCTCTTTTTCTTATCGTTTTTCAGCTCTGCTGGTTCCGCAGACAAATCCTCCTAGTGAAATACAGCCAATAAAATGTTAGTTCCTTTGCTTACACAACTGTTTTGTATGTTATATGGTATACACTGAGAGTTGCTGTACCTGAGATGATGTGATGGGTTTAGGGATTTTCTGAATGACTTTTGGAGGCTGAGAAGCAATATTGGCCCAGGATTGAGATCCAGTGGGATTGGATATTGCCGCATCCTGATCTAAATCAAATTTAAATAGATGTCAGAGTCAATTCCTTTAAAATACATTTTATTTTTTTAACTTGAAAGTACAATTTTCCAATGCATACAAATGCTATTAACAACATTAAAGTCAATATGATAGTTTTCTGATGATATTTTGTTTCTGTAATCGATTCATCTGTACAAACTGTTTCAAAGAAAAAACATTTGTCTTCATAATCTTTCATTAAAATCTAATAACATCTGAAACTACTACTTGAGAGTGATGATTAATATTAAGCTTTCCATTGAAAATGTGTTTCATTTGCAAAAGTGACATATTAAAGTTAAATCTAAAAACAGACATCAAACAAATATTAATTATTTACCTTCTATGACAGCCAAAGAAATGTCACACCGTTCAGTTGATGGGACTTGCCATTCTGATTTTGTCCTTTGCTTTGGTACATTCTAACATTGAGAAAACAAAACCGGCAAGCTTCAGTGAACCAGCGAAGCCATCGGATATAACCAGTTTGTGTCCGAACAGCACGTTGTGTTCTTTTACCTTACGAGTAGCTGCTGGTGAACTCTGATGCTCTTCTGACATCACTGAACCACATGCAGACGGCTCCAGGTGCCAAGAGGTTAGTGTGGGAACACTGGGTGTGATGTCACCCAATTCAGGAAAATCTGTAAGTTTCATTTCAAAGGTGCTATTATATGTAACTGATGCCGATTTGGCTCTCTCAGCAGGATTTGGGGAAGGTTTGGTCCTTCTGTAACCTGTAAAATACAGAAGTGTTTTTATTTAGGACATTTAGTAATTTACAGTGCATTCAGGGTAAATCCATAATCTTGCAAGCACCTTTTCTGTCCGATGACCTCCTACTGATTCTTTCGTCCTGAGATGAAGGCTCGGATCTTTTATCTTTCCATAGCTGCAAAATTATAAATGAAAAACTACACCTTCAAACCTTGAACAAAATATGCCTGCAAATCATTTGAGATGATCCTGTCAAATTTGACTTATTTGACCTTTCCAGTTTGCTTGCTTTTGAGATCGGCGGTGCGGATTGTGGCTTGAGAGACGCTGCTGTGGATGTGTTTTCTTCCTGATGTTTCATGTTGGCAGTCTGATCTCTGTCTTCTTTTGAACCAGTCTTCAGATGAGGACTGATATGTCTGATCTTTAGCTGGAGCTCTGAAATACAAATAATAAAGACGGAAATCACATAACTAATCTTAACTTGAGTATGTTAGTGTTTAGAATGTTCAAAGGTACATATGTATCTACTGCTTGGCAAATTTATATAAGACACCAGTATATAAGACAATAACAATGACCTTTTTATGTTTTCCATTTCTGTCTTGTTGTAGAAATGGCTATGCCTCCAACAACTCCATCTGATCTAAAACTCCAACCCTGAATATCTGTGAATGCAGACAAGGGTTCAAAGAGCAGTCAGTGATGCAATAACATGCATGAACTCCTTAAGAAAGTAAAAGTGTAGCAACCATGTAGTACTAATATCTGCATTATAATAGTTGTACTACAAATATCACAGTCAAACTACATAGTAACTGTAGTAAACCCATGGTTAATTTTCTAAAGTGCATTTAATAAAATGACAAAAAAAAATTGTCATTAATAAATGACTAAAACACTGTTGACTGTGCAAAAACTGTCAAATGTATTTAAATGACGCAGTAAAAGATTAAAGATTAAACACCGATCAAAACCAGTAAACAACTAGACTAACGTCATAAAACACTCACAGTTTTCAAACATGCTTTACTTCTATCTACACTTCAATGATTTTAATCGTCTGTTTTTTAACCATGAAACAAGCTGTAAGTAAATGAATTTGCAATGCTGATGTCGTAATGAAGATTGCATTGAATCGGTTAGCAGTCAGCTAAACAGTAAACATCGTACAAACTTCTTTGATTCCAACCAAAACGCCTCGACTTCCACCTTACACATCAAATAACATCATAAAGTCTCGGTGCGTGACATGTTTACTTCTCGACAGCTTTCAGCAGCTCTTCTGTGCCGTGCCAAACCACCAGATGGGATTTCTAGATAGATCTTTAAACAGTCATCTCAGCCAATGTAAACATTCATGATGATGAAAGGATATTAATGACATTAAAATATTTCATACCTCTTGGCCTTTAATAGATTCCATTTTTTAAAACACGTACTCCGTTTAAAGTAGGTAAACTAGGTAGGCCGAATAATTCGAGATTAATTTCAAAGTTGACAGGCTCGGTCGGTGCGGGGCTTTTATTTTGAAAAGGTCTGACGGTTTGGTAACACGTGTTATTCAGTTCATGCGGCGCTGCGCAGATCGATCGTCATATGACATCAGATACCGCGAGAGTGGCGTTTACAGGACAGGTTTCGATTCGCTCTCGCGGTACTTTGATGTTACACAAAACAGGGGCCTCACAATCTAAAAACTTTTAGAGTAGAAATAAAATAGTATAGAAATCAAAACAGTATATCATTAAAAAAAACTGAAATTATAAAATGTCCCAAATGAGCAAATTTATGCAGCTTTCATGGCATTTGTTTATCTTTTTCAATTACCATGTATTTAAAATAATATTTTTTAAAAACATAAAGAAACAACACTGTTTTACAATGGGCATTTTTATTTTAAAAATCTATTCTAAGTACCATAGTCATAAAAAATATCAATACTTTTGACCGTTGTATCCATATATTGTGATATCAGTAGTAAATTTATATAAACATATATATTTTCATGGTAATAAAATGTTGTAAAAATACAGTTACATTTTTTTTATTACTTACAGCCTTTGGGAAATTTAACAGTAGAGTAAAGACAGTGCTTACAATCATTCTAAGCATTGCTTATAGTACCTTGTATGTTTCTCTTAAATACCACATAGTGCACACATTTCCAAATGAGTTTAAAGAGGTTGATACTAAGGCTTTCCACAGTGGAAGAGAGGTTTGATCCCTAATAACACTGAAACTCCAGCTCCTATTCCTCCTTCTGTCTCTTCAATCTGCTCAGTAATATCAGAGGCACTATAAGGAATGCTGAACTCAGTATAAAGCAAAATTCTGCTCCAGCCAACCAGTACACTGAAAAAGTAAAAGAATATTATATTTTATGGCTGTAAAATAAAACAATATAATACATTTATTTAATAATAAGTAATTTATTTTATAATGCAGATTATAAGTTATACGGTTACAATATATGTTTAAACGTTTTAAAAAACGCTGGATAAAAAGATTCTTGTATACCTGATGAAGTCACAATAGGGCCCAATGCACGAGCCAAAGCTCCAAGACTCCGAAGGATTCCCATTACTGTTCCCTTCTGATTGGCTGAGCCTAACAACACACACATGATTAACACTGTCACACCCTCAAACTATTACAAGTGTGAGATCACATTAAACAAATGCTGTTCTTGCATAAAAATGACTCTATTATTAACAAAATTGAAAGGCTAATGCACAGGACAAAAGCTCACCATGTCCAGAAACTTGTGCAGAAAGACAAGGAACAACAATAGCAGCAGCTGTAAAGAAAAAAAGGTTTATAAATTCAAATAAACATGGAAAAAAGCATTAAGTATGTTGATGTTGTAAAATAAAAAAAATGCATACTTGCTTACCAAAGGAGTACAGAAATAATCCAGAATAGAGTATTGTCAAATTCCATGCTATTCCAATGAGCAAAAAGGCCGGTATAAGTGATACAATTGCCTAAAATATAAATGAAAACAAATATGTGTGTTGTTAATAATTAAGCGAGTCACATTATAAGTTCTTGGAAAATCATACAAAAATAACTGGATTTTATTAGACTTGTGATTCAGTAATGCATGAAAGAGTTTACCACGCTAACGGTCTGGATCTGATGACCCGGTTTGACCCTGCGGGCATAGCCGCCTTGGATGACTGCCATGGTAATACCAATAAAAAAGAACATCTTCCCCTGCTGCATACTACAACAGAAGAAATATACATATAAAATATATGTAAATTCTGGCACAGAGGTACAATAGTTTGTTATATATCATTCTATATATTATACAACCTTTATTCCCAATCCATCACTGCTGTTGTTTCTCATATACTGTACAATAAAAATATTAAACTTTCTGCTTCCTCATGACCCATATAAATAAGCTTAAGAGCTGTTTTTTCCAGTTTTATGAGTCACATCTTATGGTGACCCATGACCTTAAAATCAATTTTCAAAAGACAACAAGAAGCTTTATAATATTGCACGAATGCTGGAATTTTCAAATCTGCTATAACTAATAACTTTTTCATAAGTCTTTTTGGCTGTTTGTTATTAAACATTCTGCAGTTCAGTTGTCCATACAAAATGAAACATCTTAAATCGAAAATTCTTTCATCATTTACTGATACTCATAGCATTTAAAACTTGTATGACCTTTATTCTTCTACAGAACACAAAAGAAGATATTTTGAAGAATGCTGCTATATGAACACAAAACCACTGAGACATCTCTCAAAATATCTTCTTTCATGTTCCACAGAAGAGAAAAAGTCATACAGGTTTAAAATGACATGATGGTGAGTAAATGATGACAGTTTTTATTTTTGGGTGAACTATCCCTTTAACAATATAAATGTTAAGTTGTTGTAAATGTCAAGTTTTAGTGGAGACCTCCAAAAGTAAAAAAATACTGTAATATTCAAGTTGTACCTTGAAAACTGGAAGCGCTGATGTGTTAGGAAACTCAGTGTAAATTCCAACCCAGAGAAGAGAAACAGATATGTGAAATAGACCAATCCAAGTGATTTAAGATTTTGCATTCCTAATGAGAAAAAAACTATTACAAAGAAATATTGTGACAGTTTATGGGGCATGTTTTATACATTATTGAATATATAATCAATTCAAAGTTGTGCTCACTTTGTTCTGAAGGTGGATTCTCTGTTCTCGTGACAGCAGTGAAACTAAAAAGAGCTACAGGATGAAGAAGATCTCCAGCTTGTTGAACACCTGAAGATTCTGATAATCCCTATGGCATAAAAGTTAACATTTGAATATATATATTAAATATCTGAAGTATTATTTTCCTGAAAGCATTGCTGATTTGCATTATATCATCACCTTGCTGTCCTTCTGTAAAGTCTCTGGCAGTGTGAAAAAAATAAAAATCAGGTCTGCCAAAGAAAACAGGATGGCTAGTATGGCGGGGCCTTGATAAAACATTTCAGCGTCTTTAAGCCTCAGTGCAAAATATGCTCCCATTAACGGCCCCAGTGTAAATCCCAATGAGAAAGCTACACCAATCATTGCCTGACATCACAACAAAACAACAGATTACCACAAAATAAAGGTAAAGAGATGAGGTTTTTTCATTTTACAGTCATCATTAACTGGATTAGCTCACCATTCCCTTGTTTCTTGCTTTAGGGCAAGGCAGGTCAGCCACGACAGCCGTGCACAGACTGACATTACCTTTACAAATCCCCCCTACTACCCGAGACAAGAGGAAGACAGTAAAACTGTGAGATAAAGCCCACAGAATGTAGGAAGCCATAAGGCCCACCTAAAAACACAAGGAAACAATAATGATCTTAAAATAATGAAGGTACACTATTATACATTTAGTCTCAACATACAGTCATATTACAATATGTTTTATACCCACAGTTGTTAAAAGCAGCAAAGGTTTTCTTCCATAATCATCTGAAAGAGCTCCAGTGATAGGTGATGACAGAAATTGTAGAAAAGAGTAAAGCGAGCCAATCAGACCTGAGACGTCAGAAAGGATGATCAATATTAAACTTCGATACTAAAGGTCATGTGTTGCCTTTAATCAAAACCTCAAGATCAATTAAAATAATGAAGTTACCTCCGAAAAGAACGCTATTATATTTTGTTTCCATAGGAACTCCTACTGCGGCTCTGAACCAGTCCACAATGCTCTGTAGTGACTGATACACACTGTCCTGTGAAATGAATCACAAATGCAAAGATTACAACATTAATGCACATACTGGAAATAAAAAACATTCTTCATTATAGAAAGAATTTCAAATGGCACATTAATTTACATGTATTTTCATCCTACAAGCTATACATATATACTATACTATAGATGGTTTCATCGGACACGCGTCTCGGTTGGTGTTTGTTTATTAGTCTGGCTAGTGGAAATCTTCTGGAAGTTCAGTTTGGGCCAGGTAGTATTTTTGTTGTTGCCGTTGAAACCGTCTATACAAAACTATATTATAATACACTATACTATAATATAATGCATAAATATGAAGCAATATACTGTATATATAATATAAATAAACCAAAATAATATACAAAAATATTATTCAATACTTTTTTTCTCAGTATATGTGCTTCCTGGAAATCGAACTCTTGTGCTTTTATCACAATGCTAATTGTATAATTGAAAATGTTTTAACGATGCTATCTAAACGATCGAATGAATGAAGTCGCTGTCTGTTTCATTTAATCAGAAAGAAAAGCTCAGGCCTGGTTATACATCATAGGTCAACACTAGAAAGTTCCTGCATTCAGTAAAGTGTGTAGTCACTCTGTGTGTGCAAATATATAATAGAAGTGTACATAATGTACATAATACATAATGTTACATAATCTACAGTCGTAGGTACATGTACATGTACATGTATGCCTCAACATCCCTTTGAATGATTAAACCCACAGCTTGCATAAGAAAACTCAAAGCAAGCAAGCCATCAGTCATAATTCTCAGATGATCATCTAACCCCGGTTTGACTGTAGTGATCCAGGATGGAGGGCAGAAGTGGAAGTATTAATGTGAAGCCCAGCAGGTCAAGCAGCAGAGCCAAGAAAACCACCCTGATGACTTTGGAAGATCTGACATCCTCGGCTGATGACGTCATGTCGCTTGCCATTTCTCCACTTGAGTTGTAGTGATTGTGTTACTGCAGAAGATCCTTAAACCATCTCACAGGTTCACTGAACTGATGAAGTAAAAAACAAAACAAGCTCAACGTAAACGTTAATAAAAAGTATAGATTTTTTCTCTTTTGAAGTATTTATTTCTGAGAGGCAACATACTTTATAGGATTTCTGTAAATTAAAATGCACAAACCAAAAGCAATAATACCCAACAAATAAAGAAGAGATGACTCTTTAAAGAACATAAAATCACATTTATGAGGTTTATGGACTGTTATGGATGTGACAAATAAAAAAACAGCACTTTACCTGACTATGAAAAATCATGCTTTAAAAATAAAAAATACTTTAAAAACTGACAGAGACCTCACATGGATATTTAAACCACCAAATATTGATATCTGGGCTATCAGAAAACATATATCGTTGAGCATATAATTGCCCTGCAACTGTAAACCATAGTTTTACTACAAATATTATGGTATGTTAACTATGTTACCTATAGTAAAACAATGGTAAATTTGTGGTAACTATAGTTTTACTACAAAAAAGCCTAACAACTAATACTATAGTTAATTTTCGTAATTGTAACTTGCGTAATGTAAGACATACTGGAGGTTCCTTCTCAAACGTAATAAGGAACCAGAACCGCCCACACCGCATTTCCATCCAGTTTGCTTAATAGTCACAGCGGTGACAATGTTTGACAATTTATAAAATTAAATTAATCTTACCTTAAAATTTACAGCGTAACACAGATGTAAGTTCATGTGAAGATGCGCTGCTCCCCACGCACTCGCGAACACACACACACACACACACACATACACACTCAAACACAAACCAGGAAGCGAGTGTCTTATTTCACGAGCCACGACACGACTGACGTGTAGATCAGGATTTACATAATGGATTTCTGTTTAGTAAATAACTTACATTACAGTGTATATTTAAGCTTTTTATCAGCGTGTGCGTTCCCTAGGATCGAACCCACAACCTTTGCGCTGCTAATGAAATAGATAAACAAAAATATATTAATAACAATAACAAATCAACAATTCTTTTGTTTACATTTATTTGATTCGATTTTTTCGGACACATATTTACAGTGGCTTGACTGTAATTGACATTTAAATGTGATGTAAAGTTTTCAAATACCACAAGAGGGAGCTAATTGATCGTGTTTTAATACACATGCACGCTACAAAATGATTGACACGAAATTAGTTAAAATGTTAAAACTGTAAATCTGTATATCTAAAGATAAAAATATCCTCAAATCTACAGTTTTAAAGTTAAACCAAATAATTTACGGTAAATAATATTAAAAATATATCCCAGGCGGAACCATACAACAAATGGCAATTTGAAGAGGAACACATAATGGGTGAACACCAAGTGCGGACTACCTGGATGAGTTTAGCTGTCACAGTCTGTACTAATGTAAGTTTAAAACTGTTATTTAAGCGATTATTATCATATTATTGATTTGTCATTTTTGTATTGTAAAACACGTTTTCGACGCTCGATGTTGTGATCTCATGTGACACCTTCTGTTAGCCAATCAAAGTCATACTGTTTTTATATCATCATCATTGAATCATTGAATAATATTTTATTAAAAGTCATGTTGTTATTTGGTTTTTGTCTGTTAAAATTATTTCCAGCCAGTGTAAAAATGAAAAAAAAATCACAATAATCCATCAGCGATGAGTTTTCACGAGTCGTCAGTAATATGTACTGAATACTGTGTATTGTGTTTCTCTACTGTTATTATTGTCAGGTTGTATTGTCTCAGAAGAGGTCCCTCATTTACACATGAATGTAGAAGCACAATGACTCCTTTCGCTCCTTTGCAGTCCTGACATCTCTAACAAAATTGGGCATGACAGCACAACCCACAAAATGATGTCCTGCAGACTACTGACACTGCTGAACCCACATACGGTTAAGAGGAGTCTGCCACTGATCTGCAATGCTTACTTCTCAAACCTCAACAAACACCATGAGAACTTCACCAAAACCCACTGTCAAAGGATAACTCACAAACAGGGAATATGGTCAGACTCACCACCTGGCAGCAGGTTTTTCAGCCTCACACCTGCTGGGATAGTAAATGCGGCCCCAGCATCCTTTCAGCCCTATCTCAGGTTAATGAGACTGGATAAACCTATAGGTGAGCTGAAATGAAATGCTCTGTGTTTCTACAGCACTTTTGGCTTTTGCATTGGTCTCAATTCCCAATGAACGCCTATACTTAAAGCATGGATAAAAATCTTTGCTAAAAACATAAATGCAAGAGGAACATATATTGTATTGAATATTATTAAAATATTGTATCTCTTCCCAATGAAATATTACTGTTGTACTTGTTTAGGAACGTGGTTGCTGTATCTGCCTGGTGCTTGGAGTATTGGCTTGGCAGCAGAGCCGGGATGCCTTCCGGATCTTCGCATGCTGGCGCTCTTCGGTGTTGGAGCCTTGCTTATGAGAGGAGCCGGTTGCACAATCAATGACATGTGGGATAAAGACTTTGATAAAAGGGTACGACTAAACATGGGAATTCTTGACGTATGAAAGAATTTTAAAATATGATTTGTCCAACGTTATGAATGTGACATTTTTAGTGAAAACCTAAAATATAAATTCTCCATATATTAAATATATTGAAGCATCTGTTTATATTTTACCAAACCCCTGTTGATAGAGAGTCCAGACATTGAAAAATATCAGTTTATACATGTGTTTTCTATTTAAGAGGAGGGAAATATACATGCATTATAGATGTTACAAAAATAACACACGTTTTTGAGAGGTAACATACTTGTAGGATTTTTCTGAATTACAATGCACAAACCTGCATTAATGCTTTTGTCATATTTCTGGTAGGTATCGAGGACGGCCACTCGACCCATTGCATCAGGGGAGATAACACAGTTTCAGGCTTTGGTTTTCCTCGGAGGTCAGTTGACTTTAGGTTTGGGGGTTCTGCTTTGCCTCAATTACTACAGGTACTTTTTAATATACATTTTGAATTTTAGCATGCTGGTTATTACTACAAATGAAACATTACTGTGCCTTTCTCATTCTCTCTAGCATAGCTCTCGGAGCCGCCTCTTTGTCATTAGTGGTCAGCTATCCTCTGATGAAGAGAATCACATACTGGCCACAACTTGTGCTAGGTGCGTTACTATAAACAGCTTGAAGGGATACTTCACCCAAAAATAAACATTTATTCACTCTCGTGTCATTTTTTCTGTGAACACACAAATGAAGATATTTTGAGAAATGTTTCAGTGGTTTTGTGTTCATACAATGGAAGTCGATGGGGATCAGTGTTGTTCTTCAAAATATCTTCTTTTGTGTTCTGCAGAAGTATAAAAGTCATACAGGTTGGAATGACACGAGGTTGAACAAATGATGAATGAATTTTAATTTTTGGGGGAACTATCCTTTTCATAAAGCCATGACATAATATTTCTAAAAATAGATGTTTAACTACTTGGTTTTGTTCTCTTAGGTCTAACTTTCAATTGGGGCGCTCTGCTGGGCTGGTCTGCCGTGATGGGATCATGTGACTGGTCTGTGTGTTTACCTTTGTACGTCTCTGGTGTAATGTGGACATTGGTCTATGACACCATCTATGCCCATCAGGTACATCATCTCATTGGTTGTCTTATCAAACCTCAACACAAACATAAGTCTGTTGACATCTTCATATCTTTTGTTTTTGAGCAGGACAAAGATGATGATTTAAAAGTGGGCGTGAAGTCTACAGCGCTGAGGTTCGGCCAGCACACCAAACTGTGGCTAAGTGGGTTTAGCGTGGCAATGATGTCCGGGCTCGTTCTTGCAGGAGCGAATGCGGGCCAGACGTTACCCTACTATTGTACACTATCTGCTGTGGCTGTTCATCTAGCACATCAGGTGAGACGCTGTGGTTTCCCAAAGAAGCGGTCGATATTAAACAAAAAAAGAAAAAATTAAAGTCATTTTTGTCTTGTGTTTGGCAGATCTACACAGTGGACATTAACAGACCAGAGGACTGCTGGAAAAAATTTGCCTCGAACCGAAACCTCGGGCTGCTTTTATTCTTGGGAATTATGACTGGCAATTTATGGAAAAAGAGAAACGACGATCAATATGAAGTGCAGCGTAACTCATGTTCAGATTAAAACTTCTGATTGAGATCTACAGTAAGATGTCTGCTAGATTTTAAAAACATGTGCACCAGTGTTTCTTTTAAAATATTTATTAAACTGCTACAAACAGGCTCTAATACAATTTCTTAAATAATTAGAAAATGTTACATCTATAAAAATTAATGTTAACATTGATGCCGGTAAGGTATGTCTACATACAGACCAAAGACCCAAACGTTTTCATACAGCGAATAAAAATATAAAAAAAGGAAAACCCCTATACAGGTAGATTACAGTATCCAGGTCAGATTTGGAATGTTTAGTAGAGTAACAAAGAGGAAGATGGATCGGGGCACGGCCGGCTATCTGTGCACTGCTTGCCATAGGAAATACATGGCACAGCAGGAAAGAAGAGATGATTTGATGTTTGATGGGAAACGGTTCATTTGGATGATGTTGATTGTGTGTAATGAGGTCACGAGGAAGCTCTCTCTTCATATGGAGACTCATAGACATCCATGGGTGGGCAGGTGCACACGAGATGTTGGTCTCCATATATATCGTCGATCCGTGAAATTGTTGGCCAGAACTTGGTCTCAGGTCTCACAAAAGGCTACAACAACAATGAAAAGGTGCATTTTACTGTTTAAAAATGATTTACAATTTAGAATGAAGTGGCATCTGTAGCTTTTAGAAACGCACCGTGGGGAAAGCAGCATATTCTCTGGAGTACGGTCGGTCCCATGTGTTGGAGGCAATACAGGCCAGTGAATGAGGAGCCATCTTAATGACAAACAGAAGACAAAACAGAAGAAAGAATCAGTTTTAAATGTGCATTTCCTAGTTTACTGGCAACATCAAAGTTGTATAAATAATATAATAATAATAATAATAATAAAAAACAAGAACATTTTCACAGTAAATTAAACTATAATGGAAGTGTCTATTTGAAAACATTGGTAACCAAACAACATTGACGTCCACTGTATCCACACAAAAGCACTGAAACATTTCTCAAAATATCTTATTTTTTGTGTTTCACTGAAGAATGAGTCATATACAGGTTTTTAACAACATGAGGGTAAAGAGTTATTTTTTGTGGGTGAACTACACTTTCTATGACATTCTGGACTCCCATAGACATCTATTGTAAGTGCATTACTGTACATGTGACTGCAGGTCCAAAAGCATTATTTGTAATAAATGCAAAACATTTCTGAGCATGCTCACCTTTAAAGGATTAACCCTAGAATCCATTCTGCCCTCCTCAATGTCTGCAATCTCCTGTCGGATAGCCATTAGCGAGTCACAGAATCGGTCCAGCTCTGCTTTGTCCTCTGATTCTGTGGGTTCGATCATCAGGGTTCCAGGCACAGGCCACGACATGGTCGGTGCATGAAAACCTATTAGAAATTCCTTTGGAAAATTACAACATTGCCACATCCTGGAAAACAGGTTTATTTACAAATGTCTGTCACTTACCGTAATCTTGCAGCCTTTTGGCGATGTCAACCGCCTCAATGTTTGCCGTCTTTTTAAAGGGCCGGACGTCCAAAATAAATTCATGGGCAACAAAGCCTATAAATATATGAGTAAAAGTTACTGTTTTTGTGCAGGGTTACTTCAAATGTTTCCCCAAGTCTATTTTTGGTCAAACAGTCCCACATTGATTACACAGAATTGGTTAAGCAAAAAATCTTTTTTAAAGTTGCCATCTGTAACTTTTGTCTCTTTATTACCATATCTGTTTGAAACATAAAACTGCAGGTTAATTTACATAGTTTTCTTTATGCGTGTAAAAGTCAAATCATGTCAAACTGATGTTTCCTGCAAAATCATACCCAACAACTCAAATCATAAATCATTATTAGAAGCTTAAAGTTGTGAATCAGGGGAACACGGACTTTAAAATCACAGACGATCACACCAACCTTTAGTTCCTCTAAAAAGTATTTTGTAGTGATTTTCCAGTCTTTTAACCATGTAGTTGGCATTAAGGATGGCCACCTCTGTAGCATGCACGAGACCCTTTGAACCCATCATCTGTTAAATGCAAAACAGACAAAACATAAGCTGAATAAACCAAGTAATCAGATATACAAAGACGCAACAAAACAGCATCATGATGGAGTTCTGACCTTAATGTAAGCCCATGAGATGGGCAGGATGGCACTGGAGCCCCATGGAGCTGCGCTGATGGTACCCAGAGAGCTTACGGCGTCGCTCGACTGCATGTTCACCACTGGATGGCTGGGCAGGAAGGGAGAAAGATGGCGTTTCCTGTAAAGCAATGACACTTTAGGTTAACTCTAGGTGTCAACGAATCAAATGTTGCTCGCAGGTGCTCACGATCAGATACTTTTATCCACACTTACACTCCTATCGGTCCCATCCCAGGGCCGCCTCCACCGTGAGGAATGCAGAAGGTTTTGTGGAGATTTAGGTGAGAAACATCTGAGCCGTAGTCTCCCGGTCGGCATAACCCAACCTGTATCAAACATCAGAGATATGCTCAAAATAAATATTACAAGAAAAGTAGATGATAGTTCTCCAGGGTTAGTTCTCTTTGGCTTACCTGTGCATTCATGTTGGCACCATCCAGGTACACCTGTCCTCCATTCTGATGGATGAGATCACAAACTTCACTGACATTCTCCTCAAACACGCCGTTTGTGGAGGGGTACGTGATCATGATGGCAGCAAGATTTGCCTTATGTTTGTCCACCTATTACAAACATACGAGTATTAAGTTAGAAATCACAATGCTAAGTTATAGGAAGTCCAAAGTTTTTTAAAGGGCAATTTCATCCCATTGCATTAGTATCCAGATTTCACAAAAAGCCTTGTTTAAGCATCCAAACATAGAAAGACTGGTTTAACCAATGGTCTAAGATGGGGGCAGGACTATGTGATTGACCGTCCAATGAAAACCATGAAGTGTTGGGTGGCACCAGTTGCACAGAAATTGTACAGTTGTGCTTCTACTGTAAACTAAACAATTTCTTAGAAATGGTTAAAGTAAAAATATTCAGTTAAGTATTGACTAAAGCTTAACGTGTAGATTACATCACTGTACATGAGAACTGTACGTACCATGGCTTTTAGGTGAGCAACATCAATGTTGCCGTCTTTATCCACCTCCACCACCTGAACCTTCATGCCGGCCATCTGAGCACTGGCAGGATTCGTCCCATGAGCCGATTTAGGAATCAGACAGACCTGCACAGATTCAGAACAGATTCATTATGGTGAAGTCAGTATCTTGGTCAAATAAAACACATAAACACTGGACATTCTGACATGGAACAAAGTGTCCTACATGCTTAAAAGTGTTTAATTATTAGTGATCAAGGACGACAGGTGTTCAGAACCTCAAAAATCACCAAATATGGAGTCTTCCTCTGGATGTGAAGCTCTCGTTTTCTGCGGTTATTTACTCAAGCATGGCAGTTTGAACCTTGGCTATCTAAGATCTGCTTATAAGGACTTGATAAAAACAAAGGCCAGATTACAAAACGCTCTAATGACTAAGCAGTCTTAATGCTGATCCTCTCTTTTTTGCCTGTCTACTATTTGAAACTTATCAAACTTGTTATCTCAAGTGCTTTCTTTCGATAGCGGTCCCACCTCATCATTTCCCGTGAGGATTTTCTACATTTTTCACATATTGACAACTAGCAAATTTTGTATTATTTGTCAAAGGTTTCACAAGACCACAAGATACTTTTTGATCCAATCATATGAAGGGGTGTCATCTCCAAGCACTCTCCAATGTAAAATAAATGCGTCTAGATGAAGACTTTGCTTTGTGAACATTTGAGATGATACTCACCGTTCTGTGAGATTCTCCTTTGGAATTCAGATAGGCTTTGATAGCAGCCAGGCCCGCATATTCCCCCTGCGCTCCGCTACGGGACACAGAAATCAATATCATCATGTTCACGTAAGAGTTCAAGCTCACTAAACCGGAGGTCAAAGATAAGCACTTTCAGTACAGTATGTTAATCATCCTGTTAAAGTGTCAACCAAGCAGAATGCACAGATGCATACATACCCCCAAACCTATCGAATGAAAATGAACCTCATGTTGGCATTTGCTTTGTGAAGCACAACTGCAAATCGTATTACTCAGCTAACAGGGAACGTTCTCCCAAAAATATTAAACGGGTTCTTGCGGTAATGTTAACAGAGCATTTAATCAACATTATGTCATTGCTAAATGCTCCAGGGTGGGACTATATTGACTGTCCAATGACCAATGTCTTTCAATTTCCCAACGATCCAATTAAATCCTAAAGAACAAAATCAAGTCCCGCCTTATTTTTCCAATTTCATTAGTCGTTTCATTAGGATACATGTCAAAAGGGAAAGAAAACAGCATCGCAACTTCCATTGCATGCTGAAAACATTCGGAAATAATGTTTTATTCCTTTATGGGAACGTTGGCGAAATGTTTTAAAACCATATTTGTACTAGATAGTTCATTACATTACAGAACAAAAATTACAAATGAGTTTTTTAAAATAAGAAACTGCTTAAAAAAAATGCCATTAAAACATTTCTGCAAATTGATGGCAAACACTGAAAATGCTAAAATATAACAATTTTGATTGTTAATATTCTAAAATGTGGGAAACATATCAATAAGAATTAATAAGTGAGCGTAAACTTTTCACTTGCCTATTTGGTTGAAATGAGATGTTATCATATCCTGTGATCTCACAAAGGTCTTTCTCGAGCTGTCGGAAGAGCTGCTGATAACCTTCAGCCTGATCCAACGGCACGAACGGGTGGATGTTAGCGAATTCCCTCCAGGTAATTGGCTGTCGAAGAGGTCAAGACAAAGTTAAAGGATCAGATTGGTTGATGGGAGGGGCGATTTAAACGCTGAAACAACAGTATAACAATGACTCACCATGAGCTCGGATGAACTGTTCAACTTCATCGTGCAGGAGCCCTGGATTCAACAGCCAAGATTTACTGCGGCGTTATCAATACAATTACGAAAAGCTCCTCCGACGTCATCGCAAGGGATAAAATGCAAAGTTTACTCACCAGTGGTATCATACTGTGGACGAGGGAAATGTCCTTGTTTTCCAGACGCTTCATGTAACGTACTATATTAGTCTCCGAGTGATAACTGCAATTGATAT
This sequence comes from Beaufortia kweichowensis, assembly GCA_019155185.1. Classification (NCBI taxonomy): domain Eukaryota; kingdom Metazoa; phylum Chordata; class Actinopteri; order Cypriniformes; family Gastromyzontidae; genus Beaufortia; species Beaufortia kweichowensis. Next base: position 2,697,808 of record CM032795.1, on the reverse strand, counting down.
TATTCAAATTTAATATTTCAAAATAGATTTGTTCAAACAGGATTAAGCAAACACACCTGTTAAACACTGGATGGGTGAGAAACTTGCTGGTTCTTTTGAAAGGGCTTGCCAACAATCCTTTGGTTCTCTCGCTCATTTTCTCAGCGATGAGTTCCTGATTAACAACAAAGATGAATCATGAAGCCAAACGAGTTTTTACTTTTATTTTCTTAGTTTTCAGTGTATAGACACAAACTCACAGCTGAAGATTCACAGCCAAAGACCCAGAGCAGATCATCCAAGTCTCTCTCTGTGACCGTTTCATCCAATGACACCCCAAGCTAATCAAACACAAAACATCACTACTAAGTACCAATTTTGTAGAAATAAAAATCCATAAAAGCCATGTTGAAATCATCTCACCACTCCATCACTGTACATGCGCAGGTTGATCTCTCTCTGCGTAGCCTTTTCCAAAATGTCCTTACCGGCCACGCCACAGTTAATCTTAAGCGTGTCAAAGAAGTTCTCATGCTGGAGTTTGTGTCCAGCTCTTTTTAAACCTATTTTAACACAAAACACATTTAAAGCATCCGAATAGTATTGCAAAGATATTATGGAGAGACTTGGGTGAAGCACTTGCCTTCAGCTAGAATCAAAGTTGCGTTGTGGGTTCTTTCTGCGATGTGTTTTAAGCCTTGAGGACCGTGATACAACGCATACATCGCTGCCATGTTCGCAAGAAGAGCCTGAAATGAAAAACACTGAGATTTAACACAAAAACTGAATCAAAATCACAATTGAAAAGTTTGATTTGTTAATGTCTACCTGAGCGGTACAGATGTTGCTGGTGGCTTTGTCTCTGCGGATGTGCTGCTCTCTGGTCTGGAGTGCCAGACGATAAACTTCCTTTCCAGCAGCATCTCTTTAAAAGATGTGATTGGAAAGTCCATAATAAAATTCAAACACTGGTGATAATTGGTAAATGACAAATAAAACCCACCTGGTCACTCCAACCATCCTTCCTGGCATCATCCTGATAAGATTTTCTTTGACGCCAAAGAACGCAGCGTGAGGTCCACCATAACAGAGAGGAACGCCAAAGCGCTGAGAGCTGCCCAGGGCGATGTCAACTCCAAACTCACTCGGAGGACGCAACACGCAGAGAGCCAGCAGGTCTGTGGCACAACAGGCCAGTGCCTTTCAAATAAACAGAATCAGAATCTGGTTATTTGCATGCATTAAATGTCATAACGAACATAAAATATTTTAACACAAAAATACATATCGTGTCATGATTTGTTCAGCAAAACGTGGCACGTTTGACAAGATGCTAAACTGAAATACAAAGTTTTAAAGTCATAATCTATAACTTCTGCCTCTTCATCATCATCTCTGTTAAAAACATGAAATTGCATGTTGCTTTACATATTTTATGCGAGTTGAAGTCAAATGACAACAAACTGACATTTCTTGCAAAATCAGCTTAAATTATGAATCATTATTATACATTTATCGATGTGAATCGGAGTAAAGTAAGGAGACAGTTTTGAATATTCACATTTTATGTACTCTCTCAATAACTGTTTTTTGTTTATTAAATGTTAAAACAGACTGTGGCTTTAAACTTCAACTGCTATCAGAATATGCAAATCTATGTTATGTAATAATAACAAAGATAGCCGCGAGGTACGTACGCCGCCCTTGTGAGCATGATCAACCAGTGCAGTGAAATCTTCCACTCGTCCTTCAGTATCAGGATACTGGAAGAGAACGCCGCTAACATCCTTTCCACTGAAATCCATCTCATGAGGAAGCTTGAGAACGGTCTTCACACCAATGTAACTAAAACATGACAAATTTTCATATTTTTAAAATGTTTAAATAACAGGCAAACATATAATCCTAATGCTATTTTACAAAAACAAAATCTTAATTTTCATACTTGGCTCTAGTTTGCACAACTGCAATAGTCTGTGGATGACAGCGTGGGTCAATGTAGAATGTTCTTCTTTTGTTTTGCCTTTGAAAAGAAAGAGGTGAATGTTAATTGTCATGTTAACTCCCAGCCCTGGAATGGCACTGCATGTCAAACACCTGGATGAGCTGGTCTAACATGGATTATGGCGTAACATCACTTTAGGACTTTTGTTTTTCGGTCTGCTAACCTGTGGCAGAGTTGCATGGCCTCTGCAGCTGCAGTTCCTTCATCCAGCAATGATGCATTAGCCACCGCCATTCCAGTGATGTCACACACCATAGTCTGATAATTGAGCAAACTCTCGAGACGCCCCTGAGAGACCTCCGGCTGGTAGGGTGTGTACTGCGTCACCCTAAACATTATACGAAAAAATATGCATTGGTCTAAAGATAAAATTAAACAACAAACCCTAAATACCAATATCAGTAAAAGTGTAAAATTTGCAGTATGAGAAATTTATATTTGCACATAGTAAGCATTTAAAGGAATAGTTCACCCAAATATATAAAAAACAGCTTGCCATCATCAATGTATGTGACATCTTTTCTTCAGTTGAACCAAATTATAAAAAAATTATATTAATATACAGTCATGTTATCTTACATGAGGTGCAAAATGAAGCTCCAAAAAGCACTCACATCCATCATTACTGTAATCCAAATCACTCCACTTCTGAAGCAAAACGATAAGTTTGTGGAAGAAAACAATATTTTGAGCTTATTTAGCCAAATTAAAATCCAAACAAAGTCATACAGAGACTTCATTAAAATATGGTAGAACACCAGTGACCTCAAATCTCTCGCACGTCTCTTGACTAGTTATCACATTATATATATATCTTCAAAAGACATGCAAGAATTAATGAGATTTCAAGTTATTTACATTTTGGAATTATATAATACATATAAATATTTTATATTGTTTTATGACACACACCTATCGTTAAAGACATTCATTAGCCCGTCGTTTGGATTTTTTGGAGCTTTAACATTTGGGAAACATTTATATAAAGACAGATTTTTATCATTTTATTAAAAAAACCCTTTGCATTAAACTGAAGAAAGGAAGTCATAGATTTGGAATGGCATGAGGTTGAGTAAAATGAGTTCAAAACTCATCCAAAGAGTGATTGAAAGGGTTTACTTGCATCATAAACACACATTTTGACGTCTTTGCTCACTAAAAAGGACGTTAAAATGCCCCAAAAAGAGCTAATTAAAAGACACATACCACCCAGAATTCTCCAGCAGATTTCTTTGTATGACTTGTGGAACAGAGCAGTTATAATAGCCCATACCGATATAAGACCTCCATATCTTATTCCTGGAGGCGATCTTCTGAAGTGACTCAAGAATCTCATTCTCACCTGCAGTGATTAAACACATAGATAAGATTGATTTCTGAAGACACAGATCAAAACAAACTTGGTTTTAAATCATCTTATCTTTTCATCAAGATTAGTGAAACAGTGCTTACACATGACGAAACACGTGTTGTTTCGAATACAGTCATGAAAATGATTTAAGAGTCAAATAAATCATTCAAGTTTGACCTCTTTTTAAGGACAAAAAATGGGTTAGTTCAGAGTCTGAATGCAGTGTTTCTTTCATTTTAACAAGTGACTGCCACTGTGACTCAAATTTGTTGAGAAGGCTTCTCACAAGACTCAGATAATCTTGTGCTTCACAATATTAAAGAAATGGGCGATATTAGCGTTAGTTGCATTTAAAGAAATACCTAATCAGGTGTGACACTTTCTTACAAATCAATGATCTACAAAAGCATATTGAATAACACAACAGTGCTTAAGATGCAAAAGTGTGTTTGCCAAATGTCATTTATTAAAGGAAAGATAGATAAAAGCACATATAGGACATTTAGGGATGGTTAGGTAAATCAGAGTTGCTTGAAAGCACTGAAGCCAGCGCATACAGACACACACAACATTCCCCGTTCATTGTTCTGCAGCTTAGCAACACAGCAAGTGAACAGAGCAAAGATAATGCTGTAGTAAAAACAGATACACGGGGGGTGAACGGGGGCATTACAGCTGACCACCTCACATTAACATGTCTATAAGATTAATTCATTTGTTTTTGTATTGAGTTGCATTTATTTAACATTTACAAATTTAAATTTTATAATTTGTTTTTATTTATATATAAATATATACAGCCTACAATAAGAATTATGAATGTTCAAAAAAAAAAGAAGTGAATTTCTCAGTGGACTTGAAGAGCAAATGCTGCATTCCAGACAACTGGGATTTAGGTAATTTCCCACCTCAAACTCGTAAATAACGTTTGGATTTGTAACATTGCAAATATTTAGTAACAACAAAGCATCAAATGTACTTAAACACAAGAGCGTCGTTTTCGACATCATTTCCTGGCTGGAAGTGAGAAATATCCCAATTCCTAGTGGGAAATATCCAAAATCTACAGCAAAAGCTGTGTGCAGCCGAACCAGCAGAATCCAGTCGAGTCTGCCTCAGCACTGGCTTCATTATACGGAGTCCTGTCATACATTAAACCTGATGCTGTGTGCATTTCAACAAGACTGTAAACCTTTAAAACGCATGCTTTTTTTGTCATGAAAAGCCATGATTTGTGCTTTAAACACGAAAGAAAAGGCTTATAACGCTCAAAAGACGCTATTTTTGTATAAAAGCGTTTCATTTGTATTTAAACTAATATTAACCACACATTTTTTTAATGGGCGTACTGTAGTAAGCATAGTTTAATCATGATGTTGAACTGTGGCAATCAATCCGCCCAAAAAACAGGTTATTCACTTTTTTACTATAGTAAAACCATGATGAATCTTCCACTCTTTCCCTATTTTACAAAATAAACATGAAATAATAATCAGACGTTAGAAGCGCAATGTGAACACAAAGTTCTATTCCACGTTAACGCAACATTACGCAAAGCTGTATGTGAATCGCTGCTACCGCTAACCAGATCAAACTGGCCGTGTGACGCTGAACTTTACACTCTGATTGTCATAGGCTGTGGGCGTCAGAAGATCCGCAAAAACAACTCCTAATATGTTCAAAGGAAGACTTAACGCCACAAAACACTCCATTGGCACACAAAGAGCGTGTAACCTACATTCCCAGCTCCGATGCTCTCCTTTGTCGAGTTTGCCGTGTTATAAAATAGCTTTTGCAATAAAACCCATTTATTTGACTAAATAAAACAAATATTTAAGCGATTTAAATATTCATAATATCAATCCTGATTTGAAAAGAGTCTGGAAATGGATGCTTTCAAAAAATAAAAATAAAAATGTCGCGAGCAAATGTAATTTTACTGTAGCATTTGCTTCGTAGACTGTGTGCAAATATACGATGAAATCACATCAACAAACGACACGTGTTTCCTCTCCGCCACTGAAGAGAGCGAGAGGCAAAACTTACACACGGGATCGTCCATTTTCAAACTTCTTCCCAGTCGGATGGATGCGGGAACTGTGTTTTCAATGAGACGAGAGATTGACTGCAATGAAGGGAAGAAAATGAAAAAGAATTTTTGCAGATATGCAACTTGCACGGAATGAAATATAAAGTTAAGCGAGCGAGAGAGAGAAATTTCCTGTCATTACAAATAGCTGAAATACATGCCGTCTAACCTCAATTCCAAGAGTGTTAAGCATCTCTCGTTTCTCTTTGTCACCCGGTCCGATGTGTCTCTCAGAGAAATCATCGTGTCTCGGCAGTATCCTCTCAATTTTCCTGGAGCACAAAACTTGCGAGGTGCTCAGGGTGCGAACGCTCGCAGTCAAAGCCTGAAGTTTCCTAAAACGATCCGCTTTGCAGATATTCCTGTAAGGCACACGAGCGTTCATCGACCGGCTGATGATAACGCCCCATGATTTCGCGCAACTCTGCATGTTCTTCACTTTAAACGGTGGAAGATGTTCTTGAGGAATCGTTTGGCCAACCTCCACGCCGTGCACGCTTCTAAATGTCTGAAAATGCTTAAAAGTGACTATTTTATACGCCTCCTCGTTGCACAAGGAACAGCCAATCGATAAGGGAAATCTCTCTGACGCAGGGACAAACCCCACACTCGCACCCGTGTCACTTTCATTACTCATTCGCTCTCTATAACCTGCATTTGTCTAGTCTTTACATGTTTAATAGTTGTGAATGCTCAGTGATATAGAGAGACAAATGTGAAGCAATCACACAAAGTGAATGTTTGTTTGCTGATCCATATTTCAGTTTTGAACTGACAGCGTTATGGATGTGACATTTACACTTATTGAAGCATGTGTTTATATTTTCTTAAGCCCCTATTGATAGAGTACAGACATCAAAAAGATTAAAAATTAGAAATTTGCATTTGAGTTATGAATGTGACCAAAAGTAATGTGTTTTGCAGATTTCTGTGAATTAAAATGCACAAACAGAAACAGTAATACCCAACAAATGGTTAAGGTATAACTCTTTAAAAAAACATGATATAGTTATTTTTAAACAGTACTTTACCTGACTATGAAAAAATATATATCAGCCCTAATATTGCTGACATGAAATGTACACACATATCAAACCCTTTTACAATGTAAACATAAACAACCTAAGTAAATGTTTGAAATGTGTTTTTATCATTTATTCTCCAGTGAGAAGATAGTCTTATTTACTCATGATTTGGTTGCCACTGTCAGAATCCATTTAGGAAATAAGTAAACGGCTTTGACTCGCCGAGCGTCTGTATCTCCATGCATGACTGGAATCTGGAAAGATATTTTCTCCAAAGATCAAATAAATGGACAAGACAAGCCTCAGGCCATCACAAACACACACGACTACTTACCACCATCAGTCAAAAGATGGATCTCCTTTGGATAGTTTTTACTGAAAACCCACAGCTGTTTTACCAGTTTCTAAACATTCCTTTTGCTTTACTGTTGTATTATTTAGCCAGACAAGGACATCTCTCAATAATAAACAGGTATAGTATGATGAAATGATCAGTGTCACCATCTTCCATGTAATATTTTTAGGTCATTAATCATCTCATTTGAAAGGTGTATCTATTTGGCACTGGGAGGCGTTGTCCTGGCCATTGCAACGATGGGTCCGTACAGTTTTCTGTTATTCTTCAGCGCTGGCTTTTCCTTGCTTCTCATGCACTTTTTGAAGTCAATACATATGCATCAATGGACGTTAGGATTGCAGATGTGCTGGCAAACCTTCTGGCATCTGTACATCCAGTACCAACGATACTGGCTGGAGGAGACACCAGACTCCAGGTATGGCATTAAAACAATGTAAAGAACTTTTTGGAAACGTCAAAATAACGTTAATGTTGATCTGGTTTATCTAATTATACAGACTTTTAATGGCCGTGTCAGCTCTGATGTTGATGACACAGAGGGTTTCTTCTCTATCTCTGGATCTTCAGGAAGGATCCATCACCAGTCGCTTTCATTCTTTCATTTCATTTCTGACCTACTTGTTTTGTTTCCCGTCTCTCGTCGGAGGACCTCTTTGCAGTTTCAAAACTTTCACAAAAGCTGTTAGACATATGGGCCAGACTCCACCTCTGGCTTCATGCCTGGGTAATCTTGCTTCAAAAACATTACAGGTTTTAGTTTTGGTTTTGATGAAGTATACTTTAAATGTGCTTTTGAAATCTAACATGTTTGTTTTTCAAGAAATATTAGCAATCTGGATTTTGTCCCTCATACTAAAAATGAACTATTATGCACATTGGAAAGTAAGCGAGTGTGTTAACAATGCTGCAGGCATGGGTTTCCGTGGTATCGGTCACAATGGAAAAGCATCATGGGACGGGCTGTCTGATGGTAACCCATGGGTGACCGAAACGTGTAGTCGACCTTCAGCGTTTGCACGGGAGTGGAATCGAACCACAGCGGCGTGGCTTCGGAGGATGGTTTTCCAAAAGTGTGACAGATTTTCACTGTTCATGACCTTTGGGTTCTCAGCTTGGTGGCATGGTCTTCATCCAGGTCAGATTCTGGGATTTCTCATCTGGGCCACAACTGTTCAAGGGGATTACAAACTACATCACTTCCTGCAACCGAAGCTTACCTCACCGTGCAGGAAAAGGATTTATGTGTGTGTGAGCTGGGTTTTTACACAGCTGACCATTGCGTGTGTTGTTGTTTGCGTAGAGTTACAGAGTTTACAGTCAGTCAGACTGCTCTGTTCTTCATACATCGCTGTGTTTCCATTCCTGAGTGTTGTGTTTATTATAATCTTGTAAAACTTTAGGAGGATTTAATTTATAAAAATGTAAAAAAGCAATAGTTTTGTTAATTCAGATGAATAAATTATTACTTTTACATGCATTCATTTTGCATTTTACAAGAAGAAATCACATGCATTTGTCGTAGAGTTTAGCAAAATTCAATAAAATTAAATCATGTTCATATTAACCAATGTGTCTGTCAGGTGTGTCTGTTTTGGTGAGCTCAACATCCACATTTGATATTATTAATATATAATTTTTAATTATTTATTTGACTTAATTGTATGGTTTTATGCTGATGTCTAATATTTATACCAATGATTTCCAATTCTAATTTGTTTATTGTGGTGCGACACAGACATATTTCCTTGTTAAATGGTAAATGAAACACTAACAATCAATTATTTGGACACGCTGACTGAATTTTTAGTTCAGTGGTGTGGTTCAAAAGTTCCATTTCAAAAGTTAAAGTAATAATTCACCTAAAGATGAAAATGTGTTTACTCAAAATGTTTTACTCATCCTCATGTCATTTCAAACTTGCAGAACACAAAAGAAGATATTTTAAAGAACGTTGATAAACAAACAACATTGACTTCCATTGTGTTAACTCAAAACCACTGGAACATTTCTCAATATATTTTTTTGTGTTTGACAGAAAGAAAGAAATATAAACACGAATGACATGAGAGTAATTAAATGATGACAGAATTGTTATTTTTAGGAGAAAATAAATTATGATATCATTATTATATTTAATATATAAATATAATATATAAATAATATATCATATATAATTATAAATAAAATAATAATAAATAATTATTAAAAAGAGCTGATATGTCACTGGTTATGTATTTTTATGACAAAAGCAACTCTTACTGGAATCATACTGCCACCTAGTGGCGAGATGATGCCACATGATCATTATAGAACTGCTAGAAATCTCCCTGAGAAAAAAGTTTAACAATTCTTTTTATCGTTTTCTAGCATCTAATAGAATGACCTACACTGACAAATCCATTGATGCAAATGTATACATACTGTATCTTACACAGTAAACCAAAGTAAAATATAAAAAGAACTAATGAAAGAACTAATGATATGGTAAAATGATATAAACATTCAGTTTAAAAAAACATTAGACATTATGAATTTGAGCTTTAAGGAAGTTTTCAGCATTTTAAAGGCACCATCACTTTAAGTTTCACAAGTTTTTGCTTAAAGAAAACGTGTATAATACCACAAATGTAGACTAAACAACAACAACTATAATAACAATCTATCAATGTGCATCATTAGGTAACATCAAAATGTATTTAAATCATGACTTAAAGACTAAATCAACCTGCCTACATTATTTTATTCTGAGGAGATAGCAAACAATTGTACAGTTTTACACTATACACAAACAGAAAACACTAAACATATGACTTTCACATACGATGCATTCCTCAAATGTTTTGCCTGTACATGATTATGCTTTTTGATGTTTAATAACTATAAGGCAGGTATATATCTTCTTTACATAGACAAATACAGGTTGTCTGAATTATAGTTTTTCAACAGTTAAGGGTTAAAAAAAATATGCCAACAATGAGGTAACAGTCAGAGTTCACCCAAAAATGACAAATCTGTCATCATTTAAGGTCTGTTTTCTGCTACAAACAGGACATATAGGTAGTGTAAAAGTCATCCATATGACTCAAGTGGTAATACTGCAAATATTGTAATATTGAAATCCTAAAATGTTTTTATTTACTCTTAATTAAAATTATTTTGTTGATAATCTCTTTAATACAAAGAAAAATATAAAATATAGAGTAAAACAAAAACATTTAAAGATGCAATCTGTAACTTAAAAAAACAAAAATCGAGAAAATTTATTGTTATTGTTACTGTTATTGAGAAAATACACAAAAACTGTCTTCTTTTTTTACCACCGTTCACATTGGTAAGGTTATAATAACGATTTATAAATTAAGCTGTCAGGTACAACTTCACAAAGAATGTCTGATGTCAGTTTGACGTCATTTGACTTTAACTCACGCAAAGATAAATACTTAAAGTAACCTGCAATTTTCTTTTAAACAGAGATGGAGAGGCAAGAAGTTATTGTTTCATTCCTTTCCAAAAAAACATCTTGCACATTGTTCAAAATATCAAATAATATCATATAATATCAAAATATATAAAAAGTCATTAATGTTTGGAACAGCGTGAATAAATGATGAACTTTTTTTGAATTTTTGGGTGAATTATAGTATAGTCTCTCTGCCTGAAATTCACTGAGGTTAACCGGTTGTATTAGATAATAAAACGTCTGTTGCTTCTCTAAAGTAAAAAAAGTTCTAAAATATTTAATATTTTAATAGTTTTCATAACGAAACATCTAAATCATCTTTGGTGCCCTTTAAACATCTGTACGATGGGCTTTGCCGATCAGATAATGTCCAGCATCAGTACATGAATCTGCTGTCTTAACAGGCAGGTTTTTCTTTTCCACAAGTCTATCAACAAACACCACGAAAACACCAGAAAGGACGAGACAGAAGCCAGACAAGTAGAAACCAGCACTGAAGTCACTGACCTCATCCACCAGCCAACCTGTAACACAGAAGAGGTTAGTTCAATGTTCATTTTCAGTATTTACTCTCAAACATTTTTTAAATAAAAAATTGTTAACATTAGAACTAACATAGTTCGTTAATACATTTACTAATGTTAACATATACTACATTTACTTTTCACTGTGCTGTTTAAGAAAAAACTTCTTACCAGCAGCAGGTGGTCCCACAAATCCTCCACAGCTCCGTAACAGCATGAAGAGCCCTAAAGCACTGTCAAACCCCTCCAGTCCAACAATATCCACAATACTAGTCACGTGAATGGCCACCACACAGCCGAACAAGAAGCCATACAGCGAAGAAAAAAACAGGATGGCCCAGTAATTCTGTGCAACGGGAAGCAGAAGCAACACCACCCCACCGGCCGTGACCACCACGGTCAGCAGCTGCAGGTTCCTCATGAGCCGCAGGTTCGCCAGCCACCCGCACGCGAGTCTGCCCAGCAGGTCCGCAAGCGCCAGCACTGACAGAACTGATGCGGCCCAATACTGCTCCATCCCCAGGCTGTTAGCGTAGGGCACCAGAAACAAGGGCGGGATGAAGAAACCCGCTGCGGCCATGATGGCAAACATGATGTAGAGCAGCAGCTCGGGTCTTTGAATCAGGGACCATTGGAAAGTGAGTTTTTTGGACGTCCGGCTTTGATCATTATAGACCGGTTTGTCTTGTAAAGAGTTTTGCATGAGCGGGTCCAGTTGAAGAGGTCTCATAAGAGCACCACATACACACAGATTGAGCTGAAGACCACCGATAATGAGTACGGCACCCTGCCACGAATAGCTCTCGATGAGCCACTGGAAAAACGGACTGAAGAACATGGCGAACACACATTCTCCGGAGCTCGCCATGGCGTAGGCGATTGGACGCCAGCGTTTGAAGTAATGGCTGACCAGGCTGTTTGCTGGTATCCAGCACAGAGAGATACCAAGCCCTAGAACACAGCAATGTTAAATGATGATTTGGCCATAGACAATTTACAAAGGGGCAATTTCAGTTTTTGTAAATTACCTTGTAGCACACCCATAGACACGTACATCCACGGAAGACTGAGGCCCAAAGAGGCGATAACCATCCCCGAGGCGGCCACAAGCCCTCCCATCACGATGACCGTCCGGTGTGACAGGTGCATACTGAGAGCACTAGCGAGAGGAGCTGATGAAGAACACAGAGCAAAGCATTAACAAACACAGCTGCGATGACATCACCAGAATGCAGGAAGTGCTTTTCTCACCTCCCAAATGAAACACGGCTATCGTGGTTGATGTCACCCATGAGGTAGTGCTGGTGTAAACACTGTAATGTCTTTGGATGTCTAGGAAGAACAGGCCAAAGTTCTTTAGAACAGCAGCGGTGAGGCCCATGATGAAGAAGGCTGAGGTGACCACGACCCAACCGTAGCCACCATCTGGTGGATCGACCGGGTGCTTCTCCATTTTGGATTCGTCAGCCTGTTCACACCCTCTGCAATAGCATTATACTGTAAATTATTTATGTCCATGTTAAATACAAACATTTGCATTGTTCTTCAGACCTGGTGCAAAGTCAATGGCATGAACAGTCATGTTACACCAAGAGACAGATCATGTCATAGTCTAGACTAGTTCTAGTTAGTATATGGTTATATTAAACTGTCAGCAACTTCCTGTCCCAACGGCCTAAATGTAAATGAAAGGCTGTTAGCTCCTAATAAGCTGCTCATGGAAGTGGGAACAAGGCCATTATCACCTTTCAACGGATCTGCCTCCCTGCTGTTAGAATCCAATTCTTACTCCTTATCTTACAGATTTATGGTTAACCCATGATGCTCTACAGACAATCAGTCTTTTCATCAAAACAACGGGACATTCCCATCTCCAATCTATTCTGTGTCAATGAGGTGTTGCTTCACAGTAGGGAAAAGTTATTCAGAGCAAGAGCTCAAGATACAGAGCCACACCTGAAGTTTAGGGATAAAATGTTTTGTCATCTTCCTGTCTACATCAGCACATGTGTTGCATGATGAATCACAGCCAATGGATTAAATGTAAACTCGTAACACTGGTAGAACTCCCATTTACAAAAATGAAGGATCGATGATTGAATGATTACATAAAATAAAACAAATGTCTAAAGTTAAATAGTAAATGATACAGGATATGAAATTTTAACAGGACAAGAACATCATTATGTCTTAAACAGAAAAAACATTTAGTTATATTTAGTAATCTTGTTATATAACAAAACACAGAAAGTGACTTTAATGAAATGTGTTAATTAATAGTTCGTAAGAAATGTAGAACGTTGTGAGGTAAATTATTTACAATAATAAATTATTAATTACATATTGCATCGTCAACTTTGTAGTTTAAATGTATTTAGTTAAATGCATAGGCTACTAATACTTAACTTTAGAATACATAGGCCTACACTTTAACAAAAAACATTTTAAAAATCGTTACATTATTAAATCTATAAACATTAACTTAAACATTAGACTTTATTGTATAGTATTGTATACATACATAAAATAATGTCTAAAGCATATTAAAGTTTTCTTTATTTTCCGGCTTATACGTATATTCGGTATATTTTGTGTACTGTCCATACAATAAATAATATAGTCTGCTATGTATATAGCATGACATGGTGTCTATTGTACATTGTAAAATCTTTGATCATTGCTGCTGTTTTTTAAAGACAACTTTCATCGCAAACTATCCGTATAAACATGCGGGATGTCCTTTCAAATAAATTAAAATTTAACCTCAGAATCACTTACGTCAAAGGTGCGAGCGGTCTGTTGTCCGCTGTCAGGATCTCTTCATGTTCATCACGACCCGCTGTACCGTCACAGAGGAGCTCTATTTATGACCTCGCGACAATGTTAACCACGCCCCTTACGGCCCCACGCACTGACGCTTTAGTCTGTTTACTGATGAACGCACTTTCGCCAATATACGCTTCACAAACTTTATTTTAGCGCACAAAATAGAGCAAACTTGTTCAGAATGTGTCATTTAACCCATATTTATAAACCTAATTTTTTACCTTAATATAAACATAAACACAGTATATTAAATATTTAATAACGGTCTGATTGCTGTTTAGTATTACTACCAATATCACTTTGGTTATTAGTGTGAGAGTAGGGTAAATATGTGGTCACTGTGGTGTTACTACAAACACAGTTTAATATATTGAAACCATTTAAGAAACCACCAATGACTTATTCTGCGTTCCAGACACCTCCGATTTCGGATATTTCCCAACCAACTCGGAAATAACGTCTGAAACAGCGTCTTTGAATCATTATTAATGATTACGTTACTGATGCATAAACGGTACTAGTTATACTGGTATTAAATTCAGACGTCATTTCCGGGTTGTAGATGGAAAATATCCTAAATCTGAGTTGTCTTAGATGCAGTATTAAGATGAGTTAGTCATTATAAAGTTTCTTTATTATGACCCTGTTCTCTTAATTGTCTTGTTTAACTCTCTGGATACATGAGATCCAAACTGTGAATCAGCTTCCTTCCAGGAACTTTAGATATACTTTATTCTGTTCTTTAATCTGTCATGTTATTCAAATATATAATAAAGTAAATAAATAAAATATAAAATATAATAAACCTTCAAAATAACAGTGATGCGAGTAAAAAGTTATAGTGTTTAGTGGGAAATATGTCTGAGATGGTTTACGTTTCAGACCTCCTCTATGTTTAAAATAGGAATTAACCCAACCTTTCTTCTTTAGCAATAATTAGTTGTTATAAAACATCTCTTTGTCTAAAAATGCACACAGAATGGTCTAATTTTCTAAAACTCCAAAATAGAAAGTGATGCATTAACATGCCACCAGTTTATTGGAACATTCTGTGTGGTGCAAACTGTTACCAGAGCAGTAAGAGGATAATGTCAAGTTTGACATGAGACATTAATCAGCAGAGAGCAGTTGACATTTAAGAACACACACACCACATGCTGCTGCACCACAACATAAGATTAACCAAAATTCCCTTTTAACTGTATGTAAACTAAATGAAAAATGTCAACTTTTTTAGGCCAAAGAAAAAACTATGGTATGGAACAAACATGAAATCCTTTAAAAAAACAATATACAGACCGGAAAGGAATAGTTCCCCACCAAAATTAATTTATTCACCCTCATGTCATTCCAAACCTGTATGAGTTTATTTCTTCTGCAGAACACAAAAGAACATGATTGTTGGTAACCAAACAAGACAGACCTCCATTGACTTTCATTGTATAATCACAAAACCACTCAGACATTTCTTAAAATATCTTCTTTTGTGTTCCACAGAAGAGAGAAAGGTTTATATAACGTCATATACATGTTTTAAACAACATAATGGTGAATAAGTGATAGATTTTTTTATTTTTGGGTGAACTGTCCCTTTAATAAAACCATGTAGATTTATAGGCACCATATGAATATCACTGGAAATATTAACAGAGACTGTAAAAAAGCCCATTAAAAATAACTAATTTTAGAAGACGACAACAATGACATTCAAGTTTTCAGACTTTTTTATTCAAAGCAAGTATAAAGACTTTTTATAATAGCAAGATCTTTCATATTTCTCAATCTTACCACCTGCGTTACGACATACAACCTATAAACAATTACATATTTTTTCAATTCTTCATTTACATACTGTTCCAAACAGCTCATACACAACAAGAGTGCATCTATATCTCATTTTTATAAAATTATAAAATCATCTTTTATATGTACATAGAAACACATGAATGTAAAAACGCACAGTTCTTGCATGACGATTCATTCATTCAAACCCTTGTTGGCAGAGAGGTTCACGCCAGCACTGCTAGCAAAGCCAAAAACAAACAAACATTCTTGATATAAATGACCATAAATTCTTCTGAGAGAAAGATGAGGTGATCGAGTCTGAGGGTTAGATAGTCCACTGCCATAATAGTCCAGTGAAGGCCAGGCAGCTTTGAGACCAGAGAGAAGCTTCTGGGTTAAAATGCAGGCACTTGGGTATATCTGTCCGATTCGCTGCCGTCCCGAATCAAGTCCACACGGAGAGCCAGCTGCTTGAAGGTTGGCCGAAGACTAGGATCGTTATCCCAGCATTCCTGCATGATGTCGTACATCTAAAAGGGTTTGAAAATGATTATTTAACACTGCTGCCCATCAAATCTGATGCACCATGATGTGTTACTATTATCTTTGTGTAGCATGCAAAATTGAAGGCCCAACGCTGAATGACTCAACTAATTTAAAAATACTTCATATTGGAGATTTTAAAATGATATAACTTAAAATTGCAAAACAAGCTGTACAGCAGCAAAACTAATAAGATTAAACGGCTTCAAACACCCAGACCATTCATGTTGATATTTTTATTCAATGAGTCTTCTGGGAATGTGTGCTGGATGAGATGTTGTACCTCTGTAGGACAGTCCACAGGCTGCGGTAAACGGTTTCCTCTTCTCAAGAGCTCAATGAGATGATATACAATCGTCTGTCCCTGTTTGTCACCTCCCATCATACTCATAAACACCTGAAAGAGACGCTACCATTAAAAACTAACCAAGCAGTTATTTTATTAGGACAAAACTATTGTGTTTGTGGACGATGCCAATACGATTCGCACAGCTCTTCAGCAACTCAATACATGCCGTCATTAAAAAATTACAGAAAAATTAAACAACTGGAAACAACTGGAAATGACAATTAAACGGATGTTATACTTACTGAAGGTGGGCTACAGAGCTTGTTGCTGTATGTAAAGAGTTCATATAGGACCACTCCAAAACTCCAGACATCAGACGCTACTGAGAACTTGCTCTCAGTAAGAGACTCGGGTGCATACCTGTCAAAACACACTTTTATTTAATATACATGAGAAATCAAAGTTAAAGCCTCAATTCTGAGATTAGAGTTACACCAATGTGTAAATGACAGCATTGTGTAAATGACAAAAATAGGTTCATGGCTGTAGATGAAAGATTAGGCTGTATTTAATACTTAAAGATACAGTATTTAAATATGAAATAATTTTGTTGACTATGTTTTATTATTTTGCATTAAAAATACTAGTAGTTAGCTTTCTAAACACTGATTTCAATCATGATCTTACTTATTACAGTAACTTATTACCAATACCAATATTACAGGTTTCAAGTTTATATTTTCACAGAATGATCTTCACATTATAATTTTATGTACAAAACAGTAAAATCACAAAAAAGGTGTTTTACTTATTAAATATGCCAAAATCATTAAAAGTCTTTTTTACAACGGGGTTAAGAAACAAAACTCACCAGAAAATTGGACTCTCTCCTGGTTCTTTAACCTTGTAGTATTCCTTGTCCTGAGGCAAGACTTTGGTCAAGCCAAAATCACCAATTTTCACCCGAAATTCACTCTCGACTAGAATGTTTCGTGTGGCGAGATCTCTGTGAATGTACCGCTTTGTTGCAAGGTACTCCATTCCCTGTTAAAACATAATGGGAGAGATCTCAAGAATATTCAAAGAAATTAAAATAAAATGAAATAAAGAAATGCTCCTGCTTACTTTGCATATTTGAGAAGCATAATGCACAAGTTTGTTGTGGTCAATTCTCTCTCTGTTCTTGTTGAGGTAATCACGCAGACTGCCGTAAGGTAGATATTCCATAACCAGCCGAAGGTTTCTCCTTCCTGTGAAAACAATAATGCTTAAAACTAAGTCTGTGGTTTCTGGAAAGCAGACCTGCACACTGTTTCCTGCATTGACTGTAAGATAAATTGGTTGTATAGCTCTAGCCTCTCATACCTGCACCGTAGCAAACGCCTTTGTATTTCACAATGTTTTCGTGCTGAAGGGATTTCAAGATCTCAATTTCCCGCTCAAAGTCACGGATGTGTTCAGTGGTGCTGTGTTGCAGTTTTTTCACAGCCACCACCTCGCCGGTGTTGTCCTGCAGGGGGTCGTACCTGCACATTTCCACACTGCCAAAGTTTCCCTACAAACAAAAAGCAAAGTGTAAATGTTGAGTTTTAAGCACACAGCAGTAACACACTGAGGAAATGTTTACCTTGCCGAGCTGCTGCAAGAAAATAAGATGTCTCTCCTCAAACTGAACCGGCTCCTCGTTCTCAAACGCTCCAGAACTGAATCCAGACGCTCCGGTTCTGCTGGGTAATATGTCGCTCTCCTTCACAATCTCATAGTCTGAAACACATTAGTTTATTAAGTGTAAAACAGCACATGCAAGTCAAAAATCAAAACACATGTTACATTGTGACTGCACTAACCCGGACAGAAAAGACTGTTGAGGTCTCGTATGATGGCTCTGAATGAAGGTCGGACCGTTGGCTCGTAATCCATGCAACTGTTGATCAGGTTAGCCAGCTCCGTCCACTTAGGAGCCGGAAGTTGATGATGATTTTCATAAAACAAATGTTTCTAAAATGACAAACACATGAAAACCCTTTAATAAGTCAAATAAGTCCAAGTGGGGTTTGTAGTAGTTAATATTGCTTTACCTTGGAATTGTCCATATTAGCGAGTGGCTTTTCTCCTCCGCTGCATATCTCCCATAATGTTGTACCAAAACTCCATTTGTCTGTGGCGGGACTCATGTTTTTAGGGTCTATGATGCATTCAGGTGGCACCCAGGGGATTCGCTCTACAAGGACTAAGGGAAAATTCACAGTTTAATACAAGTGAAAAGAAAAAGATAATCTGGCAGGAGTTAAACTCAAACATTTTAATAACATCTCATCATTTATAATCTATTCTACATTGGGACAGACTGCACATGGCCATATTAAGAAGAATTAATATTAAATTGCAAACACAAGTGTGACTTTATGGAAAACTCTGCCATCTAGTGGCCAAGTGTGCAGGTGCAACAAGTAAAAATCCTGAATTCACATTTGTAAAACATCCATTCACATTAATGCATTTGGCAGGTTTAATCCAAAGGAACTTGTTGTGATTTTAGGTTATACATTTTATCAAGGATTCCCTTGATTGTTCATTATAAGGAACAATAATTTAAGCCATAGAATTTGCTTTAAAGTATATCAAAATCTTTGTGTGTTTTCTTCAGATTAGAGGTGATCAATAATAAAGTTCACTCTGCTTCTGCTTTGCAGATTTTCAGACATTCTGACACAAAAAATGAAGAATTTTTTTTATTTGAAGAACACAACATGCACAACCTTTTATATCTACACATGTCTGGCCTAAATGTTACCGTCAGAATGGAGATAAAACGGGCAGAGATCAGACAGCACTACTCACTCTCTCTGGGCAGCACTGAGACGCTGATGCCCGGGTCACTCAGTTTGATGAACGGAGGGTTTCCCTGTGCTCGGTCCTCCTCTCTGATCAACAGAATGTTCTTCGCACACACATTCCCATGAGCCAGACTCTTCTCCTCCTGCGTGCGACATCACAAACATCAAGTCGTGTTTAAAAATCCAGTTATTCCTGAATGGCCGAGTGTCTTACCAGAAACAGCATGGCCCATGCGAGCTGCTTGGCCACTTCCAGCTTCCACAAGATGTTGACAGAGTTCTTGTTTTTCTTCAGGTAGGTATCCAAGGACCCAAACTTCACATGTTCCTGCACCATGATGTCTAACAGAAATGAAAGATTCAGTTATTTACATTTACCTCTAGCTGACGCTTTTATCCAAAGTAACTTACAAATATTAGAAGACAATAAAGCGACACATCAAAAGAAGGCAACAATAGAACAAAATGCATGATTTAACAGCGTTACGAACACTTACTCTCCTCGCCGCACACACAGACGCCGTAGGTCAACACCAGATGCTTGTGGGTGAGCTGGCTCATCATGCTGGCTGCCTCGAAGAAAGACTGAGAGAGAAGAATGAAAAGATTTGCTTAAATTTTACATTTATGCAATTTGCAGATCAAGTGTCAAAAAGGTGTACGAAAGAAAACCAGAACACATCTAAGCAGCAAATACAACCTATTTCTCACCTCAGAGTAATTTCTGTGTGCTTTATCCAAGACTTTAATAATGACATCAGTCTTATGGGTCTCTCCATAATCTCCCTGCTCTCTCCGAATCCCCCTGAAGATCTTGGTGAATGTTCCCTGTCCTTGGCTCTCACCCTGAAAGAAAAGACAAGCAACAATCACAATCGTTCATATAAAACACATCACTGCCTAAATCTTTTAAAGTCGTGACGAGATGCTTACAATTTCAAGGTCTTCTTTTTTGATTTTGTGAAAGACCATTTGACTGATGTTACGTCTGTGCACAGAGGAAGAGAGGGGAACCTCCAATCCTCGATGACTTCGACACACCAACAAGTTTGACTTTTCTGTTTATATTGACAACATAAAAACATCATATAATAAAGTTTACAAACAAAGACAAGGACAAACAATAATGTGCTTTGAATACTGTATACATAAAAAAAATTGTTAACCAACTACAAGCACCTCACCATCCAAAGATGTGTCACCCAATCTGAACACATTAAAATGTGACAGATCTACTTCCGACATATCCGTCAGCTAGTGGGGACATTTAATGCACGCTCCGAGCAGAATTTCGAGTGTTGTACTGACCTTTGGCCCTTGGAGAACAGCACCTGCTGAACTGAAAGACAATGCCGTCCGACTTCACAGTTTCCTTCTGGTAACACTTGAGCAGTTCCTGCAAGCTCCTGAAACTCCTTTTGGTTCCACTGAGATTGTAGTCCCCGTTCACAGATTTAGTGATGAGGCAGTGCTTGTACTCTACATCCTCATACGTCTGAGGAATATTAAAAACATACTATGATTAGGTATTAGGACACAGCTGAGGTACAAAATTATATTCACCACCTATCAGAGGTTATATAATGGCATAAAGGTGCTGCATAAACACAAGTACAATTACTCATTCAAACTGTAATTAAATAAGGAACCAAATGTTTTTTAACATACCCCAACTGCGAGAGTCAGGAAGTATTTGTTGAAGTCTTTGGGGCTGCAGCGTAGCACATACAGACCTCTCTGGTTTCCTGACTTGCACAATTTGCTGATTGCAAAGTCCATTCTGTGTGAACAGACAACAGACAATGAAGTTGCATTTCACATCGTAAGCAATTTTAAGGTATAGACCTAAAAGCACAAGAGCCTGAATTAAGGCCCTTACATTTTTCTGACAAATAAAAAATCTAAAAGTTATTTCTATTTTGCTTACGATATGGGCCCGTGGCAGTAGCTCTCAATGGCCTCCAGCAGATGGGGTGGGGCGACATCTTTGCAGAGGTAGTGATGGGCGTCTACGGTCAGTCTGTAGTAACCATCGATCAGAGAAACGAACGACAAAGCCCCCACTGAGGTGGAGAACTCCAGCTCCTGATAAAAATAACCCCAAATTAATGCGTGACCGGTAAATCATCCGCTCTGGTCCAAAACCAGCACATGCCTACAGGCCACAGAATTTTAAGACATCATAATGTTATCTTTGATCCCTAGATCAACTATAATTTGTTTTAGATAAAAGTTGTTATTGAATTGTATTTTTAGCCAGAGATTTTAGTTATATATCAGTCTTCCCCATTGAAGCAGACAGGACTGAGGTCTTGTTATGACTGAAACAGCTGCCCGTGTGCACAAACTTCCCTAAAGGGACTTTGGCATTAAGATTTTGGACAGACTCATTTTTACAGATAATAACAGGAAGAAATCCAGAACTTCAAAGCCACCATAAAGTCACGTAACATGGTTTAACAATAAAAGCAAATACTAATAAACAATAGTCCCGAGATTAGCTACACAGATGGACTTGTTTATTATCTTTACAGACTTACAAGAGTTTTGCCGTCTTGTCTGTTGATGGAGACGATTCGGTTTGTGTTGGTCCCCTCTCTGCTGGCCTGCCTGATACTGATATCCACAACTTCTGCAAAATCACAATACGACTGCAGGTCCTAGTGAGAAAATACAACAGGGTTATCAAATCTCCAGAGAGGATATTTTAACAAGTAGAAGAGAAATTACTTGTGCATTTTGGCAGCATTATAAAAACACCAAAAAAGAAGCTAGGATAGCTTTTCTTAAATTAAAAATCAGTGCTAACATGACAACGAATAAAACGAGACAACGAATAAAACGATAGATTGTTGCCAACAACAACAATTCTGTGTCTTTTTGTGTTTAAAGAAGAAAGTCATTAAGGTTTGTAACAACATAATGGGGAAAGATAAATGATAAAAAAAAGTTAAGTTGTGGGTAAAATATTCCTGTAATGCTTTAATGAGGTAATTAAAAAAACAGTAGCACAGTTAATAAAGATTGAGAGGACTACAAATTTTTTTTTTACAAGTGCTGATTTTTTTACATGGTTGCCCTACTGGCCTTAATAAAACTAGCTGTAAAATTCTCTGAATTTCTAAATATATCATCTAAAATTAGGGTTAGTAAATCGCTGTCGAAATACTGGCCTGACTGTAAAGTTATTAACTAATCCAAAGACGGATCTGTTTCATCTGAAACAAGCACCTGCTCCAAGAACAAACACACTCACGATAATGTAAAAGTGGTTTAAACATTTACATACATCACTACAATAACACCAGTGTATAAATCTCGTGCAGCATAACGCCACGGCCGTCAGGCCTCTAAACATGCGACTGAAAAGATATTGGAAGTTTTTGGTCGTTTACCTCAGGCTGCGCATCTTTATGTCGTTCACGGCACCACTGGATACCGTGATCGGCAGAGACGACTATGGTCACATGCTCGGCCAACGGCTCTTTGACCTGGAAGCGTTCGGTGTAGAAACCCGAGTCCAGAGACTCCAGGCTGATCAGGTACTTGAGCTTCAGGTCACGCGCAGAAGCTCGGCACTGGCTGAGCTGCTGGACAACCTTCCGGAAACGATAGCGAATGCGTTTCCTCGTGATGAAGTGGTAGTCCTGGATACGTTCCCTCATGTCTTTAGGAAGGAAGGACTTATAACTGAAACAGACAACAAGTGACAAATTAAATGAGCACCCAACTAGTACATAAATATGGGAAATCCCTAAAATTGTTGAAGAGCATCCCAAGTGGACATTTTATTTACTCATTATACTCATTTACTTTGGGTGAACTGTCCATTTAAGAGATTTTTTCTAGAAGATGTAAATAACAGAACTAATATCAGGCATTTAATACCTAATATCGCTGTAGATGTCCAGCGGTGAGCACTGCTTCTCTTTGCCTGTCCTCATCATGTCCAGCACTGCCATACCGAGACACTCCTCCTGAGTCTCGTGATCATTGGATAATTTCACCCAGCCGTTTACAAAGTCACTCCTCCACTACAAACAAAACACAGAGAGGAAAACCACATCATTACAGCAGTAGACATCGACAGTAAATGTTCCCACTTTTGACTTAACCCATGGCTAAACATCTTTAAGTCCCAGAACTGAGCGTTACCCTAGTCTTATTATTATTTAAATCAGGAAGTCCATTATCAATTATTATCTATTTTAGATCATTTTGCCCCAAAAAGATGTTCACTACTGGTCCAAGCAGGCAGTTTTTGGCCAGAAAAACTGCAACGTGGATCAGACTTTGCACCAACAGTCAAAAGTCCTGGCTTAAGCAATGTTTCAAATTCTGAAAGGGAGTTAAGCATCAATTGCGATCCTGGGTAATGAAGCCCTGCGCAGAAACATGTTACCACCCCAACATGTGATGGAAAAGATGCAGTGTGATTGACTAACTCATGGTCAAATATAAAGAGTGTAAAAGAAGAGAATTCAGGATTGTGTCATTAATTATTCACTAACTTTCTGTCTACCATCATGTTTTGTGTTTCACAAAAGAGAGAGTTTAGGATAAGGGTTTAGGAACACATGTTGTTGAGTTAAAGATAACAGATTTTAATTTTGAGTTAATTATTGCTTTAAAAATGGTAGCGTGAAATTGTTTTTTAATGGCAAATTATATATAAATAAGGGAAGCAAATAAATGTGTGTCTAGTTTGCTGACTGACTTCAAATTAAAAATGTATAACATTAAAAAAAATATTTATATATAATAAAAATATATACTATAGTTGAAACATGAAAAGTTTATTACATAATATTAGAGGAAAACCCGCCATATCGGAAGGCCAATATTTGGATTTTTTTTATTATTCGCATCAATAATTTGAGCAGAAAAACATGTCGGTGACTAAATGATTATTGCTTTTTTTAGCGGTCAATGACATAATTAGAAATAATAGAAAATAAGATTTAAGAAATGTACTGACTTTAAATAAAGAATTCTATTACATATTAACAGATATTAATGACAGCCTGACAGAAAAAAAAATCAACAACCAATCTGAAAGCAAACAGACGTCAACCACATACAGACACAGAATGACAAGCATGCACAAGATGACAAGACAAAATCTACTGTCTTAACAAGACATTTAAAATGGATCATCTGTTTGTGTCATCCAGAATCTCACTGTACATAAATCCATGTAATTCAGCGAAGTCAGAAGAGTTCACATCACGCTTAATTGTAAAACGTGCAAAAATCACGTCTCCCTGGACATACATGGTAGTCATCTGACTTTACAATTTCAATGATGAATTGGGTGAAAAATCTGTATAGGATCCCAGCCACATATGTACACGTAGCTTAGGGGTAACCAGACAACTTGGACAAATACGTATAGCAAAAACGCACATCATCATACGAAAAACCATTTAGAAGATCAAAGCAACCGTACAGTAAAGCAATGGCAGCCACCCAAGACACCCTGACTTTACGGATGCGACTTTATCTGCACAAGCAACATACATTCAACATGTATGTGACGACGCAACGCTTCCCTAAGGGATTTCCAGGGTGTGTCTATGCAACATTAAATAAAACGATGAGACACAAGTTATACAGGTATAAAACGCACAAAGATCAATCTATCCTTACTGCCTGTCCATGCATACCAGAATGCTGTTGGAAGACACACAGGCGCCACAAAATAAAAGCCGCTCAGTGAATTCAAAGCCAGCATAAGTTTCTTTAATTATCATTTGGTATGTAAATAGGGGCCTTTATTAGTGCGTATATACAGAGTCGTGATTCACTTTACTCTATATCCCAAAGACAAGAATGTCTCTTCTACGTCAAAGTGCAATTAAATTAAACACGGATATGCTCAATTACTGAAGACTTCAGGCCAAGTAAAACAGACTATGGTGAAATCATCTTGGTTTTTGATCACGCAATAGTACAATAAACACATTTTAAGCTTAAAATAAAAATACTTGCATAATTTACTCTATGGTGAGTTCATAATGTCTTCTGAAGCTCATTAGTAAATGGAATAAAAGTAAATATTTAGCAAAATTATAAGCAAAACAAGCACTAAATACAAATATGTTAACACACTGATAACTTTGAATTATGGTTCTTGCGTGTCCCATGAATAGCCATCACAAAATTCACCATATTGTTCGCTTCAGAAAAAAGTCATTTACAGCTAAAATGGCATGAGGGAATTTTTGGGGTTAACTATTCCTTTAAACGAGAAAAGACTCACCTGAGCAAATAGGTAAGCCATGACATAGTCATCCAGGACAGGACTCTCCGATCCCTTAGTAACTCCATAGCGGTATGCCCGAGATGGCCCACAACTGTACCAGCCAGGAAAATAGTACCTGCATAGGTAGACATTGACAAAATTAAATTAGCATCACTAAAGGCATAATTCAATTTTTTCACAACTGAATATTAAGTTATACCTAATTCTGAATAACAAACTCTCATTGGCCGTTTCATCTAAATGAAGAACGTGATTGGGTGATAACCAGACGCGTTCATCTTCCTTGTACAACCCAAACAGGCTGCAGTAGACTGGCGACACTCCTGTTAGAAAACACACAAACAAAAACAGGGATATTAAAAAATTATTATTGCATTGCAAGTTTCAGTATCTTTATTAGCATCAGTGTCGACGCTTTTAAACAAGACATCGGAGGGTAAATGTGTGAGACAGACACAGCATCTTCTAGGATTAGCAATAGTTTCCTACAGATTTAAAAACAAGATGTTTTGTGACTCTTAATTCTGTAGTGTTACATCACTGTATGAGACAGACTAGGAAAGGAAACTTTGTGTGTTTGTCGGTACAAGCTTCTCTCGCTGGCGATTTGTTTGTGGCTTCATGATTTTCACACCTCTCTCTCACTATTGCTCTAGTTTCTATTCAACGAGAAAGCAAATTCTTTTCAAGCCAAGTGACTTGAGACTTTCTGAACTGGATACAAACAGTAAATGAGGTATGACGTGGTTAACAGTTATTTCAAGAAAAAGTTGTACTGATCTAAACAATGTCTGCATGAAGTAAATAAAATGCATTTTCTCCTAACACAGAACAGGTCTGCTATGATGAGTTACTGCCAAGCCCCTTTAAATGATTGTAGTGTCCAAACCGCTACAAAGAAAGCTGCAAAGGTGCCATCAGACGTCTGTCGCCATTGCCCTGTCGATGACTAGCTGGTGTCTCCCGTGATGTTTATCTTCAATAAACAGTAAATACGGGCGAACTGGCAGGACCTGCCAAAACGGCGCCTGAATCCTCTTCATTTAATGTGTTTACACAATAATCTCTGTATTGTTTGGTTTCATTTTGAACTTGAGAGTATAGCATAGTCTCTCTCAAAAGCATGTTTATGTATTACGTTTAAAGCATCCATAACGGTCCATATTTAAAATAAAGTGTCATCTCTTCTGCATTATTATTGATTCTGGTTTGTACATTTTAAATCCTACAAAGTATGTTGCCTTCCAAAAATGTGTGTTCTTTTTTGTCACATCCATAACAGGTATATATTTTTATTTTTTTAAATAGGTAACTCATGCATAGACTGATTTAATAATATACGTTGTAAACGACTTACCGCACTCCTTGGCGGCATCGTTGATGATCTGTTCGGCGACGTATTCTCCTTGCGGGTAAGAAAGTGGATTGCAGTGACCGTCACTCTGGCTGTTGTGGTAGAGATGGATTTTGAGAACGGTGGGTTGCTTCCAGTTAGGGTCCTCATGGTGGATGTCACCGTTCTGGTGAAGCGGTTCACAGGCTGCTGTCTCCATGTCCATCACAGAGGCACAAGCGACAAGATACGATGGAGCAACATTCACCTGGAGGAGCAGAAACTTTCGTTTAGTTACCAGTGGATGACTGGAAATACATTGAAAAACAGACAGTATGCATTGTGATATTTGATTATGAATCACAGAAAAACCTGAATATATCAGAATAAGTCTTGTTTACGTACAAAGATGGAGTGCCTTATCAAAATGTCTGTGACTAAATCGCAATATCACTGTGAACTGAAAGGTTGTGAATGTCTGTACATGATATTTACGCTGCTTGTTGTCATTCTCACTTTAAGACTTCACAGTTTCAAACTGACTCATTTGGTGTTGAAATCTTGACAGTTACAGTCAGTTAACAAGAACCCGTCAGAACCGTCAGCAAATTAAAATAAATGGTCACAAAAAATCCTAGTCAAACACGTACACGGTTTACTCACATCCTCCCAACACCCATGGGGCACCTGGTTATAAAAGCTTTTCTCCATTGAGAGAAACATCCTGACAAAACATTACACTGACCAAAATAAAGATTGTCGCACAAGATAATTAACCAGCCCGGCATCAACACAGCTTGTAATGCAGATAAAGATAATCCAAATCTCAAATACAACAACATTAATCAAATGGAAAATATCTAATGGTACTGAAAGTAAAAATACAGTCAATATCAGATAAGTTATTTGAACAACAAACAATCACAGCCTCAGATAACACGCCCACCAGCAAGTTCATTCCGTGACCATCTACACGAACAACAGATGCTTTCTGGATCTGACAAGCTGTAATCTGATTGGCTGGCTTCACGCAACTTCAAGAGGTAAAGATACACAGTTTTTATCAGTTCACCTGGAAACAAAACATACCAGTTTGACCCAAAAAGTGCTTTTTAGTAAAAACAAATAAACCCAAACAAAATCTATAGGGTAGATATCTACTTTAGGTAACTTACAGTCTGTTTTTATTTTGTAAGTGATGTCTGTAAAATATTATTGTGTAATAAAGTCTGTGTCTGATTACTTTTGGTGGAGCACAATCTGCACACTTCCAACACATTCTCCAACTAATGCACTATGCTATTACCGGCCTTTTATTGTGCAACCATTCTGGATAAATATCCATCCAAGCTGCACTACAACTTTACTTTAACACCCCTTACTAGTATGGGTATTGTTACTATGAATGTAAAATGTTTTAATTAAAGGGTTTCATTTGGTTGCTGCTATTTATATTTAACTGTCTAACAGGTATAAAGTGATGTGCTCGCCTCTGCCTATGACTTGTTTTTATAGAGTCAAACTTTTGAAAGCTCTTCTGGATGATTTGGCCTAGCATTATTTGAAATCTTTAACACTTAAATCTTAGTATATTTTAGCCCTTTTTCTATTTATTTAGTCTAGTCAAAGGAAAGCTAGCGCAACAACTTTTTTCTGTAATACCATAAGGGGAACTGACTATTGGGGAACTGCTATAATAATAATGCTGAGTGTCATCATTGTTGTTTGCTATGGCAAAATCAAAATAAAAAAAGGGACACAAAGGCCATTTAGAGAATTATGAAATGTTCTTTAAGAAATAAACGCCTTCAACTACACAGATTGCTAGAGAGTATACCACAATTTTACAACAATACCTCTCCAGTTAAAAATAACATTAGACTTTCAAAAGTTACTCGTTTAGTTTGTATTACTGACCAACAAATGTCATACACAGACACATATCGACTTTAACCCGTATGCTCAATGTGAATATTGGATTGCACACTTGCATTACAGATGAACCTTGATTGTGTTTCTTTTTTAAAAAAACGGACTTATTGTTTGCACTGTTGCAAGCATTCGGATTTCCTTCACGTCCTATATTTGGGACTCTCTTTGGAAAACACTTCATGTCTGCAACCCATTTTGTACCATAATCTTAGGTGAAAAGCTTGATTTTATCTATTATGAACTGACTTAAGCATACAAAGTGGTCTCTGTATGACAGGCAGTAAAATAATTGGGCTTGGTGATGTCAAACCAAAAAGGCTGTTTCACAAGAGGAGCAAGTTATTGCATTATGACCGACTACATGCTTTTCCTCTGAGAAAAATGTAACCTTGAAAACCAGGAAACTGTGTTATTAAATCAGTTAATATTCATATTTTTTGTCTTTACAGTTTTCCCCAAGGTCTTTAGGGTATAAAATTAGTCATCTGTATTTGGTGACCTTTTTCCAGTATTTCTGATAATTAAACAGGACATTATTTTTGCAGTGCGTCTTTAAGAAGCACCACCTTGTAATATATATTTTATCTTTAGTCCTTGTGTCTAAATGAAGAGCATCTATCCATCTTTCATTTTATTGTAAAAACTATTTTGTAAAAAATATTGTAAAACATAAAAAAAACATTGATGTATTCATGCTTATCTGTTCAATGTAATATAATTGTAATAGTTCAGCAACATAATTTCAATAAATGCTCTTCTTGGGAAAAACATTTACATTGTAAATGTTACGATATTTTAATTAATAGTTTTCTACTAGAAACCTTTTGCAAGACAAGGTTCTACAGACCCTCAGGGCCCAAGAAAGAACTTTTAAGAGTGTTTGACCGCTTTAAAAACTTTGGTGATCGAAATATATTGATAGCAGATACCTTACATGAAAAGTGCACAGCTCAGCAACTTGAGCACATGAAAATCATCACGAAAACAAGTCGGCCTGATAACAAACCACACATGATCTGAGAAATAAAACACATCTTACAATGTTCACAAAACTAAGAGGCTAAATATAAGTATTTAATAAAATTCTCATCTGTAAATGCAATAAAGG
Organism: Beaufortia kweichowensis; assembly: GCA_019155185.1. Taxonomy (NCBI): domain Eukaryota; kingdom Metazoa; phylum Chordata; class Actinopteri; order Cypriniformes; family Gastromyzontidae; genus Beaufortia; species Beaufortia kweichowensis. Next base: position 2,668,099 of record CM032795.1, on the reverse strand, counting down.
ATGGCAGAGGATCTGTAGAAACTGTCTGACTTCCTGAGAAGATTTCTTTTGACTAAAACATCACCTTTTTCGAGGACGGATGTGGCCCAAATCTGCAGCCTAACCACAACACGTCATTTAATCCTAATATGAATACTTTGCTGTGTGAAATCCATAAGAAGGCACAAACTGTCAAAAGTCTCATGTAGTAAAAAGTTTGGAAACACTTTAGATTTCTTTTTCCACATTTTAGATTAGTAGTGAACTCTTCAAAACCATGAAATAACACATTGTAACTGTGGTAATCATGTTGTGACTATAAGCATCCGAAATCAATCAACACTAAGTTATATTTAAGCATCTTCAACAGTAGTCACGCTTGGTCTAGAATTTGCAAAATCATCTTTTTGACATTTTATCATTCAGGTCTCAACCTGAGAAACATTTTAATGAGCACTGAAGGAATTTATATCAATGCTGGACTCCTATTAGCTGCTTTTTATTCATTAGTTGGTCCCAGTAATCCATTTTAAAAATAGTTTTTTTAATAAAATTTTATGAAATTAACATGTTTTGTCCACAAAAGTATCAAACATTGAAATTTACACTTTCAGATTAAAAGATTTTTGTCACTTATGTCATTTTTGTCGCCTAATATGCTGAAATAACTGCAGTTGACATTTACCTCAGGTACAAACTCGCGTACTTGGTTAATGTATCAACAATCACAACATAACTTCAGTGTACCAAATAAAACAAAAACATCATTATAGGTGAAAACATGTATTAAATCGGCAATATTTCCATTACGTAAGTGTTTTTGAAGCACATTTGTTGAAGAAAAATGACTCGCGTGCACAGTAATACTCACTCGCTTGTTTGCTGTTGCTGAGCTAGCGCGCGCTGCTAGCCAACTCGCTCGACGCACTTCAAACTTCAAATTTCCCAATCAGACACTTATAAATCCATACTGTTGCTTCTGCTCGACATATGTGCACTACGTGAGGGTCGATCGTGGGTCCATCTCGTCGGCTGTCGTAACATTTGACTCGTAGCACGGCTCGCTAAGACGTTTAGAGTGTCAAGTTTAGACGACTAGCTGCGCGTTAGCATATGCAGCTGCTGCTGCTGCTGCTGTTCTATTTACAAAACATGACCGTCGAAGCTTTGCATGCACGCGTACGGTGTCCAGCTCGATGAAATAAAGCCACTTGATGCGTGTGTTACGGAAGCGACATGTCTTGAGATCATCATCAGTCAAGTAGAGTGACAACTAGCGGACATGCTAATTCACCCGACTGACAGTGTCAGACTGTCAGCGCAGCATGCTTCAACAAACACCATTTGCGTTTGTTGTAAATGTCCGACGAGCAGTCTATCCTTTCAGAAAGACTTAAATTTAAAGCGTTAATGTTCAGTATTTATCTTGCTGTCTACATAGGCAGGTGGCGCCCTGTACTAGTTACTGCAGTTGACACGCCACTAACTCTCGGTGGGGTGTGTCGTAAAACTTAATGAGCTACCTACCTAGACAGCATTTTTGACTATGAAAATATGTTTCACACATATATTATGCCCAGATATTATGCCTATGTGGCACTGGAATGTAAGTCAACACAGTTTGTTAAGGAAATTGTATGAAATTGCTTTAATATAAATGTATTTACAAATGAATATGGGGTGAACCAGTTCTCTTTGTCCCAGTGACTATAAATTACACAAAAGTGTGGTTTTTTTTTCTAGCAAAGTGTTTTTGGGATCAGGAGAGGGCCTCAAGTTCAACAAACTTTCAAAGGGACTTCAACATGACTTGAAATTATTCAAATTAAGACAAAACACCCTGCTAAAAAACAATAGAAGTCAATACAGTTTTGAATGCTATTTACTAATAAAATCAGGGCAGTTTGTCTAATTTAAGTAGGATTTAGTGGTGTTTACTTATCTGTACGTATATCTGCCAGATAACATCTCACCAACACATTATGGTACAGATCCACAGAGACCATTATAGTTTCCATTAAAACCAATATAATTCTCATTATAACCTTTAAAATCGTTATAATTTCTCTGATGGTTTGTTCCTACTTTTAAAAAAAAAAGAACAAGCAATAAAATAAGCTAAAACGGTCAGGATATTTCTTTGTGTTTGGATGTTTTTATATTTACTAGGTTATCAGTAATCAGGTTATTTTCAAATATGAATATACATCTTTTTAGTTTTGTCATGCTCTAAAATATGTTATTTAATATGAAATTGTGGTTGAAAGTATGAGAGGAGGGCTGTAAATCTGTGCTGGTTTTAAATACTTAGTTTAAAATTAAATCCTAACAACAATTCCAATATCTTTTTTAGTTTTAAAGTGTCTTAAATGTTATAAAATTATATACAACAGTTTTAATTTTGTACATTAGCATTTGCAATTTTGTTATTTCAGTAATTGTTTTATTTTTTATAATTGTTTTACTTTATTAATTTACCTGAAAAGCCTATTTATTTGCTTTTTATTGGCTGTTTTTACTGTCATAAATTATTCAGGTCCGCATATTCAGGTCCAGGTCAGCATGTCTAACTTTTTTATTCTTTATCAATGAACATGTAAATGTATAATAACATTAAATGTGTAAATGTTAAAAAATGTTGTAGTCAGGACTTTCGTGTCTATACATATATATGCCCTATGAAATAATAAGTAGAGTAAGAATTGAGAGAATTAAGAACTTGCCCCAACTTTCTCTAAATTATTGTGTACCTTGTTTGGGGCATCTTAGACTGAGCTGATTCAAAATGCACTCATAATTCAACAACTTCTTCATGTGCCCAAAGTTTTGAAAACCGCTAACTAATTGGGCAGCTCACTCAGGTCTTGAACACAGTCGGTGTGTAACAGTAGACTGAACGCTGGCTGACCCTTAGCTGTATCACCTCCATCAGATTACAATCAATTATTAACTCTAAATGCTTACAGCACAAGTCATTTAGATTATTTGTGTCGATTATATTTGGTCATTTATAAATGGTTCTGGCTGACTGACTTTGTTAGATTGTTTCAAGGAAATAAAAGTAAGGACGGTGAACTTGTTTGGGTGGTGTTTGACCTCTCCGTTTAGTTTAGCTGAAAGCAAAGAATGTTTGCTATACACATGGTCCAGTGCCTATTTAAACTGTACTGTGCTTGAAAAGACTTTATTTTTTCTCTGGGTCAACAAAATGTCAAAGAAATACCCTTAACTAAACACCAAATAATATGATAAATACATCAACAGCAAATCTTGGCTTCAAACTCTTTGCACAATTGCTTACATAAGTAAAAACAGACATTTTCATTTTAACATTTTTGCTTTTAATATGTAATTTTGGACATTTTTATTTTTACAGTTTTGCTTTAATAATTAATGTATATAATAGTTAGAATGATAAGAAAAAATTGAATTCATGCAGTAACACTAGACACTTAAATGTATTACTTAAAATTCATAAAATCAATGCGCATTACTAAAATGCTAAAAAGCAGTTCACATATTTTACAAATGATTAATAATTGTATTTATTTACAATTTTATTATTTCATAAAAATGTAAAAATATGCATAACATTAGATTACAAAATATCAAACTACTTGCATTTTTAAGGAAAACTGCGCAGACATGCCACATTTTTTCAACTCTAAATAACAAAACTATGGATACAGCAATCTTGAAAACATACCTAAAGTATTTGGACACTTTCTAGTTGTTAGACTTTCTTAAAACGTTTGGATATTTTTATATTTAGTTTTTTACATGTATTTTCTATGCCATTTGCTATTTCAAGTGTCCAAATACTTGCTGTGTCTCTCAATTGTTATTTTAATTACCAGCTTTCTCTTGATACACTATGAAAACAATTTGCATAAATTGTCCAAAAACATGTTGAGTGAAAATACCATCAAATTTTTAATGTCGATCTTGCCTAAAAACAGCATAAGTAGTAAGATTGTTTCTTGAGATCTTTTTTGGTCAGCAGAGGGAGCCAGTGTCCTCTTTAATAATCAGCTTGTGAATAAAAAACATTCTCCATTTCTGTCACTTTAGAATAATAACTTGAACCAGGATCTTTAGTACCACCTGTTTTTGGATTCTGATGCATGTGATGGCTAAATTTACACAGATCTTTCTTACTAAACTCTCAGATGTTACTCTGTATGGGTGAGTATTATATTCCAGTCATGAAGGTTACTGTAGTGCAACTTCTGACATCATGATCAGTGTTGCCTTTTCCTGGGGATATCCGTCACAAACACAGAACCCGAGAACTGGACGAGAACAGGAAAACGCTCACGAGGAGGAGGGTGGGCTGTGCTGAAGAGCTGACATTTCAGCCAGGACAAAGTATGCCTTTAGACAAAATTATTTTATTATTATTTGTCATGTATCAAGTGTTTGGAGTAATGCATTAAAAATGCCAAATATGTGTATGCATAAACAATAAACATATTTTTTGCATTTATTTTGGTTTTGTTTTAATTTATATCTGGTCTCTTTCTCTCAAGTGTGTATTTAGCTCTCTTTGCATAATTTCTCTTTGGATCATGTCTGAGCGTGAGCTAGTGTAGCTCCTGCCCTACAGCTGTTGTGGTTCAAGGTCAGGAAGCAGCTTGGTTCCCACACAAAGGTACACATCAAACACCCAGACCAGTACAGAATTACCGACTTACACACAACCGCACAAATGCCAGCCACGCAAGCACAAAGTACAGTGAACAAATACACACCAAGACAAACAGGACATTCCTACTGTCTGACGCTACAAACCAACTGATTTACAGGCTCTGTTTCCACTTATACAAATGGGTATGCTCACCAATGTCAGTTTAGATCATTACGGGTTTGTATGTATATACACAAATTAGACAAAAATGTGTATGTGTTTAATACAGGTGTATGAAATAATCATGCATTTTTGTGCAAATGCTTTCCAATCCAGTTATATGATTTATTATTGCTTGCAATATGTTTGTACTGACCTGCAGCACTTTGCAAACATCCATTGCAAAGTCTCTCATGCTAAATAAACAGGCCAGCATATTACTTGCTATTTATCCGCACTTTTTATTCAAAGCAACCTACAGCTCACTAATTGCACAGGCAATGCCCCGCAGCAACCTGCGGTTAAGTGCCTTACTTAAGGGCTCTACAGATGACCTCGCATAACAAAGCATTGTTTAACAAAGATTCGCATTTGAAAACACACAGAATTTGCATGCCAAATGTGCGAGAGAATGTCAAAAACTATTGTATTACCCTAACCTGTGGTTTTTTTGTATGAAAAGAGAAAACTTTGCCCGGTGACAAACATGTGTGGCTCTGTTAGGAAACAGATAGCGCTACAAATAACCAACTGACTTTATCACTCAGTTCTTAGAAACATGCCAATTTTCCACAGGCAACTGTTTTGAAATATCTACCTTTCCTCTCTCTCTTTTGCAACTCGGACTTTCTATCTGTGCATACGCCTATGCTGGGAAGAAAGGCTCGTCTCTTTCCCACGGTCCTAGAGCACGTGGTTTAAAATTGGATCCTGAATGACCCACCCTCCCTATTGAAACGTCACTACAGCTCAGCCATTGAGATCCTGTTACACTGCCAAAAGATTTTTAAGGCATTTGAATGAGAGCCTATTGAACTGGCAAAGAAAAGTACAAGACACATTCAACAAAACCACAGAACCTACAGACAAGTTAAGTCAGGTTTGAGAGCTGCGAGACGCTGGAAATCATGTTTTCAGCAGGGGTTTTTGGTGAATGTAAGATTCTTGTTTGTTAGCTCAGAGCATGCAAAATCTGTTCAACCGGTGCTTGACTACTAAAATCTTTTGTGTAATTACTTTAACTTTTGTTGTTATTTATATTAGAACAAAATGTATTTGTAACACATGTGAATAAAGACGTACATTATATCAAATACATATTTCAAGCAACTGCTTGTCAAGCTCCCAAAACGTATAAAATGGCCTAGTTTAAGCTTCAGTCTCTGTGCCAAATTGTGGCTACCGGGTAATAGAAAAACAGCATGCAGTAGCCTAGTTCCCATGAAGCTTAAGGACACTGTTTCACTTCGTGAGAACCCTGCTGTTGTCAGAGAATATACTGGGCAAGTTGTTCCTTCATTTGTTAATATATTTTTAACAAATGGATTGTTAAGAAACAAATGTTTTAGCTATTGTGGTTGGGTATTGTGTACCCAGATCCCAACCCAATAATTTTCTTTTTTATATTATTATTTTATTTTCTGATTTTTCTGTCAAACACCATCTAAACAATTTTTGTAAAGAACAAGTGTAAGAACACTGGTGACTATTACACAATTCTTTGCATGCATTGCGTAATATTGCGTAAACAATAATGTACAACATTATTTATTTATTTTAAGTGCTAAATGCATTCTAATACTTTACACTGATTTGTTATACTAATAGCTTATTTACTTTGAAGTTATGGCACTTTAAGCATTTTTAAAAAACATTTATTTTTCTATTTAATAAAAGATATGTAATAGTTTTACATTACTAAATGTATTTTTCCTGCATTGCGCAGCAACACTCTTTTTTTCTGCTCTGTCCTAAAGCAGCCTTTGCAATGAACACAGTCTCCACCCATTACAGACGAACTTTATGACGGGCTATTGTTATTCAAACGAGTCTCAATAGGCGGAATAGAGTCTATCGGCCACACCGGAGCGCGCAGTCAGAACGCATAGCGCGCGGAGGCCATTCAACACCCGCTCGTGGGAACCACAGAGGTAAAGCCCGAAACACACACTAAACCACGAGATGTGCATTGTGAGGATTGCATTTATGTAAAGATTAAATGAATGTTAACGTCGTTTCTTTTTGGAACAGATCACTGTAGATAGTATGGAGCACTGAAGTTGCCAGGACGCGTGAAACTTCGTATGTCGGAACATATAAAGGGGGATTTGTGAATTCCTGGAAGCTGGTCTTTAACTTTCATTATCATTTGGAGGGAAACCTGGCTAGTTGGGTTGTTTCCAAAACAGAATTGAAGGGCTCTACCTGTTGAGATCATGAGTCAGGACATGACTTGCTCCGCGCGTCAACGAGTGTTTCAGGAAGCGCTCAGGAATGGCAACACTAAGGAGCTTCATTCCCTATTGCAAAACATGACAAACTGCGAATTTAACGTGAACTCGTTCGGGCCGGAGGGACAGACGGCTCTGCATCAGTCCGTGATCGATGGAAACTTGGAGTTAGTGAAGCTGCTGGTGAAGTTTGGCGCGGACATCCGCCTGGCCAACAGAGACGGATGGAGCGCGCTGCACATAGCGGCGTTTGGCGGACACCAGGACATCGTGCTTTACCTCGTTACGCGGGCAAAATACTCCTCGAGCGCAATCTGAGCAATCAAAGAAAAGATGACACTGTACCTATCACATTTGACCCTTTTGTGCCAAAGTAAAAGACAGCTTCTTTGCCATGTAATCTGTTTAGGAAATTGAATATCGGGAGGCACAGAAATTAAATACAAAAGGCAACCCTGCTGACAAAAAACAATAGAAATGCTAATGGTTTTCAGTACAAATAGCATTATGAATGAAAATTATGTTATGTAGTGTGTTTGGCCTTGTGTTCTATTTGTCCCATTCGCCAGGTAACATCCAGAACCCAGTAGACCATTAAAGTTTTCATTAAAACAGTACAATTCCCAGTATAGCTATTAAATCCACACTGTAAAAAATTCCAGACCTCTCCAACTAAACGTTTTCTAGTGAAAAGATTTAGTTGCGTTCTGGTTTCTATTGTTTTTTTCAGCAGGGAATCTCGGTTAATGTTGGGTTGGTACAATGTAACAGATGCTTTTTGCCAACATTTAATGCATGATGAAAATGCTTAATGTGTTATTTATAGATTCTTCATAGATGACAAGTTAAACACTCGGATTGACGTGAGAAATCTGGCATTTCCTACAAGATGTCTTGCCTGACGTATAAACCTGTGTAGAATTGCATCATGTACACAATCTCTCTGCATGTTCTGTAAACAGGGACTGATGTCAGATACCTCAACTTTAATGTGTTAAAATGACAACATTGCAATTGTGATCATCAAGGTTAGTATCATACAGAAGACAATTCAGGATCTTTAGATCAATGTCTGGCCCAGACACTACCAAATAAGTAAATAAGGACTAAATTTTTGCATCCTGATCGGAGTTCCCAGTTGAGTTTCTGACAACCTCATTTTAGAGGAACTGGCTCTGTAATGACCATTATTGTTATTTTGAGCTGATATCTAAATGGCACACAAATGACACACTTTCAGATGTAGAGAACATGCATAGATGCATTTCGTGTTAGAACCAGCGCAAACTCAGGCAAGATGCTGTAAGGAAAGTGTTGTGACTTTGGCAACGCTTGTAAGCCAGTATGAAAATATGCATCACTTATACTTGAGAATGTTTTAAATATTGCACTGATGGCTGTTATATGAGTTGTTGGTGTCATGCCAACTTTTAAAGACACTATTTTTCTAAATGGAAAAAGAATTCTTATTGTATGGAAGCTCCAGGGTGGTTTTCTCTCCACTTTATATGCCTATAAATTGAATGACTGTATGTATAATGTTGTAAAACACTCCGCTTGAATGTCCTTCCATACGTCAAACATGCGCCAGACTAAAACAACCATGTTAAATAGGGCAGCGTTATGGAAGAACATACAAGTAAAGTGTCCAGACAGAAATCTTGGAGCACTTCTTATCTGAAGTCCCATCCTCCTCTTTTTAAGGGGGGTGCTACATAGTAAAAACCAGTGTAACCAGACGTTGCACAATGCACAAGTCTTTACTTGATAATGCCATAACATTTATGACATAAAAGTAAAAGTTACTTCTTTGATTGAGATAAAAGTCAAATGACTGTGATGATTTCTTTTTTGGACCAACTTTTAAAATATTATTTTCATCAAAGAGAAGTTTTGGGAAAGATTCCTCTCATGATGTCTTTGTCTTTTGTGAATTGTTCTTCTGTCATGTTTTTATATTTGTTTAGCTGTTTCTGTTTTGAATGATGTAAGTGGTCGCATGTTAAAGATATTGCTTGCTGTATTTTGTACAAAGGCATTTTAGATATTAAATTCTGTGGTTTCAAGAAAGTCGCTGGTGTAATGCATAGACTTGCACATGGCTGTGAATGAAGAATTCTTACGGATTGTTTTTATTCCTGGAGTCGGTCTGACTCCTAATATGCCTCAGGTAATGGTAGAGCAATTGCGTTGCTCAATAGTTTCAAGAAATACAAGCGATTGAGAGACATTCATTGTGTAAGCACCTAGAGATACAGGAAGCCTGGAAAAGAGTTTCAAAATTAAATTAGGGAAAAATACATTTCACACGATTTTAAACCCTGAAGCACAAGACCTAACACGTACCAGCTGTTACCTTTCAGTAATCAATAGTTTAGTTGTAAAGAAATGAACTGTAGCTGAAACACAATCTGTTGTTGTTTACACACACTTTAGTCATCCTCGTTGCCTGTCGTAAAGTAATTGCATTCAGTAAATGAATATTTAAATACAATAAATGGGAAATACAGTATGTTGAGCACTGAGTAACTGCTTTTACATCAGTGTCATTGTTAACATTTACACCAATGGAGAAGCATCCATGTGATATTAATTGAATTTTTTGTGTTGTAATCACAGTATTTGGTAAATGCAATGACATACAGTGCTAAGGAAAATCATCTGTAGAAAAAAATGTGTTGCTGCACGTTCAACTTGTCTGAACAAGTCATTTCAATTTAATATTGTTAGATTTTGTCCAGCAGTAAGTTGTTTAACTTACTAAGATTAGTTAAAGTAATAAAAAAACTCAACAATGGGTTGCAAAGCCAATATGATTGTTCTTAAAGATTTTATGCAGCAGGCTTTTTACAGTGCTTAAGTAATACATTGATTTCCAAAGTGTTTTAGGCAATTATTTACGAACATTTCAAGCTGATATTTTTGTGTCAATGCTATCTAATGACTAGTTTAGGGAAGCCTGAGGATTATGGGATAGGGTGTTGGAAGTGCCACGGGCATTAATCTGAACTGCACTCATGTTTACTTCTGGTAAATAACAGAAAGATCTCTGGCTTGCCCTTGCCAGGGTTGCCTCGAGGTTTACTTTAGGTAACCTTGCCGCAGCTTGCAAAAGATTGTATAATTGGTTCATGAGTGATACACACTACATACATAGTCCATTGTTCAGTGTTATTGATTATAATTCTGGTAGCTCAGCTGCATTGCACTAGCAAAACCAAGTTCATGGGTTCTATTCCCTTTAGATAAAAGTGTCTGCCAAATGCATATATTAAAACGTTGTTTGGGTTTGACTATAACAACTGTTAGCTTTGTGCATGCTCTGGAGTTTAAGTTGCAAAATTAAAACTGTTCAAGAAATAGGTTATCCAAAAATGAAGATTCTTTCATCATTTATTCACCCTCATGTCAATGCAAACTTGTATGACTTTCTTTCTTGTCCAAAGAAGATATTTTGAAGAATGTTTGTAACCATACAACATTGACCCCCCTTGACTTCCATTGTATGGACACAAAATCACGGAGACATTTCTCAAAATATCTTCTTTTGTGTTACACAGAAAAATAATGTTTTAATATGAGGGTTAATAAACGATGACCAAAATTTTATTTTTGAACTTTTCCTTTAAACACCACAACAGTTCTCGTTGAATCCCATCAGCTGAGAACAGCATTTCTATGCACATTAAAAATTGCATCACTGATTCACATTTCGACGCGTCGTCCCATCAGCTGTTTATGAAACAATAAACAACGTTTTCCCCACACGCACGCCACTCAATGCATTTTCTCCTCGGGGGCCGAATGGCGTTCTCTTACGTCCAACTTTTAGTCTCTCCATTGACAGAAGGGCCAAAAGACAGGCAGCGAGAGAGACAGGTGGCCAGGCCAATCCCTGCGTGCCCTCTGCTCCTTTTAACTTTCTTTCACTATTTCACTCCATTTTGTGCGCCGTGGCTCGCAGTGACAAGCCGTCCCATTCACTGGCCCATTCTTCTCCCCTCTTCCCTTTTGTTCATCCAGCTCAACTCTGCGCGCCTCTATTCATTCTCCAGACGGCCCACCATTGACGGGTGCCCCTGCCTAAGTCACACTGCCCGACCCGGACCCCCTCCCTTTACACGCTCACGCACACACGCATGCAGCTTTGCAGCTGCTATGGTAATGAGAGAGGGCGCAGGCGAGAGAAAAGGAGATCCTTCTCATGCAACTCAATAACCAGTGGCCCTGTTTTTTTTTTTTTTACAAATGGAAAATCCGCACACCTCCTTTTCTTCTACCCTCCTGTCGGCTTCCCACCCCGTTCCCTTCGTCCTTCCCCTCCCCTCGCCTCCACACCTCCTCTCGTGACCTCCGCTTTCTCATTTAAATCCATTTCACACCATGCCCTGAAAAGGGGTGTTCAAAGGTGTGTAAAGTAACCCTGATCCAACCCTTCAGGCCTGAGAAAACCGGGTGTTTATGTGCGTGCGATGGTTGTGCGTTTGCGTGCGTGTTGTGTTATTCGGATCGCATGCAGCAATAGTTCATGCTGGAACTTTGTGCACTTTTGAGAATGGATTGGAAGATGTACGGCGACCCTAAAAAGCATTTGGATTCTCCAAATAACTGATGCTCAGAATTATTTTCCTATTTGAAACTATTAACCAGCTGATTTTAATCTCATGAAGGTTCCTCACAGGTTCACACAGGTGCAAAGCAAAGTATCCAGGTGTTGATCTGTGTTGCTATTGGATTGTCCAAGAAAAATCTATTAAGCTTTAGAAGGACATTGCATTAACCCTGTAAACAAACATACCCATCAAAAAATATACCTTCAATGCAATTCAAGTCACTTTGGATAAAAGCATTTCTAACAAATGCTACATTTTAAGCATTTTCTGGCATAAATGCTTTCTAAATGTAAGTTATGTAATATTTTAAGTATTGGCTAGTGTTGCATTTCTGTTACTTACAAAAATAAGTTTAAATTGCTAAACTTAAAAACGCATGTCACCCTGACTCACATTTTTTACACAATGCTATGAATCAATCTATGAATGCTACTGTATGACTACAATACTTTGTTTTTCTATAATCAAACTGCAATTCAATGTTGCAAAAGCAAGACATTTTAGAAGAATAAAACATTTCTGTAGCATTGCAATATTGCATTAATAAAAATAAAAGTATAGGAAACATAAGGTGGCAAAATATTACAAAACTAGCATGTAATGTGCATGTGCGTGCGTGTGTTAGAGAACGGGGTGAAGCGGGGGACTCTGCTGGCAGACGGCTGAGGGGCCCCATGTGGTCTGTTCTGCACAGCTATTCGTCTTATGTCTGCGCATGGTGACCTGTTAGACCATGTGACATCTGCCTGGCTGCCAGCACAGAAAAGAGATGCAGGAGTGCCCATATGGAGCCTTCTTTCTCCAAATACTGACACACAAATGTGTGCGTGCGCGTAAGTGTTTCGTTTTGATTAATAAGCACAGACACATTTAGACACATCTGTGAGATAACAGGCTGCGGGTGAAGCCATAGATTTTGTGAACGACACCCTAGACAGAACCGTTTCACGTTCAAACACACAGAGATGCACAACCAGGAGTTGGTTTTTTGGTGTTAGTTCTGGCTGTCAGGGATTTACTGAATACATGTGACAGAAGTAAACAAAAGCATGATTCAAATCAGATTTGAGATGTCACAGAGGGTGCACATTCCTGTAACCATAAAAGAGTATATTTGCTTTCAAACCTATATGACTTTTTTTCTTTTCCAGAACACAAAGGAAGATATTTCGAAGAATGTTGGTAACCAAACAACATTGACCCCCCCATTGACTTCCATTGTATGAACACAAAACCACAGAGACATTTCTCATAATATCTTCTTTTGTGTCTCATAGGCGAAATAGTCACATACAGGTTTTGAACACCGTAAGTGTGAATAAATGATGACAGAATTTTTATTTTTAAGTGAACTACCCTTTTAAGAATAGAAATGTTGGAAATGCATCTGTAAATGAATGTCCATCACACATCTACTGATAGATATTACAGCGGTAAGTGTGTCCGCTCGCGTCCGCACGCATGTATGTATGTATACGCTAGCGCGTAATTATGGGGGATAAAGACCCAGTTGTACCAAGTGAAACTTCTGGGTTTGGGAGAGCCGAGCTGCTTTTCTGTTTGGCTGGCTTTGCTGAATGGAGCCATTCACAAGCTTCTAACCGCATGCTTTCATTATCTTCATTGTTATCCCCCTATTCCCTTCACCCACCGCAGCATAATGGCACTCCGTAAAAGGGATGGGGTGGGGGAGCGGTCTGGGGGGGTAATTGGGTGAAAGTGGAGAATGGGGGAGGGGCGTGTTAAAAGGGGAGGAAAAGTAGAAAGGGATGAAGACCCCAAAGAGGGTGTATGGTGACAGACCAAAGGCCCAAAATAAGCCACCCATCATTTGTTACTGACATGTAATGATAGTATAGGAATGCTTCTCAGGTCTTGGTTAATTGATTGACTGTCTCATTGATTGATTGATTGACTTATAATGTCACAATAATGTTGGCCAACATAATATTTCATTAATATGAATAAAAGGACAATAAAGCCATGTTATATCAATCATGTTACATCCTTTTAAGCAACTATTTATGAGCAGTTTTTATATAAAAAAGTTTATATTTAATAATAAAATATGAATTAAATATATAGAAACAGTAATGCCTTGATGTATTAAAAACTTTGCATGCATAAGAATTTATAGAAGCTTGGCAAAAATGACATACAATGCATGTAAAAAGTCAGTGTTCAAGAGAATGAGTGTTGTGGTCAAAACAAGAGGATCAATAAAATATTAATATTTGATAAAACTGTAGTCAGTGTATGCTATATTTCCTGTAATTGTTTGTGTGTTAGAATAAAACTCATATTTCCTTTTACACTGCTTGCCCTCTTTATCCCAAATGATTTTGTGAAATAAAGATTTAATGTTTTGACCATTTTGCATGACACACCTTATATTTTCATGGTTAAATCTAATCTGAAGGGTGCCTTAAAAGCAAAAATTGGAACTAACACATGAACACATGAAATACAAAATGAATTTAAATGACATGTTTTTGGACCTACAGAAACAAGCCCCATTCAAAAATAAAATATAATGAGTCTATTGATTTGTAGTTGTTCTATGTCAATGACAGTCCTGACATGCATGATAAAGATTGTTCAAAAATGAAATAAACTAATTGGATCAATAATGAACATTTATAAGCCTTATAAATCTATAGACTTCCTATTGCACAAATTGTGCATTAAAAAAAAAAAAAAAAAATCACAGTTTGTTTATTTCATTTCTTGTGTCTTTATTTCTGTATAAACAAAGGACATGCACATAAAACGATTTACACTGTAAATAAACCTCTTGTACTAAGAAATGTGCTCATTTACGACCTCTTTGTGTATCTATCTAGTTTTATTACATCATACGTGTATTAGGCTTACAAACATTAAATGTCTTAGACAAATAATAGCACAAAAATGGACATATATATGTTATTCTTTTGAGTTTGAGAACACTTGTTGTGTAGCATTTGTGTATTTTAGGTGCTGTATCATTTGGCATTGTGACCTTTTTAAAGCACCATGGTTGTTTTAGTTGTACATACTGTAAAAATACACTGATAAATGATTATCACCAATGATTTGTAAAAATGAAACAGGATTACGTTTTAACTTTCTTTGTAAACAAGTATTTGGTAGATAAGATAAAACAAAGGCTTCTGGTTGAATGAGTCCCGTTACAATATCGCCACCTGGCGGTTTAAGACTGTAGCACAAACTGTGTGACACTGCTGATGTTATATACTGGCATTTCTTCAATGATTGTTTTCGTTAAAGCAAACACTGTTCCCCAAATGTGTAACAAAACTGAGTATATGTAACCAAAGGTTCACAGCTGGCTGTAAGATGGTGAAAGTATAAAGTTAGTTATAAAGTTAAAGTGAGTTACCTATTAAAAACATTAGATTGAATCACATTTTGGAAACAGTGCCAAAGATTGATTGATTAGTTGTTTGTGCAGATTTCTCCTCTCTGAATTCTGCTGTATTCCTGCAGATGAGTGAACAGTGGTGTAGGTTTTAGATTTAATAAAACAAACTTTACTTTGTGTTGCAAAACAACACATTTCCACAGGCCTGTATATTTTAGCTATAGGAGAGACCGGGGCTAGTTGTCACACAGAAAGATTTTTAGTTGTAGTACAAATACACAAATGTGTGTTTTCTCTAGTCGTGGTTTCAAAATATATACAATTACACATAATTGTTGCACTGTTCAATAATTAGTTAAATTTTTTTGTTGTCACAAAAAAATCATAGTGTGTTAAATGAACAAAATCAAATAAACAAATGTGTTCAACGAACAAACAAAAAATGATTTTAACATGTGCAACAGCAGTAAAATTATCTAATAGCTTTAATGCATGTGTCTATATAGACGACTAGCGCTGGTCTTCCTCATATATCATCAAGAATAAGTTCATACCTTGGCTCAAGGATGGGGCAGGGATCTGAAAATACATAAATAAATAAATCAGTAAAATGGTTTAAATAGTTTTTGTAAAATTAGATTGAGAGCAGTGTTTTTTTCTGTGTGTGCATGTGGTTTTGTTTATTCAGCAAACTTTAGAGGCCCTGTTTAAGGTCACAACGTTACACAGATCATTTGAACATTCATTTCAGTGCAGAAATGTTTTTTCATGTTCTTTTTTCTTTGTAGTTTAAGTCACAGTTTGACATTTACACTACGTTTCTTAAATCATATGCAAACTTACCAACATCTGGTGGGACCATAATGGCCTCTTGTGAAAATCCCAATGTTAAAGCAAATGATCTGAATTTTTCAATCACCTCTGGGGTTGGTGTGTCTGACCGTCCTAAGATCAATATTTAGGATATATTTAGTATATTTTAATAACGAATGAAAGAGAGCACTTGTGATGTACATCATTACTTACCGTACAGAGCTAACTGAGTATACTCTTTGTTCATGCTTTTGTATTTAAGGACCAAACTGTAATCGGTGTAATTCGTCTCAACCACTGTGATGTCTTTTATTATTTTGTGCCCTTTAATAACAAGAAAGTAAAAAACATGTCATGCATCATTTTTATTTAAGGAGTTTGTCTACTCTTACTGCAAATATTTTATAAGCAAAGCTAACAAATTTCAGCAGACTTTTACATATAGTATAATATTGCATTCTTGTTCTGTACTTCTGTTTTAATTTGTAAATAATAAACAAGTAATTTTTCTGGCAGAGCAAAACAGTGTGTACAGAAGACATGAATTTCTTTGAGATTTACACATGCATAAATGTCACATATCGAAGTATAAAATAGCTATGCTCATGTGATAAAGAGGAAATGAAATATATAACTACAGCTTACTTTTGCTAAAGTATGTAAAAGCTCCTGGAACATCAGTCTTGTCATATGAATAAACACTGATTGAACATCCATCTGGTCTGTTGGTTAAAAAAAATGAAGTTTCAGATAGGTTCAGTTTTAGATCCAATTCATGTTTTAGATTCTGCATTAATGATTTTCTAATTATGGAAGAAAACCGAGTACCTCATGGTCCACATGGTCAGATTCACATTTCCTTCTGCATCTTGTGCCAGATAACCTTTCGAAGCCTTCAGGTAGTTTTTGAACATTGCAAAAAAGGATGACTCATCTGCAAGTCCGAGCCGGTACCATTCACCCGCAAACTGAGAGTAAACAGAGACATTTAATAGTAAATTTACAGCAAAACCTTTAGATTTACAATATTGCTATTGAATCCTCTCCAAGGTAATCTTGAAAAACCTTAACATATTATATACAGCTAAATATTTTTTCAAAAACCTTCACAAAACACACAACACAAAATGTTTAAAATCATACTCACTTTCTCCAGATCAAAGTCTGCCTGCGGTTCAATAGTATGTTGTGTGTTGAAACTCTGTGTCCCCGAAAACATACAAAGCAAAAGTGCTAATGGCCAAATCATTCTTACAAATGATTAAAATGATTAAAGCAACAGTAATGTCATATCATTGAAGCTGTGATGAAGCTCCAGGGCTTTATATCTGCCAACAGAAGACAATGTTTGTGAAGCTGTGGAAGCCAGCCCCCAACACAACAACACAACGCTCCCATTCCACTTAATAGGTGTTGATCAATGAAGCCTTAAAAAACAATGTTTAAAGGATTTTAAACCGTAAGTCACAATTTGAAAAAAACAATTATGTACAATGTATACTGTATTTTGATAACAAAAGTTGTAAGTGGGACAATATAGACAAGCAACAATAAACCTGTCGTTTAAAATTATTTTGTAAATGCATAATACATGGAATTACGTAATTTTCATGTTTAACCTATGAATTGAAACTATACTTTAAAATCTTTCTGTACAGATACAGACTGTGGGTGTCAGATGGCCCTGGACTTTGACCCACACCGGCCCGCCGCAAACCGGCCCACTCAACTGCCAACACAAAGGTTATGAGGATTTACAGACCACATACATTCCCAAAGCCTTAGATTAAACAGAGACCGTATAATGACTTAAACCTACAGGAGGGCTGCTTTTCAGACCGGACAAGCTGGCTTTATTTAAACAGAATGAGTATAATGAGACCACACAAGCACCAGATCAGCCAAAGAATCATGATAACATCACCAGAATCTTCTTTAATAAGATATACATTCATTTATAACAATAATGAAATATATTCCTACAAAAAGTCGATGAGAACACAGATGATAACATTTAACCTTGCGTGACACATAATTTGGAATATAGTTGTTCCTCCTTATCATTATTAGAGAACAATACATCATATTATACTAAAGACTCAAAATTAGAATATAAAACGGCATATGCTATCACTTTCAACAGTGCACTTTATTTTACTCGCTCCCTAAACAGAGCAAAACGCAAAAGATATTGAGCATCCATTTTGTTAGCATTCAGCACAATGATTTATTGTATACATGCAAATTATTAGCACACTTTGCATCATAGAAGTATGACATCACACGTATAAAACTGAGAACTAAACACATAGCTTATTACTCATTTATAAAAGATAATTCAATAATTACAACTCTTGAAGTTGTCTGCTGTTAATTCAATGTAATTATTTTAATTAAAGGAATAGTTCACACAAAAATGGACCCCAATGGGGTCCAATTTTTGGGTGAACTATGCCTTTAAAAAAGTAAAACAAGTATACAAGTATGAATATTTATTGGGATCAAAGCTTATTTAAACATATACGTGTCAGATTTAATGGTTATCTGTGCTCATTTCATTCAGTTCAATTAAGAAAAACAAACTTGCTCGCATGTAACCTGCAAAATTGTATTAAATGTAAAATCATGATCAGTATGTGAATACAGTACGTCATTTGTTAAAAGTTTGTATCGCATCAGATCAGATGCTAATGAAAGTTTTTGATAAAAAAAAATACATATTTGATCTGTAAACCTTTGTGTTATACATCATGAGACGCTTTAACAGTTTAATGATTCATTTCATTTGCTCAGTATCTTACTTTAGGCACTAAAGAAACAACATGTTTAACGTTGATAACTTCCCTTAAAATGGGCTTGAATCTCCTCCAGAGTTTTGCCTTTAGTTTCAGGGACAAATAGAGCAGTAAAGATGACATTGAGTGCACACAATGCCGAGAACATCCAGAAGGTTCCAGCGCTGGTTATGAGATCCTGAAAGAGATATAATTCAACAGAGAATTTGAATCAAATCATCAATATACATAACAAACTATAGATTTCTCAGTAGAAATGGAGTCAGATTTTGCTGAATTGAAAGTAAAACTTATATAAATAAAATTTTATTTTTTCAAGCTCAACCAATCATGTACATCGCAAAACACACATGCACAGGATTGTGGGACATATTATCTATGCTGCCTTCAAAACTCGATCAGATGAAGTCATCTCAGAAGACAGGAAGTAAAACAAACATTGGATGTGCCTTAATTCATTCTTACCTTGGAATGCATCCTCTGAATACAGCATTCAGTAACAGTCACAATATATATATTTTCAGCGGTAAAAACATAACCATCAGCTCACCATGAGGTTCTGGAAGGTCTTTGTGACGATGAAAGCACATGTCCAGTTGGTAAGCACACAGAAAGCACTGCCGAAACCCCTCGCTCGTGTGGGAAAGATCTCAGACATCACCAGCCATGGAGTAGGACCCCAACCCAGAGCAAATCCTGATCAACAAACAAAGATAAAAGTTAGTCTTTAAACAAATTTTTATCAAATAATATCCTGAACCTGAGTGTCTGGCTACATCTTTTTTTTGGTAATTTATGGCAATAATAAAGACATTCATTTATTTAGATCTTTTAGATTTTAAATAATTCATGTAAAAGACATTTTTCTGCCCTAACCTGTAATAAAGAGACCCATGCTTCCCACGGCAAGCCAGGCCAGATCTGTTTGGGGCTGTTGAGAGTCTGTTAGTGCACTCACTAGTGAGGAGTTATCATGCTTCATCATAGTCAACTTAAAGTACACGCCAAACACGGCTTCACTGACACACATTGTGACACCTTGCAAGAAACAAAAAAGTATGAGGTTTAAACGTTCTTTTTAAAAATATATTATTGATAAGCATGTGGAACTCATAAATGTGTCTCACCGGACAAGATCAGGAGAACTTTCCGTCCAGCCCTGTCCATGACAAAGGCAGCGACTGCCGTAAAGAACACCTGAGTGGCGGCAACAATTACCGTGGCAACATCGCTGCTCTAAAGATAATAACAATGCCATGTAAATGCAGAATTAATGAGCATCAAGCAAGTAGTACGGCTTTAATGCATCAGCTTGATTTTCGTATCGAGTCGATAACAATAAGAAGTGAACATTTATAAGCCGATAACATTATGGCTGTGATATATCACACTTTACTTGTAATGCCAGTATCGGCCAATAAATGGAGATTCAAATCGTGTATCCGTATAAATACAGTTGTCTATTGGTTTTGTTTGCTTTTTGTTTTAAGCTCATAAAAAAAGTATATCAATATTTAGATTTATCGGCCACCGTATCGGTTATAGGCTCCTAAATGTTAAGAATTATCATTACCATTATTTCCATAAAAAAGCTAAAAGGACATAATTAAAACCTTACTTTAAAATGAGCTTGCTCAAAGATAGTCTCTGCATAAAACATGATGGCGTTAATCCCTGTGAACTGCTGGAACAGCATCATCATTATGCCCACCACTAACGGCTTATAAACACCAGGGTCCTTTAGATCAGCCAGACTGAAGCTTTGCTCCTGAAATCAAACACACATTACTTTGTGTGACCTCATACGTAATAAGAACAAGAGCAAACAATCTCTGAGAAATGATGCGTGATATCAAACCTCGTTTTTGTATGCTTCTTCTATTCTGGCACATTCCCATTCTGTCTGGGCATCAGGGCCCCTGATGAACCGCAGGGCCTCCTCCGCCTCTCGTCTCTTTCCCTGAGCCAACAGGAACCGTGGGGTCTCGGGCATGAAGCACATGAACAGCAGCATCAGGGTGGGAGGGATGGAGGATGCGACGGCTAACCACCTCCAGTCCAAGAACAAACCTGAAAAATATGCATGGATGTCCATTAGGTTTTATTAGTGGTGCTAAGGATGTCATTGGTCACAACATCCCACTTTAACATGGTAAATTCCATTTTTTGCAGAAAACGTACACATGTTGTTTTACCTACATTTGCTTTATTTGCCAATTTGTTAGATAACTACCTTAGTTAACAAGCTAACAATGAAAAATACATCTACAGCATCTTAAAGGGACAGTTCACTCTTCTGCAGAACACAAAAGAAGATATTTTAAAGATGTTGGTATCCAAACAACATTAACCCCCATCAACTATGAACACAAATCCATTTCTCAAAACATCATCTTTTGTGTTCCACAGAAGAAAGAAAGTCATACAGGTTTTGAACAACACAAGATGTTAATTCAATGATGACAGATTTTTTTTGGGTGAACTATCCATTACTAACAACAATAAACTTTACAAGTGTATACAAAATATACAATTGTATTTGCAATTTTGCATTAACTAACATTAACAAAGAATAATAAATGCTGTAAAAAATATACATTGTTCATTGTTAATGTTACATGTCTGTGGGTATCTGATCATTGTCAAATCAACTGTTAAACATTTATATTGCATCAAATATCATCTGTTCAAAAAATGTATTTGTATTGTAAAACTGTATTGTAATGGATAGCATAAATCCCACTAAACAGCCTTTTTAAGCTGACAGTGCTATGAATATGAATTAGATTTACATTCTTTACATAAATATAGCTCAGCTGAAGCTATTTACAATACAGGTCCTGTTTATCTCTAAGAACAACATTCCTGAGCTAATTTGATCTCTTCTGCTAATTTAATACTGAAAGACATCACCATCATTCTATTATAGACTTCAAAGAACAACAATGTACTGGGGTAAAAACAAATGGCTATATGTGCTGGGAAAGCTTTTAAATGTGACTTTTCAATACACATTAACAATGAGCTGTATGTGACAAGCAGTGTGTGATAGAATACAGTCACAGGTTTCTACTCCACCTGTGATATACGCTCCCATAATGCCCGTCACCACCATCAGCTGCACACAGGATCCCATAGTGCCCCGAACACGCTCATGAGCCATTTCAGAGATGTACAGCTAAACGGAGAAAACAAATCAAATTACTGGTTTTGGCTCTAAACTTAAGAAATGTATTTCTTCTGCGCAACACAAAAGAAGATATTTTGAGAAGTGTCTCAGTAGTTCATACAGTGAACCAGCATTCTTCTCATTCTTCTTTTGTGTTATGCAGAATAAATAAGTCATACAGGTTTGGAATGGCATGATGGTGAACTATTTCTTTTAATACGAACAGGTACAACAAGAGAAGTGACTCCACTGGCCACACCAGTAAGAACTCTTCCCACGTATAACATCCAGTGATTCTGAGCAGCGATGATGATAGTAAAACCAAAGATAAAGGGTATTGCACACAACATAAGGCTCAGCTTTCGGCCGATCTTCTCCACGATCCACCCTCCCAGCAAACCCCCGAGTGCAGCACCAATCGTCACCACTGACTGTAACATATAAAACATAGTACTGCGTTCAACACCAAAAATATAGTTGCAAATTTAGTTTGACTTTTTCTGTTTAACATTTAGTCAGCACCTTTGAATTTGGTTCTTTAAACTTTGTACACAGCAGCCGTCGGCTGACACTATGACAATGCAAGATCTGAGGAACTGAGAAAAAACACAGTTTTCACACACCCCAAACCAAGATGCCTCCTCTGAACTGAGCTGCAGTCGCTGGTCCGGTGTTCTGCTGAGTTCTGGGATGGCAGGAGAACTGTAGCCCAACACAAAGCCAAAACTCAGGGGTCCCAGAACCGCTGCGAATGTGGCCATGTACAGCTTTCCATTCTTAACCTTACTAGTGAGCAAAACATGTACGTCACAACGTGAAGAACGTGTAGGAGGCTACTACAAGTCTACAAGTAGTATGTTGTTATATGCGTTATATGTAATGGTTTATTAATGAACAAATAATTGTAATTAAATTACATTTCCCTAAAAGCAAAAGTAAGAGTTGCTTATTTTTAAGCAATTGTGTACTTGCATTACATACAGTACATGATATCGATATTACAATATAAAATTTTTATACAATTTTAGTTATTTAGTTACAATTAAGTTATTTACCCAACACTGCATAAATATTAAATAAAAATATTTGTAAAAAGTTTAAAAAAAAAGTTTAGGTAAGTTTACATAAAATCAGATACAAAATATATTTTTGTTTACAGCCTATAAAGTTAAAGAGTTTGTAGACGCTTTAAACACAAAAAATGCTTCAAAAACTTTGAAAGAGACCTCACACGGGTATTTGAAACACCAAATATCAACACCTGAGCTATTAGTATGATGAAAACCTTTGGTAAAATTGTATTTTTTTTCATGGTGAGGTTGACATTTGCATGGAAATGCCCCAATGCATGTGCTATACCATCACAGTGTAAAAATAAACCCTAAAAGTGATGATACTCACTCGAGATATGAGTTCTGTTCTGATCTGTCTTCTTGTCTTTCTTCATCGTTGACCAGAAGTGGTCTGGTCTCCTCTTCATAATCCATCCTCCCGACTCCACAAATGACATTAATTTATCATAGATAATCACCCAGTCACATCATATCATACGTTACATATGACAAAAACATAAAGTTCGTCTAGAAAAACTTTTATCTTTCAACATCCCGCGGAACACAAACTTGTTGAAATGGCTGAAATCTGTCAAATGCATTCATTGTGATCAGCTGATGCGCACGCTGACAATAATAAACACACTTCCGACATTAATTATAAAATAAGAGCACAGATCGTTTCTTTTGCTGACAATATTAATCACACTTCCGCCGTTGATTTCAAAATAAGAGTACGGATGTTACATTTTGCTGTGTGGTTACGAACGCGAAATATATGCAGAAATACCGTAAAGCAGATGCTTTTTTAACATTTAGCACAGTTTGCAATAAATAAATAGCATTGTAAACATTTTAAACATGTTTTTGTACCTTTTTTTATTAGGGGAGTGTATCTTGTGACTTAGTGTTTCCATAGTTACTAAATGTTTTGAGAAGTTTGTAGTATCAGGAACTGTTGCTCACTTGTTTTTGCTGTAGCAAGTATGTTTATTGTTGCAGAACGTTTTTAAATGTTTACAGATTGTCAATGTAAGTCCTGGGGTTTGTGAAAGATTTAATATTTTTATGGCTTAATTCATATTCAAGCAGATATCCAAGGAATCTTCAGAATCTGACGTATTTGGCACCGGTAACAGGTTTCAGACAGCTTGATCTAAAGAGAAAACAGATATGAATGGAGAGATCCTGATCAAGAATAAAGCAGATAAGCAGTAAGCAAAGACCAATTCATGATAATGTCTAACATCTAATCTATTATATAAATCTTACTGCATACTTTATGTAGTTATCAAGCAGGTGTAGGTGCCATGTCACAGTTTCAGTTTGAGAAGGCTGTGTCCTGTTTTTCAAAGGCCATACTGCTCCAACCACAACAGGTAGATACAAGAATACAAGAACAAGGTTGTGAATCATTATCATAATCATTAGTTAAAGCTTAAATATATGTCTGCAGACACAGCACTATGTAAAGCGAGGAGAGGCTTATCTTCAGCTATGTGATTTCCAGTCTGCAGCACTGGATTACAGACACGCCTGCATGCTGCAACCACACAATGAGATCTACTCTCAGAGACTGGCCTTTATTTACTACCTACAGGTATTGTGTTTACTACCTTACAAATATTACAGTAAAATAAAACTGATTGTGTAATGTTAACTGTATGTATACGTTTTATCTGGCAAATCAAACAGTTAATAAGTAAAGACTATTAAGTATGCACTCATTAGGAAAATGTTATTGGTATATGGATCTGTCATTTTATTTGACTGCTGTAAAGACTTCAAATAACTTTTTAGCAAATAAAGCATGTTAATTTGTAAAATCGTTTTAATCGATATTTGATTAAAATGTGATTGTTGTAATGAATTCCCTTACTTTTTTATTTTATATTCCCCACTTTTTATTTTTTGCCTCAAAGGACAATTACAGCATTGTGGATGTGACATTTTTAGTCAAAACTTAACATAGAAATGTTCACAAAATGTATTTATCACTAATATATTGAATCATCTGTTTATGTTTTACTAAACCTTTGTTGATAGAGTTTAGACATCAAAAAAACATCAGGCTATGCATATGAGTTATCTTTTTTTAAAATGCACAAACCAGAAGCAATAATACTCAACAAATAGGAATAAGATGACTCTTCAAAGAACATCAAATAGTTATTTTATTTTAATGTGCTCATTTATGAGAAATAAGGACCGTTATGGATGTGACAATTGCAGGGTCAGTGTCTCTATGATTTGGGGATGTTTCTGGAGGCTCTGGAGTCTTTCACAAAAGCAGCGGAAATTAAACCCGCTTTCCGGCCTTATCACATGAGAAGGTCAGTGCAGATTAAGATTAGCTGATATTTAAAAGCGTTTGAATGACACTGTGTTCAAATGACTGCAGTAAAACTGACCAATGATGTCATGCTTAAAGTAAAGCATTAAAAATCACCACCAGGTGGCGCTAGATACACTCTTTATTTAATCTCTGTGACCGTCCAACAAAAATCACAATGATACCAGTTGCTTTAGTATAAAAAATGTATAAAACTTTTCATGAGCATTATTTTTTTGCAGATGACAACACTTACATCAGTTACATATAGAAAATTTTTCAGAACTAGTGTAAACCCTATCATAACCCTTTTCGTATATATTCATAGTTTGGCATGTCTGACTGCTCTGGGTCGATACACTGACTGTCTTCGTCTGGTCAGTAACTGGTTAGAGACAGGTGACCCTTCAGCTGACCTCTTCACTTTAAGAGCCCGCCTACACCACCAGCTCAATCAGGTTGAACCATTACTCTTATTATTTCCATTTTAAAGTCTGTTATATACATATGTGTGAGGTCTGTATGTGTCCCCAGATGACGTTGTGTTATCATGACCTGAGATCAGCACTAAGACTGAAGCCGGGCTGTCCGGAGGCAAACGCGCTGTTGAAGAGACTGCAGGAGACGGCAGAACGTTCCCATCATGCAGCTGTTGATAAAGCACTAATGGGAGAGCTTTCAGATGCACTCAGCAAAATAAACACGGCTCTGGAGTGTAACCCCAGTAAAGCACAGTACTATCTTTTCAGGTTTGCATCAATTCTTATTAGTTCACTAAAATTATGTTATTCTAAACCCGAAATTCTTTCTCAATTATTATTACTCTTCATATGTTAGAGTAATAGCAATGCCATAAAATAACATGAAAAGAAGAATGTTGATGAAACTGATCGAAATTCTCTTATGTTTTAGTTCTTTTAACACAACCACTCCTAGATCACAGCTACATTTAACTGAACTAATATTCCACTATTGTCATATTTTTGCAACAGCTGTTGAGTCAACAAGGAAACACAATAAAAACAATACTAGCATGCATTAAAACATGTCTCGATTATATAATGAACACAGATTATAACATTTAAACGACATTTTGTTTTTTCAGAAGTGTCAGATTGGGGCAAGTTGTCACATGTGCATTATATGTTATAAATGTATACATTTTATTCATTACAATATTGTTTGGCCAAAACAAAATTAAATTAAATGGTTACATTTAGCTGAAAACATGCAGAATGGTTGTTAACAATTTACCACTTGGCTATTAAAGGGATTGTTCTCCCAAAAATAAAAATGTGTCATCATATTCACCCTCCTGTCATTCCATATCTGCATGACTTTATCTCTTACACAAAACACAAAAGAATATATATTTTTTAAGTTAATGGGGGCCAAAATGGTTATTCAAAGTAGAATTTTTTTTATAATTTTTTTTATTTCCATGGCAATAGTAGTAAAAATGTTCAATAGTTTTTCATAGCCATAGCCAACAGGTATGTGTCCATACATTGAGACTGAAGTACATGTGTGACAACTAGCCCCAGTCTCCCATACAATGCAAACAGTGCACATTTATCTATTCTCACAGGGGGATTCTGTATCGTCAGCCTTAAAGACTTCACGGCTGCCATTGAGGACTTCATTCTTGCGTTTGACTTGTGTGGGGTTGCAGAAGAACCACCTCAGGGTGATGTGCAGGAGACTTTAGAAAAAGATGCTGAAACCCAACTGGTGCTCACGTACAATGATTTTGCAATTCAGTGTTTCTCCAAAGGATTGTA